>JAOPSE010000009.1:33159670-34392591 GCA_029449295.1 Zea luxurians | reverse complement strand
TGAGGACCTCGCTCGCCGGGGCTACCGCGCGCCTTTCTCAGCAGGACGCTAAGATAGCGGACCTCCAGTTGCTCTGCGCTGACCTGAGGGCCGAGGCAGCGGCGGCGCGCGCGGAGGCGCTACGGCAGCGGTCAGAGTTCGTCCAGGTTGCCGAGGAGCGGGACCAATCTCGGGGCCAGGCTGCCGAGGCCGAAAGCCGGGCTAAGACCCTCGCGGCCGATCTAGCCGCAGCCTAAGTCGCGGCCTCGGAGCAGTGCGTCCGAGCCAGAGGTATGCCTCGACCGTCCTCGGTTCTTGTTCTTGTCCGTTTCTTCTGCTTGTGCTTGAGGTCTTTCTTCTGGTTGTTCGCAGAGCTCGAGTCTGCCCTTGACGAGTCTGCCAAAGCGCTCGCCGAGGCGCTTGCTGGAGCTGCCGAGCAGAGGGAGGCCGACCTCGCGGCCATGTCCGAGGCAGTCTCGGATGTTTATCGGAGCCTTGGCCCCGGCGACGTCCCTTCAGGAAGCTCCCCTCAAAGCCGTCTTCAAGCCTTAGGTGATTACGCGCGCGGTAAAGTCCGCGGGGCGCTACACCACGGCGTCAGGCGGGCCTTCGCCGTGCTCGCTTCCCGTTACGTTGTGGACCTGGAGCGGGTCAGTGAGGGGTATTGTCTTCCTGACGAAGACGAAGCCGCCCTGGCAGAAGTTCAGCGGCTCGACGCGGTCGCCGCGGGTCCGAGCGCGGCGCTGGCGACCACCTTTGAGGCGGAGATCCTTCCTCCTGCGCCGCCGCTAGAAGCGGAGGTGGACCTTACCGACGGCGGGGGCGGAACTGAGGGCGCGGTGCCTTCCCAAGGCGGCGCCTGACTTTTGTTGGGGCAGTTTCTGTTGGATGTGCTCTTTACCGCGGCCGCCGAGGCCTAGACACTTTAATTTTCTTGCGTGAAGTCGTACTCTCTTCTCTTTCAATTTGCGCGCCTGGCCTGACTTGTCAACAATAGGGTGATTTCCCGAGTTGGGTCCTTTTTCGTGGCAGGCGATGAGCGAGGTGTCCCTAACCCGGAGGCATAGGTGTTCCTCGGCTCAGTCGGTCTCGCCACTTATTTGTACCCACGTTCGCTCCTCGGGACCCTGCTTCTGACACATCCGGGAGAACGCAAAAGCCCCTTCTTGTGACACATCCGGGAGAACGCAAAAGCCCCTTCTTGATCGAAAAATTTTTTGACGCGAAAAAGTGCATCCAATCTCGACGCGGAGGGGTTCCCCCTTTTTAGCCCCCGAGGGAGGGTCGGGCTCCGCCAAGGCGAGGCCGACCCTTCCTTGATGACTGATACTCGTGTGTGAGCGGGGGAAGGGCGCAGCCCCCGGGCGTCATCCGTGCAGAGGCCATTTGACGAGTCGGGCTCCTGCCCGAATATCCGGCGAGTGCTCGGTGACATCCCTCGGTATGCCGGGCATGTCCGAGGGACCCCACGCAAAAATGTCGGCGTTTGCGCGGAGAAAGTCGACGAGCACTGCTTCCTATTTGGGGTCGAGCCCGGAACTGATCCGGATCTGCTTGGAGGTGTCGTCATTGGGGTTGAGAGGGACGGCCTTGACTGTCTCCGCTGGCTCGAAGTTGCCGGCGTGTCGCTTCACGTCCGGCACCTCTCGGGAGAGGTTTTCCAGGTCGGCGATGAGGGCCTCGGCGTACTCCACGCACTCCACATCGCATTCGAACGCGTGTTTGTACGTGGGTGAAAGGGAAATGTGCCCTTGGGCCATTTCTAAGTTTTTTGGTGATTGAGTGCCAACACAAGTGCTTAAATGTGAATTCATGTCCATGGATGAACAAAGTGCAAATCATGAAGTAATGGTATGTTTCTAAGCCTTAGTACATTGGTTTTGTGTGCTAATATACTTGTCTAAGTGTTAGAAACAGAAAGAAGAAGAAAAGAAGAAAGGTGCAAGAGACTTGGCTGTGTACAGCCAAGACTCAGCTCGGTCTGGCACACCGGACTGTCCGGTGTGCACCGGACAGTGTCCGGTGCGCCAGGCTGACTCGGCGCGAACTGGCTGCTCTCGGGAATTTGCCGACGGCGTACGGCTAAAATTCACCGGACTGTCCGGTGTGCACCGGACTGTCCGGTGAGCCAACGGTCGGCTGGGCCAACGGTCGGCCGCGCAATCTGCGCGGGACACGTGGCCGAGCCAACGGTCGGAAGGGGGCACCGGACTGTCCGGTGTGCACCGGACATGTCCGGTGCGCCAACGGCTCCCAGATCTGCAACGGTCGGCAGCGCTGTTTAAGGAAAGAAATCGGGCACCGGACAGTGTCCGGTGTACACCGGACTGTCCGGTGCACCCGACGGCAGAAGGCAAGGATAGCCTTCCAGATTTGCTCTCAACGGCTCCTAGCTGCCTTGGGGCTAGAAAAGGGACCCTTAGGCGCATGGAGGAGACATCTAAGCAACCTTAGAGCATTCTTGATCATCCACACTCATTCTTTGCGCATTCGTTTGTGATTCTAAGTGATTCGAGCTCTGTTCTAGTGAGAACTTTGAGATAGTCATTCGAGCTCGATTCTTGGCCGTGTGTGTGCGCATTTTGCTGTGGATTTGTGTGTGTTGCTTCCCTCCCTTACTTTGTGCTTCTTTGTGATCATATACTTGTAAGGGCAAGAGACTCCAATTTGTGGAGATTCCTTGCAAACGGGATATTGAAAGGCAAAGCAAAACACCGTGGTATTCAAGTTGGTCTTTGGACCGCTTGAGAGGGGTTGATTGCAACCCTCGTCCGTTGGGACGCCACAACGTGGAGTAGGCAAGCGTTGGTCTTGGCCGAACCACGGGATAAACCACTGTGCCATCTCTGTGATTGATCTTCTGTGGTTATTGTGTTTTGTGGAGACTCCTATCTAGCCACTTGGCATTATCTGCGCTAACACTTAACAAGTTTTTGTGGCTATAAGTTCAAGTTTTCACAGGATCACCTATTCACCCCCCCCCCCCCTCTAGGTGCTCTCAATTGGTATCAGAGCCGTTCTCTTCACAAAAGGGACTAACCGCCCGAAGAGATGGATCCTAAGGGGAAGGGAATTGTGATCAACGACAAAGAGAAGGAATCCTTCGTCAACGAGCCAAAGGACGACAAGCCTACCGACTCCGGCTCGGGCCATAGACGGAAGGAAGGGAAGAAGAAGAAGACGAGGCGCATCAAGGAGATCATCTACTACGACGATAGTGATGAATCTACTTCTTCCCAAAAGGACGACGACAACGACTACAAAAAGACGGTCAATTCGAACTTTTCATTTGATTATTCTCGTATTCAACATAGTTCGAATTCGCATTTGCTTTCCATTCCTCTTGGCAAACCTCCACACTTCGATGGGGAGGACTACGGATTTTGGAGTCACAAAATGCGTAGTCACTTATTCTCTCTCCATCCAAGCATATGGGAGATTGTAGAGAATGGAATGAAATTTGATAGCTCGGATAGCCCTTTGCTTATAAATGAACAGATCCATAGAAATGCACAAGCTACTACTGTTCTCTTAGCATCCTTGTGCAGGGAAGAGTACAACAAGGTGAGCGGCTTGGACAATGCCAAGCAAATATGGGACACCCTCAAGATCTCTCACGAGGGGAACGACATCACCATGCTCACCAAGATGGAGTTGGTGGAGGGCGAGCTTGGACGATTCGCCATGATAAGGGGAGAGGAGCCAACTCAAACGTACAACCGGCTCAAGACCCTTATCAACAAAATAAGGAGCTACGGAAGCACGCGATGGACAGACCACGACGTCGTCCGCCTAATGCTAAGGTCCTTTACCGTTCTTGATCCTCATCTCATGAACAATATTCGTGAGAATCCCAGGTACACGATGATGACGCCCGAGGAAGTACTTGGAAAATTCGTAAGCGGGCGGATGATGATCAAGGAGGCAAGATACGTCGACGAAGCGTTGAACGGTCCAATCCACGAGCCTCAACCCATTGCTCTCAAGGCAACAAGGAGCAAGGAGTCGCTACCTAGCAAGGTGGCGCAAGTTGAGGCGGCCGGGCTCAATGATGAAGAGATGGCTCTCATCATCAAGAAATTCAAGACGGCGCTAAATGGTCGCAAGGGGCAGACAAGCAAGACCAAGACAAAGGGGAAGCGCTCATGCTTCAAATGTGGTAAGGTTGGTCATTTTATTGCTAACTGTCCCGAAAATGATAGTGACCAGGAGCAAGGGAAAAACGGGAAGAGAGAGAACAAGAAAGTTTACAAGAAGGCCAAAGGTGAAGCACACCTTGGAAAGGAGTGGGACTCGGATTGCTCTTCGTCTGACTCCGACGACGAAGGACTCGCCGCCACTGCCTTCAACAAATCGGCTCTCTTCCCCCACGAGCATCACACTTGCCTCATGGCAAGGGAGAAGAAGGTAATCACTAGTAATGCTAATACTTATGATTCTTCTAGTGATGATGAGTCTAGTGAGGATGAAATAGATTATTCTAGTTTATTCAAGGGATTGGATAGAACTAAGATAGCTAAGATTAATGAATTGATTGATGCCTTGAATGAAAAGGATAGAATCTTAGAAAAACAAGAAGATCTTTTATATGAAGAGCATGATAAATTTATTAGTGCACAAAATTCACTTGCTCTAGAAGTTAAAAGAAATGGAATTCTTTCTTGTGAACTTTCTACTTGTAATGAAACCATTTCTTCTTTAAAAGGTGAAATTAATGTTTTAACCGCTAAACTAGAAGTAGCAAGTAACTCTTGTGTTGAAAATGTTACAATTTGCACTAGGTGTAAGGATTTTGATGTCAATGCTTGTAGTAAACACCTAGTTTCAATTTCAAAACTTAATGATGAATTGGCTAGTCTTAATGCTCAACTTAAGACTAGCAAGAGTGAAGTTGATAAAATAAAATTTGCAAGGGATGCCTACACGGTTGGTAGACACCCCTCAATTAAGGATGGTCTTGGCTTCAAGAGAGAGGCCAAGAACTTAACAAGCCATAAGACTCCCATCTTCGTCAAGGAGAAAGGGAAGGCCCCTATGGCTAGTAGTGCTAAAAAGAACCATGCTTTCTTATACCATGATAGGAGACATGCTAGAAATGCTTATAATGATTTTGATTCACATGTTTATGATTCTCATGCCATGTTTGCTTCTAGTTCTTCCTATAAGCATGATAGAGATATGTGTAGGAGAAATGTTGTGCATATGCCTAGGAGAAATTTTGCTCATGTTCCTAGAAAAGTTGTGAACAAACCTTCTACCATTTATTATGCTTGCAATGCTCCCTTTGCGATTTGTAGAAAGGGTAAGAAGGTAATTGCTAGGAAGTTAGGGGCAAGATGCAAGGGAGATAAAACTTGCATTTGGGTCCCTAAGGATATATGTGCTAAGCTTGTAGGACCCAACATGAGTTGGGTACCTAAGACCCAAGCCTAAATTTGCCTTGCAGGTTTATGCATCCGGGGGTTCAAGCTGGATTATCGACAGCGGATGCACAAACCATATGACGGGGGAGAAGAAGATGTTCACCTCCTACGTCAAAAATAAGGATTCCCAAGATTCAATTATATTCGGTGATGGGAATCAAGGCAAGGTAAAAGGGTTAGGTAAAATTGCAATTTCTAATGAGCACTCAATATCAAATGTATTTTTAGTTGAGTCTCTTAGTTACAATTTGCTATCTGTTAGTCAACTATGCAATATGGGATATAATTGTCTTTTTACTAATGTAGATGTGTCTGTCTTTAGAAGATGCGATGGTTCACTAGCTTTTAAGGGTGTACTAGACGGCAAGCTTTACTTAGTTGATTTTGCAAAAGAAGAGGCCGGTCTAGATGCATGCTTAATGGCTAAGACTTGCATGGGCTGGCTGTGGCATCGCCGCTTAGCACATGTGGGGATGAAGAACCTCCACAAGCTTCTAAAGGGAGAACACGTGATAGGTCTAACAAATGTTTATTTCGAAAAAGATAGACCTTGTGCAGCTTGTCAAGCAGGTAAACAAGTGGGAGGAGCACATCACAGCAAGAATGTGATGACCACGTCAAGACCTCTGGAGCTGCTGCATATGGACCTCTTTGGACCCGTCGCCTATCTGAGCATAGGAGGAAGTAAGTATGGTCTAGTTATTGTTGATGACTTTTCCCGCTTCACTTGGGTGTTCTTTTTGCAGGATAAGTCTGAAACCCAAGGGACCCTCAAGCGCTTCCTCAGGAGAGCTCAAAACGAGTTTGAGCTCAAGGTGAAGAAGATAAGGAGCGACAACGGGTCCGAGTTCAAGAACCTTCAAGTGGAGGAGTTCCTTGAGGAGGAAGGGATCAAGCACGAGTTCTCCGCTCCCTACACACCACAGCAAAATGGTGTGGTAGAGAGGAAGAACAGGACGCTGATCGATATGGCAAGGACGATGCTTGGAGAGTTCAAGACCCCCGAGTGCTTTTGGTCGGAAGCTGTGAACACGGCTTGCCACGCCATCAACAGGGTCTACCTTCATCGCCTCCTCAAGAAGACTTCGTACGAGCTTCTAACCGGTAACAAACCCAATGTATCTTACTTTCGTGTATTTGGGAGCAAATGCTACATTCTAGTGAAGAAGGGTAGAAATTCTAAGTTTGCTCCCAAAGCTGTAGAAGGGTTTTTATTAGGTTATGATTCAAATACAAAGGCGTATAGGGTCTTCAACAAATCATCGGGTTTGGTTGAAGTCTCTAGCGACGTTGTATTTGATGAGACTAATGGCTCTCCAAGAGAGCAAGTTGTTGATTGTGATGATGTAGATGAAGAAGATGTTCCGACGGCCGCTATACGAACTATGGCGATTGGAGAAGTACGGCCACAGGAACAAGATGAACGAGATCAACCTTCTTCCTCAACAACGGTGCAACCCCCAACTCAAGACGATGAACAGGTTCATCAAAAGGAGGCGTGTGATCAAGGGGGAGCACAAGATGATCACGTGATGGAGGAAGAAGCGCAACCGGCACCTCCAACCCAAGTTCGAGCGATGATTCAAAGGGATCATCCCGTCGACCAAATTCTGGGTGACATTAGCAAGGGAGTAACTACTCGGTCTCGACTAGTTAATTTTTGTGAACATTACTCCTTTGTCTCTTCTATTGAGCCTTTCAGGGTAGAGGAGGCCTTGCTAGATCCGGATTGGGTATTGGCCATGCAGGAGGAACTCAACAACTTCAAGCGTAATGAAGTTTGGACACTGGTGCCTCGTCCCAAGCAAAATGTTGTGGGAACCAAGTGGGTGTTCCGCAACAAACAGGACGAGCACGGGGTGGTGACGAGGAACAAGGCTCGACTTGTGGCAAAAGGTTATGCCCAAGTCACAGGTTTGGACTTTGAGGAAACGTTTGCTCCTGTGGCTAGGCTAGAATCAATTCGTATCTTGCTAGCATATGCCGCTCACCATTCTTTCAGGTTGTACCAAATGGATGTGAAGAGCGCTTTCCTCAATGGGCCAATCAAGGAGGAGGTGTACGTGGAGCAACCCCCTGGCTTCGAGGATGAACGGTACCCCGACCATGTGTGTAAGCTCTCTAAGGCGCTCTATGGACTTAAGCAAGCCCCAAGAGCATGGTATGAATGCCTTAGAGACTTCTTAATTGCTAATGCTTTCAAGGTTGGGAAAGCCGATCCAACTCTTTTTACTAAGACTTGCGATGGTGATCTTTTTGTGTGCCAGATTTATGTCGATGACATAATATTTGGTTCTACTAACCAAAAGTCTTGTGAAGAGTTTAGCAGGGTTATGATGCAGAAATTCGAGATGTCGATGATGGGCGAGTTGACCTACTTCCTTGGGTTCCAAGTGAAGCAACTCAAGGACGGCACCTTCATCTCCCAAACGAAGTACACACAAGATTTGCTAAAGAGGTTTGGGATGAAGGACGCCAAGCCCGCAAAGACGCCGATGGGAACCGACGGACACACCGACCTCAACAAAGGAGGTAAGTCCGTTGATCAAAAAGCATACCGGTCAATGATAGGGTCTTTACTTTATTTATGTGCTAGTAGACCGGATATTATGCTTAGCGTATGCATGTGTGCCAGATTTCAATCTGATCCTAAGGAATGTCACTTAGTGGCAGTGAAGCGAATTCTTAGGTATTTGGTTGCTACGCCTTGCTTCGGGATCTGGTATCCAAAGGGGTCTAACTTTGACTTGATTGGGTACTCAGATTCCGACTATGCTGGATGTAAGGTCGATAGGAAGAGTACATCAGGGACGTACCAATTCTTAGGAAGGTCCCTGGTGTCATGGAACTCTAAGAAACAAACCTTCGTTGCCCTATCCACCGCTGAGGCCGAGTACGTTGCCGCAGGACAGTGTTGTGCGCAACTACTTTGGATGAGGCAAACCCTCAGGGACTTTGGCTACAATCTGAGCAAAGTCCCACTCCTATGTGATAATGAGAGTGCTATCCGAATAGCGGAAAATCCTGTTGAGCACAGCCACACAAAGCACATTGACATCCGGCATCACTTTTTGAGAGACCACCAGCAAAAGGGGGATATCGAAGTGTTTCATGTTAGCACCGAGAACCAGCTAGCCGATATCTTTACCAAGCCTTTAGATGAGAAGACCTTTTGCAGGCTGCGTAGTGAGCTCAATATCTTAGATTCGCGGAACTTGGATTGAAAAGTAGCATACATGTGTTTATGCCTTTGATCATGTTCATTCTGCATCTTGTTGCTTATTGTGGTGCTCAAGTTGTAAAAACACTCCCTGGACCTCACAAGTCCGTTGCAAAGTGATGCACAGTCTTAGGGGGAGGTGTGTTACAACTTGACCCTTTGAGACTAACCATATGTTTGAGTTTGCCTGTTTTAGTCTCAAAGGAGAATTGAAAGGGAAAAGGTGGACTTGGACCATGAAAGACTTCCACTGCACTCCGATGAGAGGGTAACCTATTCCAAGTTCATCTAATGAACCCTTATTGCCATTTGCTCTTAATTGAAGATTTTGGTAAGGCAATGGGGTTATAGGGCCAAGATTGATCCCGTTTTGGTGCTTGATGCCAAAGGGGGAGAAAATAAAGGCCAAAGCGATAAATGGATCAGCTACCACTTGAGAGATTTTGAAAATAGTAGAATAGAGCTTTTTGTTTGACAAAACTCTTTTGTTGTCTCTCTTATCAAAAGTTGGCTTCTTATGGGGAGAAGTATTGATTATTGGAAAAAGGGGGAGTTTTTGAAATCTTTGATCAATCTCTTTTGGGATGACTCTCTTTATGCTTAAACATGTGTGTTTGACTTAGAGATAGAGATTTGAGTTTGATTTGCAAAAACAAACCAAGTGGTGGCAAAGGATGATCCATATATGCCAAAATTGAATCAAAATAAATTTGAGTTTTATTTGAAGTAAGTTTGCACTCGTTCTAGTTGCTTTATGTTGTGTTGGCATAAATCACCAAAAAGGGGGAGATTGAAAGGGAAATGTGCCCTTGGGCCATTTCTAAGTTTTTTGGTGATTGAGTGCCAACACAAGTGCTTAAATGTGAATTCATGTCCATGGATGAACAAAGTGCAAATCATGAAGTAAAGGTATGTTTCTAAGCCTTAGTACATTGGTTTTGTGTGCTAATATACTTGTCTAAGTGTTAGAAACAGAAAGAAGAAGAAAAGAAGAAAGGTGCAAGAGACTTGGCTGTGTACAGCCAAGACTCAGCTCGGTCTGGCACACCGGACTGTCCGGTGTGCACCGGACAGTGTCCGGTGCGCCAGGCTGACTCGGCGCGAACTGGCTGCTCTCGGGAATTTGCCGACGGCGTACGGCTAAAATTCACCGGACTGTCCGGTGTGCACCGGACTGTCCGGTGAGCCAACGGTCGGCCGGGCCAACGGTCGGCCGCGCAATCTGCGCGGGACACGTGGCCGAGCCAACGGTCGGAAGGGGGCACCGGACTGTCCGGTGTGCACCGGACATGTCCGGTGCGCCAACGGCTCCCAGATCTGCAACGGTCGGCAACGGTCGGCAGCGCTGTTTAAGGAAAGAAATCGGGCACCGGACAGTGTCCGGTGTACACCGGACTGTCCGGTGCACCCGACGGCAGAAGGCAAGGATAGCCTTCCAGATTTGCTCTCAACGGCTCCTAGCTGCCTTGGGGCTATAAAAGGGACCCCTAGGCGCATGGAGGAGACATCTAAGCAACCTTAGAGCATTCTTGATCATCCACACTCATTCTTTGCGCATTCGTTTGTGATTCTAAGTGATTCGAGCTCTGTTCTAGTGAGAACTTTGAGATAGTCATTCGAGCTCGATTCTTGGCCGTGTGTGTGCGCATTTTGCTGTGGATTTGTGTGTGTTGCTTCCCTCCCTTACTCTGTGCTTCTTTGTGATCATATACTTGTAAGGGCAAGAGACTCCAATTTGTGGAGATTCCTTGCAAACGGGATATTGAAAGGCAAAGCAAAACACCGTGGTATTCAAGTTGGTCTTTGGACCGCTTGAGAGGGGTTGATTGCAACCCTCGTCCGTTGGGACGCCACAACGTGGAGTAGGCAAGCGTTGGTCTTGGCCGAACCACGGGATAAACCACTGTGCCATCTCTGTGATTGATCTTCTGTGGTTATTGTGTTTTGTGGAGACTCCTATCTAGCCACTTGGCATTATCTGCGCTAACACTTAACAAGTTTTTGTGGCTATAAGTTCAAGTTTTCACAGGATCACCTATTCACCCCCCCTCTAGGTGCTCTCAGTGGGGCCGACGGTGATGACCCCGTTGGGGCCCGGCATCTTGAGCTTCAGGTAGGTGTAGTTGGGGATGGCCATGAACTTCGCGTAGCATGGCCTCCCCAATACCGCGTGGTAGGTTCCTCGGAACCCGACCACCTCGAACGTCAAAGTCTCCCTTCGGAAGTTGGAGGGTGTTCCGAAGCAGACAGGAAGGTCGAGCCGTCCGAGGGGCTGGACGCGCTTCCCAGGAATGATCCCGTGGAAGGGCGCAGCGCCTGCTCGGACGGAGGACAGATCGACGCGCAGGAGCCTGAGGGTCTCAGCGTAGATGATATTGAGGCAGCTGCCCCCATCCATCAGGACCTTGGTGAGCCTAACGTCGCCGATGATGGGATCGACGACGAGCGGGTATTTCCCCGGGCTCGGCACGTGGTCGGGGTGGTCATCTTGGTCGAAGGTGATGGGCTTGTCGGACCAGTCTAGGTAGACTGGCGCCGCCACCTTCACCGAGCAGACCTCCCGATGCTCTTGTCGGGGACCATAATTAGGGGTACCCTCATTACGCCTAATTCTCAGCTGGTAACCCCCATCAGCATAAAGCTGCAGAGGCCTGATGGGTTTGATTAAGTCAGGGATCAGTCCATACGAGTGACTCGATCACGCCACGCCCGAGCCTAGCCTCGGGCGAGGGCAGCCGACCCTAAGATGACTCCGTCTCGCCTGAGGCCTCCTCTTTCACGGCAGACGCATCACCGGCTCACCCGAGGCCCCGCCTTCGATAAGAAGTAACCCTGACTAAATCACCGCGCCAACCGACCAAGTCACCGGGGCGTTTAACGCAAAAGGTAAGACCGACGGGCGACCAGACTTCGCCAGAGGTGCCATAGGAGGCTCTGCCCGACCCAGGGCTCGGACTCGGGCTTAGGCCCCGGAAGACGGCGAACTCCGCTCCGCCCGACCCAGGGCTCGGACTCGGGCTAAGGCCCCGGAAGACGGCGAACTCCGCTCCGCCCGACCCAGGGCTCGGACTCGGGCTAAGGCCCCGGAAGACGGCGAACTCCGCTCCGCCCGACCCAGGGCTCGGACTCGGGCTAAGGCCCCGGAAGACGGCGAACTCCGCTCCGCCCGACCCAGGGCTCGGACTCGGGCTAAGGCCCCGGAAGACGACGAACTCCGCTCCGCCCGACCCAGGGCTCGGACTCGGGCTAAGGCCCCGGAAGACGACGAACTCCGCCTCGCCCGACCCAGGGCTCGGACTCCGCCTCGGCCTCTGCCGAACGACCTCCGCCTCGCCCGACCCAGGGGTTCGGGCTCGGCCTCTGTCATGCAGGACGAACTCGACCTCGACTTCGGAGGAGCCTCCACGACGCCCGACCTAGGACACAAGACCGCCACGTCAACAGGAAGCGTCATCATCACCCTGCCCCGAGCCGACTTGGGTCGCAGAGAACAAGACCGGCGTCCCATCTGGCCAGCTACGCCAGATAGGCAATGATGGCGCCCCGCTAGACCATGACGACGGTGGCTCTCAGCTCCCTTACGAAAGCAGGAGGACGTCAGCAAGGGCCCAGCTACTCCGACAGCTGTCCCTCCGTCCGGCTCCGTTACTCCTCCAACAGCCACGACGCCACACCAACAGGGTGCCAAGATCTCTCCGGCTGCCACCTTGGCATGTACTTAGGGCGCTAGCTCTCCCTCGCTAGACACGTAGCACCTTGCTACACTCCCATTTTGTACACCTGGATCCTCTCCTTACGACTATAAAAGGAAGGACCAGGGCCTTCTTAGAGAAGGTTGGCCTCGCGGGGACGAAGGGTAGGGGCAGGCGCTCTCTCGGGGCCGCTCGCTCCCCTCACCTCGCGCGGACGCTTGTAACCCCCTACTGCAAGCGCACCCGACCTGGGCGCGGGACGAACAAGAAGGCCGCGGGAATTCTCCGACTCCCTCACGACCCGGCTCCGGCCGCCTCGCTCTCGCTCTCTCTCTCTCCCCCCTTCGCGCTCGCCCACGCGCTCGACCCATCTGGGCTGGGGCACGCGGCACACTCACTCGTCGGCTCGGGGACCCCCCGGTCTCGGAACGCCGGCAGTTGGCGCGCCAGGTAGGGGCCTGCTGCGTGTTGACGATCAGTTTCCCGTCAAGCTCCAGATGGGCAGTCTCCAACGACCTCTTCAACCCGGGACAATGCTCCGTTTCGGGAGTCTTGAGTTCATGTCTTTCGACGGCAGCTACGACATGATACTCCTTCCACCGCCGCGCGACAGCGACAATGGTGGCGGACAGCCCGCCCGCCGGTGGCGGAATCGACGACGTCTTTCCCGCGTAGGGGAAGGACAACATTCGAGCTCGCCCCATCCTCTCCCTCGCCATCGGAGGAGGAGGAGGCAGGGCAACCAGGGCCGAGCGGGAGGCCGCGCTCCGACGGCTGTCGAGCAAATCGACATCCCCGGCGCCCCAACGGAGGACACGCCAAGCGTCGCCCTCGCGTTCGAGGCAAAGGCGAGCAGCATCCCCCCGCAACACGTCGACCCCGAGCAGGTGGACGACGCCAGCACGCTCACGGAGGGCCTGCAGGACGTCGCCCTCGCACCCAGGACGACGGCGCGATCAGCCCCCGACATGACTTCGTCGCTCCTCGTCGACAAAAAGGTACCAACTGCTCCCCATCTTTCGTCATTTCGACTCGACCTCAGCCCGCCTGGCGACCTCGCTTTGGCGGGCGCTCACGTTGAGGCGAGTGCAATCTCTCTGGGGTTTCGTGTGCGGTCGCCTTGGGACCGATTGACGGGTGTCTCGACCTACGGACCCTCTGGGTCCGAGGAAGATGACGACCCCAGCATTTGCTGGGATTTCTCCGGATCTGGCAACCCTAGTGCCATGCGGGACTTCATGACCGCATGTGACTACTGCCTCTCCGACTGTTCCGACGGCAGCCGCAGCCTTGGCGACAAGGACTGCGGCCCGAGCCGCGAATGTTTCCACGTCGAGCTAGGGGATCCCTTCGGAGGCGGCTGTCTCGGCATGCCGGAGGATGGTGATCCCCCTAGGCCAGCGCCTCGCGCCGACATCCCGCGGGAGCTAGCTGTGGTCCCCGTTCCGGCGGGGGGTCACGACCCACAGCTCGAGCAAGTCCGCGGGGCGCAGGCCGGGCTCGATGAGGGACGGGGAGCGCTCGAGGCAATCCGCCAGAACATCGGGCAGGTATGGGCGAGCCAGCCCCCGGCCGGAGGAATACGTCACCTGCCCCAAGGTCTCCAGCACCGCATCGCCAACGATGCCAGGGACAGACCGCCACCCGCATCCGGCGGAACCGGTCAGGACCTGGCCGCCGCAGCGATGCTCCTCCGCGCGATGCCGGAGTCATCAACCACCGAGGGTCGGCGAATCCAGGGAGAACTCAAGCATCTCCTGGAAGGCGCTGCGGCCCGGCGGGCCGAAAGCTCTGCCTCCCGAAGGCAGGGGTACCCCTCGGAACCTCGTGCCGCGACTTCCCGACTCACGCGGGAAGCCTCTGTCTACACCGGGCGCACGCGCAACACCGCGCCTGCGGCCCCGGGCCGCCTCGGCGACGAGCACCCTCATCGCGACCGTCGGGCACGCCTCGACGAAAGGGTGCGCCGAGGCTATCACCCCAGGCGTGGGGGACGCTACGACAGCGGGGAGGATCGGAGTCCCTCGCCCGAACCACCCGGTCCGCAGGTCTTTAGCCGAGCCATTCAGCGGGCGCCGTTTCCGACCCGATTCCGACCCCCGACTACTATCACAAAGTACTCGGGGGAAACGAGACCGGAATTGTGGCTTGCGGACTACCGCCTGGCCTGTCAACTGGGTGGGACGGACGATGACAACCTCATCATCCGAAACCTCCCCCTGTTCCTCTCCGACACTGCTCGTGCCTGGTTGGAGCACCTGCCTCCGGGGCAGATTTCCAACTGGGAGGATCTGGTCCAAGCTTTCGCCGGCAACTTCCAGGGCACGTACGTGCGCCCCGGGAATTCCTGGGACCTCCGAAGCTGTCGGCAACTGCCGGGAGAGTCTCTCCGGGACTACATCCGGCGGTTCTCGAAGCAGCGCACCGAGCTGCCCAACGTCACCGACTCCGATGTCATCGGCGCGTTCCTCGCCGGCACCACCTGCCGTGACCTGGTGAGCAAGTTGGGTCGCAAGACCCCCACCAGGGCGAGCGAGCTGATGGACATCGCCACCAAGTTCGCCTCCGGCCAGGAGGCGGTAGAGGCCATCTTCCGAAAGGACAAGCAGCCCCAGGGCCGCCCGTCGGAAGATGCTCCCGAGGCGTCTACTCCGCGCGGCGCCAAGAAGAAAGGCAGGAGGAAGTCGCAAGCGAAACGCGACGTTCCCGATGCAGACCTTGTCGCCGCCACCGAGCACAAGAACCCTCGGAAGCCCCCCGGAGGTGCTAACCTCTTCGACAAGGCACTCAAGGAGACGTGCCCCTACCATCAGGGGCCCGTCAAGCACACCCTCGAGGAGTGCGTCATGCTTCGGCGCCACTTCCACCGGGCCGGGCCACCCGCAGAGGGTGACAAGGCCCGCGACGACGACAAAAGGGAGGATCGCCAAGCAGGAGAGTTCCCAGAGGTCCGCGACTGCTTCATGATCTACGGAGGGCATGCGGCGAATGCCTCGGCTCGGCATCGTAAGCAAGAGCGTCGGGAGGTCTGCTCGGTGAAGGTGGCGGCGCCAGTCTACCTAGACTGGTCCGACAAGCCCATCACCTTCGACCGGGACGACCACCCCGACCACGTGCCGAGCCCGGGGAAGTACCCGCTCGTCGTCGACCCCGTCATCGGCGACGTCAGGCTCACCAAGGTCCTGATGGATGGGGGCAGCTGCCTCAACATCATCTACGCTGAGACCCTCAGGCTCCTGCGCGTCGATCTGTCATCCGTCCGAGCAGGCGCTGCGCCCTTCCACGGGATCATCCCCGGGAAGCGCGTCCAGCCCCTCGGACAGCTCGACCTCCCTGTCTACTTCGGAACACCCTCCAACTTCCGAAGGGAGACTTTGACGTTCGAGGTGGTCGGGTTCCGAGGAACCTACCACGCAGTGTTGGGAAGGCCATGCTACGCGAAGTTCATGGCCATCCCCAACTACACCTACCTGAAGCTCAAGATGCCGGGCCCCAACGGGGTCATCACCGTCGGCCCCACGTACAAACACGCATTCGAATGCGATGTGGAGTGCGTGGAGTACGCCGAGGCCCTCGCCGAGTCCGAGGCCCTCATTGCTGACCTGGAAAGCATCTCCCGAGAGGTGCCGGACGTGAAGCGACACGCCGGCAACTTCGAGCCAGCGGAGACGGTCAAGGTCGTCCCCCTCGGCCCCAGTGGCGACGCCTCCAAGCAGATTCGAATCGGATCCGGGCTCGACCCCAAATAGGAAGCAGTGCTCGTCGACTTTCTCCGCGCAAACGCCGACGTCCTTGCGTGGAGTCCCTCGGACATGCCCGGCATACCGAGGGATGTCGCCGAGCACTCGCTGGATATTCGGGCCGGAGCCCGACCGGTCAGACAGCCTCTACGCCGATTCGACGAGGAAAGGCGCAGGGTGATAGGCGAGGAGGTCCACAAGCTGATGGCAGCAGGGTTCATCAAAGAGGTATTCCATCCCGAATGGCTTGCCAACCCTGTACTTGTGAGGAAAAAAGGGGGGAAATGGCGGATGTGTGTAGACTACACTGGTCTCAACAAAGCATGTCCGAAGGTCCCCTACCCTCTACCTCGCATCGATCAAATCGTGGACTCCACTGCAGGGTGCGAAACCCTGTCTTTCCTCGATGCCTACTCAGGGTATCATCAAATCAAGATGAAAGAGTCCGACCAGCTCGTGACTTCTTTCATCACGCCCTTCGGCATGTACTGTTATGTCACAATGCCGTTCGGTTTGAGGAACGCGGGTGCAACGTACCAGCGGTGCATGAACCATGTGTTCGGCGAACACATCGGTCGCACGGTCGAGGCCTACGTCGATGACATCGTAGTCAAGACGAGGAAAGCCTCCGACCTTCTCTCCGACCTTGAACTGACATTCCGATGTCTCAAGGCGAAGGGCGTCAAGCTCAATCCCGAGAAGTGCGTATTCGGGGTGCCCCGAGGCATGCTCTTGGGATTCATCGTCTCCGAGCGGGGCATCGAAGCCAACCCGGAGAAGATCGCGGCCATCACAAACATGGGGCCCATCAAGGACTTAAAAGGCGTACAGAGGGTCATGGGATGCCTCGCGGCCTTGAGCCGTTTCATCTCGCGCCTCGGCGAAAGAGGCCTGCCCCTGTACCGCCTCTTAAGGAAGGCCGAGTGCTTCACATGGACTCCCGAAGCCGAGGAAGCCCTCGGGAACCTGAAGGCGCTCCTCACCCAGGTGCCCATCTTGGTACCCCCAGCTGATGGAGAAGCCCTCCTGGTCTACGTCGCCGCAACCACTCAGGTGGTCAGCGCCGCGATCGTGGTCGAAAGGCAGGAAGAGGGGCATGCTTTGCCCATTCAGAGGCCAGTTTACTTCGTCAGCGAAGTGCTGTCCGAGACCAAGATCCGCTACCCACAAGTCCAGAAGCTGCTATATGCAGTGATCCTGACGAGGCGAAAGCTGCGACATTACTTCGAGTCCCATCCGGTGACTGTGGTGTCATCCTTCCCCCTGGGGGAGATCATCCAGTGCCGAGAAGCCTCGGGGCGGATCGCGAAGTGGGCGGTGGAAATCATGGGCGAGGCAATCTCGTTCGCCCCTCGGAAGGCCGTCAAGTCCCAGGTACTGGCGGATTTCGTAGCCGAATGGGTCGATACCCAGTTGCCAATGGCTCCGATCCAACCAGAGCTCCGGACCATGTTTTTCGACGGGTAGCTGATGAAGACGGGAGCTGGCGTGGGCCTGCTCTTCGTCTCGCCCCTCGGGAAACACCTGCGCTACGTGCTCCGCCTCCATTTCCCGGCGTCCAACAATGTGGCTGAGTACGAGGCTCTGATCAACGGATTGCGAATCGCCATCGAGCTAGGGGTCCGACGCCTCGATGCACGCGGCGACTCGCAGCTCGTCATCGACCAAGTCATAAAGAACTCCCTCTGCCGCGACCCGAAGATGGAGGCCTACTGTGACGAGGTTCGACGCCTGGAAGACAAGTTCTACGGGCTCGAGCTTAACCACATCGCCCGGCGCTACAACGAGACTGCGGACGAGCTGGCGAAAATAGCCTCGGGGCGAACAACGGTTCCCCCGGACGTCTTCTCCCGGGATCTGCACCAACCCTCTGTCAAGATAGGCGACGCGCCCGAGCCCGAGGCACCCTCGGCCCCGTCCGAGGTGACCTCGGCCCAGCCCGAGCCATCCTCGGTTCAACCCGAGGAACCCTCGGAGCCCGAGGGCGAAGCGCTGCGCATCGAGGAGGAGCAGAACGGGGTCGTGCCAGATCAAGATTGGCAAACCCCGTACCTGCAATATCTCCACCAAGGAGAACTGCCCCTCGACCGAGCCGAGGCTCGGCGGGTAGCGCGACGCGCCAAATCGTTCGTCTTGCTGGGCGATGAGAAGGAGCTCTACCACCGTAGCCCCTCGGGCATCCTCCAGCGATGCATCTCCATCGCCGAAGGTCAGGAACTCCTGCGGGAAATACACTCGGGGGCTTGCGGTCATCATGCAGCACCTCGAACCCTCGTCGGGAACGCTTTCCGCCAAGGCTTCTACTGGCCAATGGCGGTGGCTGACGCCGCTAGAATTGTCCGCGCCTGCGAAGGGTGCCAATTCTATGCGAAGCAGACCCACCTGCCCGCTCAGGCTCTGCAGACGATACCCATCACCTGGCCCTTCGCTGTGTGGGGTCTGGACCTCGTCGGCCCTCTGCAGAAGGCGCCCGGGGGCTACACGCACCTGCTGGTCGCCGTCGACAAATTCTCCAAGTGGATTGAGGTCCAACCCCTGAACAGCATCAGGTCCGAGCAGGCGGTGGCGTTCTTCACCAACATCATCCATCGCTTCGGGGTCCCGAACTCCATCATCACCGACAATGGCACCCAGTTCACCGGCAAAAAATTCTTGGATTTTTGCAAGGATCACAACATCCGGGTGGACTGGGCCGCCGTAGCTCATCCCATGTCGAATGGGCAAGTAGAGCGCGCCAACGGCATGATCCTACAAGGGCTCAAGCCTCGGATTTACAACAACCTCAACAAGTTCGGCAAGCGGTGGATGAAGGAACTCCCCTCGGTGGTCTGGAGCCTGAGGACGACGCCAAGCCGAGCCACGGGTTTCACGCCGTTCTTCCTGGTCTACGGGGCCGAGGCCGTCTTGCCCACGGACCTGGAATACGGCTCCCCGAGGACGAGGGCCTACGACGACGAAAGTAACCAAGCAAGCCGAGAAGACTCGCTGGACCAGCTGGACGAGGCTCGGGACAGGGCCTTACTACACTCGGCGCGGTACCAGCAGTCCCTGCGACGCTACCACGCCCGAGGGGTCCGACCCCGAGACCTCCAGGTGGGCGACCTGGTGCTTCGGCTGCCGCAAGACGCCCGAGGGAGGCACAAGCTTACGCCCCCCTGGGAGGGGCCGTTCATCATCGCCAAAGTTCTGAAGCCAGGAACGTACAAGCTGGCCAACAGTCAAGGCGAGGTCTACGGCAACGCTTGGAACATCCAACAGCTACGTCGCTTCTACCCTTAAGATGTTTCCAAGTTGTTCATATACCTCGCACCCACGCAAAGTTTAGTCAACAAGGAAGGGTCGGCCTCGCCTCGGCAAAGCCCGACCCTCCCTCGGGGGCTAAAAGGGGGGAAACCCCCTCT
Organism: Zea luxurians; assembly: GCA_029449295.1. Taxonomy (NCBI): domain Eukaryota; kingdom Viridiplantae; phylum Streptophyta; class Magnoliopsida; order Poales; family Poaceae; genus Zea; species Zea luxurians. Next base: position 34,373,136 of record JAOPSE010000009.1, on the reverse strand, counting down.
GCGTCAAAATTTTCCTCGAAAAGAAAATCTCTTTTACCAGAACATCTTTCGTGCTTTTTGACTACTTCGAAAAGTGGGTCCTGGAAACGACAGGGTACACGTAAGCAGCCAAGGCTGACCGAGCCGAGGGACTCCTACGCCTCCGGGATACGGATACCTCACTCATCACCTTCTGCGATAAGTAACTCGCGTTCGGATAAGGTGACTCTGCGGATCGAATAAGTCTTTACGTTCGAAAGCCTTTCTGTCGAAGCGATTCTTCGAGCCTTCTCGACCGAGTCGATGACAGGGCCTCATGGACGGGTGAAAGTACGCGTAAGCGGCAAGGCCGACCGAGCCGAGGGACTCCCACGCCTCCGGGATACGGATACCTCACTCATCACCTTCCGCGAGAAGCAACTCTCGCTCGCACTAACATCCCTGCTACCGACAAAAAGTCCAGATACTCGAAACAAGAGGAAAAGAGACACAGCTTCATAACACAGCAAGGGTGTGTGTTCTGGCCTCGATGGCCGCACAAGGCCCACGCTACAAGACGATTTGACCCTGCAGGCTCGGATCTTGACGCTGGAAGAGGGCGATGACGCCCTCGGCATCAACGGCACCTTCGGCAAGGCCCGACCTAGCCTCGGACGGCGACGCGGTCCGAGGCCCTTCGCTCCGAAGGACGACGTCATCACCACGCTCGAGCAATCTCTGCCAGGGACTTCTCCGAGAACCCGGCCCGAGCGGACGGCTCGGCCGGCCACCTCCGGGGCCTCGGCCGACCGCCTTCCGGGGGCGCCAGCTCGATCCGAAGCCTCGGCCGAGCAACCCCGACGACAATCCTGCCAACAGACAACCCGGCTAGGCTCCGGCCAACCAGGTTTCATTTCCGAGCCAACTCCGCCTCTGCTCGTGCTGATATCGCTACCCCTGGCCTCGGCTCGTCGAAGAGCGGCCGAGGGGTCTCTTTAACTAAGCTAGAGAAGCCTCGGACAACAGGTCCAACCGAGCCGAGGGACTCCTACGCCTCCGGGATACGGATACCTCACTCGTCACCTTGACACGGGGCAACTCACGCTTGGTGAAGCGGTTCAGATAATCAGCAGGCGAGTCTTAGTGCTCGAAAATGAGGAAAAAACATGGCTCCGTGCCGAAATTACATACATGTTCAGGCCCCGAAAGCCGAAATGAACAAAAAACCCGGCACTCAAAGTGCCATTACAAACGGAACTCCGGTTCCGCCCCCCCCCCCCCCCCCCCCCGCAGGTACGAACAACCCCACTCGATAGGGGCGGGCCTGCGGGGCAGCGGAAAAACTCTCACCCCCCAAGGACGAGAGCCAGCCATTCAGGCCGGGAGACGGAGACCCAGGGCTACTGACGGAATTGGCAATCTCATCGGTAGAGAAGCCACTTCCGTCCGCCGACGCCTCGGGACCCGCCACTTCCGACATGGCTGGAGGAAGCCTCCGTGAAGCTGGAGGATGCCGTTCTCCCCCAGGCGCACGGGGAAGAAGAGGGCAACCGACCCACACGGAGACGGCTCCCTGACTCGCCTCGTCCTCCCTCTTGGCCTGGTGATGAAAATCCTTGAGGCTGAGGGAGGGGCAGAGGCCGCAGCCCGGCTCGCTTTCCCCCACCATCAAGCCGGAGGTCGCCCTCTTGGGTGACCCCCGGTGGAGGGGTGCAGCCGGGCCGCATGATGAAAATCCTTGAAGCCGAACGATGGCCGAAAGGTACCCGCACTCAAGGAGTGGTGTCCCCCGACGATGAGGCATGGAGACGGCGGTTTCCCCCCATCCGGGGGCTCGGAAGATGGAGAGACACAATGCATAGGGGAGGAAGGAGACATGGTCACCTTACGAAGGGGGTCGCCCTCCTTTTAAAAGGCAACTCCCCCTGCTTGCGCCCTCAACCGTCACGGGCTGAGTCTTCTCCAACACGCCTCCAAAGTCCTCCCCTGCGGCGCGGGGGCTGGGGCCCGCCTGTCATGCAGACCGGCTTCGAGCAGAGGAGGCCGAACCGTCGCGCACGACGCACGCAACCACCCAGCGGTTACAAGTAATCCTCCACTTTTGCCCAGACCAGCGGGCGAAAGGGGCGGGCGGCCATGCAGGCGGCATGCAACCGCGCCAAGTGGACGCGCCTCTCCGACTCCTGACAGGCCAGCGCGACGGCTCAGGCCCACGCGTCGTGCAACTGGCGCGTCGGGTGCTGCATGCGAGCCGCTGTGCCACTCGCTCCACCACTGCACCTCCTCGATTGCGGAACCGATACCGCGATTCAAGGCGACCCAGCCCGCAACCCAGCAGCGCCAGCCTGACGCAGCGGTCAAACGCGGTCAAAAGTGGGCCGGCAGTAATGACAGTGGCAGGCGCGCAAGAGCCGCGATCACGCCATCAGCCAGGCTCACGTCCCATCCGGAGGCGGCAAGAGAACCCCCTCTCTCGCGGTGCGAAGACGACACGCCCGTGACCCGTACCTCGAACGGCTCGCGCACGCGCAACGGCAACCTCGCCAACTACTCACCCCGGCGCATTAACTCCGCGGCTCGACGGACAGCGCTACGGGCGGGAGCGGCTGGCGACGTTTCGCCTTCGCCAAAACGACCACACCAAAAAAGGTACGCCACGTCGTTCAATTTCGAATCCTTTTTCCCTTTTCCTTCTTTCTCTATCTCTTGCAACAGGGACCGGGAAAGGGGATACCCCCAAAGGGATCCTTCCCCGTGAAGGAACTAGGCTCCGAGCCTCCCTACTGATCAGGGGTTCGAAGGCTGGCCCCCCGAGGGGTTCAACAGCCGCCTCAGATCGCGTGGGCCCGACACCCACTACTGGTCAGGGGTTCGAAGGTCGGCCTCCCGAAAGGTTCCACGACCGCCTCAGGCTACTCGGGCTCCGCGCCCATTACTGATCAGGGGTTCGAAGGCTGGCCTGTCGAAGGGTTCACAGTCGCCTCAGACGCCGAGCGAGGGATGACCAGGGGTACGTTCGATACATAACCAAGGCTCGGGCTGCGCTCCCGAGGTACCCTAGGACATTTCCGAGACCAGCGGGAACGACTCTGTAACGGAATCCCATCGGAGGGAGGCAACGAGCCCTCGGACCCCGTCGCTAGGGGACCGGGTCCGGCAGATCACCCGCAGGTACTTTTGGGCGTGCCTCCGGGCCCCTAGCCGACCCCCAACGAACGGGGCACGGACGTCCACTCGGATTACCCGATTGCAGCTCACCGGAGACACCATGTTCGGTGCCCATCGAGGGTAACATGGCGCACTCCCCCCCTCCTCCTTGCGGAAAGGCGACGTAGGGGCGTATATAAAAAAGCCGAGTCTGTCCCTGATCGTCCTCTCGCTCCGTGCGGAGGCTCGGGGGCTGCTCTCGCAAACCCGGCTCCGGCCAAACCGTTGACAGCGTCAACATACCAGCCCGAGAACTTGGGCCCCGACAGTGCACCTGGGCTACGCCCTGCTCGCATGAGGGAACCACCAGACCAGCCGAGGCATTACGCAAGGCATTAAGACCTCGAAGGAGTGAAACCACTCCTCTGAGGCCTCGGGGGCTACACCCGGCGGGTGCACTCGCGCGCACCCACCGGAACAAAGTACCACCGAGAAAGGCTGGTCCCCTTGCAAAAAAGTGCGACACAAGCCTCCAAGCGAGTGTTAACACTCTCTTCGAGGCTCGGGGGCTACTGTCGGGGACCATAATTAGGGGTACCCTCATTACGCCTAATTCTCAGCTGGTAACCCCCATCAGCATAAAGCTGCAGAGGCCTGATGGGTTTGATTAAGTCAGGGATCAGTCCATACGAGTGACTCGATCACGCCACGCCCGAGCCTAGCCTCGGGCGAGGGCAGCCGACCCTAAGATGACTCTGTCTCGCCTGAGGCCTCCTCTTTCACGGCAGACGCATCACCGGCTCGCCCGAGGCCCCGCCTTCGATAAGAAGTAACCCTGACTAAATCACCGCGCCAACCGACCAAGTCACCGGGGCGTTTAACGCAAAAGGTAAGACCGACGGGCGACCAGACTTCGCCAGAGGTGCCATAGGAGGCTCTGCCCGACCCAGGGCTCGGACTCGGGCTTAGGCCCCGGAAGACGGCGAACTCCGCTCCGCCCGACCCAGGGCTCGGACTCGGGCTAAGGCCCCGGAAGACGGTGAACTCCGCTCCGCCCGACCCAGGGCTCGGACTCGGGCTAAGGCCCCGGAAGACGGCGAACTCCGCTCCGCCCGACCCAGGGCTCGGACTCGGGCTAAGGCCCCGGAAGACGGCGAACTCCGCTCCGCCCGACCTAGGGCTCGGACTCGGGCTAAGGCCCCGGAAGACGACGAACTCCGCTCCGCCCGACCCAGGGCTCGGACTCGGGCTAAGGCCCCGGAAGACGACGAACTCCGCCTCGCCCGACCCAGGGCTCGGACTCCGCCTCGGCCTCTGCCGAACGACCTCCGCCTCGCCCGACCCAGGGGTTCGGGCTCGGCCTCTGTCATGCAGGACGAACTCGACCTCGACTTCGGAGGAGCCTCCACGACGCCCGACCTAGGACACAAGACCGCCACGTCAACAGGAAGCGTCATCATCACCCTGCCCCGAGCCGACTTGGGTCGCAGAGAACAAGACCGGCGTCCCATCTGGCCAGCTACGCCAGATAGGCAATGATGGCGCCCCGCTAGACCATGACGACGGCGGCTCTCAGCTCCCTTACGAAAGCAGGAGGACGTCAGCAAGGGCCCAGCTACTCCGACAGCTGTCCCTCCGTCCGGCTCCGTTACTCCTCCAACAGCCACGACGCCACACCAACAGGGTGCCAAGATCTCTCCGGCTGCCACCTTGGCATGTACTTAGGGCGCTAGCTCTCCCTCGCTAGACACGTAGCACCTTGCTACACTCCCATTTTGTACACCTGGATCCTCTCCTTACGACTATAAAAGGAAGGACCAGGGCCTTCTTAGAGAAGGTTGGCCTCGCGGGGACGAAGGACAGGGGCAGGCGCTCTCTCGGGGCCGCTCGCTCCCCTCACCTCGCGCGGACGCTTGTAACCCCCTACTGCAAGCGCACCCGACCTGGGCGCGGGACGAACACGAAGGCCGCGGGAATTCTCCGACTCCCTCACGACCCGGCTCCAGCCGCCTCGCTCTCGCTCTCTCTCTCCCCCCTTCGCGCTCGCCCACGCGCTCGACCCATCTGGGCTGGGGCACGCGGCACACTCACTCGTCGGCTCGGGGACCCCCCGGTCTCGGAACGCCGACAGCTCTCGCTTACGATACTGAGCCGAGGCATTCGCCGCATGCCCTCCGCAGATCATGAAGCAGTCACAGACCTCGGGGAACTCTCCTGCTTGGTGATCTTCCTTTTTGTCGTCGTCGCGGGCCCTGCCACCCTCTGCGGGTGGCCCGGCCCGGTGGAAGTGGCGCCGAAGCATGACACACTCCTTGAGGGTGTGCTTGACGGGCCCCTGATGGTAAGGGCACGTCTCCTTGAGCATCTTGTCGAAGAGGTTAGCACCTCCGGGGGGCTTCCGAGGGTTCTTGTACTCGGCGGCGGCGACAAGGTCCGTGTTGGCGGCGTCGCGTTTCGCTTGCGACTTCCTCCTGCCTTTCTTCTTGGCGCCGAGCGGAGTAGACGCCTCGGGAGCATCCTCCGACGGGCGGCCCTGGGGCTGCTTGTCCTTTCGGAAGATGGCCTCGACCGCCTCCTGGCCAGAGGCGAACTTGGTGGCGATGTCCATCAGCTCGCTCGCCCTGGTGGGGGTCTTGCAACCCAACTTGCTCACCAGGTCACGGCAGGTGGTGCCGGCAAGGAACGCGCCGATGACATCGGAGTCGGTGATGTTGGGCAGCTCGGTGCGCTGCTTCGAGAATCGCCGGATGTAGTCCCGAAGAGACTCTCCCGGCTGTTGCCGGCAGCTTCGGAGGTCCCAGGAATTCCCGGGGCGCACGTACGTGCCCTGGAAGTTGCCGGCGAAAGCTTGGACCAAATCCTCCCAGTTGGAAATCTGCCCCGGAGGCAGGTGCTCCAACCAAGCGCGAGCAGTGTCGGAGAGGAACAGGGGGAGGTTGCGGATGATGAGGTTGTCGTCGTCCGTTCCACCCAGTTGACAGGCCAGGCGGTAGTCCGCGAGCCACAATTCTGGTCTTGTTTCCCCTGAGTACTTTGTGATAGTAGTCGGGGGTCGGAATCGGGCCAGAAACGGCGCCCGCCGAATGGCCCGGCTGAAGACCTGCGGACCGGGTGGTTCGGGCGAGGGACTCCGATCCTCCCCGCTGTCGTAGTTTCCCCCACGCCTGGGGTGATAGCCGCGGCGCACCCTTTCGTCGAGGCGGGCCCGACGGTCGCGATGAGGGTGCTCGTCGCCGAGGTGGCCCGGGGCCGCAGGCGCGGTGTTGCGCGTGCGCCCGGTGTAGACCGAAGCTTCCCGCATGAGTCGGGAAGTCGCGGCACGAGGTTCCGAGGGGTACCCCTGCCTTTGGGAGGCAGAGCTCTCGGCCCGCCGGGCCACAGCGCCTTCCAGGAGATGCTTGAGCTCTCCCTGGATTCGCCGACCCTCGGTGGTTGATGACTCCGGCATCGCGCGGAGGAGCATCGCTGCGGCTGCCAGGTCCTGACCGGTCCCGCTGGATGCGGGTGGCGGCCTGTCCCTGGCATCGTTGGCGATGCGGTGCTGGAGACCCTGGGGCAGGTGACGTATTTCTCCGGCCGGGGGCTGGCCCGCCCATACCTGCCCGACGTCCCGGCGGATCGACTCGAGCGCTCCTGCCCCCTCGTCGAGCCCGGCCTGCGCCCCGCGGACTTGCTCGAGCTGTGGGTCGTGACCCCCCGCCGGAACGGGGACCACAGCTAGCTCCCGCGGGATGTCAGCGCGAGGCACTGGCCTAGGGAGATCACCATCCTCCGGCATGCCGAGACGGTTGCCTCCGGAGGGATCCCCTAGCTCGACGTGGAAACATTCGCGGCTCGGGCCGCAGTCCTTGTCGTCAAGGCTGCGGCTGCCGTCGGAACAGTCGGAGAGGCAGTAGTTGCATGCGGTCATGAAGTCCCGCATGGCACTGGGGTTGCCAGATCCAGAGAAATCCCAGCAGATGCTGGGGTCATCATCTTCCTCGGACCCAGAGGGCCCGTAGGTCGAGACGCCCGTCAATCGGTCCCAAGGCGACCGCACACGAAACCCAAGAGAGGTTGCACTCGCCTCAACGTGAGCACCCGCCAGAGCGAGGTCGCTAGGCGGGTTGAGGTCGAGTCGAAATGACGAAGGATGGGAATCAGTCGGTACCTTTTGGTCGACGAGGAGCGACGAAGTCACGTCGGGGACTGATCGCGCCGTCGTCCTGGGTACGAGGGCGACGTCCTGCAGGCCCTCCGTGAGCGTGCTGGCGTCGTCCACTTGCTCGGGGTTGGCGTGTTGCGGGGGGACGGCGCTCGCCTTCGCCTCAAACGCGAGGGTGACGCCCGACGCGTCCTCCGTTGGGGCGCTGGGGATGTCGATTCGCTCGACAGCCGACGGAGCGCAGCCTCCCGCTCGGCCCTGGTTGCCCCGCCTCCTCCTCCGATGGCGGGGGAGAGGATGGGGCGAGCTCGAATGTTGTTCTTCCCCCACGAGGGGAAGACGTCGTCGATTCCGCCGCCGGCGGGCGGGCTGTCGGCCACCATTGTCGCCGTCGCACGGCGGTGGAAGGAGTATCATGTCGTAGCTGCCGTCGAAAGACATGAACTCGAGGCTCCCGAAACGGAGCACCGTCCCGGGTTGGAGAGGTCGTTGGAGACTGCCCATCTGGAGCTTGACGGGAAACTGCTCGTCAACACGCAGCAGGCCCCTACCTGGCGCGCCAACTGTCGGCGTTTCGAGACCGGGGGGTCCCTAAGCCGACGAGTAAGTGTGCCGCGTGCCCCAGCCCAGATGGGTCGAGCGCGTGGGCGAGCGCGAAGGGGGGAAAGCGAGGTCGCCGGAGCCGGGTCGTGAGGGAGGTGGAGATCCCGCGGCCTTTGTGTTCGTTCCGCGCCCAGGTCGGGTGCGCTTGCAGTAGGGGGTTACAAGCGTCCACGCGGGTGAGGGAAGCGAGCGGCCCCAAGAGAGCGCCTGCCCCTGCCCTCGTTCCCGCGGGGCCAACCTTCTCTGAGAAGATCCAGGTGTACAATGGGGGTGCTGCAGAGTGCTACGTGTCTAGCGGGGGAGAGCTAGCGCCCTAAGTACATGCCAATGTGGCAGCCGGAGAGATCTTGGCACCCAGCTGGTGTGGTATCATGGCTGTCGGAGGAGTAACGGAGCCTGGTGGAGGGACAGCTGTCGGAACAGTTGGGCTCTTGCTGACGTCCCCCTGCTTCCGTAAGGGAGCTGAGAGCCGCCGTCGTCATGGGTCTAGCGGGGCGTCATCATTGCCTACCTGGCGGAGCTAGCCAGATGGGACGTCGGTCTTGTTCTCTGCGGCCCAAGTCGGCTCGGGGTAGGGTGATGATGGCGCTTCCTGTTGACGTGGCGGACTTGTGCCCTAGGTCGGGCGACGTGGAGGCTCCTCCGAGGCCGAGGTCGAGTCTGTCTTCCATGGCCAAGGCCGAGCCCGAGCTCCTGGGTCGGGCGAGGCGGAGGTCGTTCGGCAGAGGCCAGGGCGGAGTCCGACCCCAGGGGCCGGGCGAGGCGGAGTTCGCCGTCTTCCGGGGCCTTAGCCCGAGTCCGAGCCCTGGGTTGGGTGGAGCGGAGTTCACCGTCTTCCAGGGCCTTAGCCCGAGTCCGAGCCCTGGGTCGGGCGGAGCGGAGTTCACCGTCTTCCGGGGCCTTAGCCCGAATCTGAGCCCTGGGTCGGGCGGAGCGGAGTTCGCCGTCTTCCGGGGCCTTAGCCCGAGTCCGAGCCCTGGGTCGGGCGGAGCGGAGTTCGCCGTCTTCCGGGGCCTTAGCCCGAGTCCGAGCCCTGGGTCAGGCGGAGCGGAGTTCGCCGTCTTCCGGGGCCTTAGCCCGAGTCCGAGCCCTGGGTCGGGCGGAGCGGAGTTCGCCGTCTTCCGGGGCCTTAGCCCGAGTCCGAGCCCCGGGTCGGGCGGAGCTTCCTATGGCGCCTTTGGCAAGGCCTGGCTGCCTGTCAGTCTCACTCTGTCAAGTGGCACCGCAGTCGGGACGGCGCAGGCGGCGCTGTCCTTTTGTCAGACCGGTCAGTGGAGCGGCGAAGTGACGGCGGTAACTTCGGTTCTGCCAGGGGGCGCGCGTCAGGATAAAGGTGCCAGGCTACCTTTGCGTTAAATGCCCCTGTGACTTGGTCGGTCGGCGCGGCGATTTAGTCAGGGTTGCTTCTTAACGAAGGCAAGGCCTCGGGCGAGCCGGAGATGCGTCTGCCGTAAAAAAGGGGGCCTCGGGCGAGACGGAAACACCTCAGGGTCGGCTGCCCTTGCCCGAGGCTAGGCTCGGGCGAGGTGTGATCGAGTCGCTCGTATGGACTGATCCCTGACTTAATCGCACCCATCAGGCCTCTGCAGCTTTATGCTGATGGGGGTTACCAGCTGAGAATTAGGCGTCTTGAGGGTACCCCTAATTATGGTCCCGACAAATAGTGTCATGGCATGTGCTTAGCTCACTAGATAATTTCTCACATTTTTCTACCTCTAGAGCATAAGCATTCTTAACCTTAACATGTTTCTTGTTTTCTTTAATTAGAAAATCCTCTTGGGAATCCAAAAGGTCATCTTTTTCATGAATAGCACTAATCAATTCATTTAACTTTTCCTTTTGTTCCATGTTAAGGTTGGCAAAAAGGGTACGCAAATTATTTTCCTCATCACTAGCATTATCATCACTAGAGGACTCATATTTAGTGGAGGATTTAGATTTAACCTTCTTTCTTTTGTCGTCCTTTGTCATGAGGCACTTGTGGCCGACGTTGGGGAAAAGGAGTCCCTTGGTGATGGCGATGTTGGCGGCGTCCTCGTCGGAGGAGGACTCGGTGGAGCTCTCGTCGGAGTCCCACTCGCGGCACACGTGGGCATCGCCGCCCTTCTTCTTGTAGTACCTCTTCTTTTCTCTCCTCTTGCCCTTCTTGTCGTTATCCCTGTCACTATCACTTGATAATGGACATTTAGCAATAAAGTGATCGGGCTTACCACACTTGTAGCAAACCTTCTTGGAACGGGATTTGTAGTCCTTCCCCTTCCGTTGCTTGAGGATTTGGCGAAAGCTTTTGATGATTAAAGCCATCTCCTCATTGTCGAGCTTGGAGGCATCGATTGGTTGTCTACTCGGTGTAGACTCCTCCTTCTTCTCCTCCGTCGCCTTAAATGCCACCGGTTGTGCTTCGGACGTGGAGGGTTCATCAAGCTCGTTGATCTTCTTTGAGCCTTTAATCATACATTCAAAGCTCACAAAATTCCCGATTACTTCCTCGGGGGTCATTAGTGTATATCTTGGGTTACCACAAATTAATTGTACTTGAGTAGGGTTAAGGAAAATAAGTGATCTCAAAATAACCTTAACCACCTCGTGGTCATCCCATTTCTTGCTCCCGAGGTTGCGCACTTGGTTCACCAAGGTTTTGAGCCGGTTGTACATATCCTGTGGCTCCTCCCCTTGGCGAAGACGAAAACGACCGAGCTCCCCCTCGATCGTTTCCCGCTTGGTGATCTTGGTGAGTTCATCACCCTCGTGCGCGGTCTTGAGAAGGTCCCAAATCTCCTTTGCATTCTTCAACCCTTGCACCTTGTTGTATTCCTCCTTGCTTAGAGAGGCGAGGAGTATGGTTGTAGCTTGAGAGTTGAAGTGCTCGATTTGGGCCACTTCGTCTGTATCATAATCTTCATCCCCTACGGATGGTACCTGTACACCAAACTCAACAACATCCCATATACTTTTGTGGAGTGAGGTTAGATGAAATCGCATTAAATCACTCCACCTAGCATAGTCTTCACCATCAAACATTGGTGGTTTGCCTAATGGGACGGAAAGCAAAGGTGTATGTTTAGAAATGCGAGGGTAGCGTAAGGGGATCTTACTATACTTCTTACGCTCTTGGCGCTTCGAAGTTACGGACGACGCATCGGAGTCGGAGGTCGATGTTGATGAAGTGTCGGTCTCGTAGTAGACCACTTTCCTCATCCTCTTGTGCTTGTCGCCTTTCCGATGCGACTTGTGGGAAGAAGATTTTTCCTTCTTCTCTTTGTGGTGAGAAGAAGAAGATCTTTTCTCCTTCCGTTTGGAGGAGTCCTTCTTCTTCTCCTTCCTCTTGGTGCGGGACTCTTCCGATGAAGTGCTCCCTTGGCTCGTAGTGGGCTTGTCGCCGGTCTCCATCTCCCTCTTGGTGTGATCTCCCGACATCACTTCGAGTGGTTAGGCTCTAATGAAGCATCGGGCTCTGATACCAATTGAAAGTCGCCTAGAGGGGGGTGAATAGGGCGAAACTGAAATTCTCAAAAATAATCACAACTACAAGCCGAGTTAGCGTTAGAAATATAATAGAGTCCGCGAGAGAGGGTGCAAAACAAATCGCAAGCGAATAATGAAGTGAGACACGCGGATTTGTTTTACCGAGGTTTGGTTCTCTCAAACCTATTCCCCGTTGAGGAGGCCACAAAGGCCGGGTCTCTTTCAACCCTTACCCTCTCTCAAACGGTCCCGCGGACCGAGTGAGCTTTCTCTTCTCAATCACTTGGAACACAAAGTTCCCACAAGGACCACCACAAGATTGGTGTCTCTTGCCTCAATTACAAGTGAGTTTGATCTCAAGAAAGAATCAAGAAAGAAGAAAGCAATCCAAGCGCAAGAGCTCGAAAGAACACAAGCAAATCTCTCTCACTAGTCACTAAAGCTTTGTGTGGAATTTGGGAGAGGATTTGATCTCTTGAGTGTGTCTAGAATTGAATGCTATAGCTCTTGTAAGTAGTTGAGAAGTGGAAAACTTGGATACTATGAATGGTGGGTGGTTGGGGTATTTATAGCCCCAACCACCAAACTAGCCGTTTGGTGAGGCTGTCTGTTCGATGGCGCACGGACAGTCCGGTGCACACCGGACATGTCCGGTGCGACAGCCATGTCACCAAAGCCGTTGGGTTCCGACCGTTGGAGCTCTGACTTCTGGGCCCGCCTGGATGTCCGGTGGCGCACCGGACATGCACTGTAGATTGTCCGGTGCGCCAGTATGGGCGTGCCTGACCTCTGCGCGCGCAGCGCGCGCATTTAATGCGTCGCAGGTAGCCGTTGGTGCCGAAATAGTCGTTGCCCCGCTGTTACACCGGACAGTCCGGTGTACACCGGACAGTCCGGTGAATTTTAGCGGAGCAGCTGGAATGAATCCCTGAGGCTGGCGAGTTCCGGAGGCTGCTCTTCCTTGGAGCACCGGACATGTCCGGTGTACACCGGACAGTCCGGTAAATTATAGCGGAGTTGCCTCTGGAATTTCCCGAAGGTGATGAGTTTGGAGTTGGAGTCCTCTGGTGCACCGGACATGTCCGGTGGCACACCGGACAGTCCGGTGCGCCAGACCAGAGGTGCCTTCGGTTGTCCCTTGCTCCTTTGTTTGAACCCAATACTTGGTCTTTTTATTGGCTAAGTGTGAACCTTTGGCACCTGTATAACTTATACACTAGAGCAAACTAGTTAGTCCAAATATTTGTGTTGGGCAATTCAACCACCAAAATTATTTAGGAACTAGGTGTAAGCCTAATTCCCTTTCACATCTCCAATATTTCGGTATGGAAAATCATGTATATAAGGTTTGCAAGGACCTTTAGTAATATATGCTCTACGGATTGCATGTTGATCATTAACATGATAATTTTCAATGGGCAGCCTTTCACCTGGATCATATGGAATCAGATTGATGTCATACAATGGAGGATTTGATGCGGGCATTGGCAGTGACACTAACGAAGGCGACGGTGACGATGAAGGATCTGCAATTTCTTCAACTTCTACTCTATCTTCTTCTTGATTTTGTTGTCCCACAGTAGTTTCAACCGGAGGTGTCGCATGGTTCAAAGGAGCACTGGCCGCCTTCTTTGCTGCTTTCTCAAAAAGGGATCGTATGTCTCCGCTTCTCTTCATAATTAAAAATTCTGAACAAGAACACTATCAATCAGTAAAACTCCAAGACAACAGACAAGTAGACCATGAGCAAAACAGCGAACAAAAAAAATCAAAACCAGTAGACGAAAAAGTGAAGAACCTATGAGTATACATGATAATCTGATATATATTGAAGATGATATAATCTAATTTAGAGAAGGTTTAAACTCACTGAAGAATGGTGGCGGCAGGGCACTAGGGCAGCTCTCAGACTCGGTTTCTATGTGGCTGCGCGCGGCGGGCTACGGAGTATGGATCTGCGCGGCTGCGCGCGGCGGGCAGCAAGCAAAAGCTAATTACATTTTACTAATTGGGCTACTAATTGGGCTACCTACGGAACCTGCGCGCGGCGGGCCAGGCCAAGGAGCAAGCAGCGCTCTCTCTACTGCGTCATAGGTGATGGGCCACAACGCTAATTACATTTTACTATTTTTTTCTTTCTTTTTTCTTTTTAATTTTTACATGCAGAAATACTATTATATAATATATAAATATTCACTGATTTTGCAGGGTATGCCGGTGCATACCCGGCATACCCTGTATGTCCGCCACTGCCATCAGGTTGAGTTATGGCCAAGAAGAGGTTCTCATGTCCATCCCCGTAGCTATTCCAGCTAAACCATTTGGCAGAGTATATGAAGCTATCATAACGGAGATCCAAGATATTCCGGTAGTATGTGAGTTCCGAGACATCTTTGCAGAAGATTTGCCCAGATTGACTCCAGAGAGATATGTAGAATTTGTGATTGAGTTGAAGCCTGGTACGGCTCCTATTTCTAGAAGGTCGTACCGAATGCCTCCGAATGAGTTGGCAGAACTCAAGACACAACTGCAAGATCTACTAGAAAAGGGATTCATCCGGCCAAGCTCATCGCCATGGGGTTGTCCAGCCATCTTTGTTAAGAAGAAGGATCAAACACTTCGGATGTGCGAGGATTATAGACCCCTTAATGAGGTTACCATAAAAAATAAGTACCCTCTTCCACGGATTGATATTCTATTTGATCAACTAACTGGAGCGAGGGTCTTCTCTAAGATTGACCTCAGATTGGGCTATCATCAGATCCGTATCTGGCCCGAAGATATACCAAAGACCGCATTCACTACGCGGTATGGATTATTTGAATATTCGGTCATGTCTTTCGGACTAACAAATGCTCCTACCCACTTCACATATCTTATGAACTCGGTATTCATGCCCGAGTTAGATAAATTCGTGGTGGTATTCATTGATGATATCTTAATATATTCCAAGAATGAAGAAGAGCATGCTCAACATTTGCGGATCGTGTTGACGCGCTTAAGAGAGCACCAATTATATGCTAAGTTCAGTAAGTGCGCATTCTGGCTAGAGGAGATCCAATTTCTGGGACATGTATTATCTGCCAAGGGGATTGCGGTAGATCCCAGCAAAGTCAAGGATATTTTGGAGTGGAAACCCCCAACCACTGTACATCAAGTCCGAAGTTTCCTTGGACTGGCTGGTTATTACCGCCGATTCATTCCAGATTTTTCCAAGCTTGTGAAACCAATCACATGTTTATTGAAGAATGATACTAAATTTAATTGGTCTTCAAAATGTAATGAAGCCTTTGAGCGGCTGAAGGTATTATTGACCACTGCTCCAGTATTGGCTCAACCGGACATTGAAAAGCCCTTTGATGTGTATTATGACGCATCAGGCAGTGGTCTCGGTTGTGTTCTAATGCAAGAAGGTCGAGTAATAGCCTACGCTTCAAGGCAGTTGCACTGACATGAAGAGCATTACCCAACTCATGATCTGGAGTTAGCTGTTGTGGTTCATGCCCTAAAAATTTGGCGTCATTATCTGTTGGGGAACATCTGTCACATTTATACAGATCATAAAAGCTTGAAGTACATCTTCACCCAATCAGAGCTTAATATGAGACAAAGGAGATGGCTTGAGCTTATTAAGGACTATGAAATGGAAATTCACTATCACCCAGGCAAGGCTAATGTAGTGGCAGATGCGTTAAGTCGCAAGGCTTCCTGCCATTGTCTGACAATGAAGACTTCTGACATTACGTTATGCCAAGAAATGGAGAAATTGAACCTGGGAATGATTCAACATGGAACTTTGAATCACTTGAAGCTTGAGTCAGTCCTCCTGCAAAGAATAATTGACGCACAAAGAAATGATGTGGGTATGAAACACATTTATGAGAAATGGAGGCCGGAAAAGCTAACTACTTCAGAAAAGATGATCAAGGTGTTGTATGGTTTAACAACCGCATAGTTGTGGCTAAAAATGAAGAGATCCGCTAGCAAATTTTAGATGAAGCCCATCTTAGTCGATATTCTATTCATCCCAGAAGCACTAAGATGTATCATGATTTAAAATAGCATTATTGGTGGACGAAGACGAAGATTGAAATTGCACACTATGTGGCAAGATGTGACACTTGCAGACGTGTCAAGGCCATACATATGAAGACTGCAGGTCCATTGCAATCTTTACCTATACCAATATGGAAATGGGAAGATATAAGCATGGAATTTATTGTGGGATTGCCCAGGACAGCAAAAGGGTATGATTCTATTTGGGTTATAGTTGATCGACTTACCAAGATAGCCCATTTTCTGCCAGTTAAGACAGATCAACCGGTTGTTGTCTATGCCCAATTATACATTGCTCGTATTCTTAGTCTGCATGGGGTTTCAAAGACTATAGTGTCGGATCGTGGACCGCAATTTGTAGCCAAGTTTTGGGAAGTACTTCATAAATCCCTGGGTACCAAGTTGCTTCACAGTTCGGCCTACCATCCCCAAACCAGTGGGCAGACTAAAAGGGTAAATCAGATACTTGAAGACATGTTACGAGCATGTGTTCTGGAATTCCCACAGAAATGGGATGATTGCTTACCATTAGCGGAGTTCTCGTATAATAATAGCTATCAAGATAGCATTAAAATGGCACCCTTTGAAGCTTTATATGGGCGATAGTGTCGTACTCCGCTAAACTGGTCTGAACTAGGTGAAAGAAGTTTCTTCAAGCCAGATATGGTAAAGGAGACCGAAGAGAAAGTTCGGCGAATAATTCATAATTTGAAAGAAGCTCAAGCTCGTTAGAAGAGTTATGCAGACAAGCGACGGAAACCCTTGTACTTTCTGGGTGGGGATTATGTCTACCTAAAAGTTTCGCCAATGAAGGGTGTATCATGTTTCGGGGTAAAGGGGAAGCTTGCACCCCAGTATATTGGTTCTTTCCCTATCCTTGAAAGATATGGACCAGTGGCATACCGACTCCAGTTACCCGAAACCTTGTCTGTTGTACATAATGTGTTCCATGTGTCTCAATTGAAGAAGTGTCTTCGGGTTCCCGATCGAACCATTGAAGTAACAGATGTTACCTTAGAACCAGACTTGACATATTCAGAACATCCTCTTCGAGTCTTGGATCAAAAGGATAGAATTACCTGAAGGAGAACTCTCAAGTTCTACAAGGTACAGTGGAACCAACATACGGAAGATGAAGCTACATGGGAAACTCAAGACTTTTTAGAAAAGAATTTCCCAGGCTTTTTAGCCTCATGTAATTTGTGAGATATGTACATTTGTTGTAATAAGAGGAACGAACCCCATACCACCCCTGCCTTGTACCAAAAATAAGGAAATAAAAGTATGACGTGTTTCCTTTTCCATCACTTGCCCTAGGACTTTTAATCTCGAGACGAGATTCTTTTATGGGGGGAAGGATGTAACACCCCTGGTGTTACTGCCACTAAAACTTGAGCATGACATCATAAGCATTGGCATATCATGTGTTTGTCACACCTAGGATGCATTCATTAGGCAAAAATTTCAAACAAAGTTGTATTGATGGGACATGTTTTAAGTGAAACACTAGGGTACAGTGCTTAACCCTAGATTGGGCTTAATAGAGCAAACAAGGCCTAATAAGAGAAAACTTCAAAACTTAGTTGAAATGATCATAAAATATCACCATGGATGAACTAAAGTGGCATCCAAACCCTAAAAGTACCAAAGATCCTAAATAGAGCCCTAGAAAACCCTGTACTGAAACCCTAGGGGGTTATCTGCAAAATATGCACACTTTTGGACTAAAGTGCAAAAACCAGGGCATTAGGGTACCTAAAGTCATAAGGTTCACATATTTGAGGATTTCCAAGTCAAAAGATGGGAATTGGACTTATTTGCAAAAAGCACCACTCAAACCCTATGGGGTTAAGTCTGAAATTCAGTGCATTTGGCTCAACTTTGGCGCCCTATATCTTCCAAATTATGAAGTCTTTGACCTAGGTCAGCACATCAAGATTGTAGAGCTATAAAAGGAGGGAAACTTTGCTATAGAGATTAAACCATGGTTACATGAAGAATTTGGAGAAAAATGTGCCCAAAGATGGGCTGTCAGGCTGCCTTAGGTCTGAAAACAAACTGATAGTGTGATTGAGCAAACCTTGAACTAGGATTCGACCATGATCCAGTAGGAATTTGACTAGAGATGCTATAGCAAAAATGAAGATAGATTATAGGTCTATAACTTTGATGCAGATGAATTATGAGGTTGTCAAATAGAATTTGGAGAAAATCGGCCCTGATTTTGCTCTATCAGTCGTTCTGAAAGAACTATGTGATGGTACAGTATCCAGATCAGATTGCCAGCTCAGTAAGCGCGTTCAGATTTGCGCTGGTCGCCATGATTCGTGCATGGCACGCAGAGGATATCCACGGGAAGGTAAAAGATCTCACGGGGAAGTGGATTTGATCGCGGATTGAAGTTTATCACCGTGCCTGTAGCCGTTGCGACGTGGCCGGACCGCCAGCGTCGCCGTGGAAGCTCCGATGACCTCGGTTGCGCCACGCCGTAGCTTGTTACTATGCGGTAGTAATCGTGGCACCCTTAGGAGCATAGTCTTTGGGCCGTTGCACCGGTGAATGCCACGGTCACAGCCACCTGTGTTCTTCCCTATCTCCGGCCGCCAGCACGCCGTGACCAAATTGAGAGCCACCGACCCTGAATCCTATAAATTGAGCGTGCCCTCAGCTTCGCCATGTAGTCAAGCACTCAACGCACCCACCCGTGCCTTCGATTAGTCACCAGAGAACTCCAATTTGGGATTTCCTCCAAATCGGTCCAGAACACCGCAGAAGTGAGCTCACCGTGGCCAGCTCTCCACAGGTCTGATCGTGTTCCCCTCGCTCTTGTTCTAGCATTCCTGTGTGTTCTTAAAGCTCATTGGCCCAACCAATTGCTCTAAACCAGAGTAGATCGACGGGAACATTTTGATTTGTCCCCGGATTGCGCGGTCACCGTGGACAGAGTGATTAGGTGTTAGAATCTTGGGTGAGGGGAAATGGTTGTCAGGGGTAGAATTAGGTGCCAGCCAAGCCTGGGGTCCGGTCCTTGCGTATTTCGGCCAGCACAAGCTCGCCGGAAGCTCTACGCGTCGCCGTTCACCGTCGTGGACCTCGGGTGTGAAGGGATAGAAACGCAGGGGTTTATTTGCAAACGTCAGCGACTGTAGCAAATAGTGTCTTGGACTCTTTCGGATTGTATAAAAAGACAGGGTCTTCCTTGCAAAGTCTGCACGCGGGCGCGCGCGAGTGCTTTCCTCCAGTAATGGGTCGACTCGGGCCAGATTTAGCCCAAGCCTGTAGCATCTTTTCTTTTTTTCTTTTTCTCTTGGAAATAAGAAATTCTTAGAAAATTGTACAAAAATGCTAAAAATACCAGACCAATTTTGCTAGGTTTCTAATTTCCTATAGTATTTAATAAAAATAGTTTCATGATTTCTAGTTCCAATAGGGAATTTTGGGATATTTAAAACAGCCAAAAACCATACTTCTGGAATTTTAAAGAGTAATTTATAATCCCAAAATTCACCAAACTTTTTAGGTAAACTTTAAATGTTATTTAGAAGCCTTGGGTAAAATTTGGTATGTTTTGGACCATGTTTGATACTTAGAACCCAAAACCCTAGCCCCTGCCCTATGAACTTCACTATAGACTCCGAAAACCCTAGTTTCTCGGAGATCCGTGAAGGAAAGTTGTATTCAAGGTATTAGATAATAAACTTTTATTATATTTGCACTCTCATGAGCATTACATGGGCATTCATTATTACATATGGTTATATTTAGAAAACGAAGAGGAAGTAGAAGTCGAAGAAGCGAAGACTTCACCACCACCTGAAGAATATCAGGCAGGAAACTGTTTTTATTTTGATATCTGCAGAACAGAGCCTGATTCACCAATAACACAAGGCAAGCCCCGATGCATTTGCCCCCTCCTTGATATTTTGAAATCTTTCTCACTTACTTGATGCATTAAGTGATAGGAGTTGTGTGTTAAACCAATTACTGCATTTCCTTCCTTGAAGTTGATTACCTTAGTCCCCTGTTTTACAAAAAGGTTTTTCTTATGCTTAGCATTGCTTTAGAAAAACAAAACATTTTGTTTTGACAAAAGATGATGCTGCAAAGTGGGTGGTGCCCAAAGAAGAAAACCAGGAGTGAAGCTTCGGGAGGAAGGGATCCTCCGTTAAAACTTTTGTTTCATGTTTATTGGGAGGGGTTTTTGCCTCCCAGTAATGTAATAATAATACTTCAGCACTCTTATATTTTAACTCTGGTCTATAATAAATACTATTATTTCTTACTTCAATATAAGGTAAGTTATTGTAATTGCTTCCGCATTTTCGTACCTCCGATGTATTGTAATGTTTGCGTGACGGGTGAAATGCTCTTGGGAAAGGTCAGAGATACAGATACCAAACTTGTCAAGTGATTCAGGGGCACCTACAGGGTTGTCTGAGGTCCGTTGGACAAGGACAACTGTAGGTGGGCCTAATGACTTGGGAGGTTCCGTCATAGCACCCACACATAATCACACAAATGCACCTTTACCTGATCCATCGCCCGGTCAGACCTCTCCCGGACAGTCTCTTGGCCGTGAGGGCCCCACATCCTATAAAAAAGAGCCCTAGCCGACCGCTTCATCACCGGGTCCTCGACCTGGAAGATTTCACGCTCGAAGCCTTCGTCGGACTAGTTGAAGGCCTCGAAGTGCCCGCACCCCTCGCGGGACAAGGCATTCACGACCCCCTCACAGGTGACGAGGGAGGCGAAGGACATGAGGCCCGTCACAATGGTTGGGAGCACCTCTAACTCCTCCTATAGCCATCCAAGGAAGCGGAGGCCCACCTCCTGACCGGGCGCTTCGAAGGGCGCGGTCCGCGCACCCAGCTCCTGGTACGCGTCCATAAGCTGAGTATGCATCCGCTCGACCTCCGCGCGCGTCGAGGCCTCCGTCTTGTCTAGGCGGTCACGCAGGCTGCTGAGCCTCGTCTCCATCTCCTCGGCGCGCTGGCGGGCGAGACTGGCCTTCGCCCGCGCAAGCTTGGCCTCGGCTTGCGTGGACTACGCCTCAGCACAAGCTTTGTTTGCATCCCTCCTCTCCTCCGCCAACTGATGCCTGAGGTCCTCTTCTCGGCCTCCGCGGTAGCCAGCCTCTCCGTCAGCCTGCGGCTCTTGTTCTCCATAGTCGACTTGTCCCGAACAGCATCCACATGCTGCACTCGGAGACACTCGATCTTGCCCTCGAGTCGTTGCCTCTCGGCAGCGAACTCCGAAGACAAGGCGCCCGACGCAACATGGTCGACGAAGGCGGTCGCCTACCATAGAAAAAACATCAGATTCGCAACCACATCAAGACAACGAACCAACAAAGTCTAAGACGACATACATGCTTCAGCTGCTGAGACACAATGCCCGCCACGTCCCTAGCGGCGGCGGCCAACGAAATCTCGCCGCTGGCGCAGAATTTGGACCATGGGTCCTGCGAAGTGCCCTTTGCTCCAACCACCACCGCAAGCAAAGTAGCCGCCACCGGAGACGGGACAATACCCAACTGCCCCACATCCGACCCTGCACCACAATCTTGTTCAAGACCCAGTCTACAAAAAAACCCCTCACCAACAAGGTAATCATCCACGCAGATGTCCATATCAAAATTGGCAACGCCTGCCGCTGCTTTGTCGGTGCGCACCGGCGACGGTGGCCTTCGCTCCTTCGCGGGCTCGGCCGAGGGCGGCTTGCCCGCGCTAGGAGCAACAACCCTCGCACCCGCCGAAGGCTTGCTGGGCCCGGGGACAGCCGACTTCGTAGCCGGCGGCAGTCTTCGCGCCCCCCGTGCCTTCTTCGCCTCGCGAAAAGTGTCCCCGACCCTAGTGACCGCCCGGTGTTTCCGCACCGCTTCTTGGCGATCCTTCTCCATCACTGCCGATACAACAGCAGTAATATTCTGTCCGTAAGGAAAAATCTTCATTTCACGAGCTAAACGGGACGTAAATATGTCCTCACCGACCGCCCGGGGAATTGGAACGTTCCTTGGCCATCGACCCCCGGTAACCTCCAGCATTCGCGTCGAAGACTCCCGGAGTTCAGGCGAAGACATCCTTCCCTCGAGGGCCACGCAAGTACCCATCAACTCCACAGCAAAACGGTCGGAGAGCCCAACCCCTCAGCTGTAGTACCTAGTTTTCTCTTCTTCACGGCCGGCGCAACCTCCTGTGAAGAGCCTTCACCAGCCGCAGCCGCTGGCTTCTTCCTGCGGCGATCGACGGCCACAGCAGCGTCATCCCCAGGATAGCCGTCGTATGGCAAACGGTTCAACTTGAAGACCCGATTGAAGCGAACGTTGCATCCATGAATATCCCAACTCTACTGGGCCTCCGTCCTTGGCACATACCGCCCCACAATCTTCACAGCCCCGACCTCCACTTCACGCACGAATGCGGCTGGGTCCCGACCACGTAGATCCAACGCGAAGGCTGGACTTCGCACTAGCTGCTCACCCAAGGAGGGCATCTGGCGAGGACATACTTCGCCCAGCACCCAACCATGCACCAAGGGCCACACTCCATAACCGATGAATTCCTCAACCAAATCGCGTCCGCTACTCATGCGGGCAGCACACCGGAGGGCCCCTTCGTCCCCATCATCCTCTGCCACCTCAAACAGCGGGAACGCCACATAACAGTGGGAGCACATCACAGTCGCAGGGAGTCCTAGGAGGTCTTCGACTTTGCCTCCCGAGACATAAAACCAATAATCATACCAGTTGCCCCACTTGTTGCGGACACAGGGAACTAGTTCCACAACTTCCGCCGAAGTCTTCCCGATCCTCGGCGTGAAGGTGCACGATCCAAACTGTGCAATCTTGCTTCCAATTTTTCTCTTCTGCCAGTTCAGATAATAATTCTTGGCGAAGACCTCTACGGAGGGCTGACCGCCATACGAAGTCACCGCCCAGACATACTTCGCTAGGGCCACCATGACATTAGGTGTCAATTGGTGGATCTGTACTTCAAACCTCTGCAAGACCTCCGCCACAAAACGATGCGCAGGTAGGCGAAGGCCAGCGATAAAGAATGCCTCGAACACAACTAACTCACCCTCTGGCTCAGGAATCTCTTCCGCCTCTGGAACTTGCCCAACTCCATTCCCAAAGTACCCCAACCTTTGCATGTCTTGCACGCGAACCGAGGAGATCCTCGAAACGCCAAACTCCACCGTGTGGCCTAGATGTAACTCCACCGCCGCCAAATCACTTAGCGTATCCTCGGACGATGATTTGACCAACAGCGCATTCGCAGTAGATGAAGAAGAAGACGACATTGCTACGTACCATCGGCGGCGGCGCGCGGTTTGCTTGACGCGGGCCAGATCTCCAATGAAGAGGAACAAGGAGGGCAGGCAAGCGGGCGAGCGATTTCAAAAGCTTAGTGTTTTCTGGCGCACAGAAAGGTAAAAGAGCCTGAGTCGCGATGCCCTTTTTATACACAGGACGCAACGCTTCGGGAAGCCCGCAGTCCAACAGTACCACGTCCATCAACGGTCACCTCAAAACCCCCCGCGGGACCACTTCGAGCGAGGACAGTGTCTCCACCATCTAGGGATGTCTTCGGCACCAGATGACTCAGTCGAACTGGTCCCTCGGAGGGCAAATGTTGGAGCGAAGGCGAAGACGCTACCCTTCGCTCTAGGACTTCGTCACCTCGTTACACCAACGGAGACAAGATGACCGGCGCGGCCCACCCTTCGTCACCTTCATTGCAAGACGAAGGCCAGACTACGACGAAGTCTGGCCGTCCCACGTCCTCACCTGGCCTGGAGGCCCACGTGGGATTCAGCCCACTGTAACAGGCCGCGCACGGACAAGCGTGTTACGGGCCTGATCTGTAATAGCTTTTCTGTAATGATGGTCTATAACCCCTCCTAATGGGAATATTCTGGGGATAGTCCAGGTGCTCGAGGGTATAAACGTCCTTACCTTATAACGTTGGGCACTCGGGTACCTATAAATACCCCCGTACAGTGCCCTTGAGAGGCCAGATTAACAGAGCTATTGCCTTTCATCACCGAACTTTGCATACACTCTCACCACCCACCCGTTGGATTAACTTGACCCCGAGAGCAAGTTCCAACATGTTCCTAAGATTTGCTGATCAGGAGAAAAGTTCAGCACTTGGTGAGGTGCACATGCAATACACAAACACCAAACACACAAACTGGTATGTTGTTTTGCTTTGATAAGTATTTGTTTGTCATTCTTGTTTTCTCGCTAATGTATCTCATATTTTTTATATGGACCTATCACTATAACGGATTGGAACAATATCACGATACTTTCAACATGCCTAAGTACTAGCACTATGACTCGAGCTGAACATGTAAATATTGTGAAATAAGTCGACCTATGTGTCGTTGCCTTGTTGGAGAGTTGTAAAAGAACTTGTATTTGAGTATTGCGAAGTTCGCTGGATGTTTGTTGCATGAGAACTGGAGTTTGTGGTTGCATATGTATGTTGTATGTTATTTTGGTGAACACATGTCGTGTAGATTAATTAATATTTACTGTGCAATGCGAATTAAACAAACTACAAATAAATCTTGTCAAACAAATTTATTTTCCTGTAAAAAACAAGAAAAACAGGTTTGTTTCGTGGTTAACCAGCGGTTTAGAGCAGTTTTTCACCGATTTTCCGCCGGTAAACCGGTTCGAATTCAAATAGATTTAAATAGGTCAAACCAGTCGGTTTTTACCGGTTTCCACCGGTTTACCAACGGTAAACTGTTATCGATGGGTAGCGGTTTTTGTAGGCTAAATGGTTTTGTAAACTGTGGTTGCGATGCACTCCCCTTGGAAGTCGTCGAGCACCGGTGTGGCAAGCTCTATGAATCCCTTTTCCTCACTTGCTACTTCACGCTGGAGTCCCACCAGCACACGCGATGGCGATAACGCATCAGCTGCCTCCATGCAAAGACCACACCGACCTAGATCCTCCCCATACGTAGCCACCAGTGGCGGCCGATTAGCGGAGCGAGGCGACGCAGAGCAACGACAACAAGCACAGCCACTGTCGCACCCAACCTCGCCAAACACGGTCTTCTCTAGCCACCTGTTGCAGCAGATGTTTGATGGGTTAATCAGCAGTCACGTTCGTGAAGGGATGAGGAGACCGGAACTAAAATCACATGGCAAGAGGGAGGGTAGGCCGTAGGTGTGGATTTCTCTCTCTGTTTCATGCCATGGATGGTCATTGTCCACGTGATTGGTTTGCATGCTCTATTGGAGCGGTCTCGCGGTGGCCTAGATGGCTAGCGATGCCAGATTTCCATTTCCCTGCGCATGCAAGCGAGCAGGTAAAAAGATGCCTAGGTTGCAGCAGCGCGTACAGGCCAGTCTCGTGCTCCCACAAGTAACCAATCACTGGCTCACACACGGTTAACGCATGCGGCTGACATGAATATGGCGAGCAGGGTAACCAATCACGTGGTGTGTGACGCGTCGGTAACTAGTGTGTCCACTAGGGCATCCGAAGAGGAGAGTGGTGAGGGACCGAAACCAGAGGAAAAGATGGCAACGGGCCAAGAGCTCCACTACTACTACGAATTGAAACTTGGATGGAGAAGTTTCTACTTCCAAAGATGACGAGGCGGCCAGAATGCAAGAACATAAGCGCTAGGAAGGTAGATTGGTAGGACAATTAAGATTTGAAATTAGGATTATTAGAATTTATTGGACATGCTCTAAGTCCTAGTCACATTTGGCCATACATAATTAGCACGAGGTAGCCGAGTACTCGCGCTTCCATCTTCGTATATGGTCTTCCAACCTCGCAAGGTCACTGTCGGAGAGAAAAATCCTCCAGTCGGGTGGCGGAGTGCACCTACTCCGATACTAAGATGAGGAGGAAGCCTAAAGATCACCTGATTAGCCAGAAGGATACAAGAATATAAGGGTTAGAGTGGTTCGGACCGCTGGATCGTAATACCCTATATCCACTGTGAGTTGTATTGTCTGTGAGTCTTTGTGTGGTTCCATTATAACATTGCATGCCCTCTCTTTTATAATCCAAATGGGGCACATACAAGGAAGTCGAGCCCCAACAGGTGAGCCCGAGAATATAGTAATAAAACATTCTACATGAAACAAGTAATGTCGTCGCAGGCAGAGATCTTCTCTTGGTCGTCGTGCAGATTTTCTAACCAACTTCTCCTTCGCCCTGTCTTGCTAGTGTACAGGTGAATGCTCTGGTATAGGTTGCAGTATAGACTGGCATGCTGACGTGCGTAGGTGTGTGTGCAGTCGCTAATGTTGTCACGTCTGGCCGATCATTGCAGCGGACTCAATACCCGACCAAACGACGCTTCATGATGGTATCTTCCACGTGCGTATGGCACAACGACCTCAGTAACGCGCGGAGCTCTGAGCATAAATTTAATGCGCGTGACGCTGCCATGTTACAATGCGCCTCGATAACACGCGGGGAGGTCACAGATGCCTGTCATAAGCCTGTCAATGCTCTGTGCTTAGTCAGAGTACGTTGTGGCTGCCTTACATCTAAGGCGGGCTGAGGTTTTGCTTCCATGTGAAGGTTTGCACCTTGCGCCCAACGGTCTCGTGGCGTCACCGGACCTCTGCCTAGATCTAGAGTAGAGTCTAGGGGCATGTTCTAACCTGAAGCACCGAGAGCTCTTGATGGCGACCTAAACCTTATACAGGATCTGGATCCCTACTCGGGGTCCGGTTTGTATAAGTGTCGGTCCTGGATCTTCTAGAGGGTTTGGACTGCGTACAAGAGACCTGTTGGTGAAGTCCCTTAGCTATGTGGATACTCTATTTTGATAACTATGTGGATACCTTATTTTGATGTTTTGATACAGTAGCAGTAGGGGTAGGTGGGTAGCCAGTTGTGTGGTACCGACAGTGAGGCTATCTGCAACGGTTACCCCTAAATTTCTTCCCCTATATCACTTTTTTGCGTCACATCATCAACATTCTATCCCCTACTTTTTCATCTTCCGCAGCGGTTTCCCCTATTTTCACCCTCTATACCTCACTACAATCATAAAATATCATTTCATATACTACTTTTTATCTACTATCAATTTTTCTTCTACTAACAATTAAAAGAGGGCCCACGTCGTGCACTGGTTTCGAGGGTAGGGGGCAGCTTGCAGCCCGCTACATCTGGCGTGGTCCTGTGTATTCCTCTGGAGCTGTAGCGCGTAGAGGCAAATGTAGAGACAACCGATGCAACAGTAGAGTAACGCTAAAGAGGAACAGTGGTAGGGGAGAGGACGACTGGCGGGAAGCGCTGCGGCCAGTCAGAGCCTCACAGGTCACATCGGTCTCCTTTGTCTTCTCGGCGCGCTAGCAAACTATTCGCAACCGGGCGTGGGCGGTGCTGTTCGGTTGTGGCGTTGTGCGGCCGTGCAAGATAAACCGCTGCTCTCCATGGGCAAGGTGGAGCTGGAGTGGAGGCCGAGGCAGCCGCTGATGCTAAAGGAGTGGCTGGAGCTGGAGTACAGTGCGGAGCTCTCCCGCGACGGCTTGGGCTGCTACCCGCGGCACCTCGCCACCGAGCCCCGGAGCGCCGGCTGCAGGCGGAGCCACGTTATCGCCAGGGTCTCGGCTGCGCTGAGGGCCGCGCTGTCCCGCCCGCCGTCGGCACGACAGGTGGAGGCGGTTGCGCTCCCCGGGAGCCTCCCGGCGAGGCTGCGAGTGGTGGGGTTCTGGAAGAAGCGGAGGGGGGAGATGGAGGAGACGGACAGGCAGGTGGCGAGCTGCTCCGCTACTGCCGCGAGCTCTGGAAGGAGGGATGGAGCGTGTTCGCTGGCAACGTCTCCGCGGCGCATGGGTCAGGAGAGTCGCCAGGCCGGTGGCGATCGCGTAGGTCTCGGCGGCGGCCGTCGGAGCCATGAAACAGTGGTAGGAATTCCCTATCCTATCCTACTACTAGTGTTTTACCCCTTTTCAACTTTCATGTCTGGCTGATCGCAATTCGCAACTACTATTCTTGTTCTGTGATCGATGGACAAAAAAATGAAGAAGAACGAGGGATGCAACTGCGAGGCAACGTGCCACCTGGACGAGGAGAGGGAGCAGGAGCAGCGGCTGAGCCCAGTCTCGGTGATGGATTTCCAAAGCCAGCAGGATGGAGACGACGATTGCAACGACGACGGCCATAGCGAGGACGAGGGCACGTCGCCGACGTTTGAGCCAAGCCTGGTCAACATCCAAAGTAAGTTCCTGCTTTCTGGTTGGCTCCATTGTGACCCGAACTCCACCGTTGACCCTGTTACTCCGACGTTATCGCCATGCAAGTTGAACTGCTCCGTTTCGTGTGCACACATTTCTTCTTCTGTCATGTGTAAGGGCATGTACAGTGGAGAGACACCAAAACAGTTTTTCAAGCATAGGAGACAACTAAAAGACTCTATTGTACAATGGAGTGTCTATAAACGTAGTCTATTAATAAATACATAATTAAATGTATTTGTATAGCATCAGATTGATAGAACAGACGACAAATTCGTACAATGGGAAGTGAGGCGTCTGTTGCTGCTTGGTTTACGAGCCAGAGACGTCTCTTCCCGGAGGGACGGCTCTAAGATTTTTTTGCAAATAACCCCTTAAACACCTTAAGAGACTCCACGTTAAACACCACTGTACATGCCCTAATTCCAAAGCGAACAGCCCGCGAACTTGCAAAAAAAAAAAAACTGTACTTCGACTCCAGACAATCGATCAACCTGGCCCACACGAAACTGCGAGCACGCACGCGTGCGATAGACGCGCACGGCCCGTTGGCGTGTTAATTACTGTTCAGATCGACCATGTTGGTAGCCCGTTGCTGTCGACCCTATAGCTTCTTTATCTGCACAAGGAGAGAGATCAATCACGCATGGGCAAGCCGTTGGAGAACAGTGTAGCGACTAGCGAGCTAGGTCTCCGTGGGAAACAAAATTAATCACTTGATATATAGCCAAAGCGGTACAGGCAGTGTACAAACGGAACCAAGAAGACGCGACGTTGATAGCCAAGCGGAACGTATCATTGGAGAGGGGGAATAAATGGTTGCGTTGCGTGGGAGTTTGTACATGTATACTAGCACTGTCAGGTAGGTAAGCAAACAAGCGAATCTGATGCCATAGGCAATGGCGCAATGCGGCCAAAAGTACACGATGCACGAATCATGCTCATGATATTACGGTCCAAATTGTAAAGTGCAAAAGGGCCACAATAATCGCTTTGGGCCTTTGGCAATTAAATACCATCACCAGTTTAGGGGCAGTGGTTGCAAGGTTTAGGCTATCCGCACTGGGGAGCGCTAAAGCCTACTGCATAGATATACAGTTAAGAAAATGCTGCAGTGAGGCACTCCATCCACGACTGCAAATATACAGAGGGCATGAGAAACGCTATATATAGCGTTTAACTCCAAATCTCTCTCCTGTCCTTCCGTCGTGGGAGTATGCTCCACGTATACAAGGCGGCAGACACAGCCACACAGAGGCAGAGTGAAGTACAAAAAAAATAATATAGTATGTGAAAGTTGGTATAGAGTTGAGATATAAAGTAAACATGATAGCGGAGGATTGTGGTATAGAGTAGATAATCTTGCTGACGAGGACAGAATATTCTTTTTAGAGTACGGATTTAGAGTAGTATGAGTGTGGATAGCCTTACTACTGACTACTGTCCACCTGACCTGATAGCCTTTGACTCGTGAAAAGAGAGAGACAATATACTAGTATTTTTTAAGAGAGACGGTATAATACCATCAATAGTTGCACGGTCCACAAACCCACAACTTGCCAATATGATCGTGCGTTTTGTTGCGACTCATGATATGCCACCTGCTGCTGCTACCTGTTTGGAACCACATTGAGCCTTGCGGACGGTCCGGTTCTGAGACCGAACGGTTCGCGGTCCGGACAGTCCTCGCCTGTGGGCCGGACGGTTCGCGCGTGCGCAGAGCAGATTAGGGTTTCTAGTTTTGTGCTACGGTTGTTAGCTAAAATCACGGGAAAAGCTCGGAAATTAGTTTGTAAAGGGTCCAGCCCCCCTCCTCTATAAATAGAGAGGTATACGGCCGATTTGTAGCAATCAATCGAATCAATACAACTTCTATTTTGCATTTATTTCCTGTACAATTAGGAGTAGTTCTAGTCTAGTTTAGGTTTAGTCTTCCAATCCTCAAATTCTCCGTCTCTTCTCGACTCTACGTCGATTAGAGGAGTCTAGGTCGGTCTACCCGAGCCTAGACACCACCTAGGATCTCTACTCCCCGACGGGGTCCCTCCCGGGAGCGAGATCCAGGCGCCGCCGGCGATCTTCCGTCGCCCCTGCGCACGCGCGGACCGTCCGGCCCTAGAGCGCGGACCGTCCGGCTGTCAGGCAGGGAACCCTAGCTCCTGCATCAGGTCGCGGACCAGAGAGCACCGCCACGGTTCTTGTTGAGTGTTTGACGCTCCAAAAAGGCATCAACACTACCTTTTCAGCTATCACTAATCACTTGATCCTAAACACTAGTACAGAAAAGCTCTATGGTGGCAGTCATAAACCTATTTATAGTGGCGTTTTTCGTAACCGCCAGTGTTAGGGGCCAGTAAAATCATCATTTTATAGGCGGGTAACTGAGGAACGCCAGTGAAAATCGATTTTCACCGGCGGTCGACGTAATAAAACCGCCAGTGTAAATCGTTTCCAAGAAACATAAAACAGATTTTAAAAATAAAAAAAATTATTTTTATTAGGGGGGCCTCAGCCCACCCCACCCCGTCGAAGTCGCAAGTCGCGGCATTTTTCGCGCTACGCGGTTTTTAGTATTCGAACCGTCGACCTCACCCTCGCGCGTACCCTCCACTACCACTCCGTTCATGACATGCTTTATGTCTAGTTTATAGTTGTTTTGTCCACATATTACAACCATTTGAGTGTAAATTGCTTATTTGAGACCCTAAACGAATTCAAATAAAAAAATTGTCAACTACAAAGTTAAATAACTTTTGAAGTTCTAAAACCTTTATTTTGACACTTTTTGCAAAATTTGAATTTTAAATTTGACATACTTAGATTCATTTTTTGAGAACTGAAATGAGTTCAAATAAAAAAGTTGTCAACTGCAAAGTTTCATAACTTTTGGAGATCTACAACTTTTATTTTGGTGGTTTTGTCATACGAGGTCGTTTCAAAAACTCAAAAAATTAAGGATAAAAATGATTTCTAGTGGCGGTTCCTTATGAAAACCGCCACTAGAAATCGATTTCTACTGGCGGATCCTTAAAAAATCCGCCACTAAAAATCATGGATTTTTACAGGCGGTTTTCTTAAGAAACCGCCTGTAAAAATACAATTTTTAGTGGCGTTTTTCTTAATAAACCGCCACTAAAAATAGCACAGTCGGTTGATAACCGAATCCGTCTGTAAAAATATATTGTCCCGCAGGCTTTGAGCTTTTTTCTACTAGTGAAAAAAACTGTCACTACTCGCTAAGCACCTTTACTTTCATGATGATTGATGAAAGCATTACTGTACTCCACAATCTCTCAACTTTAACTGGTCAGCTCATATCATATGATTCATTCACAGTTTCACCGGTCACCCTACCCTATAGCTGACATTTAGATTTCTGTTCCACAGGATCGAGCAGCCAACAATTGCTTCAGAGGCTCCGACGATTCGAGCAGTTGGCGGAGTTGGACACACCCGACACGGGCAACGGAGAACTGGACTCGGTGCAAGACAACCCAGACGCTGAACGTGGGCTCGTACCGGAAGCAGGCTCGCCGTCGCCGTGTCCTGCCCACCGCTTCAAGAAGCTTCTGGAAGATTTCTTTCGTGAGGGCCTCTCCCCCTGCCATTCTGCTGGGGCTTCGGACGATCCAGAGCTCGAGACGTCGTTGCTGGAGACTGCCAAGGCGTGGCTGGATGGGCGACGTTGCGCGCTGATCAGGTCGGATCAAGAGGCGGAGGTGGAGGAGGAGATCGAGCGGCTGGGACGGTGGAGGTGTTTCGGAGAAGATGACCGTGAGTCGATGAGCTCAGACGTGGAGTGCGGTATATTCCGCTGTCTTGTGGAAGAATTAGTTGAGGATTTGTGCTGATGGTGGGGGATTCGTGTTTCGGGTCTTCGAGACATCGGTTCAGAGGTAATTCCGAACATGAGCACAATTGCTTACCGATCTGCTATCACACGCATAAATGTAACCAGAAGATCAATCACAGACTCACAGTCCAGGTTTGCTGGGTATGGATAAAAGTATGACTCCTTTCCAAACACATTGTCTGTCCTGCGTCCGAGGAGAGGATGAAGTAAAAAAAAGTGATGTAAACTTATTCTCAAATTAATAAAGTGTCTCAGATAGCTTCTCTAAAAAAAAGAATGGTATTAAAAAAAGTGCTCCCGTCCAAGACACCTTCAACCATTCCTCCTATATTTCTATCTTCATTTATACTTTATACTATATTTTACTATAACTCCTAAAAGATACCCCACACATATGACGACTCCCACCGTTCTCATATCTAGCTCTCTCTATACAATGTAACTCAAAATTTTTAATATTTTCACCTGTTTTCAAACTTTTTAAAATCATAGAGTATTTATGCAACTATAATATACATTGTTATGATGTTGTGGAGCTTAAACAAGATTAATATCGCAAAAATGTATGATATTTTTATATATTGGGAGAGTTTTCCCTCTTCCATATATATTTGTTTAGTTTTTTTATGAGTTTTCTAAGAATCTGGCTGTGAGGAGAGTTTGAGCAATGGGGACTACACGTAGAGAAAGATGAATGCGTTAATAGGCTTTACGATCTAGGATGTGACATATTCCTTCTATCACGATGAGATTGTGTGTTTATGTTAATTTTGGACGGTTTTACCAAAGCGATTCTTATAGGAGTAGGTTGAAAAGCTGGACGTTTGAAAGTCCGCAATAGCGTATGATGTCTAGATTCAATAAAAAACTGAAACAAATATACCCGTCAAATCTAAGGTGCAAACTCCAGATGTCACCGAATATGGGGAGTAGATGTGGGGTGTGTCATTGGAGGTGGCTAAGAGCAACTCCAAAAGAAAATATAAATTACCTCAAAAGAGATATTAGGAAAGAAAACTAATTTTTCCTGCTCCAATATCTCTCTTATCCTTCTCTAAAAAAATTAACATTCCACATCGATGTTCTCTACTCCCGCAACTATCCCGCATAGTTGCGTGATAGCGTTCCTTCCCAATACTTGTTTATCGGCGCCTCGAATTGTGAAACAAGCAGTTTTAACCTGACTGTGGCTTCAACCTAACGGCACATGCGGAAGTTGAATATCAACCCCAAAACAGACATTAGGAAAAAAATGTGATTTTATTGCTCCAACAACCTCCTCATTCTTCTCCCAAAGTTTTCATGTCCCGCATCTGGCCACTTCCCTCTCGTATATTTCTAAGTCATGGATCCTTCCTCGACCCGTCCTTGTGTATGCAATTAGCCTTCTCCGTTTTCGCATGCAACACGTGCAGGTGTGCGTGTCGTACGTTAACACACAGAGGTGGACGCAGTACACAGGCACCACAGGCCACGGCCTGGGCTGTCTCGCGCGTCTGTATGGAGCATGTATTTGACTCCAGTTCAAAAAAGGATGCAAAGCTCAGGCTACCGCAGGCCTGCACCGCAGCACTGGCTCACAGCCTAGGCTGCCATAAAATCCTGGGTCCGCCACTGTTAACACATGATGTACAACATAAGGCTCTTATGCGAAGCCTAGAGACTATACACGTTAACAACACCTCTAAAAATCTTAAGCCTACTCTAATAATCATTGTTAAGGAGAAATCTTTAGCATACTTTTGGAGTTGGTCTAATGTCCAACCTATAAACATGTGCAAAGAGCCTATGGAGAGCGTTTTTTTTAAAATTTGAGCAAAATTTTCGGTTTCTCAGCTTTTAAGGGATTTGTTGGAGCATACATAATAATTCACCGATTCACCTCTAAAAGTTTTTAGCCTGCTTTTGGAGTTACTCTAAAACAAGACTTGCAAAAAATAGTTTCCACAAATTTCCCCTTGGGACCTCTCCCCGAGTTTGCAAGTTGCCAGTTCGCTACAAGTTCGGTTTGCTGCTTTGAATGACTGACGTGTGGGTCCACATAAACCAGCAATCGCATATTCGCTTGCCTTTCTTGCCCTACGCCGCCAGCTTCCCACGGAGCCACCAGCCCACCACCCTCCACTTCTCACCACTGCCGTCTCCTTCCCAAACCCGGCTGCCGTCTCCTTTGATTCCACGGCCTGCCACGCAGCTGCAGCAAAACTCCTAGTCAACCCTTCAACTCGCCTACTACTCCTACTAGCCCCTTTTCTTCGATCTCCGCAATCTACAGCTTTGCTTCTCCCGGCTCGAGCGGCTAGGGTTTCGGGAGTGCGCGGTGAGACGGCATGACAACGCGGGGAGCTAAACGCGCGGCCACCTCCGACCCCGCCGCACCCGATGTGCGCTCCCTTCCATCCTTTCATTTGAATTGCGTTTGTCCGCGGCGATGTGTACTGTTTGTTTTGAGGCAACCAGTGTCGTGAAAAAGCTGTGGATCTTACGTTCTTGCGGGCGTGGAAAAGGTTGTTCTGTTTATTAGCTTTTGGCTACGGATGCTGATTCGATCTGGTTGATTGGCGAAAAGTAACATGTAGCTGGCAAAGGTTGGGTTGTGTCTTCGAGTTTGATTTGGGGGAACATTTAGGTCATCGCGGTGGAGCTGGTCAAAAATCACGTGTTCAAATTCGTGGTGTACTGATACTGTGCACCTAGAAGCTTTAGGGCGTTTTAATGCTCTTCGCTCGTTTTTTCCTGCAGTATGTACGGTATTTTGAGTGATGGAATTCAGAACTAGAGCCCGGCATTACTTTCAGCTGGAAACATAGCAACAGCATACATCACAGGATTGTCCCTTACTCACTCTAAAATTTAAACTGCTCCCTACATTCCAAATTATAAGTCATTCTCGCTTTTCTTGATACATAATCCAGACATACTGTAAAGGTTATGTATCTAGAAAAAGCCAGAACGATGTATGATTTGGAACGGAGGGAGTTGTTCTTAATCGTGAGTATCCTTGAATGTATGATAACTCAACCCTATTGATTGGTCTGACAAATACATGGACATAACCCTAAAACTTTAAATTGAAACCTGACTATTGCATATCAATGCTGGCACATTATCTATACGGCTGTTCTGATCCAGTAACTGGGAGTTTGCCTGCTAGCATTCATTGGAATATTTTTTTATTCTCTGTGTTTCTCAAACATATATAAAAGTTCTTTTTTTTTTCTGTTGCTCTATCTTCCTGTGGAATCTGCCTCTCCGTTATTCATTTTTGTTATTACAATGCTGCAGTTACCAAGTAAGAGAGTAATGGACGGACCCTCTTTTGATGTTCACAGGGCGGAGTCTTCCCATCAGCATGTGATGGCAGGACCCGCTAGTTTAGATCCTCGGCGGGCGGAGGCTGCTAGCAAACATGTGAGGGCACTTAATACCCAGTTTGCAAGGTGTGTTCCTTCACCTGCTGGCTTGTACTCCTCCTGTGTGTTGAAACATATACTCTGTTGGAAGCACAGCTTACTAACTCACTTGTTATGCTCACAGTTTTCTTGCGTTTTTTTAAAATAATTTAGCTCACTGTTGATTTATAGTTTCCCTCTTTTTTATGGATTATTGGGTTTCATGGTCACTATTTGTAGCATGAAGTGTTCATTAGTTATTAGTGCATTTTGGAATGAACATTATTGGTTGTTCCTATTAATGCCATTTTGTGCTCCATATCCCTAGAGTCACACTTATATTTCTTGTCAAATTCCTTGTATACTCATACATAATTTATTTTGAGCAGCTGGGTTCAATTGCAGCTGCAAAATCATCCAGCTGAACTTTGGGAGGACGGCCTTAAGGATTACATATCACATGCTTCTGAAATCATGGTAAAGTCTCACTGGCTGTGGATAGACTTGCTCATTAATTGGTGTCACCAATAAATTTTTTGCTAAAGCTATAGGATTATCATTTGTATAACAGTACTGCTACAAAGGTAACTGCCTCAGGCCATTGCTTTTGCAGGAAACCACTGATTCATTTATCCGTGGATCTGCCCATGGCATCCATATAATTCTGCAGTTAATATCTTCCGGGAATCTGTATAATTGTATCTTATTGTTGCTGGTGATTGCTTATGAGATTTAGAAACACCAACTTCGTCCTAATTCTGATTACATAACCATCTGCATTGTATCTTTTTAAAACGTGCTTATATTGATGATTTAAGGTGTGGATTTGATTAGTGTGTGCAGTCATCTTGTATTTTCACACTTTACTTTCCTTTTGTTCATTTCTTAGGTGGTTTGTTAGTCAGATTACTCATTGCATATGCATATACACTTGTTGTTCATTAGGAAAAATTCAAGGATGTTGTCAACTGGCTAAGGCAAAATCAAGCAGGTTCAATAGTTGTTTCATCCCCAAGCTCACTGAAGGATGATAAGTCCAATCTGCCAGCAGCAGATGATAGCAAACTCTTAGTACAGCCAAGTTCAGATAACAAACAGAAGGCTCCAATTATGGCTTCTAGTTCTTCATCTTTTCAGAACTCAAGCTTACCGAACCTTTTTTCATCGCCTTCTCAGCAAAAAACACCAGATTACAGTGGTACGGCTACTCACTGGTTTGTATAATATACTTTGTTTACATTTATTGCAGAGTCTTCTCACAGACTTATGTACTATATATTCATATCTATTACGTCAATGACATCCAGGTATGTTTGCTGACAAGAAGAACACGTCCAGTGATAGCAGTAAACCACCTTTCCAGTTTGGTGGAAATAATGTCATATTTGGTGGCAAGAAGGATGCACCTGTTGACAGCAGTAAACCTTTCCAGTTTGGTCCGAATAATGGCATATTTGGTGACAAGAAGGATACTCCCAGCGATAGCAGCAAACCTTTCCATTTTGGTGCAAACAAGGGCATATTTGGCGACAAGAAGACGACAAGTGGTGACAGCAGTAATCCTTTTCAGTTTGGTGCAAATAATGGTTTTCCAACATCCAATGCACCATCTATTTTTTCTTCAGTTGCCCAAAGTTTTAACCCACAGAGTCCACCTCTGTTTTCAATGAATCAACAATCAGTCCTCCCAGGTATCTTTTCTGATTTTTTTCTTGTGTTGTTTACTTCACACTTATGATGGCTTGTCAGGCTTGATATTGGGCCAGGGATGAACAGATCCTGATGGCCTGACCCATTTTTTGTTGTCTAGGTTTCACCCCTGTAACAGACTGAGTTCTAGTAGTTCAGATCCTGTTTGCAGGGGTGCTGGTCTGGTGGTCTTGTTTTGTTTTTGTTTGTTGTCTTTGTCTAAGTCTTATCTAGACCTCCTTAATTTTCTTCTTAATGAAATGACTCGCAGATCTCCTGCGTGGTTCGAGAAAAATATTGATATTTGTATATATATAGTAAGGTTTGTCTGTTTGGACTATTTGAACAATGATCTAAGCCATTGCAATTGCATACTCGTTTATGCCAATTTAGCAGTAAGTTTCAGGATCGCAAAATCATCTACAAGCCAAAAATTGTGTTATTCCTTTTTTACCTTTTCCATCTTCAACACATGCTATTTATAATTTG
Organism: Zea luxurians; assembly: GCA_029449295.1. Taxonomy (NCBI): domain Eukaryota; kingdom Viridiplantae; phylum Streptophyta; class Magnoliopsida; order Poales; family Poaceae; genus Zea; species Zea luxurians. The sequence goes on along the minus strand of JAOPSE010000009.1, from coordinate 34,336,108 downwards.
ACCTTTGCATTACTCTTGGGATTTTTTTTTTCCAAACCAAAGGACTCCTTAACAAAATGTACCTTTAAACTATAGGGAAATTGTTTTTACATCATTGAAAGTTACCAGTTTTACCGTTTTAGAAACACCACTGTGCTTCTACTTGCACTAAAATATAAGCAAAACTTACCTCCACTAAGGCCCTGTTTGGGAGGGTTTCATTTCAAGAATTACAATTTCGATTTCCAGCTTCACCATGAAACAACTTCAACAGATTGGTAAGACAAGGTTCAAGAGTGTTTGGCTTGCACATAGACTCCAGATTTTGTAATACAATTAATTTGTGTGCATTTCCTTAATTACCCTTGATGATTAGCGAGTGGAGAAAGAGACATGAATCGGTAGGTCTTGTAACCAATGTCATAGTGGGTAATTTTAGTGCAACTTCATGGGGAGGTATGGAAACATTGTTTTTGAAGCACCCTTTGAGGAGCTTCGAATTTCATGAAACTGGCTTATAGTTTCAGTTTTTTTTAAGCTAGAGCTCGTGGAGCTGGACCTGTTTGGATAAAAGAAGCTGAAATGGACCTGTAATTGTTGAAGTGAAGCTCTCCCAAACAGGGCCTAAATTAGCATGTTGTCCATCTTGATCTTGCTTTATTATCACTATATTGGGGCTCAGCAGCACAATGCTGAATCTGCCTGGTTTTTGCCTAAATGTCAGTGTTGCCGCAATTTTCACATAGTGCAGTAAGTATTGCAAACATCACTTGTAATTTAGAAAGGAAGTTGCAATTTGATTTTGTCTAGCACAACCTATATGACATACCATTTTTTGAAAAACAGATGATAAAAGTAATTAAGCAGTTCTATTAGCAGCACCTTATCACGAAGATATATAAAAAAAACTCGGCCGGGGAGGGAAAGACCGCCCTCCCGATATTATATTAAGAAGAGACCGAAACATGGTCCCAGAGAGCGGAGGGTGACGCGCAACACTCTGAGGGTATCGATCACTAATGGGCTGATCAACTGCCCACTCTGCAACACTCAGAGACCGAAACATGGCCCTCCATCACTAATGGGCTGATCAACTGCCCACTCTGCAATGGTCCAGCCGGAGGGTGATGCCAATGTTTACAAGTTGGGCGACCAGCTAGTCGAGTGAGAGGGGCGACTAGGCAACTAATCGCGATTAGGGCGACGATTAGTCGACCTAATCGGTCCTGGTCGACCTCTGGTCGTCCGTTAGTCGTTCTATAGATTTAAGGACATATGTATATGTATATAACTATATATTAACTATATAAACATTGTATTTCTGCAATAATATAGGCAAAATTAGTAGTAGACTAGCAGTAATTCAGTAAAAGTGTAAAACAGAATCCATCCAAAGTCCAAAGTCCAAACTGAAAGTAATATTGGCATAATTACTTGCAGTAATTCAGTAAAAAGTACAGCAGGAACCTGCTGGCTGCTACCTAGAGCAGATCAGCATCCAAACAAATCGCGCTAGAGCATCCAAACTGCATTACCTGCTGGCTGGAGCACTTGGAGGCTGGAGCAGAGACGTCGGCTGAAACCAGAGAGGACAGAGGAGAGGAGTAGTGTTTCTGGCGGCTGGGAAGGGTTCTGGCGTGTTTCTGGCGGCTGGGAGGGGTCCTGGTGGCTAAGAGGGTTTTTGGAGGGGCGGGCTACTCTAGATGGGCCAAAAACCAGAGTGAAGCCCAGTACCAAAACTGCAACAACCAAAAACGACCAGGAAGTGTTCGACCAGACGACTAATCGCCCAGGTCGACGACTAGTCGGACGACTAGGACGACTAGAAACCCTAATCGCGTCGTCCTCCTAATCGCCCTCTTCCAGGCGACCAGCCCGACTAATCGCGATTAGTCGGACGACTTGTAAACATTGGGTGATGCGCAGGGTATCAATCCCGAGAGCGGGTGGGGCACAGTGAGGATTTTTTTAACCAATCCCAAAATTCGCCCTTGAGGGGGATCGAATCCAGGACCTGGAGGTGCTATCCGGAAGCCTTAACCATTACGCTAGACGGCTAGAGGCCCTTTTGCATCACGAAGATAGAACAAACTGTTATGATATCCTTATACTCTGTGCAGATCATAACTTCCTTGTTGTTGCTTTATCAGGAAACCAAAATACTTCTGAAGCTTCAGCTGACGCAGATGAAGGTATCTAATACTGTACACCCCGTTCCCAACTTCCATGCCTCTGACTTCTGTTTTAAGTAATGTAAGTCTCGCATCCTTTAATTATTAATATTCTGTTCTCTTATTTCATTGTTCGTCATGGCCATGATCAGATGCTGAACCTGAGAAGCCAAGCAGCCCTTCTGTAAAGAAGGCAGAAGAGAAGGGGGTAGTTGTTGTTCATGAAACCAAATGCAAGGTGTATGTCAAGGTATTCATCTGATCTGTTTAACATATTGCTTTTGTTCCTAGAACTGTAATATCATGTTTTTTTTGGCTCTGATACTCTAATACTGTGCAATTTATCCTCAGTGTGTCATTTCAGATTTTACTTGACTACAAATGTGTTTCCATTGTTGCAGCATGATGATGCCACTAAGGGTTGGAAAGACATTGGTGTTGGTCAGCTCTCTATCAGAAGTAAAGAAGGCACAAAGAAAGCATCCAAAGAATCCACTCCTACCATTGTTATAAGAAACGATGTATGTTTTCTCTCTTGATTGTTCATAGTATTGAAGTTCACTGCAGTCATGTGTACTAGTGTTAATATTTATTCTTCCACTGCATGCCAACTTGAAATTACTACTTCTCTTTTTTCATTTGATGTTTTGGAAATTGACACTGTCTTCAAAGCATATCTTCACTTTCTACTTTCTCTAAGCATTTGTTGCTAAACTTAATGAGAATGTAGTCATCTGAAATGTTTTGTCATTACAAATTTACTATTGTTATTAGTGGTCAAAGTGTCTAATCTTTGACTGCATGCATCCCTAAATATCTTCTATCTAGGGGTGGTCATATATCACGATCCAAATGTTTCTTTGCAATTTGTTTGAGCCTTCAATTAATTTTAGTTCAAAAAATGAATAGAAATAGAGCCTGGTTCTAATAGGATCTGATTTTTAAATTTTATAGTGTAAAACTTAGAGCCCATTACGGCATTACCGCCCCTACTTCTATCTGATCAAATATTACCAATATTCAAATCCACAAATGGTCTGTTCCCCTAATTTTTAAGGGTTCCTGCAAAACAAGCCAAGTTGTATTGTCTTGGTTCTCACAGTCACAGGGTTGGACATGTGTTTTTCATTTATTTAGAATTTGAAAAGGGTACCAGCTAATTTAGGTGTCAAGTATTCAATTAGGTATATATGTTTACACATCGTTCTTTTGCCAGAGTTACACAGCTGTAGTATTGTTTCTGGTGTGGACAAAATGCTAATGTTTTTAAACTGGTAGCAGGTTGGTAAAATCCTCCTGAATGCTCTGATCTACAAGGGGATAAAAATGAACCTTCAGAAGAATACGGTTGCTTCGATATTTCATACTTCAGTAAGTAAATATAGTCCTTTGGGGCTAGTTTGGAAGTTCAGATCCCCTTGAAAATTGGAAGGGATTTTTCAAGGGGATTTGAGTTTCCAAACTAACTTTGGGGAGTACCTACCACCCCCACTCTCCACCTCAATGAACACCAAAAAAGAAAGACCATAAATCCTGCGTTTCATTTTCAGGATGCACAATCAAGTGAATCAGCTGGTGACACAGTTGTAGCTCGAACATACCTGTTCCGATTGAAAAATGTAGAGGAGGCTACAAAACTATCGACAGCAATCAAGGAGAATGCGCCCTCAGACTAGTTCTTACGGCATGGATTATCATCTCGAATCTCTGCTTTTGGCACGAGCTGTAAGATCGTAAGGGGACACCACCGATGGCCACTGCGGCAGGCTAAAAGATGCCTTGCAGAGTTTCCTTTTTTTTGTTCTCCTAGCTGCATCAAGATATCTTCCTTGTAACTTGTAAGGCTGACTGGCTGGTTATGTATTAGTACTTTCATGTACCATCTTTTGCATTGACAAGATTATTGAGCATTCTTACAGCCCATCATGTCACCGCAGGCAGCAAAGCAAGCGGCAATGGTTCAAGTCTGGGATGAAACCGAGTTTCCGTCTTCGGATATCCCGTACAGCTTTCACCACAAGAACTAGAAATCCAGGATCTTTCGGCGATCGAGTTGACCATAATCGTCGTAAGCTGCTCGCATATTGTCAACTTTATCAATTCCGTTCTACGGAAAGGCCTGTGTACCTTGTGCCGGCGTGCAGTTCGGAACAGGGAATGCTGCTGCGTCCGGCCAGGCTACCGAGTGATTCCCAGTTTCCCGACCATCTCGGGGCGATTCCGGTCATTCCGAGCGAGATTGAGAGTTTCGTCGATGCCGGCACCGTCCTCGAGGAGGACGAGGCTCGAGTCCTGTTTTGCGCTCCCGTCCCCGTTGATGTCAAACGACCAGGCACCATGGACGAGACCCGTGCCTTATTCTAGCGCTCATTCTTGCCCCGCTAGCACACATGCTATCCAAGCTCCGATCCATCGATGGCCTGTGTTGCATGTGTAGAGGCTGTATGTAGCGTGCTCTCTTTCTAAGCGGATCGGATGAAACCGAAGAGAAAGCCAAGTGCGCGATGCCCTCCGTCTCACGAGTCATGTAGGAAGGAGGCAGGGCGGCGTTGGAGTTGGTGGCCCAGCCCAACAAAGCCTCAGAGTCAGAGGCATGATTAGTTTGGAGCCAGCGCCATGGGCCATGGCTGTATACGCCTGTACCTGTCCTGTAGACATCTGCTCGTACATCGGGTTTCAATGTTTGCGGACGCCTGGCAGTTGTTGGGGTGGCACCGGCACGTGAACGTGTGTGGGTAACATGCGGTTCCCGGGACCTTGGTATGTGCCACAGCCGCATTAGATTCCGGCCACGATGATACGTACGTGCGTGCGTTGCTGGGAATCTCCATCGAAATGCCGAATAGGTTTGACGGCATGTTTATTTATTTATTTATCTAAAGAGAATCTGAATCTGAAGGGGACCTGTGCAAAAAAGGCTGATCTAACGTGTCGACCTGTGCACAAAAAAAATCGGTTTCCGTTTATCATAACGGAAATTAATTCCATGTCCTTTTTCTTGGCTTGTTCGTTTTACCGATAATCTACCATATGAATTGGGTGATATTGAGTCGATTTAAATCCATAACAAGTTAAAATTTATTCTAATTTACTTTAATCCTATATAGAATTGAAATAACCGAACAAGGTCTCAGTGATGTACTGCTCATATATATTGGTTACAAAATGAGGGTGGATATATTTTCTGTCAATAGCGACATTTTCCAAAAGAAATTAATTTATTTTCTCTTGAAAAATGGGAATCCCATAAAAATAAAGTTAGCCGTGAAGGTGGATCTGAGGCTCTAGCAACGAGGGGCTTGTCCTGTTTCTATTTGTTACTTGTTACTACTACTTGTCAATCATGATTGTAGTTGGCTAGTTGGCGGCCAGTGGTGCCTGGATTTCCGATTCCAGATCTGGATGTGACTATGTGAGACACTGACAGTGGTGTTTGGATCAACTTCTAGAATCGGATCCACTGTTAAATAATTGGAATCTCAACTAAACAGATACAATAAGAGAATAGATTTTAAAAAAATCTCTAACGTCTCGTTTGAATCCTTAGAATTGAATTATATTCTAATAACGACCCGTTTGGATCATTGGAATTGAATTACATTCTAATAATAGTGTCGGGTACCATAATTAGGGGTACCCCAACACTCTTAATCACGGCTGGTAAACACCCTCAGACCAACTGACGGGCGCGGTTCAAGTCAAGGCTTCGTCTACCCAATGGACGCGACCTCGCCCGAGCCCAGCCTCGGGCTGGAGCAGTAGTCTCAGACGAGTTCACGCCTCGCCCGAGAGCCTCCTCAGGCAGCAGACACCCCCTCGGCTCTCCCAAAGCCCGGCTCGGGCAGGCTTCGTTGTGAAGCAACCTTGGCCAGACTGCCTCACCAACCGACCGCTTCGCAGGCGCATTCAATGCAGGGACGCCTGACGCCGTATCCTGACACACGCGCCTCAGTCGGCTAGGCCGAAGTGACCGCAGTCACTTCACCCCTCCTTTTTACTGTCCGATATGACGGGAAAACAGCGCCGCTCGCCCCGCTCTGACTGTCGTGCCAACCACCCAGGCGAAGACTGACAACAAGTCACGATCAACCACCGAGTTCGGCCTCGGGCGCAACAGGAAGCTCCGCCTCGCCCAACCTCAGGCTCCGGCCTCGGGAGGAGGTCTCCGCCTCGCCTGACCCCCGGACTCGGCCTCAACCTCGGTCTCGGGAGGAATCGCATCCTCACCCGACCCCGGCCTCGGCCTCAAGAGAAGTCTCCGCCTCGCCCGACCTTGGGCTCGGACCGACCGCGCCAACAGGGGATACATCATTACCCTATCCCTAGCCAGCTCAGGCTACAAGGAACAAGACCGGCGTCCCATCTGGCTTACCCCGGCGACGGGTAATGATGGTGCCCCACGTGCAACCATGACGTCGGTGGCTCTCAGCCCCTTACGGCAGCAATGAGACGTCAGCAGGATCCTTGCCGCACTGCCAGCTGTGCTCCTACAGGGCTCAGGCGCTTCTCCGACGGCCACGCTATCACGTATACAGGGCTCAAGCTCTCCCCCGACAGCCACGTTGGCATGTACACAGGGCTTAGGCATTTCTCTGCCGGACCCGTTAGCGCATAGCTACACCCCCCATTGTACGTCCGGACCCTCTCCTTGCGTCTATAAAAGGGAGGTCCAGGGCATCCTGGAGGGGGGTTCGCGCGGGGGAAGGAGCGGACGAACAAGCTCCCTCTCTCTCTCTCCCTCTCGCGACGTGCTTGTAACCCCTACTACGAGCGGCACCCCTGGTGCAGGATAATACAAGGCTTGCCCCACCTCTTGTGGTCCATCCCGCGCCAACCCATCTGGGCAGGGGCACGCAGCGACAATTTCACTCATCGGTCCAGGGACCCCTCGGGTCCGAAACACCGACAGTTGGCGCGCCAGGTAGGGGCCTGCTGCATGTTAACGAACGCCTTCCCGTTGAGTTCCAGATGGGGAGTCTTCAGCAACCTCTTCAGCCCGGGACGGTGCTCCGCTTCGGGAGTCTCGAGTTCATGTCCCTCGACGGCAGCTACAACATGGTACTCCTCCCCTCGCGGCGCGACGACAACGACGGTCTTCGACTCGCTCGGCGGCGGCGAGCTCGGCGACATCATCTCCCCGCGGCAGAAGAGGAGCACTCCGGTCGTCCCCGCCACCCTCCTCACCGGAGGAGGCAGAGACGGGGCAACCATGGCCACACAGGAGGCGGCACCTTGTCGGCTGTCGCACCAGAGCGAGTCGACGACGCCGGCACTCCCCCGGGGGACATGTCAAGCATTGTCCTCGCACCTGAGACGACGGCGGGTGTCACGTCCCCGCGACGTGTCAACCCCAAGCGGACTGATGACGCCAGCACCCTCGCAAAGGATCTACTGGGCGTTACCCTTGTGCCTGAGATGACGGTGTGCTCCGCCCCCGACGCGACTTCACCACCGTCCATCGACCAAGAGGTACCATCCATTTTCCATCCCGTACCCTTTCGATTTAGCTTCGATCCACCTAGCAACCCCGCTACGGTGAGCGCCTTCGTAAAGGCATATCCAAACCTTTCGGGGTACCATATGTGGTCGACCTGGGACCGACTGACAGCCGTCTCAACCTTCGGACCAGCGGGTTCCGAGGAAGAGGACGGCCCCGACTCCGGTTGGGATTTCTCCAGCCTCAATGACCCCGGTGCCATGCGGGGCTTCATGTTCGCATATGACCACTATCTCTCCGGTTGTTCTAACGATGACCATGACCTTGACAACGAGGGTTACGGCCCAAGTCGCGAATGTTTCCACGTCAATCAGGGAGATCACAACGAAGGCAACAACCTTGGTATGCCGGAGGTTGACGATCCCCCTGGGCCCGCATCTCGCGTTGACATCCCGCGGGAGCTAGCTATGGTCCCAGTCCCTGCGGGGGTTCGGGACACACAGCTCGAGCAAATCCGTGAGATACAGGCCCGGGTCAACGGGAAAGCAGGCCAGCTTGTGCAGCTCCAATAGAACATCGAACAGGAGTGGGCAGGCCAGACACTCGCCAGAGGAGCCTGTCATCGGGCCCAAGACGTCCAGCGCCGTATCGTCGACAATGCTAGGGCAGCGCTGCCCCCGGCCGTCAGCGGATCCGGCCAGGACCTAGCTACAATGGTGATGCTACTTTGAGCCATGCCGGAGCCATCCACCACCGAGGGACGGTGTATCCAGGGTGAACTCAAGGATCTCCTGGAAGGCGCCGAGGTTCGACGAGCCGAGAGCTCCGCCTCCCGGAGGCGAGCCGACCCCTCGGAGCACCACGCGGTGTCCTCCCGACGCATGCGGGAAGCCTCGCTCTGCCCCGAGCACACACGGGACGAGGCGCCTGCCGCCCGAGATCGCCTCGGCAACGAGCACCACCATCTCGACCGTCGAGCCCGCCTCGAGGAGAAGGTGCGCCGAGGCTATCATCCTAGGCGTGGGGGACGCTGCGACAGCGAGGAGGATCGGAGTCCTTCGCCCAAGCCGCCCGGTCCACGAGTCTTCAGCCGGGCCATACGACGAGCGCCGTTCCCTGCCCGTTTTCGAGCCCCGACTACCATCACCAAGTACTCGGGGGAGACGAGGCCGGAGCTATGGCTCGTGGACTACCGACTGGCATGCCAGTTGGGAGGGGCGGATGATGACAACCTCATCATCATAATCTACCCCTTTTCCTCTCTAATGCCGCCCGAGCCTGGCTGGAGCATCTGCCTCCTGCGCAGATCTCCGACTGGGATGATCTGGTCAAGGCTTTCGCGGGAAACTTCCAAGGCATGTACGTGCGCCCTGGGAACTCATGGGATCTCCGAAGCTGCCGCCAGCAGCCAGGGGAGTCCCTCCGAGAGTACATCCGATAGTTTTCGAAGCAGCGCACCGAGCTGCCCAACGTTACCGACTCAGATGTCATCGGGGCTTTCCTTACCGGCACCACTTGCCAAGACCTGGTGAGCAAACTGGGGCGCAAGACTCCCACCAGTGCGAGCGAACTGATGGATGTCGCCACCAAGTTCGCCTCGGGTCAAGAGGCGGTCGAAGCCATCTTCCAAAAGGACAAGCAGCCTCAGGGAGAGCCGAAGAAAGACGCCCCCGAGGCATCCGCCCAGCGGGGTACGAAGAAGAAGGCCAAGAACAAGTCGCAAGCGAAGCACGACGCCGCTGACGCGAATCTCGTCGCTGCGGCCGAGCACAGGAACCCTTGGAAACCTCCTAGAGGGGCCGACGCGTTCGACAAGATGCTCAAAGAGTCGTGCCCCTATCACCAGGGTCCCGTCAAGCACACCCTCGAAGAATGTGTCATGCTTCGGCGCTACTTCCATAAGGCCGGGCCCCCGGCGGAAGATAGCAAAGGCCATGACAACAACAAGAAGGAGGACGACAAGGAAGAGGAGTTCCCGGAGGTCCACAACTGCTTCATGATCTACGGCGAGCAGACGACGAACACCTCGGCTCAGCACCGCAAGCAGGAACGCCAGGAGGTCTGCTTGGTGAAGGTGGCGGCGCCAGTATACCTAGACTGGTCCGACAAGCCTATCACCTTCGACCGAGGCGACCACCCCGACTTCGTGCCAAGCCCAGGGAGGTACCCATTCGTCGTCGATCCGATCATCGACAACGTTAGGCTCTCTAAAGTCCTCATGGACGGAGGCAGCAACCTTAACATCATCTACGCCGAGACCCTGGAACTCTTGGGGGTTGATAGGTCCGAGGTCCGGGCCGGTGCGGCACCCTTCCACGGGATCGCGCCCGGAAAGCGAATCCTGCCCCTCGGACGGATCGACTTACCCGTCTGCTTCGGGACTCCCTCCAACTTTCGAAAGGAGACTCTCACCTTCGAGGCCGTCGGGTTCCGAGGGACCTACCACGCGGTGTTGGGAAGGCCGTGCTACGCCAAGTTCATGGCCGTCCCCAACTACACCTACCTCAAGCTCAAGATGTCGGGCCCGAACGGGATCATCACCGTCGAATCCACGTACCGCCACGCGTATGAATGTGACGTGGAATGCGTGGAGTATGCTGAGGCCCTCGCCGAGTCCGAGGCCCTCATTGCCGACCTGGAACGCCTCTATAAGGAGGCTCCCGACGCGAAGCGGCACGCCGGCAACTTCGAACCAGTCGAGGCGGTCAAGTCCGTCTCTCTCAACCCCAGCAACGACGCCAACAAGAAAGTCCGGATCGGCTCCGAGCTCGACCCCAAATAGGAAGCGGTGCTCGTCGACTTTCTCCACGCAAACGCCGAAGTTTTTGCGTGGGGTCCCTCGGACATGCCAGGCATACCAAGGGATGTCGCCGAGCACTCACTGGACATCAGAGCTGGAGCCTGACCCGTGAAGAAAACCCTGCGCCGTTTTGACGAAGAAAAGCGCAGGGCCATAGGCGAGGAGATCCACAAACTACTAACGGCAGGGTTCGTCAAAGAGGTATTCCATCCCAAATGGTTAGCTAACCCTATTATTGTAAGGAAGAAGGATGGGAAACAGAGGATGTGCATAGACTACACCAATTTAAACAAAGCATGTCCGAAGGTTCCCTACCCTCTACCTCGCATCGATCAAATTGTGGACTCCACTGCTGGGTGCGAAACCCTGTCATTCCTCGATGCCTACTCAGGCTATCACCAAATCAAGATGAAAGAGTCTGACCAGCTCGCGACTTCTTTTATCACACCTTTTGGCATGTACTGCTACACTACAATGCCATTTGGTTTGAGGAATGCAGGCGCCACCTACCAGAGGTGCATGAACCACATGTTCGGAGAACACATCGGCAGAACGGTCGTGGCTTACGTCGATGACATCGTTGTCAAGATGAAGAAACCCTACGACCTCCTCTCTGACCTTGAAACGACATTCAAGTGTCTGAGAGCGAAAGGTGTGAAACTCAACCCCGAGAAGTGTGTCTTCGGAGTCCCCCGAGGCATGCTCCTGGGATTCATCGTCTCCGAGAGGGGTATCGAGGCCAATCCAGAGAAAATCGCGGCCATCACAAACATGGGACCGATAAAAGATTTGAAAGGAGTACAGAGGGTCATGGTATGCCTTGCGGCTCTAAGCCATTTCATCTCACGCCTTGGCGAAAAAGGATTGCCCCTGTACCGCCTCTTAAGGAAGACCGAGCGCTTCACTTGGACCCCCGAGGCCGAGGAAGCCCTCGGGAACCTTAAGGCGCTCCTTACAAACGCACCCATCCTGGTGCCCCCCGCTGCAGGAGAAGCCCTCTTGATCTACATAGCCGCGATCACTCAGGTGGTCAACGCCGCGATCGTAGTCGAGAGACGGGAAGAAGGGCATGCACTGCTCGTCCAGAGGCCAGTCTACTTCATCAGTGAAGTGATTTCCAAGACCAAAGTCCGCTACCCGCAGATCCAGAAGCTGCTCTACACAGTGATTCTGACACGACGAAAGTTGCGACACTACTTCGAGTCTCATCAGATGACTGTGGTGTCATCCTTCCCTCTGGGGGAGATCATCCAGTGCCGTGAGGCCTCGGGTAGGATAGCAAAGTGGGCAGTGGATCTCATGGGCGAAACACTATCATTCGCCCCTCGGAAGGCCATAAAATTCCAGGTCTTAGCAGACTTCCTGGCTGAGTGGACTGACACCCAGTTACCAACAACTCCAATCCAACCCGAGCTTTGGACCATGTACTTCGATGGGTCACTCATGAAAACAGGAGCAGACGCTGGCATGCTCTTCGTTTCACCCCTCGGAAAGCATCTTCGCTACGTCATACGCCTCTATTTTCTGGCATCAAACAACATGGTCGAGTATGAGGCTCTGGTTAACGGGTTGCGCATCGCCGACGAGCTGGGGGTCTGGCGCCTCGATGCTCATGGCGACTCGCAGCTTGTCATCGACCAAGTCATGAAGAACTCCCACTACCGCGACTAGAGGATGGAGGCCTACTGCGACGAAGTCCGGCACCTGGAAGACAAGTTCTACGGGCTGGAGCTCAACCACATCGCCCGACAGTACAATGAGACTGCGGATGAGCTGGCGAAGATAGCCTCGAGGCGGACGACGGTTCCCTCGGACGTCTTCTCCAGAGACCTACATCAACCATCCATCAAGATCGACGACACGCCCGAGCCCAAGGAAGCCTCGGCCCAGCCCGAGGTACCCTCGGCCGAGCCCGAGGTACCCTCGGCCATCGAGGAGGAGGCCTTGCCCGTCGAGGGGGAACAGAATGGGGTCACACCAGATCTGAACTGGCAGACCCCGTACCTGGAATATCTCCTCCGAGGAGAGCTTCCCCTCGACAAGGCCAAAGCTCGGCGACTGGTTCGGCGCGCCAAGTCGTTCGTCTTGCTGGGTGATGAAAAGGAGCTCTATCACCGCAGCCCCTCGGGCATCCTCCAACGATGCATATCCATCGCCCAAGGACAAGAGCTGTTGCAAGAAATACACTCGGGGCTTGCGGCCACCATGCAGCACCTCGAGCCCTCGTGGGAAATGCCTTCCAACAAGGTTTCTACTAGCCAACCGCGGTGGCCGACGCCACTAGGATTGTACGCTCCTGCCGGGGGTGTCAATTCTACACAAAGCAGACACGCCTGCCCGCTTAGGCCCTGCAGACGATACCCATCACCTGGTCGTTTGCTGTGTGGGGTCTAGACCTTGTCGGTCCCTTGCAGAAGGCACCCGGGGGCTTCTCGCACCTGCTGGTCACCATCGACAAATTCTCCAAGTGGATCGAGGTCCGACCCTTGACCAGCATCAGGTCCGAGCAGGCGGTGGCGTTCTTCACCAACATCATCCATCGATTCGGGGTCCCAAACTCCATCATCACCGATAATGGCACGCAGTTCACCGGAAAAAAGTTCCTGGACTTCTGCGACGACCACCACATCCGTGTGGACTGGGCCGCCGTAGCTCACCCCATGACGAATGGGCAGGTGGAGCGTGCCAACAGTATGATTTTGCAGGGACTCAAACGGAGGATCTACAACAACCTCAACAAGTTCGGTAAGCGGTGGATGAAAGAACTACCCTCGGTAGTCTGGAGTCTGAGGACGATGCTGAGCTGAGCCACGGGTCTCTCGCCGTTTTTTCTAGTCTATGGAGCCGAGGCCGTCCTCCCCACGGACTTAGAATACGGCTCCCCGAGGACCAAAGCGTACGACGACCGAAGCAACCAGATCAGCCGAGAGGACTCGCAGGACCAGCTCGAAGAGGCTCAGGACGTTGCCTTACTACATTCGCGGTACCAGCAGTCGCTGCGACGCTACCACGCCCGAAGCGTTCGGCCCCGAGGCTTCCAAGTGGGAGACTTGGTGCTTCGTCTACGGCAGGACGCCCGAGGGCGCCACAAGCTCACTCCTCCCTGGGAAGGGCCCTTCATCATCGCCAAGATTTTGAAGCCCGGAACATACAAGCTGGCCAACGACCAAGGCGAGGTCTATAGCAACGCTTGGAACATCCAACAGCTACGTCGCTTCTACCCTTAAGATGTTTAAGTCGTTCATGTACCTCGTTTTCTTTACATACATAAAGTCTAACCGTCAAGGAAGGGTCGGCCTTGCCTCAGCAAAGCCCGACCCTCCCTCGGGGGCTAGAAGGGGGGAACCCCCTCTACGTCAAAATTTTCCTCGGAAAAATTTTCTACCAAAACGACCTTCGTGCTTTCGACTTCCGTATCGATAGCGGAATCCTGAAAACGACGGGAGTACATGTAATTGGCAAGGCCGACCGAGCCGAGGAACTCCTACGCCTCCGGGATACGAATACCTCACTCATCACCTTCCGCGAGAAGTAACTCACGCTCGGATAAGCGATCCTGCTACCGAACAAGTCCAAACACTCGGGTAGAAAATGACTTTCGTGCCTTCTTGACTGTATCAATAACGGAATCCTACGACCAAATGAGAGTGCACGTAAGCGACAAGGCCGACCGAGCCGAGGAACTCCTACGCCTCCAGGATACGGATACCTCACTCATCACCTTCCGCAAAAAGTAACTCTCGCTTGGATAAACGATTCTGCTACTGACAGACAAGTCATGATGCTCGAAACGAGAGGAAAGAAAACATAGCTTTTTAACACGACGATAAAGTGTTTAGGCCTCGGCGGCCACGAAAAACATGTGCATGCTACAGACAAACTGTTCCTGCAGGTTCAGGCATCAGCAGGGGGAGCAGCAGCACCCTCGGCGTTGTTTCCACCCTCGGCGGAACCTGGCCCGGCCTCGAACGGTGACCCGGGCGAAAGGACCTCCACCCAAGGGAGGACGCCAGCACCACGCCCGCAGATGTCTTGGCCAAGCTCCAGCTGCTATTGCCACACTAGAGGGCCTGTAGGATAACAAACTCCAAGCGGCTCACTGACAACCGCTCTAGCAGCAGCGACTGCGACCCCCGCTTCGGGTGGCTAAACAGCAACAATGATGACCTCAGGGCGAACGCTGCTGTGCAAAAGCCCTCACCCGCGTTCCCACACGAGGGGCGAGGACAAGCCATCCAAGCCAAAGGGTCGGAGGCCTGACCGCAGGTGGCACCGACGGTCTCGTCGGCGGAGACAACCTCCTCTGACTGCCACCACCTCGGCTTCGACAACAGCGCCACCTGCGCGCCAGCGCCACACCGACGAATGGCGGCGGCCCCGGCCGGCACCGGAGGATCCCAGCCTGCACCGGCAGATCCCCACTCAAATCCTCGCGGACCGGCCAGCGCCGGTCCCCACGAGGACTAAGCGGCAGGAGGCAGCATCGGGAGCGGCGCTAGAGCCACCTGGGCCAGCGAGCCGGACACGCTGCAGATGACAACGTCTACGACCGACCGAACCCGCGTTGTCGAGGTCCGCCCTCTCCGCAAAGGCGGTGACAGTAGCCACCGGCGTACGGCACGACCGTTGCCCGGGTGGAGGACGGACGGCTGCGCCCTGGCCGGGCAGCAGCGGTTCACCCTCCCCCGCCTGGCTGGAGGATGTCACCTCCATAGGGCTAGAGGATGCCCTTCTCCCCCAAATGTTGGAGGAAGAAGGGGGTCGCCGGCCCAAACGGGAGGCGAAACCTGGCTCGGCTCGCCCTCCGCCTCAGCCCGGACGACGAAAATCCTTGAAGCCGAGCGATGGCTGAAGGGCACCGATCTCCACGAGGTCGCGCTCCTCCAACGACAGAAAGAGCAAGGCGATGCCAGTACGCCCCATCTGGGGGCTCAAAAGGTGGAAGGGCACAATGCATGAGGGGAGAACAAAGGCATGGCCACTGCCCGGGGGATCGATCCCCTTTTATAGGCAGACCTCCTCACTTGCACCCCCTAGCGTCACGGGCAAAGTCTCCACTGATGTGCTCCAGGGTTCTCCCCCTATGACACGGAGGTTGGGTCCCGCACGTCATACGAGCTGATCCGAAGCGCGAAGAAGGCGAACCGCCGCACGCGAGGCATGTAACCGTCCCGCGGTTACAAGTGCTCTCCCATCTTCGCAGAAACCGGTGGTCGAAAGGGTGGACTGCCACACGACAGGCATCCAACCACACCGCAACCGTACGCCCTTTCGGCTTCGACCACATCCGGTGGACCAATGCAAAGGAAGCGAGCCCGCATGTCATGTAACCGGCACACCGTTTACGACGTGCAAAGAGCCGCACCGCCACTTGAGCCGAATGCCGCGCCTCCTCGACTACGGAACTAGTACTGCGACTCGAGGCAGCCCTGCGCATGACCCAACAGTGCTAATTAAAGGCGACGGCCACGGGTCAGCCAGCCGCGGGGATAGGCGCGACGATTGGCATGGCCAAAAGTGGGCCGACAGTAATTGCAGCGACAGACAAGCGGAAGCAGCGGTCAAATCGCCTACAGGCTCGCGTCCCCTCCTGAAGCGACGGGAGAGCCCTCTCCCACGGCGTAAAGACGACGCACCCGTGTCCCGTTCCTCGAACGGCTCGCACGCGCAACGGGCGCCACGCGAATCGCCCGTCCTGTCGCATTAACTCCCCGGCAGAGCAAGCGACACCTCTGGCAGGCGAGGCGGGCGTCGTTTCACCTCCGCCGTGACGACCGCGTCAAAAAAGGTGCGCCTCCTTATTTAAATACATATCCTTCCCCTCCTCCTCTCTCTCTCTCTCTCGCTACAGGGACCGGGAAAGAGGATGTTTCGGAAAGGATCCTTCTCGGCGAAGGAAGCGGGCCCCGAGCCCTCCTACTGATCAGGGGTTCGAAGGCTGGCCCCTCGGAAGGGTTTCGACAGCCGCCCCAGAGCACTCGGGCTTCAAGCCCATTACTGATCAGGGGTTCGAAGGCTGGCCCCTCGGAAGGGTTCGACAGCCGCCCAGAGCGCTCGGGCTCCGCGCCCATTACTGATCAGCGGTTCGAAGGCTGGCCCCTCGGAACGGTTCGACAGTCGCCCTAGAGCACGCAGAGTGAGGGATAACTCTGGGTACGTCCGATACATGGCCGAGGCTCGGGCTACACTCCCGAGGTACCCTAGGACATTTCCGAGACCAGCGGGAACGATTTGTAATGGAATCCCACCGGAGGGAGGCATCGAGCCCTCGGACCCTGTCGAAGGGGTCCGGGTCCGGCGAATCACCCGTAGATACTTTTGGAGCGCGCCTCTGGGCCACCAGCCGACCCCTAACGAACAGGGCATGGGCGTCCACTCGGATTACCCGTTAGCAGCTCACTGGAAACACCATGTTCGGCACCCTCCAAGGGCAACATGGCGCTTTCCCCCCCTCCTCCTTGCGGAAAGGCGACGCAGGGGCGTATGATAAAAGTCGGGAAAGTCCTTGATCGTCCTCTCGCTCCGTGCAGAGGCTCGGGGGCTGCTCTCGCACCCGGCTACGGCCAAACTGTTAACAACATCAACAAACCAGCTTGACAACTCGGAACATGACCATGCACCCGGGCTACGGCCAGGCCGCATGAGGGAACGATCAGACCGGTCGAGGCACCACGAAAAGCATTAAGACCTCAGAGGAGTCAAACCACTCCTCCGAGGCCTCGGGGGCTACACCCGGCGGGTGCGCTCGCGCGCACCCACCAGAACAAAGCAAAACCGAGAAAGGCTGGTCCCCTCACAAAAAATGCGGCAAAAGCCTCCAAGCGAGTACCAACACTCCCTTCGAGGCTCGGGGGCTACTGTCGGGTACCATAATTAGGGGTACCCCCAACACTCCTAATCACGGCTGGTAAACACCCTCAGACCAACTGATGGGCGCGGTTCAAGTCAAGGCTTTGTCTACCCAAGGGACGCGACCTCGCCCGAGCCCAGCCTCGGGCTGGAGCAGTAGTCCCAGACGAGTTCACGCCTCACCCGAGGGCCTCCTCAGGCAGCGGGCACCCCCTCGGCTCTCCCGAAGCCCGGCTCAGGCAGGCTTCGTTGTGAAGCAACCTTGGCCAGACCGCCTCACCAACCGACCGCTTCGCAGGCGCATTCAATGCAGGGGACGCCTAACACCGTATCCTGACACACGCGCCTCAGTCGGCTAGGCCGAAGTGACCGCAGTCACTTCACCCCTCCTTTTTACTGTCTGATATGACGAGAAAACTGCGCCGCTCGCCCCGCTCTGACTGTCGTGCCAACCACCCAGGCGAAGACTGACAACAAGTCACGATCAACCATCGAGTTCGGCCTCGGGCACAACAGGAAGCTCCACCTCACCCGACCTCAGGCTCCAGCCTCGGGAGGAGGTCTCTGCCTCGCCCGACCCCCGGACTCGGTCTCGACCTTGGTCTCGGGAGGAATCGCGTCCTCACCCGACCCCAGCCTCGGCCTCAAGAGAAGTCTCCGCCTCACCCGACCTTGGGCTCGAACCGACCGTGCCAACAGGGGATACATCATTACCCTATCCCTAGCCAGCTCAGGCTACAAGGAACAAGACCAGCGTCCCATCTGGCTTACCCCGGCGACGGGTAATGATGGTGCCCCGCGTGCAACCATGACGCCGGTGGCTCTCAGCCCCTTACGGCAGCAAGGAGACGTCAGCAGGATCCTTGCCGCACTGCCAGCTGTGCTCCTACAGGGCTTAGGCGCTTCTCCGACGGCCACGCTATCACGTATACAGGGCTCAAGCTCTCCCTCGACAGCCACGTTGGCATGTACACAGGGCTTAGGCATTTCTCTGCCGGACACGTTAGCGCATAGCTACACCCCCCATTG
This sequence comes from Zea luxurians, assembly GCA_029449295.1. Classification (NCBI taxonomy): domain Eukaryota; kingdom Viridiplantae; phylum Streptophyta; class Magnoliopsida; order Poales; family Poaceae; genus Zea; species Zea luxurians. Next base: position 34,317,843 of record JAOPSE010000009.1, on the reverse strand, counting down.
TACGTCCGGACCCTCTCCTTGCGTCTATAAAAGGGAGGTCCAGGGCCATCCTGGAGGGGGGTTCGCGCGGGGAAGGAGCGGACGAACAGGCTCCCTCTCTCTCTCTCCCTCTCGCGACGTGCTTGTAACCCCTACTACGAGCGGCACCCCTGGTGCAGGATAATACAAGGCTTGCCCCACCTCTTGTGTTCCATCCCGCGCCAACCCATCTGGGCAGGGGCACGCAGCGACAATTTCACTCGTCGGTCCAGGGACCCCCCGGGTCCGAAACGCCGACAAATAGTAATTTAGATATATATATCAATTAAACTAATTCAATTTTAGGCAAAACATATCAATATCCTATTATTAGCAAGATGTTAGATATATTTATGTGCTACATTTTACTATAGAGCAGTGAGTCAAAGATCGTCTTGTAAGTTACAGAGTAGAAACCAATTCTAGTAATACATAAAACCATTTCCCATCCTCCGTCCCATGAATTTGAGATAAGCTTAAATCAGAACTTTGGAAAGTGGTGGAATGTCAAATTCCAAGCTAAATAAGTTACTTTATTAAGTGAATTCCAATTCCACTAAAATGAAGGGATCCAAACGCCCCATAATAGTAATTTAGATATATATCTATTAAGCTAGTTCAGTTTTATACAAAATATATTTGTATACTATTTTTAGCAAGATATCAGAGATGTTTATGTGCTACACTTTTATTATAAAGGAATGAGCTGAAGAGTGTCCTATAAGTTGTAAGTAGAAACAAATTCTATTGATACATAAAATCATTTCACATCCTCCACCGCATGAATTTGAGATATACTTATATCAGAACTTTGGAAAGTGGTGGAATGTTAAATTCTAAGCTAAATAGGTTACTTTATTAAGTAAAGTCTAATTCCTTCAAAATGAATGAATCCAAATGCCCCATAATTCAATTCATAATCTCCTTCTATCCCGAATTTTAGAGATTCTTATTATCTATATTACAAGTTTTCATGCTTTTAAGAAATCTATAATTGACAATTGTTTTAACTAAATAAACTTTAGTTTTTCTTTTAAAAATATCAGCTCATAACAGTGTTTTCATAGATCACAGCTAGAATAAGATTTTCAGGAACTTATGGCTGAACCAAACAGATTTTGAGACTGTCAGCTTCCCACGAGAACGACCGAGTGAGAGCACCTAGAGGGGGAGGGGGTGAATAGGTGATCCTGTAAAATCAAACACTAAATAGCCACAAAACTAAGTTATTAGAGTGTTAGTGCGACTAAGTAGCTTTGAAGCGAGTTCTTGTGAACAAAACAATCACAGAGAAAGCAACACAAGAGACATGTGATTTTTATCCCGTGGTTCGGTCAAGTAACACTTGCCTACTTCCACGTTGTGGCGTCCCAATGGACGAGGGTTGCACTCAACCCCTTTTAAGTGATCCGATGATCAACTTGAATACCACTATGTTTTCCTTTAGAGTCTTTTTCCCGTTTGCGAGGAATCTCCACAATTTGGAGCCTCTCGCCCTTACAATGATGATCACAAAAGAAGCACAAAAGTAAGGGAGGGAAAAGCAACAAACACAAGATTCAATCCGCAGCACACACACGCACACAAGTGAAGATTTGAGCTCAAATGACAACACAGGGAGTTCACAACTCGAATGGAGCTCAAATCACTAACACAACGAATCAAATGCGTGGGAGCGGAGTTTGGATATCTCAGTATGCTTGGAGAATGCTTGGGTATCTGCTCCATGCGCCTAGGGTCCCTTTTATAGCCCCAAGGCAGCTAGGAGCCGTTGGAGATCAACATAGAAGGCTATTCTTGCCTTCTGTCGAGTGGCGCACCGGACAGTCCGGTGCGCCACCGGACAGCCACTGTAGCATGTCCGATGCGTGATTTCCTTCTAAATCGGGCACAGTCGATCGTTGCTCCTCGGAGCCGGTTGGCGCACCGGACACTGTCCGGTGCACCCAGCCGACCGTTGGAGCAGCCACGTGTCGCGCGTTGATCACGCGGACGACCGTTGGCATGGGCGTCGTTGGCTCACCGGACAGTCTGGTGCACCACCAGACAGTCCGGTGAATTATAGCCACGTCGCCTTGTTCCTTTTCCCGAGAGCGACGAGTTCGCCGCGGATGACTCACCGGACAGTCCGGTGAATTATAGCCGTACGACTCCATCGATTCCCGAGAGTAGGTAGTTCACCGGAGGGCGGAGGCTCGCCAGGGGCACCGGATACTGTGCGGTGCGCCACCGGACACTATGCGGTGCGCCACCGGACACTATGCGGTGCACCACCGGACAGTCCGGTGTGCCATACCGAGCTAGAGAACTCTTTTCCAATTCATTTCTTCTCTCCTCGGCACTGTTTCTAGCACTTAGATAACCATGTTAGTACTCAAAAACAATTCACTAAGTCTAGAAACATACCTTGTCTTTGATTTGCACCTTTTGCTTGTTTAGCACATAAGAGTTCAAAACATTTTGTTGGACACTTAATCACCAAAAAACTTATAGAAATGGCCCAAGGGCACATTTCCCTTTCAATCTCCCCCTTTTTGGTGATTTATGCCAACACATCAAAAAGCAATAAAAAGAGTGCAACATCAATGCAATTGAAGACCAAATTATTTTTTGCTTATGATTTGGTATATTCGGATCTCTCTTTGCCACCACTTGGTTTGTTTTTGTAAATCAAATTTATTTTCCTATCTCTAAGTCAAACACGCTTGTTTGGGCACAAGGAGATATATTCCAAGAGTGAAAATGATCATGTGCCAAAAACTCCCCTTTTCCCATAATCAAAATTCTCCCCCATAAGACACCGAAATTTGCAATAAGAGCCTTTTTGGCAAAATGCAAATTCTAGCTCTATTATTTTTGAAATTCACAAGTGGTAGCCGATCCATTTGCTTTGGCCTTAATTTCTCCCCCTTTGGCATCAAGCACCAAAACGGGACCATTTTTGGCCCTTTAACCCCATTGTCTCACCAAAAATGTCAATTAGGAGCAAAAAGGCAATGAGAGCATAAGAATAAACTTAGAATTAAATACACTAATACCGAAGTGCAGTGGAAGTCTTTGCATTGACCAAGTCCATTTTCCCTTTCAATGTACCTTTGAGACTACAACAAGTGTTCTCAACCAAACAGATTAGTCTCAAAGGGATCAAGTTGTAGCACACTCCCCCTAAATATGTGCACCATTTGCATATGGACTTGTGAGGTCCGGGGATTACTTGTACAACTTGAGCACCATAAATAGACAACAAATGATGTAAATGCATGAAGTAACATGATCAAAGGCATAGATCACATGTATGCTATAGATCAATCCAAGTTACGTGAATCTAAGACATTTAGCTCACTACGCAACCTGCAAAACCTTTTTTCATCTAAAGGCTTAGTGAAGATATCGGCTAGCTGGTTCTCTGTGCTAATATGGTACACCTTGATATCTCCCTTTTGCTGGTGGTCTCTCAGGAAGTGATGCCGGATGTCTATGTGCTTAGTGTAGCTGTGTTCAACAGGATTATCCGCCAAGCGGATTGCACTCTCATTGTCACATAGGAGTGGGACTTTGCTTAGATTGTAGCCAAAGTCACGGAGGGTTTGCCTCATCCAAAGTAGTTGCGTACAACACTGTCCTGCGACAACGTACTCGGCCTCAGCGGTGGATAGGGCAACAGATGTTTGTTTCTTGGAACTCCAGGACACCAGGGACCTTCCTAGAAATTGGCACGTCCCTGATGTGCTCTTCCTATCAACCTTGCACCCGGCATAATCGGAGTCTGAGTATCTGTCGGCGTTTCGACCCCAGGGGGGGGTCCCTGGACCGACGAGTAAATTGTCGCTGCGTGTCCCAGCCCAGATGGGTCGGCGCGAGACGGAGCACAGGGGGGGAAAACCAGTGAGGGGAAACCGCGGCCTCGTGTTGCCCTGCGCCCAGGGCGGATGCGCTTGCAGTAGGGGGTTACAAGCGTTCGCAAGGGAGAGAGAGAGAGGGCGTGAGACTACGCGTCAACCCGTTCTCCCCGCGCGACCACCTTTTTGTACGAGGGCCCTGGACCTTCCTTTTATAGACGTAAGGAGAGGGTCCAGGTGTACAACGGGGGGTGTAGCAGTGTGCTACGTGTCTAGCAGAGAGGAGCTAGAGCCCTATGTACATGCCGACGTGGCTGTCGGAGAGGTGTTGGAGCCTTGTTCATGTGGCGTCGTGGCCGTCGGAGGAGCGCTTGAGCCCTATAGAAGCACAGCTGTCGGGGCTATCGGATCCTTGCTGACGTCTCCTTGCTTCCGTAAGGGGCTGAGAACCACCGCCGTCATGGAGCACGCGGGGTGCCATCATTACTTGTTTTACCGGGGCGAGCTAGATGGGACGCCGGTCTTGTTCCCCGTAGCCTAGGCTAATAAGGGGTAGGGTAATGATGGCCCCCCTTGTGGCGTGGTCGGCCCGAGCAAGGTGGTGACTCCTCCAAGGTCGAGGTTGAGTCCGAGCCCAGGGGTCGGGCGAGGCGGGGACCGTCGTCCGGAGGTCGAGGTTGAGTCCGAGCCCTAGGGTCGGACGAGGCGGAGACCATCTTCCGAGTCGAGGTTGAGCCCGAGCCCTGGGGTCGGGCGAGGCGGAGACCGTCGTTAGAAGTCGAGGTTGAGTCCGAACCCTGGGGTCGGGCGAGGCGGAGACCATCATCCGAGGTCGAGGTGGATTCCGAGCCCTAGGGTCGGGTGAGGCGGAGATTCCTATGGCGCCCGAGGCTGGACTTGGCTGCTGTCAGCCTCACCCTAGCGGGTGGCACAGCAGTCGGAGCAGCGCAGGCGGCGCTGTTTTCCTGTTAGGTCAGTCAGTGGAGGGGCGAAGTGACTGCGGTCACTTCGGCCTTGTCGACTGGAGAGCACACGTCAGGATAAGGTGTCAAGCGATCCTTGCATTAAATGCTCCTGCGATTCGGCCGGCTGGCGAGGCGATCTGGCCAAGGTTGCTTCTCCGCGAAGCCTGCCCGAACTGGGCCTCGGGCGAGTCGAAGGTGCGTCCGTTGCTTGAGGAGACCCTCGGGCGAGGCGCGAATCTGCCTTGGTTTACCGTTCCTGCTCGAGGCTGGGCTCGGATGAGGCGAGATTGTGTCCCTTGAGTGGACGGAGCCTTTGACCGGTATTGCGCCCATCAGGCCTTGGGGGTACCCCTAATTACGGTCCCCGACAGTAGCCCCCGAGCCTCAAAGGGAGTGTGGGTACTCGCTTGGAGGCTTTGCCGCACTTTTTTGCAAGGGGACCGGCCTTTCACGGTTGCATTTTGTTCCGGTGGGTGCGCGTGAGCGCACCCGCCGGGTGTAGCCCCCGAGGTCTCGGAGGAGTGGTTTGACTCCTTCGAGGTCTTAGTGCCTTTCGTGATGGCTCGGTCGGTCTGGTTGTTCCCTCATGCGAACTGGTCGTTGCCCGGGTGCATAGTCAGGTTCCGAGTTCTCGGGCTGGTATGTTGACGCTGTCAACGGTTTGGCCGGAGCCGGGTTTGCGAGAGCAGCCCCTGAGCCTCTACACAGGGCGAGAGGACGGTCAAGGGCAGACTCGGCTTTTTTCATACGCCCCTGCGTCGCCTTTCCGCAAGGAGGAGGGGGGAAAGCGCCATGTTGCCCTCGGAGGGCGCCGAACATGGTGTCTCCAGTGAGTTGCTAACGGGTGATCCGAGTGGACACCCGTGCCCCGTTCGATAACGGTCGGCTAGTGGCCCAGAGGCGCGCTCCAAAAGTACCTGCAGGTGATTTGCTGGACCCGGTCCCGTTCGATAGGGTCCGAGGGCTCGATGCCTCCCTCTGATGGGATTCCGTTACAGAATCGCTCCTGCTGGTCTCAAAAATGTCCTAGGTTACCTCGGGAGCGTAGCCCGAGCCTTGGTTATGTATCGAACGTACCCAGAGTCATCCCTCACTCTACATGCTCTGGGGCAACTGTCGAACCCGTCGGGGGGCCAGCCTACGAACCCCTGATCAGTAGTAAGCGCGGAGCCCGAGTGGCCTGAGGCGGCTGTCGAACCCTTCTGAGGGGCCAGCCTTTGAACCTCCGACCAGTAGTGGGCGTGGAGCCCGAGTGCTCTGAGGCGGCTGTCGAACCCTTCTGAGGGGCCAGCCTTCGAACCTCTGATCAGTAGGGGGCTCGGGGCCCGCTTCCTTCGCGGAGAAGGATCCCTTTCGGAGTATCCCCTTTCCCGGTCCCTGTAGCAAGAGAGAGAAAGGGGAAGAGGAAAAGGATACAAAACTGAACGACGTGGCACACCTTTTTTGATGCGGACATTATGGCGGAGGTGAAGCGTCGCCTGCTTCACCTGCCAAAGGTGTCGCCTGTCCTGCCGCAGAGTTAATGCGATGGGACGAGTGGTTCGCGGGGCAGCCGTTGCGCGGGCCGTTCGAGGAACGGTCGTTTCGCCTTCGAGTTTTGGATCTCGCGGTGGGTTCGGGCGAAGTGTTGAACGGGTCTTGCCCGGGCCTTTATATATCCGGAAGAGGGACCGGTGGTGGCTTTTTGCTTTGCTACTCGCCTCCGCTTAGGTTTCCGCAATCTGAGGGAATAGCCAGAGAAAGAAAACCGCGCACCTTGTCCGCCCCGTCGCCACCTCCTTCGCTTGGCGATGGCCGACCGGGTAATCATCGTTCCACCGTGCGACCCATGGCCTTTCTCCACTGTCATGGTGGACGACCTGGAGGCCCTTGTTGCCGATGGCTTGCTCCGCCCCCTCTCTGATGTCCTGCGGCCGGAGTGGATGGTCCCTCCGAGCGGGGCTGACCCGAACCCGCCGCCGGGGTATGTGCTGAGTTTCGTCTCCTTCCATGAGCGGGGGTTTGGTGTGCCAGCAAGCCGTTTTATGCGGGCGCTCCTGCATCACTATGGGGTGGAGTTGCACAACCTTAGCCCCAACTCCATCACGCAAGCGGCCATCTTCACGGCGGTTTCCGAAGGATTTTTGGGGATTGACCCCCCACTGGGATCTGTGGACCCATCTCTTCTCCGCGGAGCCTTTTGCCTCGGCGACGGGGGAGAAGAGAGTCCGCATGGTGGTGCGGGCTGGTCGCTGCATCCTCCAGTTGAGGCAGGCGCGTGCGCAGCAGTACATCCCCGCCATCCTTGTGTCTTCGAACAAGGGGTGGCAGCGCCGGTGGTTTTACCTCCGGAATGACGATGGGAGGCTCCCATTGTTTTCTCAACGAGTGGTGACCACCACCGACAGCAATTGGCGCTATGGGGCCCCACTGAGAGGCAGAAGAATCTCCAGCCCCTTCTGGAGGCCTTGGAGAAGCTACGAGAGGGAGGGCTCACCGCCGTGGGGGTGGTTACCGCCATCCATCGCCGGAGGGTGCTCCCCTTGACGGAGCGGCGGCTGCTGCTTTCGGAGATGACGTCGGGGGTCGACTTGGAGGGTTCGCAGATGTCCTCGGTCCCCCTCCCCGCCGATGACCTCCACAAGCGGGTAGCCAGCACGGTAGGGAGGCTAGACGCCGGCGCCCTTATCCAGCTCCCGATGCGTCCCGAGCGCGGGTGCATGTCCCTGGTGAGTGTTCGCTCCTTCTTCTTTCTTGTGTCTGATTGCCCTTGGTTCTCACAGTCGAGACTTTTCGTTCGTCTTCAGGAGCTGGGGTCTCACAAGCCTTCCCTACCACCGGTCCCGGAGGACGCGGTGGACCGAGCCGCGCGGAGGGTTGCTGCGGAGAAGAAGAAGGAGAAGAAGGACGCGAAGAAGGCTTGGGCCCATGAGCGGACACAGGCTCGGGACGCTTTGGAGAAGCGTCGTCGTTGGCAGGAGAGGGACGGGCTCCCGAGGGAGCCGTCGCCGGAGACGCCTGACGATGACGACGACGACAACGATGATGATGAAGACGATGACATGGCCGCCCGCCTTGGCCTCAGCCCGGATCTGAGGCTACGCCAGGGGTCGTCGAGCCAGCCCCCGAGTGGGCCGGCGCTGTCGGTATCCGGAGCCGGGGCATCAGGGTCCCGACCCGAAGAACAGGGGCAGGCCGAGGGGGTACTTGACCCCTTGGCCAAGGTAGCTGAGGTGGCCCCGGGGAGTCAGACCGTCCCGCCTGTTCCCCAGAGCCGTTGCCCGTGCCGGCAGCAGAGAAGGCCGATCCTCGGGTCGCCGTGTCCGCGCCTGGGCGGACCATCCCTTCGGCGCCCCGGGCGCCCGAGGCAGGGATGGTGCCGAAGCCGGCAGTGGGGCAAACCTTGGTGGTGCCCGCGGGGACCGAGGCTCGAGGGGCCTCCCTGCAGGCACGATTGGTTGTGGCCCGGAGTGGGTAAGTATCTGAGGATACTTCTGTCCCGGCGCCTTCTTCGTGTGTCCTGATCCTACTCTTCCCTTTCTTCCCAGCAAACGGAGGCACGGTTCGACCGGTCTGGCTCCCCGAAAGGCCCTTAAGATGGCGCCAGCTTCTGCAGCTGGTGCCGCACCGGGCCTCGTCGGCCGGCTGGCCTCTGCACAAGGTGTCCCCGAGCAGGGGGTTCAGGCGGCACAAGTTGCCGTGGGGCGAGCTCCCGAGGCTGACCCCTCCGTCGAGGCGGCCATCGAGTCGAGGGAGACTGCTGGCGCGGTCGCGGCCTTGAGCCCACCAGTTGTGTTGCCGGTGCTGGCACTGGCTTCTGCCGAGGTTGTTGCTGCTCTGGCTGTGGAGCCACCCGTCGCCGCCGATGCTGAGATGGCCGAGGCGCCGCTACCCGAGGCCGGCGATCGGAAACCTGCCCCCTCAGCCGAGGAGGTTCCCTATGCGCCGACTGCAGGGGGTGCCGATGCCTTGGAGAAGGGGGGCGCAGAACCGTGGCCCGTCCTGGGGAGCAGCGACCTCGTCCTCGCGCGGCGCAGTCCCAGCGAGCGGCGTCAGCCGCTCCGGTTCTGGGCCCGTGGTGCTTCGAAACCCCTCTTCGTTCTTGACGATGAGCGAGAGGAGCAGTCTTGGGGCGAGCTTCGTGAGCGTGCCGAGGCAACGGTGGGGTCGCTTCGGTCGACCCTGGAGGTCCTTTCTAGGGACGTTCCCAGGATCCTCCAGGTAAGGATTTCTGGCATACCTTTTACGTGATCAAGGCATTCTTCTTGACGCCTCGCTTCCCTTCCTCAGGATATGACGGATCTGAGCACCGCCAAGTCATCGTTCATTCACCACGAGGCCGACGTCTGGGGTTCGCTGCGGTTTCTGAGGACCACGCTTGCCGAGGCTACCGAGCGCCTCTCCCAATGGAGCGCCGAGGTGGCGGACCTTCGTTTGCTCCGTGACGAGCTGGGGGCAGAGGCAGCGGCGGCACGTGCAGAGGCACAGCGGTGGCAGTTGGAGCTTGGCCAGGTCATCGGTGAGCGGGATCAATCTCGGGGTCGGGCCACCGAGGCTGAAAGCCGAGCTAAGGCCCTTGGAGGCCAGCTAGTCGAGGCGTCCACTCGGGCCGGAGCCCTTGCGGCGGACCTGGCCGTGGCCATCGGGTCTGCTCAGTCCGCCCAAGCCGCAGCCTCGGAGCAGCGTATCCCGGCGGAAGGTATGTCTTGGCTGTTTTGAGATTTTGATTCAGCTTCGTTCTTCAACTTGCGTTTGAAGACTTCTGCTTTGGCTGTTTGCAGAGCTCGAGTTTGCCCTCAGCGAGTCCACCAAGGCACTTGCCCAGGCGGCTGAGCAGAAGGAGGCCAACCGCGCGACCATGTCCGAGGCTATCTCGGCCTTTTGCCAGATCTTTGGCCTTGACGACGTCCCCTCAGGAAGCTCCCCTCAGAGTCGCCTGCAGGCCTTGGGCGACCACGCGCGCGACAGACTCCGCGAGGCGCTGCATCACGGCGTTAGGCAGGCCTTCACCGTGCTCGCTTCCCACTATGATGTGGATCTGGAGCGGGTCAGCGAGGGGTATTGCCTTCTCGACGAAGACGAAGCTGCCCTGGCCGAAGTTCAGAGGCTTGACGCGGCCGCCGCGGGCCCAAGCGCGGTGCTGGCGTCCACCTTCGAGGTGGAGATCCTTCCGCCTGCGCCGCCGTCCGAGGCCGGGGCGGATCTTGCCGAGGGTGGAGACGGCGCTGAGGTCGGAGACGAAGCCGAGGGTGCCGCTCCTCCCCCGGGCGATGCTTGATTCTGCCAGAGCAGTTTGTTTTGAACACGTTTGTGTCTTTCGCGGCCGCCGAGGCCTGGACACTTTGTCGTCGTGATATAAAGTTGTGTTTTTTTCTTCCTATTTCGCGTACCCGGACTTGTTCGTCAGTAGCAGGATCGCTTACCCAAGTAAGAGTTATTTTTCGCGGTAGGTGACGAGTGAGGTATCTGTATCCCGGAGGTGTAGGAGTCCCTCGGCTCGGTCAGCCTTGCCGCTTACATGCACTCTTATTCGTTTCTCAGGGTTCTGTTACTGATATAGCCATGAGACACGAAAGTCGTTTTGGCGGAAGACTTTTTTCTGAGGAAAATTTTGACACAGAGGGGGTTCCCCCCTTCTAGCCCCCGAGGGTGGGTCGGGCTTTGCCGAGGCAAGGCTGACCCTTCCTTGAAGGTTAGACTTTGCTTGTGTATGTAAACGAGGTACATGAACGACTTGAAAACATCTTAAGGGTAGAAGCGACGTAGCTGTCGGATGTTCCAAGCGTTGCTGTAGACCTCGCCTTGACTGTTGGCCAGCTTGTATGTTCCGGGCTTCAGAATCTTGGCGATGATGAACGGCCCTTCCCAGGGAGGCGTGAGCTTGTGGTGCCCTCGGGCGTCTTGTCGTAGCCGAAGCACCAGGTCACCCACCTGGAGGTCTCGGGACCGAACCCCTCGGGCGTGGTAGCGTCGTAGGGACTGCTGATACCACGCCGAGTGTAGTAAGGCCATGTCTCGAGCCTCTTCCAGCTGGTCCAGTGAGTCTTCTCGGTTTGTCTGGTTGCTTCGGGCATCGTATGCCCTTGTCCTCGGGGAGCCATATTCTAAGTCTGTGGGCAAGATAGCCTCGGCCCCATAGACTAGAAAAAACGGCGTGAAGCCCGTGGCTCGGCTTGGCGTCGTCCTCAGACTCCAGACCACCGAGGGGAGTTCCTTCATCCACCGCCTGCCGAACTTGTTGAGGTCGTTGTAGATCCTCGGCTTGAGTCCCTGTAGAATCATGCCGTTGGCATGCTCTACCTGCCCATTCGTCATGGGGTGAGCTACGACAGCCCAATCCACCCGGATGTGGTGGTCCTCGCAGAAGTCCAGGAACTTTCTGCCAATGAACTGGGTGCCGTTGTCGGTGATGATGGAGTTCGGGACCCCGAAGCGATGGGTGATGTTGGTGAAGAACACCATCGCCTGTTCGATCCACTTGGAGAATTTGTCGATGGCGACCAGTAGGTGCGTGAAGCCCTTGGGTGCCTTCTGCAAGGGACCGACAAGGTCCAGACCCCACACAGCAAATGGCCAGGTGATGGGTATTGTTTGCAAGGCCTGATCGGGCAGGTGCGTCTGCTTTGCATAGAATTGACACCCTTGGCAGATGCGTACAATCCTAGTGGCGTCGGCCACCGCGGTTGGCAAGTAGAAACCCTGTCGGAAGGCGTTTCCCACGAGGGCTGGAGGTGCTGGGTGGTGACCGCAAGCCCCCGAGTGTATTTCTTGCAATAATTCCTGACCTTCGGCGATGGATATGCATCGCTGGAGGATGCCTGAGGGGCTGCGGTGGTAGAGCTTCTTTTCGTCACCCAGCAAGACGAACGACTTGGCGCACCGCGCCAGTCGCCGAGCTTCGGCTCTATCGAGGGGTAGCTCTCCTCGGTGGAGATATTGCAGGTATGGGGTCTGCCAGTTTCTATTAGGCGTGACCCCATTCCGCTCTTCCTCGACGCACAGTGCCTCACCCTCGGGGGCCGAGGGTGCCTCGGGTAGGGCCGAGGCTGCCTCTGGCTGAGTTGGGGGCGCCTCGGGCTGAGCCAAGGGCGCCTCGGGCAGAGCCAAGGCCTTCTCGGGCTCAAGAGTGTCGTCGGTCTTGACGGAGGGTTGATGTAGGTCTCGAGAGAAGACGTCCGGAGGAACCGTTGTCCGCCCCGAGGCTATCTTAGCCAGCTCGTTTGCAGTCTCATTGTATCGTCGAGCGACGTGGTTGAGCTCGAGCCTGTAGAACTTGTCCTCCAGGCGCCGAACCTCGTCGCAGTAGGCTTCCATCTTTGGGTCGCGGCAGTGGGAGTTTTTCATGACTTGGTCGATGACAAGCTGCGAGTCGCCACGAGCGTCGAGGCGCCGAACCCCCAGCTCGATGGCGATGCGCAACCTATTAACCAGAGCCTCATACTCGGCCACGTTGTTGGACGCCGGGAAATGGAGGCGCAGCACGTAGCGGAGGTGCTTGCCGAGGGGTGAGATGAAGAGCAGGCCCGCGCCCGCTCCTGTTTTCATCAGCGACCCATCGAAATACATGGTCTAGAGTTCCGGTTGGATCGGAGCTGCTGGAAGCTGGGTGTCGACCCATTCAGCCACAAAGTCAGCCAAGACTTGGGACTTGATGGCCTTCCGAGGGGCGAACGAGATCGTCTCGCCCATGATCTCCACCGCCCACTTTGCAATCCTACCCGAGGCCTCTCGGCACTGGATGATCTCCCCCAGGGGGAAGGATGACACCACAGTCACCGGATGAGACTCGAAGAAGTGTCGCAACTTTCACCGTGTCAGAATTACCACATACAGTAGCTTCTGAATTTGCGGGTACCGGATTTTGGTCTCGGACAGTACCTCACTGATGAAGTAGATCGACCTCTGGACGGGCAATGCGTGCCCTTCTTCTCGTCTCTCGACCACGATCGCGGCGCTAACCACCTGAGTGGTAGCGGCGACGTAGATCAAGAGGGCTTCTCCGGCAGCGGGGGCACCAGGATGGGCGCGCTTGTAAGGAGCGCCTTCAAGTTCCCGAGGGCTTCCTCGGCCTTGGGGGTCCAACTGAAGCGCTCGGTCTTCCTTAAGAGGCGATACAGAGGCAGGCCTCTTTCGCCGAGGCGCGAGATGAAGCGGCTCAGAGCCGCAAGGCATCCCATGACCCTCTGTACTCCTTTCAAGTCCTTGATGGGCCCCATGTTGGTGATGGCCGTGATTTTCTCCGGGTTGGCCTCGATGCCCCGCTCGGAGACGATGAACCCCAGGAGCATGCCTCGGGGGACTCCGAAGACACACTTCTCGGGATTGAGTTTTACACCTTTCGCTTTGAGACACTTGAATGTCATTTCAAGGTCGGAGAGGAGGTCGGAGGCTTTCCTCGTCTTGACTACGATGTCATCGACGTAAGCCTCGACCGTTCGGCCAATGTGCTGTCCGAACACGTGGTTCATGCACCTTTGGTATGTCGCACCTGCATTCCTCAAACCGAATGGCATAGTAATGTAGCAGTACATGCCAAAAGGTGTGATGAAAGAAGTCGCGAGCTGGTCGGACTCTTTCATCCTGATTTGGTGATACCCTGAGTAGGCATCGAGGAATGACAGGGTTTCGCACCCAGCAGTGGAATCCACGATTTGATCGATGCGAGGCAGAGGGTAGGCAACCTTCGGACATGCTTTGTTTAGACCAGTGTAGTCTACACACATCCGCCATTTCCCGCCTTTCTTTTTCACAAGCATAGGGTTGGCTAGCCATTCGGGATGGAATACCTCTTTGATGAACCCTGCAGCCATTAGCTTGTGGATCTCCTCGCCTATGGCTCTGCGCTTTTCTTCATCGAATCGGCGCAGAGGCTGCTTCACGGGTCGGGCTCCAGCTCGGATATCCAGTGAGTGCTCGGCGACATCCCTCGGTATGCCTGGCATGTCCGAGGGACTCCACGCAAAAACCTCGGCGTTTGCGCGGAGAAAGTCGACGAGCACTGCTTCCTATTTGGGGTCGAGCTCGGAGCTGATCCGGATCTGCTTGGAGGTGTCGTTGCTGGGGTCGAGAGGGACGGACTTAACCGCCTCTGCTGGTTCGAAGTTGCCGGTGTGGCGCTTCGCATTTGGCACCTCCTTGGGGAGGCTCTCCAGGTCGGCGATGAGGGCCTCGGATTCGGCGAGGGCCTCGGCGTACTCCACGCACTCCACGTCGCATTCGTACGCGTGTCGGTACGTGGGGCCGACGGTGATGACCCTGTAGGGGCCCGACATCTTGAGCTTGAGGTAGGTGTAGTTGGGGACGACCATGAACTTGGCGTAGCATGGTCTCCCCAGCACTGCGTGGTAGGTTCCTCGGAACCCGACCACCTCGAACGTGAGGGTTTCCTTTTGGAAGTTGGAGGGAGTCCCGAAGCAGACGGGCAGATCGAGTTGTCCAAGGGGCTGGACGCGCTTCCCGGGAATGATCCCGTGAAAGGGCGCCACGCCGGCCGGATCGAGGACAGATCGATCTACAGGAGCCCGAGGGTGTCAGCGTAGATGATGTTGAGGCTGCTGCCTCCGTCCATGAGGACCTTGGTAAGCCTGATGTTGCCGATGACAGGATCAACAACGAGCGGGTACTTCCCCGGGCTCGGCACGCGGTCAGGGTGGTCGCCTTGGTCGAAGGTGATGGGTTTGTCGGACCAGTCTAGGTAGACTAGCGCCGCCACCTTTACCGAGCAGACCTCCCGGTGCTCTTGCTTGCGGTGCCGAGCCGAGGCGTTCGCCACCCGCCCACCGTAGATCATGAAACAGTCATGGACCTCGGGGAACTCCTCTGCCTTGTGGGCTTCCTTCTTGTCGTTGTCAGGGGCCCTGCCACCTTCCGCCGGTGGCCCGGCCTTGTGGAAGTAGCGCCGAAGCATGACGCACTCCACAAGGGTGTGCCTGACGGGACCCTGATGGTAGGGGCACGACTCCTTGAGGATTTTGTCAAACAAGTTGGCGCCTCCGGGAGGCTTCCGAGGGTTCTTGTGCTCGGCGGCGGCGACAAGGTCTACGTCGGCGGCGTCGCGTTTCGCTTGCGACTTCTTCTTGCCCTTCTTCCTCGCGCCGCGCTGAGCGGACGCCTCGGGGACGTCATCCGGCTGGCGCCCCTGAGGCTGCTTGTCCTTTCGGAAGATGGCCTCGACCGCCTCCTGACCAGAGGCGAACTTGGTGGCGATGTCCATCAGCTCGCTCGCCTTGGTGGGAGTCTTGCGACCCAGCTTGCTCACCAGGTCGTGGCAAGTGGTGCCGGCGAGGAACGCGCCGATGACATCTGAGTCGGTGATGTTGGGCAGCTCGGTGTGCTGCTTCGAGAATCACCGGATGTAGTCCCGCAGGGATTCTCCCGGCTGCTAGCGGCAGCTTCGGAGATCCCAGGAGTTCCCAGGGCACACGTATGTGCCCTGGAAGTTGCCGGCGAAGGCTTTGACCAAGTCGTCCCAGTTGGAGATCTGCGCAGGAGGCAGATGCTCCAGCCAGGCTCGGGCGGCGTCGGAGAGGAACATGGGGAGGTTGCGGATGATGAGGTTGTCATCGTCCGTTCCACCCAGCTGGCAGGCTAGCCGGTAGTCCGCGTGCCATAGTTCCAGCCTCGTCTCCCCCGAGTACTTGGTGATGGTAGTCGGGGCCCGGAACCAGGTCGGGAACGGCGGCCGTCGTATGGCCTGGCTGAAAGCTTGTGGACCAGGTGGTTCGGGCAAAGGGCTCCGATCCTCCTCGCTGTCGTAGCATCCCCCACGCCTAGGGTGGTAGCCTCGGTGCACCTTCTCGTCGAGGTGGGCTCGACGGTCGCGGCGATGGTGCTCGTTGCCGAGGCAGCCCGGGGCCACAGGCGCTGTGTCCCACGTGCGCCCGGTGTGGACCGAGGCTTCCCGCATGAATCGGGAAGTCACGGCGCGATGCTCCGGGGGGTACCCCTGCCTCCTGGTGGCAGAGCTTTCGGCCCGTCGGACCGTGGCATCCTCCAGGAGGTTCTTGAGTTCTCCCTGGATACGCCACCCCTCGGTGGTGGACGGTTTCGGCATCGCTCGGAGTAGTATTGCTGCTGCAGCCAGGTTCTGGCCGACCCCACTGGAAGCCGGGGGCAGCCTCGCCCTGGCATTGTCGGTGATGCGGTGCTGGACGTCCTGGGCCAGATGACGCGCTTCTCCGGCTGGTGCTCGGCCTGCCCGCTCCTGCCCGATGTTCTGCCGGAGCTACACAAGTTGTCCTGCTTCCTCGTCGAGCCTGGCCTGCATCTCACGGATTTGCTCGAGCTGTGCGTCCTGACCCACTGGGACCACAGCTAGCTCCCGAAGGATGTCAACGCGAGGCGCAGGCCTAGAGGGATCACCATCCTTCGGCATACCAAGGTGGTTGCCTTCGTCGAGACCCTCTAGATCGACGTGGAAACATTCGCGACTTGGGCCACAGTCCTCGTCGCCGAGGCTATGGCTATCATCGGAGCAATCAGAGAGACAGTAGTCACATGCGGTCATGAAGTCCCGCATGGCACTAGGGTTATCGAGCCCGGAGAAATCCCAACCAGAGTCGGGCTCGTCATCTTCCTCGGAACCCGGGGGCCCGTAGGTCGAGACGGCCGTAAATCTGTCCCAGGTTGACCACATATGGTACTCCGGAAGGTTTGGATATGCCTTTATGAAAGCGTCCACCGAAGCAGGGTTGCTTGGTGGGTTGAAGCTGAATCTAAAAGGCACAGGATGGGAAACTGTCGGTACCTCTTGATCGACGGACGGTGACGAAGTCACGTCGGGGACAGACTGCACCGTTATCTCATGTACGAGGCTAACGCCCAGCAAGTCCTTCGCGAGTGTGCTGGCGTCATTCGTCTGCTTGGGGTTGGCGTGTCGCGGGGAAACAACGCTCGTCTTCGTCTCAGACACAAGGTCAACGCCCGACGTGTCCCCTGCTGGGGTGCCGGCAGCGTCAACTCGCTCGACAGCCTATGAGGCACCGCCTCCTGCTTGGCCATGGTTGCCCCGCCTCCTCCCCTGTTGATGGGGAAGGTGACAGGACAGACTCGGATGCTGTTCTTCTGCCACGCGGGGAAGACGTCATCGATTCCGCCGCCGGCGGGCGGGCTGACAGCCGCCATTGTTGTTGTCGTGCGGCGGAGGAATGAGTATCATGTCGTAGCTGCCGTCGAGGGACATGAACTCGAGACTCCCGAAATGGAGCTTTGTCCCGGGTTGGAGAGGTTGCTGGAGACTCCCCATCTGGAGCTTGACGGGAAGCTGTTCGTCAACACGCAGCAGGCCCCTACCTGGCGCGCCAACTGTCGGCGTTTCGACCCCGGGGGGTCCTTGGACCGACGAGTAAATTGTCGCCATGTGTCCCAGCCCAGATGGGTCGGTGCGAGACGGAACACAGGGGGGAAAACCAGTGAGGGGAAACTGCGACCTCGTGTTGTCCCGCGCCCAGGGCGGATGCGCTTGCAGTAGGGGGTTACAAGCGTTCGCGAGGGAGAGAGAGAGGGCGTGAGACTACGCGTCAGCCCGTTCTCCCGCGCGGCCACCTTTTTGTATGAGGGCTCTGGACCTTCCTTTTATAGATGTAAGGAGAGGGTCCAGGTGTACAACGGGGGGTGTAGCAGTGTGCTAACGTGTCTAGCAGAGAGGAGCCAGAGCCCTATGTACGTGCCGACGTGGCTGTCGGAGAGGTGTTGGAGCCCTGTTCATGTGGCGTCGTGGCCGTCGGAGGAGCGCTTGAGCCCTGTAGAAGCACAGCTGTCGGGGCTGTCGGATCCTTGCTGACGTGTCCTTGCTTCCGTAAGGGGCTAAGAACCGCCGTCGTCATGGAGCACGCGGGGTGCCATCATTACTTGTTTTACCGGGGCGAGCTAGATGGGATGCCGGTCTTGTTCCCCGTAGCCTGGGCTAGCTAGGGGTAGGGTAATGATGGCCCCCCTTGTGGCGTGGTCGGCCCGAGCGAGGTGGTGACTCCTCCGAGGTCGAGGTTGAGTCTGAGCCCGGGGGTCGGGCGAGGCGGGGACCGTCGTCCGGAGGTCGAGGTTGAGTCCGAGTCCTGGGGTCGGGCGAGGCGGAGACCGTCTTCCGAGGTTGAGCCCGAGCCCTGGGGTCGGGCGAGGCGGAGACCGTCGTCAGAAGTCGAGGTTGAGTCCGAACCCTAGGGTCGGGCGAGCTGGAGACCATCGTCCGAGGTCGAGGTGGAGTCCGAGCCCTGGGGTCGGGCGAGGCGGAGATTCCTATGGCGCCCGAGGCTGGACTTGGCTGCTGTCAGCCTCACCCTGGCGGGTGGCACAGCAGTAGGAGCAGCGCAGGTGGCGCTATTTTCCTGTTAGGTCAGTCAGTGGAGGGGCGAAGTGACTGCGGTCACTTCGGCCTTATCGACTGGAGAGCACGCATCAGGATAAGGTGTCAGGCGATCCTTGCATTAAATGCTCCTGCGATCCAGTCGGCTGGCGAGGCGATCTGGCCAAGGTTGCTTCTCCATGAAGCCTGCCCGAACTAGGCCTCGGGCGAGTCAAAGGTACGTCCGTTGCTTGAGGAGACCCTCGAGCGAGGCGCGAATCTGCCTTGGTTTACCGTTCCTGCTCGAGGCTGGGCTCGGATGAGGCGAGATCGTGTCCCTTGAGTGGACGGAGCCTTTGACCGGTATTGCGCCCATCAGGCCTTTGCAGCTTTGTGCTGATGGGGGTTACCAGCTGAGATTAGGATCGTTGGGGGTACCCCTAATTACAGTCCCCGACAGTATCCAATCAAGTCAAAGGTAGACCCTTTTGGATACCAGATCCCGAAGCAAGGCGTAGCAACTAAATACCTAAGAATTCGCTTAACGGCCACAAGGTGACATTCCTTGGGGTCGGATTGAAATCTAGCACACATGCAAACACTAAGCATAATGTCCGGTCTACTAGCACATAAATAAAGTAATGAACCTATCATGGACCGATATGCCTTCCGATCAACGGACTTACCACCTTTGTTGAGTTCAACATGCCCGTCAGTTCCCATCGGTGTCTTTGCGAGCTTGGCGTCCTTCATTCCAAACCTTTTGAGAAGATCCTGAGTATACTTCGTTTGGGAGATGAAGGTGCCGTCCTTGAGTTGCTTCACTTGGAACCCAAGGAAGTAGGTCAACTCACCCATCATAGACATCTCGCAGAGTCAGAGCAGGCGCCAGAAGGCGCACCGGACAGTGAACAGTGACTGTCCGGTGCACCACCGGACAATCCGGTGGCCCAAGCTATCAGAGCTCCAACGATTGAACCCTAACGGTTGGGTGATGTGGCTGGGGCACCGGACAGTGTCCGGTAGCGTACCGGACTATCCGGTGTGCCCATCGACAGACGGCCTCCCCAACGACCATTTTGGTGGGTGGGACTATAAATACCCCCGAACCACCACACTTCAAGGCATCCAAGTTTTTTAGACATCTCACTCAATACAAGAGCTAGTGCATTCAATACAAGACACAAATAGATTGAATCAAAGCCTCTCCAAGTCCCAATTCCACTCAAAGCAATTAGTGACTAGAGAGAGAGAGTTTTGCTCGTGTCCTTTGAGCTCTTGCGCTTGGATTGCTTTTCTTCTTCCTCTTTCTTGTTCTCTAGCAACTTGTAATCAAAGCAAGAGAAACCAAGTTGTGGAGGTCCTTGTAGGGGTCTATGTGACCCGTTTAATTAAGGAGAAAAGCTCACTCGGTCTAGGTGACCGTTTGAGAGAGGGAAAGGGTTGAAAGAGACCCGGTCTTTGTGACCACCTCAACGGGGAGTAGGTTTGCAAGAACCGAACCTCGGTAAAACAAATCACCGTGTCATTCACTTTATTTGTCTTTGATTTGTTTTTCGCCCTCTCTTTCAGACTCGATTTTAATTCTAATGCTAACCCCGACTTGTAGTTGTGCTTAAAGTTTATAAATTTCCGATTCCGCCTATTCACCCCCTCTAGGCGACTTTCAATTGGTATCAGAGCCCGGTA
The DNA here is from genome assembly GCA_029449295.1 of Zea luxurians. Taxonomy (NCBI): domain Eukaryota; kingdom Viridiplantae; phylum Streptophyta; class Magnoliopsida; order Poales; family Poaceae; genus Zea; species Zea luxurians. The sequence continues at coordinate 34,298,074 of JAOPSE010000009.1, read as the reverse complement.
CTTCATTAGAGCCTAACCGCTCGAAGTGATATCGGGAGATCATGCCAAGAAGGAGGTCGTGACCGGCGAGAAGCTCGCCACAAGCCAAGGGAAGGCTCCATCAAGGGAGTCCGGCTCCAAAGGAAAGGGAGAATCACCTCCCCGCGTCAAGTCGCACCGGAGTGGCGACAAGAAGAAGAAAATGAAGAAGGTGGTCTACTATGAGACCGATTCTTCGTCGCCCTCCACCTCCGGCTCCGACGTGCCGTCCGTCACTTCTAAGCGCCATGAGCACAAGAAGTACAGTAAGATGCCACTTCGTTATCCCCGTATTTCTAGACGCACTCCTTTACTTTCTGTCCCACTAGGCAAACCACCCATTTTTGAGGGTGAAGATTATAACATGTGGAGTGATAAAATGAGGCATCATCTAACCTCACTCCACGCTAGTATTTGGGACATTGTTGAGTTTGGAGCGCAGGTACCATCGTCGGGGGACGAAGGCTATGACTCGGACGAAGTCGCCCAAATCCGACACTTCAACTCCCAAGCCACTACTATACTCCTCGCCTCTCTAAGTCGAGAGGAGTATAATAAGGTGCAAGGGTTGAAAAGTGCCAAAGAAATTTGGGACGTACTAAAGACCGCGCACGAAGGAGACAAGGTGACCAAGATCACCAAGAGGGAAATGATCGAGGGGGAGCTCGGTCGTTTTATGCTCAACCAAGGAGAGGAGCCACAAGCCATGTACAACCGGCTCAAGACCTTGGTGAATCAAGTGCGCAACCTCGGGAGCACAAAATGGGATGACCATGAAATGGTCAAGGTTATTCTAAGATCACTTGTTTTTCTTAATCCTACACAAGTTCAATTAATTCGTGGTGATCCTAGATACAAGCTAATGTCTCCCAAGGAGGTTATATGAAAGTTTGTGAGCTTTGAATTGATGATCAAAGGCTCCAAACAAATCATCGAGCGAGGCACCACCTCAACACCCAAGGTGCAACCCGTTGCCTTCAAAGCAACGGAGGAGATGAAAGAAGAATCTACATCAAGTAGGCTTCCCATCGACGCCTCCAAGCTCGACAACGAGGAGATGGCGCTCATCATCAAGAGCTTCCGTCAAATCCTCAAGCAACGGAAGCGGAAAGACTACAAACCCCATTCCAAGAAAGTTTGCTACAAGTGTGGTAAGCCCAGTCATTTCATTGCTAAATGTCCATTATCTAGTGATAGTGATAGGGGCGACGACAAGAAGGGAAAGAGGAAGGAAAAGAAGAAGTACTACAAGAAGAAGGGCGGCGATGCCCATGTATGCTGGGAGTGGGACTCCGATGAGAGCTCCACTGACTCCTCCTCCGATGAGGACGCCGCCAACATCGCCGTCAACAAGGGCCTCCTCTTCCCCAACGTCGGCCACAAGTGCCTCATGGCAAAGGACGACAAAAAGAAGAAGGTAACCACTAAATATACAACATCTAGTGATGAAGGTAGCTCTAGTGATGATGAAGATAATTTGCTTGCTCTTTTTGCCAACTTAAACATGCAACAAAAGAAAAAATTGAATGAATTAATAGGAGCTATTCATGAGAAGGATGAACTCTTGGATAGACAAGAAGAATTCCTAATTAAGGAAAACAAAAAGCATGTTAAAGTTAAAAATGCTTATGTTCAGGAGTTAAAAAAATGTGAAAAATTAACTAGTGAGCTTAGCACTTGCCATGACACCATTTCCAACCTTAGAGCCGAGAATGCTAGTTTTATTGCTAAGGTTGAGAAGTTAAATGCTTGTGATGATTCAATTACAAATCTTAGAAATGATAATGTTAGTTTGATTGCTAAGGTTGATAAATTGAATGCCTCACTTTCTAGCCTTAAAATTGAGAATGAAAAATTAATTGTTGAGGCTAAGGAATTAGATGTTTGCAATGTTTCTATTTCCAATCTTAGAAATGAGAATGCTATTTTACATGCTAAGATTGATGAATTAAATGCATGCAAACCCTCTACATCTACTGTTGATCACGTTTCCATTTGTACTAGATGTAGAGACATTAATATTGATGCTATCCATGATCACCTAGCCTTAATTAAACAACAAAATGATCACATAGCTCAACTTAGTGCTAAAATTAATGAGCATGAGATAGAAAACAAAAAATTTAAATTTGCTAGAAGCATGCTCTATAGTGGGAGACGCCCTGGCATTAAGGATGGCATTGGCTTCCAACAGGGAGGCAATGTTAAAATTAATGCCCCTAAAAATTGTCTAACTTTGTTAAGGGCAAGGCTTCCATGGTTCAGGATAACGAGGGCTACATTTTATATCCTGCTGGTTATCCCAAACATAAGATTAGGAGAATTCATTCTAGGAAGTCTCACTCTGGCTCTCATCATGCTTTTATATATAAGAGTGAGGCATCTAGTTCTAGGCAATCCACTCATGATAAATTGCCTAAAAAGAAAAGTCCTATTGCATCAAATGAACCTATTATTTCATTTAAGACTTTTGATGCTTCATATGTGCTGACTAACAAATCAGGCAAAGTAGTTGCCAAATATGTTGGGGCCAAACACAAGGGCTCAAAGACTTGTGTTTGGGTACCCAAGGTGCTTGTTTCTAATGTCAAAGGACCCAAGACCGTTTGGGTACCTAATAACAAGGCCTAAACTTGTTTTGTAGGTTTATGCATCCGGGGGCTCAAGTTGAATCATTGATAGCGGGTGCATAAACCACATGACTGGGAAGAAAAGGATGTTCTCCTCCTATGAGAAAAACCAGGATCCCCAAAGAGCTATCACATTCGGGGATGGAAATCAAGGTTTGGTCAAAGGACTTGGTAAAATTGCTATATCACCTGACCATTCTATTTCCAATGTTTTTCTTGTAGATTCTTTAGATTACAATTTGTTTTCTGTTTCTCAATTATGCAATATGGGCTACAACTGTCTATTTACTGATATAGGTGTTACTGTCTTTAGAAGAAGTGATGATTCAGTAGCATTTAAGGGAGTGTTAGAGGGTCAGCTATACTTAGTGGATTTCAAAAGAGCTGAACTCGACACTTGCTTAATTGCTAAGACTAATATGGGTTGGCTCTGGCATCGCCGACTAGCCCATGTTGGGATGAAGAATCTTCACAAGCTTCTAAAGGGAGAGCATATTTTAGGACTAACCAATGTTCATTTTGAGAAAGACAGGATTTGTAGCGCATGTCAAGCAGGGAAGCAAGTTGGTGCCCATCATCCACACAAGAACATCATGACGACTGACAGGCTACTTGAGCTACTCCACATGGATTTATTCGGCCCGATCGCTTACATAAGCATCGACGGGAGTAAGTATTGCCTTGTAATTGTAGATGATTATTCTCGCTTCACTTGGGTATTCTTTTTATAGGAAAAATCTCAAACCCAAGATACGTTAAAGGGATTCTTGAGACAAGCTCAAAATGAGTTTAGATTGAGGATCAAAAAGATTAGAAGCGACAATGGGACGGAGTTCAAGAACTCTCAAATTGAAGGCTTTTTTGAGGAGGGCATCAAGCATGAGTGCTCTTCTCCCTACACACCTCAACAAAATGGTGTAGTGGAGAGGAAGAATAGAACTCTACTAGACATGGCGAGGACCATGCTTGATGAGTATAAGACACCGGACTGGTTTTGGGCCGAGACGATTAACACTGCCTGCTACTCCATCAACTGGCTCTACCTTCACCGAGTCCTCAAGAAGACATCATATGAACTACTCACCGGTAAAAAGCCCAATGTTTCATATTTTAGAGTCTTTGGTAGCAAATGTTTTATTCTTGTTAAAAGAGGTATAAAATCTAAATTTGCTCCTAAGGCTGTAGAAGGTTTTTTACTTGGTTATGACTCAAACACAAGGGCATATAGAGTCTTCAACAAATCCATTGGACTAGTTGAAGTTTCTTGTGACATTGTGTTTGATGAGACTAACAGCTCTCAAGTAGAGCAAGTTGATCTTGATGAGCTAGATGATGAAGAGGCTCCGTGCGTCGCACTAAGGAACATGTCCATTGGGGATGTGTGTCCTAAGGAATCCGAAGAGCCTCCACAAGCACAAGATCAACCATCATCTTCCATACAAGCATCTCCACCAACTCAAGATGAGGAACAGGCTCAAGATGATGAAGAAGAAGACCAAGAAGATGAGCCACCTCAAGGAGAAGGCAATGATCAAGGGGGAGATGAAGAAAATCAAGACAAGGAAGATGACCATGAAGGACAGGGTCAAAGACCGCCACACCCAAGAGTCCACCAGGCGATTCAAAGAGATCACCCCGTGAACACCATCCTCGATGATATTCATAAGGGGGTAACCACTCGATCTCGAGTCGCACATTTTTGTGAGCATTACTCTTTTGTTTCCTCTATTAAGCCATACAGGGTAGAGGATGCACTAAGAGACTCGGATTGGGTGCTGGCAATGCAAGAGGAGCTCAACAACTTCACGAGGAATGAGGTATGGCATTTGGTTCCACGTCCTAATCAAAATATTGTAGGAACCAAGTGGGTATTCCGCAACAAGCAAGATGAGAATGGTGTGATGACAAGAAACAAAGCCCAACTTGTGGCCAAGGGCTATTCACAAGTCGAAGGCTTGGATTTCGATGAAACCTATGCACCTGTAGCTAGGCTTGAGTCAATTTGTATATTACTTGCCTATGCTACTTACCATGGCTTTAAGCTTTATCAAATGGACGTGAGGAGTGCCTTCCTCAATGGACCAATCAAGGAAGAGGTCTATGTTGAGCAACCTCCCGGCTTTGAAGATAGTGAGTACCCTAACCATGTGTATAAACTCTCAAAGGCACTTTATGGGCTCAAGCAAGCCCTAAGAGCATGGTATGAATGCCTTCGAGATTTTCTTATCACTAATGGCTTCGAAGTCGGAAAAGCCGATCCCACTCTCTTTACTAAAACTATTACAAAAGATTTGTTTGTATGCCAAATTTATATTGATGATATCATATTTGGGTCTACTAACAAATCTACTTGTGAAGAGTTTAGTAGGATCATGGTACAGAAATTCGAGATGTCTATGATGGGTGAGTTGAAGTATTTTCTAGGATTTCAAGTCAAGCAACTCCAAGAGGGCACCTTCATCAGCCAAACAAAGTACACTCAAGATATACTCACCAAGTTTGGAATGAAGGATGCCAAGCCCATCAAGACACCCATGGGAACCAATGGGCATCTCGACCTCGACACGGGAGGTAAATCCGTAGATCAAAAGGTATACCAACCGATGATAGGATCTCTACTTTATTTATGTGCATCTCGACCGGATATTATGCTTTCTGTATGCATGTGTGCAAGGTTACAAGCCGATCCTAAGGAAGTTCACCTTAGGGCCGTGAAGAGAATCTTGAGATATTTAGTTTATACTTCTAAGTTTGGTCTTTGGTACCCCAAGGGATCCTCTTTTGATTTATTAGGATATTCAGATGCTGATTGGGTAGGGTGTAAAATTGATAGGAAGAGTACATCGGGGACTTGTCAGTTTCTAGGGAGATCCCTGGTGTCTTGGGCTTCAAAGAAACAAAACTCAGTAGCTCTTTCTACCGCCGAAGCCGAGTATATTGCCGCAGGCCATTGTTGCGCGCAATTGCTTTGGATGAGGCAAACCCTCAGGGACTATGGCTACAAATTTAGCAAAGTCCCTCTTCTATATGATAATGAGAGTGCAATCCGCATGGCGGATAATCCCGTTGAACACAGCCGCACTAAGCACAAAGCCATTCGGTATCACTTTTTGAGAGATCACCAACAAAGGGGGGATATCGAGATAGCCTATATTAACACCAAAGATCAATTAGCGGATATCTTTACCAAGCCTTTAGATGAGAAAACCTTTACCAAACTTAGGAATGAGCTAAATATTCTTGATTCTAGGAATTTTAATTGATACTTTGCACACATAGCTCATTTATATACCTTTGATCATATCTCTTTGATGTCTATGACTAATGTGTTTTCAAGTATATTCTTATGCTTAGTCATAGAATTGAAAGGGAAATGGAGTATTCGGCAAAGACGACGCTTCCACTCAACTCCATCGGCACTATTTACTCTTTGCCGGTATTCCGCCATCTCTCCACATTGGTATAATCTTTCACTCGTATATTGTTTGCCAAAGGGGGAGAGAATTTACAAAGGGCTCACAAAGTCTCCGTTTTTGGCGATTCATGCCAAAGGGGGAGAGAGTATTAGCCCAAAGCAAAAGGACCGCACCACCACCTAATTTTAAATTGTGTTTTGAAATTTTTATTGGTATTAATATCTTTCAAATTATTATTCCTTCAATGAAAGTATCTCAATTGATATATCTCAAAACCCTCTTGAAAGCTAAGAGGAGAATTTCATTTAGGGGGAGTTTTGTTTAAGTCAAAGGAAAAGCATTTGAAACAGGGGGAGAAAATTTCAAATCTTGAAAATGCTTCTTTCAATGTTATTCATGAGAGCACCTAGAGGGGGGGGGTTAATAGGTGATCCTGGGACACTTCAAAAACTTAAGCCACAAAACTTGGTTACTTGTTAGCACAGTAATTTGCCAAGTGGCTAGAGAAGGATCTCAACACAACACAATAACCAAGAGATATCAATCACAGAGATGGCACAGTGGTTATCCCGTGGTTCGGCCAAGACCAACGCTTGCCTACTCCACGTTGTGGCGTCCCAACGGACGAGGGTTGCAATCAACCCCTCTCAAGCGGTCCAAAGACCAACTTGAATACCACGGTGTTGCTTTGCTTCTCTTAATCCCGTTTGCGAGGAATCTCCACAACTTGGAGCCTCTCGCCCTTACACAAGATGTTCACAAAGAATCACAGAGCAAGGGAGGGATTAGCAACTCACACACGACACAAAGATCACAGCGAATACGCACACGCAAAACCCAGACTTGAGCTCAAGAGACTAGCACACTAGAACGGAGCTCAAATCACTAAAATGTCGAACAAGTGCGCAAGAATGAAGTGTGAGTGATCAATGATGCTCAAAGGATGCTTTGTCTTAACCTCCATGCGCCTAGGGGTCCCTTTTATAGCCCCAAGGCAGCTAGGAGCCGTTGGGAGCAATCTTGGAAGGCAGATCTTGCCTTCTGTCGACTGGCGCACCGGACAGTCCGGTGCACACCGGACATGTCCGGTGCCCGATTTCTTTCCATAAACAGCGCAGTCGACCGTTGGCAGCCTGGGAGCCGTCGGTGCACTTGACATGTCCGGTGCACACCGGACAGTCCGGTGCCATCTTCTAGCCGTTGGCTCGGCCACGTGTCCCGCGCAGATTGCGCGGCCGACCGTTGGCCCGGCCGACCGTTGGCTCACCGGACAGTCCGGTGATTTTTAGCCGTACGCCGTTGATGGTTTCCCGAGAGCGACGAGTTCGCCTGTGCGCGGCCCACCGGACAGTCCGGTGCACACCGGACAGTCCGGTGAATTTTAGCCGTACACCGTCGTCGAACTCCCGAGAGCAGCCACTTTGCCCAAGCCAGCCTGGCGCACCGGACACTGTCCGGTGCACCACCGGACAGTCCGGTGCACCCAGACTGGGCAGACTTTGGCTGTTCGAGCCATCTCTTCTCCAACTCGATTTTTTCTGTTTCCAGCACTTAGACACAATACATTAGTCCATAAAACAATGTACTAAGTCTGAGAAACGTACCTTTATCCTTGATTTGTACTTTGTCCACCATTTTACAATTAGGCACCTGTGTTGGGCACTAAATCACCAAAATACATAGAAATGGCCCAAGGGCACATTTCCCTTTCAATCTCCCCCTTTTTGGTGATTTATGCCAACACAACATAAAGCAAGTAGAACAAGTACAAAATCAATTCAACTAAGAACTCAAAGTTGTTTTGATTCAAATTTGACATACATGGATCACTCTATGCCACCACTTGGTTTGTTTTTGCAAATCAAACTCAAATTCCTATCTCTAAGTCAAGACCACTTGTAGAGACATAAAGAGAGGTTTTCCAAAGAAATTTGATCAAGGATTTCAAAAACTCCCCCTTTTTCCCATAATCAACACTTCTCCCCACAAGAGGCCAACTTTTGACATAAGAGACAATAAAAGAGTTTTGACAAACCAAAAGCTCTAATCTACTATTTCAAAATTTCTCAAGTGGTAGCTGATCCATTTATTGCTTTAGCCTTTATTTTCTCCCCCTTTGGCATCAAGCACCAAAACGGGATCAATCTTGGCCCTTTAACCCCATTGCCGCACCAAAATCTTCAAATAAGAACACAAAGGCAATAAGAGTATGAAGATGAACTTGGAAAAGTTACTCTTTTCATCGGAGTGCAGTGGAAGTCTTGCATGGTCCAAGTCCACCTTTTCCCTTTCAATTTTCCTTGGAGACTAAAACAACGAAACTCAAGTACATGGTTAGTCTCAAAGGGTCAAGTTGTAGCATAGCTCCCCCTAAATATGTGCATCACTTGCAAACAGGACTTGTGAGGTCCAGGGAGTGTTTGTACAACTTGAGCACCACAATAAGCAACAATATGTAGAATGAACATAATCAAAAGCATAAACACATGTATGCTACATTTCAATCCAAGTTCCGCGAATCTAAGATATTGAGCTCACTACGCAGCCTGCAGAAGGTCTTCTCATCTAGAGGCTTGGTAAAGATATTGGCTAGCTGGCTCTCGGTGCTAACATGAAACACTTCGATATCCCCCTTTTGCTGGTGGTCTCTCAAAAAGTGATGCCGGATGTCAATGTGCTTTGTGCGGCTGTGCTCAACAGGATTTTCCGCTATTCGGATAGCACTCTCATTATCACATAGGAGTGGGACTTTGCTCAGATTGTAGCCAAAGTCCCGGAGGGTTTGCCTCATCCAAAGTAGTTGCGCACAACACTGTCCCGTAGCAACGTACTCGGCCTCAGCGGTGGATAGGGCAACGGAGGTTTGTTTCTTAGAGTTCCATGACACCAGGGACCTTCCTAAGAATTGGCACGTCCCCGATGTACTCTTCCTATCGACCTTACATCCAGCATAGTCGGAATCTGAGTACCCAATCAAGTCAAAGTTAGACCCCTTTGGATACCAGATCCCGAAGCAAGGCGTAGCGACTAAATATCGAAGAATTCGCTTCACAGCCACTAAGTGACACTCCTTAGGATCGGATTGAAATCTAGCACACATGCATACGCTAAGCATAATATCCGGTCTACTAGCACATAGATAAAGCAGAGAACCTATCATGGACCGGTATGCTTTTTGATCAACGGACTTACCACCTTTGTTGAGGTCGGTGTGTCCGTCAGTTCCCATCGGCGTCTTTGCGGGCTTGGCGTCCTTCATCCCAAACCGCTTTAGCAAGTCTTGCGTGTACTTCGTTTGGGAGATGAAAGTGCCGTCCTTGAGTTGCTTCACTTGGAACCCAAGGAAGTAGTTCAACTCGCCCATCATTGACATCTCGAATTTCTGCGTCATCACCCTGCTAAACTCTTCACAAGACTTTTGATTAGTAGAACCAAATATTATGTCATCGACATAAATTTGGCACAAAAAAAGATCACCATTGCAAGTCTTAGTAAAAAGAGTTGGATCGGCTTTCCCAACCTTGAAAGCATTAGCAATTAAAAAGTCTCTAAGGCATTCATACCATGCTCTTGGGGCTTGTTTAAGTCCATAGAGCGCCTTAGAGAGCTTACACACGTGGTCGGGGTACCGTTCATCCTCAAAGCCAGGGGGCTGCTCCACGTACACCTCCTCCTTGATCGGCCCGTTGAGGAAAGCGCTCTTCACATCCATTTGGTACAACCTGAAAGAATGGTGAGCGGCATATGCTAGCAAGATACGAATTGATTCTAGCCTAGCCACAGGAGCAAAAGTCTCCTCAAAGTCCAAACCTGGGACTTGGGCATAACCTTTTGCCACAAGTCGAGCCTTGTTCCTCGTCACCACCCCGTGCTCGTCCTGTTTGTTGCGAAACACCCACTTGGTTCCCACAACATTTTGCTTGGGACGAGGCACCAGTGTCCAAACTTCGTTGCGCTTGAAGTTGTTGAGTTCCTCCTGCATGGCCAACACCCAGTCCGGATCTAGCAAGGCCTCTTCTACCCTGAAAGGCTCAATAGAAGAGACAAAAGAGTAATGCTCACAAAAATTAACTAATCTTGAGCGAGTAGTTACTCCCTTGCTAATATCACCCAATATCTGGTCGACGGGATGATCCCTTTGAATCGTCGCTCGAACTTGGGTTGGAGGTGCCTGGATGCTTCTTCCTCTTGAACATCCTGTGCTCCCCCTTGATCATGTGCCTCCACTTGAGGTACCTGTTCGTCATCTTGGGTTGGGGGATGCACCATAGTTGAGGAAGACGGTTGATCTTGCTCCAAATGTTCCTGAGGCCGTACATCTCCAATCGCCATGGTGCGCATCGCGGCCGTTGGAACGTCTTCTTCATCTACATCATCAAGATCAACATCTTGCTCTCTTGGAGAGCCATTAGTCTCATCAAATACAACGTCGCTAGAGACTTCAACCAAACCCGATGATTTGTTGAAGACCCTATACGCCTTTGTATTTGAATCATAACCTAATAGAAACCCTTCTACGGCTTTGGGAGCAAATTTGGAATTCCTACCCTTCTTCACTAGAATGTAGCATTTACTCCCAAAAACACGAAAATACGATACATTAGGTTTGTTACCGGTTAGCAGCTCATACGACGTCTTCTTGAGGAGGCGGTGAAGGTAGACCCTGTTGATGGCGTGGAAAGCCGTGTTCACGGCTTCCGACCAAAAGCACTCGGGGGTCTTGAATTCTCCAAGCATAGTCCTCGCCATATCTATGAGCGTCCTGTTCTTCCTCTCTACCACACCATTTTGCTGAGGTGTGTAGGGAGCGGAGAACTCATGCTTGATCCCCTCCTCCTCAAGAAACTCCTCCACTTGAAGGTTCTTGAATTTGGACCCGTTGTCGCTCCTTATCTTCTTCACCTTGAGCTCAAACTCATTTTGAGCTCTCCTTAGGAAGCGCTTGAGGGTCCCTTGGGTTTCAGACTTATCCTGCAAAAAGAACACCCAAGTGAAGCGGGAAAAGTCATCAACGATAACTAGACCATACTTACTTCCTCCTATGCTCAGATAGGCGACGGGTCCGAAGAGGTCCATATGTAGCAGCTCCAGGGGTCTTGATGTTGTCATCACATTTTTGGTGTGATGAGAGCCTCCCACCTGTTTCCCTGCTTGACAAGCTGCACAAGGTCTATCTTTTTCGAAATGAACATTGGTTAGATCTATCACGTGTTCTCCCTTTAGAAGCTTGTGGAGGTTCTTCATCCCCACATGTGCTAAGCGGCGATGCCACAGCCAGCCCATGCAAGTCTTAGCCATTAAGCATGCATCTAGACCGGCCTCTTCTTTTGCAAAATCAACTAAGTAAAGCTTGCCGTCTAGTACACCCTTAAAAGCTAGTGAACCATCACATCTTCTAAAGACAGACACATCTACATTTGTAAACAAACAGTTATATCACATATTGCATAATTGACTAACAGATAGCAAATTATATCCAAGAGACTCTACTAAAAACACATTAGAGATAGAGTGCTCATTTGAGATTGCAATTTTACCTAACCCTTTTACCTTGCCTTGATTCCCATCACCGAATATTATTGAATCTTGGGAATCTTTATTCTTGACGTAGGAGGTGAACATCTTCTTCTCCCCCGTCATATGGTTTGTGCATCCGCTGTCAATAATCCAGCTTGAACCCCCGGATGCATAAACCTGCAAGGCAAATTTAGGCTTGGGTCTTAGGTACCCAACTCATGTTGGGTCCTGCAAGGTTAGCACAAATATCCTTAGGGACCCAAATGCAAGTTTTGTCTCCCTTGCATCTTGCCCCTAATTTTCTAGCAACTATCTTCCTATCCTTTCTGCAAATAGCAAAAGAAGCATTTAAAGCATGATATATTGTAGAAGGTTCATTAACTTTCCTAGGAACATTAACGACATTTCTCCTAGGCATATTATGAATAACATTTCTCCTACCAACATTTCTATCATGCACATAAGAAGAACTAGAAGCAACCATGGCATGAGAATCAAAGGCATTATATACATTACAACTCCTATAAGCATTTCTAGGTTGTCTTCTATCATAGTACATAAAGGCATGGTTCTTTTGCACACTACTAGCCATAGGGGCCTTCCCTTTCTCCTTGGCGGAGATGGGAGCCTTATGGCTTGTCAAGTTCTTGGCTTCCCTCTTGTAGCCAAGTCCATCCTTAATTGAGGGGTGTCTACCAATCGTGTAGGCATCCCTTGCAAATTTTAGCTTGTCAAATTCATTCTTACTAGTCTTAAGTTGGGCATTAAGACTAGCTAATTCATCATTTAATTTGGAAATTGAAACTAAATGATCACTACAAGCATCAATGTCAAAATCTTTACACCTATTACAAGTTTCAACAATTTCTACACAAGAATTAGATTTACTCGCTACTTCTAGTTTAGCATTTAAATCATCATTAAAACTTTTTAACTTAGCAATAGTTTCATGACAAGAAGATAATTCACTAGAGAGCATTTCATTCCTCTTAATTTCTAGAGCAAGAGATTTCTGTGCTTCTACAAATTTATCATGTTCTTCATACAACAAATCCTCTTGTTTTTCTAAAAGCATATTCTTGTCATTCAAGGCATCAATTAATTCATTAATTTTGTCTACCTTGGTTCTATCTAATCCCTTGAATAAGCATGAGTAATCTATCTCATCATCATCACTAGACTCATCTTCACTCGAAGAAGCATAAGTACTAGTATGATTGCTTACTTTCTTCTCTCTTGCCATGAGGCAAGTGTGACGCTCGTTGGGGAAGAGGGATGACTTATTGAAGGCGGTGGCGGCGAGTCCTTCATTGTCAGAGTTGGAGGAGGAACAATCCGAATCCCACTCCTTTCCGATATGTGCCTCGCCCTTGGCCTTCTTGTAATGCTTCTTTTTCTCCCTCTTGTTCCCTTGGTCCTGATCACTATCATTGTCGGGACAGTTAGCAATAAAATGACCAAGCTTACCGCATTTGAAGCATGAGCGCTTCCCTTTGGCTTTGGTCTTGCTTGGCTGCCCCTTGCGACCTTTAAGCGTCGTCTTGAAGCGCTTAATGATCAGGGCCATCTCCTCATCATTGAGTCCGGCCGCCTCAACTTGCGCCACCTTGCTTGGTAGCGCCTCCTTGCTCCTTGTTGCCTTGAGAGTAATGGGTTGAGGCTCATGACTAGGACCGTTCAACGCGTCGTCCACGTATCTTGCCTCCTTGATCATCATTCGCCCGCTTACGAACTTCCCAAGAATTTCTTCGGGCGACATCTTGGTGTACCTGGGATTTTCACGTATATTGTTCACCAAATGAGGATCAAGAACAGTAAATGACCTTAGCATTAGGCGGACGACGTCGTGGTCCGTCCATCGCGTGCTCCCGTAGCTCCTTATTTTGTTGATAAGGGTCTTGAGCCGGTTGTATGTTTGTGTCGGCTCCTCGCCCCTTATCATCGCGAACCGTCCAAGCTCGCCCTCCACCAACTCCATTTTGGTGAGCAAGGTGACGTCGTTTCCCTCATGAGAGATCTTGAGGGTGTCCCAGATCTGCTTGGCATTGTCCAAGCCGCTCACCTTGTGATACTCGTCCCTGCACAAAGAGGCTAGCAACACAGTAGTAGCTTGTGCATTTTTATGAATCTGTTCATTAATAAACACAGGGCTATCCGAGCTATCAAATTTCATTCCACTTTCCACAATCTCCCAAATGCTTGGATGGAGAGAAAACAGGTGAGTACGCATTTTGTGGCTCCAAAATCCGTAATCCTCTCCATCAAAGTGAGGGGGCTTGCCAAGTGGAATGGGGAGCAATTGAGCATTTGAACTATGCGGGATGCGCGAATAATCGAAAGAAAAGTTTGAGTTAACCGTCTTTCGTCTATCGTAGTCGTCGTCCTTTTGGGAGGAGGAAGATTCGTCGCTGTCGTAGTAGACAATTTCCTTGATGCGCCTAGTCTTCTTCTTCCTCCCGTCTTTTCTTTTGTGGCCCGAGCCTGAGTCGGTGGGCCTGTCATCATTGGGCTCGTTGACGAAGGACTCCTTCTCCTTGTCGTTGATCACCATCCCCTTGCCTTTAGGATCCATCTCTTCAGGCGGTTAGTCCCTTTCTTGAAGAGAACGGCTCTGATACCAATTGAGAGCACCTAGAGGGGGGGTGAATAGGTGATCCTGGGACACTTCAAAAACTTAAGCCACAAAACTTGGTTACTTGTTAGCACAGTAATTTGCCAAGTGGCTAGAGAAGGATCTCAACACAACACAATAACCAAGAGATATCAATCACAGAGATGGCACAGTGGTTATCCCGTGGTTCGGCCAAGACCAACGCTTGCCTACTCCACATTGTGGCGTCCCAACGGACGAGGGTTGCAATCAACCCCTCTCAAGCGGTCCAAAGACCAACTTGAATACCACGGTGTTGCTTTGCTTCTCTTAATCCCGTTTGCGAGGAATCTCCACAGCTTGGAGCCTCTCGCCCTTACACAAGATGTTCACGAAGAATCACAGAGCAAGGGAGGGATTAGCAACTCACACACGACACAAAGATCACAGCGAATACGCACACGCAAAACCCAGACTTGAGCTCAAGAGACTAGCACACTAGAACGTAGCTCAAATCACTAAAATGTCGAACAAGTGCGCAAGAATGAAGTGTGAGTGATCAATGATGCTCAAAGGATGCTTTGTCTTAACCTCCATGCGCCTAGGGGTCCCTTTTATAGCCCCAAGGCAGCTAGGAGCCGTTGGAAGCAATCTTGGAAGGCAGATCTTGCCTTCTGTCGACTGGCGCTCCGGACAGTCCGGTGCACACCGGACATGTCCGGTGCCCGATTTCTTTCCATAAACAGCGCAGTCGACCGTTGGCAGCCTGGGAGCCGTTGGTGCACTTGACATGTCCGGTGCACACCGGACAGTCCGGTGCCATCTTCTAGCCGTTGGCTCGGCCACGTGTCCCGCGCAGATTGCGCGGCCGACCGTTGGCCCGGCCGACCGTTGGCTCACCGGACAGTCCGGTGCACACCGGACAGTCCGGTGATTTTTAGCCGTACGCCGTTGATGGTTTCCCGAGAGCGACGAGTTCACCTGTGCGCGGCCCACCGGACAGTCCGGTGCACACCGGACAGTCCGGTGAATTTTAGCCGTACACCGCCGTCGAAGTCCCGAGAGCAGCCACTTTGCCCAAGCCAGCCTGGCGCACCGGACACTGTCCGGTGCACCACCGGACAGTCCGGTGCGCCCAGACTGGGCAGACTTTGGCTGTTCGAGCCATCTCTTCTCCAACTCGATTTTTTCTGTTTCCAGCACTTAGACACAATACATTAGTCCATAAAACAATGTACTAAGTCTGAGAAACGTACCTTTATCCTTGATTTGTACTTTGTCCACCATTTTACAATTAGGCACCTGTGTTGGGCACTAAATCACCAAAATACTTAGAAATGGCCCAAGGGCACATTTCCCTTTCAATTCATATACCTTTGACTACTTGCAAAAGGATTTTGAAAAGAATTTTCCAAAGAATTTGCAAAAACAAAACTAGTGGTGCAAGCGTGGTCCAAAATGTTAAATAAGAAGAAAGCAATCCATGCATATCTATTGAAATGATTATACTGGTACAATTCCAAGCAACCTTGGCACTTACCTTATGCAAACTAGTTCAATTCTGCACTTATATATTTGCTTTGGTTTGTGTTGGCATCAATCACCAAAAAGGGGGAGATTGAAAGGGAAATAGGGTAAAACCTTTTCCTAAATGATTTTGGTGGTTGAATTGCCCAACACAAATAATTGGATTAACTAGTTTGCTCTAGATTATAAGTTGTACAGGTGCCAAAGGTTCAACACAAACCAATAAAAAGTCCAAGATAGGGTTCAAAAAGAAAGGAGCAAAAGAAACCGAAGGCTGCCCTGGTCTAGCGCACCGGACTGTTCGGTGTGCCATCGAACAGTGTCTGGTGCACCACCGGACAGTGTCCGGTGCACCAGGGTGGATCAACTCGAACTCGCCACCTTCGGGTTTCTGAAAATGCCACTCCGCTATAATTCACCAGACTGTCCGGTGTAGCACCAGACTGTCCGGTGCGCCATCGGAGCAACGGCTACAACGCAACGGTCGACTCCAACGGAAACCTGAAAAGTGATACAGTGCGTGGACAGTTCGCGCAAAGTCAGAGCAGGCGCCAGAAGGCACACCGGACAGTGAACAGTGACTGTCCGGTGCACCACCGGACAATCCGGTGGCCCAAGCTGTCAGAGCTCCAACGATCGAACCCTAACGGTTGGGTGACCTGGCTGGCGCATCGGATAGTGTCCGGTGGCGCACCGGACTGTCCGGTGCGCCCATCGACAGACAGCCTCCCCAACGGCCATTTTGGTGGGTGGGGCTATAAATACCCCCGAACCACCACACTTTAAGGCATCCAAGTTTTTCAGACATCTCACTCAATACAAGAGCTAGTGCATTCAATACAAGACACAAATAGATTGAATCAAAGCCTCTCCAAGTCCCAATTCCACTCAAAGCAATTAGTGACTAGAGAGAGAATTTTGCTCGTGTCCTTTGAGCTCTTGCGCTTGGATCGCTTTTCTTCTTCCTCTTTCTTGTTCTCTAGCAACTTGTAATCAAAGCAAGAGACACCAAGTTGTGGTGGTCCTTGTAGGGGTCTAAGTGACCCATTTGATTAAGGAGAAAAGCTCACTCGGTCTAGGTGACCGTTTGAGAGAGGGAAAGGGTTGAAAGAGACCTAGTCTTTGTGACCACCTCAACGGGGAGTAGGTTTGCAAGAACCGAACCTCGGTAAAACAAATCACCGTGTCATTCACTTCATTTGTCTTTGATTTGTTTTTCGCCCTCTCTTTCGGACTCGATTTTAATTCTAACGCTAACCCCGGCTTGTAGTTGTGCTTAAAGTTTATAAATTTTAGATTCCGCCTATTCACCCCCCTCTAGGCGACTTTCATCTTGGTTCTCATCTCCAAAGATGATCGTATCCTGTGAATCCTTATTCTTGACATAGGAGGTGAACATCTTATTCTCCCCTGTCATGTGGTTTGTGCATCCGCTGTCGATTATCTAGCTAGAGCCCCCGGATGCATAAACCTGCAAGGAATTAAGCTTGGGTTTTAGGTACCCAACTCTTGTTGGGTCCTCCAAGGTTAGTCACAATAACTTTTGGAACTCAAATACAAGTCTTGTCTCCCTTACATTTGGATCCCAATTTTCTAGCCACTACTTTTGCATTTTTGCATGTAAGCACAAAAAAGTGTTGCAAGCATGAAAAACTGTCACACCCTGCTTTAAGGAACAAAGCCAGGTGCATCTCATACATGCGCCAAGCAGACAACATATATAATAACAGAGTGTATAGAGATAAATGTCACAAAACATCAGAGTATTTATTACATAGCGAAAGACTTATTACAAAATAAAGGAATAAACATAAAACGAACTAAGGATAGTCGGCGCCAATGTCAACTGAGAAACACCACCTAGATCAGATCATACTCCTCGCCTTGTGGCTCCTCCTGAACCACCTGCTCTTCTCCTGTGGGGGGGTGTGAGACAGCAAGGGTGAGCTCACACATGATCATAGCTCAACAAGTTGTGGGGAACCAGTGGACATAAACTCACAAAGGTGTGAGTTCATGTGATGTGTAAGGCTAATCAATGATAGGGGTTAAAGCTGAGCATTGCTTTTAAGTAGTTGGTCAAAATTTTATTAGCGGTTACTAAGTATAAGTAAATACCAAACCTTAAGTAAAGTAATTGAACAAAATTAATAATAAACCCATGCAATGCAAATGACAAAATTGAATTTAAGTTCCATAATTTAAACATCAGAGAGTCCTGAGCTGCTCATGACCGTGAGCTCGGCTAGTATACCAGTTTTACACTCTGCAGAGGTTGTACCCTTTACCCACAAGTCATGTTACCCATCTGCTAAGGGGTCGCGACTCCCATACACCTCTACCTAGGAAGCGCGGCAGGGCAACACTACGAGGCCTTTACAAAGTTCCACTAGCTTCTGAAAACTCGCTACAGTTTATGGGAACAGCACTTGCAAGAATCCCCCGTCTGACCGCCATTGCAGCAAAATCAACCCGAGAACCTCCTTGCATGCAACTCCCCTACTGCCCTTGCCCCTTTCGGGTAAGGTAGTCTTCCACTAGCTTTCCTAATTAGTCAGCCAAGGGCGTCCCATTAAACCCTTGTGGTGGCACGTGTTTCTCAAGTTAAGCTCTATGTTCCAATTAACATTAATGATCTCAACATGAACATAAGTAGAATAACAAAAGAATTGGAACATAGATATAAATTATCCCAAAACCATGTAAAGCAATAGCAAACTACCGATGTGATTTAGGGGTAAACAAGGTAATGAGATAAACAATCTAGGGTGTCCTATTGGGTCCCATCAAAATTAACCTATGCATGGATAAATGATATTAAAGAACATTATTGGGTAAAAAGTGGTCAAGGGCACAACTTGCCTTCAATGAGCTCCTGCTCAGCTACTTCAACCTGCTGCTCACCAGGATCCTCGGTCACGGGCTCTTCTACTCGCCACAATATAAACAAGCATAGTGCATATAGAGAAATTAACATTACACCAAACATATATACAAAATACACAGTAATAATCTACACATTAAAATAAAATTCTAGGAACAGGAATCATAATTTTTGGAGTTATAGAATTTAAGTTATGAATTTCCAAAGGTTTTATGTGTTTAAAATAGGATTAAGTGTGGGATTAATTTTCTTACTGTTGTCATGATAAAACAGAGACACTAAGTGCTAGAGAATAAAAATACAAAATTTTAGGAACTGGAATAAAGTAATTTGGAGTTCATATGCATTTTCTATGAATTATTGAAGTTCTAGCAATTATTTTCCTATTAAAAATCTATTTTCTATTTCATTTATTCAATTTAAACAATCTCTGGACTAGGCCTCATTTTCCAGAAAACCCAGGGGCTATCCCGCAAGATCGCCAAGACACAGAGACTAGTTGAGAGGGACGGCGGGTTAGTTTTCCTAAATCAGAGGGTCTTATGTGCAAAACTGCCACGGCTGAAAGCGGTACCCCTCGCTCAGAGCCATCCGATCGTCAATAGAGGGTTCCGATTAGGTCAAGCCCACACCCGAATCGGTATGTGATCCATCACCGCACGATCAGCAATCTACGGCGGAGATCTAAAATATGAGTTAACTCATTTCCTCCGCCCATCTACCGATCTGGGGTTCAGATTGTTTCAAGTGAAACGCTATCCATCTCTTAATCGGGGACGTCCGTGGCCAGATCCACGGCAGTGCCTGTTCCCCCAATTCTGGTGACCCAACGGCGGCGCCCGCGACGAACGCGGCAGCGCATCGCCGGAGTAACCCGATTCCTCCCCTACGGTGCACCGCCCCTACTTCTGATACCCACAAAACGAAATTGGCACGACGGCGAACTTGGGATGGAGGTTCATACCGACAGTTGAAGGGCGAATCTTCCTGTCCACGACGTCTTGCGGTTCCGTGGCGGGGTCACGACTCCGACGAGGAATTCCGGCAGTGATGACGGCGATTCGCGAGAGGCGCGACCAAAGGAAGTTTTCCGCCGACTAAAGGAAGCTCCTGGCAATATTTCGAGAGCGCGGCTGAGGGTAATCCGAGATTCACTAGCTGCGGCTCTCACACACTCCCTCCGGTGGTGGCGCGCGGCAAACGGCTACGGCGCAACGGGTCAACGCGGCGTGTCGAGGGCGGATAACCGAGGGGTTCTTAAATACTCCCACAAGGTCGACGCAGAGCTCAGGTTGGTTGGCGACGCACTCGGGATTTGCGGAGTGGCGAGGGGTATTCTGTTGAGCGTTCGCGCGTCGCGCGGAGAAGAAGCATAGGACCGCGTCCCCAGTCATTGGCGTGAAGACCCCACCTGGCAGCGAGCTAGTGCGAGCAGAGGCAACGCGCGCGCATGGGAGTTTAGTGGCTGGCACGCGGGTGAAAGGGAAATGTGCCCTTGGGCCATTTCTAAGTATTTTGGTGATTGAGTGCCAACACAAGTGCTTAAATGTGAATTTATGTCCATGGATGAACAAAGTGCAAATCATGAAGTAAAGGTATGTTTCTAAGCCTTAGTACATTGGTTTTGTGTACTAATATACCTGTCTAAGTGTTAGAAACAGAAAGAAGAAGAAAAGATGAAAGGTGCAAAAGACTTGGCTGTGTACAGCCAAGACTCAGCTCGGTCTGGCACACCGGACTGTCCGGTGGTGCACCGGACAGTGTTCGGTGCGCCAGGCTGACTCGGCGTGAAGAGGCCGCTCTCGGGAATTCGCCGACGGCGTACGGCTAAAATTCACCAGACTGTCCGGTGTGCACCGGACTGTCCGGTGAGCCAACGGTCGGCCGCGCAATCTGCGCGGGACACGTGGCCGAGCCAACGGCTAGAAGACGGCACCGGACTGTCCGGTGTGCACCGGACATGTCCGGTGCGCCAATGGCTCCCAGATCTGCAACGTCTGCAACGGTCGGCAGCGCCATTTTAGGAAGGAAATCGGGCACCGGACAGTGTCCGGTGTGGACCGGACTGTCCGGTGCCCCCGACGACAGAAGGCAAGATTGGCCTTCCAGATTTGCTCTCAACGGCTCCTAGCTGCCTTGGGGCTATAAAAGGGGCCCCTAGGCGCATGGAGGAGATATCCAAGCAACCTTAGAGCATTCTCGATCATCCACACTCAGTCTTTGCGCATTTGTTTGTCATTCTAAGTGATTCGAGCTCCGTTCTAGTGAGAACTTTGAGATAGTCTTTTGAGCTCGATTTTTGGCCGTGTGTGTGCGCATTTTGCTGTGGATTTGTGTGTGTTGCTTCCCTCCCTTACTCTGTGCTTCTTTGTGATCATATACTTGTAAGGGCAAGAGACTCCAATTTGTGGAGATTCCTTGCAAACAGGATATTGAAAGGCAAAACAAAACACCGTGGTATTCAAGTTGGTCTTTGGACCGCTTGAGAGGGGTTGATTGCAACCCTCGTCCGTTGGGACGCCACAACATGGAGTAGGCAAGCGTTGGTCTTGGCCGAACCACGGGATAAACCACTGTGTCATCTCTGTGTTTGATCTCTTGTGGTATTGTGTTTTGTTGAGACTCCTCTCTAGCCACTTGGTGATTATTGTACTAACATTTAACAAGTTTTTGTGGCTTAAGTTTTAAAGTTTCACAGGATCACCTATTCACCCCCCCTCTAGGTGCTCTCAATTGGTATCGGAGCCGTTCTCTTCAAGAAAGGGACTAACCGCCCGAAGAGATGGATCCTAAGGGGAAGGGTATCGTGATCAACGACAAAGAGAAGGAATCCTTCATCAACGAGCCGAAGGACGACAAGCCTACCGACTCCGGCTCGGGTCATAGACGGAAGGAAGGGAAGAAGAAGAAGAGAAGGCGCATCAAGGAGATCGTCTACTACGACGACAGCGATGAATCTACTTCTTCCCAAAAGGACGATGACCACAACGACTACAAAAAGACGGTCAATTCGAACTTTTCATTTGATTATTCTCGTATTCAACATAGTTCGAATTCGCATTTGCTTTCCATTCCTCTTGGCAAACCTCCACACTTCGATGGGGAGGACTACGGATTTTGGAGTCACAAAATGCGTAGTCACTTATTCTCTCTCCATCCAAGCATTTGGGAGATTGTAGAGAATGGAATGAAGTTTGATAGCTCGGATAACTCTATGCTCATAAATGAACAAATCCATAGAAATGCACAAGCTACTACTGTTCTGCTAGCGTCCTTGTGCAGGGAAGAGTACAACAAGGTGAGCGGCTTGGACAATGCCAAGCAAATATGGGACATCCTCAAGATCTCTCACGAGGGGAATGACATCACCATGCTCACCAAAATGGAGTTGGTGGAGGGCGAGCTTGGACGATTTGCCATGATAAGGGGAGAGGAGCCAACCCAAACGTACAACCGGCTCAAGACCCTCATCAACAAAATAAGGAGCTACGGAAGCACGCGATGGACGGACCACGACGTCGTCCGCCTAATGCTAAGGTCCTTTACCGTTCTTGATCCTCATCTCGTGAACAATATTCGTGAGAATCCCAGGTACACGATGATGACGCCCGAGGAGGTACTCGGAAAATTCGTAAGCGGGCGGATGATGATCAAGGAGGCGAGATACGTCGACGAAGCATTGAACGGTCCAATCCACGAGTCTCAACCCATCGCTCTCAAGGCAACAAGGAGCAAGGAGCCGCTACCCAGCAAGGTGGCGCAAGTTGAGGCGGCCGGGCTCAATGATGAAGAGATGGCTCTCATCATCAAGAGATTCAAGACGGCGCTAAATGGTCGCAAGGGGCAACCAAGGAAGATCAAGACAAAGGGGAAGCGCTCATGCTTCAAATGTGGTAAGGTTGGTCATTTTATTGCTAACTGTCCCGAAAATGATAGTGACCAGGAGCAAGGGAACAATGGGAAGAAGGAGAACAAGAAGATTTACAAGAAGGCCAAAGGCGAAGCACACCTTGGAAAGGAGTGGGATTCGGATTGCTCTTCGTCCGACTCCGACGACGAAGGACTCGCCGCCACTGCCTTCAACAAATCGGCTCTCTTCCCAAACGAGCATCACACTTGCCTCATGGCAAGGGAGAAGAAGGTAATCACTAGTAATGCTAATACTTATGATTCTTCTAGTGATGATGAGTCTAGTGAGGATGAAATAGATTACTCTAGTTTATTCAAGGGATTGGATAGAACTAAGATAGCTAAGATTAATGAATTGATTGATGCCTTGAATGAAAAGGATAGAATCTTAGAGAAACAAGAAGATCTTTTATATGAAGAGCATGATAAATTTGTTAGTGCACAAAATTCACTTGCTCTAGAAGTTAAAAGAAATAGAATGCTTTCTTGTGAACTTTCTACTTGTAATGAAACCATTTCTTCTCTAAAAGGTGAAATTAATGATTTAAATGCGAAACTAGAAGTAGCAAGTAAATCTAACTCTTGTGTTGAACATGTTGAAATTTGCACTAGGTGTAAGGATGTTGATATTAATGCTTGTTGTGAACACTTAGTTTCAATTTCCAAACTAAATGATGAATTGGCTAGTCTTAATGCCCAACTTAAGACTAGCAAAAGTGAATTTGATAAGTTAAAATTTGCAAGGGATGCCTACACAATTGGAAGACATCCCTCAATTAAGGATGGGCTTGGCTTCAAGAGGGAAGCCAAGAACTTAACAAGCCATAAGGCTCCCATCTTCGTCAAGGAGAAAGGGAAGGCCCCTATGGCTAGTAGTGCTAAAAAGAACCATGCCTTCTTGTACCATGATAGGAGACAAACTAGAAATGCTTATAGGAGTTATAATGCTTATGATGATTTTGACTCTCATGCCATGTTTGCTTCTAGTTCTTCCTGTATGCATGGTAGAAATATGACTAGGAGAAATGCTATTCATCATGTGCCTAGAAAGAATATTATTCATGCTCCTAGGAAAGTAGTGAATGAACCTTCTACAATTTATTGTGCTTTAAATGCTTCCTTTGCTATTTGTAGAAAGGATAGGAAAATAGTTGCTAGGAAGTTAGGGGCAAAATGCAAGGGAGACAAAACTTGCATTTGGGTCCCTAAGGATATTTGCACTAACCTTGTAGGACCCAACATGAGTTGGGTACCTAAGACCCAAGCCTAAATTTGCCTTGCAGGTTTATGCATCCGGGGGTTCAAGCTGGATTATCGACAGCGGATGCACAAACCATATGACGGGGGAGAAGAAGATGTTCACCTCCTACGTCAAAAATAAGGATTCCCAAGATTCAATTATATTCGGTGATGGGAATCAAGGCAAGGTAAAAGGGTTAGGTAAAATTGCAATTTCTAATGAGCACTCAATCTCCAATGTGTTTTTAGTTGAGTCTCTTGGTTACAATTTGCTATCTGTTAGTCAATTATGCAATATGGGATATAACTGTTTATTTACAAATGTAGATGTGTCTGTCATTAGAAGAAGTGATGGTTCACTAGCCTTTAAGGGTGTACTAGACGGCAAGCTTTACTTAGTTGATTTTGCAAAAGAAGAGGCCGGTCTAGATGCATGCTTAATGGCTAAGACTTGCATGGGCTGGCTGTGGCATCGCCGCTTAGCACATGTGGGGATGAAGAACCTCCACAAGCTTCTAAAGGGAGAACACGTGATAGGTCTAACCAATGTTTATTTCAAAAAAGATAGACCTTGTGCAGCTTGTCAAGCAGGTAAACAAGTGGGAGGAGCACATCACAGCAAGAATGTGATGACCACGTCAAGACCTCTGGAGCTGCTGCATATGGACCTCTTCGGACCCGTCGCCTATCTAAGCATAGGAGGAAGTAAGTATGGTCTAGTTATTGTTGATGACTTTTCCCGCTTCACTTGGGTGTTCTTTTTGCAGGATAAGTCTGAAACCCAAGGGACCCTCAAGCGCTTCCTAAGGAGAGCTCAAAATGAGTTTGAGCTCAATGTGAAAAAGATAAGGAGCGACAACGGGTCCGAATTCAAGAACCTTCAAGTGGAGGAGTTTCTTGAGGAGGAAGGGATCAAGCACGAGTTCTCCGCTCCCTACACACCTCAGCAAAATGGTGTGGTAGAGAGGAAGAACAGGACGCTAATCGATATGGCGAGGACGATGCTTGGTGAGTTCAAGACCCCCGAGTGCTTTTGGTCGGAAGCTGTGAACACGGCTTGCCATGCCATCAACAGGGTCTACCTTCATCGACTCCTCAAGAAGACTTCGTATGAGCTACTAACCGGTAACAAACCCAATGTATCGTACTTTCGTGTATTTGGGAGCAAGTGCTACATTCTAGTGAAGAAGGGTAGAAATTCTAAGTTTGCTCCCAAAGCTGTAGAAGGGTTTTTGTTAGGTTATGACTCAAATACAAAGGCGTATAGAGTCTTCAACAAATCATCGGGTTTGGTTGAAGTCTCTAGCGACGTTGTATTTGATGAAACTAATGGCTCTCCAAGAGAGCAAGTTGTTGATTGTGATGATGTAGATGAAGAAGATGTTCCAACGGCCGCGATACGAACCATGGCGATTGGAGACGTTCGGCCACAGGAACGAGATGAACGAGATCAACCTTCTTCCTCAACAACGGTGCATCCCCCAACTCAAGACGATGAACAGGTTCATCAACAGGAGGCATGTGATCAAGGGGGAGCGCAAGATGATCATGTGATGGAGGAAGAAGCACAACCGGCACCTCCAACCCAAGTTCGAGCGATGATTCAAAGGGATCATCCCGTCGACCAAATTCTGGGTGACATTAGCAAGGGAGTAACTACTCGGTCTCGACTAGTTAATTTTTGTGAACATTACTCCTTTGTCTCTTCTATTGAGCCTTTCAGGGTAGAGGAGGCCTTGCTAGATCCGGATTGGGTGTTGGCCATGCAGGAGGAACTTAACAACTTCAAGCGCAATGAAGTTTGGACGTTGGTGCCTCGTCCCAAGCAAAATGTTGTGGGAACCAAGTGGGTGTTCCACAACAAACAGGACGAGCACGGGGTGGTGACGAGGAACAAGGCTCGACTTGTGGCAAAAGGTTATGCCCAAGTCGCAGGTTTGGACTTTGAGGAGACTTTTGCTCCTGTGGCTAGGCTAGAATCAATTCGTATCTTGCTAGCATATGCCGCTCACCATTCTTTCAGGTTGTTCCAAATGGATGTGAAGAGCGCTTTCCTCAACGGGCCAATCAAGGAGGAGGTGTACGTGGAGCAACCCCCTGGCTTCGAGGATGAACGGTACCCCGACCACGTGTGTAAGCTCTCTAAGGCACTCTATGGACTTAAACAAGCCCCAAGAGCATGGTATGAATGCCTTAGAGATTTCTTAATTGCTAATGCTTTCAAGGTTGGGAAAGCCGATCCAACTCTTTTCACAAAGACATGTGATGGTGATTTGTTTGTGTGCCAAATTTATGTCGATGACATAATATTTGGTTCTACTAACCAAAAGTCTTGTGAAGAGTTTAGCAGGGTAATGACGCAGAAATTCGAGATGTCGATGATGGGCGAGTTGAACTACTTCCTTGGGTTCCAAGTGAAGCAACTCAAGGATGGCACTTTCATCTCCCAAACAAAGTACACGCAAGACTTGCTGAAGCGGTTTGGGATGAAGGACGCTAAGCCCGCAAAGACGCCGATGGGAACCGACGGACACACCGACCTCAACAAAGGAGGTAAGTCCGTTGATCAAAAAGCATACCGGTCCATGATAGGTTCTTTGCTTTATTTATGTGCTAGTAGACCGGATATTATGCTTAGTGTATGCATGTGTGCTAGATTTCAATCCGATCCTAAGGAGTGTCACTTAGTGGCAGTGAAGCGAATTCTTAGATATTTGGTTGCTACGCCTTGCTTCGGGATCTGGTATCCAAAGGGGTCTAACTTTGACTTGATTGGGTACTCAGATTCCAACTATGCTGGATGTAAGGTCGATAGGAAGAGTACATCGGGGACGTGCCAATTCTTAGGAAGGTCCCTGGTGTCATGGAACTCTAAGAAACAAACCTTCGTTGCCCTATCCACCGCTGAGGCCGAGTACGTTGCCGCAGGACAGTGTTGTGCGCAACTACTTTGGATGAGGCAAACCCTCAGGGACTTTGGCTACAATCTGAGCAAAGTCCCACTCCTATGTGATAATGAGAGTGCTATCCGAATAGCGGAAAATCCTGTTGAGCACAGCCGCACAAAGCACATTGACATCCGGCATCACTTTTTGAGAGACCACCAGCAAAAGGGAGATATCGAAGTGTTTTATGTTAGCACCGAGAACCAGCTAGCCGATATCTTTACCAAGCCTTTAGATGAGAAGACCTTTTGCAGGCTGCGTAGTGAGCTCAATATCTTAGATTCGCGGAACTTGGATTGAAATGTAGCATACATGTGTTTATGCCTTTGATCATGTTCATTCTGCATTTTGTTGCTTATTATGGTGCTCAAGTTGTACAAACACTCCCTGGACCTCACAAGTCCGTTGCAAAGTGATGCACATGTTTAGGGGGAGATGTGTTACAACTTGACCCTTTGAGACTAACCATATGCTTGAGTTTGCTTGATTTAGTCTCGAAGGAGAATTGAAAGGGAAAAGGTGGACTTGGACCATGAAAGACTTCCACTGCACTCCGATGAGAGGGTAACTTATTCCAAGTCCATCTCATGAACTCTTATTGCCATTTGCTCTAAATTGAAGATTTTGGTGAGGCAATGGGGTTAAAGGGCCAAGATTGATCCCATTTTGGTGCTTGATGCCAAAGGGGGAGAAAATAAAGGCCAAAGCAATAAATGGATCAGCTACCACTTGAGAAATTTGAAAATAGTAGAGTAGAGCTTTTGGTTTGTCAAAACCCTTTTGTTGTCTCTCTTATCAAAAGTTGGCTTCTTGTGAGAAGTAGTGATTATGGAAAAAAGGGGGAGTTTTTGAAATCTTTGATCAATCTCTTTTGGAATGACTCTCTTTATGCTTCAACATGTGTGTTTGACTTAGAGATAGAGATTTGAGTTTGATTTGCAAAAACAAACCAAGTGGTGGCAAAGGATGATCCATATATGCTAAAATTGAATCAAAATAAATTTGAGTTTTATTTGAAGTGAGTTTGCACTTGTTCTAGTTGCTTTATGTTGTGTTGGCATAAATCACCAAAAAGGGGGAGATTGAAAGGGAAATGTGCCCTTGGGCCATTTCTAAGTATTTTGGTGATTGAGTGCCAACACAAGTGCTTAAATGTGAATTTATGTCCATGGATGAACAAAGTGCAAATCATGAAGTAAAGGTATGTTTCTAAGCCTTAGTACATTGGTTTTGTGTACTAATATACCTGTCTAAGTGTTAGAAACAGAAAGAAGAAGAAAAGATGAAAGGTGCAAAAGACTTGGCTGTGTACAGCCAAGACTCAGCTCGGTCTGGCACACCGGACTGTCCGGTGGTGCACCGGACAGTGTCCGGTGCGCCAGGCTGACTCGGCGTGAAGAGGCCGCTCTCGGGAATTCGCCGACGGCGTACGGCTAAAATTCACCAGACTGTCCGGTGTGCACCGGACTGTCCGGTGAGCCAACGGTCGGCCGGGCCAACGGTCGGCCGCGCAATCTGCGCGGGACACGTGGCCGAGCCAACGGCACCGGACTGTCCGGTGTGCACCGGACATGTCCGGTGTGCACCGGACATGTCCGGTGCGCCAACGGCTCCCAGATCTGCAACGTCTGCAACGGTCGGCAGCGCCATTTTAGGAAGGAAATCGGGCACCGGACAGTGTCCGGTGTGGACCGGACTGTCCGGTGCCCCCGACGACAGAAGGCAAGATTGGCCTTCCAGATTTGCTCTCAACGGCTCCTAGCTGCCTTGGGGCTATAAAAGGGGCCCCTAGGCGCATGGAGGAGATATCCAAGCAACCTTAGAGCATTCTCGATCATCCACACTCAGTCTTTGCGCATTTGTTTGTCATTCTAAGTGATTCGAGCTCCGTTCTAGTGAGAACTTTGAGATAGTCTTTTGAGCTCGATTCTTGGCCGTGTGTGTGCGCATTTTGCTGTGGATTTGTGTGTGTTGCTTCCCTCCCTTACTCTGTGCTTCTTTGTGATCATATACTTGTAAGGGCAAGAGACTCCAATTTGTGGAGATTCCTTGCAAACGGGATATTGAAAGGCAAAACAAAACACCGTGGTATTCAAGTTGGTCTTTGGACCGCTTGAGAGGGGTTGATTGCAACCCTCGTCCGTTGGGACGCCACAACGTGGAGTAGGCAAGCGTTGGTCTTGGCCGAACCACGGGATAAACCACTGTGTCATCTCTGTGTTTGATCTCTTGTGGTATTGTGTTTTGTTGAGACTCCTCTCTAGCCACTTGGTGATTATTGTACTAACATTTAACAAGTTTTTGTGGCTTAAGTTTTAAAGTTTCACAGGATCACCTATTCACCCCCCCCCCCCTCTAGGTGCTCTCAATTGGTATCGGAGCCGTTCTCTTCAAGAAAGGGACTAACCGCCCGAAGAGATGGATCCTAAGGGGAAGGGTATCGTGATCAACGACAAAGAGAAGGAATCCTTCATCAACGAGCCGAAGGACGACAAGCCTACCGACTCCGGCTCGGGTCATAGACGGAAGGAAGGGAAGAAGAAGAAGACAAGGCGCATCAAGGAGATCGTCTACTACGACGACAGCGATGAATCTACTTCTTCCCAAAAGGACGATGACCACAACGACTACAAAAAGACGGTCAATTCGAACTTTTCATTTGATTATTCTCGTATTCAACATAGTTCGAATTCGCATTTGCTTTCCATTCCTCTTGGCAAACCTCCACACTTCGATGGGGAGGACTACGGATTTTGGAGTCACAAAATGCGTAGTCACTTATTCTCTCTCCATCCAAGCATTTGGGAGATTGTAGAGAATGGAATGAAGTTTGATAGCTCGGATAACTCTATGCTCATAAATGAACAAATCCATAGAAATGCACAAGCTACTACTGTTCTGCTAGCGTCCTTGTGCAGGGAAGAGTACAACAAGGTGAGCGGCTTGGACAATGCCAAGCAAATATGGGACATCCTCAAGATCTCTCACGAGGGGAATGACATCACCATGCTCACCAAAATGGAGTTGGTGGAGGGCGAGCTTGGACGATTCGCCATGATAAGGGGAGAGGGGCCAACCCAAACGTACAACCGGCTCAAGACCCTCATCAACAAAATAAGGAGCTACGGAAGCACGCGATGGACGGACCACGACGTCGTCCGCCTAATGCTAAGGTCCTTTACCGTTCTTGATCCTCATCTCGTGAACAATATTCGTGAGAATCCCAGGTACACGATGATGACGCCCGAGGAGGTACTCGGAAAATTCGTAAGCGGGCGGATGATGATCAAGGAGGCGAGATACGTCGACGAAGCATTGAACGGTCCAATCCACGAGTCTCAACCCATCGCTCTCAAGGCAACAAGGAGCAAGGAGCCGCTACCCAGCAAGGTGGCGCAAGTTGAGGCGGCCGGGCTCAATGATGAAGAGATGGCTCTCATCATCAAGAGATTCAAGACGGCGCTAAATGGTCGCAAGGGGCAACCAAGGAAGATCAAGACAAAGGGGAAGCGCTCATGCTTCAAATGTGGTAAGGTTGGTCATTTTATTGCTAACTGTCCCGAAAATGATAGTGACCAGGAGCAAGGGAACAATGGGAAGAAGGAGAACAAGAAGATTTACAAGAAGGCCAAAGGCGAAGCACACCTTGGAAAGGAGTGGGATTCGGATTGCTCTTCGTCCGACTCCGACGACGAAGGACTCGCCGCCACTGCCTTCAACAAATCGGCTCTCTTCCCAAACGAGCATCACACTTGCCTCATGGCAAGGGAGAAGAAGGTAATCACTAGTAATGCTAATACTTATGATTCTTCTAGTGATGATGAGTCTAGTGAGGATGAAATAGATTACTCTAGTTTATTCAAGGGATTGGATAGAACTAAGATAGCTAAGATTAATGAATTGATTGATGCCTTGAATGAAAAGGATAGAATCTTAGAGAAACAAGAAGATCTTTTATATGAAGAGCATGATAAATTTGTTAGTGCACAAAATTCACTTGCTCTAGAAGTTAAAAGAAATAGAATGCTTTCTTGTGAACTTTCTACTTGTAATGAAACCATTTCTTCTCTAAAAGGTGAAATTAATGATTTAAATGCGAAACTAGAAGTAGCAAGTAAATCTAACTCTTGTGTTGAACATGTTGAAATTTGCACTAGGTGTAAGGATGTTGATATTAATGCTTGTTGTGAACACTTAGTTTCAATTTCCAAACTAAATGATGAATTGGCTAGTCTTAATGCCCAACTTAAGACTAGCAAAAGTGAATTTGATAAGTTAAAATTTGCAAGGGATGCCTACACAATTGGAAGACATCCCTCAATTAAGGATGGGCTTGGCTTCAAGAGGGAAGCCAAGAACTTAACAAGCCATAAGGCTCCCATCTTCGTCAAGGAGAAAGGGAAGGCCCCTATGGCTAGTAGTGCTAAAAAGAACCATGCCTTCTTGTACCATGATAGGAGACAAACTAGAAATGCTTATAGGAGTTATAATGCTTATGATGATTTTGACTCTCATGCCATGTTTGCTTCTAGTTCTTCCTGTATGCATGGTAGAAATATGACTAGGAGAAATGCTATTCATCATGTGCCTAGAAAGAATATTATTCATGCTCCTAGGAAAGTAGTGAATGAACCTTCTACAATTTATTGTGCTTTAAATGCTTCCTTTGCTATTTGTAGAAAGGATAGGAAAATAGTTGCTAGGAAGTTAGGGGCAAAATGCAAGGGAGACAAAACTTGCATTTGGGTCCCTAAGGATATTTGCACTAACCTTGTAGGACCCAACATGAGTTGGGTACCTAAGACCCAAGCCTAAATTTGCCTTGCAGGTTTATGCATCCGGGGGTTCAAGCTGGATTATCGACAGCGGATGCACAAACCATATGACGGGGGAGAAGAAGATGTTCACCTCCTACGTCAAAAATAAGGATTCCCAAGATTCAATTATATTCGGTGATGGGAATCAAGGCAAGGTAAAAGGGTTAGGTAAAATTGCAATTTCTAATGAGCACTCAATCTCCAATGTGTTTTTAGTTGAGTCTCTTGGTTACAATTTGCTATCTGTTAGTCAATTATGCAATATGGGATATAACTGTTTATTTACAAATGTAGATGTGTCTGTCATTAGAAGAAGTGATGGTTCACTAGCCTTTAAGGGTGTACTAGACGGCAAGCTTTACTTAGTTGATTTTGCAAAAGAAGAGGCCGGTCTAGATGCATGCTTAATGGCTAAGACTTGCATGGGCTGGCTGTGGCATCGCCGCTTAGCACATGTGGGGATGAAGAACCTCCACAAGCTTCTAAAGGGAGAACACGTGATAGGTCTAACCAATGTTTATTTCGAAAAAGATAGACCTTGTGCAGCTTGTCAAGCAGGTAAACAAGTGGGAGGAGCACATCACAGCAAGAATGTGATGACCACGTCAAGACCTCTGGAGCTGCTGCATATGGACCTCTTCGGACCCGTCGCCTATCTAAGCATAGGAGGAAGTAAGTATGGTCTAGTTATTGTTGATGACTTTTCCCGCTTCACTTGGGTGTTCTTTTTGCAGGATAAGTCTGAAACCCAAGGGACCCTCAAGCGCTTCCTAAGGAGAGCTCAAAATGAGTTTGAGCTCAATGTGAAAAAGATAAGGAGCGACAACGGGTCCGAATTCAAGAACCTTCAAGTGGAGGAGTTTCTTGAGGAGGAAGGGATCAAGCACGAGTTCTCCGCTCCCTACACACCTCAGCAAAATGGTGTGGTAGAGAGGAAGAACAGGACGCTAATCGATATGGCGAGGACGATGCTTGGTGAGTTCAAGACCCCCGAGTGCTTTTGGTCGGAAGCTGTGAACACGGCTTGCCATGCCATCAACAGGGTCTACCTTCATCGACTCCTCAAGAAGACTTCGTATGAACTACTAACCGGTAACAAACCCAATGTATCGTACTTTCGTGTATTTGGGAGCAAGTGCTACATTCTAGTGAAGAAGGGTAGAAATTCTAAGTTTGCTCCCAAAGCTGTAGAAGGGTTTTTGTTAGGTTATGACTCAAATACAAAGGCATATAGAGTCTTCAACAAATCATCGGGTTTGGTTGAAGTCTCTAGCGACGTTGTATTTGATGAAACTAATGGCTCTCCAAGAGAGCAAGTTGTTGATTGTGATGATGTAGATGAAGAAGATGTTCCAACGGCCGCGATACGAACCATGGCGATTGGAGACGTTCGGCCACAGGAACGAGATGAACGAGATCAACCTTCTTCCTCAACAACGGTGCATCCCCCAACTCAAGACGATGAATAGGTTCATCAACAGGAGGCATGTGATCAAGGGGGAGCGCAAGATGATCATGTGATGGAGGAAGAAGCACAACCGGCACCTCCAACCCAAGTTCGAGCGATGATTCAAAGGGATCATCCCGTCGACCAAATTCTGGGTGACATTAGCAAGGGAGTAACTACTCGGTCTCGACTAGTTAATTTTTGTGAACATTACTCCTTTGTCTCTTCTATTGAGCCTTTCAGGGTAGAGGAGGCCTTGCTAGATCCGGATTGGGTGTTGGCCATGCAGGAGGAACTTAACAACTTCAAGCGCAATGAAGTTTGGACGCTGGTGCCTCGTCCCAAGCAAAATGTTGTGGGAACCAAGTGGGTGTTCCGCAACAAACAGGACGAGCACGGGGTGGTGACGAGGAACAAGGCTCGACTTGTGGCAAAAGGTTATGCCCAAGTCGCAGGTTTGGACTTTGAGGAGACTTTTGCTCCTGTGGCTAGGCTAGAATCAATTCGTATCTTGCTAGCATATGCCGCTCACCATTCTTTCAGGTTGTTCCAAATGGATGTGAAGAGCGCTTTCCTCAACGGGCCAATCAAGGAGGAGGTGTACGTGGAGCAACCCCCTGGCTTCGAGGATGAACGGTACCCCGACCACGTGTGTAAGCTCTCTAAGGCACTCTATGGACTTAAACAAGCCCCAAGAGCATGGTATGAATGCCTTAGAGATTTCTTAA
This sequence comes from Zea luxurians, assembly GCA_029449295.1. Classification (NCBI taxonomy): domain Eukaryota; kingdom Viridiplantae; phylum Streptophyta; class Magnoliopsida; order Poales; family Poaceae; genus Zea; species Zea luxurians. Next base: position 34,264,407 of record JAOPSE010000009.1, on the reverse strand, counting down.
TTGCTAATGCTTTCAAGGTTGGGAAAGCCGATCCAACTCTTTTCACAAAGACATGTGATGGTGATTTGTTTGTGTGCCAAATTTATGTCGATGACATAATATTTGGTTCTACTAACCAAAAGTCTTGTGAAGAGTTTAGCAGGGTAATGACGCAGAAATTCGAGATGTCGATGATGGGCGAGTTGAACTACTTCCTTGGGTTCCAAGTGAAGCAACTCAAGGATGGCACTTTCATCTCCCAAACAAAGTACACGCAAGACTTGCTGAAGCGGTTTGGGATGAAGGACGCCAAGCCCGCAAAGACGCCGATGGGAACCGACGGACACACCGACCTCAACAAAGGAGGTAAGTCCGTTGATCAAAAAGCATACCGGTCCATGATAGGTTCTTTGCTTTATTTATGTGCTAGTAGACCGGATATTATGCTTAGTGTATGCATGTGTGCTAGATTTCAATCCGATCCTAAGGAGTGTCACTTAGTGGCAGTGAAGCGAATTCTTAGATATTTGGTTGCTACGCCTTGCTTCAGGATCTGGTATCCAAAGGGGTCTAACTTTGACTTGATTGGGTACTCAGATTCCGACTATGCTGGATGTAAGGTCGATAGGAAGAGTACATCGGGGACGTGCCAATTCTTAGGAAGGTCCCTGGTGTCATGGAACTCTAAGAAACAAACCTCCGTTGCCCTATCCACCGCTGAGGCCGAGTACGTTGCCGCAGGACAGTGTTGTGCGCAACTACTTTGGATGAGGCAAACCCTCAGGGACTTTGGCTACAATCTGAGCAAAGTTCCACTCCTATGTGATAATGAGAGTGCTATCCGAATAGCGGAAAATCCTGTTGAGCACAGCCGCACAAAGCACATTGACATCCGGCATCACTTTTTGAGAGACCACCAGCAAAAGGGAGATATCGAAGTGTTTTATGTTAGCACCGAGAACCAGCTAGCCGATATCTTTACCAAGCCTTTAGATGAGAAGACCTTTTGCAGTCTGCATAGTGAGCTCAATATCTTAGATTCGCGGAACTTGGATTGAAATGTAGCATACATGTGTTTATGCCTTTGATCATGTTCATTCTGCATTTTGTTGCTTATTATGGTGCTCAAGTTGTACAAACACTCCCTTGACCTCACAAGTCCGTTGCAAAGTGATGCACATGTTTAGGGGGAGATGTGTTACAACTTGACCCTTTGAGACTAACCATATGCTTGAGTTTGCTTGATTTAGTCTCGAAGGAGAATTGAAAGGGAAAAGGTGGACTTGGACCATGAAAGACTTCCACTGCACTCCGATGAGAGGGTAACTTATTCCAAGTCCATCTCATGAACTCTTATTGCCATTTGCTCTAAATTGAAGATTTTGGTGAGGCAATGGGGTTAAAGGGCCAAGATTGATCCCGTTTTGGTGCTTGATGCCAAAGGGGGAGAAAATAAAGGCCAAAGCAATAAATGGATCAGCTACCACTTGAGAAATTTGAAAATAGTAGAGTAGAGCTTTTGGTTTGTCAAAACCCTTTTGTTGTCTCTCTTATCAAAAGTTGGCTTCTTGTGAGAAGTAGTGATTATGGAAAAAAGGGGGAGTTTTTGAAATCTTTGATCAATCTCTTTTGGAATGACTCTCTTTATGCTTCAACATGTGTGTTTGACTTAGAGATAGAGATTTGAGTTTGATTTGCAAAAACAAACCAAGTGGTGGCAAAGGATGATCCATATATGCTAAAATTGAATCAAAATAAATTTGAGTTTTATTTGAAGTGAGTTTGCACTTGTTCTAGTTGCTTTATGTTGTGTTGGCATAAATCACCAAAAAGGGGGAGATTGAAAGGGAAATGTGCCCTTGGGCCATTTCTAAGTATTTTGGTGATTGAGTGCCAACACAAGTGCTTAAATGTGAATTTATGTCCATGGATGAACAAAGTGCAAATCATGAAGTAAAGGTATGTTTCTAAGCCTTAGTACATTGGTTTTGTGTACTAATATACCTGTCTAAGTGTTAGAAACAGAAAGAAGAAGAAAAGATGAAAGGTGCAAAAGACTTGGCTGTGTACAGCCAAGACTCAGCTCGGTCTGGCACACCGGACTGTCCGGTGGTGCACCGGACAGTGTCCGGTGCGCCAGGCTGACTCGGCGTGAAGAGGCCGCTCTCGGGAATTCGCCGACGGCGTACGGCTAAAATTCACCAGACTGTCCGGTGTGCACCGGACTGTCCGGTGAGCCAACGGTCGGCCGGCCAACGGTCGGCCGCGCAATCTGCGCGGGACACGTGGCCGAGCCAACGGCACCGGACTGTCCGGTGTGCACCAGACATGTCCGGTGCGCCAACGGCTCCCAGATCTGCAACGTCTGCAACGGTCGGCAGCGCCATTTTAGGAAGGAAATCGGGCACCGGACAGTGTCCGGTGTGGACCGGACTGTCCGGTGCCCCCGACGACAGAAGGCAAGATTGGCCTTCCAGATTTGCTCTCAACGGCTCCTAGCTGCCTTGGGGCTATAAAAGGGGCCCCTAGGCGCATGGAGGAGATATCCAAGCAACCTTAGAGCATTCTCGATCATCCACACTCAGTCTTTGCGCATTTGTTTGTCATTCTAAGTGATTCGAGCTCCGTTCTAGTGAGAACTTTGAGATAGTCTTTTGAGCTCGATTCTTGGCCGTGTGTGTGCGCATTTTGCTGTGGATTTGTGTGTGTTGCTTCCCTCCCTTACTCTGTGCTTCTTTGTGATCATATACTTGTAAGGGCAAGAGACTCCAATTTGTGGAGATTCCTTGCAAACGGGATATTGAAAGGCAAAACAAAACACCGTGGTATTCAAGTTGGTCTTTGGACCGCTTGAGAGGGGTTGATTGCAACCCTCGTCCGTTGGGACGCCACAACGTGGAGTAGGCAAGCGTTGGTCTTGGCCGAACCACGGGATAAACCACTGTGTCATCTCTGTGTTTGATCTCTTGTGGTATTGTGTTTTGTTGAGACTCCTCTCTAGCCACTTGGTGATTATTGTACTAACATTTAACAAGTTTTTGTGGCTTAAGTTTTAAAGTTTCACAGGATCACCTATTCACCCCCCCCCCCTCTAGGTGCTCTCAATTGGTTTTGTGTACTAATATACCTGTCTAAGTGTTAGAAACAGAAAGAAGAAGAAAAGATGAAAGGTGCAAAAGACTTGGCTGTGTACAGCCAAGACTCAGCTCGGTCTGGCACACCGGACTGTCCGGTGGTGCACCGGACAGTGTCCGGTGCGCCAGGCTGACTCGGCGTGAAGAGGCCGCTCTCGGGAATTCGCCGACGGCGTACGGCTAAAATTCACCAGACTGTCCGGTGTGCACCGGACTGTCCGGTGAGCCAACGGTCGGCCGGGCCAACGGTCGGCCGCGCAATCTGCGCGGGACACGTGGCCGAGCCAACGGCTAGAAGACGGCACCGGACTGTCCGGTGTGCACCGGACATGTCCGGTGCGCCAACGGCTCCCAGATCTACAACGTCTGCAACGGTCGGCAGCGCCATTTTAGGAAGGAAATCGGGCACCGGACAGTGTCCGGTGTGGACCGGACTGTCCGGTGCCCCCGACGACAGAAGGCAAGATTGGCCTTCCAGATTTGCTCTCAACGGCTCCTAGCTGCCTTGGGGCTATAAAAGGGGCCCCTAGGCGCATGGAGGAGATATCCAAGCAACCTTAGAGCATTCTCGATCATCCACACTTAGTCTTTGCGCATTTGTTTGTCATTCTAAGTGATTCGAGCTCTGTTCTAGTGAGAACTTTGAGATAGTCTTTTGAGCTCGATTCTTGGCCGTGTGTGTGCGCATTTTGCTGTGGATTTGTGTGTGTTGCTTCCCTCCCTTACTCTGTGCTTCTTTGTGATCATATACTTGTAAGGGCAAGAGACTCCAATTTGTGGAGATTCCTTGCAAACGGGATATTGAAAGGCAAAACAAAACACCGTGGTATTCAAGTTGGTCTTTGGACCGCTTGAGAGGGGTTGATTGCAACCCTCGTCCGTTGGGACGCCACAACGTGGAGTAGGCAAGCGTTGGTCTTGGCCGAACCACGGGATAAACCACTGTGTCATCTCTGTGTTTGATCTCTTGTGGTATTGTGTTTTGTTGAGACTCCTCTCTAGCCACTTGGTGATTATTGTACTAACATTTAACAAGTTTTTGTGGCTTAAGTTTTAAAGTTTCACAGGATCACCTATTCACCCCCCCCCTCTAGGTGCTCTCAGCGGGCCCCATCCGTCGGTGACAGGGTGAGAGGGCGCAGAAATAAGGATTGGGTTGCGCGGTTAAAAAAGGAAAGTTGGGCCAAATTGGTGGTTCTGGGCCCAACAGTGGGATTTTCTCTTTTTTCTTTTATTCTGGTTTTATTTTCCTCTTTATTCCCTTTTTGAATTCAAACTTGAATTTGGATTTGGTTATGAGTTCCTCCCTTGAGTTAATTACACAATTTCAAACTCTAGTTTTGGAACAATATATTTTTATTTACTTATTTTTCTCCTCATAATATTCATTTCTTCTCTTTTCTAAATTCTAGAATCCCCTTTAAATCTTAAATTCTCATCTAGGTATTAATATATTCTCTTTATTTTATTTTTTTGTATAGCCACAAAATGCACTCCACAAACATAATATCCAGCATGATGCATAATTTTAATGGCATAAATTCTTTTATTAATTATTTGCTTTTGAGTATGGTGTTCACATGGGATGATGCATAAAGGTTAAACCCACATAAGGAGAAATTGTTTCTCTATTGGTATTATTTCTAGCAAATTACAAAGTGGGTGTTACAAAAACAGTAATAGGTTCATTGCACATTTTCCTAGAAGCATGAGTAGCATAATTTCTCCTAGGCGCATGAGACACAGCATGATTGCGCCTAGGCCTATTTCTACTACAATCATAAGTAGAGCTGGAAGCAATCATAGCATGGTCATAATATCTATCATTATGAGCATTCCTAGTAAATTTTCTATCATAAATGTAAGCATGATTCTTTTGGAGACTATTAGCCATAGGGGCCTTCCGTTTCTCCTTGTTGAGAATGGGAGTCCTTTGGCTCGTCAAGTTCTTGGTTTTCTTTTGAAAACCAAGTCCATCCTTAATTGAGGGGTGTCTACCAACGGTGTAGGCATCCCTAGCAAATTTCAATTTATCAAAATCAACTTTGCAAGTCTTAAGTTGAGTATTAAGACTTGCCACCTTATTGTTCAATTTAGTAACAGAAGCAAGATGTTCATCATAAGCATCAACATCAAAATCCTTACATGTATTACAAATAACAACATGCTCTACACATAAACTAGTTTTGTTGACTTCCTCTAACTTAGCATTTAATCCATCATTTAAACTCCTTAAACTAGAGACAAATTCATGGCAAGCAGATAACTCAGAGGATAGCATTTCATTCCGTTTAACTTCTAAAGCAAGAGATTTTTAAACATTAACAAACTTGTCATGTTCCTCATATAAAATATCCTCTTGCTTTTCTAGTAGTCTATCTTTTTCATTGAGAGCATCGATTAATTCATTAATTTTCTCTACTTTAGCTCGATCTAACCCCTTAAATAAATCCGAGTAATCTACCTCATCGTCAGAAGATTCCTCATCGCTAGAAGAAGTGTACTTGGGGTTATCTCGAGTGTGTACCTTCTTTTCCTTGGCCATAAGGCATGTATGGCGTTCGTTGGGGAAGAGTGAGGACTTGTCGAAGGCCGAGGCAGCAAGTCCTTCATCGTCGGTGTCTGATGAAGAGCAATCAGAATCCCATTCCTTTCCTAGATGCGCCTCGCCCTTTGCCTTCCTGTAATTCTTCTTCTCCTCCTTATTCCCATGTCTTTCTTGTGTCTGGTCATTTTCATTATCGGGACATTGAGCAATAAAGTGACCAGTCTTACCGCATTTGAAGCAGGAGCGTTTTCCCCTTATTTTATTCTTGTTGGGGGTACTCCTTGTGTCCTTTGAGTGTGGTCTTGAAGCACTTGATGATAAGCGCCATCTCATCTTTATTCATCCCAGCAGCCTCCACTTGTGCTACCTTGCTTGGTAGCGTCTCCTTGCTGCTAGTTGCTTTGAGAGCAACGGGCTATGGCTCATAGACGGGTAGTGGACCGTTTAGTGCATTGTCCACGTATCGAGCCTCCTTCACCATCATGCGCCCGCTCACGAATTTTCCGAGGATCTCCTCGGGCGTCATTTTGGTGTAACTGGGATTTTCACGAATAAGATTGACAAGATGGGGGTCAATTACAGTAATGACCTTAGCATTAGTCGGACGACATCATGATCCGTCCATCTTGTGCTTCCGTAGTTTCGGATCTTGTTGACCAGGGTCTTGAGCCTGTTGTAGGTTTGTGTTGGCTCTTCTCCCCTGATCACCGCGAACCTCCCTAGCTCACCCTCTACCAGTTCCATCTTGGTGATCATGGTGGCATCATTTCCCTCATGTGATATCTTGAGGGTGTCTCAGATTTGTTTGGCGTTGTCCAAGCCACTCACCTTATTGTACTCATCCCTGCAAAGAGATGCTAGCAAAATAGTAGTGGCTTGGGCATTCTTATGGATTTGCTCATTTATAAAAACAGGATTGTCAGTGCTATCAAAATGCATTCCGTTTTCAACAATCTCCCAGATACTAGGATGGAGGGAAAATAAATGACTACGCATTTTATGACTCCAGAAAGAGTAGTCTTCTCCATCAAAGTGTGGAGGTTTCCCAAGTGAAATTGATAGCAAATGAGCATTTGAATTGTATGGAATATAGGAATAATCAAATGAATAGTTTTGATTAACCATCTTTTTCTTTGATGAGGAGTCGTCGTCGTCGTGTGGTGAAGATGATGAGGCATCACTGTCGTAGTAGATGATCTTCTTGATGCACCTCTTCTTCTTCCCGTCTCTCTTCTTGTGACTCGAGCCTGAGTCGGTAGGCTTGTCGTCTCTTGGCTCGTTGAAGGCGGACTCCTTTTCCTTGTCGTTGACCACCATTCCCTTTCCCTTAGGATCCATCTCTTTGGGCGATTAGTCCCTTAGATGAAGAGTACGACTCTGATACCAATTGAGAGCACCTAGAGCGGGGGGGGTGAATAGGTGATCCTGTAAAATCAAACACTAAATAGCCACAAAACTAAGTTATTAGAGTGTTAGTGCGACCAAGTAGCTTTGAAGCGAGTTCTTGTGAACAAAACAATCACAGAGAAAGCAACACAAGAGACACGCGATTTTTATCCCGTGGTTCGGCCAAGTAACACTTGCCTACTTCCATGTTGTGGCGTCCCGATGGACGAGGGTTGCACTCAACCCCTTTCAAGTGATCTGATGATCAACTTGAATAACACAGTGTTTTCCTTTAGAGTCTTTTTCCCGTTTGCGAGGAATCTCCATAACTTGGAGCCTCTCGCCCTTACAGTGATGATCACAAAAGAAGCACAGAAGTAAGGGAGGGAAAAGCAACACACAGAAGATTCAATCCGCAACACACACGCACACAAGTGAAGACTTGAGCTCAAATGACAACACAGGGAGTTCACAACTCGAATGAAGCTCAAATCACTAACACAACGAATCAAATGCGTGGGAGCGGAGTCTGGATGTCTCAGTATGCTTGGGTATCTGTTCCATGCGCTTAGGGGTCCCTTTTATAGCCCCAAGGCAGCTAGGAGCCGTTGGAGATCAACATGGAAGGCTATCCTTGCCTTCTGTCGAGTGACGCACCGGACAGTCTGGTGCGCCACCAGACAGCCACTGTAGCATGTCCGGTACACGATTTCCTTCCAAATCGGGCACAGTCGACCGTTGTTCCTCAGAGCCGGTTGGCGCACCGGACACTGTCCGGTGCACCCAGCCGACCGTTGGAGCAGCCACGTGTCACGCGTTGATCGCGCGGACGACCGTACATGGCAATATTATCTTTTGGGTCCACAGTTCTTGTTTTTTATATATTTTTTAGAACAAAAAACACAAGTCTATACACAGAAATATGCAACTTTTCTTTTGTTACACCCAGGGCAACCCGTCAAGTTGAGAGGCCCTGTGTAAAAGGTAGCAAAAAATATAAAGGAGTATTTAAAATAATATACTTGGTCCTGTCATTTTCTCATTTTTACTCTTAGTTATGATTTTTATTCATTTTTGCCCTTCCGGTTTACAAAATTCATAACGTTATAAGGCAACTTTTTTGTAGAATAAAATTTTAAAGGAAACTCAACTCCACGAATTCGTCAAAACTCTATTTTGGGTCACTCTTAGTTGCATCTTAAGATGGCAGCAATAAGATTTCAAGCACCTTTTATCTAGTGACTGCAATGCACTGGAGATAAATAAGAATCCAAATATTATTTTTGATAACCTTGACACTATTTAAATCTTCTTATAAGTGAAGAAATAGTTTGATCAACAATAAGAACATATAGATTTCAACATTTTTGCGATTATAGGATATATTTTAGAAAATATTTTAAGCAAAATAATATTTTAATCTATAATCTCTAGATGGATTATTGTAGATTTTGGGGGCCCTGGTTACACTTACACCTAACCAGGGGTAGACTCTGACTGAGCTGCCTTGGTCCGATTAGAAGTGCATCTAAAGTTTAAATATACATGTATTTTATATAAAATTAGCTATAGGTATTAACACTTGATAATCTTGCCTAGATTGTCTTCAATTTCTGGGTCCACCACTACACCTAACTGAGTTTAACCCTGCAATAAAGAATTAATCTCGTGAAATCATTTGGAGATTTTGACTCAATTTAAATAGGTAGCTACTGTATAGTTAGGTTGAACAAGGTGTAACACGAGTCACATATGCATGCATGTGCATTGACTCAATCGGCCGGCGCACGCTATGATGGTGCTAGAAAATGTTTTATACGGCTGTGAAAGGTGTAACCGGTGCTGTGTCGCAAACAATATATACTTTAACTAGATGAGTGACCCGTGCGTTGCAACGGAAACATATAATACCATGATAACTTATATATATAATGTGTCTTATATTGTTATAAGAAAATGTTTCATAATTAATTTGTGATCCTAGCCATACATAAATTTTATTATTTTAATTTAATTGTTCCAATACTACATTGCAACCATCAGTATCATAGAGACTTCGATATATACCATAATTTGCATGGTCTCATCATTGGAGAGCACGTGCCACACCTACCGGTAGAAGTTCCCTTGTACATCGTCAGTCATCAGGCACGCACCACCATACATGTTTGCTTAAACAAAAAGGTAAGTATGTGCGTTTGCAAAGAGAATTAAAGGCAGGCCAACACAAAAGCTACCTCGGCGATGGCAAGTGGTCATTGCTATCAGTCCTCCTCTGCGTCATCTCTGTCGCCAAGATGACGCCACAGTCTTTCATATAGTAGTCGTCGAACGTGCGCGACATGGCGAGTACCGATGACTTTTGGCTGGGCTGCTAAACGAAGTGCACCCCGGGCTCATCAGCGAGGTAGTACACCTAGCCGTTGCACCTCCGGATGTGCTACTCCTCTACATACATCTTGTTCGAGGACACTCACACAACGTCAGCAACAGCCGCCGTCCTAGCGTACAAGAATTCATGGCTGGTCAGTAGCGACTTACGTGGCCGGTTGAGCTTCAGGTGGATGATGAGCTAGATGGCGTGACGGCTCCGTCGCCGAATGCGGTGCCCAGAACAACCCGAGAGTCGCCAGCGTTAGCGACGACCATGAGGTCCCCCGTTTGAATATGGACAGCGGTGTAGCCGCTCTGGACCGCGTCCAAGCGACGGCTGCGCCGGAGCTTGCCGAACATAGCGACGCATGCGGCCAAGTAGGACTGCTTCCAGAGGTCGAACTGGCAGTCGCCAAGCTTCTTCTCATCGTCGATGAGCGACGCCAACGCGAGCGCCTCCTGCCAGTGGTGTTTGTTCGGGGTTTCCAAGTAAGAAACATGGATTCATCTTTGGCGTTAGTTTATAAAAATGACTCACAAGTCAGATCCATGGAAAAATATTATAGAGAATAAATGTCACACATATAAAAAAGGAATTTAAGTTGAAAACTTATTCAAACAAAAGAAGTTGCATGCAAGGCTCTTCTTTAAATACTACTCTCTCCATCCAAAAATATAATTCGGGAATCTTGTTAATAATTATCTACTACTACACATTGTGCAAGAGTAGCAGGTGGGCTTTGGAAGAGATGTAGTAGATATTTTTACTGTAACAAATATTGACATAAACACACATGTGGTGTAGTGGTAGCTACGAGCACATTTGCTTGAGAGGTCACGGGTTTGAATCCCATTAGGGCCACATTTGTGTTTTTTTAATTTAATTTTAGCTAGGCGTGGGATGCACGTGGGAATGGGAATGAGCTTTACGGGGAGGGAGGAACACAGAATGGCAGCCGGGAATGGGAATGAGCTTTGCGGGGAGGAGGGAATGGGAATGGCAGAACACAGAATGGCAGCCGGGAATGGAAATGAGCTTTGCGGGGAGGAGGGAATGGGAATGGCAGAACACGGAATGACAGTCACCTACCCCTTACTGCCTTAATAGGTAGTAGAGACTTTGTTTGGCCTTGAACTCCTGGGGGGCAAACATAAGATATAAAAGATCGATATGCTTTTCATGATCCCGTTATAATCTCGACCCGCTCTAAAACTTTAAAGCTAATTTAGATTCCTTCACCCGCGGTATTCTCCAAATTGAGAAAACGCTTATTCATCTGTTCTTCAGGTGCAACTTTGCTAGAAGATGTTGGCTTCTCTTGGGCTTCCTCCCACCATGTTCTACGGATCTTCTGCATACCCTAATGAGACTTAGAAGACGTCTGCAAGTTCTCTGGAGACTTGAAGTTATTATCATCATGACGTGGTGCATTTGGCGGTGCAGAAACAATTGGATCTTCAATGACATTCCCCTCTTCGGTTTCTGAGTGCAAGGCGATGTTTAGGAGTGAAATTGCACTGTTGTGCCATAGAGTCAAGCCTAATCTTAAGGAAGATATTGCATCTTGGTTACTCAATTTAGGGCTATAATTCTTCCCCCTTCTTACTCTCCCTTTTATTTCTTTGTAATCTTCTTCTGTCTCCCTAAACTTAGTTCTTTTGATCTAATAATATTACTGTAGGACCTTCCTACAGTATCTTTACTTCAAAAAAACTTTAAAGCTAATTGTTAGTCATATAATAAATTATTAGTTGGATTGATGCAACTAATAACTACTACTTATTTAAGATTAACTAACATCTTAGTTAATTTTAGTTACTAACTATTAGTTTTAGAGGTTTAGAACAGGTTCTAAGAACCGGTCTCTCAACGTTAAGAAAGCTATCATATTTGAACCACTGTCATCGGAACTCACACGTTTTATTTTGCTCTGTTCATGTCTATGCTGAGATACTAAATTTTGTGCGCAAGACTACAAGGACGAGAGCACCTACTGAGGTCTTAATCGGTTATTCACATTCCGTAAGAGTTGGGGGTATTGGAAGAGATTATGATAAATTTTAACCTGTTAAGATTTAAACCCACTTAATTTCTTGCAACACATACTGCAGGTCCTCAGATGGCGAGGCGCAGAGCGCCGAATCGTGAGAAGGATCAGAAGTGCTTGTTACCTCCGTACGGGTTACAAATACACGGAACAGATTTGAGTTCAGCAACAGGGCGATCTTCGAACCAATGAAGGCCTTGTTCGTTTGTATCGAATTGATGGGTCAGAACGATTTCTATCTAGATTACTTCTCTAATTTATATAAACTTTGATTAGCCAGAACGATTCCGGGTGCAATCCGACGTAAACAAACAAGGCCGAAGCGTGGCACTTGGCTGGTTGGTGCCTTAGGGTGTGTTTGGTTGCCTGTATCTGTGCGTGCTTGGATCACAGGATGCGGGTAGCTGCTGTTTGGTTGCTGTGAGCCAGGCTATGCGCGTGCGAGCTCTGTGTTTGGTTGTCTGCATGTAGATTTGGATCCAGACTCGCACGATCCTTAAAGCACTCTGGGCCAGGCTCACCAGACACGAGCAGATTGGTCGCATCTCTAGAGCCAGGCTCCAGTGATCCTGGCTCACAAGGCCAGGTTGGCGAGAGAAACCAACCAAACAAACAGACCCTTAGTGGTGGTACGCCGGGCCAGAAGGTGACCTGCCTCGATCCGGATACCATGCATCGATCCGTGCACGTGCCTGTTCTCTTCCTACTCCGATAGTCCGGGCCGGGAAAGAGAGCGCGAAGCCAGATCTGACCACTAGGCGATCCAGGTCGTCGAATCTTCCACGCGAACCGCAGCCGCGAGTGCCGTCTCCGGCTCCGCCACAGGTAGAGCTCAGAGCAGGAAATGCTCCAGCCACCTGTCTCTCTTCTTCCTCCTTCCTGCACTGCACGCGGCTATAAGTACCCACCGCCATCCGACTTTGCCCAGCAGCACGGCAGTAGCTGCGCCATTGCACGCCTCCGGACGGCGGCTGCTTGTGTTGCTGCTTCTGCCGCACATCCGTGATCCGTACGTCGTCACTGATCACCACTCACGCACAAGCACAAAGAGCGTTAATTTCTTTCCCAGTTTCTTGCTGGATTGTATTTCTACTTCTATGGCGTGTCCCTGATCGAGTCCTAAATCCTTGACCTCTGTGGTGCACTGCAGGGCAGAAGGGTGCTTCGTTCGTTGCAGGCTTGGCGCCACGCCGTACCGTGCACGCGCGTTTGCTGATGTTCATCTAATTACTGTATATATCTCCGGGCGAAAGAGCTAGCTATCGTCGGCGGGGGAGGAGGGGAGAGATTGCTGCTCAAGGTGAGTTGTAATTCCTTTTGGCTGGATTTCCCTATCTGTTGGCTGTTCATGGATCATGGATGGATGGCGCTCCCTGTTCTCTACACCTGCGTGCTCTTCCTCCCTCGCCTCGCCAGGGTCTTGTGGCAGTTACTGCATCTGCCTGCCTGTTGATTTTAAAAACTAAGAAGCAACAACAAAATATGATTAACAAAAAAATCAAATTTGAAGGACCACAATGCGTGTGCTAGCTATGCTACCATTAGAGCATGCCTTCACTGCATTATTCTTCTTTTGTTACAAGAGCTTAATTAATCTCATGGCTCGCTCCCTTAATTCTTGCTACCATTAGGGCATCTTCAATACTTCCTAAAAAAAACACTTGACAAACTAATGGAATCAGTTGGTAAACTAATAAGTTTCACGAGTGACTAAAAAAAGATAGGAGCTAGCTCCTACTAGATAATTAATGCTCTTATAAGCTTTCCTTGTCCAGTTGTCCTAACTCCCAACGAACAAAAAAAATAGGAAGAAAACACATCTGGCCTTTCTTCTTTTTTTTCTTTTCAACTCAAAACGATCGCTCAGTTACAAAAAAGAGAGCTTGCGATATATTGCGAGCGAGATAACACCGTTACAGGAAAAAAAAAAGACAAGTTGTTCAAGTTCTCTACTAGCTTCCTAGCGCTTCCGTGTCGTTCTAGATGAGCTTCTCTAGCAAAGGACAATAATTTGGTTGCCACGTCAGATGTCGACTCAGTGTCATTTGCTACCAGCTGGCTTATCAAATTGGGAGATTATTGCTCGCACCTGGACCCGGTGTCCAGTCAATTATTAATGATGTTGCTCCATCTTGGTATTTAGGATGGTCAGGTAGTACCATTTCATACCCATACAGTCGTACACATAAAAAAACTCTACCCATCTGAATACCCATATAGGCTCGTGGGTATAAAATTTTACCCATAACTGTACCCGCGCGAGTAATTATACCCGTCGGGTAATTCATACCTGTTAGGAAAGTCTTAAATTCCAATATACTAATCACTCAAAATATTAAATAAACATGCAAAAACAAGTTTAACTTCACATATAACAAATCATATGATTACATAACTTGGAAGTTAGACAAATGATAGCTAGAGAAGAGTTTTATTTTAGCTAAGATGAGCATCTATTAGATGGTTATATTGGTATTGATGCGGTATATTTTACTCATGAGTAGATCGGTATGGGTAATACCAACCCGTACCTGTACCCATCTACCCAACGTGTAGAGGTTCTTGCTCATTAACATACTCGCGGGTAGAAAAATCATCTCGTATACGCCGTAAAAACGTGTCGGATATTTAGATTTTGGGTAACCATCGCCATGAATCGTATTTGATCTCTGCAAGAAACTGTTAGTAATAGTGTCGGCGTTCCGAGACCGGGGGGTCCCCGAGCCGACGAGTGAGAGTGCCGCGTGCCCCAGCCCAGATGGGTCGAGCGCGTGGGCGAGCGCGAAGGGGGGAACAGAGAGAGCGGTCGGTGGCCGGAGCCGGGTCGAGAGGGAGTCGGAGAATTCCCGCGGCCTTCGTGTTCGTCCCGCGCCCAGATCGGGTGCGCTTGCAGTAGGGGGTTACAAGCGTCCGCGCGAGGTGAGGGGAAGCGAGCGGCCCCGAGAGAGCGCCTGCCCCTGCCCTTCGTCCCCGCGAGGCCAACCTTCTCTAAGAAGGCCCTGGTCCTTCCTTTTATAGTCGTAAGGAGAGGATCCAGGTGTACAAGATGGGGGTGTAGCAAGGTGCTACGTGTCTAGCGAGGGAGAGCTAGCGCCCTATGTACATGCCCAGGTGGCAGCCGGAGAGATCTTGGCACCCTGTTGGTGTGGCGTCGTGGCTGTTGGAGGAGTAACGGAGCCGGACGGGGAGATAGCTGTCGGAGTGGCTGGGCCCTTGCTGACGTCCTCCTGCTTTCGTAAGGGAGCTGAGAGCCGCCGTCGTCATGGTCTAGCGGGGCGCCATCATTTGCCTATCTGGCGCGGCTGGCCAGATGGGACGCCGGTCTTGTTCTCTGCGACCCAAGTTGGCTCAGGGCAGGGTGATGATGACGCTCCCTGTTGACGTGGCGGTCTCGTGTCCTAGGTCGGGCGTCGTGGAGGCTCCTCCGAAGCCGAGGTCGAGTCCGTCCTGCAAGACAGAGGCAGAGTTCGAGCCCTGGGTCGGGCGAGGCGGAGATCGTTCGGCAGAGGCCGAGGCGGAGTCCGAGCCCTGGGTCGGGCGAGGCGGAGTTCGTCGTCTTCCGAGGCCTTAGCCCGAGTCCGAGCCCTGGGGTCGGGCGGAGCGGAGTTCGCCGTCTTCCGGGGCTTTAGCCCGAGTCCGAGCCCTTGGGCGGAGCGGAGTTCGCCGTCTTCCGGGGCCTTAGCCCGAGTCCGAGCCCTTGGGCGGAGCGGAGTTCGCCGTCTTCCGGGGCCTTAGCCCGAGTCCGAGCCCTGGGTCGGGCGGAGTCTCCTATGGCACCTCTGGCGAAGTCTGGCCGCCCGTCGGTCTTACCTTTTGCGTTAATCGCCCCGATGACTCGGTCGGTTGGCGCGGTGATTTAGTCAGGGTTTCTTCTTATCGAAGGCGGGGCCTAGGGCGAGCCGGAGATGCGTCTGCCGTGAAAGAGGAGGCCTCAGGCGAGACGGAGTCATCTTAGGGTCGGCTGCCCTCGCCCGAGGCTAGGCTCGGGCGTGGCGTGGTCAAGTCACTCGTATGGACTGATCCCTGACTTAATCAAACCCATCAGGCCTCTGCAGCTTTATGCTGATGGGGGTTACCAGCTGAGAATTAGGCGTCTTGAGGGTACCCCTAATTATGGTCCCCGACAGTAGCCCCCGAGCCTCGAAGAGAGTGTTAACACTCGCTTGGAGGCTTGCGTCGCACTTTTTTGCAAGGGGACCAGCCTTTCTCGGTGGTACTTTGTTCCGGTGGGTGCGCGCGAGCGCACCCGCCGGGTGTAGCCCCCGAGGCCTCGGAGGAGTGGTTTCACTCCTTCGAGGTCTTAATGCCTTGCGTAATGCCTCGGCTGGTCTGGCGGTTCCCTCATGCGAGCAGGGCGTAACCCAGGTGCACTGTCGGGGCCCAAGTTCTCGGGCTGGTATGTTGACGCTGTCAACGGTTCGGCCGGAGCCGGGTTTGCGAGAGCAGCCCCTGAGCCTTCGCACGGAGCGAGAGGACGATCAGGGACAGACTCGACTTTTTATATACGCCCCTACGTCGCCTTTCCGCAAGGAGGAGGGGGGAGTGCGCCATGTTACCCTCGATGGGCACCGAACATGGTGTCTCCGGTGAGCTGCGATCGGGTAATCCGAGTGGACGTCCGTGCCCCGTTCGTTGGGGGTCGGCTAGGGGCCCGGAGGCACGCCCAAAAGTACCTGCGGGTGATCTGCCGGACCCGGTCCCCTAGCGACGGGGTCCGAGGGCTCGTTGCCTCCCTCCGATGGGATTCCGTTACAGAGTCGTTCCCGCTGGTCTCGGAAATGTCCTAGGGTACCTCGGGAGCGCAGCCCGAGCCTTGGTTATGTATCGAACGTACCCCTGGTCATCCCTCGCTCGGCGTCTGGGGCGACTGTGAACCCTTCGACAGGCCAGCCTTCGAACCCCTGATCAGTAGGGGGCACGGAGCCCGAGTAGCCTGAGGCGGTCGTGGAACCTTTCGGGGGCCGACCTTCGAACCCCTGACCAGTAGTGGGTGTCGGGCCCACGCGATCTGAGGCGGCTGTTGAACCCTTCGGGGGGCCAGCCTTCGAACCCCTGATCAGTAGGGAGGCTCGGAGCCTAGTTCCTTCACGGGGAAGGACCCCTTTGGGGTTATCCCCCTTCTCGGTCCCTGTTGCAAGAGATAGAGAAAGAAGGAAAAGGGAAAAAGGATTCGAAATTGAACGTCGTGGCGTACCTTTTTCGGCGTGGTCGTTTTGGCGGAGGCGAAGCGTCGCCAGCTGCCCCTGCCAGAAACGTTACCTGTTTCGCCGCGGAGTTAATGTGCCGGGGTAAGCGGTCGGCGAGGCTGCCGTTGCGCGTGCGCGAGCCGTTCGAGGTACGGGTCGCGGGCGCGTCGTCTTCACGCCGTGAGAGGGGGCTCTCTTGCTGCCTCCGGATGGGACATGAGCTTGGCAGATGGCGTGACCGCTGCTCTCGCGCGCCTGCCACCGTCATTACTGCCGGCCCATTTTTGACCGCTTTTGACCGCTGCGCCAGGCTGGCGCTGTCGGGTCGCGGGCTGGGTCGCCTCGAATCGCGGTATCGGTTCCGCAATCGAGGAGGTGCGGTGGTGGAGCGAGTGGCATAGCGGTTCGCATGCAGCGCCCGGCGCGCCAGTTGCACGACGCGTGGGCTTGAGCCGTCGCGCTGGCCTGTCAGGAGTCAGAGAGGCGCGTCCACTTGGCGCGGTTGCATGCCGCCTGCATGGCCGCCTGCCCCTTTCGCCCGCTGGTCCGGGCAAAGGTGGAGGGTTACTTGTAACCGCTGGGTGGTTGCGTGCGCCGTGCGCGGCGGTTCGGCTTCTTCTGCTTAGAGCCGGTCTGCATGGCAGGCGGGCCCCAGCCCCCGCGCCGCAGGGAAGGGCTTTGGAGGCGTGTTGGAGAAGACTCAGCCCGTGACGGTTGAGGGCGCAAGCAGGGGGAGTTGCCTTTAAAAGGAGGGCGACCCCCTGCGTGGGGTAACCATGTCTCCTTCCTCCCCTATGCATTGTGTCTCTCCATCTTCCGAGCCCCCGGATGGGGGGAAACCGCCGTCTTTTCGCTCCATCGCCGGAAGAACGCAGCTCCGTGGGAGTTGGTACCTTTCAGCCATCGTTCGGCTTCAAGGATTTTCATCATGCAGCCCGGCTGCACCCCTCCACCGGTGGTCACCCAAGAGGGCGACCTCCGGCTTGATGGTGGGGGAAAGCGAGCCGGGCTACGGCATCCGCCCCTTCCTCAGCCTCAAGGATTTTCATCACCAGGGCTGAGGAGGGGCGTGTGCCGGGTCGGGGTTGGCCCCTGCGCGGGTGGTGACCCGCTCCTTCCCTCAGTGATCAGGGGGAAGGGCGGGAGTCGTCCGTGGCGCCAACAGCTGTAGCGTGCCCGGCTCTCTGAGCCGGGCAATCTCGGAGCCGCCCCCGGTGTCGCCTTCCGCCACGGCAACTGGAAGAGGTTCTTCCGCCGGCGCGACGACCGAGGTTGGCCACGGACCGACCTCCGACTCTACGGCCTTCTGCCCGTCCTTGCCTCTCGAGTTTGGGCAAGGGCGGGGGCCTCCCAGCAGCAGTATCCACCCTGAGGCCATCACTGCTGCTGTTGGGCCCCTCGGGACAGACGTCTTCATCGTCGCCGCTGCCGGGGCGGGGCGGCGACGTGCCGTTCGTCGGTCTTCTGCTGCCCCGCAGGCCCTCCCCCATCGAGTGGGGTTGTTCGTACCTGCGGGGGGGAACCGGAGTTCCGTTTGTAATGGCACTTCGAGTGCCGGGTTTTTTGTTCATTTCGGCTTTCGGGGCCTGAACATGTATGTAACTCCGGCACAGAGCCGTGTTTTTTCCTCATTTCTGAGCACTAAGACTCGCCTGTTGTTTGCCTGAACCGCTTCACTAAGCGTGAGTCGCCCCGTGTCAAGGTGACGAGTGAGGTATCCGTATCCCGGAGGCGTAGGAATCCCTCGGCTCGGTCGGACCTGTCGTCCGAGGCTCCTCTAGCTTAGTTAAAGAGACCCCTCGGCCGCTCTTCGACGAGCCGAAGCCAGGGGTAGCGATATCAGCACGAGTAGAGGCGGAGTTGGCTCGGAAACGAAACCTGGTTGGCCGGAGCCTAGCCGGGTTGTTTGTTGGCAGGATCGACGTCGGAGCTGTTCAGCCGAGGCTTCGGACCGAGCTGGTGCCCTCGGAAGGAGGTCGGCCGAGGCCTCGGAGGTGGCCGGCCGAGCCGTCCGCTCGGGCCGGGTTCTCGGAGAAGTCCCTGGCAGAGATTGCTCGAGCGTGATGATGACGTCGTCCTTCGGAGCGGAGGCCCTCGGACCGCGTCGCCGTCCGAGGCTAGGTCGGGCCTTGCCGAAGGTGCTGTTGATGCCGAGGGTGTCGTCGCCCTCTTCCAGCGTCAAGATCCGAGCCTGCAGGGTCAAATCGTCTTGTAGCGTGGGCCTTGCGCGGCCGTTGAGGCCAGAACACATACCCTTGTTGCGTTATAAAGCTGCGTCTCTTTTCCTCTCGTTTCGAGTATCTGGACCTTTTGGTCGGTAGCAGGGATGTTAGTGCGAGCAAGAGTTGCTTCTCGCGGAAGGTGATGAGTGAGGTATCCGTATCCCGGAGGCGTGGGAGTCCCTCGGCTCGGTCGGCCTTGCCGCTTACGCGTACTTTTACCCGCCCATGAAGCCCTGTCACCGACTTGGTCGAGAAGGCTCGAAGAATCGCTTCGACAGAAGAGCTCCCATACGTAAAGACTCGTTCGATCCGCGGATTCGCCTTATCCGAGCGCGAGTTACTTATCGCAGAAGGTGATGAGTGAGGTATCCGTATCCCGGAGGCGTAGGAGTTCCTCGGCTCGGTCAGCCTTGACTGCTTACGTGTACTCCGTCGTTTCCAGGACCCGCTTTTCGAAGTAATCAAAAAGCACGAAAGATGTTCTGGTGAAAGAGATTTTTTGTTCGAGGAAAATTTTGACGCAGAGGGGGTTTCCCCCCTTTTAGCCCCCGAGGGAGGGTCGGGCTCTGCCGAGGCGAGGCTGACCCTTCCTTGTTGACTAAACTTTTGCGTGGGTGCGAGGTATATAAACAACTTGGAAACATCTTAAGGGTAGAAGCGACGTAGCTGTTGGATATTCCAAGCGTTGCCGTAGACCTCGCCTTGACTGTTGGCCAGCTTGTACGTTCCGGGCTTCAGAACTTTGGCGATGACGAACGGCCCCTCCCAGGGGGGCGTGAGCTTGTGCCTCCCTCGGGCGTCTTGCCGCAGCCGAAGCACCAGATCGCCCACCTGGAGATCTCGGGGTCGGACCCCTCGGGCGTGGTAGCGTCGCAGGGACTGCTGATACCGCGCCGAGTGTAGTAAGGCTCTGTCCCGAGCCTCGTCCAGCTGGTCCAGCGAGTCTTCTCGGCTAGCTTGGTTGCTTTCTTCGTTGTAGGCTCTCGTCCTCGGGGAGCCGTATTCCAGGTCCGTGGGCAGGATGGCCTCGGCCCCGTAGACCAGAAAAAACGGCGTGAAACCCGTGGCCCGGCTTGGCGTCGTCCTCAGGCTCCAGACCACCGAGGGGAGTTCCTTCATCCACCGCTTGCCGAACTTGTTGAGGTTGTTGTAGATCCGAGGCTTGAGCCCTTGTAGGATCATGCCATTGGCACGCTCTACTTGCCCATTCGACATGGGATGAGCTACGGCGGCCCAGTCCACCCGGATGTTGTGATCCTCGCAAAAATCCAAGAATTTTTTGCCGGTGAACTGGGTGCCATTGTCGGTGATGATGGAGTTCGGAACCCCGAAGCGATGGATGATGTTGGTGAAGAACGCCACCGCCTGCTCGGACCTGATGCTGTTCAGGGGTCGGACCTCGATCCACTTGGAGAATTTGTCGATGGCGACCAGCAGGTGCGTGTAGCCCCCGGGCGCCTTCTGTAGAGGGCCGACGAGGTCCAGACCCCACACAGCGAAGGGCCAGGTGATGGGTATCGTCTACAGAGCCTGAGCGGGCAGGTGGGTCTGCTTCGCATAGAATTGGCACCCTTCGCAGGCGCGGACAATTCTAGCGGCGTCAGCCACCGCCGTTGGCCAGTGGAAACCTTGGCGGAAAGCGTTCCCGACGAGGGTTCGAGGTGCTGCATGGTGACCGCAAGCCCCCGAGTGTATTTCCCGCAGGAGTTCCTGACCTTCGGCGATGGAGATGCATCGCTGGAGGATGCCCGAGGGGCTGCGGTGGTAGAGCTCCTTCTCATCGCCCAGCAAGACGAACGACTTTGCGCGTCGCGCTACCCGCCGAGCCTCGGCTTGGTCGAGGGGCAGTTCTCCTTGACGGAGATATTGCAGGTACGGGGTTTGCCAATCTTGATCTGGCACGACCCCGTTCTGCTCCTCCTCGATGCGCAGTGCTTCGCCCTCGGGCTCCGAGGGTTCCTCGGGGTGAGCCGAGGATGGCTCGGGCTGGGCCGAGGTCACCTCGGACGAGGCCGAGGGTGCTTCGGGCTCGGGCGCGTCATCCATCTTGACGGAGGGTTGGTGCAGATCTCGGGAGAAGACGTCCGGGGAACCGTCGTTCGCCCCGAGGCTATCTTCGCCAGCTCGTCCGCAGTCTCGTTGTAGCGCCGGGCGATGTGGTTAAGCTCGAGCCCGTAGAACTTGTCTTCCAGGCGTCGAACCTCCTCACAGTAAGCCTCCATCTTTGGGTCGCGGCAGAGGGAGTTCTTCATGACTTGGTCGATGACGAGCTGCGAGTCGCCGCGCGCATCGAGGCGTCGGACCCCTAGCTCGATGGCGATTCGCAATCCGTTGATCAAAGCCTCGTACTCAGCCACATTGTTGGACGCCGGGAAATGGAGGCGAAGCACGTAGCGCAGGTGTTTCCCGAGGGGCGAGACGAAAAGCAGGCCCGCGCCAGCTCCCGTCTTCATCAGCGACCCGTCGAAAAACATGGTCCAAAGCTCTGGTTGGATCGGAGCCGTTGGCAACTGGGTATCGACCCATTCGGCTACGAAATCCGCCAGTACCTGGGACTTGATGGCCTTCCGAGGGGCGAACGAGATTGCCTCGCCCATGATTTCCACCGCCCACTTCGCGATCCGCCCCGAGGCTTCTCGGCACTGGATGATCTCCCCCAGGGGGAAGGATGACACCACAGTCACCGGATGGGACTCGAAGTAATGTCGCAACTTTCGCCTCGTCAGGATCACTGCATATAGCAGCTTCTGGACTTGTGGGTAGCGGATCTTGGTCTCGGACAGCACTTCGCTGGCGAAGTAAACTGGCCTCTGAATGGGCAAAGCATGCCCCTCTTCCTGCCTTTCGACTACGATCGCGGCGCTGACCACCTGAGTGGTTGCGGCGACGTAGACCAGGAGGGTTTCTCCATCAGCTGGGGGTACCAAGATGGGCGCCTGGGTGAGGAGCGCCTTCAGGTTCCCGAGGGCTTCCTCGGCCTCGGGAGTCTAAGCGAAGCACTCGGCCTTCCTTAAGAGGCGGTACAGGGGCAGGCCTCTCTCGCCGAGGCGCGAGATGAAACGGCCCAAGGCCGCGAGGCATCCCATGACCCTCTGTACGCCTTTTAAGTCCTTGATGGGCCCCATGTTTGTGATCGCTACGATCTTCTCCGGGTTGGCTTCGATGCCCCGCTCGGAGACGATGAACCCCAAGAGCATGCCTCGGGGCACCCCGAAGACGCACTTCTCGGGATTAAGCTTGACGCCCTTCGCCTTGAGACACCGGAATGTCAGTTCGAGGTCGGAGAGAAGGTCGGAGGCTTTCCTCGTCTTGACTACGATGTCATCGACGTAGGCCTCGACCGTGCGACCAATGTGTTCGTCGAACACATGGTTCATGCACCGCTGGTACGTTGCACCCGCGTTTCTCAACCCGAACGGCATTGTGACATAACAGTACATGCCGAAGGGTGTGATGAAAGAAGTC
This sequence comes from Zea luxurians, assembly GCA_029449295.1. Lineage (NCBI taxonomy): Eukaryota > Viridiplantae > Streptophyta > Magnoliopsida > Poales > Poaceae > Zea > Zea luxurians. Next base: position 34,242,066 of record JAOPSE010000009.1, on the reverse strand, counting down.
GCGAGCTGGTCGGACTCTTTCATCTTGATTTGATGATACCCTGAGTAGGCATCGAGGAAAGACAGGGTTTCGCACCCTGCAGTGGAGTCCACAATTTGGTCGATGCGAGGTAGAGGGTAGGGGACCTTCGGACATGCTTTGTTGAGACCAGTGTAGTCTACACACATCCGCCACTTCCCCCCTTTTTTCCTCACAAGTACAGGGTTGGCAAGCCATTCGGGATGGAATACCTCTTTAATGAACCCTGCTGCCATCAGCTTGTGGACCTCCTCGCCTATCACCCTGCGCCTTTCCTCATCGAATCGGCGCAGAGGCTGTCTGACCGGCCGGGCTCCGGCCCGAATATCCAGCGAGTGCTCGGCGACATCCCTCGGTATGCCGGGCATGTCCGAGGGACTCCACGCAAAAACGTCGGCGTTTGCGCGGAGAAAGTCGACGAGCACTGCTTCCTATTTGGGGTCGAGCCCGGAACCGATCCGGATCTGCTTGGAGGTGTCGCCACTGGGGTCGAGAGGGACGGCCTTAACCGTCTCCGCTGGCTCGAAGTTGCCGGCATGCCGCTTTACGTCCGGCACCTCTCGGGAGAGGCTTTCCAGGTCGGCAATGAGGGCCTCGGACTCGGCGAGGGCCTCGGCGTACTCCACGCACTCCACATTGCATTCGAATGCGTGTTTGTACGTGGGGCCGACGGTGATGACCCCGTTGGGGCCTGGCATCTTGAGCTTCAGGTAGGTGTAGTTGGGGATGGCCATGAACTTCGCGTAGCATGGCCTCCCCAACACTGCGTGGTAGGTTTCTCGGAACCCGACCACCTCGAACGTCAAAGTCTCCCTTCGGAAGTTGGAGGGTGTTCCGAAGCAGACAGAGAGGTCGAGCTGTCCGAGGGGCTGGACACGCTTCCCGGGGATGATCCCATGGAAGGGCGCAGCGCCTGCTCGGACGGATGACAGATCGACGCGCAGGAGCCTGAGGGTCTCAGCGTAGATGATGTTGAGGCAGCTGCCTCCATCCATCAGGACCTTGGTGAGCCTGACGTCGCCGATGACGGGATCGACGACGAGCGGATACTTCCCTGGGCTCGGCACGTGGTCGGGGTGGTCGTCCCGGTCGAAGGTGATGGGCTTGTCGGACCAGTCTAGGTAGACTGGCGCCGCCACCTTCACCGAGCAGACCTCCCGACGCTCTTGCTTACGATGCCGAGCCGAGGCATTCGCCGCATGCCCTCCGTAGATCATGAAGCAATCGCGGACCTCTGGGAACTCTCCTGCTTGGCGATCCTCCCTTTTGTCGTCGTCGCGGGCCTTGCCACCCTCTGCGGGTGGCCCGGCCCAGTGGAAGTGGCGCCGAAGCATGACGCACTCCTCGAGGGTGTGCTTGACGGGCCCCTGATGGTAGGGGCACGTCTCCTTGAGTGCCTTGTCGAAGAGGTTAGCACCTCCGGGGGGCTTCCGAGGGTTCTTGTGCTCGGCGGCGGCGACAAGGTCTACATCGGGAACGTCGCGTTTCGCTTGCGACTTCCTCCTGCCTTTCTTCTTGGCACCGCGCGGAGTGGACGCCTCGGGGGCATCTTCCGACGGGCGGCCCTGGGGCTGCTTGTCCTTTCGGAAGATGGCCTCTACCGCCTCCTGGCCGGAGGCGAACTTGGTGGCGATGTCCATCAGCTCGCTCGCCCTGGTGGGGGTCTTGCGACCCAGCTTGCTCACCAGGTCGCGGCAGGTGGTGCCGGCGAGGAACGCGCCGATGACATCGGAGTCGGTGATGTTGGGCAGCTCGGTGCGCTGCTTCGAGAACCGCCGGATATAGTCTCGGAGAGACTCTCCCGGCAGTTGCCGACAGCTTCGGAGGCCCCAGGAATTCCCGGGGCGCACGTACGTGCCCTGGAAGTTCCCGGCGAAAGCCTGGACCAGATCCTCCCAGTTGGAAATCTGCCCCGGGGGCAGGTGTTCCAACCAGGCACGAGCGGTGTCGGAGAGAAATAGGGGGAGGTTTCGGATGATGAGGTTGTCATCGTCCGTCCCACCCAGTTGGCAGGCCAGGCGGTAGTCCGCAAGCCACAATTCCGGTCTCGTCTCCCCCGAGTACTTCGTGATAGTAGTCGGGGGTCGGAATCGGGGCGGAAACGGCGCCCGCCGAATGGCTCGGCTAAAGACCTGCGGACCGGGTGGTTCGGGCGAGGGACTCCGATCCTCCCCGCTGTCGTAGCGTCCCCCACGCCTGGGGTGATAGCCTCGGCGCACCCTTTCGTCGAGGCGTGCCCGACGGTCGCGATGAGGGTGCTCGTCGCCGAGGTGGCCCGGGGCCGCAGGCGCGGTGTTGCGCGTGCGCCCGGTGAAGACCGAGGCTTCCCGCGCGAGTCGGGAAGTCGCGGCACGAGGTTCCGAGGGGTATCCCTGCCTTCGGGAGGCAGAGCTCTCGGCCCGCCGGGCTGCAGCGCCTTCCAGGAGATGCTTGAGTTCTCCCTGGATTCGCCGACCCTCGGTGGTTGATGACTCCGGCATCGCTCGGAGGAGCATCGCTGCAGCGGCCAGGTCCTGACCGGTTCCGCCGGATGCGGGTGGCGGTCTGTCCCTGGCATCGTTGGCGATGCGGTGCTGGAGACCTTGGGGCAGGTGACGTATTCCTCCGGCCGGGGGTTGGCTCGCCCACACCTGCCCGATGTTCTGGCGGATTGCCTCGAGCGCCCCTGCTTCCTCATCGAGCCCGGCCTGCGCCCCGCGGACTTGCTCGAGCTGTGGGTCGTGACCCCCCGCCGGAACGGGGACCACAGCTAGCTCCCGCGGGATGTCGGCGCGAGGCGCTGGCCTAGGGGGATCACCCTCCTCCGGCATGCCGAGACAGCCGCCTCCGGAGGGATCCCCTAGCTCGATGTGGAAACATTCGCGACTCGGGCCGCAGTCCTTGTCGCCAAGGCTGCGGCTGCCGTCGGAACAGTCGGAGAGGCAGTAGTCACATGCGGTCATGAAGTCCCGCATGGCACTAGGGTTGCCAGATCCGGAGAAATCCCAGCAGATGCTGGGGTCGTCATCTTCCTCGGACCCAGAGGGTCCGTAGGTCGAGACACCCGTCAATCGGTCCCAAGGCGACCGCACACAAAACCCCAGAGAGGTTGCACTCGCCTCAATGTGAGCGCCCGCCAAAGCGAGGTCGCCAGGCGGGCTGAGGCCGAGTCGAAATGACGAAAGATGGGGAGCAGTCGGTACCTTTTTGTCGACGAGGGGCGATGAAGTCACGTCGGGGGCTGACCGCGCCGTCGTCTTGGGTACAAGGGCGACGTCTTGCAGGCCTTCCGTGAGCGTGCTGGCGTCGTCCACTTGCTCGGGGTCGACGTGTTGCGGGGGGATGGCGCTCGCGTTTGCCTCGAACGCGAGGGCGACGCTTGGCGTGTCCCCCGTTGAGGCGCCGGGGACGTCGATTTGCTCAACAGCCGTCGGAGCGCGATCTCCCGCTTGGCCCCGGTTGCCCCGCCTCCTCCTCCTCCGATGGCGAGGGAGAGGATGGGGCGAGCTCGAAAGTTGTCCTTCCCCCGCGCGGGAAAGACATCGTCGATTCCGCCGCCGGCGGGCGGGCTGTCCGCCACCATTGTCGCTGCCGCGCGGCGGTGGAAGGAGTACCATGTCGTAGTTGCCGTCGAGAGACATGAACTCGAGGTTCCCGAAACGGAGCACCGTCCCGGGTTGAAGAGGTTGTTGGAGACTGCCCATCTGGAGCTTGACGGGAAATCGAACGTCGACACGCAGCGTGCCCCTACCTGGCGCGCCAACTGTCGGCGTTCCGAGACCGGGGGGTCCCCGAGCCGACGAGTGAGAGTGCCGCGTGCCCCAGCCCAGATGGGTCGAGCGCGTGGGCGAGCGCGAAGGGGGGAACAGAGAGAGCGGTCGGTGGCCGGAGCCGGGTCGAGAGGGAGTCGGAGAATTCCCGCGGCCTTCGTGTTCGTCCCGCGCCCAGGTCGGGTGCGCTTGCAGTAGGGGGTTACAAGCGTCCGCGCGAGGTGAGGGGAAGCGAGCGGCCCCGAGAGAGCGCCTGCCCCTGCCCTTCGTCCCCGCGAGGCCAACCTTCTCTAAGAAGGCCCTGGTCCTTCCTTTTATAGTCGTAAGGAGAGGATCCAGGTGTACAAGATGGGGGTGTAGCAAGGTGCTACGTGTCTAGCGAGGGAGAGCTAGCGCCCTATGTACATGCCCAGGTGGCAGCCGGAGAGATCTTGGCACCCTGTTGGTGTGGCGTCGTGGCTGTTGGAGGAGTAACGGAGCCGGACGGGGAGACAGCTGTCGGAGTGGCTGGGCCCTTGCTGACGTCCTCCTGCTTTCGTAAGGGAGCTGAGAGCCGCCGTCGTCATGGTCTAGCGGGGCGCCATCATTTGCCTATCTGGCGCGGCTGGCCAGATGGGACGCCGGTCTTGTTCTCTGCGACCCAAGTCGGCTCAGGGCAGGGTGATGATGACGCTCCCTGTTGACGTGGCGGTCTCGTGTCCTAGGTCGGGCGTCGTGGAGGCTCCTCCGAAGCCGAGGTCGAGTCCGTCCTGCAAGACAGAGGCAGAGTTCGAGCCCTGGGTCGGGCGAGGCGGAGATCGTTCGGCAGAGGCCGAGGCGGAGTCCGAGCCCTGGGTCGGGCGAGGCGGAGTTCGTCGTCTTCCGAGGCCTTAGCCCGAGTCCGAGCCCTGGGGTCGGGCGGAGCGGAGTTCGCCGTCTTCCGGGGCTTTAGCCCGAGTCCGAGCCCTTGGGCGGAGCGGAGTTCGCCGTCTTCCGGGGCCTTAGCCCGAGTCCGAGCCCTTGGGCGGAGCGGAGTTCGCCGTCTTCCGGGGCCTTAGCCCGAGTCCGAGCCCTAGGTCGGGCGGAGTCTCCTATGGCACCTCTGGCGAAGTCTGGCCGCCCGTCGGTCTTACCTTTTGCGTTAATCGCCCCGATGACTCGGTCGGTTGGCGCGGTGATTTAGTCAGGGTTTCTTCTTATCGAAGGCAGGGCCTAGGGCGAGCCGGAGATGCGTCTGCCGTGAAAGAGGAGGCCTCAGGCGAGACGGAGTCATCTTAGGGTCGGCTGCCCTCGCCCGAGGCTAGGCTCGGGCGTGGCGTGGTCAAGTCACTCGTATGAACTGATCCCTGACTTAATCAAACCCATCAGGCCTCTGCAGCTTTATGCTGATGGGGGTTACCAGCTGAGAATTAGGCGTCTTGAGGGTACCCCTAATTATGGTCCCCGACAAATAGTTACTGACACCTTTGTAAGCTGCAACTCCCCTCGAAGATATCAGTATGGGCATATAGCCATCCGTTCTCATACACAACTATTTACGTCTATTTTGTACTTTTATATCTTCGTCTTCGGTCTTCCTTTTTTACACCTACACTCGAACCATCTATTTAGAGCTTTCAATGTGCAGTTCATCTTCGGTCATTGTCAACACGAATCGTCGAGTGATACTGCGCTAATGCTGACTGAGAAGTAGAATACAGTGTTAGCTGTTGTTGGCTTGTTGCACATTCTTTACTCATATTTTTTTGTTCAAACATTTGTTGCAAAGCATCAGCACAGACGTATGAACTTCTGCAGCTCTCGATAGCGATTTTTAAAACAAAACTTTAATATTATCTTCTTTTTTAAATATTTACCATTTTATTTTTAAACTAAATCAAGACAAATAAAAAAGAACGGAGCGATTTCTATATTTTGGAGAATTGATTTAGAAAGCTGAGCAACTCCAGGTGTTGTATTTTCTCATCCATCCACATCCACCGTTGGTTCTTTTCTACTCACGTCTGTGGGGTCCAACCGTCCGATCCGGGACAACCGACCAGCGCTTCGTGTTCCACACCGTACGTCGTCGTTCCCCTACCCTGGCCTCCAGTCCAGTCCCACTCCCAGGTCCGGACCTTGATCGCCGCCATGCCTCGGCGCGAGGAATGGGGCCTTCGGTTCGGTTCTACCCTCGCACGCGCCGCCGGCTGCGCGCCGCCGTGTCTTCAGCCGTGGCCGGCGCCGCATCAGCGTGCTCCAGAGAGGACCGCAGCTTCCAGCATGTGTCCGTGTCCCCGACGCCGCCCCACACTATGGGGATTGGGAAGGGCCGCTGACCCCACGCACTTGCCCGCTGGCCAGTGTTGGAACTTGGAAGGTTTGGGAAATGAGATGTCGATTTTAAGCTGACTGTTGAGATTTTTAAGCTTACAGCTTTGTAAAATTAATCTTCGACCAACGGTTTGAAATTTCATGTTTAGAGTTGCATTTCTCGATTCAATAGTTTAATAATTTTCTCTAATTTTAGCTTAAGAGAGAAGAGATGGAGCGCCTGGCTTGAGTTGGCCGCACGCAGCTGGGAAGTAGGATCCCAAAACACTGTCGTCCATGTATTGTTTGACTTAAACATTTGTCCGTATCTATTATTTCAATTTCTTTTTATAATCTACAATCACAAGATATTCATGTGCTGTTTGTGAATAGAAAACATTGTACAATGATTTTGTGGCATCAGCTATTATTATTTGTGTTTTGTTTGTGAGAGGGACAGAGGGTACACTAATGATTGGCTAAACCTTAGTCTTACATCGCTGTCTTTCCTTGCGCAACCACCAATTGGGTAAAAACATATAAGCAGGCTTACCGATCAATCAATATAAAAGGGTAGCTTTCAAGAAGTCTGCTTATGTAATACCATTATTTTCCTTGAAGGATTGATAATCACCAAAATAGCATTATATTGTCGTCATACTGCTGCAGTAGCCTTTTCTTCTGTAACAGACCATCTAGTTATTATCTTCAGTTTCAGGCTCTGTTGTTTGAAACGTCAAGATGGTTAATTTCGGAAAGAAATTGATGGCTGATCAAGTGGAAGAATGGAAAGGGTATGACTTTTCTTTTGCCACTTATGAAATGATATATCCTTTGTCTTTTCAGGCAAAGGTTCTTGATTTTCATATATGCGCACTCCACTAGGATACATTAGTACACCATACTGTAGTTATCAACATATCACAGTCCTTAGTATCATCATCTGGTTAAATTTATAATTAAATTAAACAAAATCTAGCAGCTATCGAATTGATAGGTTGCATTACAATGATGAAGTCACTTCCCGCTAATACAAGCTAATGTCACTTTGTTTAACGGTTTATCAGGAATCTTATCAGCTTTTTGGTCTTTCCATTGCTAGATACTACATCAATTACAAGCTGATGAAGAAAATGTTAAAGCGATATGTCCAACAGACCCAACATGATGGGAAAGATCGTGAACAAGTTCTTAAAGACTTTTCAAGGATTCTTGATGACCAGGTACACAAAGAAAGCTTTCCCTTGAAATGAACAGTAGTCACTTGTAGCCTTGTAAGGAATAGAACAGTGTCGCACGACAAACTTAATAGTCTTACGGGGCGTTTGGATCCCTTCATTTTATAGGAATTGAAATTCACTCAATAAAGTAACTTATTTAGTTTGAAATTTGACATTCCACCACTTTCCAAAGTTCAGATATAAGCCTATCTTAAATTCATAGAGTGGAGGATGAGAAATGATTTTATGCATGATTAGAATTTATTTCTACTCTGTAACTTACATGACACTCTTCGTCTCACTCATCTATAGTAAAAATATAACACATAAATATCTCCGATATCTTGCTAATAATAGTATACAAATATATTTTGCATAAAACCAAATTAACTTAATTGATATATACCTAAATTATTATTATTATTATTAAAATGGAATTCAATTCTAATGATCCAAACGGGGCGTTAGTGAATTGGGATCATTTTTCTTAATTGTGAGCTAAAATACACATGTATTTCTTTGTTCCAGATTGAAAGGATTGTGCTTTTTATGCTACAACAACAAGGCCATCTTGCTAGTAGGATTGAGGAATTGGGAGAAAAACGCACTGTTCTTCTAGAAGAGTATGACATATCACAAGTTTATCAGCTACATGATGCATACAGAGAAGTCGGGCTTGATCTCATAAAGCTTCTCCGCTTTGTTGATGTCAATGCTACTGGTATACGCAAGATCCTAAAGAAATTTGATAAACGCTTTGGCTACAAGTTCACTGATTATTATGTCACCACTCGTGCAAATCATCCTTATTCTCAACTTCAGCAAGTCTTTAAGCAAGTGGTAATTTTCATGGATTTTGCATTTTTAGGGACTGTTGCCTTTTTCTTTCTTGATGTGTGAAGTAATTCACCAGGACCTATTATTTATCATGCACTCATATGGATGCAGGGAATTGTAGCTGTTGTAGGTGCATTATCGCGCAACCTTGAATATCTGCAACATCATGAAGGAAGCTTTGTGTCCATCTATGATCGTCCAGCAGTTACCTTGAAGGTATTCTATTTTCATTATTATGTTCTCAGTTTAAAACTTATGTTGACGAATTTATAGATGAAAACCTTGTAAGGTGCTCTTTCTGACCTCAAAACTGCATCAACTATATTTCCACTTGAACTAGGGTGTGATGTGACACTTTTTTTTGGTTATATTCAGGACCCTATTATAGACCAAGTAAATCATGCAGTACAGAAACTCACGCATGCCACAAATTTTATGCAATTCTTGGGACAACACGCTCTTATTGTCCAGGAAGATGCACAAAGCGAGTCGGAGGATATTGTTGACGATCAGAGCTACCATTTCATGTCCCTGATGCTTAATCTAGTGAACACATTCCTTTACATGGTGAATACATATATCATTGTGCCGACTGCAGATGACTATGCAGTAAGCCTTGGGGCTGCTGCGACTGTCTGTGGTATAATTATTGGATCGATGGCAGTCGCTCAAGTGTTCTCTTCAGTCTACTTCAGTGCTTGGTCAAATAAGTCCTACTTCAAACCTCTCGTGTTCAGTAGCATTATGCTGTTTCTTGGAAACCTGCTGTATGCATTGGCATATGATTTGAATTCACTTATAGTTCTCCTGATTGGACGGCTGCTATGTGGGTATGCAATTTTCTCAATTCACTCTATCTCACTTCATTTATGTTTCACTTTTGTAAGCGCATTGATCTGGGTGAAAATTACTAGCAATGATCCTTAAGCTTAGGGCAATATTCTAGAATATTTATATTGCTGAATACAAAAAAATAGAAACCGTAGAGCAAGGGGATAAAGGATTTAAAATCTCAAGACTGGCATTAATATATCTGCTTTTCCATTTCTTTTATAAAACTTAACTAGTTATCCCTTTGGGCTAGTAATTTGTCTATATTGTTTAAGGTTCTTGATTTTTTTGAAGATGCATCTGTGATCGAGCTGCCAACATGTAATGTGCAGGTTAGGCTCTGCAAGAGCAGTGAACCGCCGCTATATCAGTGACTGTGTGCCTCTCAAGATGAGGCTACAAGCCTCTGCTGGGTTCGTTAGTGCTAGCGCTCTTGGCATGGCATGTGGCCCTGCTCTTGCTGGTTTTCTCCAGATTAAATTCAAGATATACTCGCTCAGTTTTAATCAGAGCACATTGCCTGGATGGGTCATGTGCATTTCTTGGCTTATTTACTTATTGTGGCTGTGGCTTACATTCAAGGAGCCAGAACACTTCACTAAAACTATGGTCAATGAACAACCATCCGAATCTGGTAAGCTAACAATACACTGAAATGGCAACATGTTTTGTTTGAATTCATGAATATACTCGAATCAAACCTTACTGTACAATCAGGATGTGTATGCTTACCATTCTCAGGAACTTTTCTGAGATGTTTATTTCCTTATTATGAAAATAGGCCGCCAAGGAAATTCTAACTTGGAGGCAGGTCTAGCTGAACCATTGCTTCAAGGTATAGAACGAAGGCAGGATGAGAACTCAGAAGTTAATGATGATACTGAAGTAGAGTCAGAAAGCTCTCATGAACCAGCAACATCAATTGCTTCAGCATACAGATTGCTAACTCCATCTGTGAAGGTTTCCTTCCCCCTCCCTTCCTAATTATCGATTTTTCTTTGCCTTATTCTTGCTTCAAACATTTGGAAGAAAGAAGCTCACAATCTACATAGGGGTCTTTTATAAATGAAGTTAGATAAATTAACTATATAATATAATAAAACTGTATCTTTAAATAGTAATGGGTATACATTCCAGTTACTAGTAGGTACATCTTCATGTCATATAAGGCCAACCTAGGAGAAACTAGGTTGCATTTATTATTATTAAGATGAAAATATACACCCAAATTCACCTTGACAAGGACTTGAACCTAGGTGGTCTGGGTTTACGTCCACACCTTTGACCAAGTGAGCTAGCTCAGTTTCCTTGACACGCCAGCCAGATGAAAAGTTGCATGTGCAGCTACCCCTTTTCTACGCCCTTTTCATCTTTCAATCTTTGTTGGAGCTACCTTCTCATGTATTCATATCTTTAAAAAATGGTTGTTTGTCAGGCCCAGCTACTGATATACTTCATGCTCAAGTACGCAATGGAAATACTACTATCAGAATCGAGCGTTGTCACCACATACTATTTTAGCTGGTCTACAAGTGCCGTGGCTATCTTTCTAGCGATTCTTGGATTAACGGTTCTTCCAGTAAATGCCATTGTTGGAAGCTACATTACAAATTTATTCGAGGATAGGTAAGCTTTGTACTCTTACAAAACATACTACATGAAACTTTTATATTCCCTAGACATTGTTTTTCTCTTAAACTGAGACATGCTCTGCAGATGTATCACCAGTTGTTTCACAAAATAAGAACTTGCTCTATCATTTGCAGGCAAATTTTGTTGGCATCTGAAGTCATGGTTCTCATCGGTATAATCATGAGCTTTTGTTTCACACCTCACTACTCCATCCCGCAATATGTTCTTTCAGCTCTCATCACATTTGTATTTGCTGAGGTGCTTGAAGGTATGTATGTTTATATTTTTTTTTCTCGAAAGCGCAGGGGAACTGCGCTTTTAATTATATTAAGAAGAGGAAAAAACATAATACATAGTACAATAGCGCTCCTTACGGAGGCCAGAAACAAGCATAAAGAAACACATCCATTAGGAATTCAGGCTACCGACAAAGGAGCAGCCAAAAAGGAGAGACCCTTGGCCCCTGCTAGCTCCCAAAGGTTTCTCTCCTCATCAGCCTGCTTCAGGATTCGAGAGAGGCTGGGGGTTTCTCCATCAAACACACATCTATTGCGGAGGTTCCATATCTTCCAGGCACCCAAAATGATGAGAGAATCCAGCCCTTTCTTGACCATTCCCTGCACTGTCTCAGCAACCCCCTTCCACCACTCTAAGAAGGATGTGAGGCCCGGCTGTGGGGCCAGGGCATGTAACCCAATTTTCCTCAGAAGCATATACCAGAAAATTCTTGTGAAGACGGAGGAGATAAGGAGGTGGTTCATGGTTTCATCTTCCTGGTCACAAAGAGGACACCTGTGCGGGTGATTCAGGCCCTTTTTGGCCAAACGATCAGCAGTCCAGCATCTGTTGTGTGCCACCAACCAAATGAAAAAACGACACTTTGAGGGGGCCCAAGATCTCCAGATTCTTTTGTAGTGATCAAAAGTAGTAGATCCTAAGAACAGGCCATTATAAGCTGCTTTCGCTGTGTATTTACCATCTGCAGCAAGGCTGAAAACATGTTTATCCCTTATGTTTGGCTGTAACTCAATCCCTGAGAGGGATTCCCAAAGATTTAGATAATCGACCAAGATTCTTACTGTAAGGGCCCCCTTAATATCTGAAATCCATTTCCTGTTTAAAAGTGCTTCTTTCACCGTCCTTTCGTTAGCAATTCTTCTTGGAATTGACTTGTGCAGACTAGGGGCAATATCAGCGATTCGAGTGCCATGCAGCCATCTATCATTCGAGAACAAGGTGTTTGAACCATCCCCAACCATAGAAACAAGAGCCATGGAGAAAAAAGCCCTAGCTTTGTTTGGGACCTGTATGGGAAGACTTGCCCAAGGCCGCCCCAAATCTGTTTTCTGCAACCACAGCCATCTCATGCGGAGAGCCCAACAAAGCTCAGGGAGGCTAGAGATTCCCAAGCCTCCCAGCTGAAAGGGACGACACACCTTTCCCCAGGCAACCAAACAGTGTCCTCCCTTTGCTTCCTTTGTGCCTCTCCATAGAAAACCCTTATCTTATCAATGGCATCTAAGGCCCATTGGGGAATGTCAATTGCCATTGCTAAATAAACTGTCATGCCTGTGAGAACATGTTGCACCTGAATTCTCCTTCCTGCTCTAGACATCAAGTCAGCTTTCCAATTAGGGAGTTGATCTGCAATTCTTTCAACAAAGGGCTGGAACTGCTGTCGAGAAAGCTTATGCAAGGATAGGGGGAGCCCCAAATACCTGCAGGGGAAGGTTGCCATCTCACAAGGCAGCAAATTCTGAACTTCCATCAAATTCCCTTCGGGGCATTGAATAGGATATACATTTGATTTCTGTACATTATTTATGAGGCCAGAAGCATCTCCAAAAAGTTGCAGGATGTCTAGAGTGATAGAAGTTTCTTCAGCGGTAGGATGTAAAAACACAGCCACATCATCTGCATATATTGAAATCCTATGGAGCTTCTTTCTTCTAGATAACTGTTGTAGCAAACCTGCTTCTTCTGCTTTAGTGAATAAGAGACCAAGAACATCCATAACTAGGATGAATAGCATGGGGGAGAGGGGGTCTCCCTGCCTGAGCCCTCTCCTATGGGCTAAACGTTCCCTCGGGGAACCATTGAGCAGCACTTGTGTAGTGGAGGAAGCCAATAACCCACAAACAATATCCCTCCAGATATGACCAAAACCAATCTGCTGCATGACTTCAATTAGGAAGGGCCAGGACACTGAATCAAAAGCCTTAGTGTTATCAAGTTTGAGGAGTAGGCGAGGCAATTTTTGCTGGTGAAACAGCCTTGCAGTTTGTTGTACCAACATGAAATTATCTTGGATGAACCTTCCCTTTATAAATGCGCTTTGAATCGGAGAGACCAACTCATTTAGCCTTTTGGCCAGCCGATTAGCAAGTATCTTGGTGATCAGTTTTGCAAAACTGTGCACAAGACTAATAGGCCTAAAGTCTTTGACCTGCTCTGCCCCCTCTTTTTTCGGTATCATGGTAATAAAGGCCGTGTTGAGCTTGTAGAAATTGTTGAAATTTCTGCTCCAAACTGCCCTAACTGCAGCCATAACTTCTGCTTTAATACTTCCCCAGCAATCTCTATAGAATCGCCCTGTGAATCCATCCGGCCCTGGGGCCTTATCCAAAGGCAAGCCTTTAATGGTTTCCAAAACCTCTTGTTCTGAAAAAGGGGAGTCTAGATCCTCTAGGTTGTGTCTAGGCAGTCCAAGGGCATCCAAATCAATAATCCTTTCCCTGTTTCCACATTGTTCAATGAGGTTTGTATAAAACTGATCCACTGCTGCTGCTTTTTCACTGTGGTTGGTTAGGATACGATCTCCATCAACCAACATGGTTACAAAATTCTTCCTCTTACGATGCCTTGCATGAATATGGAAAAATCTTGTGTTCGCATCCCCCTCTTTGAGCCATGAGATTCTTGACCTTAATCTTGCCATGGTTCGCTTGAATGAGGACAGCAACAAAGATTGTTTTTTGAGCCTGTTTTTAAGCCAGATCTCTGTCGGGGTAAGTGGTCTTTCGTCATGTGCCATCTCCAGTCTATGCAGCAATTCCTTTGCCAAAGCTAACTGCAATCTTACATGCCCAACCTGCTTGTCACTCCAACCTTGCAGTCTTCTTGTTGTCATTTTTAGCTTCTTCTCTAGAGTCTGGAAAGGGCATCTGACAGCTTCGACTGAGATCCATGCTGAATGCACTTCCTCCTAAAAACCTTCAAGCTTGGTCCAAAAGGATTCGAAATGGAAACGCCGTTTTCCAGGCTTATTGTCACTGAGTCCCAAAAGCAAGGGACAGTGGTCCGAATCAAGTGACGCAGCACTGTGGAGAATAACTCTAGGGAAGGTTAGCTCCCAATCCACAGAACAAAACACTCTATCAAGCTTAACAAGGACAGGGTTATCTTGCTGGTTAGACCAAGTGAATTTGCGTCCTAACAGCGGAATCTCCTTGAGGCCAAGATCGTTGATCAAATCCCTGAAACGACCCATCATGGCTCTATTAAAATTGGAGTTATTCTTATCTGATGTTTTATAGATGAGGTTAAAATCCCCAGCCACCAGCCAAGGACCAGCACAGGCTGTTTTGACATCTCTGAGTTCCTGAAGAAAAAGGATTTTTCCATCATCTCCCTGAGGGCCGTACACACAGGTAAGCCACCAAGCCTGCCCTTGCTCCCTGCACAACTGGACTGAAACACTGTGATTGTCGATTCTTTGCTGCCTTGTATGGCCTATATGTCTTTTCCAAGTGATCAAGATGCCACCACTTGCACCTGTTGATGGCAGGTAGACGTAATCAGAGAACTCAGCTCCAAGCATGGAGAGGATAGTTCTTGTTGAAATGCTCTGCATTTTAGTTTCCTGGACACAAACCACATCCACTTGGGAAGAGTCCACAAGCTCTTTAACCGAGTCTTGCCGTACTGAGGAGTTCAGTCCTCTCACATTCCAGAATAAAATTTTGTTTGGATTCATGGATACCAGTCTACAGAACACTACCACAAAGAACAGGGGGGGAACCTAGGCTTAAACAAGCACTTCTGGTGGCGTGGGCCAACCGAAAAGGGCTGACAAGGCCTCCACCTGGATCTGAGAAAGTGGGTGCTTGAAAAGCTCTGCATAAGCCTTGAGGGCTTCCTGACTGATGCCTTCATCTTCAGTAATGATCTGCAGGGCTTTCATGGCTTTTTTGGTGGCCCTGCCACCCCAATCTTGCATGCTGAATTCCACTCCAGCTCCAGCGACACGTCGGCTTCGTCTTGGCGCAGCAGCAGGTGTTGTTGGAGAGGGAGGAGTTGCTTTCTTGCTGTTTTTGTATGGTATCAGCAGACAAGCGTCAGGTCTTCTACAGATTTTGTTGAGGAACTCTTCTTTTCTTGTCTCAGACAGCGGAGCACCCACGGTTGTGAGGGCATCAGGTCTTGGATCAGTTGTATGCCCATTCTCCATTGCCAGCAACTCCCTTCCTGTTCCATCTTGTTGGCCGTCGTGAAATTGACTTGCTCTTGACCCTCTGCGGTAATAGACCTTCAGAATTCTAGTTGGCTCTGTCTGCAAGGATGCAGCTGTCTCAAGCGACCCAGGCAGATGCTGAGGTGTGACAGGCTCAGGCAAGGCCATCTTCAGCGTCCCATTATCTTCAAGTGGCGAGACATCATCTGGGGTCATCTCTGGCGTCCCAACTCGAGGCCGGGGCGAGACATGCACAGAAGGCACGATCTCAAGCGACCCAGCTCGAATGTGGGGCGAGACAGACCCAGACATCGTCGTGTTCAGGAGCCCAGGTAAACAGTGGGGCGAGACCGGCGTTGGAAGCATCGTCTCTAGCGCCGAGCAAGTCTGGGGCGAGACAGGCCTTGGGAGCCATGTCTCTAGCGGCCCAGTTGGCCGATGGGGCGAGACCGAGGCATTCCAGGCCATCTCAGGCGGCCCAATCAGGTTCCGGGGTGAGCCTGGCTCTGGTAGTTCACCAATCGACAAATCCACCAGCACGTTTCCAACAGTCATGTCGCATGCAATCCGGGGACTGTTTATCTTCCCTGGGGAGATCTGTCCCACAATAACTGCCTCGGTAGTCTCTCTGTCTTCCTGGGGCTCCTCGGATACCGGTGTCTCTTCAATGCGCAAAGAAGGAAGCGCATCCCGCTCAGAATCTCTCTCCGGATTTGCTGTTTCCCTTCCCGAGGTCGATGACGGTGCGGGAAGCGCAGCCCGAGGCGCCAGAGTTACAGCACCGCGTCCCAACAGCAGCTGCGGGCCTAGGCGAAGATGAACCGATCGCCGCTGGAACAGGGACGGCGCGGTAAGCGCAGCCCGAGGCGCCAAAGTTGCAACACCGCGTCCCAACGGCAGCTGCGGGCCCAGGCGAAGATGAACCGGTCGCCGCTGGAACAGGGACCCGTTCGAACAACGAGACTGGGGGTCCTGGTCCTCGCCGCCGCCGCCGTCACCATCAGGTCTCCTGCCGTACGCCGGAGGTGGGGGCGGTGGAGGCCCCAGGTCCGCCGCAGGTAGTTCTGACAGGGTAGCGCTCACACTGATCTTGTAAGTGAGGCATCTCTTCTCAAGTGCGTGCAAGCCCGGCTCGACGATGTGAAGGTCCATATCACGGTGTAGTCTTCCAGGATCAAAACACCAAGCACTGACCCGAAAGGATGAGTAATCTTTCTTTTGCAAAGTATCAGGATGCACTTCCGATATCCAGCATGAGTCTCTCAAGATGTTTTCTGCCGTAGAACGAAACCAAGCGTGCTCTGGAATTCCTCTAATCTCAACCTCCACCATACCAGACATGATCGTCGAAGATGCATGAGTAAACCTCGACCAGCGCTTGAACTTCAAACTGAAATGAGGCCCCCTATATGCCTTGCCATCATTAAGCACCCTTGAGGCAGTTTCTTCATCAGGTAGAATCAAGAGGAAATCCTCTGGCTAGACTTGATGAATCCACATGGCTTCAATATGGACATCAAAATTATGTGCAACTTCTTCTAACACTTCAACTCCTAGCACCTCCGGCCTAGTCCCAACAACTGTTACGAACAGGGCTCGGCGGAGAATTACCTCTTCACGCGCCATCTCAGTGGTGAATTCCAAAACACAAGAAGGCATTGCCTTCTTGAATATCTCCATCTATCCTCCAGACCTCAGCGCCGACATTTGGACCTTCCTGGAGGCGTCAGCATTATCAGAGGAAACCGGGGACATAGAGCCTGGGCCAGCACCAGACATCAACGATCCTTTGCCCCGTTTGGAACGTCTTCTTTTCTTCTTGTTGCGTAGGCTTCTTTGAGAGTCGCCTGCAACAAACATCCTTGAGGTGTCTGCCTTCAGCGCGGGCTCCAAAGGAGTGATCCTCCTCCACACCGACCTTCTTCGATGGGAGTCTGCGGCAAACGGAGGCGGTTGGTTCTGCTGCACTGCCAGACGTTGCCACACTGAAGCTCTCTCACTCTGGTTACTCAGCCGTTGCCACACTGAGTTCTTCTTCGCTGCTACAGGGAGGGAAGGACATCCGGCGGCCCGGTGTCCAAGCTTGTAGCACTTAAAGCATCTAGTAGGCCGGCGACAGGTCACAGCAAGATGTGTGGAGGAAAAACAGTTATAGCATTTTCTCCGAAGGTCCACCTGGGATCAGCGACGGGGAAGATGATCACCGCGAAACTTACTTCTACGCTGCACCACCTGCCAGCCGTCCTCATCCCGTCGCTGGGGCACCAGCCGACTCTGCACCTCAGGTCGTGAGCCAGCCACCGTCTTCACCTCACTGGCTTGTTTCTCTGTCGTCCCCGGGGTAGAAGCCAGGAAACGTGGGGGTGGCTAGCAGGGCTTCTTTATAGGAATGGGGCTCCAGGCAAGAATCTCCAGAAGAATCCGGGCTAGCGTCACTCCACCGCTGGGATTTCGGACGGCCAACCTGGGGGTCAGGGAAACTCCTAGCCAGGGCACGTAGAGGGGGTTCACTGGAGTGGTCGCCGGGTCCGGGGTGGAGGCCAACGAGAGGTGGTGGTGTAGGGTGGTGGTGGGAGGACGAGGGAGAGGGGGCGGGGTTGGGGGGTGTGGAGGCCATATGTATGTTTATATACATCGAGGGTTTGAGACAGCGAAACCTAAATCCATCATACGCTGCTGATTTATCAGCCACTCAACTTCTAACCTCGAGCTATGCAGGAGTGAATCTGTCCTTGCTCTCACGAGTAATGTCATCGAGGCTTTCCCGAGGGACCTACAATGGTGGACTCCTTTCGACAGAGGCCGGGACGTTGGCCCGTGTAGTTGCAGATGCCACGATTACTGCAGCCGGTTATCTCGGCACGGACCTCCTTCTGAATGTCACTCTTCTCCCATCCCTTGTGATTTGCATAGTTTCCATCGCAGCAACACTCTACACTTACAATAATCTCTATTGAAGCTATTGTTGCTGTACAAGTGTACAAAGCTAAAATGATTCCTGCCCACAACGGGTTTGTATATTCGTTCAAGCATGGTTTGTAAACATTTTGATCAAGTTTGTATGCAAAATTTCTTGTATTTAGTGCATTTATGTAAGTATTCATCCTGTAAAGAATTATAAACTATGAGCCACTATTGCTGGCTTATGTATTAGTCCATTTATGGTCATTTATGTTTATCTTTTTAGCCTTATGTTATTTGAATTTGTCTAATCAAGGCCATCATCCAACACGAGCACATCAATGACATATTACTGATGGATTCGACATTTTTGGGACATGAGATGCTAAAGGCACAACCTATATAGCTGAAAATTTCTAACATATTTATCAATAATACCAAGAGGCTCGATATGTATCTGCGGCTGTTGCCTGCTGGGTGGTGGCCCTGGCCTGCCCCAGCTCCCAGGACTCGGCCGCAGTAGGTGGCAACGAAACAAGAAAAATGAAAATGGCGGTGGATTTCATCTGAAGCAAGGCTTTCACTCCGGCACAGGTGCACCGTGCACAGGCACAGCACGGTCGGGCGCCAGCGCGTGGCTGCTTCGTGCGATCCGTCCGAGGTGAAGTCACCAGCTGTTTCGGCGGTTCGGTCCTTGGAGTTGGACCTACCTTTTTCTTTCCTCACGCTCATGGCGTGCGCGCATGGCCGCGGCGATTTCACTCTCGAGAGCTAGCCGAACACATGGCTTCGGCGATGGACCTCTTGGCCTTGGTCCGGCCGCTGCAGAAAGAAAATGAGGAAGCTGACGTGCGGTGGTACGACCACCGACCACGCACCGGCACGGTGGACGTTTGACCTCGTCTGTTGCTGCACCGGTGGCCACTGCCCGGCGATCTTTGAGCCTAGCTAGCTAGTTTGAATACGAAGAGATACGGTGCGTACGTACAGCGTTGTTGGCGAAAGGCTCTCAGGGACAACCTTGGTGTGTGCAGGCAACATGTTATATTAGGTTAGTTACAAGAGATGAATTAAGTTGTTGGCGGAAGAGATCAATCCAATGTATGCAGCAGCTTTTTGGCTTAAGCTTGACTTGGGATGACAATGACATTAATTAGCCTGCAAGGAGAAATTTCCATTGCTAAACACCGTCTGCTCGTGAGTTTAACATTTTAACCGCGTCGCTGCAAATTAAATCTGCAACGCTGCTAGCTCCCTAGTACAACCAACAACCCTATGACCCTAGCTCAGGGCTCAGCCAACCCAAGCGATAACCATCTTACTCTCCAGCAGTACTCTCTCTTGCTCCTCTCCTCCTCGGTATATAAAGGCACGCAACATCTCACAGTTGTTCACATAAATAACACACAAAGTTGTCCGATCAAAGCTTGCGCGTTTACAATGTCTGCTCGATCAAGGCACTTCACAATGTCCACCCTTCTCGCTACTACGAGCTTCTTCTTTGCACTCCTATGCAGCTCGCTACAAGGTACGGTGATAGTTCCTTCCCCGTTTCATATCATAGTATCTATAGCTAATTGCTCACTCACCGTCGTATATATATGATGTATGCATTTGCACGCGTGAACAAATCAAACATATATATTATAGTACGTGGCGTGAACTACACGTTCGTGAAGGACGCGGCGCTGGCGCCCAGCGTGTCGTACTACGACTACATCATCGTGGGCGGCGGCACGGCCGGGTGCCCGCTGGCCGCCACGCTGTCGGAGCGCTTCCGCGTGCTGCTGCTGGAGCGCGGCGGCTCGCCCTACGACGACGACCGCATCGGGGACATGGCCCGCTTCGCGGACACGCTGTCGGACACCTCCCCGGGCTCGCCCGCGCAGCGCTTCGTGTCGGAGGACGGCGTCATCAACTCGCGCCCGCGGGTGCTGGGCGGCGGCAGCTGCATCAACGCCGGCTTCTACACGCGGGCCAGCGACGACTACGTGCGGGGCGTCGGGTGGGACCTGCGCGCCGCCGGGGCCGCGTACCGGTGGGTGGAGGACGTGGTGGCGTTCCAGCCGGAGCTGGGGCCCTGGCAGGCCGCGCTGCAGGGCGGCCTGCTCGAGGCCGGGGTCGCGCCGGACAACGGCTTCACGTTCGACCACTTCGACGGGACCAAGGTCGGCGGGTCCATCTTCGACGCCGACGGGCGGCGGCACACGGCCGCGGACCTGCTCAGGTACGCGCGCGCCGAGGGGCTCGACGTGCTGCTACGGGCCAGAGTGGCCAAGATCCTGTTCTTCAATGTCAGAGGTCAGGACGTACGTACTCGAGTAAAATGCTTTTACCGCTTGCCGACACATGCTGGCTAGCTGTGGCTGGCCACCGTAGTCTGCCTGCGTTGCGTTGCGTGTACCAGCCGAACTGACTGCCGGTTACTTCGCTTCGGCGCCAGGGAGGAGAGGGAGGCGGACAGCGGCACGCGGCGTGGTGTTCCACGACTCCGAGGGGCGGATGCACAAGGCGTTCCTCAGCGCGGGCCGCCGGAACGAGATCATCCTCTCGGCGGGCGCCATGGGCAGCCCGCAGCTACTGATGCTCAGCGGCGTCGGCCCAGCCGACCACCTCCGCTCGTTCAGCATCCCCCTCGTGCGCGACCACCCCGCGGTCGGACAGGGGATGTCCGACAACCCCATGAACGCCATCTACGTGCCGTCGCCTTCCCCGGTCGAGGTCTCGCTCATACAGGTCGTCGGCATCACCCAGGTCGGGAGCTACATCGAGGGCGCCAGCGGCTCCAACTGGGGCGTCCGCCACTCTGCCTCCGGGTCCGGGCCAGACGGTGTCCAGCGGCCGCGCAACTTCGGTATGTTCTCTCCGCAGGTAAGGTTCTTGCCACGTGCGGTGGGGTGATGCTCTGCGAACCTCAAGCCCCTACACGCAGACGCAGTTGCGGTTTTGTCAGTAACTGCTGCTGTTCTTGCAGACGGGGCAGCTGGCCACGGTGCCCCCGAAGCAGCGCACGCCGGAGGCCATCGCGCGCGCCGCGGAGTCGATGATGCAGCTTGACGACTCCGCCTTCCGCGGTGGCTTCATCCTGGAGAAGGTCCTCGGCCCGCTGTCCACGGGCCACCTCGAGCTGCGCAACCGCGACCCCGACGACAACCCGCTGGTGACGTTCAACTACTTCTCGCACCCCGAGGACCTCCGCCGCTGCGTGGCCGGCTTGTCGGTCATCGAGCGCGTCATCCACTCCCAGGCCTTCAAGAACTTCACGTACCCCGACTTCTCCATGGAGACGCTGCTCAACATGTCCACGGGGTTCCCCGTCAACCTGCTGCCCCGGCACGACAACGACTCCACGTCGCTTGAGATGTTCTGCAAGGACACCGTCATGACCATCTGGCACTACCACGGTGGCTGCCAGGTCGGCAGGGTCGTCGACGCTGAATACCGAGTGCTCGGCATCGACGCGCTGCGCGTCATTGACGGCTCCACTTTCAACGCCTCGCCAGGAACCAACCCGCAGGCCACCGTCATGATGCTCGGCAGGTAATCCCTCCCTGCTTACACCTGTGATGTTTTATCAGCGCACTTTGAGCACTTCTCCAGGACAGGCCCTAGTGGTACTGATTCCTGTCTCCAAAGTTGCCCTTTTAGGTCGAATCCTACCAATCTTCCAATGGATGATTGTGTCTCTAACTTGGCAGGTATATGGGAGTCAGAATCAGAAACGAAAGGTTGGCAGCTGAAGGATTAGAGGGAACAAAACCGTGATGATCCTATAATCCAAGACAGTAGGCGAGGCGTATTAAGAATCTCTATTGAACTATGTAATGCTGGATTCAATATTGTTATTGTGATTCTGATATTGATAGGTTGCACATATTGTCGGAGTTGTATCTTGTTGTTTGTTACTATGTGGACTATTATGAGTGAAATCTGCATCTACGCTTCAGATCATGTATTCTTAACCAGAACAGAAACATTAGTGAGGCAGCACCACTAGTTTTACTGTGTGGTCAAATAGACAAATGCTGTACTGGACAATTGTTTTCTCTCAAGAAAATGAAAATCGCCAGCAGTAAGTGTGGCAGCATCACTAACTTTACCGTGTAGTCAAATTACTGAACAATCGGTTTGTCTTAGTAAAGTGAAAATCACCAGCAGCTACTGTTCTGTGGCTAGTGCCAATTGCCAAAGGGTCTCGATCTAGAACGAGAAAGGGAATCCGATAGTGGGGTGAGAACTTCAGAGAGACAAAACCATGAGAGCAAAAGGGAAAGGGAGATGTTGGATGCCAAGAGGATATCCATGGTTTAAAACCCTTCGAAAAAAATCAAGAAGTACACATCTTATCAAGGATATGTTCACTATATAAATATTGCAGTGCCGCAGCCCCACAGTGAGCAGAAAACAGTGAGGTCAAGATAAGAGAGGAAAGAATTCATTGTTTACATGATCAGGAAATGGAATGCCTAAGCTGTCCAGTTTCAGGGCTTCTCTTTCTTGGCAGGGAAGCATGAGATGCCATAGCTCTCTGCTCTCTTCAACCCTCTGCCAAAGGAGAGTTGCCCTGTAACAGGACTCAGCTTATGGTTCACGATTGTAGAGACAGATTCAAACTTACACTGCAGCTTAGTGTTGTACCGGTGGTGCAAGGTTTGAATGCTTCATATTTTTACTGGCTTTATTGCATGTTTGTTCAAGCAGCCGAAGGAAATTAGTTGATTTTCTTTTTTCATGCCTTACTTTGTGGTTTGCTATTTCCTGAATGTGTCTAGGCACTGGATCCTTTTGGTTTTCTGTTTTTTTTTTATTAAAAAAAGTTTACTGCAACTTTGCTAAGAAGAATTTGACTGTATGGATGAAGAATGGCCACCACCAGGTCAGTCCTATTGTCATCTATTTTAGCTATCCTCTGGGTTTTTGTTGGTATAAAATTGGTCTGCTCAATCACGTACATGGTTCAGTTTTTCAGTAATATCATGATTCAGTGTTAAGATTCAACATGGTTACCTAATAGTTGCCAATCAATCATCATGGTCACTAATTTAGCAACTGGGACATGTCAATTACCTGAACTTGTGCTGAAGAAGAATATGCCAATTCGAATAAGTCCATTTTCATCTATGACCAATTAAACTCGGTTCAATGTAGCTTTGTCATTCCACAAGTATCATAACCAACAACGCCCACCTCCATTTCTGTAGAGTTTGGGCAGCAGTCTCCAGTCCGAATGCATCACCATAAACATCATCAGATGTAGTTCAGATATTCCGGTCCCGGCAGAGCAAGCAGTGCTCCCAACAGGTTTTGGCACGCAGGCCCCAAGTTAACAAAGGGTTTAGGCACACAGACGGCAGACCCCAAGTATAGCCATATCAGACTGCTACACCATCTTAAGATCATGGTTCATACTAAAAAAAAGGAAACCCAGAGAAAGCACCTCTGAGAACTGTAATACTGCCGGCACAGACGCTAAGGTTGTCCACTGTTTCGTCAGATTAGCATGAATATAACCACAGGATCTTACTAACTTAACAAACATGAACACACTAAGGGCTCATTTTTGGTAGGAATCGTTCTTGGTAAGAACTTGCTACATAAATTACCCAAGCATTCCTGGTAGGAATGGTTCCAGGACATGGTTTGCTAGAAACCCGAACGATGCCTGATTGAGTGATTAATTAACTCATAGTGACTGACCTGCTGGTTGGTGCCTCTGTCAGTGTTGTAGATGACCAGCGATTACCTTCTGACGCGCGCCAGGAGCTAGCCGGCCAGATGCTCGCGCGGCTAGCAGTGAAGGCGGCGGCGGGGCGTTTCTACCGGCTCTGGGCTCCTGCGCGTCGTCTGTGGTGACGGCCACGGCTGCGTTCGCGGCAGCCGGCGGGTCATCTGCCGGGCTGTGGCATGGGTGGCGTTCAGCCGTGGTGGTGGGCTCATGCCAGGCGCGGCCGTCTCGCCCCCTGGAGAGTGCTCGCCGGCGCGGGACGTCCTCCCCGCCGTCGGGTAGCAGGTGGTCCCAGATCCGGTTGGGCCCGGGCCGGATCCGGTGCCCGTGAGGCAGGGGCACGCGCCTCTGCATGGGAGGGGCGACGTCTGGCGTCGAGCGACGATTGCGGCTGCGACTGGCGCGGCCGGCACAACGTGGCTTTGGCTGGTATGATTGCGACCGGCTATGCGACGGCGGTCGTGGCTGGGTGCCACCACCTTTGGCCGTTCTGGCCTGGAGAGGCTGGAGCGGGACCTCTCGTCTGCAACAGCGTCGGCTAGTGGCTCAGACTAGCGCAGGGTGGTGGTGAGGGTGGTGGTGGCGGCAGGTCCCAAAATCTTCATCATTGTGTGGGATGACGGGTCAGCGGCGACGACGGAGGCAGCTTGCTGTGTCTCGAGGTTTCGGCCAGACGCGGTGCTTGGGGCTCTTGGGCGAAAGTCTCGGCGATGGTGACGCTCATGGGCGCCGCTTTCCCTGTTCAGGGTATCGCATCCCCAACGCTATCTTCCTTGGGTGAAAGCTCGGTCCATCGTGGACAAACGACGGTGGCGTCACGGTGGCGTCACTCTCTTCCTGAAGGCGTCGCTTCTGAAGTTCGTCTCGGTCACGGCTTTGCCTTCGGCCGTTGCTTCGCTTCTTGACGCCTGGTACGCGGGTGGAGGTGGGGTTTTGCAACGTGAAGTCGGAGCTGCTATGTCAGAGGATGTGGCTTGTTGGAGACTTGTTCTCAAATGCTTCGGATTAAGAACAAGGCAACATAAAAAGTGTTAAATGATAAAGCCCTTCGTCCTTTTAAACATTATTTCCCTTCGGGATATAATGTGTTTCGGACGAAGGTCACAAACAACATATCTTCGTAAGCACAACAAACTATGACGAAGAACTTACATGCAATATAAAAAGTAATGTAAACATTTAAATATTATCACAACGTCATTTCCATTTTATTATCATATAAAAATAGAAATGACTTCAAATTACAAGTGTACCTTCGGATTGCAGGAAGGCAAAAGTACAAGGATGACGGAAAGCAAAAGCCAAGTCAGCCTGAACAGTACGGGAGTACTGTTCATCGATTTATAGGCGTGGGACATAGCTCATAAAATTACATTCATGCCCATTACATTTGCTAATGACTTATGGGAGTCTATCAAGGCCTAAGTAGTCTTTTCATCTTTAGGTCGGTTCCCCGTTCTGCTACCGCGACGAAGCTTTCTTGCGCATAGCTTCGGCTGCGCACCATCCTTCGTGCAGCATGGCAATCAGCCCGTCCTTCATTTCAATCCCCCTTCGTCTGGCTTGGACTTCGTCCTGACCGTACTCCATGTTCATAATCTGAGTCCGAAAATACCTGTTCATATAATTCACTTGGAAAACATTGTCAAATCTTGTTTTTGAGGACCTTCGGAGGACGAAGGCCCCCAACAGTAGCCCCTCGCAATATTAATTTGTTAGTGATAAATTCAGATTGCGATATGGACGAAGGCCTTAAGCCGAAGGTCCGAAAAAACATCTTCCCTTTGCTAGAATAGCAACATTCACTGACAAGCGGGGTCTTTCAATTTTCAACGCACTGGACGTATAAATAAGATCATACCGCAAACTCGTTTGATACGCTCTCTTGCCATCTGCTCCCGCTCACTGAATTTTTTGCTCTTGCGCACTAAGATTTGCTGATCTTTTAGTTTTGAAGCTTCGGCCTTGAAAACAGTTTTTTAGTGTCTCCGAAGATGTCTGGAGATAAGAAGGCTGCTGCTGAGATGAAGCTGAGCCTTGACGAAGAGAAGAACTTGGGGTTTCTTATAGCGATGGCGAAGACCAATACGGAAAAAATCACTAAGGAGATTCTGGAAGGTTTGTCTGAAGATACTGGTGACAGCGACAGTTATGATGTGGACAGTGGTGGTGAAGACTCCGAAGATCGCCCCTGGCGACCGAGCCATTCAGTTTTTGGCAAGTCAGGTATCAAAGAAAATCATCTTGCCAACATGAGGGGAAGATACTTCCGGGATTTATCCATTGTGAGGGTCGACGAAGGAGGGAAAACTTGCCCGACCCCTGAAGAAAATGAAGTTGTAGTGTTCCGAAGCTTTTTGAAAGCTGGACTGCGATTTCCCCTGAGCAGCTTCGTTGTAGAAGTGCTGAAAATGTTTGAAATCTATTTTCATCAACTTACCCCCGAAGCAATTATAAGGCTGAATATCTTCGTGTGGGCCGCAAGAAGCCAAGGTCTGGAACCTGATGCAAAAAGTTTCTGCAACATATACGAGTTATCATACGAGACAAAACCCTGGGGTAAGGAACAGTATCACAATAATTTTGGCTGCTATAGTTTCGTTTCTCGGTCTGGGTCAAGCTGTCCCGTGCCAACATTTCGGAAAAGATGGCCCGGCGACTGGATGACAGAATGGTTCTATGTGAAAAATGACCTGAAAGCACGGGAAGATATTAAAGGTATAATTATGCGCCCTATTTGGCAAAGCTTCGGCCTGCGAAAGCCGAAGGTCGAGATGAGTGAAGCTGCCGAAGAATGCCAGAGAGCCTTCGGAGTTATTTGTTCTTTTATTGGAACGAGAGATTTGGTACAAGAACATATTGCCTTCAGAGTATGGCCGCTCGCGGAGAAATGGGAAATGCCGCAAGAAACCATGAAGGAGGCCGACGAAGGTGGACTTATCAGGCTGAAGTATACTTTCAAATTCGGAGATAGATTCGTTGAGCCAGATGATGACTGGTTAAAGAGTATTGAAAATTTAAGTGATGAACTGCTTGGGGCTTATTCGAAGGCCGAAGATACTGCACTGTCAGCAGCCTTCGGAGGCCGAAAAAAGAAAAGGCTGAACCGGGTGTTTGATGCAATCGGGTTCGTCTACCCTGACTATCGCTACCCCATTCGAGGGCAGAAAAGAAAAAGCACAACCTCTGCGGAAGAAGAAGCTGCAACTGCTGCTAGCAAACCAGAACCAAAAAGAAAGAGGATGAAGGTTCTTACACATCGGCCACGCTATATTGAACCAGCTTCGGTGCCTGAGTTCGTTGGTGAAGTCTCTTTGGCCACTGAAACTACAGAGCCAGCTCCAGTGCCGAAGATCGAAGAAAAAACTGAAGCACCTTCAGCAGAGAAGGCAAAAAAACCGAGAATTGAAGGACCAAAAATATTGGAAATCTTAAGTCCTTCAGCAAGTGTTGAAACAACAATAAAAAATCAAAAGGGTCCATCGGTAACCCCGAAAAGAAAAGGAATGGTGAACGTGCTAGATGTTTTGGAGACAATTAAGTCTTCAAGCACAACTCCAAAGAAGACTGTTGAACTTTCTGAAGTATCTACTGAAGCTTTAGTTGCTGAAGCTTCGAAGCAACAACTTGAAGTTGAAGCCGGGACTTCAGAGCCCACCAAGGAACAACCTTTGGAAACCAAAGAAAAAATAAAAATGCCAGAGCCAATTTTGGTTGAAGAAATTGACACTGCTGCCCCCGAAGCTCCTTCCAACATATGCAATTACATTGTGCGACATGCTTCGGGGAAGAAATTATCTGAAGAAGAGATTTATGAAGCCAACCACTATGCCAAAGAATTAAAATATCCGAAGGGGGCACTAGTGTTCAATGGGACAAACGAAGATGACTTCCTATACTGTCTCCCTGACAACAAAGAATTAACTGTCTGCCGGGAGATGGCTAGGAGTATGGGGTTTCCGAAGCTTGAAGCTGGACTATGCGCTATGACGAAGGAGGATCTTGCGGATAGCCTTGCATATAATAGTCTGAAGGTGCGAGAATTGCACATTTTGGAAACTTTATGATTCGAAATCTATTGTTTTATTCTTATACTAACTTTTTACATATAGGGATTAATACTGAGCAACGCGCTGAGAGCGCAAAAGAGTGCCGAAGACGAAAGCTATGAAATTGCCTTCAACAACCTTCGAACAGAGGTTATCAAGCTAAGGAACGAAGCCCTGGAAAAGGACAAGGTTCTAGTTACATTAGTGGATAAAGTAAAGGAGAACGAAGCTGCGTCCAAAGCCCAAATTGCAGCTCAAAAGCACGAGATTGACGATCTTCGGAAGCAATTGGCCCGAGTGAAAGAAGAACGCATACTTGAAGAAACGAGGCGGGAATGCAGCGACCAATGGGCTAATCATTTGGAAGGAACCGTTGAAGAGCTTCGGTCTTCTACGAAAAGGTGCTACGAAAAATCCATGGATTGTGTAAAGAAAATAAAAACCAGCTTCGCCAATGTTGGCGCATTTTCGAGTGAAGAAGATTTTGTGAGGGGTAACCCAGAAGGGCCGATAGAATGGATCTGCCACGAAGCTGAAGCCTTCGAAGAAATTCTAAACAGTCGAGGAGACATTTGCGCCTTCTCGGGTGCCAGGGGGATTGCTTCTATACTGGAGAAAAAAGGTTGCGATCATGTTAAGGTTCTTGCACAACCCGAAGCCAGCTTATCCCCTAAAGATATTAAAGACCCCTCGGCCGAAGCTAGCCAGGCTGGTGGAAAATTTTTCACCAACGTCTGGGACAATGGTGGCCGAGAAATGGCCCGAGAAATTATCCAAAAAAGCGAAAAAGGCATTCATGATGCTAGGAAAGTAGCAGAAGCTGCTGAAAAAAGCACAGAGCCCAAAGGGCAAATAGGTATTAACTAGTGTTTTTTAACTCTTTGTTGTAATTTTTGATTTCAAACTTGTCGACGGCTTGTAATAGTAATAAGTCCACATCCACTCTTCCCTCAGAACCTGCTGGATCGTCAGCTGGCCCCCACATGAAGGGGGATGACGAAATTAGACAAATGGCCGAAGCTATCATGGATAAAGTTGTTGAACAACTACTAAATGAGGCTGCAGAAGTAGTACTCAGGGAAGACTAGATGTTATTGTAAAAACATTTGAAATGTGATCTATGTAATATTTTGTAACTTTGAATGTAATATACAAGTTTCTTTTTAAGATTCAATTCTTTACGATGCATGAAATTTAACATACATACCGTTTTTGAGCCTTCGGCGAAAAAACACCTTCCCTTCTTTTCATGCTTCATGAAGAAAAACTTTTATGTATCCCGACAACTTCGATACTGCTCCGATGAAAAATATCCAAACTTCGTAGAAACATTCTCCGAAGCTATATTTCGAAGATTTTTACTTTCTCAAAGCATTCTTCCGAAGGTTGATACTGTGTTCCCTTCTTTTGCCATATGCAATATGATGTATGATGCTTATGCTATGCAAAATGATGTGATGATGTTATGTTATGTAGATGAGATTGATTCCAAAGATACACACATATCCCCGTAAAACACACAATCTTTTTGTATCAGCGCTGACTTTTCGCTGTAAGCTCTGCATTCCCTTAGGAACGTCTTTGGAGCTTCTTCGCCTTTTACTTAGGCGGTATCAGCGTTGACTTTTCGCTGTAAGCTCTGCATTCCCTTAGGAACGTCTTTGGAGCTTCTTCGCCTTTTACTTAGGCGGTATCAGCGTTGACTTTTCGCTGTATGCTCTGCATTCCCTTAGGAACGACTTTGGAGCAGAAAACTTACACTGCGCTCCCTTTGGAACGACTTTTTCTGATTTCAGCAAACTTACTCTGCGTTCCTTAGAACGACTTTTTGTTGCTTCGAAGGATTTTCAATAATTCGAAGGTCCTCCTTGTTATCGTAAATTTTTAAGCTTCAGCAACTTAAGCCTGAGAAAATACATTTTCCTTGGAGCAAGCAAAAAAAAAACTTCTATATTGTCGGGGACCATAATTAGGGGTACCCTCAAGACGCCTAATTCTCAGCTGGTAACCCCCATCAGCATAAAGCTGCAGAGGCCTGATGGGTTTGATTAAGTCAGGGATCAGTCCATACGAGCGACTCGATCACGCCACGCCCGAGCCTAGCCTCGGGCGAGGGCAGCCGACCCTAAGATGACTCCGTCTCGCCTGAGGCCTCCTCTTTCACGGCAGACGCATCACCGGCTCGCCCGAGGCCCCGCCTTCGATAAGAAGTAACCCTGACTAAATCACCGCGCCAACCGACCGAGTCACCGGGGCGTTTAACGCAAAAGGTAAGACCGACGGGCGACCAGACTTCGCCAGAGGTGCCATAGGAGCCTCCGCCCGACCCAGGGCTCGGACTCAGGCTAAGGCCCCGGAAGACGGCGAACTCCGCTCCGCCCGACCCAGGGCTCGGACTCGGGCTAAGGCCCCGGAAGACGACGAACTCCGCTCCGCCCGACCCAGGGCTCGGACTCGGGCTAAGGCCCCAGAAGACGGCGAACTCCGCTCCGCCCGACCCAGGGCTCGGACTCGGGCTAAGGCCCCGGAAGACGGCGAACTCCGCTCCGCCCGACCCAGGGCTCGGACTCGGGCTAAGGCCCCTGAAGACGACGAACTCCGCCTCGCCCGACCCAGGGCTCGGGCTCCGCCTCGGCCTCTGCCGAACGACCTCCGCCTCGCCCGACCCAGGAGTTCGGGCTCGGCCTCTGTCATGCAGGACGGACTCGACCTCGACTTCGGAGGAGCCTCCACGACGCCCGACCTAGGACACGAGACCGCCACGTCAACGGGAAGCGTCATCATCACCCTGCCCTGAGCCGACTTGGGTCGCAGAGAACAAGACTGGTGTCCCATCTGGCCAGCTACACCAGATAGGCAATGATGGCGCCCCGCTAGACCGTGACGACGGCGGCTCCCAGCTCCCTTACGAAAGCAGGAGGACGTCAGCAAGGGCCCAGCCACTCCGACAGCTGTCCCTCCGTCCGGCTCCGTTACTCCTCCAACAGCCACGACGCCACACCAACAGGGCGCCAAGATCTCTCCGGCTGCCACCATGACATGTACTTAGGGCGCTAGCTCTCCCTCGCTAGACACGTAGCACCTTGCTACACCCCCATTTTGTACACCTGGATCCTCTCCTTACGACTATAAAAGGAAGGACCAGGGCCTTCTTAGAGAAGGTTGGCCTCGCGGGGACGAAGGGCAGGGGCAGGCGCTCTCTCGGGGCCGCTCGCTCCCCTCACCTCGCGCGGACGCTTGTAACCCCCTACTGCAAGCGCACCCGACCTGGGCGCGGGACGAACACGAAGGCCGCGGGAATTCTCCGACTCCCTCACGACCCGGCTCCGGCCACCGACCTCTCGCTCTCTCTCCCCCCTTCGCGCTCGCCCACGCGCTCGACCCATCTGGGCTGGGGCACGCGGCACACTCACTCGTCGGCTCGGGGACCCCCCGGTCTCGGAACGCCGACAGTTGGCGCGCCAGGTAGGGGCCTGCTGCGTGTTGACGAGTAGATTCCCGTCAAGCTCCAGATGGGCAGTCTCCAACGACCTCTTCAACCCAGGACGGTGCTCCGTTTCGGGAGCCTCGAGTTCATGTCCTTCGACGGCAACTACGACATGATACTCCTTCCACCGCCGCGCGACAGCGACAATGGTGGCGGACGGCCCGCCCGCCGGTGGCGGAATCGACGACGTCTTTCCCGCGTGGGGGAAGGACAACTTTCGAGCTCGCCCCATCCTCTCCCTCGCCCTCGGAGGAGGAGGAGGCGGGGCAACCAGGGCCGAGCGGGAGACCGCGCTCCGACGGCTGTCGAGCAAATCGACATCCCCGGCGCCCCAACGGAGGACACGCCAAGCGTCGCCCTCGCGTTCGAGGCAAAGGCGAGCGCCATCCCCCCGCAGCACGTCGACTCCGAGCAGGTGGACGACGCCAGCACGCTCACGAAGGGCCTGCAGGACGTCGCCCTCGTACCCAAGACGACGGCGCGATCAGCCCCCGACGTGACTTCATCGCTCCTCGTCGACAAAAAGGTACCGACTGCTCCCCATCTTTCGTCATTTCGACTCGGCCTCAACCCGCCTGGCGACCTCGCTTTGGCGGGCGCTCACATTGAGGCGAGTGCAACCTCTCTGGGGTTTCGTGTGCGGTCGCCTTGGGACCGATTGACGGGTGTCTCGACCTACGGACCCTCTGGGTCCGAGGAAGATGACGACCCCAGCATCTGCTGGGATTTCTCCGGATCTGGCAACCCTGGTGCCATGCGGGACTTCATGACCGCATGTGACTACTGCCTCTCCGACTGTTCCGACGGCAGCCGCAGCCTTGGCGACAAGGACTGCGGCCCGAGCCGCGAATGTTTCCACGTCGAGCTAGGGGATCCCTCCAGAGGCGGCTGTCTCGGCATGCCGGAGGACGGTGATCCCCCTAGGCCAGCGCCTCGCGCCGACATCCCGCGGGAGCTAGCTGTGGTCCCCGTTCCGGCGGGGGGTCACGACCCACAGCTCGAGCAAGTCCGCGGGGCGCAGGCTGGGCTCGATGAGGGAGCAGGAGCGCTCGAGGCAATCCGCCAGAACATCGGGCAGGTATGGGCGAGCCAGCCCCCGGCCGGAGGAATACGTCACCTGCCCCAAGGTCTCCAGCACCGCATCGCCAACGGTGCCAGGGACAGACCGCCACCCGCATCCGGCGGAACCGGTCAGTACCTGGCCGCCGCAGCGATGCTCCTCCGCGCAATGCCGGAGTCATCAACCACCGAGGGTCGGCGAATCCAGGAAGAACTCAAGCATCTCCTGGAAGGCGCTGCGGCCCGGCGGGCCGAGAGCTCTGCCTCCCGAAGGCAGGGATACCCCTCGGATCCTCGTGCCGCGACTTCCCGACTCACGCGGGAAGCCTCGGTCTACACCGGGCGCACGCGCAACACCGCGCCTGCGGCCCCGGGCCACCTCGGCGACGAGCACCCTCATCGTGACCGTCGGGCACGCCTCGACGAAAGGGTGCGCCGAGGCTACCACCCCAGGCGTGGGGGACGCTACGACAGCGGGGAGGATCGGAGTCCCTCGCCCGAACCACCCGGCCCGCAGGTCTTTAGCCGAGCCATTCGGCGGGCGCCGTTTCCGCCCCGATTCCGACCCCCGACTACTATCACAAAGTACTCGGGGGAAACGAGACCGGAATTGTGGCTCGCGGACTACCGCCTGGCCTGTCAGCTGGGTGGGACGGACGACGACAACCTCATCATCCGCAACCTCCCCTTGTTTCTCTCCGACACCGCTCGCGCTTGGTTGGAGCACCTGCCTCCGGGGCAGATTTCCAACTGGGAGGATCTGGTCCAAGCTTTCGCCGGCAACTTCCAGGGCACGTACGTGCGCCCCGGGAATTCCTGGGACCTCCGAAGCTGTCGGCAACTGCCGGGAGAGTCTCTCCGGGACTACATCCGGCGGTTCTCGAAGCAGCGCACCGAGCTGCCCAACATCACCGACTCCGATGTCATCGGCGCGTTCCTCGCCGGCACCACCTGCCGCGACCTGGTGAGCAAGTTGGGTCGCAAGACCCCCACCAGGGCGAGCGAGCTGATGGACATCGCCACCAAGTTCGCCTCCGGCCAGGAGGCGGTAGAGGCCATCTTCCGAAAGGACAAGCAGCCCCAGGGCCGCCCATCGGAAGATGCTCTCGAGGCGTCTGCTCCGCGCGGCGCCAAGAAGAAAGGCAGGAGGAAGTCGCAAGCGAAACGCGACGTTCCCGATGCAGACCTTGTCGCCGCCGCCGAGCACAAGAACCCTCGGAAGCCCCCCAGAGGTGCAAACCTCTTCGACAAGGCACTCAAGGAGACGTGCCCCTACCATCAGGGGCCCGTCAAGCACACCCTCGAGGAGTGCGTCATGCTTCGGCGCCACTTCCACAGGGCCGGGCCACCCGCAGAGGGTGGCAGGGCTCACGACGACGACAAAAGGGAGGATCGCCAAGCAGGAGAGTTCCCCGAGGTCCGCGACTGCTTCATGATCTACGGAGGGCATGCGGCGAATGCCTCAGCTCGGCATCGTAAGCAAGAGCGTCGGGAGGTCTGCTCGGTGAAGGTGGCGGCGCCAGTCTACCTAGACTGGTCCGACAAGCCCATCACCTTCGACCGGGATGACCACCCCGACCACGTGCCGAGCCCAGGGAAGTACCCGCTCGTCGTCGATCCCGTCATCGGCGACGTCAGGCTCACCAAGGTCTTGATGGATGGGGGCAGCTGCCTCAACATCATCTACGCCGAGACCCTCAGGCTCCTGCGCGTCGACCTGTCATCCGTCCGAGCAGGCGCTGCGCCCTTCCATGGGATCATCCCTGGGAAGCGCGTCCAGCCCCTCGGGCAGATCGACCTTCCTGTCTGCTTCGGAACACCCTCCAACTTCCGAAGGGAGACTTTGACGTTCGAGGTGGTCGGGTTCCGAGGAACCTACCACGCAGTGTTGGGAAGGCCATGCTACGCGAAGTTCATGGCCATCCCCAACTACACCTACCTGAAGCTCAAGATGCCGGGCCCCAACGGGGTCATCACCGTCGGCCCCACGTATAAACACGCATTCGAATGCGATGTGGAGTGCGTGGAGTACGCCGAGGCCCTCGCCGAGTCCGAGGCCCTCATTGCCGACCTGGAAAGCCTCTCCCGAGAGGTGCCTGACGTGAAGCGACATGCCGGCAACTTCGAGCCAGCGGAGACGGTTAAGGCCGTCCCTCTCGACCCCAGTGGCGACACCTCCAAGCAGATTCGGATCGGATCCGGGCTCGACCCCAAATAGGAAACAGTGCTCGTCGACTTTCTCCGCGCAAACGCCGACGTCTTTGCGTGGAGTCCCTCGGACATGCCCGGCATACCGAGGGATGTCGCCGAGCACTCGCTGGATATTCGGGCCGGGGCCCGACCGGTCAGACAGCCTCTACGCCGATTCGACGAGGAAAGGCGCAGGGTGATAGGCGAGGAGATCCACAAGCTGATGGCAGCAGGGTTCATCAAAGAGGTATTCCACCCTGAGTGGCTTGCCAACCTGTACTTGTGAGGAAGAAAGGGGGAAAATGGCGGATGTGTGTAGACTACACTGGTCTCAACAAAGCATGTCCAAAAGTCCCCTACCCTCTACCTCGCATCGACCAAATTGTGGACTCTACTGCAGGGTGCGAAACCCTGTCTTTCCTCGATGCCTACTCAGGGTATCATCAAATCAAGATGAAAGAGTCCGACCAGCTCGCGACTTCTTTCATCACGCCCTACGGCATGTACTGTTATGTCACAATGCCGTTCGGTTTGAGGAACGCGGGTGCAACGTACCAGCGGTGCATGAACCATGTGTTCGGCGAACACATCGGTCGCACGGTCGAGGCCTACGTCGATGACATCGTAGTCAAGACGAGGAAAGCCTCCGACCTTCTCTCCGACCTTGAACTGACATTCCGATGTCTCAAGGCGAAGGGCGTCAAGCTCAATCCCGAGAAGTGCGTATTCGGGGTGCCCCGAGGCATGCTCTTGGGATTCATCGTCTCCGAGCGGGGCATCGAAGCCAACCCGGAGAAGATCGCAGCGATCACAAACATGGGGCCCATCAAGGACTTAAAAGGCGTACAGAGGGTCATGGGATGCCTCGCGGCCTTGAGCCGTTTCATCTCGCGCCTCGGCGAAAGAGGCCTGCCCCTGTACCGTCTCTTAAGGAAGGCCGAGTGCTTCACTTGGACTCCCGAGGCCGAGGAAGCCCTCGGGAACCTGAAGGCGCTCCTCACCCAGGCGCCCATCTTGGTACCCCCAGCTGATGGAGAAGCCCTCCTGGTCTACGTCGCCGCAACCACTCAGGTGGTCAGCGCCGCGATCGTGGTCGAAAGGCAGGAAGAGGGGCATGCTTTGCCCATTCAGAGGCCAGTTTACTTCGTCAGCGAAGTGCTGTCCGAAACTAAGATCCGCTACCCACAAGTCCAGAAGCTGCTGTATGCAGTGATCCTGACGAGGCGAAAGCTGCGACATTACTTCGAGTCCCATCCGGTGACTGTGGTGTCATCCTTCCCCCTGGGGGAGATCATCCAGTGCCGAGAAGCCTCGGGGCGGATCGCGAAGTGGGCGGTGGAAATCATGGGCGAGGCAATCTCGTTCGCCCCTCGGAAGGCCATCAAGTCCCAGGTACTGGCAGA
This sequence comes from Zea luxurians, assembly GCA_029449295.1. Lineage (NCBI taxonomy): Eukaryota > Viridiplantae > Streptophyta > Magnoliopsida > Poales > Poaceae > Zea > Zea luxurians. Next base: position 34,206,241 of record JAOPSE010000009.1, on the reverse strand, counting down.
TTTCGTAGCCGAATGGGTCGATACCCAGTTGCCAACGGCTCCGATCCAACCAGAGCTCTGGACCATGTTTTTCGACGGGTCGCTGATGAAGACGGGAGCTGGCGCGGGCCTGCTCTTCGTCTCGCCCCTCGGGAAACACCTGCGCTACGTGCTCCGCCTCCATTTCCCGGCGTCCAACAATGTGGCCGAGTACGAGGCTCTGATCAACGGATTGCGAATCGCCATCGAGCTAGGGGTCCGACGCCTCGATGCGCGCGGCGACTCGCAGCTCGTCATCGACCAAGTCATGAAGAACTCCCACTGCCGCGACCCGAAGATGGAGGCCTACTGTGAGGAGGTTCGACGCCTGGAAGACAAGTTCTACGGGCTCGAGCTTAACCACATCGCCCGGCGCTACAACGAGACTGCGGACGAGCTGGCGAAGATAGCCTCGGGGCGAACGACGGTTCCCCCGGACGTCTTCTCCCGAGATTTGCACCAACCCTCCGTCAAGATAGGCGACGCGCCCGAGCCCGAGGCACCCTCGGCCTCGTCCGAGGTGACCTCGGCCCAGCCCGAGCCATCCTCGGCTCAACCCGAGGAACCCTCGGAGCCCGAGGGCGAAGCGCTGCGCATCGAGGAGGAGCAGAACGGGGTCGTGCCAGATCAAGATTGGCAAACCCCGTACCTGCAATATCTCCACCAAGGAGAACTGCCCCTCGACCGAGCCGAGGCTCGGCGGGTAGCGCGACGCGCCAAATTGTTCGTCTTGCTGGGCGATGAGAAGGAGCTCTACCACCGTAGCCCCTCGGGCATCCTCCAGCGATGCATCTCCATCGCCGAAGGTCAGGAACTCTTGCGGGAAATACACTCGGGGGCTTGCGGCCATCATGCAGCACCTCGAACCCTCGTCGGGAACGCTTTCCGCCAAGGCTTCTACTGGCCGACGGCGGTGGCTGACGCCACTAGAATTGTCCGCGCCTGCGAAGGGTGCCAATTCTATGCGAAGCAGACCCACCTGCCCGCTCAGGCTCTGCAAACGATACCCATCACCTGGCCCTTCGCTGTGTGGGGTCTGGACCTCGTCGGCCCTCTGCAGAAGGCGCCCGGGGGCTACACGCACCTGCTGGTCGCCATCGACAAATTCTCCAAGTGGATCGAGGTCCGACCCCTGAACAGCATCAGGTCCGAGCAGGCGGTGACGTTCTTCACCAACATCATCCATCGCTTCGGGGTCCCGAACTCCGTCATCACCGACAACGGCACCCAGTTCACCGGCAAAAAATTCTTGGATTTTTGCGAGGATCACAACATCCGGGTAGACTGGGCCGCCGTAGCTCACCCCATGTCGAATGGGCAAGTGGAACGTGCCAACGGCATGATTCTACAAGGGCTCAAGCCCCGGATTTACAACGGTCTCAACAAGTTCGGCAAGCGATGGATGAAGGAACTCCCCTCGGTGGTCTGGAGCCTGAGGACGGCGCCGAGCCGAGCCACGGGTTTCACGCCTTTCTTCCTGGTCTACGGGGCCGAGGCCGTCTTGCCCACGGACCTGGAATACGGCTCCCCGAGGACGAGGGCCTACAACGAAGAAAGCAACCAAGCTAGCCGAGAAGACTCGCTGGACCAGCTGGACGAGGCTCGGGACAGGGCCTTGCTACACTCGGCGCGGTACCAACAGTCCCTGCGACGCTACCACGCCCGAGGGGTCCGACCCCGAGATCTCCAGGTGGGCGACCTGGTGCTTCGGCTGCGGCAAGACGCCCGAGGGAGGCACAAGCTCACGCCCCCCTGGGAGGGGCCGTTCATCATCGCCAAAGTTCTGAAGCCCGGAACGTACAAGCTGGCCAACAGTCAAGGCGAGGTCTACGGCAACGCTTGGAACATCCAACAGCTACGTCTCTTCTACCCTTAAGATGTTTCCAAGTTGTTCATATACCCCGCACCCACGCAAAGTTTAGTCAACAAGGAAGGGTCGGCCTCGCCTCGGCAAAGCCCGACCCTCCCTCGGGGGCTAAAAGGGGGGAAACCCCCTCTGCGTCAAAATTTTCCTCGAACAAAAAATCTCTTTTACCAGAATATCTTTCGTGCTTTTTGACTACTTCGAAAGGTGGATCCTGGAAACGACGGGGTACACGTAAGCAGTCAAGGCTGACCGAGCCGAGGGACTCCTACGCCTCCGGGATACGGATACCTCACTCATCACCTTCTGCGATAAGTAACTCGCGCTCGGATAAGGTGAATCCGCGGATCGAACGAGTCTTTACGTACGGAAGCTCTTCTGTTAAAGCGATTCTTCGAGCCTTCTCGACCGAGTCGGTGACAGGGCCTCATGGACGGGTAAAAGTACGCGTAAGCGGCAAGGCCGACCGAGCCGAGGGACTCCCACGCCTCCGGGATACGGATACCTCACTCATCACCTTCCGCGAGAAGCAACTCTTGCTCGCACTAACATCCCTGCTACCGACAAAAAGTTCAGATACTCGAAACAAGAGGAAAACAGACACAGCTTTATAACGCAGCAAGGGTGTGTGTTCTGGCCTCGACGGCCGCACAAGGCCCACGCTACAAGACGATTTGACCCTGCAGGCTCGGGTCTTGACGCTGGAAGAGGGCGACGACACCCTCGGCATCGACAGCACCTTCGGCAAGGCCCGACCTAGCCTCGGACGGCGACGCGGTCCGAGGGCCTCCGCTCCGAAGGACGATGTCATCACCACGCTCGAGCAATCTCTGCCAGGGACTTCTCCGAGAACCCGGCCCGAGCGGACGGCTCGGCCGGCCACCTCCGGGGCCTCGGCCGACCGCCTTCCGAGGGCGCCAGCTCGGTCCGAAGCCTCGGCTGAGCAACTCCGATGACAATCCCGCCGACAGACAACTCGGCTAGGCTCCGGCCAACCAGGTTTCATTTCCGAGCCAACTCCGCCTCTGCTCGTGCTGATATCGCTGCCCCTGGCCTCGGCTCGTCGAAGAGCGGCCGAGGGGTCTCTTTAACTAAGCTAGAGGAGCCTCGGACAACAGGTCCGACCGAGCCGAGGGACTCCTACGCCTCCGGGATACGGATACCTCCCTCGTCACCTTGACACGGGGCAACTCACGCTTGGTGAAGCGGTTCAGATAATCAGCAGGCGAGTCTTAGTGCTCGAAAATGAGAAAAAAAAACACGGCTCCGTGCCATGGTTACATACATGTTCAGGCCCCGAAAGCCGAAATGAACAAAAAACCCGGCACTCGAAGTGCCATTACAAACGGAACTCCGGTCCCCCCCCCGCAGGTACGAACAACCCCACTCGATAGGGGCGGGCCTGCGGGGCAGCGGAAAAACTCTCACCCCCCGAGGACGAGAGCCAGCCATTCAGGCCGGGAGACGGAGACCCAGGGCTACTGACGGAGTTGGCAATCTCATCAGTAGAGAAGCCACTTCCGTCCGCCGACGCCTCGGGACCCGCCACTTCCGACATGGCTGGAGGAAGTCTCCGTGAAGCTGGAGGATGCCGTTCTCCCCCAGGCACACGGGGAAGAAGAGGGCAACCGACCCACACGGAGACAGCTCCCTGACTCGCCTCGTCCTCCCTCTTGGCCTGGTGATGAAAATCCTTGAGGCTGAGGGAGGGGCAGAGGCCGCAGCCCGGCTCACTTTCCCCCACCATCAAGCCGGAGGAACTGTCGGCGTTCCGAGACCGGGGGGTCCCCGAGCCGACGAGTGAGTGTGCCGCGTGCCCCAGCCCAGATGGGTCGAGCGCGTGGGCGAGCGCGAAGGGGGGAGAGAGAGAGCGAGAGGTCGGTGGCCAGAGCCGGGTCGTGAGGGAGTCGGAGAATTCCCGCGGCCTTCGTGTTCGTCCCGCGCCCAGGTCGGGTGCGCTTGCAGTAGGGGGTTACTGTAACACCCCTGGTGTTACTATAACTAAAACTTGAGCATGACATCATGAGCATGGGCATTGCATATGTTTGACACACACCTAGAGTGCATTCACTAGGCAAAAATTTCAAACAAGTTGTATTGTTTTAAAGTTTTACAAATAGGACCCTGGTTTAAGGACTTAACCCTAAATAGTGATTAAAGGGGTAAAACTTAACCAAAGTTAAGAAAACCTAAAGGCTTTGGGGTAAAAGTCATAAAGTGACCCCAACAATAAGGTTGAATCATATTTATACCCCTGGGGTATTAAAAACCCTAATTAAAACCCTGGAAAACCCTAAAACCAAACCCTAGGGGCCTAAGTGCAAAATTAGTCCACTTTTGGGCTAAAGTGCAAAAACCAAGTCAAACAAGTGTTTCAAGTCTATTGGATCACAAAAATGTGGACTTGAAAGCAGAACCCTAAGTTTTGGACTAAAGTGCAAAATGGACCTCCCTTGAGTTTTGTTCTAAGTCTGAAAAACAGTGAATGGGCTCAACTTTGGGGCTTTGTAATTTACAAAGTATAGGGTTTTTGCCCTAGGTCACCACATCAAAGTTGAAGCCTAATCATAGGAGAACAACTTTGCTAAAGGGAGCAAGTATAGTTGTTATGAAGAAATTAGAGAAAAACCCCATCAAAGTTTGGCTGTCAGACTGTTTGAAGCTGAATTTCAGAATTTCAGTGTTATGAGATGAACTTTGAGCTCGGATTTGAATGGAATCTAGTGACTTTTTGTGACAACACCATATAGCAAAGTTGTAGCTGGATCTTAGGTCTAGAACTTTGCTAAAGGGTGTCGATCATGTTACTACATAAAATTGGAAGTTATTGGCTCTGTAAATTCCCCTGTCAGAAGACCTGATGGAGCATCCCATGGTACAGTACTGCAACTGGATCAGATCGCCAGCGTGCCAACTTCCACCGCCGGCGACCTCCCCGCGCCAAAATTCGCGCCGCTGCCGCCGGATTCGTGCACGGTGAGGGAGTGGATAACGTCGGGGAAGAATAGCTCGTACGTGGCACCATTCCCTGAGCCCGGCCGAGGTTACTCACCGGCGGCCGCCGTGACTCAGTAAAATTCCGTCGCGGTGGCGCGCATGCCGTGGTTCTTCCTCCCTGTACCTTTTACCGACGTGGTCGACATGCCATAGCGATGCTCTTCTCGGCCGCGAGGTGACCACTGGGCCGGCGCAGCTATAAATAGCCATGCTCCACGGCGGGGTATGAGCATCGCGTACACCGTCGGTTGAACCGAAGCTGAAATTCGTGCTGCCTCTGCCCCCTCCTCCCAAATTGGTTGTGCGCAGCGAAACTATAACCCCTTATAGCCGTATAGCCCAAAGCCCTGCCCTCAATTCCACTCGTGAACGCCGCAGCGCCGTTTTCCCCTAAATCGGTCCGCTGTCCCGTGAAGAACAGCCCGTTCGTGGCCACACCGCTCTGGTAAGGATCTGCCCAAATTGAGTGTTGTTCCTGCAACTCCATAAGCTTGTGATGCTCACCGACCCGTTAAATCGAACTAGACCACTCCCAATCCGCGGGAACGTATACTCCTGTGCTCGGGTTCCGCCGTGCACATGGACAAGCCGTTCTCAGGGTGCTCGTGCCAAATTGTTAGGTGTCCCGAGGTCCCTGGTAGTCGCTAATGCCTCCCCGGTAGTTTGCCGTAGCCGCCATCGCCGGCCATGGCCGGAACAACCCACGTCGGTGATAGTCTGTGTGTGTGCCGTGACCAAGGGCAATCGCGGGGAAGAAACAGAAATCCGAGGACCTTTGTGCAATCCGTCAGTGACTCAACACAATAGTAAAAGGACCTTTTTCTAATTAGCCAGTAGCGCGAGGCTCTTTCTGCAAAATTGCCTGGGCGCGGACGCGCGCGCGCGGGCGAGCGCGCTGTTCTCCTGGGCCTGGGCTTGTTGGGCTAGATTCGGCCCAGAGCTGTTTATTGTTTTTCTTTTTCTTTTTCAGTAAAGCTTTAGAAATCTGTTAAAAATTATAAAAAAATGGTAAAATTATGGGACCAATTTTCCTAGGTTTGTTATTTTCCATAGAATTTATTAAAAATAGTTTCATGATTTTTAGATCAAATAGGGAATTTTAGGATATTTAAAACAGCCTAAACCAATGGTTCTGGATTTTTAGAAAATATATAATAAGTCCAAAATTCCCCAAACTTTTTATGTAAGCTTTTCACATTATTTAGAAGCCTTGGGTAGAGTTTGGTTTGATTTGGACCTTATTTGATCACAAAACCCAAAACCACCCCCCCTGCTCCATGAACTCCTTTACTGACTCCGGAAACCCTAAGTTCCCGGACCTCTGTGAAGGAAAGTTGTATTCAAGACATAACTAATAAGTTTATGCTACCTTTGCATCCTCATGAGCATTCCATGACATCCATCTTTATGCATGTATATGGTTGTCTTAGAGCACGAGGAGGAAGAAGAAGTTTCCGAAGAAGGGATACCACCCACCTCCGATCCCCAGGCAGACAACTGCTTCTATTTTGATATCTGTGGATCCGAGCCAGACCCATCTGATAACAAAGGCAAGCCCCGGTGCATTTGCCACCTCCCTTGATGTTTTTAAATCTTTCTCACTTGCTTGATGCATTAGGTGATAGGAATTGATTGATTAAACAATTCCTGCATTACTTTCCTTGATTTTGATTACCCTCCTTGAAATCCTGTTTTTACAAAAGGTTTTACTTTGCTTAGTATTGCTTTAGAAAAACAAAAGGATTTGTTTTACAAAAGATGTCTGGCAAAGTGGGAGGGATGTTTTTTTGAAAATAAAACTTGATGGTGGATTCATCACGGCCGTGATGGATCCAACATCGAAAAAGATGTACCTCTGCTAGGTACCAAAATTTGGGTTTGAAATGAGTAAGCTGAGACCGGGCGGGTGACTTGCACGAGAAGAGAGTCTCGGTGTAGTGTCTCTGTCTGAGTCGATTAAGGACCTTGTCGATGTAGGCTTGATGATCGAGGACCCTTTAACTGGTCACATGCCTCGTCATGGGTAAGCCTTGCTTCGGGTAGACTAAGGCCGGAATAAGATAACACGAAATGGGAGTGGAGCGGTGGCGAGAGTAGCGTGTACCCTCCGTGGCAAGAGGCTGGACGGTGGTGTATCTGTGCTCTCGGTTTGCGTGAACCTGATCCGGTCTTAAGAATCCCGGTGGCGGGTTGACATATGCAAGGGTTAAGTGCTACATATGTCGTGTGATTGGAGATCCTCAGCTGAGTATAATCGATTCGGATCGCCGTACCTTCGCGGTTATGAAGACTTGGTCACTGACCTACACGTAGCTTTCCACTAAAGATGAGGGGTTTTTGGTTAAGAAATTGGCTAGTGCAGGACCAGTGATTGAACTAGGATAGAAAGAACTCTAGCACAGGTAATCCTACCTAACTTGACGAATAAAATTGGATTTTTAAGGATCCACTTTAGTAAGCATTTCTGCAAACAGAGTCTTTGATTATTGAGAAGCCTTACCTTGACTCCCATATATCCAGCATACCCTTGAGAGTCTTTTCCTTAGTCGGGTAAGACTTGCTGAGTAATTCCATACTCAGGGTTTATCCCTTTGTTGTTTTTAGGTGGGGAAGTAGCAGACTTCTGCTGCTTCTGTGCTAAGGTGGTTCCCAAGAATGAAAGCCAGGAATGAAGTGCGGGAGGACTCAGTCCTCCACTTAAGATCTTTTGGTTCTAGTCCTTCGGGAGAGGTTGTGTCTCCCTGGTTTGTATAATTAATACTTTTATGCACTCGTTTTTAGAACTGGTCTGTAATAACTTAACTTGAGCTTACTTTAGAAATAAATGTAAGATTATGTAATCGCTTCCGCATATCTTTATCTCCGATGATCTGTAATGTCTGCAAGACGGGTGAAACGTTCCTGGTAAGGTAAGGAAAGATACCGAGCTTGTCAAGTAACTTAGGAACATCTACAGGATGTCTGATGTCTGTTAGACAAGGACAACTGTAGGTGGGCCTGATTACTTGGGAGGTTCCGTCACAGCTGGTATCGGAGCGTAGCCCTTCTTTGCAGATATTCCAGGGCATCTTCAAAAGATTTTCAAAAATCTTACCTAAAGATTCTTTTCTCTTCTTACCTAAGTAGTCTGAAGAGTTTATATTAAAGACCAGTTAGGAAGAGTGCAACGTATAGAAGGTTGAATCAACCAAGGTTGATTCTGTATTTATTCATGCATCATGCTAAGAATTATACTAATAACATTTTCCCCCTTTAGAAGATGCCGCCACGCACGAGGCTAACGGCACGAAAATCAACGGGACCGAGGGGAGTACCCCGGCACCAACTGGCCCCTCGCCAGGAAAGTAGTAGCAGTGGGAGTAACGATCCCATCGGAGACTTGGAAGCCGAAGTAAGTCGACTTCAAGCAGTGCTACGACACAGGACCAATGCGTGGATTGCCGACGGAGACAGAATTAATGATTTAAGAAGGGACCTCCGTCACCTGCGGGATCAACTAGCTGACCGGGACCTAGCACTTGACTGGGCAGTCCAGTCACACATGTTGGTGTGTGCTAAGGAAGCAAGGGCTCAGGCCCGAATTAGAGAGTTAAGCTCAGCTGTCGACAACCTGCAGGTGTACTGCAATACACTGCATGAAGAAGTCCATGTGCTCTACTCGCAACTACACCCTAATGAGCCTACACCACCTGCTGAGGCGGAAGCCGGACCTTCTCACGCCGCGGGACGCGCGTTGGGTGGGGAATTAGACCTGTATGAACCTCCTCCTTCTTTAAGGTTGGTGGACGTCTGGACTCCCACACCCGATGAGGAAGCCGCCAAAAGCGATGGGAAACAGGACTAGTGGTGTAATAAGAGTAGAGTAGTGTATTGTAGGGAGTAGTGTATTGTAGAGTGTACTGTTATAGTAGGGTGTACGGTTGTATAATAGGTTAAGCTTTTGTAAAATGGGTAATGTATCCTGTTGTGTAATGTCGAGTCTGTACCATTACTCTTTACAGTAATGTAAAACGGAAGGTTTCTTTGGCGCATTATGTTTATTCAAATGTTTTTGCCTCAGATGCCGACCCGTACTCGAGGACAGGATGCAGCTGGAACATCCGGGGGTGGGGATGCTACCCCGAATCCACCTCCCGTTCCACCCACGCTTGCCGAGGCAATCGCTGCCTTGGTAAACGCTACAGCCGATAATACCCGCTTCCTGAGGGAGATGGCGGGTCAGCAACAGCTTCAGCAACAAGCAGGAAGAGGATTTCAACAGGGTCCCCGTGAGACCACTTATCTGGATTTCTCAGAGACTCGTCCGCCTCTCTTCGTCAAAGCTGAAGATCCGCTCGAAGCTGACGAATGGATAAGGGTCATAGAACAGAAATTTGGCCTTCTTCGCTGCTCAGAAACCCAGAAGCCGTTGTTTGCGGCTCAGCAACTTCGAGGCCCTGCCAGCACTTGGTGGGGGAATTTTGTGGCCATCCAGCCAGATAATCATCAAATTACATGGAATGAGTTCAAGGCAGCATTCCGCGAGCATTATATTCCTGAGGGAGTGTTGCACATGAAACAAGAAGAGTTTATGAAATTGAAACAAGGGGGAGATACTGTGAACCAGTACCTTAACAAGTTCAATCACCTGTCTCAGTACGCAATTGATCAGGTGAACACAGATTTGAAAAAGAAGAATTGTTTTATGAGAGGTCTGAACGACCGGATGCAGCGAAAGATGGCTGCATGTATTGATCTTACTTATGGAAAGGCTGTCAGCACAGCCCTATCTGTGGAGGCCAAATATGCAACTTCTGGGAAAAGTAAGGGGTTCAGTGGTGATCGGCCTAATCAAGGCCCTGTGAAGAGGCAACGGTTCATTCTCCGGCCCTCTAACCAGAATCGTTCAAGTGCACCACCTTTCCCTTTCAAGCAGCCTGTAATTATTCGTCCCAACAAAGCTCCCACTGTCCAAAGTCAGCCGGGTGCCCCAGGCACTCGATTCCCTGCACTGCCAAGCTCTTCAACTGGATGCTTTAACTGTGGCAAATCTGGGCACTTTATTAAAGATTGTCCCTATCCTCGACAAAATCAGGCCAATAATCAGCAAGGATCGGGAAGTTCTGCTCCAGGCAAGGGAAATACTTCGGGCAAGAATACCAAGAAAACGGGGCGAGTATATTATACACAAGTGGCTACGACACCGGAAGGAGAGCCGGTGATGATGGGTACGTTCCCTGTGGCCAGCCACCCTGCAGTAATTCTTTTTGATTCTGGTGCTTCGCATACCTTCATTAGCAAGACATTTGTGGAGCAGCATCACATTACATGTCATGAATCAAAAGAGGGTTTTAAAATTCATTCACCTGGGGGATACATTTTTACTAAAGAAGTGGCCTATGGTGTGCCAGTAACTATGGCCGAACGGAACTTTCCTGCTAACATGATTGTTCTAAAGGGCCAGGATATAGATGTTATTTTGGGGATGAATTGGTTAACTCAACACAAGGCAGTACTCAACACTGAACTCAGAACCATCAGGTTGAGTTATAATCAAGAAGAAATTCTCTTATCTCTCCCCAAGACCAATCCAGCCAAAGCTTCTGGTAGAATCTTTGAAGCCATTGTACCGGAGATCAAGAATATTCCGGTAGTATGTGAGTTTCCAGATGTGTTTCCGGAAGATTTGCCTGGACTGCCCCCAGAACGAGATGTAGAATTTGTAATTGAGCTAAAACCCGGTACGGCTCCCATTTCCCGAAGATCGTACCGTATGCCCCCTAATGAATTAGCAGAATTGAAGATTCAATTGCAAGATCTGCTGAATAAAGGATTCATCCGGCCAAGCTCGTCCCCTTGGGGTTGTCCCGCCATCTTTGTGAAGAAGAAGGATCAAACCTTGCGAATGTGTGTGGACTATCGGCCCCTAAATGAGGTCACCATTAAGAATAAGTACCCTCTTCCAAGAATCGACATCTTATTTGATCAACTGACTGGGGCGAGGGTGTTTTCCAAAATTGATCTCAGGTCGGGCTATCATCAAATCCGTATTCGGCCCGAGGATATACCGAAGACCGCTTTCACTACGCGGTATGGATTATTCGAGTATCTAGTAATGTCTTTCGGGCTCACCAATGCTCCTGCCCACTTCACCTATTTGATGAACTCGGTGTTCATGCCCGAGTTAGACAAGTTCGTGGTGGTCTTCATTGATGATATTTTGATATATTCTAAAAATGAAGAGGAGCATGCTCAGCACTTACGGATTGTATTGACGCGCCTGAGGGAACATCAGTTGTATGCCAAGTTCAGTAAGTGCGCGTTTTGGCTAGAAGAAATTCAATTTCTGGGGCACGTGCTATCAGCCAAAGGGATTGCGATAGATCCTAGCAAGGTCAAGGATATTCTGGAATGGAAACCTCCAACGACTGTTCACCAAGTCCGGAGTTTTCTTGGACTCGCAGGATATTATCGCAGATTTATACCTGATTTTTCTAAGCTTGTGAAGCCAATCACAAGTTTATTGAAGAATGATACTAAGTTCAATTGGACTTCTAAATGTAATGAAGCCTTCGAGGAATTGAAGACACTATTGACCACTGCTCCGGTATTGGCTCAACCGGACATCACTAAACCTTTTGATGTATACTGTGATGCGTCAGGCAGTGGACTCGGCTGTGTGCTAATGCAAGAAGGCCGAGTAATTGCGTATGCTTCAAGGCAGTTACGCCGACACGAAGAGCATTATCCAACACATGATCTCGAGCTAGCTGCTGTGGTTCATGCCCTGAAAATATGGCGTCACTATTTACTGGGAAATATCTGCCACATATATACAGATCATAAGAGTTTGAAGTATATATTTACCCAGTCAGAGTTGAACATGAGGCAAAGGCGATGGCTTGAGCTTATTAAAGATTATGAACTGGAAATCCATTATCACCCAGGCAAGGCCAATGTGGTGGCAGATGCCTTGAGTCGCAAGACTTCCTGCCACTGTATTATGGTGAAGACCTCCGAAAACACTTTGTGTCAAGACATGGAAAGGTTAAACCTGGGGATAATCCAGCAAGGGACTCTGAATCAACTAAAGCTTGAGTCAACCATTTTGCAAAGGATAATTGATGCTCAAAGGGATAATCAGGGTATGAAGCATATCCGAGAGAAGATCAGGGCTGGAACAGCCCAATGTTTCAAGGAAGATAATCAAGGTGTGTTTTGGTTCAACAACCGCATAGTAGTGCCGAAGAATGAAGAACTCCGCCAGCAAATCTTAGACGAAGCGCATCTTAGTCGCTACTCCATTCATCCGGGAAGCACTAAGATGTATCATGATCTGAAACAACATTACTGGTGGACGAAGATGAAGATTGAGATTGCACGCTATGTGGCTAAGTGCGACACTTGCAGACGTGTCAAAGCCATACACCTGAAAACTGCTGGTCCATTGCAATCTTTGCCAATCCCAACATGGAAATGGGAAGACATCAGCATGGACTTTATTGTGGGATTGCCCAGGACCGCAAAAGGGTACGACTCTATCTGGGTGATTGTTGATCGACTTACAAAGGTTGCTCATTTTCTGCCGGTCAAGACATATTACCCGGTACTTACCTATGCGGAGTTATACATTGCCCGTATTCTCAGTTTGCATGGTGTTCCAAGGACCATAGTGTCGGATCGTGGACCTCAATTTGTAGCCAAGTTTTGGGAAGCACTTCACCAATCTTTGGGTACTAAGTTACTCCACAGTTCGGCCTACCATCCCCAAACCAGTGGACAGACTGAGAGAGTGAACCAAATACTTGAAGATATGTTGCGGGCATGTGTCCTGGATTTCTCGCAAAAATGGGATGAATGTTTGCCCTTGGCGGAGTTTTCATATAATAACAGTTACCAGGAAAGCATCAAGATGGCACCTTTTGAAGCTTTGTATGGGCGACGGTGTCGAACTCCGCTAAATTGGTCTGAACCTGGTGAAAGATATTTCTTTAGACCTGATATGGTAAAAGAAACCGAAGAAAAGGTTCAGAAAATAGTTCATAATATGAAGAAGGCACAGGCTCGTCAGAAAAGTTATGCAGACAAACGGCGAATGCCCTTATACTTCTTGGAGGGAGACTATGTCTACTTAAAGGTTTCACCAATGAAAGGCATATCGCGTTTTGGGATTAAAGGAAAACTTGCACCCAGGTACATTGGTCCATTCCTGGTACTTGAACAATGTGGACCAGTGGCATACCGACTTCAGCTCCCCGAAACATTGTCTGCCGTGCATAATGTGTTCCACGTGTCACAATTGAAGAAGTGTCTTCGGGTTCCCGATCGAACCGTTGAAGTGACTGATGTTGTCCTGGAACCAGATTTAACGTACTCGGAACATCCTATTCGAGTTCTGGATCAAAAGGACAGGGTTACCCGGAGAAGGACTCTCAAGTCTTATAAGATACAGTGGAACCAGCATTCGGAAGATGAGGCTACATGGGAAACCCAAGATTTCTTAGATAAGAATTTCCCAGGCTTTCTAGCCTCTTGTAAATTGTAAAGTTTGTATAGCTGTGTAATAAAGGAATGAACCCCCACACCACCCCTGCCTTGTACCAGAAATCAGGAAATAAAAACATGACACATTTCCTTTTCCATTACTTACCCTAGGACTTTAAATCTCGGGACGAGATTCTTTTATGGGGGGAAGGATGTAACACCCCTGGTGTTACTATAACTAAAACTTGAGCATGACATCATGAGCATGGGCATTGCATATGTTTGACACACACCTAGAGTGCATTCACTAGGCAAAAATTTCAAACAAGTTGTATTGTTTTAAAGTTTTACAAATAGGACCCTGGTTTAAGGACTTAACCCTAAATAGTGATTAAAGGGGTAAAACTTAACCAAAGTTAAGAAAACCTAAAGGCTTTGGGGTAAAAGTCATAAAGTGACCCCAACAATAAGGTTGAATCATATTTATACCCCTGGGGTATTAAAAACCCTAATTAAAACCCTGGAAAACCCTAAAACCAAACCCTAGGGGCCTAAGTGCAAAATTAGTCCACTTTTGGGCTAAAGTGCAAAAACCAAGTCAAACAAGTGTTTCAAGTCTATTGGATCACAAAAATGTGGACTTGAAAGCAGAACCCTAAGTTTTGGACTAAAGTGCAAAATGGACCTCCCTTGAGTTTTGTTCCAAGTCTGAAAAACAGTGAATGGGCTCAACTTTGGGGCTTTGTAATTTACAAAGTATAGGGTTTTTGCCCTAGGTCACCACATCAAAGTTGAAGCCTAATCATAGGAGAACAACTTTGCTAAAGGGAGCAAGTATAGTTGTTATGAAGAAATTAGAGAAAAACCCCATCAAAGTTTGGCTGTCAGACTGTTTGAAGCTGAATTTCAGAATTTCAGTGTTATGAGATGAACTTTGAGCTCGGATTTGAATGGAATCTAGTGACTTTTTGTGACAACACCATATAGCAAAGTTGTAGCTGGATCTTAGGTCTAGAACTTTGCTAAAGGGTGTCGATCATGTTACTACATAAAATTGGAAGTTATTGGCTCTGTAAATTCCCCTGTCAGAAGACCTGATGGAGCATCCCATGGTACAGTACTGCAACTGGATCAGATCGCCAGCGTGCCAACTTCCACCGCCGGCGACCTCCCCGCGCCAAAATTCGCGCCGCTGCCGCCGGATTCGTGCACGGTGAGGGAGTGGATAACGTCGGGGAAGAATAGCTCGTACGTGGCACCATTCCCTGAGCCCGGCCGAGGTTACTCACCGGCGGCCGCCGTGACTCAGTAAAATTCCGTCGCGGTGGCGCGCATGCCGTGGTTCTTCCTCCCTGTACCTTTTACCGACGTGGTCGACATGCCATAGCGATGCTCTTCTCGGCCGCGAGGTGACCACTGGGTCGGCGCAGCTATAAATAGCCATGCTCCACGGCGGGGTATGAGCATCGCGTACACCGTCGGTTGAACCGAAGCTGAAATTCGTGCTGCCTCTGCCCCCTCCTCCCAAATTGGTTGTGCGCAGCGAAACTATAACCCCTTATAGCCGTATAGCCCAAAGCCCTGCCCTCAATTCCACTCGTGAACGCCGCAGCGCCGTTTTCCCCTAAATCGGTCCGCCGTCCCGTGAAGAACAGCCCGTTCGTGGCCACACCGCTCTGGTAAGGATCTGCCCAAATTGAGTGTTGTTCCTGCAACTCCATAAGCTTGTGATGCTCACCGACCCGTTAAATCGAACTAGACCACTCCCAATCCGCGGGAACGTATACTCCTGTGCTCGGGTTCCGCCGTGCACATGGACAAGCCGTTCTCAGGGTGCTCGTGCCAAATTGTTAGGTGTCCCGAGGTCCCTGGTAGTCGCTAATGCCTCCCCGGTAGTTTGCCGTAGCCGCCATCGCCGGCCATGGCCGGAACAACCCACGTCGGTGATAGTCTGTGTGTGTGCCGTGACCAAGGGCAATCGCGGGGAAGAAACAGAAATCCGAGGACCTTTGTGCAATCCGTCAGTGACTCAACACAATAGTAAAAGGACCTTTTTCTAATTAGCCAGTAGCGCGAGGCTCTTTCTGCAAAATTGCCTGGGCGCGGACGCGCGCGCGCGGGCGAGCGCGCTGTTCTCCTGGGCCTGGGCTTGTTGGGCTAGATTCGGCCCAGAGCTGTTTATTGTTTTTCTTTTTCTTTTTCAGTAAAGCTTTAGAAATCTGTTAAAAATTATAAAAAAATGGTAAAATTATGGGACCAATTTTCCTAGGTTTGTTATTTTCCATAGAATTTATTAAAAATAGTTTCATGATTTTTAGATCAAATAGGGAATTTTAGGATATTTAAAACAGCCTAAACCAATGGTTCTGGATTTTTAGAAAATATATAATAAGTCCAAAATTCCCCAAACTTTTTATGTAAGCTTTTCACATTATTTAGAAGCCTTGGGTAGAGTTTGGTTTGATTTGGACCTTATTTGATCACAAAACCCAAAACCACCCCCCCTGCTCCATGAACTCCTTTACTGACTCCGGAAACCCTAAGTTCCCGGACCTCTGTGAAGGAAAGTTGTATTCAAGACATAACTAATAAGTTTATGCTACCTTTGCATCCTCATGAGCATTCCATGACATCCATCTTTATGCATGTATATGGTTGTCTTAGAGCACGAGGAGGAAGAAGAAGTTTCCGAAGAAGGGATACCACCCACCTCCGATCCCCAGGCAGACAACTGCTTCTATTTTGATATCTGTGGATCCGAGCCAGACCCATCTGATAACAAAGGCAAGCCCCGGTGCATTTGCCACCTCCCTTGATGTTTTTAAATCTTTCTCACTTGCTTGATGCATTAGGTGATAGGAATTGATTGATTAAACAATTCCTGCATTACTTTCCTTGATTTTGATTACCCTCCTTGAAATCCTGTTTTTACAAAAGGTTTTACTTTGCTTAGTATTGCTTTAGAAAAACAAAAGGATTTGTTTTACAAAAGATGTCTGGCAAAGTGGGAGGGATGTTTTTTTGAAAATAAAACTTGATGGTGGATTCATCACGGCCGTGATGGATCCAACATCGAAAAAGATGTACCTCTGCCAGGTACCAAAATTTGGGTTTGAAATGAGTAAGCTGAGACCGGGCGGGTGACTTGCACGAGAAGAGAGTCTCGGTGTAGTGTCTCCGTCTGAGTCGATTAAGGACCTTGTCGATGTAGGCTTGATGATCGAGGACCCTTTAACTGGTCACATGCCTCGTCATGGGTAAGCCTTGCTTCGGGTAGACTAAGGCCGGAATAAGATAACACGAAATGGGAGTGGAGCGGTGGCGAGAGTAGCGTGTACCCTCCGTGGCAAGAGGCTGGACGGTGGTGTATCTGTGCTCTCGGTTTGCGTGAACCTGATCCGGTCTTAAGAATCCCGGTGGCGGGTTGACATATGCAAGGGTTAAGTGCTACATATGTCGTGTGATTGGAGATCCTCAGCTGAGTATAATCGATTCGGATCGCCGTACCTTCGCGGTTATGAAGACTTGGTCACTGACCTACACGTAGCTTTCCACTAAAGATGAGGGGTTTTTGGTTAAGAAATTGGCTAGTGCAGGACCAGTGATTGAACTAGGATAGAAAGAACTCTAGCACAGGTAATCCTACCTAACTTGACGAATAAAATTGGATTTTTAAGGATCCACTTTAGTAAGCATTTCTGCAAACAGAGTCTTTGATTATTGAGAAGCCTTACCTTGACTCCCATATATCCAGCATACCCTTGAGAGTCTTTTCCTTAGTCGGGTAAGACTTGCTGAGTAATTCCATACTCAGGGTTTATCCCTTTGTTGTTTTTAGGTGGGGAAGTAGCAGACTTCTGCTGCTTCTGTGCTAAGGTGGTTCCCAAGAATGAAAGCCAGGAATGAAGTGCGGGAGGACTCAGTCCTCCACTTAAGATCTTTTGGTTCTAGTCCTTCGGGAGAGGTTGTGTCTCCCTGGTTTGTATAATTAATACTTTTATGCACTCGTTTTTAGAACTGGTCTGTAATAACTTAACTTGAGCTTACTTTAGAAATAAATGTAAGATTATGTAATCGCTTCCGCATATCTTTATCTCCGATGATCTGTAATGTCTGCAAGACGGGTGAAACGTTCCTGGTAAGGTAAGGAAAGATACCGAGCTTGTCAAGTAACTTAGGAACATCTACAGGATGTCTGATGTCTGTTAGGCAAGGACAACTGTAGGTGGGCCTGATTACTTGGGAGGTTCTGTCACAGTTACAAGCGTCCGCGCGAGGTGAGGGGAGCGAGCGGCCCCGAGAGAGCGCCTGCCCCTGCCCTTCGTCCCCGCGAGGCCAACCTTCTCTAAGAAGGCCCTGGTCCTTCCTTTTATAGGCGTAAGGAGAGGATCCAGGTGTACAAAATGGGGGTGTAGCAAGGTGCTACGTGTCTAGTGAGGGAGAGCTAGCGCCCTAAGTACATGCCAAGGTGGCAGCCGGAGAGATCTTGGCGCCCTGTTGGCGTGGCGTCGTGGCTGTTGGAGGAGTAACGGAGCCGGACGGAGGGACAGCTGTCGGAGTGGCTGGGCCCTTGCTGACGTCCTCCTGCTTTCGTAAGGGAGCTGGGAGCCGCCGTCGTCACGGTCTAGCGGGGCGCCATCATTGCCTATCTGGTGTAGCTGGCCAGATGGGACGCCAGTCTTGTTCTCTGCGACCCAAGTCGGCTCAGGGCAGGGTGATGATGACGCTTCCCGTTGACGTGGCGGTCTCGTGTCCTAGGTCGGGCATCGTGGAGGCTCCTCCGAAGTCGAGGTCGAGTCCGTCCTGCATGACAGAGGCCGAGCCCGAACTCCTGGGTCGGGCGAGGCGGAGGTCGTTCGGCAGAGGCCGAGGCGGAGCCCGAGCCCTGGGTCGGGCGAGGCGGAGTTCGTCGTCTTCAGGGGCCTTAGCCCGAGTCCGAGCCCTGGGTCGGGCAGAGCGGAGTTCGCCGTCTTCCGGGGCCTTAGCCCGAGTCCGAGCCCTGGGTCGGGCGGAGCGGAGTTCGCCGTCTTCCGGGGCCTTAGCCCGAGTCCGAGCCCTGGGTCGGGCGGAGCGGAGTTCGCCGTCTTCCGGGGCCTTAGCCCGAGTCCGAGCCCTGGGTCGGGTGGAGCGGAGTTCGCCGTCTTCCGGGGCCTTAGCCCGAGTCCGAGCCCTGGGTCGGGCGGAGGCTCCTATGGCACCTCTGGCGAAGTCTGGTCGCCCGTCGGTCTTACCTTTTGCGTTAAACGCCCCGGTGACTCGGTCGGTTGGCGCGGTGATTTAGTCAGGGTTACTTCTTATCGAAGGCGGGGCCTCGGGCGAGCCGGTGATGCGTCTGCCGTGAAAGAGGAGGCCTCAGGCGAGACGGAGTCATCTTAGGGTCGGCTGCCCTCGCCCGAGGCTAGGCTCGGGCGTGGCGTGATCGAGTCGCTCGTATGGACTGATCCCTGACTTAATCAAACCCATCAGGCCTCTGCAGCTTTATGCTGATGGGGGTTACCAGCTGAGAATTAGGCGTCTTGAGGGTACCCCTAATTATGGTCCCCGACAGTAGCCCCCGAGCCTCGAACAGAGTGTTAACACTCGCTTGGAGGCTTGCGTCGCACTTTTTTGCAAGGGGACCAGCCTTTCTCGGTGGTACTTTGTTCCGGTGGGTGCGCGCGAGCGCACCCGCCGGGTGTAGCCCCCGAGGCCTCGGAGGAGTGGTTTCACTCCTTCGAGGTCTTAATGCCTTGCGTAATGCCTCGGCTGGTCTGGCGGTTCCCTCATGCGAGCAGGGCGTAGCCCAGGTGCACTGTCGGGGCCCAAGTTCTCGGGCTGGTATGTTGACGCTGTCAACGGTTTGGCCGGAGCCGGGTTTGCGAGAGCAGCCCCCGAGCCTCCGCCCGGAGCGAGAGGACGATCAGGGACAGACTCGACTTTTTACATACGCCCCTACGTCGCCTTTCCGCAAGGAGGAGGGGGGGAGAGCGCCATGTTACCCTCGATGGGCACCGAACATGGTGTCTCCGGTGAGCTGCAATCGGGTAATCCGAGTGGACGTCCATGCCCCGTTCGTTGGGGGTCGGCTAGGGGCCCGGAGGCACGCCCAAAAGTACCTGCGGGTGATCTGCCGGACCCGGTCCCCTAGCGACGGGGTCCGAGGGCTCGTTGCCTCCCTCCGATGGGATTCCGTTACAGAGTCGTTCCCGCTGGTCTCGGAAATGTCCTAGGGTACCTCGGGAGCGCAGCCCGAGCCTTGGTTATGTATCGAACGTACCCCTGGTCATCCCTCGCTCGGCGTCTGAGGCGACTGTGAACCCTTCGACAGGCCAGCCTTCGAACCCCTGATCAGTAATGGGCGCGGAGCCCTAGTAGCCTGAGGCGGTCATGGAACCTTTCGGGAGGCCGACCTTCGAACCCCTGACCAGTAGTGGGTGTCGGGCCCACGCGATCTGAGGCGGCTGTTGAACCCCTCGGGGGGCCAGCCTTCGAACCCCTGATCAGTAGTGAGGCTCGGAGCCTAGTTCCTTCACGGGGAAGGATCCCTTTGGGGGTACCCCCTTTCCCGGTCCCTGTTGCAAGAGATAGAGAAAGAAGGAAAAGGGAAAAAAGGATTCGAAATTGAACGTCGTGGCGTACCTTTTTCGGCGTGGTTGTTTTGGCGAAGGCGAAACGTCGCCAGCCGCTCCCGCCCGTAGCGCTGTCCGCCGAGCCGCGGAGTTAATGCGCCGGGGTGAGTAGTTGGCGAGGTTGCCGTTGCGCGTGCGCGAGCCGTTCGAGGTACGGGTCACGGGCGCGTCGTCTTCGCACCGCGAGAGGGGGTTCTCTTGCTGCCTCCGGATGGGACATGAGCTTGGCAGATGGCGTGACCGCTGCTCTCGCGCGCCTGCCACCGTCATTACTGCCGGCCCATTTTTGACCGCGTTCGACCGCTGCGCCAGGCTGGCGCCGCTGGGTCGCGGGCTGGGTCGCCTCGAATCGCGGTATCGGTTCCGCAATCGAGGAGGTGCGGTGGTGGAGCGAGTGACACAGCGGCTCGCATGCAGCACCCGGCGCGCCAGTTGCACGACGCGTGGGCTTGAGCCGTCGCGCTGGCCTGTCAGGAGTCGGAGAGGCGCGTCCACTTGGCGCAGTTGCATGCCGCCTGCATGACCGCCTGCCCCTTTCGCCCGCTGGTCTGGGTAAAAGTGGAGGGTTACTTGTAACCGCTGGGTGGTTGCGTGCGTCGTGCGCGGCAGTTCGGCTTCTTCTGCTTGGAGCCGGTCTGCATGACAGGCGGGCCCCAGCCCCCGCGCCGCAGGGAAGGGCTTTGGAGGCGTGTTGGAGAAGACTCAGCCCGTGACGGTTGGGGGCGCAAGCAGGGGGAGTTGCCTTTAAAAGGAGGGCGACCCCCTTCGTAAGGTGACCATGTCTCCTTCCTCCCCTATGCATTGTGTCTCTCCATCTTCCGAGCCCCTGGATGGGGGGAACCGCCGTCTTTTCGCTCCATCGTTGGAGGAACGCAACTCCGTGGGAGTTGGTACCTTTCAGCCATCGTTCGGCTTCAAGGATTTTCATCATGCAGCCCGGTTGCCCCCCTCGGCTGGGGGTCACCCGAGACGGTGACCACCAGCTCCTGGGTGGGGAGGGGCAAACCGGACTGCGGTCCCGGCGCCGCCCTCAGTGTTGAGGGTGTTCGTCATCCTCGTCGGGGCGGGGAGCGAGGCGAGCCGGGGCCCCACCTCCTACGCGGGTCGGCGGGCCACCTCATTTTCCAGCTTCTGGTGGTGGCAATCGCCTTTTAGCCCCACGGCGGAGACATCCTCCAGTCCTGCCGGGGAAGGAGAACTGTTGCTACCCAGCTAGGATGCAGCATTCCGTCTTCCTCCTCGCATTCGCGGCGGGGACGGCTGCGAGGATCTGCCGGGGTGCTTAGGGGCGCCCCGCGTTTGTTGGTGATTCGCCCAGAGCTTGTCGCTCCACGGGCTTCCCTGGCGGGGAGGTTGTCCGTACCCGCGGGGACGGAACCAGAGTTCCGTTTATAATGGCACTTCGAGTGCCGGGTTTTTTGTTCATTTCGGCTTTCGGGGCCTGAACATGTATGTAACTCCGGCACAGAGCCGTGTTTTTTCCTCATTTCTGAGCACTAAGACTCGCCTGTTGTTTGCCTGAACCGCTTCACCAAGCGTGAGTCGCCCCGTGTCAAGGTGACGAGTGAGGTATCCGTATCCCGGAGGCGTAGGAATCCCTCGGCTCGGTCGGACCTGTTGTCCGAGGCTCCTCTAGCTTAGTTAAAGAGACCCCTCGGCCGCTCTTCGACGAGCCGAGGCCAGGGGCGGCGATATCAGCACGAGCAGAGGCGGAGTTAGCTCGGAAATGAAACCTGGTTGGCCGGAGCCTAGCCGAGTTGTCTGTCGGCAGGATTGTCGTCGGAGTTGCTCAGCCGAGGCTTCGGACCGAGCTGGCGCCCTCGGAAGGCGGTCGGCCGAGGCCCCGGAGGTGGCCGGCCGAGCCGTCCGCTCGGGCCGGGTTCTCGGAGAAGTCCCTGGCAGAGATTGCTCGAGCGTGGTGATGACGTCGTCCTTCGGAGCGGAGGCCCTCGGACCGCGTCGCCGTCCGAGGCTAGGTCGGGCCTTGCCGAAGGTGCTGTCGATGCCGAGGGTGTCGTCGCCCTCTTCCAGCGTCAAGACCCGAGCCTGCAGGGTCAAATCGTCTTGTAGCGTGGGCCTTGTGCGGCCGTCGAGGCCAGAACACACACCCTTGCTGCGTTATAAAGCTGTGTCTCTTTTCCTCTTGTTTCGAGTATCTGGACTTTTTGTCGGTAGCAGGGATGTTAGTGCGAGCAAGAGTTGCTTCTCGCGGAAGGTGATGAGTGAGGTATCCGTATCCCGGAGGCGTGGGAGTCCCTCGGCTCGGTCGGCCTTGCCGCTTACGCGTACTTTTACCCGTCCATGAGGCCCTGTCACCGACTCGGTCGAGAAGGCTCGAAGAATCGCTTTAACAGAAGAGCTTCCGTACGTAAAGACTCGTTCGATCCGCGGATTCACCTTATCCGAGCGCGAGTTACTTATCGCAGAAGGTGATGAGTGAGGTATCCGTATCCCGGAGGCGTAGGAGTCCCTTGGCTCGGTCAGCCTTGACTGCTTACGTGTACCCCGTCGTTTCCAGGATCCACCTTTCGAAGTAGTCAAAAAGCACGAAAGATATTCTGGTAAAAGAGATTTTTTGTTCGAGGAAAATTTTGACGCAGAGGGGGTTTCCCCCCTTTTAGCCCCCGAGGGAGGGTCGGGCTTTGCCGAGGCGAGGCCGACCCTTCCTTGTTGACTAAACTTTGCGTGGGTGCGGGGTATATGAACAACTTGGAAACATCTTAAGGGTAGAAGCGACGTAGCTGTTGGATGTTCCAAGCGTTGCCGTAGACCTCGCCTTGACTGTTGGCCAGCTTGTACGTTCCGGGCTTCAGAACTTTGGCGATGATGAACGGCCCCTCCCAGGGGGGCGTGAGCTTGTGCCTCCCTCGGGCGTCTTGTCGCAGCCGAAGCACCAGGTCGCCCACCTGGAGATCTCGGGGTCGGACCCCTCGGGCGTGGTAGCGTCGCAGGGACTGTTGGTACCGCGCCGAGTGTAGCAAGGCCCTGTCCCGAGCCTCGTCCAGCTGGTCCAGCGAGTCTTCTCGGCTAGCTTGGTTGCTTTCTTCGTTGTAGGCCCTCGTCCTCGGGGAGCCGTATTCCAGGTCCGTGGGCAAGACGGCCTCGGCCCCGTAGACCAGGAAGAAAGGCGTGAAACCCGTGGCTCGGCTCGGCGCCGTCCTCAGGCTCCAGACCACCGAGGGGAGTTCCTTCATCCATCGCTTGCCGAACTTGTTGAGACCGTTGTAAATCCGGGGCTTGAGCCCTTGTAGAATCATGCCGTTGGCACGTTCCACTTGCCCATTCGACATGGGGTGAGCTACGGCGGCCCAGTCTACCCGGATGTTGTGATCCTCGCAAAAATCCAAGAATTTTTTGCCGGTGAACTGGGTGCCGTTGTCGGTGATGACGGAGTTCGGGACCCCGAAGCGATGGATGATGTTGGTGAAGAACGTCACCGCCTGCTCGGACCTGATGCTGTTCAGGGGTCGGACCTCGATCCACTTGGAGAATTTGTCGATGGCGACCAGCAGGTGCGTGTAGCCCCCGGGCGCCTTCTGCAGAGGGCCGACGAGGTCCAGACCCCACACAGCGAAGGGCCAGGTGATGGGTATCGTTTGCAGAGCCTGAGCGGGCAGGTGGGTCTGCTTCGCATAGAATTGGCACCCTTCGCAGGCGCGGACAATTCTAGTGGCGTCAGCCACCGCCGTCGGCCAGTAGAAGCCTTGGCGGAAAGCGTTCCCGACGAGGGTTCGAGGTGCTGCATGATGGCCGCAAGCCCCCGAGTGTATTTCCCGCAAGAGTTCCTGACCTTCGGCGATGGAGATGCATCGCTGGAGGATGCCTGAGGGGCTACGGTGGTAGAGCTCCTTCTCATCGCCCAGCAAGACGAACGATTTGGCGCATCGCGCTACCCGCCGAGCCTCGGCTCGGTCGAGGGGCAGTTCTCCTTGGTGGAGATATTGCAGGTACGGGGTTTGCCAATCTTGATCTGGCACGACCCCGTTCTGCTCCTCCTCGATGCGCAGCGCTTCGCCCTCGGGCTCCGAGGGTTCCTCGGGTTGAGCCGAGGATGGCTCGGGCTGGGCCGAGGTCACCTCGGACGAGGCCGAGGGTGCCTCGGGCTCGGGCGCGTCGCCTATCTTGACGGAGGGTTGGTGCAGATCTCGGGAGAAGACGTCCGGGGGAACCGTCGTTCGCCCCGAGGCTATCTTCGCCAGCTCGTCCGCAGTCTCGTTGTAGCGCCGGGCGATGTGGTTAAGCTCGAGCCCGTAGAACTTGTCTTCCAGGCGTCGAACCTCCTCACAGTAGGCCTCCATCTTCGGGTCGCGGCAGTGGGAGTTCTTCATGACTTGGTCGATGACGAGCTGCGAGTCGCCGCGCGCATCGAGGCGTCGGACCCCTAGCTCGATGGCGATTCGCAATCCGTTGATCAGAGCCTCGTACTCGGCCACATTGTTGGACGCCGGGAAATGGAGGCGGAGCACGTAGCGCAGGTGTTTCCCGAGGGGCGAGACGAAGAGCAGGCCCACGCCAGCTCCCGTCTTCATCAGCGACCCGTCGAAAAACATGGTCCAGAGCTCTGGTTGGATCGGAGCCGTTGGCAACTGGGTATCGACCCATTCGGCTACGAAATCTGCCAGTACCTGGGACTTGATGGCCTTCCGAGGGGCGAACGAGATTGCCTCGCCCATGATTTCCACCGCCCACTTCGCGATCCGCCCCGAGGCTTCTCGGCACTGGATGATCTCCCCCAGGGGGAAGGATGACACCACAGTCACCGGATGGGACTCGAAGTAATGTCGCAGCTTTCGCCTCGTCAGGATCACTGCATACAGCAGCTTCTGGACTTGTGGGTAGCGGATCTTAGTTTCGGACAGCACTTCGCTGACGAAGTAAACTGGCCTCTGAATGGGCAAAGCATGCCCCTCTTCCTGCCTTTCGACCACGATCGCGGCGCTGACCACCTGAGTGGTTGCGGCGACGTAGACCAGGAGGGCTTCTCCATCAGCTGGGGGTACCAAGATGGGCGCCTGGGTGAGGAGCGCCTTCAGGTTCCCGAGGGCTTCCTCGGCCTCGGGAGTCCAAGTGAAGCACTCGGCCTTCCTTAAGAGACGGTACAGGGGCAGGCCTCTTTCGCCGAGGCGCGAGATGAAACGGCTCAAGGCCGCGAGGCATCCCATGACCCTCTGTACGCCTTTTAAGTCATTGATGGGCCCCATGTTTGTGATCGCTGCGATCTTCTCCGGGTTGGCTTCGATGCCCCGCTCGGAGACGATGAATCCCAAGAGCATGCCTCGGGGCACCCCGAATACGCACTTCTCGGGATTGAGCTTGACGCCCTTCGCCTTGAGACATCGGAATGTCAGTTCAAGGTCGGAGAGAAGGTCGGAGGCTTTCCTCGTCTTGACTACGATGTCATCGACGTAGGCCTCGACCGTGCGACTGATGTGTTCGCCGAACACATGGTTCATGCACCGCTGGTACGTTGCACCCGCGTTCCTCAAACCGAACGGCATTGTGACATAACAGTACATGCCGAAGGGCGTGATGAAAGAAGTCGCGAGCTGGTCGGACTCTTTCATCTTGATTTGATGATACCCTGAGTAGGCATCGAGGAAAGTCAGGGTTTCGCACCCTGCAGTAGAGTCCACAATTTGGTCGATGCGAGGTAGAGGGTAGGGGACTTTTGGACATGCTTTGTTGAGACCAGTGTAGTCTACACACATCCGCCATTTTCCCCCTTTCTTCCTCACAAGTACAGGGTTGGCAAGCCACTCAGGGTGGAATACCTCTTTGATGAACCCTGCTGCCATCAGCTTGTGGATCTCCTCGCCTATCACCCTGCGCCTTTCCTCGTCGAATCGGCGCAGAGGCTGTCTGACCGGTCGGGCCCCGGCCCGAATATCCAGCGAGTGCTCGGCGACATCCCTCGGTATGTCGGGCATGTCCGAGGGACTCCACGCAAAGACGTCGGCGTTTGCGCGGAGAAAGTCGACGAGCACTGTTTCCTATTTGGGGTCAAGCCCGGATCCGATCCGAATCTGCTTGGAGGTGTCGCCACTGGGGTCGAGAGGGACGGCCTTAACCGTCTCCGCTGGCTCGAAGTTGCCGGCATGTCGCTTCACGTCAGGCACCTCTCGGGAGAGGCTTTCCAGGTCGGCAATGAGGGCCTCGGACTCGGCGAGGGCCTCGGCGTACTCCACGCACTCCACATCGCATTCGAATGCGTGTTTATACGTGGGGCCGACGGTGATGACCCCGTTGGGGCCCGGCATCTTGAGCTTTAGGTAGGTGTAGTTGGGGATGGCCATGAACTTCGCGTAGCATGGCCTTCCCAACACTGCGTGGTAGGTTCCTCGGAACCCGACCACCTCGAACGTCAAAGTCTCCCTTCGGAAGTTGGAGGGTGTTCCGAAGCAGACAGGAAGGCCGATCTGCCCGAGGGGCTGGACGCGCTTCCCAGGGATGATCCCATGGAAGGGCGCAGCGCCTGCTCGGACGGATGACAGGTCGACGCGCAGGAGCCTGAGGGTCTCGGCGTAGATGATGTTAAGGCAGCTGCCCCCATCCATCAAGACCTTGGTGAGCCTGATGTCGCCGATGACGGGATCGACGACGAGCGGGTACTTCCCTGGGCTCGGCACGTGGTCGGGGTGGTCATCCCGGTCGAAGGTGATGGGCTTGTCGGACCAGTCTAGGTAGACTGGCGCCGCCACCTTCACCGAGCAGACCTCCCGACGCTCTTGCTTACGATGCCGAGCCGAGGCATTCGCCGCATGCCCTCCGTAGATCATGAAGCAGTCGCGGACCTCGGGGAACTCTCCTGCTTGGCGATCCTCCCTTTTGTCGTCGTCGTGAGCCCTGCCACCCTCTGCGGGTGGCCCGGCCCTGTGGAAGTGGCGCCGAAGCATGACGCACTCCTCGAGGGTGTGCTTGACGGGCCCCTGATGGTAGGGGCACGTCTCCTTGAGTGCCTTGTCGAAGAGGTTTGCACCTCCGGGGGGCTTCCGAGGGTTCTTGTGCTCGGCGGCGGCGACAAGGTCTGCATCGGGAACGTCGCGTTTCGCTTGCGACTTCCTCCTGCCTTTCTTCTTGGCGCCGCGCGGAGCAGACGCCTCGGGAGCATCTTCCGATGGGCGGCCCTGGGGCTGCTTGTCCTTTCGGAAGATGGCCTCTACCGCCTCCTGGCCGGAGGCGAACTTGGTGGCGATGTCCATCAGCTCGCTCGCCCTAGTGGGGGTCTTGCGACCCAACTTGCTCACCAGGTCGCGGCAGGTGGTGCCGGCGAGGAATGCGCCGATGACATCGGAGTCGGTGATGTTGGGCAGCTCGGTGCGCTGCTTCGAGAACCGCCGGATGTAGTCCCGGAGAGACTCTCCCGGCAGTTGCCGACAGCTTCGGAGGTCCCAGGAATTCCCGGGGCGCACGTACGTGCCCTGGAAGTTGCCGGCGAAAGCTTGGACCAGATCCTCCCAGTTGGAAATCTGCCCCGGAGGCAGGTGCTCCAACCAAGCGCGAGCGGTGTCGGAGAGAAACAGGGGGAGGTTGCGGAAGATGAGGTTGTCGTCGTCCGTCCCACCCAGCTGACAGGCCAGGCGGTAGTCCGCGAGCCACAATTCCGGTCTCATTTCCCCCGAGTACTTTGTGATAGTAGTCGGGGGTCGGAATCGGGGCGGAAACGGCGCCCGCCGAATGGCTCGGCTAAAGACCTGCGGGCCGGGTGGTTCGGGCGAGGGACTCCGATCCTCCCCGCTGTCGTAGCGTCCCCCACGCCTGGGGTGGTAGCCTCGGCGCACCCTTTCGTCGAGGCGTGCCCGACGGTCACGATGAGGGTGCTCGTCGCCGAGGTGGCCCGGGGCCGCAGGCGCGGTGTTGCGCGTGCGCCCGGTGTAGACCGAGGCTTCCCGCGTGAGTCGGGAAGTCGCGGCACGAGGATCCGAGGGGTATCCCTGCCTTCGGGAGGCAGAGCTCTCGGCCCGCCGGGCCGCAGCGCCTTCCAGGAGATGCTTGAGTTCTTCCTGGATTCGCCGACCCTCGGTGGTTGATGACTCCGGCATTGCGCGGAGGAGCATCGCTGCGGCGGCCAGGTCCTGACCGGTTCCGCCGGATGCGGGTGGCGGTCTGTCCCTGGCACCGTTGGCGATGCGGTGCTGGAGACCTTGGGGCAGGTGACGTATTCCTCCGGCCGGGGGCTGGCTCGCCCATACCTGCCCGATGTTCTGGCGGATTGCCTCGAGCGCTCCTGCTCCCTCATCGAGCCCGGCCTGCGCCCCGCGGACTTGCTCGAGCTGTGGGTCGTGACCCCCCGCCGAAACGGGGACCACAGCTAGCTCCCGCGGGATGTCGGCGCGAGGCGCTGGCCTAGGGGGATCATCGTCCTCCGGCATGCCGAGACAGCCGCCTCCGGAGGGATCCCCTAGCTCGACGTGGAAACATTCGCGGCTCGGGCCGCAGTCCTTGTCGCTAAGGCTGCGGCTGCCGTCGGAACAGTCGGAGAGGCAGTAGTCACATGCGGTCATGAAGTCTCGCATGGCACTAGGGTTGCCAGATCCGGAGAAATCCCAGCAGATGCTGGGGTCGTCATCTTCCTCGGACCCAGAGGGTCCGTAGGTCGAGACACCCGTCAATCGGTCCCAAGGCGACCGCACACGAAACCCCAGAGAGGTTGCACTCGCCTCAATGTGAGCGCCCGCCAAAGCGAGGTCGCCAGGCGGGTTGAGGCCGAGTCGAAATGACGAAAGATGGGGAGCAGTCGGTACCTTTTTGTCGACGAGGAGCGATGAAGTCACGTCGGGGGCTGATCGCGCCGTCGTCTTGGTAAGACCGACGGGCGACCAGACTTCGCCAGAGGTGCCATAGGAGCCTCCGCCCGACCCAGGGCTCGGACTCGGGCTAAGGCCCCGGAAGACGGCGAACTCCGCTCCGCCCGACCCAGGGCTCGGACTCGGTCTAAGGCCCCGGAAGACGGCGAACTCCGCTCCGCCCGACCCAGGGCTCGGACTCGGGCTAAGGCCCCGGAAGACGGCGAACTCCGCTCCGCCCGACCCAGGGCTCGGACTCGGGCTAAGGCCCCTGAAGACGACGAACTCCGCCTCGCCCGACCCAGGGCTCGGGCTCCGCCTCGGCCTCTGCCGAACGACCTCCGCCTCGCCCGACCCAGGAGTTCGGGCTCGGCCTCTGTCATGCAGGACGGACTCGACCTCGACTTCGGAGGAGCCTCCACGACGCCCGACCTAGGACACGAGACCGCCACGTCAACGGGAAGCGTCATCATCACCCTGCCCTGAGCCGACTTGGGTCGCAGAGAACAAGACTGGCGTCCCATCTGGCCAGCTACACCAGATAGGCAATGATGGCGCCCCGCTAGACCGTGACGACGGCGGCTCCTAGCTCCCTTACGAAAGCAGGAGGACGTCAGCAAGGGCCCAGCCACTCCGACAGCTGTCCCTCCGTCCGGCTCCGTTACTCCTCCAACAGCCACGACGCCACACCAATAGGGCGCCAAGATCTCTCCGGCTGCCACCATGGCATGTACTTAGGGCGCTAGCTCTCCCTCGCTAGACACGTAGCACCTTGCTACACCCCCATTTTGTACACCTGGATCCTCTCCTTACGACTATAAAAGGAAGGACCAGGGCCTTCTTAGAGAAGGTTGGCCTCGCGGGGACGAAGGGCAGGGGCAGGCGCTCTCTCGGGGCCGCTCGCTCCCCTCACCTCGCGCGGACGCTTGTAACCCCCTACTGCAAGCGCACCCGACCTGGGCGCGGGACGAACACGAAGGCCGCGGGAATTCTCCGACTCCCTCACGACCCGGCTCCGGCCACCGACCTCTCGCTCTCTCTCTCCCCCCTTCGCGCTCGCCCACGCGCTCGACCCATCTGGGCTGGGGCACGCGGCACACTCACTCGTCGGCTCGGGGACCCCCCGGTCTCGGAACGCCGACATATATGAAAACTAAAAAATGTCCTTTATTACACAGAAAATAGAACTGAATGAAAAA
Organism: Zea luxurians; assembly: GCA_029449295.1. NCBI lineage: Eukaryota > Viridiplantae > Streptophyta > Magnoliopsida > Poales > Poaceae > Zea > Zea luxurians. The sequence goes on along the minus strand of JAOPSE010000009.1, from coordinate 34,176,309 downwards.
AACTGGTAGGATATTTGTCAATAGATGTGCTTCGACTCTGGCACAGTGCTATTGACTGTGCGAGCTTCGGATTGTTCTCTGAGATCCCTTTGGTGTGGAGCATATTGGCTCCCTTCTGGCTGTTGGCCTTGTTGCAACGGTGGTGGAGGCGGAGGCTGTTGCCAGGAAGCTTGGGGTTGACTCGCTGAAGCAACAGAAACTGCAGGGTGGTTGCCTATGTATTCTGGGATGTAAGGCGGATGGTACGAAGCAGTATGCATGACCTGCTTCGGCTGAGCTTGTTGCGCTGCAGCTTCGGCTATCTCCTTTTGCTTTTGGATGGTAACATGGCACATCCTGGTGGTATGGCCCTTGTTTTCACCACAGAATAAGCAAAATACTCTCCTTGGTTGATCTCCAAATCTTCCGCCGAAGCCCTGGCGCCTCTGCCTCTTGGAGCTGGTGGCCGGAAGAAATTTTGCTGTTGCCCCGAAGCCTGTGAGGAGCACTGCGGCCTGTTCTGCTGACTCCCCCTATCATCATTTTGAGTAGAATTGTGGATGGACCTGACATGCCTCAGATAGAATCTTCCTCCGAAGCCCCTGGTCATTTCAGAAAATCTGAAAGCCTCCTCCCTTCTTTGGCGAAAATCATTGTCGGCACGAATGTACTCGTCCATCTTCTGGAGCAGCTTCTCCAAAGTTTGAGGAGGCTTCCTAGCAAAGTATTGAGCTGAAGGTCCAGGACGAAGCCCCTTGATCATGGCTTCGATGACAATTTCATTGGGCACCGTTGGTGCCTGCGCCCTCAAACGCAAGAACCTTCTGACATACGCCTGAAGGTATTCTTCATGATCCTGAGTGCATTGGAACAGGGCCTGAGCAGTGACCGGCTTCGTCTGAAACCCTTGGAAGCTGGTTAATAACATGTCCTTCAGCTTTTGCCATGAAGTGATCGTTCCTGGTCGAAGGGAGGAATACCAGGTTTGAGCAACACTCCTGACAGCCATAACAAAAGACTTTGCCATGACTGCCGTATTGCCACCATACGAAGACACTGTTGTTTCGTAGCTCATCAAAAACTGCTTCGGGTCTGAGTGGCCATCGAACATGGGAAGCTGGGGCGGCTTGTAGGATGAAGGCCAAGGTGTAGCCTGCAGCTCAGCGGACAGAGGAGAAGCATCATCAAAAGCAAAATTTCCATGGTGGAAATTCTCATACCAGTCATCTTCGTTGAAGAAACCCTCCTGATGAAGATCCTTGTGCTGAGGCCTTCGGTTCTGCTCATCCTGAGTAAGATGGCGAACTTCTTCAGAAGCTTCGTCTATCTGCCTTTGCAGTTCAGCTAGCCTGGCCATCTTTTCCTTTTTCTTCTGCACCTGTTGATGAAGCATCTCCATATCCCTGATCTCTTGGTCTAGCTCATCCTCCTGAAGCGTCGGGCTGACGGCCTTCCTCTTCTGGCTTCGGGCCTCCCGAAGAGAGACAGTCTCCTGATTGTGGTCCAGCGGTTGCAGGGCTGCAGCCCCAGTCGCTGAAGCTTTCTTCGGCGCCATAGCGAAGGTTTATGGCTTCCGAGGGTGTTCAAAAACTCAAAGTGGAAGTGAGTTCACCGGAGGTGGGCGCCAATGTTGGAGACTTGTTCTCAAATGCTTCGGATTAAGAACAAGGCAACATAAAAAGTGTTAAATGATAAAGCCCTTCGTCCTTTTAAACATTATTTCCCTTCGGGATATAATGTGTTTCGGACGAAGGTCACAAACAACATATCTTCGTAAGCACAACAAACTATGACGAAGAACTTACATGCAATATAAAAAGTAATGTAAACATTTAAATATTATCACAACGTCATTTCCATTTTATTATCATATAAAAATAGAAATGACTTCAAATTACAAGTGTACCTTCGGATTGCAGGAAGGCAAAAGTACAAGGATGACGGAAAGCAAAAGCCAAGTCAGCCTGAACAGTACGGGAGTACTGTTCATCTATTTATAGGCGTGGGACATAGCTCATAAAATTACATTCATGCCCATTACATTTGCTAATGACTTATGGGAGTCTATCAAGGCCTAAGTAGTCTTTTCATCTTTAGGTCGGTTCCCCGTTCTGCTACCGCGACGAAGCTTTCTTGCGCATAGCTTCGGCTGCGCACCATCCTTCGTGCAGCATGGCAATCAGCCCGTCCTTCATTTCAATCCCCCTTCGTCTGGCTTGGACTTCGTCCTGACCGTACTCCATGTTCATAATCTGAGTCCGAAAATACCTGTTCATATAATTCACTTGGAAAACATTGTCAAATCTTGTTTTTGAGGACCTTCGGAGGACGAAGGCCCCTAACATGGCTCGGCAACGATAACATGAGGTGAACCTCCCTTCTTCGTGGCCAGAATGTTTCGTAGGTCGGGCAAAAACTGGAGGCAGGGCGGAGGGTCAAGATTGGAAGTCGGAGCTGCTCTGTGCCTTGAGCTCGGCAACGATGACCTGTTGAGACCTTTCGCTTCGGGCTGCCTGTCTGTTTTTCGTTTGGTTCGTCTGTCGGCTGCTTTGGGAAGTCGGAGTTGCTGGATGCTCTGCATCCTTGCTTGACAACGATGACCTTTAGCAGTTTTATCGTGTGGGGTTGCCGCTGCCTGTGTTTGTTTGTTTGGGCACTCTGTGTCAGCGGTGAGTGTAGTGCCGTGTTGATGTCCCAATCCAAACCGGCGAGTTAAGTTGTATGGTGTTGGTGTATTGATGTCCCAATCCAACCGTCTGTTGTTTGTTTTGTTGTTTTGTCCGATCCGGACCACTTCTTCTTTATTAATATAATAGGCAGCTCTGCTGCGTGGTTCGTTTGAAAAAAAAAATAATTTAGGCTTCAATATAACAGCAGGCTCTACCGCGTCATACCGTCGAAATACCGTCCAAACAGAATTATGGGCTAACTTAAGCCTATTCTTTTTGCCTTCCCCCTTTTCTGCCACGTGGCCGAAAAAAGCCCATAATTCTATTTGGACAGTGCGACGCAGTAGAGGCTGATATATCGAAGTCCAAATTATGAATGCTATTACATCAAAGACGCTTATAGAGGTTTATAGTAGCTATAAACTCCTTATTATCTGTTGAAGAAACTCCATCTGACGGGTGCGAGTGCTAGAATTGTATGAGAAAAGAAACGGATCGTGTCAGATGGAAACGGATGGCCCGAGCAAAGTGGCCAAGTTGGCGATGCGCGGTGTAGAGATAGCGAGTTTATATATAAAAAAGGAAATCTCCATTAATTTCGTGCCATGACCGTGCGTCTCATGATAAATACATAGATCTATTTTTTGCCCCCGTTTTTCATCTATAGATAGGATGTAAGAAACCACAAAAAACCAATACGATAAGAACCACACCACGCAGCACAACACTCCTATGTAATATCATCACTAACTAAATGAGGACGAACTATAAAAAAGCTAAATTTTTTTCAGCTCATATATTTTTTTTTATCTTGGTAGCTACTCCCTCCGGTGTCCTATTAGTTGTCGTTTTGGATAAGGTTCGAGTCAAACTTATCAAATTTTGACTACAAATAACTATTTTGTTATTTAGTTTTAGAACATAATATTTATATGCACCAATTTGTCATAAAAAGTACTTTTATAAAAGTATAAATGTATTAAAAGTTCATTTGTATTTTAACAAAAAACATTAGTCAAAGTTATATTTTGGAGACCGTGTCATTGTCCTAAACGACAACTAATAGTAAATCGGAGGGAGTAATATGAAGTGTAATATTTTTTTATAAGTTTAATATTTAATATAAAATATATATTCTTTTTAATATTAAATTTATTTTTTACAGATATCAAATATGATTATCTCTATTATACTTAAAGCACCAGTTTCAACGGTCCTTCTGTGTCATCTTTTTACAAAAAAAGTCTCTATATTTTTTCCAAATCAACTCAGTGTAAAACGTTAAAAAGCAGTTGAAAGTCGCCTAGAGGGGGGTGAATAGGGTGAAACTGAAATTTACAAAGTTAATCACAACTACAAGCCGGGTTAGCGTTAGAAATATAAGCGAGTCCGAGAGAGAGGGTGGAAAATAAATCGCAAGCAAATAAAGAGTGAGACACAAGGATTTGTTTTTACCGAGGTTCGGTTCTTGCAAACCTACTCCCCATTGAGGTGGTCACAAAGACCGGGTCTCTTTCAACCCTTTCCCTCTCTCAAACGGTCACTTAGACCGAGTGAGCTTCTCTTCTCAATCACACGGGACACTAAGTCCCCGCAAGGACCACCACACAATTGGTGTCTCTTGCCTTGGTTACAATTGAGTTTGTCACAAGAAAGAATGAGAAAGAAAAGAAGCAATCCAAGCGCAAGAGCTCAAATGAACACAAGTCACTCTCTCACTAGTCACTATTGATTGGAATTGAACTAGAGACTTGGGAGAGGATTTGATCTCTTTGGTGTGTCTTGTATTGAATGCTATAGCTCTTGTAATGTGTAGAATGTTGGAAACTTGGATGCCATTGAATGTGGGGTGGTTGGGGTATTTATAGCCCCAACCACCAAAATGTGGCCGTTGGAAGTCTGCTGTCGCATGGCGCACCGGACAGTCCGGTGCGCCAGCCACATCAGCCAGCCGTTGGGGTTCGACCGTTGGAGCTCTGACTTGTGGGGCCTCTGGGCTGTCCAGTGGTGCACCGGACATCTCCTGTAGACTGTCCGGTGCGCCAACTGCGCGTGTTCTGACCTCTGCACGCGCAGGCGCGCATTTGCAGTCGACCGTTGCGCTTGAAGTAGTCGTTGCTCCGCTGGCACACCGGACAGTCCGGTGTGACACCGGACGATCCGGTGAATTATAGCGGAGCGCCCTCTGATTTTCCTGAAGGTGAGGAATTCAGCGTTGAGTTCCCCGGGCCCGGTACAACGGACAGTCCGGTGGCACATCGGACAGTCCGGTGCGCCAGACCATGGTGCCTTTGGGATTTCTTAAGCTCTCTTTGTTTGAACCCTTTCTTGGTCTTTTTATTGGTCTATTGTGAACCTTTGGCACCTGTAAAACTTATAGACTAGAGCAAATTAGTTAGTCCAATTATTTGTGTTGGGCAATTCAACCACCAAAATCTATTTAGGAAAAGGTGTAAGCCTATTTCCCTTTCAATCTCCCCCTTTTTGGTGATTGATGCCAACACAAACCAAAGCAATTATAGAAGTGCAGAATTGAACTAGTTTGCATAATGTAAGTGCAAAGGTTGCTTGGAATGAAACCAATAAATATTACTTACTAGATGCGCATGGATGTCTTTTCTTCTTATTAACATTTTGGACCACGCTTGCACTACATGTTTTGTTTTGCAAAATGTTTTGGAAATTCTTTTCAAAGTTCTTTTGCAAATAGTCAAAGGTAAATAAATAAGATTTTGAGAAGCATTTTCAAGTTTTGAAATTTTCTCCCCTGTTTCAAATGCTTTTCCTTTGACTAAACAAAACTCCCCCTTAATGAAATTCTCCTCTTAGTGTTCAAGAGGGTTTTAGATATAAATTTTAAAGAGGGTGTACAAATTTGAAATTGTATCAAAATAAGATACCAATTGAAAAAACTTCACCAATTAATAGACTCCATTTTTAATACCAAATAAAAGACTATAATTTTTGAAATTGGTGGTGGTGCAGTCCTTTTGCTTTGGGCTAATACTCTCTCCCCCTTTGGCATGAATCGCCAAAAACGGATATTTGAGTGAAATATAAGCCCTTTTAAAACTACTCTCTCCCTTTGGATGGAAGTAAAGGAGTGAAGATTATACCAAAGTTGGAGAGTTGGTGCGGAGCGACGACGAAGGATAAATGATTCGATGGAGCGGAGTGGAAGCCTTGTCTTCGCTGAAGACTCCTTTTCCCTTTCAATCTATGACTTAGCATGAAATGGACTTGAAAGAACACATTAGTCATAGCACATGAAAGAGATGATCAAAGGTATACATATGAGCTATGTGTGCAAAACATCAATAAAAGTTTCTAGAATCAAGAATATTTAGCTCATGCCTAAGTTTGGTAAAGGTTTGTTCATCCAATGGCTTGGTAAAGATATCGGCTAATTGTTCTTTGGTGCTAACATATGCAATCTCGATATCCCCCTTTTGTTGGTGATCCCTTAGAAAATGATACCGAATGGCTATGTGTTTAGTGCGGCTATGCTCAACGGGATTATCCGCCATGCGAATTGCACTCTCATTATCACATAGAAGAGGAACTTTGGTTAATTTGTAACCATAGTCCCTAAGGGTTTGCCTCATTCAAAGCAATTGCGCGCAACAATGGCCTGCGGCAATATACTCGGCTTCGGCGGTTGAAAGAGCCACAGAATTTTGCTTCTTTGAAGCCCAAGACACCAGAGACCTTCCCAAGAACTGGCAAGTCCCTGATGTGCTCTTTCTATTAATTTTGCACCCTGCCCAATCGGCATCGGAATAACCAATTAAATCAAATGTGGATCCCCTGGGGTACCAAAGGCCAAACTTAGGAGTATAAACTAAATATCTCAAGATTCGTTTTACGGCCCTAAGGTGAGCTTCCTTAGGATCGACTTGGAATCTTGCATACATGCATACGGAAAGCATAATGTCCGGTCGTGAAGCACATAAATAGAGTAAGGAACCTATCATCGACCGGTATACCTTTTGATCTACGGATTTACCTCCCGTGTCGAGGTCGAGATGCCCATTTGTTCCCATGGGTGTCTTGATGGGCTTGGCGTCCTTTATCCCAAACTTGTTTAGAATGTCTTGAATGTACTTCGTTTGGCTAATGAAGGTGCCCTCTTGGAGTTGCTTCACTTGAAATCCTAAGAAGTACTTCAACTCCCCCATCATTGACATCTCGAATTTTTGTGTCATGATCCTACTAAATTCCTCACATGTAGATTCATTAGTAGACCCAAATATAATATCATCAACATAAATTTGGCATACAAACAAATCATTTGCAAGAGTTTTAGTAAATAAAGTAGGATCGGCCTTTCCGACTTTGAATCCATTAGCAATAAGAAAATCTCTTAGGCATTCATACCATGCTCTTGGGGCTTGCTTGAGCCCATAAAGCGCCTTAGAGAGTCTATAAACATGGTTAGGATACTCACTGTCTTCAAAGCCAGGAGGTTGCTCAACATAGACCTCTTCCTTGATTGGTCCATTGAGGAAGGCACTTTTCACGTCCATTTGATAAAGCTTGAAGCCATGGTAAGTAGCATAGGCAAGTAATATATGAATTGATTCAAGCCTAGCTACGGGTGCATAGGTTTCACCGAAATCCAAACCTTCGACTTGTGAGTATCCCTTGGCCACAAGTCGGGCTTTGTTCCTTGTCACCACACCATGCTCGTCTTGCTTGTTGCGGAAGACCCACTTGGTTCCTACAATATTTTGGTTAGGACGTGGAACTAAATGCCATGCCTCATTCCTCGTGAAGTTGTTGAGCTCCTCTTGCATCGCCATCACCCAATCCGAATCTTGAAGTGCTTCCTCTACCCTGTGTGGCTCAATGGAGGAAACAAAAGAGTAATGCTCACAAAAATGTGCAACACGAGATCTAGTGGTTACCCCCTTATGAATGTCGCCGAGGATGGTGTTGACGGAGTGATCTCGTTGGATTGCTTGGTGGACTCTTGGGTGTGGCGGCCTTGGAACTTGCTCATCCTCCTTGTCTTGATCAATTGCATCTCCCCCTTGATCATTGTCGTCGTCTTGAGGTGGCTCATCTTCTTGATCTTCCTCTTCATCATCTTGAGCCTCATCCTCATCTTGAGTTGGTGGAGATGCTTGCATTGAGGAGGATGGTTGATCTTGTGCTTGAATGGGCTCTTCGATTTCCTTAGGACACACATCCCCAATGGACATGTTCCTTAGTGCGACGCACGGAGCCTCTTCATCATCTAATTCATCAAGATCAACTTGCTCTACTTGAGAGCCGTTAGTCTCATCAAACACAATGTCACAAGAAACTTCAACTAGTCCAGTGGACTTGTTAAAGACTCTATATGCCCTTGTGTTTGAATCATATCCTAGTAAAAAGCCTTCTACAGCCTTAGGAGCAAATTTGGATTTTCTACCTCTTTTAACAAGAATAAAACATTTGCTACCAAAGACTAAAATATGAAACATTGGGTTTTTTACCGGTGAGGAGTTCGTAAGATGTCTTCTTGAGGATTCGGTGTAGATACAACCGGTTGATAGCATAGCAAGCGGTGTTGACCGCCTCGGCCCAAAACCGATCCGAAGTCTTGTACTCATCAAGCATGGTTCTTGCCATGTCCAATAGAGTTCTATTCCTTCTCTCCACTACACCATTTTGTTGTGGCGTGTAGGGAGAAGAGAACTCATGCTTGATGCCCTCCTCCTCAAGGAAGCCTTCAATTTGTGAATTCTTGAACTCCGTTCCGTTATCGCTTCTTATTTTCTTGATCCTCAAGCCGAACTCATTTTGAGCCCGTCTCAAGAATCCCTTTAAAGTCTCTTGGGTTTGCGATTTTTCCTGCAAAAAGAACACCCAAGTGAAGCGAGAATAGTCATCCACAATAACAAGACAGTACTTACTCCCGCCGATGCTTATGTAAGCGATCGGGCCGAATAGGTCCATATGGAGGAGCTCGAGTGGCCTGTTAGTCGTCAAGATGTTCTTATGTGGATGATGAACACCAACTTGCTTCCCAGCTTGGCATGCGCTACAAATCCTGTCTTTCTCAAAATGAACATTGGTTAGTCCTAAAATGTGTTCTCCCTTTAAAAGCTTGTGAAGATTCTTTATCCCAACATGTGCTAGTCGGCGATGCCAGAGCCAGCCCATGTTAGTCTTAGCAATTAAGCAAGTGTCGAGTTCATCTCTATTGAAATCAACTAAGTATAGCTGACCCTCTAACACTCCCTTAAATGCTACTGAATCATCACTTCTTCTAAAGACAGTGACACCTACATCAGTAAATAGACAGTTGTAGCCCATTTTGCATAATTGAGATACGGAAAGCAAATTGTAATCTAATGAATCAACAAGAAAAACACTGGAAATGGAATGGTTAGGTGATATAGCAATTTTACCCAATCCTTTGACCAAACCTTGATTTCCATCCCCGAATGTGATAGCTCGTTGGGGATCTTGGTTTTTCTCATAAGAGGAGAACATCTTCTTCTCCTCTGTCATATAGTTTGTGCACCCGCTATCGATGATCCAACTTGAGCCCCCGGATGCATAAACCTACAAAACAAGTTTAGTTCTTGATTTTAGGTACCCAAACAGTTTTGGGTCCTTTGACATTAGACACAAGAACTTTGGGTACCCAAACACAAGTCTTTGCTCCCTTGTGTTTGTCCCCAACATATTTGGCAACCACTTTGCCAGATTTGTTAGTCAAAACATAAGATGCATCAAAAGTTTTAAATGAAATGCTAGGTTCATTTGATGCACTAGGAGTTTTCTTTCTAGGCAATTTAGCACGAGTTGATTGCATAGAGCTAGATGTCTCACCTTTATACATAAAAGCATGATTAGGGACAGAGTGAGACTTCCTAGAATGAATTCTCCTAATTTTATGCTCGGGATAACCGGCAGGGTACAAAATGTGTCGGGGACCATAATTAGGGGTACCCTCAAGGCTCCTAATTCTCAGCTGGTAACCCCCATCGGCATAAAGCTGCAAAGGCCTGATGGGTGCGATTCAGTCAGGGATCAGTCCATTCGAGGGACTCGATCACGCCTCGCCCGAGCCTAGCCTCGGACAAGGGCAGCCGACCCCGGAGGATCTCCGCCTCGCCCGAGGCCCCCCTCCAGCGGCGAACATATTTCCGGCTCGCCCGAGGCCCTGTCTTCGCCAAGAAGCAACCCTGACCAAATCGCCGCACCGACCGACCAAATCGCAGGAGCATTTAATGCAAAGGTGGCCTGACACCTTTATCCTGACACGCGCCCCTCAGCCGACAGAGCCGAAGTGACCGCCGTCACTTCACCGCTCCACTGGCCGGTCTGACAGAAAGACAGCACCGCTGCGCCGCTCCGACTGTGGTGCCACTTGACAGAGTGAGGCTGACAGGCAGTCAGGCCCGGCCGCACGCACCATAGAAAGCTCCGCTCCGCCCGACCCAGGGCTCGGACTCGGGCTAAGCCCCGAAAGACGGCGAACTCCGCTCCGCCTGACCCAGGGCTCGGACTCGGGCTAAGCCCCGGAAGACGGCGAACTCCGCTCCACCCGACCTAGGGCTCGGACTCGGGCTAAGCCCCGGAAGATGGCGAACTCCGCTCCGCCCGACCCAGGGCTCGGACTCGGGCTAAGCCCCGGAAGACGGCGAACTCCGCTCCGCCCGACCCAGGGCTCGGACTCGGGCTAAGCCCCGGAAGACGGCGAACTCCGCTCTGCCCGACCCAGGGCTCGGACTCGGGCTAAGCCCCGGAAGACGGCGAACTCCGCTCCGCCCGACCCAGGGCTCGGACTTGGGCTCAGCCCCAGAAGACGACGAACTCCGCTTCGCCCGACCCTAGGACTCAAATTTCGCCCTGACCTCAGCCAACGGCCTCCGCCTCGCCCGACCTAGGGGCTCGGACTCGACCTCGGCCACGGAAGACGGACTCGACCCCGACCACGGAGGAGCCTCCACATCGCCCCAACCTAGGGCGTAGGCCGGCCACGTCAACAGGGGGCGCCATCATTACCCTACTCCAAGCTGACTCAGGCTACGGGGAACAAGACCGGCGACCCATCTGGCTCGCTCCGCCAGATAGGCAATGATGGCGCTCCGCACGCACCCTGACAATGGCGGCTCTCGGCCCCCTTACGGAAGCAAGAGGACGTCAGCAAAGACTCGACAGCCCCGACAGCTGTCCCTCCGCTAGGCTCCAGTGCTCCTCCGACGGCCACGACATCACACAAACCGGGCGCCAAAATCTCTCCGGCCGCCACGATGGCGTGTACTTAGGGCGCTAGCTCTCCTCCGCTAGACACGTAGCACTCTGCTACACCCCCAATTGTACACCTGGATCCTCTCCTTACGCCTATAAAAGGAAGGACCAGGACCCTCTTAGAGAGGGTTGGCCGCGCGGGAACGAGGACGAGACAGGCGCTCGCGTGAGGCCGCTCGCTCCCTCCCCCGTGTGGACGCTTGTAACCCCCTACTGCAAGCGCACCCAACCTGGGCGCGGGACGAACACGAAGGCCGCGGGATTCACACCTCTCTCACGTACGTCTCTGGCCACCTCACTTCCCCCTTTCGCTCTCGGCCTCGCGCCGACCCATCTGGGCTGGGGCACGTGGTGACACTTCACTCGTCGGCTTAGGGACCCCTCGGTCTCAAAACGCCGACAGTTGGCGCGCCAGGTAGGGGCCTGCTGCGTGTTGACGAACAGCTTCCCGTCAAGCTCCAGATGGGCAGTCTCCAGCAACCTCTCCGGCCCGGGACGGTGCTCCGTTTCGGGAGCCTCGAGTTCATGTCCCTCGACGGCAGCTACGACATGATACTCTTTCCACCGCCGGGCGACAGCGACAATGGCGGCCGACAGTCCGCCCGCCGGCGGCAGGATCGACGACGTCTTCCCCGCGTGGTGGAAGAACGACCTTCGAGCTCGCCCCGTCCTCTCCCCCGCCGACGGAGGAGGAGGCGGGGCAACCAAGGCCAAGCAGGAGGCGGTGCCTCGTCGGCCGTCGAGCGAGTCGACAACGCCAGCACTCCAACGGGGGGCGCGCCGGGCATCGACCTCGCGCTTGAGACGAAGACGAGCGCTGTCTCCCCGCGACACGCCAATCCCGAGCAAACGGACGACGCCAGCACGCTTGCGAAAGGCTTGCTGGGTGTCACCCTCGTACCTGAGACGACGGTGCAGTCAGTCCCCGACGTGACTTCGTCACCGCCCGTCGACCAAGAGGTACCGACCGATTCCCATCCCACGCCTTTCGGATTCAGCCTCGACCCGCCTAGCGGCTCCGCTTTGGCGGACGCTCTCGCAGAGGCGAATCCGAACCCTCTGGGGTTTCGTATGTGGTCACCTTGGGACCGGCTGACGGACGTCTCGACCTTGGGCCCTCTGGGTCCGAGGAAGACGACGATCCCAGCTTCGGTTGGGATTTCTCCGGACTTGGAAACCCCAGTGCCATGCGGGACTTCATGACCGCATGCGACTACTGCCTTTCCGACTGTTCCGATGGTAGTCGTAGCCTCAGCGACGAGGACTGCGGCCCGAGCCACGAATGTTTTCACATCGATCTAGGGGGTCCCTCCGAAGGCAACCATCTCGGCATGCCGGAGGATGGTGATCTCCCTAGGCCAGTGCCTCGCGTTGACATCCCACGGGAGCTAGCTGTGGTCCCCGTTCCGGCGGGGGGTCATGACCCATAGCTTGAGCAAATCTGCGGGGTGCAGGCCATGCTCGACGAGGGAGATGGAGCGCTTGAGCCAATCCGCCGAGACGTCGGGCAGGCATGGGCGGGCCAACCTCTGGCCGGAGAAGTGCGTCACCTACCCCAGGGCTTCCAGCACTGCATCACCGACGATGTCAGGGTCAGGCCGCCACCCGCATCCAGTGGGGTCGGCCAGAACCTGGCTGCAGCAGTAATGCTCCTCCGCGCGATGCCGGAGCCATCAACCACCGAGGGGCGGCGAATCCAGGGAGAGCTCAAGGATCTCCTGGAAGGCGCCGCGGTCCGGCGGGCCGAGAGCTCCGCCTCCCAAAGGCAGGGGTACCCCTCCGAACATCATGCCGCGACTTCCCGATTCATGCGGGAAGCCTCGGTCTACACCGGGCACACGCGCAACACAGCGCCTGCGGCCCCGGGTCGCCTCGGCAACGAGCACCATCACCGCGACCGTCGGGCGCGCCGAGGCTACCACCCCAGGCGTGGGGGACGCTACGACAGCGGGGAGGATCGGAGTCCCTTGCCCGAACCACCTGGTCCGCAGGCCTTCAGCCGGGCCATACGACGGGTGCCGTTCCCGACCCGGTTCCGACCCCCGACTACTATCACAAAGTACTCGGGGGAGACGAGACCGGAACTGTGGCTCGCGGACTACCGTCTCGCCTGCCAACTGGGTGGAACGGACGACGACAACCTCATCATCCGCAACCTCCCCCTGTTCCTCTCCGACATCGCTCGCGCCTGGTTGGAGCACCTGCCTCCGGGGCAGATCTCCAACTGGGACGACCTAGTCCAAGCTTTCGCCGGCAATTTCCAGGGCACGTACGTGCGCCCCGGGAATTCCTAGGACCTCCAAAGCTGCCGACAGCAGCCGGGAGAGTCTCTCCGGGACTACATCCGGCGATTCTCGAAGCAGCGCACCGAGCTGCCCAACATCACCGACTCGGATGTCATCGGCGCGTTCCTTGACGGCACCACCTGCCGCGACCTGGTGAGCAAGCTGGGTCGCAAGACCCCCACCAGGGCGAGCGAGCTGATGGACATCGCCACCAAGTTCGCCTCCGGCCAGGAGGCGGTCGAGGATATCTTCCGGAAGGACAAGCAGCCCCAGGGCCGCCCATCGGAAGATGCCCCCGAGGTGTCAACTCAGCGCGGCGCCAGGAAGAAGGGCAAGAAGAAGTCGCAAGCGAAACGCGACGCCGCCGACGCGGACCTTGTCACCGCCGCCGAGTACAAGAACCCTCGGAAACCCCCCGGAGGTGCCAACCTCTTCGACAAGATGCTCAAGGAGCCATGCCCCTACCACCAGGGGCCCGTCAAGCACACCCTTGAGGAGTGCGTCATGCTTCGGCGCCACTTCCACAGGGTCGGGCCACCCGCGGAGGGTGGCAGGGCCCGCGACGACGACAAGAAGGAAGATCACCAGGCAGGAGAGTTCCCCGAGGTCCGCGACTGCTTCATGATCTACGGCGGGCAAGCGGCGAACGCCTCGGCTCGGCACCGCAAGCAAGAGCGCCGGGAGGTCTGCTCGGTGAAGGTGGCGACGCCAGTCTACCTAGACTGGTCCGACAAGCCCATCACCTTCGACCAAGCCGACCACCCCGACCATGTGCCGAGCCCAGGGAAATACCCGCTCGTCGTCGACCCCGTCATCGGCGACGTCAGGCTCACCAAGGTCCTCATGGACGGAGGCAGCAGCCTCAACATCATCTACGCCGAGACCCTCGGACTTCTGCGTATCGATCTGTCCTCGGTCTGGGCGGGCGCTGCGCCTTTCAATGGGATCATTCCCGGGAAGCGCGTCCAGCCCCTCGGACAACTCGATCTTCCCGTCTGCTTCGGAACACCCTCCAACTTTCGAAGGGAGACCCTGACGTTCGAGGTGGTCGGGTTCCGAGGAACCTACCACACGGTATTGGGGAGGCTATGCTACGAGAAGTTCATGGCCGTCCCCAACTACACCTACCTCAAGCTCAAGATGCCGGGCCCCAACGGGGTCATCACCGTCGGCCCCACGTACAAACACGTGTTCGAATGCGACGTGGAGTGTGTGGAGTACGCCGAGGCCCTCGTCGAGTCCGAGGCCCTCATCGCCGACCTGGAGAGCCTCTCTAAGGAGGTACCAGACGTGAAGCGTCATGCCGGCAACTTCGAGCCAGCGGAGACGGTTAAGTCCGTCCCCCTCGACCCCAGCAGCGACGCCTCCAAGGTAGTCCGGATCGGCTCCGGGCTTGATCCCAAATAGGAAGCAGTGCTCGTCGACTTTCTCCGCGCGAACGCCGACGTCTTCGCGTGGAGTCCCTCGGACATGCCCGGCATACCGAGGGATGTCGTCGAGCACTCGCTGGACATCCGAGCCGGAGCCCGACCCGTCAAGCAGCCTCTGCGCCGATTCAACGAGGAGAAGCGCAGAGCCATAGGCGAGGAGATCCACAAGCTAATGGCGGCAGGGTTCATCAAAGAGGTATTCCATCCCGAATGGCTTGCCAACCCTGTGCTTGTGAGAAAGGAAGGGGGGAAATGGCGGATGTGTGTAGACTACACTGGTTTGAACAAAGCATGTCCGAAGGTTCCCTACCCTCTGCCTCGCATCGATCAAATCGTGGATTCCACTGCTGGGTGCGAAACCCTGTCTTTCCTCGATGCCTACTCAGGGTATCACCAAATCAGGATGAAAGAGTCCGACCAGCTCGCGACCTCTTTCATCACACCCTTCGGCATGTACTGCTATGTCACCATGTCGTTCGGCTTGAGGAATGCGGGCGCGACGTACCAGCGGTGCATGAACCATGTGTTCGGCGAACACATTGGCCGCACGGTCGAGGCCTACGTCGATGACATCGTAGTCAAGACGAGGAAAGCCTCCGGCCTCCTTTCCGACCTTGAAGTGACATTCCGATGTCTCAAGGCGAAAGGCGTCAAGCTTAATCCCGAAAAGTGTGTCTTCGGGGTGCCCCGAGGCATGCTCTTGGGGTTCATCGTCTTCGAGCGGGGCATCGAAGCCAACCCGGAGAAGATCGCAGCCATCACCAGCATGGGGCCCATCAAGGACTTGAAAGGCGTACAGAGGGTCATGGGATGTCTCGCGGCTCTGAGCCGCTTCATCTCACGCCTCGGCGAAAGAGGTCTACCTCTGTATCACCTCTTAAGGAAGGCCGAGTGCTTCACTTGGACCCCTGAGGCCGAGGAAGCCCTCGGGAACCTGAAGGCGCTCCTCACGAAGGCGCCTATCTTGGTTCCCCCAGCTGCCGGAGAAGCCCTCTTGGTCTACGTCGCCGCGACCACTCAGGTGGTCAGCGCCGCGATTGTGGTCGAAAGGCAAGAAGAGGGGCATGCATTGCCCGTTCAGAGGCCAGTCTACTTCGTCAGCGAGGTACTGTCCGAAACCAAGATCCGCTACCCACAAGTTCAGAAGCTGCTGTACGCGGTGATCCTGACGCGACGGAAGTTGCGACACTACTTCGAGTCTCATCCGGTAACTGTGGTGTCAGCTTTCCCCCTGGGGGAGATCATCCATTACCGAGATGCCTCGGGTAGGATTGCAAAGTGGGCGGTGGAAATCATGGGCGAAACAATCTCGTTCGCCCCTCAGAAGGCCATCAAATCCCAGGTCTTGGCGGACTTCGTGGCTGAATGGGTCGACACCCAGCTACCAACAGCTCCGATCCAACCGGAGCTCTGGACCATGTTCTTCGATGGGTCGCTGATGAAGACAGGAGCCGGCGCAGGCCTACTCTTCATCTCGCCCCTCGGGAAGCACCTACGCTACGTGCTACGCCTCCACTTCCCGGCGTCCAACAATGTAGCTGAGTACGAGGCTCTGGTCAACGGGTTGCGGATTGCCGTCGAGCTAGGGGTCCGACGCCTCGACGCTCGCGGTGACTCGCAGCTCGTCATCGACCAAGTCATGAAGAACTCCCACTGCCGCGACACGAAGATGGAGGCCTACTGCGATGAGGTTCGGCGCCTGGAAGACAAGTTCTACGGGCTCGAGCTCAACCACATCGCTCGGCGCTACAACGAGACTGCGGACGAGCTGGCTAAAATAGCCTCGGGGCGAACAACGGTTCCCCCGGACGTCTTCTCCCGAGATCTGCATCAACCCTCTGTCAAGATCGACGACGCGCCCGAGCCTGAGGCACCCTCGGCCCAGCCCGAGGTACCCTCGGCACATTCCGAGGCACCCTCAGCTCGGCCCGAGGCACCCTCGATTCGGCCCGAGCTACCCTCGGCCCCCGAGGGCGAGACGCTGCACATCGAGGGGGAGCAAAGCGGGGTCACGCCTGATCAAAACTGGCAGACCCCGTACCTGCAATATCTCCACCGAGGAGAGCTACCCCTCGACCGAGCCGAAGCTCGGCGGTTGGCGTGGCGCACCAAGTCGTTCGTCTTGCTAAGAGAAGGGAAGGAGCTCTACCACCACAGCCCTTCAGGCATCCTCCAGCGATGCATCTCCACCACCGAAGGTCAGGAACTCCTCCGAGAAATACACTCGGGGGCTTGCGGCCACCACGCAGCACCTCGAGCCCTTGTCGGAAATGCTTTCCGACAAGGTTTCTACTGGCCAACGACGGTGGCCGACGCCACTAGAATTGTCCGCGCCTGCGAAGGGTGTCAGTTCTACGCAAGGCAGACCCACCTGCCCGCTCAGGCTCTGCAGACGATACCCATCACCTGGCCTTTTGCTGTGTGGGGTCTAGACCTCGTCGGCCCCTTGCAGAAGGCACCTGGGGGCTACACGCACATGTTGGTCGCCATCGACAAATTCTCCAAGTGGATCGAGGTCCGACTCCAAAACAGCATCAGGTCCGAGCAGGCGGTGGCGTTCTTCACCAACATCATCCATCATTTCGGGGTCCCGAACTCCATCATCACCGACAACGGCACCCAGTTCACCGGCAGAAAGTTCCTGGACTTCTGCGAGGATCACCACATCCGGGTGGACTGGGCCGCCGTGGCTCATCCCATGACGAATGGGCAAGTAGAGCGTGCCAACGGCATGATTCTACAAGGACTCAAGCCTCGGATTTACAACGACCTCAACAAGTTCGGCAAGCGATGGATGACGGAACTCCCCTCGGTGGTCTGGAGCCTGAGGACGACACCGAGCCGAGCCACAGGCTTCACGCCGTTTTTTCTAGTCTATGGGGCCGAGGCCATCTTGCCCACAGACCTGGAATACGGTTCCCCGAGGACGAGGGCCTATGCCGACCAAAGCAACCAAGCTAGTCGAGAAGACTCGCTGGACCAGCTGGAAGAGGCTCGGGACAAGGCCTTACTACACTCGGCGTGGTACCAGCAGTCCATGCGACGCTACCACGCCCGAGGGGTCCGGTCCCGAGACCTCCAGGTGGGCAACCTGGTGCTTCGGCTGCGACAAGATGACCGAGGTCGACACAAGCTCACGCCCCCCTGGGAGGGGCCGTTTGTCATCGCCAAAGTTCTGAAGCCCGGAACGTACAAGCTGGCCAACAGTCAAGGCGAGGTCTATAGTAACGCTTGAAACATCCAACAGCTACGTCGCTTCTACCCTTAAGATGTTTTCAAGCTGTTCATATACCTCGCTCCCATGCAAAGTTTAGTCATCAAGGAAGGGTCAGCCTTGCCTCGGCAAAGCCCGACCCTCCCTCGGGGGCTAAAAGGGGGGAACCCCCTCTGCGTCGAAATTTTCCTCGAAAAAAGATCTTTTCTGCCAGAATGTCTTTCGTGCTTTTTGACTACTTCGAAAGTGGATCCTGAAAACGACGGAGTACACGAAAGCAGCCAAGGCTGACCGAGCCGAGGGACTCCTACGCCTCCGGGATATGGATACCTCACTCATCACCTTCTGCCATAAGTAACTCACGTTCGGATAAGTGATTCCGCGGACCGAACAAGTCTTCACGTTAAGAAGCTCTTCTGCCGGAGCGATTCTTCGAGCCTTCTCGACTGCATCGGTGACAGAACCCCATGGACGGGTAAGAGTGCACATAAGCGGCAAGGCCGACCGAGCCGAGGGACTCCTACGCCTCCGGGATACGGATACCTCACTCATCACCTTCCGTGAGAAGCAACTCTCACTCGCACAAACAGTTCTGTTACCGACAAAAAGTCCAGATACTCGAAACAAGAGGAAAGGAGACGCGGCTTTACAATACGACGAGGGTGTGTTTCGGCCTCGGCGGCCGCAGAAAACACACGCTACAAGATAATCCGATCCTGCAGGTTCGAATCTTGACGGCTAAAGGGAGCAGCAGCGCCCTCGGCGTCGACAAACACCTTCGGCGAGGTCCGACCTAGCCTCGGACGGCAACGCGGTCCAAGGGTCTCCGCTCTGAAGGACAACGTCATCACCAAGCTCGGGCCATCGCCGCCAGGGTCTTCTCCAAGAATCCGGCCCGAGCAGGCGGCTCGGCCGGTCACCCCGGGGCCTCGGCCAGCTGTCCTCCAAGGACATCAGCCCGGCCCGAGGCCTTGGCAGATCAATTCCAGCGTCGGTCCCGCTAACGGACGACTCGGCCAGGCTCCGGCCGACCAGGTCTTCTTTTCGAGCCAACTCTGCCTCTATTCGCGCTGACACCACTACCCCTGGCCTCGGCTCATCGAAGAGCGGCCGAGGGGTTCCTCTAACTAAGCAAGGGAAGCCTCGGACAACAAGGCTGACCGAGCCGAGGGACTCCTACGCCTCTGGGATACGGATACCTCACTCGTCACCTTTACACGGGGCGACTCACGCTTGGTGAAGCGGTTCAGACAACCAACGGGCGAGTCTTAGTGCTCGAAAATGAGGAAAAAACACGGCTCCGTGCCGAAATTACATGCATGTTCAGGCCTCGACAACCACAATGAACAAAAACACCGGCACTCGAGGTGCCATTACAAACGGAACTCCGGTTCCACCTCCGCAGGTACAAACAACCCCACTCGATGGGGGAGGGGCCTGCGGAGCAACAGAAGACCGACGAACGGCGCGCCACCACCCGCTCCGGCAGCGGCAACAACGACGACTTCTGCTCCGGGGGGCCGAACAGCGGCAACGATGACCTCAGGGCGGATGCTGCTGCTAGGAGGCCCCCGCCCATGCCCAAACTCGTGAGGCAAGGACGGGCAGAAGGCCGTAGAGTTGGAGGTCGGTCTGTGGGCGGCCCTGGCTATCTCGTCGGCAGAGGAACCTCTTCCAGCTGCCGTGGCGGAAGCCGGCGCCGAGGACGGCTCTAAAGCCACTCGGGTCCGAAAGCTAGGCACGCAGCAGCTGCCAACGCCACGGACGACTACCGCCCTTCCCCCCGATCACTAAGGGAAGGAGCGGGCCATCGCCCATGCAGGGGCCGACCCCAATTCGGCACACTCCCCTCCCCAGCCCTGGTGATGAAAATCCTTGAGGCTGAGGGAGGGGCAGAGGCCACGGCCTGGTTCGCTCTCCCCCGCCATCGAACTGGAGGTCACCATCTTGGGTGACCGCCGGCGGAGGGGTGCGACCGGGCTGCATGATTAAAATCCTTGAAGCCGAACGATGGCTGAAAGGTACCAACTCCCGCGGAGTTGCGTTCCTCCAACGACGAAGCGGAAAGACGGTAGATACCCCCCATCCGGGGGCTTGGAAGGTGGAAAGACACGATGCATAAGGGAGCGTGAAGACATGGTCGCCTTCCAAGAGGGTCACCCTCCCTTTAAAGGCGACTCTCCCTACTTGCGTCTCCAGCCGTCGTGGGCTGAGTCTTCTCCAACACGCTCCAAGGTCCTCCCCTACGGCGCGGGGGCTGGGTCCCACACGTCATGCAAGCCGGCCCAGAGCAGAAGAAGCCAAACCGCTGTGCGCGGTGCGTGCAACCGCCCAGCGGCTACAAGCGGCTCTCCACTTTTGCCCAGACCAGCGGGCGAAAGGGCAGGCAGCCATGCAGGCGGCATGCAACCGCGCCAAGTGGGCGCACCTCTCCGACTTCCAACGCGCCCAGCATGGAGGTCCAGGCCCACGCGTCATGCATCCGGTGCGCCGGCTGCTACGTGTGAGCAACTGCACCGCCACTCACGCCACTACCGCGCTTCCTCGACTGCGGAGTCAATACCGCGATTCGAGGCAACCCCGCAATGCCAGCCAAGCGCGACGGTCAAATACGGTCAAAAATGGGCCGGCAGTAATGGTGGTGGCAGGCAGGCAGGAGCAGCGGTCACGTCGTCAGCCAAGCTTACGTCCCATCCGGGGGCAGCGAGAGAACCCTCTCCCACGGCGTGAAGACAACGCGCCCGTGTTCCGTTCCTCGAACGGCTCGCGCACGCGCGACGGCTGCCCCGTGGACCACTCGCCCCGTCGCATTGACTCCACGGCGGGACAGGCGGCGCCTCTGGCAGAAGAAGCGAGCGACGCTTCGCCTTCGCCATGATGACCGCGTCAAAAAAGGTACGCCGCGTCGTTCGATTTCGTATCCTTTTCCTTTTTTCCTCTTTCTCTCTCTTGCAACAGGGACCGGGAAAGGGGGATACCCCGAAAAGGATCCTTCCCCGTGAAGGAACCAGGCTCCGAGCCTCCCTACTGATCAGAGGTTCGAAGGCTGGCCCCTCGGAAGGGTTCAACAGCCGCCTCAGAGCACGTGGGCTCCACACCCACTACTGGTCAGAGGTTCGAAGGCCGGCCCCTCGGAAGGGTTCAACGGCCGCCTCAGGCTACTCGAGCTCCCCGCCCACTACTGATCAGGGGTTCGAAGGCTGGCCCCCGAAGGGTTCACAGCCGCCTCAAACACAGAGCGAGGGATGACCATGGGTACGTTCGATACATAACCAAGGCTCGGGCTGCGCTCCCGAGGTACCCTAGGACATTTCCAAGACCAGCGGGAACGATCTTGTAACGGAATCCAATCAGAGGGAGGCATCGAGCCCTCGGACCCCGTCGCCAGGGGACCGGGTCCGGCAGATCACCCGCAGGTACTTTTGGGCGCGCCTCTGGGCCTCTAGCCGACCCCTAACGAATGGGGCACGGACGTCCGCTCGGATCACCCGCCTGCAGCTCACCGGAGACACCATGTTCGGCGCCCACCGAGGGCAACATGGCGCTCTCCCCCCTCCTCCTTGCGGAAAGGCGACGCAGGGGCGTATGTAAAAAAGTCGAGTCTGTCCCTGATCGTCCTCTCGCCCTATGCAGAGGCTCGGGGGCTGCTCTCGCAAACCCGGCTCCGGCCAAACTGTTGACAGCGTCAACATACCAGCCCGAGAACTTGGAACCCGACCGTACACCCGGGCTACGGCCAGCTCGCATGAGGGAACGACCAGACCAGCCGAAGCATTGCGCAAGGCGTTAAGACCTCGGAGGAGTCAAACCACTCCTCCGAGGCCTCGGGGGCTACACCCGGCGGGTGCGCTCGCGCGCACCCACCGGAACAAAACGCAACCGAGAAAGGCTGGTCCCCTTGCAAAAAAGCGCGACGAAAGCCTCCAAGCGAGTGCTAACACTCCCTTCGAGGCTCGGGGGCTACTGTCGGGGACCATAATTAGGGGTACCCTCAAGGCTCCTAATTCTCAGCTGGTAACCCCCATCAGCATAAAGCTGCAAAGGCCTGATGGGTGCGATTCAGTCAGGGATCAGTTCGTTCGAGGGACTCGATCACACCTCGCCCGAGCCTAGCCTCGGACAAGGGCAGCCGACCCCGGAGGATCTCCGCCTCGCCCGAGGCCCCCCTCCAGCGGCGAACATATTTCCGGCTCGCCCGAGGCCCTGTCTACGCCAAGAAGCAACCCTGACCAAATCGCCGCACCGACCGACCAAATCGCAGGAGCATTTAATGCAAAGGTGGCCTGACACCTTTATCCTGACGCGCGCCCCTCAGCTGACAGAGCCAAAGTGACCGCCGTCACTTCGCCGCTCCACTGGCCGGTCTGACAGAAAGACAGCGCCGCCTGCGCCGCTCCGACTGCGGTGCCACTTGACAGAGTGAGGCTGACAGGCAGTCAGGCCCGGCCGCACGCACCATAGGAAGCTCCGCTCCGCCCGACCCAGGGCTCGGACTCGGGCTAAGCCCCGGAAGACGGCGAACTCCGCTCCGCCCGACCCAGGGCTCGGACTCGGGCTAAGCCCCGGAAGACGGCGAACTCCGCTCTGTCCGACCCAGGGCTCAGACTCGGGCTAAGCCCCGGAAGACGGCGAACTCCGCTCCGCCCGACCCAGGGCACGGACTTGGGCTTAGCCCCGGAAGACGACGAACTCCGCTCCGCCCGACCCCAGGACTCAAATTCCGCCCTGACCTCAGCCAACGGCCTCCGCCTCGCCCGACCTAGGGGCTCGGACTCGACCTCGGCCACGGAAGACGGACTCGACCCCGACCTCGGAGGAGCCTCCACATCGCCCCAACCTAGGGCGCAGGCCGGCCACGTCAATAGGGGGCACCATCATTACCCTACTCCAAGCTGACTCAGGCTACGGGGAACAAGACCGGCGACCCATCTGGCTCGCTCCGCCAGATAGGCAATGATGGCGCCCCGCACGCACCCTGACGATGGCGGCTCTTGGCCCCCTTACGGAAGCAAGAGGACGTCAGCAAAGACTCGACAGCCCCGACAGCTGTCCCTCTGCCAGGCTCCAGCGCTCCTCCGACGGCCACGACATCACACAAACCGGGCGCCAAAATCTCTCCGGCCGCCACGATGGCGTGTACTTAGGGCGCTAGCTCTCCTCCGCTAGACACGTAGCACTCTGCTACACCCCCCCATTGTACACCTGGATCCTCTCCTTACGCCTATAAAAGGAAGGACCAGGGCCCTCTTAGAGAGGGTTGGCCGCGCGGGAACAAGGACGAGACAGGCGCTCGCGCGAGGCCGCTCGCTCCCTCCCCCGTGTGGACGCTTGTAACCCCCTACTGCAAGCGCACCCGACCTGGGCGCGGGACGAACACGAAGGCCACGGGATTCCCACCTCTCTCACGTACGTCTCCGGCCACCTCACTTCCCCCCTTCGCGCTCGGCCTTGCACCGACCCATCTGGGCTGGGGCACGCGGCGACACTTCACTCGTCGGCTTAGGGACCCCCCGGTCTCGAAACGCCGACAAAATATAACCCTCGTTATCCTGAGGCATGGGAGCCTTGCCCTTAACAAAGTTGGATAATTTCTTAGGAGGGGCATTAAGTTTGACATTGTCTCCCTTTTGGAAGCCAATGTCATCCTTGATGCCAGGGCGTCTCCCACTATAAAGCATACTACGAGCAAATTTAAAATTTTCATTTTCAAGTTCGTGCTCGGCAATTTTAGCATCTAATTTTGCTATATGATCATTTTGTTGTTTAATTAAAATCATGTGATCATGAATAGCATCAATGTCAACATCTCTACATCTAGTGCAAACAGAAACATGCTCAATAGTGGATGTAGAGGGTTTGCAAGTTTTTAGTTCAACAATCTTAGCATGTAGAATATCATTTTCACTTCTAAGATCGGAAATGGAAGCATTGCAAATATCTAATTCTTTAGCCTTAGCAATCAATTTTTCATTTTCACATCTAAGGCTAGCAAGAGAGGCATTTAATTTCTCAATCTTAGCAATAGAAATAGCATGATCATTTCTAAGATTGGCATATGAATCATCACAAACATTTGAATCAACCTTAGCAACTAATTTAGCATTTTCATTTCTAAGGTTGGCAATAACATCATGGCAAGTGCTTAGCTCACTAGATAATTTTTCACATTTTTCCCTTCTAGAGCATAAGCATTTTTAACCTTAACATGTTTCTTATTTTCCTTGATTAGGAAGTCCTCTTGGCTATCCAAGAGTTCATCCTTATCATGAATAGCGCTAATCAATTCATTTAACTTCTCTTTTTGTTCCATGTTAAGGTTGGCAAAAAGAGTAAACAAATTATCCTCCTCATTACTAGAATTTTCTTCATCACTAGAGGATACATATTTAGTGGAGGATTTAGATTTAACCTTCTTCCTTTTGTCGTCCTTTGCCATGAGGCACTGGTGGCCGACGTTGGGGAAGAGAAGTCCCTTGTTGACGGCGATGTTAGCGGCGTCCTCGTCGGAGGAGGAGTCGGTGGAGCTCTCGTCGGAGTCCCACTCGCGGCACACATGGGCATCGCCGCCCTTCTTCTTGTGGTACCTCTTCTTTTCCTTTTTTCTCCCCTTCTTGTCGTCGCCCCTGTCACTAGAAATAGGACATTTTGCTATAAAATGACCGGGCTTACCACACTTGTAGCAAACCTTCTTGGAGCGGGGCTTGTAGTCCTTCCCCCTCCTTTGCTTGAGGATTTGTCGAAAGCTTTTGATGATTAAAGCCATCTCCTCATTGTCGGGCTTTGAGGCGTCGATGGGGAGCCTACTTGGTGTAGACTCTTCCTTCCTCTCCTCTGTTGCCTTGAATGCGACGAGTTGTTCCTCGGGCGTGGAGGAGGTGCCTTGCTCGATGATTTTCTTTGAGCCTTTGATCATTAGCTCAAAGCTTACAAACTTCCCTATAACTTCCTCGGGAGACATTAGCTTGTATCTAGGATCACCTCGAATTAATTGAACTTGCGTAGGGTTAAGAAAAACGAGGGATCTAAGAATAACCTTGACCATCTCATGGTCATCCCATTTTGTGCTCCCGAGGTTGCGCACTTGGTTCACCAAGGTCTTAAAGCGGTTGTACATAGCTTGCGGATCCTCCCCTTGGTGAAGCATGAAACGACCGAGCTCCCCCTCGATCGTCTCCCGCTTGGTGATCTTTGTCACCTCGTCTCCTTCGTGCGCGGTCTTGAGCATGTCCCAAATTTCCTTTGCACTCTTCAACCCTTACACCTTATTATACTCCTCTCAACTTAGAGAGGCGAGGAGTATAGTAGTGGCTTGGGAGTTGAAGTGGTGGATTTGGTCCACTTCATCCGAGTCATAGTTTTCATCCCCTACGGATGGTACCTGTACACCAAACTCAACAACATTCCAAATGCTTGTGTGGAGTGAGGTTAGATGATGCCTCATTTTGTCACTCCACATATTATAATCTTCACCGTCAAAAACCGGTGGTTTGCCTAATGGAACGGAGAGTAAAGGAGTATGTTTGGAAATACGAGGGTAGCGTAGGGGGATCTTACTATACTTCTTGCGCTCATGGCGCTTAGAAGTTATGGACGGCGCGTCGGAGCCGGAGGTGGAAGGCGATGAAGAATCGGTCTCGTAGTAGACAACCTTCCGCATCTTCTTTTTCTTATCGCCACTCCGATGCGACTTGTGGGAGGAGGATTCCTTCTCCTTCCCTTTGTTGCGGGACTCTCCCGATGGAGCCTTCCCGTGGCTTGTAGCGGGCTTGTCGCCGGTCACCATCTCCTTCTTGGCGTGATCTTCCGACATCACTTCGAGCGGTTAAGCTCTAATGAAGAACCGGGCTCTGATACCAATTAAAAGTCGCCTAGAGGGGGGGGTGAATAGGGCGAAACTGAAATTTACAAAGTTAATCACAACTACAAGCCGGGTTAGCGTTAGAAATATAAGCGAGTCCGAGAGAGAGGGTGGAAAACAAATCGCAAGCAAATAAAGAGTGAGACACAAGGATTTGTTTTTACCGAGGTTCGGTTCTTGCAAACCTACTCCCCGTTGAGGTGGTCACAAAGACCGGGTCTCTTTCAACCCTTTCCCTCTCTCAAACGGTCACTTAGACTGAGTGAGCTTCTCTTCTCAATCACACGGGACACTAAGTCCCCGCAAGGACCACCACACAATTGGTGTCTCTTGCTTTGGTTACAATTGAGTTTGTCACAATAAAGAATGAGAAAGAAAAGAAGCAATCCAAGCGCAAGAGCTCAAATGAACACAAGTCACTCTCTCACTAGTCACTATTGATTGGAATTGAACTAGAGACTTGGGAGAGGATTTGATCTCTTTGGTGTGTCTTGTATTGAATGCTATAGCTCTTGTAATATGTAGAATGTTGGAAACTTTGATGCCATTGAATGTGGGGTGGTTGGGGTATTTATAGCCCCAACCACCAAAATGTGGCCGTTGGAAGTCTGCTGTCGCGTGGCGCACCGGACAGTCCGGTGCGCCAGCCACATCAGCCAGCCGTTGGGGTTCAACCGTTGGAGCTCTGACTTGTGGGGCCTCTGGGCTGTCTAGTGGTGCACCGGACATCTCCTATAGACTGTCCGGTGCGCCAACTGCGCGTGTTCTGACCTCTGCGCGCGCAGGCGCGCATTTAATGCGTTGCAGTCGACCGTTGCGCTTGAAGTAGTCGTTGCTCCGCTGGTACACCGGACAGTCCGGTGCCTCACCGGACGATCCGGTGAATTATAGCGGAGCGCCCTCTGATTTTACCGAAGGTGAGGAGTTCAGCGTTGAGTTCCCCGGTACACCGGACACTGTCCGGTGGCACACTGGACAGTCCGGTGTGCTAGACCAGGGTGCCTTTGAGATTTCTTAAGCTCTCTTTGTTTGAACCCTTTCTTGGTCTTTTTATTGGTCTATTGTGAACCTTTGGCACCTGTAAAACTTATAGACTAGAGCAAACTAGTTAGTCCAATTATTTGTGTTGGGCAATTCAACCACCAAAATCTATTTAGGAAAAGGTGTAAGCCTATTTCCCTTTCAGCAGTGCAGGAGCCCTGTCGGGAGAAGGGTGGGAGACACTGGGCGAAGCTATCTAACCAGTAGAACATCATGCTCAGATGTTTATAATATTAAATATAAATTGTACATATGTATATAAGATTTTTTGTAAAATAAAAAAAATCATGTTGGACTGGGCCAGCACTACGGACCGAGGCTACGACCCAAGCACTGCACGACGCTCGTGTCGGGTTGGCACAGACACTATTAAATGGGTCGTGCCTCAGGCCGGCTCGTCAGACACGACTCATTTGACCACCTATACATCCACACGATAATGATGGTCCTCGCCTCAGTTGCCACCATCTCGTTCGCCATTCTACTTCTTTTCTCTCTCCCCTCATGTCTCCACCTTCGAGCCACTCCATTCTCGGCGGATGGCGTAGAAGCATGCGCCTCCTCCCCGTATTCGTCCGACACTGGCCCCAACACCAACTCGCGTAGTGGTTAGAGCGCGTCCACGAGGACCTTTCACATCATGCGAACATCATCGTCTTCGCTGTTGTTGGACGTCTCGTTCGTCTTCTCGGCCTGCGCGATGCTCTTCCTCCCCAACATGCTGCCCTCGCCCACGGTCGCAGCCGCGAGCCGACTGATGCTTGTCGACATGGGTACGGGGCGAATTGGCTATGCTTCTGGTCTTTCTCCGTGCGTGCCGTCGAGGAGGACATGGTGGCGCCTACCACGCTTAGGTTATCTTGGTGATGAGGAGTCCAGGTGTGAGATATTGGACAATCAAGGCCCGTAGCGTGGCAGCAGTCGGCATATGCTACAGAGTTGCTGGTGGTGTTGTGTCGCTTCGGCGAGTCCAAGGCTAGGTAGACACTTGCATTCTCTCGCCCTTCTCGGATTGACACCTAGCGCGGGTGCCTCTCGGTTTGGAGCTGCTCCTGCTGGGCTTCTTTCTCCGCTTACGTGCTCTCTCCCTATATATCTAGCGGTATACTACCTATGTCGTCTTCAGATGCCTAGGTCTTCGTCGTGTCCTTTTTCGGCAATGAACGGGTATGTTCGCCTCTTCCCTTCCCCTCTTGCTCTACGAAACCTTGTAAGTGGGGGAGGCGAGGGATAAGGGTCTCTGATTTGCTGCCTACGGTGCCCGTGCATTAATAAAAAAATATTATGTGAAAAACGAAGACAATCAATAAAAAATTTTGAAATCTTTTTTTATAATTTACGTAATATTGTTGTGAGCCGTCGCAATGCACAGGTAACCGACTAGTGTGTTTAATGAACGAGTACCACCATTGTAACCTTACAGATTCCATGGCGAGCCTAAGTGGTTATATGGGCCAGGCCTGGAAATATATGGGCCGATTCAGGCCTGCGATGCAACCTTAGATCATATGGGGCGCCAGGCGCCTGCTCCAGCAATCTGCCCAGCCAAGTTCAAGTTCAGTTCAGAATCAGAAGTTCAGAACCAAAACTGGTAGTATCACAAGCAATCTAGCACTTGTCAACCTAACCGATTCCCATCCAACCAACCCCGCACACCGCCGCGGGAAGCAGAAGAGACTGGAAGAGCCTACAAAAGCTTGGGGGCGCGGCACAACGCAGGATGGTGGGCTTCCTCCGGGCCTTCGCCGCCGCTTCCGCTGTGCCCGCAGCAGCTGCCGCAACCTATACTCTCTTTCCTTCCTCCGCCCCTTCCTCCTCCAAGCTCCGCTTCCCTCTTCCTGACTCCTTCCTCTCCGCCGCCGCCTCCTCAACCTCCGGGCGCGCTCCCAACGCCGTGCCCCCGATGGCCACCGCCGCTGCCACGGCTGATCTCTCGGCTGCCGATGATAAGGTTTGGCCGCTTACTCGCGTCACCGCCAGTAGTCTGTTCGCTTCGCCTGAGAACTGCGCGGCTTTTCTAACCTTGTGTGTGTGTGTGTGTGTGTGTGCTGCTTTGGTGTGTTGCAGCAGCGGGACTCGGCGCTTCCGGAGCTCACGGTAGGTGCTCTGACTTTACTAGAGGCATAGAATCTTCTGTTTTCCACGATGAGATGCTCCTTGCGCTGCTAGGTGATTGCGGTAAGCTGAATTAGTTTTGAAGGACTAGTTTGAATTGGTGGTTGAGAGGTGGAAAATCGAATATACCAATTCTGTATCTAGGTTTAAATAGCTTGAGATCTTGGTCCGAGTGTGGTGGTATGTTCAATTCATGGTGCTGTAGGTGGTATAATTGATTGGCTAGTTGTTTCTTCTTTTCTGCAGTTAGTGGATGTTTTTCCAATTTGTAGAGCTAGTAATCCACTAGTGTGCGTTAGCGGTATCCTATCATCTCATCTAGCTATTTAGAAGAAAGAGGAGTTGCATCAGTGAATTTTGGTTGCATCTGCAGATGTTGTGCTAAAGATCATGTCTGTCTTCATGACACATTAAGATATTTGATTTATAAAAGGTATCAGCACCAGTAATGAATCTATCCTTTGATTTGATTTCTCCCTGCTGCCAGAAGATGGCTACAAGGGATTAAGTAAATTGTGGATATGGGAGGTCTTTGAGGAGCCACTATCTGATCTTCAGATCGTGCCTTTGACAGGGGCATTCAATTTTATTGTGAACTAATGACAAAATTTCAGTATGGAAGTCAGATGGTAGGTAGCATAAATCATCCAAACACTTATATTTTTCTTGGACATGTGTTACACCATTTGGATGGTATGAAGTGTCAGCTCCAAATTGTCTGACTTGCTATGTCATATTAATAAAGGGCCATAACTTAGCACCAATAACTAAAGGGCATTATAATTTTCTCCAAGCAAGATAAGATCTCGTGTGCAGAAGTGATGTATTAGATTCGGTAACTCGGGAACTAAGTTATGTACTTCGGGAGCATATCGTAAACTGTGATTGTTCTATTTTGAAAATAATTTTCTGGCATGTGGGTACTTGGTGAACTCATAAATAATATTGGGTTCTATTGTACTGTAGAATTCCTTTGAAATATGGTCTAGAAAGGCAAGGCAACATATTCATTTTGTAAAGGGGGTAGACGTAGACCTAGTGCCGGAGGCTCCCACATGAGTGGGGTCTGAGAGGGATAAACCGAGGCATGCCTTCTCCCTGCAAGTGTGGAGAGGCTTCTTTGAACCCTTGATCTGGTGACTCAGTGAGACAACTCTCACCGTTGCATCAGGTCTGCCTTTCAATATGTTCATTTTGCATTTTTTTTTTAAAAATATATGAACTAGGCAATATGTAGTCTTTCTGGCTCAACATACTATGTGGCTTGTTTTGTTGCACACTATGTTGATAGAAACATCACGTGCTGGTTCACTTCATGATTCTTTGTGCATTTTCTTTAGAAATTGTTTATGTCTCAATGAAACGAGTTAGTTAATAATCTTGTGCTTGATATGATCTGAAGACGGAATTCATGGTGGACATGAAATGTGAGGGATGTGTAACAGCTGTGAAAAACAAGTTGCAAACTCTTGAAGGTATGGGGTTATATTATTTAATTTTCTATCGACTTTAATGAAACTCTAAAGCATAGTACTTTCTGTTTCAACCATTTGTGTTTGGTTTATGATGGCTACCTTTTACTACAGGAATAAAAAACATTGAGGTGGACTTGTCTAACCAAGTCGTTAGAGTTTTGGGGTCTCTTCCAGTGAAGACAATGTTAGATGCCCTTCATCAAACAGGTCGAGATGCACGACTGATTGGCCAAGGGAACCCAAATGGTTTGTGTTAATTGTATGTTAATCAGCATTTGTTAGCAAAACTCATTCAGATTAGCTTGGATATTTGCAGTCATTTGTTATCAAAATTCATTATGGTAGGTTTAGAGATCATCACTGAGTGAAGTGTGATGTTGGTTATTTCTTATGACATGTTGACATTTGTAGCATTAGGGTTTAATTGTCGCTTGTGTATGTGTTCTTTTCATATTGAGAGATCCGTCGAAAATTGTGAAGATCTTTAAAATGGTACAATATAGTTTCCATTTGTCTTTGAAATGCTTGTAAGTCGCACCAGGTCTTAGCTCTTTCAATTGTTTGATGGAACATCATTTTTTAATTGCCATATATTGTGAAGACTACCTTCAGATTGCTTGCCTGTTCTATTTTGCTAATATGCTGCATAGTTTTGTATATTAGGACTAATTCTGTGCCCCCCCCCCCCCCCCCTAACATGCAGATTTCTTAGTTTCTGCTGCTGTAGCTGAGTTTAAAGGGCCTGTTGTATTTGGTGTTGTTCGTCTGGCCCAAGTAAACATGGAGTTGGCTAGAGTTGAAGCCACATTTAGTGGTCTATCACCTGGTAAACATGGATGGTCAATAAATCAGTTTGGGGATTTGACAAGAGGTGCAGAAAGCACTGGCAATGTCTATAATCCGCCAGATCATTTATCTGATAAGGTAATATTCCAACACTTGAAATCACGGTCATAAAATAATTACAAATGACAAGTGGAGAGGCTTGGGGATTATCTTATGTTGTCTTGATTTCAATTAGCATTAAATAATCTAGCTTCAGAATCGTTTCATCTTGTATGAGAATATAATACTACAGTTTCAAAAACAAGCAACTTCAGAGCGGATGGTTCATCTTTAGACTTATTTACACCCATGTTACTTGCTCTTTCAGAGTTGCATTGCATCCAGTGCATGTCATAGCAAGTCACAGTTGGTAACTTGGTATAGTGACCTGGTATTGTATGCCTACATCTCACATAAAACCGGTTGTCTGTTTAATTTACAGCCCCTTGTGATCTAGAAACACTGATCATCCTTGCATAAATGCAAAAGCAAAGTTCTGCCAAATTAAATAGGTTACCTTGCATGAATCTTGAACTTTAAAGTATGTTCCAAGCATATAATTAGATTAAATAAGCTATGTACGGAGAGTTAAACCTGTTCTTTTATATTACTATCCCATGATAACGAACCATAGAGGTTTCTTCTAGATTTGTTAGTCAGGTTTACTGTGCAGTTGCCCCGTGACCTACCAATCTACTTTCACTACAAAGCATTCTCTGTGCCTTAAACTCGATGACCAAATCCATCAAGCCAAATAGTTCCTGCAAATATCAACAAGGCATTGGCATACTGGTCTGTTTTGCATATGCTGCATCACATGTGCTGTCAGAATGTAGCAGATTTGGAATTGAGCAACTGTAGTTTACCCACCGCTGGACCAAGTCGGGTGGGCCGTCTTTCACTGCTAGCATCTATTGCATTAGATTTGCATAGCATTTTTTTTTACAAAGTGCACATCTTTAGGAAAGATAGGGTTGTAATTCCTAATGGTTTGCCGTTTGCCTGATATGTTTGATAAAGGGTTTTATATTTTAAGTTTTCAGAGAATGTATTTTATTTAGCTGAAGGATCAATCTTGAGAAATAAAATGTTGTTGTAACTGAGGGAACACAGTTTCAACATGGGAAGCACAAATCTTTTGAACCCTGAGCTTAACATTGTATTCAAGTAAACTGCTGCTTTGAGAAATTAATTTCATTATTTGAAGGAATACCAATTTCAATAATGCAAACATAACCCTTTCAGATCAAAATTGGGAACTAATGTTTATACCTCTCTGAAACAGCCACTTGGTGACCTGGGAACACTAGAAGCTGGAGAGAACGGGGAAGCCCATTTCTCAGGACCGAAGGAGAAATTGAGAGTGGTTGACTTGATCGGCCGCTCTATTGCTTTGTATGCAACCGAGGACAGATCAGACCCTGGCATTGCCGCAGCCGTGATTGCAAGAAGCGCCGGGGTAGGAGAGAACTACAAGAAACTCTGCACTTGTGATGGTGTCACCATTTGGGAATCAAGCTAAACATGCTACCAGCGAATTTTCCATACTGTTTACTTCCGTATGTTGTAAGCACATTAAGGGCTTGTTCGGTTCTACGCCAATCCATATGGATTGAGGGGGATTGAGAGAATTTCAATCCCTAGTAAGTCAAAATCCCCTCCAATCCGTATCAATCCCCTCCAATCCATATGTATTGAAAATAACTGAACAAGTCCTAATGTAGAAACAATTAAAGTGGCAACTGAGCATTTGGAATAAGCTTGAATACATTGAGGAATAAAGGCTGTTCTCATGTGGAGCTTGGACAGTATTTTTGCGTCGGTTAGTGTTAGTGGACCTGTTCTGCTTCTGCCGCTGCGACACAACAGATCTCTGGTTTGATTACCCAGACGTTCCTGCTCCATTGCTTGCTTGGCTAAACGCACAGTACACAAACGAAGTTCACATTGGTGGCAGCCATGTGAGAACGAGGGGGCTCCGGACGATGTGGACGCCAGGACGCCGTCGCTCCAGGACACCGCTCCGAACTCCGGTGTCTTCTGGGCAGCCTTGGTTGTTATCGTCACATTGTGGATTTGTGGGTCAGCTTCTGACTCAGAGCTCGTGAAATGCAGGGTGCTTGGTTCGACTTCGACGACAATGTCTCCGCCTTTGAACTCTGTAACCTTGACCTGCCGACCTGGTAATGGTAGCATGGTACGTCGAGGACGACGGACCCGACGTTCGTCACGGCGCGACGCACCGTCAGCGCAGCAGATGGCTGCTCCGCGGAGATGGCCGGATAATTCAAGTCAACCAGGCGAGCTGAAGGTGTGCTTGCATATCTTGCTCGAGTTCTTGGTGAAGGACCTGAGCTGCAACGGCGCCAGGTTCTCCACGCAGAGGAACTGCAGGTAGTCGTCCTGGACGATATCGTAGACCAGGCCAGAGTTGAGAGCACGCAGCGGGTGTATGTGCCCAGCTCCGTGATCGAACGGCGTGGACGCTTTGCAGTTGCAGGTGGCCGCGTCGTTCAGCGACCGGTACGTGTTGTCGTGGACGTACGCGGTGGTCATCAACGCGGACTTGATCTTCGCGGGGCTTCAGTCCGGGTGGCTGGCCTCGATCAGCGCAGCCACTCCCTCCGGCGACGTGCGGGCACGACATGGACGTACCCGACAGGATGTTGAACCCTATTTGTTAGCATGATGTAATTAGGCCTTGATTTGTGGATGTGATTGCGTTATTTATGGTAGGCTTGCATGCCTCCTATGCGCATATATATGTACTCCAGTTCACCCTCTTGAAATACAATCAATCATTCACACAATTACATGGTATCTATCGCGGTTCCTGTTGGGGGCCTTCGTCCTCCGAAGGTCCTCAAAAACATGATTTCACAATGTTTTCTAAGTAGATTATATGAACAGGTATTTTCGGATTCAGAATTATGGATATGGAGCACGACCAGGACGAAGCCTGAACCAGACGAAGGTCGAGGGCAGCCGAAGCTGTGCGCAGGGAAGCTTCGGCGCGATGGCATAAGGGGGAACCGACTTAAAGATGAAAAGACTTCGGGGGCCTCGACAGATTTCCATAAACCGTTAATAAATGTAATGGACATGGATGTAATTTTACGTGGGCTGCGTCCCGCGTCTATAAATAGATGAACAGTACTCCCGTACTGTTCACGCTGACTGGGCATTGACATTTTGCGTCACGCTTGTACTTGTTACCTTCTCTCAGGACCGAAGGTACATTTGTAATTCATAATCATTTCTATTTCTTTGTGTTAATAAAATAGAAATGATTCTATGATCTACATTTCATGTTTTATATGAGTCCTTCGTTATCACTTGTTGAATTTACGAAGGTATGTCTCTCATGACCTTCGTCCGGAACCCATTATTCCCGAAGGGGAATAATGTTTGGTAGGACGAAGGGCCTTAACGTTTAACACTTTTTATGTTGCCTTGTTCTTAATCCGAAGCATTTGAGAACAAGTCCCCAACATTGGCGCCCACCTCCGGTGAACTCACTTCCACTTCGAGCTTTTCTTTGAACACCTTCGGAAGCTATGGCGCCGAAGAAAGCTTCAGCGACTGGGGCTTCAGCACTGCAACCGCTGGACCACAACCAGGAGACCGTCTCTCTTCGGGAGGCCCGAAGCCAAAAGAGAAAGGCTGTCAGCCCGACACTTCAGGAAGAAGAGTTAGACCAAGAAATCAGGGATATGGAGATGCTACACCAACAAGTACAAAGGAAGAAGGAGAAGATGGCCCGCCTAGCTGAGTTGCAAAGGCAGATAGATGAAGCCTCTGAGGAAGTCCGCCATCTTACTCACGATGAGCAGAACAGAAGGCCTCATCAGAAAGACCTTCATCAGGAGGGCTTCGTCAACGAAGATGACTGGTATGATAATTTCCATCAGGGAAATTTTGTTTTCGATGATGCTTCTCCTCTGTCTGCTGAGCTGCAGGCTACACCTTGGCCTCCATCCTATAAGCCACCCCAGCTTCCCATGTTTGACGGCCACTCCGACCCGAAGCAATTCTTGATGAGCTACGAAGCAACAGTGTCTTCGTACGGGGGCAATGCTGCAGTCATGGCGAAGTCTTTCGTTATGGCCGTCAGGAATGTTGCTCAGACTTGGTATTCCTCTCTTCGGCCAGGAACAATCACTTCATGGCAGAAGCTGAAGGATATGTTACTGACCAGCTTTCAAGGATTTCAAACGAAGCCGGTCACAGCTCAAGCCCTTTTCCAGTGTATTCAGGATCACGAAGAATACCTTCAGGCGTATGTCCGAAGGTTCTTACGATTGAGGGCGCAGGCACCAACGGTGCCCAATGAAATCGTTATCGAAGCCATGATCAAGGGGCTTCGTCCTGGACCTGCAGCTCAATACTTTGCTCGGAAGCCTCCTCAGACCCTGGAGAAATTGCTCCAAAAGATGGATGAGTACATTCGTGCTGACAATGACTTTCGCCAAAGAAGGGAGGAGGCCTTCAGATTTTCTGAAATGACCAGGGGCTTCGGAGGAAGATACTACCCGAGGCATGTTCGTTCCATCCACAACACTCAGAATGATGACAAGGGGAGTCAGCAAAACAGGCCGCAGTGCTCCTCACAGGCTTCGGGGCAGCAACAAACCTCCTTCCGGCCACCAGCTCCAAGAGGCAGAGGCGCCAGGGGCTTCGGCGGAAGATTCGGAGATCAGCCAAGGAGACTGTTTTGCTTGTTCTGTGGAGAAGGCAAGGGCCATACCACTAGGACGTGCCATGTTACAATCCAGAAGCAAAAGGAAATAGCCGAAGCTGCATCTCAACAAGCTCAGCCGAAGCAGGTCATGCATACTGCTTCGTATCATCCGCCTTATATCCCACAATACATAGACAACCACCCTGCAGCTTCTGTAGCTTCGGCAAGTCAACCTCAAGTTTCTTGGCAGCAGCTTCCGCCTCCACCTCCATTGCAGCAAGGTCAACAGCCAGAAGGGAGTCAATACGCTCCACATCAGAGGGACTTCAGAGAACAGTCCGAAGCTCGCACAGTCAACAGCACTGTGCCAGAGTCGAAGCACATTTATTGACATATCCTACCTTTGATAGCAGTCTTTTCTATTCAGTTTTATTTTCTGTGAAGCAAAAAACATTGATAGTTTTCATGTAATAATTCCGTTGTTTCTTACGAGGAAAATCTATTTGCTCCACAAGCCTAAGTTGCTGAAGCCTAAAACTTTTTCCGTTACCAAGGAGAACCTTCGGATCAAAAATCCTTCGGAGTAGCAGAAAGTCGTTCTAAGGAACGCAGAGTAAGTTTATGAAGTCACAAAAAGCCGTTCCAAAGGGAGCGCAGTGTAAGTTTTCTGCTCAGAAGTCGTTCCTAAAGGAATGCAGAGCCTACAGCGAAAAGTCAACGCTGATACCGCCTAAGTAAAAGGCGAAGAAGCTCCTAAGGGAGGCTTACAGCGAAAAGTCAACGCTGATACCGCCTAAGTAAAAGGCGAAGAAGCTCCTAAGGGAGGCTTACAGCGAAAAGTCAACGCTGAAACCGTCTAAGTAAAAGACGAAGAATACAGAGCTTACGAATATATTTTATGAGTATCTTCGGAACAAATGACACATGCATAACATAACATCATCACATCATTTTGCATAGCATAAGCATCATACATCATTTTGCATTTGGCAAGAGAAGGGGATACTCTCAACCTTCGAAAGGATGCTTTGAGAAAGTGACATCGAAATTGTATAGCTTCGGAATACAGTTTCGAAGAATATTTTTACGAAACATGGGCGAATTTTATCAAATCAATATCAAAGTTGTACAGCTTCGGAATATAGCTTCGGAGAATGTTTTCACGAAGCATGGATATCATTCATCAGAGTAATTTTAACGAAGAATGTCTTCTTCACGAAGCATGAAAAGAAGGGAAGGTGTTTTTTTCGCCGAAGGCTCAAAAATGGTATGTATTTAAAGTTTCATGCATTGTAAAGAATTCAATAATGAAAAGAGACTTGTATATTACATTCAAATGTACAAAGTGTTGCATAAACTACACTTTAAATGTTTTTTCCAAATAGTATCTAATCTTCCCTTAATACTGCTTCGGCGGCTTCATTCAGAAGTTGGTCAACAACCTTGTCCATGATAGTTTCGGCCATCTGTTTAATTTCTTCATCCCCTTTTGTGTGGGGGTCGGCAGTTGGTTCAACAGTTTCTGAGCGAAGAGAACACTTCTTCATTATTTTTACAAATCGCGAGCAAAGTTTAAAATGAAAATTACAACGCAACAAGAACGACTAATTGGTACCTAATTGTCTTTCGGGCTCCGTACTCCTTTCGGCAGCTTCTGCTACTTTTCTAGCATCATGAATGCCTTTTTCGCTTCTTTGGATGATCTCTTGCGCCATTCCTCGGCCGCCGTCGTTCCAGATATCAGTAAAAAATTTGCCACCAACCACGCTTGCTTCGTCCGAGGGGTCCTTGATATCTTCGGAAGATAAGGTAGCTTCGGACTGAGCTAAAAATTTTATATGCCCGCAACCTTTCTTCTCTAAGACAGAAGCAATTCCTCTGGCGCCCGAAAAAGCGCATATGTCGCCACGACTGTTCAGAATCTCTTCGAAGGCCTCTGCTTCGTGGCTAATCCATTCCAGCGGATCTTCGGGATTGCCTCGAGAAAAATTCTCTTCGCTGGAAAAGGCGCCGACGCTAGCAAAGCTGGTTTTAATTTTATTCACACATTCTATAGATTTAACATAGCATTTCCCCTGAGATGTGCGAAGCTCCTTAACTCTTGATTCCAATTTGCTGACCATAAAATCACTAAGTTCTCGTTTCGTTTCCTCAAGAGCGCGCTCCTCTTTAGCTCTAGCCAGCTGTTTTTGAAGATCTTTAATCTCGCGTTTTTGAGCTTCGGTTTGGGCCTTTGAAGCAGCTTCGTCTCTTTTCACTTTATCTACCAGTGTAAGCAGAATTTTATCTTTTTCCAAAGCTTCGTTTCTCAGTTTGATAACTTCGGAGCGTAAATTTTTAAACGCAATTTCATAACTTTCATCTTCGGCGCTCTTTTGCGCCCTTAGCGCGTTGCTTAGGATCAGGCCCTATACAAAAAAAAATTTTTCATATAAGAAAAAAGGAATGAGTTGCGTAAAAAAAAATAAATAATAATAATAAGGGGGTTTTTTCAAGCGTTTAATTCTCGTACCTTCAGGCTGTTGTACGCAAGACTGTTTGCGAGATCTTCTTTCGTCATGGCGCTTAATCCAGATTCAAGCTTCGGGAAACCAATACTCCTGGCCATCTCTCGGCAGACAGATAGCTCTTTGTTGTCAGGCAGGCAGTATAAGAAATCATCTTCATTGGTCCCATTGAATATTACTGCCCCCTTTGGATATTTTAGCTCCTTTGCATAATGGTTAGCTTCATGAGTTTCTTCTTCAGATAGTTTTTTCCCCGAAGCATGTCGTATGATGTAATCACATATGCTGGCAGGCGCTTCGGGGATGGCAGTGTCAGTTTCTTCAACTAAAATTGGTTCTGGTATTTTTATTGCTTCGGCTTCCAAAGTTTGCTCCTTGAAGGGCTCTGAAGGCCCAGCTTCAGCTTCAGCTTGTTGCGTCGGAGCTTCAGAAGAAGCTTCAGCAATTTCAACACTATTTTTTGGAGTTGTGCTTGAAGACTTAATTGTCTCCAAGACATCTAGTACATTTACCATTCTCTTCCTTTTTGGGGTCACCATTGTACCCTTTTGGATTTTTGCTGCTTCGACATTTGCTACAGGACTCAAAATTTCTGATGCTTTTTCCTTAGTCGGATTTTTCGTTTCTTCCATTATTTCTGTGGATGGCGCTTCGGCCATCTCTGCAATTTCTGGCAGCAAGGTTGGCTGTTCAGCTTCGGCAGCCGAAGAAGTTTCTCCGGTGAACTCAGGCACCGAAGCTGGTTCAATATGGCGTGGTCGGTGTGTGAGGACCTTCAACCTTTTTCCTTTCGGTTCTGGCTCGCTAGGAACAGTTGCAGCTTCTTCTTTTTCAGAGGTTATGTTTTTCCTTTTTTGCCTTCGGATGGGATAACGATAATCAGGGTAGAAGAACCCGACTGCATCAAACACTCGGTTGAGTCTCTTCTTTTTTCGGCCTCCGAAGGCTGCTGATAGTGCAGTATTTTCAGCCTTCGAATATGCCCCAAGTAATTCATCACTTAATGTTTCAATGCTTTTCAGCCAGTCATCATCAGGTTCAATAAATTTATCTGCATATTTGAATGTGTACTTTAATCTGACTAGTCCGCCTTCGTCGGACTCTTTGATGGTTTCCTTCGGCATTTCCCACTTTTCTGCAAGTGGCCATACCCTGAAGGCAATGTGTTCTTGGACCAAGTCCCTTGTCCCAATAAACGAGCAGACTACCCCGAAGGCTCTTTGGCATTCTTCGGAGGCTTCGTCCATTTCGACCTTCGGTCTTCGAAGACCGAAACGTTGCCAGATTGGGTGCATAATGATACTCTTCACATTCTCTTGAGCTGTTAGATCATTCTTTACATAAAACCATTCAGTCATCCAGGCTCCAGGCCACCTCTTCCGAAAGGTCGGCACAGGGCAGCTTGACCCGGAGCGGGCGCCGAAGCTGTAGCACCCAAAGTTGTTATGGTATTGCTCCTTTCCCCAGGGCTTCGTCTCGTATATTAACTCATGAATGTTGCAGAAGCTTTTAGCGTTCGGTTCCAAACCTTGGCTCCTCGCAGCCCAGACGAACACTCCCATTCTTATGATGGCTTCGGGAGTGATTTGATGCAGATGGACTTGAAATGTCTTTAGTACTTCAACAACAAAGTTGCTCAGGGGGAATCGAAGCCCAGCCTTAAGGAAGCTTCGGAAAATCACAACTTCATCTTCTTCGGGGGTGGGAGAAGTTTTTTCCCCGGCATCAGCTCTCACAATAGATATGTATCGGAAATATCGCCCCCTCATATTATCAATGTGACTCTGCTTGATGGTCGTTTTCCCAAAAACTGTGTGGCTTGGTCGCCACGGTCGATCTTCGGCCTCTTCCCCACCACTTTCCACATCATAGCTGTCGCTATCATCAGTATCTTCGGGCAAACCTTCGAGAATCTCATTCGTGATTTTTTCTGTATTGGTCTCTGCCATCGCTATCAGGAACCCCAGATTCTTCTCCTCCTCGAGACTCAGCTTCGTCTCAGCAGGGATCTTCAGCTTCGTCTCAGCAGGGATCTTCTTGCCTTCAGACATCTTCGGAAACGCTAAAAAATTGTTCCCGAGGCCGAAGCTTCGAAATCAAAAAGACCAGCAAATCTTAATGAACAAGAGCTAAAAATTTTAGTGGACCGAGGCAAAAGGCAAGTGTGCGTACCAAATGAGTTCGCGATGTGATCTTATTTATACGCCTAGGGCGTTGAAAATTGAAAGGCCCCGCTTGTCAGTGAATGTTGCTATTCTAGCAAAGGGAAGGTGTTTTTTCGGACCTTCGGCTCAAGGCCTTCGTCCATATCGCAATCTGAATTTATTATTTACAAATTAATATTGCGAGGGGCTACTGTTGGGGGCCTTCGTCCTCCGAAGGTCCTCAAAAACATGATTTCACAATGTTTTCCAAGTGGATTATATGAACAGGTATTTTCGGATTCAGAATTATGGATATGGAGCACGACCAGGACGAAGCCTGAACCAGACGAAGGTCGAGGGCAGCCGAAGCTGTGCGCAGGGAAGCTTCGGCGCGATGGCATAAGGGGGAACCGACTTAAAGATGAAAAGACTTCGGGGGCCTCGACAGATTTCCATAAACCGTTAATAAATGTAATGGACATGGATGTAATTTTACGTGGGCTGCGTCCCGCGTCTATAAATAGATGAACAGTACTCCCGTACTGTTCACGCTGACTGGGCATTGACATTTTGCGTCACGCTTGTACTTGTTACCTTCTCTCAGGACCGAAGGTACATTTGTAATTCATAATCATTTCTATTTCTTTGTGTTAATAAAATAGAAATGATTCTATGATCTACATTTCATGTTTTATATGAGTCCTTCGTTATCACTTGTTGAATTTACGAAGGTATGTCTCTCATGACCTTCGTCCGGAACCCATTATTCCCGAAGGGGAATAATGTTTGGTAGGACGAAGGGCCTTAACGTTTAACACTTTTTATGTTGCCTTGTTCTTAATCCGAAGCATTTGAGAACAAGTCCCCAACAGTTCCGATCCGCTCTGCTTCCGCAACCTCAACCAGCGCCCGCCGCCGATCCGATCGCCACCCCCGTCGCTGACCTCACGTCGCTGGGTGTGTCGCCGATCTCATCGCCCGCGCTGCCGAACCGATCGCCTGCCCCGTACCTGCCCTCGGCAACGGGAGCGGCCGCCGATCCGTTCCTGCCTCCGCTGTTCGCGCGCAGGATTTCCGCCGCCCATCGCGCGCAGAACTTCCGCCGCCGTCCCGTGCCGTACACGCAGGCGCGTGTCTTCCACCGCCGGCCTTCGTCGTTCGCGCTCCCCCGGGCGTGTGTCTTCCACCGCCGGCCTTCGTCGTTCGCGCGGGCGCGTCCTCACCCGAGCGTGCAGGCGTGTGTGCACCAGCACACGACCGCTCCAATGGCGGACGATGCGGCCGAAGCCCGCGCCGAGGCCGAGCGCCGTACCGAAGCGGCCCGCCTCCGCGCTGCAGCCCTCAACAACTTCGAAGCTGCCCATGAGGCTATCTGGGTACAGGCCACCGCCGTCGTCAACGTCAAGGCGCTGATCCCCATCATCCTCGACAAGGCTACCAACACCTACACCAAATGGCGCGGCATGTTCCTCACCGTGCTCGGCAAGTACGCTCTTACCCCGCATGTCCTCGACGACGCGACACATCCCGATCGCCCTGTTTGGGTCCAGACGGATTGCGTCGTCTTGTCATGGATTTTCTCCACAGTCTCCGGCGACCTCCAGCAGTCTCTCATGATCCGCCCGCGCCCCGCACGCGAGGCGTGGTGCTACCTTGAGGACGAATTCCTCGGCCAGAAGGAGTCTCGTGCCTTCTCCTGGAAACACAGTTCCGCAACCTCCGCCAAGACTCCATGACGATCACCGACTTTTGCCGCAAGTTGGAGACCATGGCTGCGTCTCTCGCCGAATTCGGTGATCCCATCGGTGATCGCCAGATGGTGCTTACCCTCCTTCGCGGACTCAGTGGTAAATTCCGTCACATGGTCTCTATTTTGAAGATGCAGCGTCCATTTCCCACGTTCGCCGAGGCCCGCACGCACCTGCTCCTTGAGGAGGTCGACATCGACGCCCTCCCACCGTCCCCGCCTG
Organism: Zea luxurians; assembly: GCA_029449295.1. NCBI lineage: Eukaryota > Viridiplantae > Streptophyta > Magnoliopsida > Poales > Poaceae > Zea > Zea luxurians. The sequence goes on along the minus strand of JAOPSE010000009.1, from coordinate 34,133,866 downwards.
CAGCCCTCATCGCCTCGTCGCCCATGACGCCCGCTGGTGGCCAGGGCCGCCATGTGCAGGCCTCTGCTCCATCGCGCGCCGGTCAACCCGGCCAGCCAGGAGGCCAACGCAACAGCAGCCGTCGCGGCGAGGGTGGCCGCGTGTAACACCATAAAATTCTAATCTTGAGGATTAGGAAAAATACTCTCAAGTATTAAATAAACATGTTTTTTTATAATAAATTAGAAACAAAATTATCCTATAAGTGTATTCTTGGTTAAATTTTATATCTAGAAATATTCTTTAAAGATGAAAACTAAACAAAAGGTTATATAGTTGTGTGGCTGTTTACATAAATGAATAATAAAGATTAAATTTGAAATGTGGTTAAAGTCTATTTGCTTAAATAAATAGCATGAAAGGATCTTTTAAAGGGTGTGAATTATTTTCTTATCCTACATAATCATAAGCGTTTATTTAATCAAGTAAGGCAATAGAAATAATAATAATAAGTGAATAAACTGATAAAAAAATAAATAGATAAAATCCTTACATTCATGATGGGATCTTAGCTTCTGCATTTGGTTTTAAAGTTTGAACTTGACTTGAATTTGAATTTGAAAATGCAAAAATATATGTATACAATAAAAAAAACAAAACCACCTGGGCCTGAATTCCAAGCTCCCAGCCTGGTAGCTCGCGCTCGGCCTGGGGGAAACCGCATCTAGCGGCAGTGCGGCACATCTCTACTTGATTCCATCCACTGGCTGGGACAATGACATGTGGGCCCGGCTTCCCCTGGGTCATCTCCTATCTCGCGCTCGGACTCGCTACTCGCAACAAGAGCCGCGGGAATCGCGCGCGCGGTTGGCCTGGGATCGATCTGGCCGGACTTTGCTATTTCTTAGGCTCTAGCAAATAAATACCGTGCCTGCTTTCCCCCTCGACTCAATTCATCAGGAGCCACCCGTAGCCGCCCAGGTCACCAAGAGAGGCGAGGTTGAGAGAGAATGAGATGGATAGCGATGTTTGCCGCCGTCGATGTCGTCTGTGTCCGGGAGCAGATCTTCGGCTCCGCCGTCACCTCCGCGATGACCCCGCCCATGTCCGGCTTCGCCCAGAACGTGCGCGGTATGGGCCTCGGCGAGTCGTAGAACGCCAGGGGCGGGTTCAAGCCTGACGCCATTCCCGTCTACGCCCCCTTCGCCGACGAGTTCGCCGTCTTCGACCGCTGGATCCCCTCCGTGCCCACATCCACGCAGTCAATTGCCCGTTCGCCCACTCGGCGACGTTCACGCTCACACCGCCACACTGGGTTAATCGGATGAAGAAGATGGCCGATGGCCACTGATCCATCTTTGATCGGCCCAGATTAGGCATGCGGATCCCCATCAGGTGTTCTGCTTTCGTGCGACGTGGGGAGCGAGCTTGTGTTCGATGGCGGGGTTATTGAGTATGCCATTTATTTCTTTTCCTGCAATTCGTCTAGTCATCATGTCGATCTTGTTTCGTCTCGCCTCCTTCTCAGCGTGTGGGTTACAGGATTGGATCCAATCTGGTGTGGGGAGTTCGTCATATTCGCCTAAAATCAGAGGCAGGTCAGTATTCTGTAATATTCGATGGTTCATTGGTTTTGTCACTTGGACATGGATTCGGGTTTCAGGCTTAATCTTCTCCCGGTGCGGTAGCATCAGAAACCAATAATGCATTTATAGTCTGCACACTAGGTGAATTTGGAGAACCTTCGGTCCATTCTTATGTTAACGGTTGATCTTTTTTTGTAGTCTTTTGGTTATTTTCCTTAAAAGCCCCTGCACTTTCGAGTAACAAACCTGTCGTTCTTGCTGTGCTAATTTTAAACAAGTCCTGAAATTTATGAATTAGATCCTGTGCTCTTGAAAATTATAATCCGAGGTCCAAACAGTTAAGGAAAACTGATAAAGTGAGTGCATAAAATGATTTTAGTGGTCCAAAGTTAGGAAAATTCATAACTCATTTACTTTAACTCCAAATTTGTTCATTCCAGTTGCATTTAACTCATGTTAATATTGTTTATAATCTAGTAACCTTATATTACTATGAAATCTATGGTGGAAATCATATACTTAATTAGTTTTGTATTAAACACTTAAACCTTCAGAAAATCATAACTTTATAACCGTAGCTCCGAATTTAGTGGTTCTTGAACCTACGATCTCGTTGCAACGCGTAAACTATTATTATACAGTTTGTGCTTATGTTTGGTGTAATGTTAATTTTGTCTATACCATGTCTGTTTGTATTGCTACGACTAGCAGTGAGGTCACGAGAATCTGAAGATCATCCTAGTACCTGGAATCTCAAGTCCCAGGCAAGTTGTGCCCTTGATCACTTCTTTTACCCACTCATGTTCTAATTAATCATAATGATCTGCATAGGTTAATTTGATGGGACGTAATAGGTTACCCTAGTTTGTCTATCTTTATGCCTTGTTTACCACTAAACTTTCTGGGTAGTACTTGCTAGTGCTATATGTGGATTTGGGCATTGAGGTACATATTATTCATACTTTTGTTATCAGTTGTTATTTACTGTTCATGATAAGATCATTATGTTAATTGGAACATGGAGCGACCACCCGGGAAAACAGTGCTACCACAAGGGAGGAATGGGACCCCTTGGCTGATTAATTAGGAAAGCTAGTGGAAGACTACCTTACCCGAAAGGGGCAAGGGCAGTAGGGGAGTGGTCAGTGTAGGGAGGCCCTCGGGAGGATTTTGCTGCGATGGCGGTCCTGCAAGGGATTCCTGCATTGGAGCTTCCTATAAACTGTAGCGGGTTTTCTGAAGCTAGTGGAACTTTGTAAAGGCCTCGTAGTGTTACCCTGCCTCGCCTCCTCGGTAGAGGTGTATGGGAAGTCGCGATCCCTTGGCAGATGGGTAACATGACTTGTGGGTAAAGATGCGCAACCTCTGCAGAGTGTAAAACTGGTATACTAGCCGTGCTCACGGTCAAGAGCAGCTCGGACCCTCACATGATTAATCTATGGAACTTAAATTCAATTTGTCATATGCATTGCATCGCAGGTGATGTTGTTACTTTTGTTCTACTATTTAATTGGGTTGGTATTTACTTATACTTAGTAACTGCTAATAAAATTTTGACCAACTTTAAAAGCAATGCTCAGCTCTAACCATCCTCTTTGGTAAGCCTTACACTTCACGTGAGCTCCCACCTTTGGCGAGTTCATGCACATTATTCCCCACAACTTGTTGAGCGATGAACGTATGTGAGCTCACTCTTGCTGTCTCACACACCCCACAGGTCAAGAACAGGTACCACAGGATGAGGCGCTTGGAGGATGCTGTGACGAGATCATGAGAGGTCTAGGCCGTCGTCTCCCAGTCAACTTTGGGTTGCTGGACCGTTGTCTCCTTATAATGTAATTATTTATTTTGTATAGAACTCCTGTTATATATAAAGTTGTGACATTCGATCCTGTGCCACTATACATCATATGTGTGAGACTTGGTCCCATCATACCTGGTGTTTATGTTCGCGCCCGGGTCTTGGTGCCCCTAAAACCCGGGTGTGACACCGCGGGCAGGGCAGCCATCCTGGCGCTGGCCAAGGTGGCCACGGTCCTCCTACAGGCGGCCATGGCGCCCCAGCTACGCACGGCCACGGCGGTCAGGGTGCCGTGCAACCCTCCTTCGCTCACCCATGGGCCGGCACACTCCAGATGTGGCCCTACGGGCGTCCACCGCCAGCACCGCCGGCCTTCGCCGCTGTTCCCCAGTACGGGGCACCCTTCGGTGGTGCCCCCGACGGCCACCTCTACAGCAACGGCCCCGGCCACCCGTACGTCTACGGTGGAGGAGGTACACCCTCGACGCCGATGTTTCAGGGGGGGCCATACCAGCAGCCGGTTGCCCCCTGGAATCCCACACATGGAGGTGCATGGAACCAAGACTCCCTGGTGCAGAACTTCAACACCATGACGCTCACCCCCCCGGCACCATCGGAGTGGTACGCCGACTCTGGTGCCGGCTCGCATATAGACTCCCTTTTGGTTCCTCAAATTCTCGAACTACAAATAATTTCAATTTAATACATTGTGATCTTTGGACTTCTCCTATTGTGAGTGTGTCGGGCTACAAATATTATCTTGTCATTTTAGATGATTGCTCTCACTACATTTGGACTTTTCCGCTTCGCCTAAAATCCGACACGTTTGCTACTCTCTCTCACTTTTTTGCTTATGTCCGCACGCAGTTTGGCACCACCATCAAAAGCGTCCAGTGCGACAATGGCCGTGAATTTGATAATTCCTCGGCCCGCACGTTCTTTCTTTCCAACGGTGTTGCCCTACGCATGTCGTGCCCTTACACATCCCAGCAAAATGGCAAAGCTGAGCGCTCTCTTCGTACCATTAATAACATCTTGCGCTCACTCTTATTTCAGGCGAGTCTTCCTCCGGTCTACTGGGTTGAGGCACTCCACACTGCCACATACCTTGTCAACCGGCTCCCCACCAAAACCCTCGCCTCCTCCACCCCCTTCTTCCACCTTCACACCACTACACCTTCCTATGCACACCTCAAAGTTTTTGGTTGTGCTTGTTACCCAAACATGTCCTCCACTGCAGCCCATAAACTCGCTCCTCGTTCATCTCTATGCGTCTTCCTCGGCTACTCCTCCGAGCACAAAGGTTATCGGTGTCTCGAGCTAGAGTCCAATCGCATTCTCACCTCTAGACATGTTGTTTTTGACGAATCCTCCTTTCCTTTCGCCAACATGTCTACCTCACCCCTCGAATCCTCGACCTTGGATTTTCTTCTTGATGATAGTGATCTCACAGCTCCTCTTCCTGGAGCACCGTTTGCCCGTGCAGGTACTGATGACAGGGCGACTGAGGCTCCCGCGCCCCCTCGCTCGCCACCGAGCGCTGCCCCGCGGTCACCACAGCCGCGTGCTGGGCATGGGGCGCCCACCCTCGTCGGGCCATCCACCAGCGCACCCCCTGTGCCACCGGCCGGTGTTGCTGCCCCTGTGCCCCCTGCACAGGCCGTTGCCAGCAGCGCCACGGCCACCGGGCGCACGGTCTTCACCAGGCCGGTCTCCATCGCCCTCGTCGTCAACGAGCACTCCATGCGCACCCGTGGCAAATCCGGCATTACACAGCCTGTGGATCGTCTCAACCTCCACGCTGTGCCAATGTCGCCATTGCCTCGCTCCGTTCGGGATGCCCTTGCGGATCCAAATTGGCGCTCAGCTATGCAAGCTGAATATGATGCCCTCATGGCTAATGACACCTGGAGTTTGGTACCACGTCCTCGTGGCGTCAATCTGGTTACTGGCAAGTGGATTTTCCGGCACAAACTTCATGCAGATGGATCTCTCGATCGCTACAAGGCTCATTGGGTTCTTCGGGGGTTTACACAACGACCTGGTCTTGATTATGATGAGACATTCAGCCCGGTTGTCAAGCCAGCGACAGTTCGCGTTGTTCTCTCTCTGGCTCTCTCTCAGGACTGGCCCATCCATCAGTTAGATGTGAAAAATGCATTCCTACATGGCACCCTCACCGAGACAGTGTACTGTGTGCAGCCTTCCGGATTTGTGGACTCCTCTCGCTCAGATTTGGTTTGTCGGCTAAACAAATCTCTGTATGGACTGAAGCAGGCTCCTCGTGCATGGCACCACAGGTTCGCCTCATATCTCTCCTCCATTGGGTTTATTGAAACCAAGTCGGACAGTTCTTTGTTTATTTGTCGTCGAGGGTCAGACACTGCTTATTTGTTGCTCTACGTGGACGACATCGTCCTCACTGCCTCCTCTACCGGTTTTCTTCGTCATGTTATTGGGGCTCTCCAGCATGAGTTTGCAATGACAGACATGGGTCAGCTTCACCATTTCTTGGGCATCTCTGTCACACGCTCAGCACATGGCCTGTTTCTTTCTCAGCGGCAGTACACTCAGGATATTTTGGAGCACGCCGGGATGAGTGCGTGCAAACCTTGTAGCACGCCTGTTGATCTCCACTCCAAACTATCTGCAGATGGACCTCCTGTTGATGATGCTACTCAGTACCGCAGTCTGGCAGGAGCCCTTCAGTACCTGACCTTTACACGTCCTGACATTGCTTTTGCAGTTCAGCAGATTTGCCTCTATATGCATGATCCGAGGGAGCCTCACCTTGCTGCTCTTAAACGCATTCTGAGATATCTTCAAGGCACCACGGATTTTGGTTTGACTATGCACCGTTCTCCCCCGTCGGAGCTGGTCGTCTACACGGATGCCGACTGGGCTGGATGTCCCGACACTCGACGGTCGACTTCAGGCCATGCAGTATTCCTTGGAGACAACCTGATTTCATGGTCCTCCAAGCGACAGCACACGGTCTCACGGTCCAGCGCCGAGGCCGAGTACCGCGCCGTTGCAAACGGTGTCGCTGACGCGATGTGGCTACGACAGTTGCTTCTCGAGCTTCAGCACCCTCCCCGTCGTGCTACTTTGGTCTACTGTGACAACATTAGTGCTGTATATCTCTCTAGCAACCCTGTGCAGCATCAGCGGACAAAACATGTTGAGATCGATCTCCACTTCGTTCGAGAGAAGGTTGCCCTCGGTCATGTTCGAGTTCTCCATGTCCCTACGACATCTCAGTACGCCGACGTCTTCACCAAGGGTCTTCCTACTTCTCTGTTCCAGGAGTTTCGGTCCAGCCTAACTGTTAGCGATGCTCCAGATTAGACTGCGGGGGAGTGTTAGCATGATGTAATTAGGCCTTGATTTGTGGATGTGATTGCGTTATTTATGGTAGGCTTGCATGCCTCCTATGCGCATATATATGTAACACTATTGAATTCAGTAACCCTTGGTCTTCATTCAGTTAGCTAGTTTCGTTCATTCAGTCTGTCAGTTGTTTCAGTTATAATCGTTCGAGCTCCGATCTGTGGAAGCCGGACGCGCGGGAGAATCGCTCCTTATCGGCTCACATCGCGGCCGAGTGTGCTCTTCTCGGTTGTGACAGTTGAACTGCATGTATTTTGTTCCAATAAGGCTAGTTTGAAAACACAAAATTTTTTGAATTGAAGGGGATTTAGAGAGAAATGAACTAATTCCCGGTCAACCCCCCTCAAACTCTGGAGGGGGTTTGAGTTCCCCAACTAGCCCTAGATGGGAAGCAAAACAGAAAAGCTACAAGCCATTCGCAGCACCAAAAACTTGGGATTCCTGAGTTCCACTGAAAGTGTGTGTGCTCCTGAGTGTTGTCGTCTTCTCCCTCTCTAGCGTCGAGCTCACCTGGCGCGAGACTGACATTTGGCATCGAAGCTGAGTATGGAACTCGAGCGTGATGTCTCTCCCATCGGAGCGCTCTCAGACACCCCAGCGCCGTGGACGATCTCCACCTCGACGACAACGCAATCAGGACGTGGTCGTTGAGCGCGTCGTCGTCCAACTACAACGACTGGTCGCTGCTGATGAAGATTAAGCTAGAGGTCAGGTGCCTCTAGAATGCCGTTGATCCTAGCGACGTCAAGCTTCACGTCGACCGCATGGCGTTGGACGCGATCTGCAGCGCCGTGCCACCGAAAATGGTAGCGTCGTTCGCCACCAAGCCGTCGGCAAAAGCAGCGTGGAAAGAGATTCACACCATGTGTCGGGGACCATAATTAGGGGTACCCTCAAGACGCCTAATTCTCAGCTGGTAACCCCCATCAGCATAAAGCTGCAGAGGCCTGATGGGTTTGATTAAGTCAGGGATCAGTCCATACGAGTGACTTGACCACGCCACGCCCGAGCCTAGCCTCGGGCGAGGGCAGCCGACCCTAAGATGACTCCGTCTCGCCTGAGGCCTCCTCTTTCACGGCAGACGCATCTCCGGCTCGCCCTAGGCCCCGCCTTCGATAAGAAGAAACCCTGACTAAATCACCGCGCCAACCGACCGAGTCACCGGGGCGTTTAACGCAAAAGGTAAGACCGACGGGCGACCAGACTTCGCCAGAGGTGCCATAGGAGGCTCCGCCCGACCCAGGGCTCGGACTCGGGCTAAGGCCCCGGAAGACGGCGAACTCCGCTCCGCCCGACCCAGGGCTCGGACTCGGGCTAAGGCCCCGGAAGACGGCGAACTCCGCTCCGCCCGACCCAGGGCTCGGACTCGGGCTGAGGCCCCGGAAGACGGCGAACTCCGCTCCGCCCGACCCAGGGCTCGGACTCGGGCTAAGGCCCCGGAAGACGACGAACTCTGCCTCGCCCGACCCAGGGCTCGGACTCCGCCTCGGCCTCTGCCGAACGATCTCCGCCTCGCCCAACCCAGGGCTCGGACTCTGCCTCTGTCTTGCAGGACGGACTCGACCTCGGCTTCGGAGGAGCCTCCACGACGCCCGGCCTAGGACACGAGACCGCCACGTCAACAGGAAGCGTCATCATCACCCTGCCCTGAGCCGACTTGGGTCGCAGAGAACAAGACCGGCGTCCCATCTGGCCAGCTACGCCAGATAGGCAATGATAGCGCCCCGCTAGATCATGACGACGGCGGCTCTCAGCTCCCTTACGAAAGCAGGAGAACGTCAGCAAGGGCCCAGCCACTTCGACAGCTGTCCCCCCGTCCGGCTCCGTTACTCCTCCAACAGCCACGACGCCACACCAACAGGGTGCCAAGATCTCTCCGGCTGCCACCTGGGCATGTACTTAGGGCGCTAGCTCTCCCTCGCTAGACACGTAGCACCTTGCTACACCCCCATCTTGTACACCTGGATCCTCTCCTTACGACTATAAAAGGAAGGACCAGGGCCTTCTTAGAGAGGGTTGGCCTCGCGGGGACGAAGGGCAGGGGCAGGCGCTCTCTCGGGGCCGCTCGCTCCCCTCACCTCGCGCGGACGCTTGTAACCCCCTACTGCAAGCGCACCCGACCTGGGCGCGGGACGAACACGAAGGCCGCGGGAATTCTCCGACTCCCTCACGACCCGGCTCCGGCCACCGACCTCTCTCTCTGTTCCCCCCTTCGCGCTCGCCCACGCGCTCGACCCATCTGGGCTGGGGCACGCGGCACACTCACTCGTCGGCTCGGGGACCCCCCGGTCTCGGAACGCCGACAGTTGGCGCGCCAGGTAGGGGCCTGCTGCGTGTTGACGTTCGATTTCCCGTCAAGCTCCAGATGGGCAGTCTCCAACAACCTCTTCAACCCGGGACGGTGCTCCGTTTCGGGAACCTCGAGTTCATGTCTCTCGACGGCAACTACGACATGGTACTCCTTCCACCGCCGCGCGGCAGCGACAATGGTGGCGGACAGCCCGCACGCCGGCGGCGGAATCGACGACGTCTTTCCCGCGTGGGGGAAGGACAACTTTCGAGCTCGCCCCATCCTCTCCCTCGCCATCGGAGGAGGAGGAGGCGGGGCAACCAGGGCCGAGCGGGAGGCCGCGCTCCGACGGCTGTCGAGCAAATCGACATCCCCGGCGCCTCAACGGAGGACACGCCAAGCGTCGCCCTCGCGTTCGAGGCAAACGCGAGCGCCATCCCCCCGCAACACGTCGACCCCGAGCAAGTGGACGACGCCAGCACGCTCACGGAGGGCCTGCAGGACGTCGCCCTCGTACCTAAGACGACGGCGCGGTCAGCCCCCGACTTGACTTCATCGCCCCTCGTCGACAAAAAGGTACCGACTGCTACCCATCTTTCGTCATTTCGACTCGGCCTCAGCCCGCCTGGCGACCTCGCTTTGGCGGGCGCTCACATTGAGGCGAGTGCAACCTCTCTGGGGTTTCGTGTGCGGTCGCCTTGGGACCGATTGACGGGTGTCTCGACCTCGGACCCTCTGGGTCCGAGGAAGATGACGACCCCAGCATCTGCTGGGATTTCTCCGGATCTGGCAACCCTAGTGCCATGCGGGACTTCATGACCGCATGTGACTACTGCCTCTCCGACTGTTCCGACGGCAGCCGCAGCCTTGGCGACAAGGACTGCGGCCCGAGTCGCGAATGTTTCCACATCGAGCTAGGGGATCCCTCCGGAGGCGGCTGTCTCGGCATGCCGGAGGATGGTGATCCCCCTAGGCCAGCGCCTCGCGCCGACATCCCGCGGGAGCTAGCTGTGGTCCCCGTTCCGGCGGGGGGTCACGACCCACAGCTCGAGCAAGTCCGCGGGGCGCGGGCCGGGCTCGATGAGGGAGCAGGAGCGCTCGAGGCAATCCGCCAGAACATCGGGCAGGTATGGGCGAGCCAGCCCCCGGCCGGAGGAATACGTCACTTGCCCCAAGGTCTCCAGCACCGCATCGCCAACGATGCCAGGGACAGACCGCCACCCGCATCCGGCGGAACCGGTCAGGACCTGGCCGCTGCAGCGATGCTCCTCCGCGCGATGCCGGAGTCATCAACCACCGAGGGTCGGCGAATCCAGGGAGAACTCAAGCATCTCCTGGAAGGCGCTGCGGCCCGGCGGGCCGAGAGCTCTGCCTCCCGAAGGCAGGGATACCCCTCGGAACCTCGTGCCGCGACTTCCCGACTCACGCGGGAAGCCTCGGTCTACACCGGGCGCACGCGCAACACCGCGCCTGCGGCCCCGGGCCACCTCGGCGACGAGCACCCTCATCGTGACCGTCGGGCACGCCTCGACGAAAGGGTGCGCCGAGGCTACCACCCCAGGCGTGGGGGACGCTACGACAGCGGGGAGGATCGGAGTCCCTCGCCCGAACCACCTGGTCCGCAGGTCTTTAGCCGAGCCATTCGGCGGGCGCCGTTTCCGCCCCGATTCCGACCCCCGACTACTATCACGAAGTACTCGGGGGAGACGAGACCGGAATTGTGGCTTGCGGACTACCGCCTGGCCTGTCAACTGGGTGGGACGGATGATGACAACCTCATCATCCGAAACCTCCCCCTGTTTCTCTCCGACACCGCTCGTGCCTGGTTGGAGCACCTGCCCCCGGGGCAGATTTCCAACTGGGAAGATTTGGTCCAGGCTTTCGCCGGGAACTTCCAGGGCACGTACGTGCGCCCCGGGAATTCCTGGGACCTCCGAAGCTGTCGGCAACTGCCGGGAGAGTCTCTCCGAGACTACATCCGGCGGTTCTCAAAGCAGCGCACCGAGCTGCCCAACATCACCGACTCCGATGTCATCGGCGCGTTCCTCGCCGGCACCACCTGCCGCGACCTGGTGAGTAAGCTGGGTCGCAAGACCCCCACCAGGGCGAGCGAGCTGATGGACATCGCCACCAAGTTCGCCTCCGGCCAGGAGGCGGTAGAGGCCATCTTCCGAAAGGACAAGCAGCCCCAGGGCCGCCCGTCGGAAGATGCTCCCGAGGTGTCTACTCCGCGCGGCGCCAAGAAGAAAGGCAGGAGGAAGTCGCAAGCGAAACGCGACGTTCCCGATGCAGACCTTGTCGCCGCCGCCGAGCACAAGAACCCTCGGAAGCCCCCCGGAGGTGCTAACCTCTTCGACAAGGCACTCAAGGAGACGTGCCCCTACCATCAGGGGCCCGTCAAGCACACCCTCGAAGAGTGCGTTATGCTTCGGCGCCACTTCCACAGGGCCGGGCCACCCGCAGAGGGTGGCAGGGCTCACGACGACGACAAAAGGGAGGATCGCCAAGCAGGAGAGTTCCCAGAGGTCCGCGACTGCTTCATGATCTACGGAGGGCATGCGGCAAACGCCTCGGCTCGGCATCGTAAGCAAGAGCGTCGGGAGGTCTGCTCGGTGAAGGTGGCGGCGCCAGTCTACCTAGACTGGTCCGACAAGCCCATCACCTTCGACCGGGACGACCACCCCGACCACGTGCCGAGCCCGGGGAAGTACCCGCTCGTCGTCGACCCCGTCATCGGCGACGTCAGGCTCACCAAGGTCCTGATGGATGGAGGCAGCTGCCTCAACATCATCTACGCCGAGACCCTCAGGCTCCTGCGCGTCGACTTGTCGTCCGTCCGAGCAGGCGCTGCGCCCTTCCACGGGATCATTCCCGGGAAGCGCGTCCAGCCCCTCGGACAGCTCGACCTCCCTGTCTGCTTCGGAACACCCTCCAACTTCCGAAGGGAGACTTTGACGTTCGAGGTGGTCGGGTTCCGAGGAACCTACCACGCAGTGTTGGGAAGGTCATGCTACGCGAAGTTCATGGCCATCCCCAACTACACCTACCTGAAGCTCAAGATGCCGGGCCCCAACGGGGTCATCGCCGTCGGCCCCACGTACGAACACGCATTCGAATGCGATGTGGAGTGCGTGGGGTATGCCGAGGCCCTCGCCGAGTTCGAGGCCCTCATTGCCGACCTGGAAAGCCTCTCCCGAGAGGTGCCGGACGCGAAGCGACATGCCGGCAACTTCGAGCCAGCGGAGACGGTCAAGGACGTCCCTCTCGACGCCAGTGGCGACGCCTCCAAGCATGTCCGGATCAGTTCTGGGCTCGGCCCCAAATAAGAAGCAGTACTCGTCGATTTTCCTCGCGCAAACGTCGACATTTTTGCGTGGGGACCCTCGGGCATGCCCGGCATACCGAGGGATGTCATCGAGCACTCGCCGGATATCTGGGCAGGAGCTTGACTCGCCAAACGGCCTCTGCGCGAACGACGCCCGGGGGCTGCGCCCTTTTCCCACTCACACATAAGAATCGGTCATCAAGGAAGGGTCGACCTCGCCCCGGCAGAGCCCGACCCTCCCTCGGGGGCTAAAAAGGGGGAACCCCTCTCGTCGAGTTTGGACGTACCGTTCTGCGTCAGAAAAACTCTTTTTCGGTCAAGAAGGGTTTTTTGCGTTCTCCCGGATGCGTCAGAAGCAGGGTCCTGAGGAGCGAACTTGGGTACGAGTAAATGGCGAGACCGACTGAGCCAGGGAACACCTATGCCTCCGGGCTAGGGACACCTCACTCGTCGCCTGCCACGAAAAAGGACCCAGCTCGGGAAATCACCCTGTTGTCGACACCACGGGCCAGGCGCGAAAATCGAAACGAAAAGGAGCATAACTTCACGGAAGAAAAGTAAAATGTCTAGGCCTCGGTGGCCGCGGCAAATCACACATCCAATAGAAATTGTCCCAACAAAAATCAGGCGTCGCCTCGGGCAGGAGCCGCGCCCTCAACTCCACCCCCGCCGTCGGTAAGATCCGCCTCCGCTTCCGGCGGCGGCGCAGGAGGAAGAATCTCCGCTTCGAAGACGGTCGCCAGCGCCGCGCTCGGACCCGCAGCGACCGCGTCGAGCCGCTGAACTTCCGCCAGGGCAGCCTCGTCTTCATCAGGCAGGCAGTATCCCTCGCTGACCCGCTCCAAGTCCACAACGTAGTGGGAAGCGAGCACGGCGAAGGCCCGCCTGACGCCGTGGTGCAGCGCCCCGCGGACTTTACCGCGCGCGTAATCACCTAGGGCTTGAAGGCGGCTTTGGGGAGAGCTTCCTGAAGGGACGTCGCCGGGACCGAGTTTCCGATAGACCTCCGAGACGGCCTCGGACATGGCCGCAAGATCGGCCTCCCTTTGCTCGGCAGCCCCGTCGAGCGCCTCGGCAAGCGCCTTGGCAGACTCGTCGAGGGCAGACTCGAGCTCTGCGAGCAACCAGAAGAAAGACCTCAAACACAAGCGGAAGAAACAGACAAGATCGAGAACCGAGGACGGTCGGGCCATACCTCTGGCTCGGACGCGCTGCTCTGAGGCTGCGACTTGGGCTGCGGCCAGATCGGCCGCAAGGATCTTGGCCCGGCTCTCGGCCTCGGTAGCCTGGCCCCGAGATTGGTCCCACTCCACAGCAACCTGGGCGAGCTCCGACCGCCGTTGTAGCACCTCCGTGCGCGCTGCCGCCGCCTCGGCCTTCAGATCAGCACAGAGCAGCTGGAGGTCCGCTATCTTAGCGTCCTGCTGAGAAAGGCGCGCGGTAGCTCCGGCGAGCGAAGTCCTCAGGGACCGTAGCGAGCCCCAGACGACGGCCTCGCGGCGAATGAACGACGACTTGGCAGCGCTCCGGTCCGTCAAATCCTGGAAAGGAAAACAAGATATCACGGCGAACGCCTCACTCGCAGAAACAAGAAGGTATGCCTGAAGCCATTACCTGAAGGATTTTGGGGACGTCCCCGCAGAGAACCTCCAGCGACGATCGGAGCAACCCCACTGACGCCTCCGCACGCTTGCGGAGCTCGTCCCAGGACTGGTCCTCCTCTTCGTCGTCAAGAACGAAGATAGGGCCCGAAGCCTCACGGGTCCGGAATCGGAGCAACTGGCCCCGGGCCTCGGGGCTCCGCCGCACAGCGACAAGGCTGCCGCCCGCCTGGAAGCACTGCGCGTCCGCGCCCACCTCTTCCGAGGCTCCGGGCGCCGACGCTGCGGCCGTCTCAATTTTGGCGGCAACCGTACGCTCCCCGACTGGGACGGTGCCAACTGCGGTAGCGGCAGACGCCGGCATGGCCAACACAGCTGGCGAGCTCGGGACCGCATCGGCGCCGGCCGCCTCCCCGATCACGATGGCCACCTCGGCAGAGGAGCCCGCCTCGGGGACCTGCTCCCCCAGAACATGCGACGCCTGAGCCCCGTACGGCGGAGCACCCTGCGAAAGGGCCGGCTGAGCGGCAGGGCCCGAGGTGGCGCCAGCTGCCTGGACCAACGCCGTCTTGAGGGCCTTCCGAGGCGCCAGGTCGGTAGGGCCATGGCTCCGTTTGCTGAAGAAAACAAGAAAGGGAAAATCACGGCCCAGACATATGAATGAAGCGCCGGGACGGAGACATTCCAAGGTACCTACCCGCTCCGGATCATGATCCACGGTGTCTGGGGGGAGGTCTCTTGGCTCCCGCTTCCTGGAACCACCGCCGAGGTCCGCCTCACCAACAGCCCCGGCGCCGCCCTCGCCTCGGACGCCCCTGAGGCCCGGGAGGCGGACTGCCCAGGCGCCGCCATGGCAACCTGAGGACCGCTCCACCATGCTGCCGGCGCGGGCGACGGTTCCCGAGGAACGGACCCCTCGGCCCGGCTCCCTGGAGTGGCGTCAGCTCCTCCAGCCGAGGGGTCAAGAACCCTCTTGGGTTGCCCCCGCTCCTCAGGTCGGGGATCCGGCACCTCGGCTCCAGGGACCGACGACGTAGGCCCGCTCGGGGGCTGGCTCGACGACCCCCGGCCACATCCCAAGCCGGGGCTGAGGCCGAGACGGGCGGCCATGTCGTCCTCCTCCTCTTCGTCGTCGTCGTCGTCGTCATCATCGGACGTCTCCGGCGACAGCTCCCTGGGAAGTCCTTCCCTCTCCTGCTGACGACGGCGTTTCTCCAGGGCGTCCCGAGCCCGCCTCCGCCTGCGGGCCCGGGCCTTCTCCGCATCCTTTTTCTTCTTCTCCTCCTCCGCGGCGACCCGCCGCGCCGCCCGACCCACCGCGTCCTCCGGGACCGGCGGCAGGGAGGGTTTGTGCCGCCCCACCTCCTAAAAAGGGGGGAGAAAGAAACCCGATAGTGAGAATCAGGAGCAACCCGGTATGTGAAGAAGGGAGGGACGAACACTCACCAGAGCGACGCACCCCTGGTCGAGGCGCATTCGAGGCTGGGAGAGGGCGTGGGGGTCCGGCTTCCCCATCGCGACCGACACCCGCCGGTAGAGGGCGTCGTGGGGAAGAGGATCAGGGGACATCCGTGACCCCTCCCAGTCGGCCTCCTGGGACATCTCCCAAAGCGATAACCGCCGCTCCGCCAGGGGGAGCACCCTCCGGCGATGGATGGCGGCAACCACTCCCGCGGCGGTGAGCCCTTCCTCCCGCAACGCCTTCAGGGCCTGGAGAAGAGGTTCGAGTTTCTTCTGCCTCTCGTGTGGAGTCCCGTGACGCCAGGCGTCGGGGGCGGCGGTGACAACCCGCTGAGAGAACGGCGGGAGCAACCCTCCGTCATTCCGGAGGTAGAACCACCGGCGCTGCCAACCCTTGTTTGAGGGTGAAAGGACGGCAGGAATATACTGCAACGACCGCGACTGCCTCAGCAAGAGGGTGTAGCCGCCGGCCCGCACCGCCGCACGGACCTTCCTCTCCCCCGTCGACGAAGCAAAAAGCTCGGCAAAGAAGAGGTGAGTCCACAAATCCCAATGGGGGGCGATCCCCAGGTACCCCTCGCACACCGCTACAAAGATAGCGGCTTGCGCGATGGAGTTGGGGGTGAGGTTGTGCAGTTCCACCCCGTAGTGGAACAGGATGGCCCGCATGAAGCGGCTCGACGGCACTCCAAATCCCCGCTCATGGAAGGAGATGAAGCTCACGACATACCCCGGCGGAGGGGATGGAGCGACTCCGCCCGCGGGAGGAATCCATTCCGGCCGCTCCTTATCGGTGAGGGGGCGAAGCAAACCCTCGCCGACGAGGTCCTCCAGGTCACCCGCCGTCACCGTGGAGAAGGGCCACGGGTCGCGCGGCGGGAGGATGGTCGCCCGGTCAGCCATCGCCAAGGCAGAAGGGGTGGCGGCGTGAAGGACAGGGGAGGGCGGTTTCCTTTTCCTGGCTAGATCTCTCAGGCTGCGAAAAACCTGAGAAGAAGGCGAGAAGTGGAGTCGAGAACCGTCACTGGACCCTCTCCGGGGCACATAAAGGCCAAGTTCGAGACGGTTCCAACGTACCGCCCGAACCGGACGCGGGGTTCAAAAAACGCGAAGCAAAACAGCCGTTCCTCGAACGGCTCACGCACGCAACGGCAGCCTCGCCGACCGCTTACCCCGGCGCATTAACTCCGCGACGGAACAGGTGACGTTTCTGGCAGGGGCAGCTAGCGACGCTTCGCCTCCGCCAAAACGACCACGCCGAAAAAGGTACGCCACGACGTTCAATTTCGAATCCTTTTTCCCTTTTCCTTCTTTCTCTATCTCTTGCAACAGGGACCGAGAAGGGGGATAACCCCAAAGGGATCCTTCCCCGTGAAGGAACTAGGCTCCGAGCCTCCCTACTGATCAGGGGTTCGAAGGCTGGCCCCCCGAAGGGTTCAACAGCCGCCTCAGATCGCGTGGGCCCGACACCCACTACTGGTCAGGGGTTCGAAGGTCGGCCCCCGAAAGGTCCCACGACCGCCTCAGGCTACTCGGGCTCCGTGCCCCCTACTGATCAGGGGTTCGAAGGCTGGCCTGTCGAAGGGTTCACAGTCGCCTCAGACGCCGAGCGAGGGATGACCAGGGGTACGTTCGATACATAACCAAGGCTCGGGCTGCGCTCCCGAGGTACCCTAGGACATTTCCGAGACCAGCGGGAACGACTCTGTAACGGAATCCCATCGGAGGGAGGCAACGAGCCCTCGGACCCCGTCGCTAGGGGACCGGGTCCGGCAGATCACCCGCAGGTACTTTTGGGCGTGCCTCCGGGCCCCTAGCCGACCCCCAACGAACGGGGCACGGACGTCCACTCGGATTACCCGATTGCAGCTCACCGGAGACACCATGTTCGGTGCCCATCGAGGGTAACATGGCGCACTCCCCCCCTCCTCCTTGCGGAAAGGCGACGTAGGGGCGTATATAAAAAGTCGAGTCTGTCCCTGATCGTCCTCTCGCTCCGTGCGAAGGCTCGGGGGCTGCTCTCGCAAACCCGGCTCCGGCCGAACCGTTGACAGCGTCAACATACCAGCCCGAGAACTTGGGCCCCGACAGTGCACCTGGGTTACGCCCTGCTCGCATGAGGGAACCGCCAGACCAGCCGAGGCATTACGCAAGGCATTAAGACCTCGAAGGAGTGAAACCACTCCTCCGAGGCCTCGGGGGCTACACCCGGCGGGTGCGCTCGCGCGCACCCACCGGAACAAAGTACCACCGAGAAAGGCTGGTCCCCTTGCAAAAAAGTGCGACGCAAGCCTCCAAGCGAGTGTTAACACTCTCTTCGAGGCTCGGGGGCTACTGTCGGGGACCATAATTAGGGGTACCCTCAAGACGCCTAATTCTCAGCTGGTAACCCCCATCAGCATAAAGCTGCAGAGGCCTGATGGGTTTGATTAAGTCAGGGATCAGTCCATACGAGTGACTTGACCACGCCACGCCCGAGCCTAGCCTCGGGCGAGGGCAGCCGACCCTAAGATGACTCCGTCTCGCCTGAGGCCTCCTCTTTCACGGCAGACGCATCTCCGGCTCGCCCTAGGCCCCGCCTTCGATAAGAAGAAACCCTGACTAAATCACCGCGCCAACCGACCGAGTCACCGGGGCGTTTAACGCAAAAGGTAAGACCGACGGGCGACCAGACTTCGCCAGAGGTGCCATAGGAGGCTCCGCCCGACCTAGGGCTCGGACTCGGGCTAAGGCCCCGGAAGACGGCGAACTCCGCTCCGCCCGACCCAGGGCTCGGACTCGGGCTAAGGCCCCGGAAGACGGCGAACTCCGCTCCGCCCGACCCAGGGCTCGGACTCGGGCTGAGGCCCCGGAAGACGGCGAACTCCGCTCCGCCCGACCCAGGGCTCGGACTCGGGCTAAGGCCCCGGAAGACGACGAACTCCGCCTCGCCCGACCCAGGGCTCGGACTCCGCCTCGGCCTCTGCCGAACGATCTCCGCCTCGCCCAACCCAGGGCTCGGACTCTGCCTCTGTCTTGCAGGACGGACTCGACCTCGGCTTCGGAGGAGCCTCCACGACGCCCGTCCTAGGACACGAGACCGCCACGTCAACAGGAAGCGTCATCATCACCCTGCCCTGAGCCGACTTGGGTCGCAGAGAACAAGACCGGCGTCCCATCTGGCCAGCTACGCCAGATAGGCAATGATGACGCCCCGCTAGATCATGACGACGGCGGCTCTCAGCTCCCTTACGAAAGCAGGAGAACGTCAGCAAGGGCACAGCCACTTCGACAGCTGTCCCCCCGTCCGGCTCCGTTACTCCTCCAACAGCCACGACGTCACACCAACAGGGTGCCAAGATCTCTCCGGATGCCACCTGGGCATGTACTTAGGGCGCTAGCTCTCCCTCGCTAGACACGTAGCACCTTGCTACACCCCCATCTTGTACACCTGGATCCTCTCCTTACGACTATAAAAGGAAGGACCAGGGCCTTCTTAGAGAGGGTTGGCCTCGCGGGGACGAAGGGCAGGGGCAGGCGCTCTCTCGGGGCCACTCGCTCCCCTCACCTCGCGCGGACGCTTGTAACCCCCTACTGCAAGCGCACCCGACCTGGGCGCGGGACGAACACGAAGGCCGCGGGAATTCTCCGACTCCCTCACGACCCGGCTCCGGCCACCGACCTCTCTCTCTGTTCCCCCCTTCGCGCTCGCCCACGCGCTCGACCCATCTGGGCTGGGACACGCGGCACACTCACTCGTCGGCTCGGGGACCCCCCGGTCTCGGAACGCCGACACCATGTGCGTGGGACATGACTAGGTGAGGAAGATAAGTGCACAACGGGTCAAGGACGGCGAGGGGGTTGAGGAATTCGCTCTGTGTCTCACTGGCATTGTGAGTCAACTTGCCATCCTCAGCGACCCGAAGAACCCTACGAAGGTCGTCGAGATTTACCTCCGCATCGCGCATAGCAGGTACAAACAACTTGTTATCTCCATGGAAACGTTGTTGTGTTGGACATCTCCACCCCTCTCGGGTGACGGATGCCACAACTATGGCAAACCTAAGCATTCCGACTCTAGGGAGTCACGTACAAAGAATCGTGCGTACATTCAGCAGCGTAGACATGGGGGCTGGCAGGGCCATGGCCCTCCTAACAAACAGGAAAAAATTGATAGTACTATGCGGAGGGCTTTCTTGCCATGTTAAACTTAAGTGGGTTTATTGGTCCTATTTGTTGGACAAGAAGCGAGGAAGATGGACAATCCTACTCTCTTCACACGCGTGACACATGAAACTGGTGTTTCGAGGTAATGGTGGAGAGGGGCTTTATTGACCGTGAGTCCTGAATAGAATTTTAAATAGAAATAAAGAGACAATCCCATGTGAGGATTGGATTGGGAGAAAATAGTCACTTCCAGATGTGGGGGTGTTTGGTAAAAATCATCATACCAATTTCTAAGAAGCCCAATCGTGGCCCGAAGACTATGCTGATGTTTGGAGATGTTGTTTTCCTACACTTACAGACGTGTCTGACCGTTTGACATTGAGGCATGCCGCCCGCCTCACCTCATCGCCGGAGCGACGTACGAAGATACAGCGGGCGATCGATTTTGAGGGTGAGCATGGCCCGGTAACCCACGGTAGCGTTGGCATCCCACATCTCAAACCTGAACAGGTAGAGAAGCGCAGCCGCGAAGATCTTCATCTGCCTGTACGCGAATTCCTTTCCCAAGCAGACGCGAGGGCCCGCCTACGCAACAGTCAAACAAGAGCTCATCAAGTAAACTGAGAAAACGAGTGGACAGCAACAGCAAAAACGAGTGGACAGCAACAGCACAGAACAGGGTCGAACGCGAGATTTCACCTGGAAAGCCGTGAACTTGAAGGGGCTCTCGGGGACGAAGACGCCGGCGTCGTCCAGCCACCTCTCCGGCCTGAACTCCTCGGCGTCCGCGCCCCACAGGAACCGCATCCTGCCCATTTGGTACGGCTGGTAGTTCACCATGTCCCCTTTCTTGACAGCGTAGCCGTCCGGCAACGTGTCGTCCGAAAAGCAGCACTTGACGTCCTGCGCAACAGCAGCAGCAGCCCCAACGAAGTCATCCACCACCCGACCAATCCGCCGACGACCGACGTGCGGTGCAAGACCAACCAACTAGTGTGTGTTCCAGGAAGGTGCCGAGTTCCGAATATAGCTCACGATGGGCACCGAAGGGTAGAGCCGGAGGGTCTCCGTCAGCGCCGCGTGCAGGTAGTGCATCTTGCTGATGGCGTCCTCGGTCAGGCACGCGACGAGCTCTGGAGCGCCGAGGCCGCCGTCGCCCGAGGTGGCGGCGCGCACCTCCTGCGCGATCCTGTCCTGGATGCTCTGGTTCCTGCAGAGCACGTAGAGGAACCACGACAGGGTCCCCGCGGTCGTGTCGCGGCCGGCGATCACGAAGTTGAGGATGATGTCCCGCAGGTACTTGTTGTCGAAGCAGCCGGGATCGCTCTCCCGCTCCACCAGGAACCTCGACAGGATGTCCTCTTTCTTGGCCTGTCAGGGAAAATGTCACCGTGTCAGGACTGTCATCTCCTCTCGTGCTCCCGTCGTCCCGTCTGCACCCATCATGTACGGAGAGGTAGTATCTTCTGGGCTCACAAATTCCTGTTGGTCCCTTCCCATCTGCTCGATCTTCCTGTCGACGACGGCGTAGACGAAGTCGTTGATGGTGCGGAGCGAGCGCTTCATGGCCGCCTCCGACGAGAAGTTCAGGAACCTCTTGGCCTTCCAGAACGGGTCCAAGAAGCGGTGCAGCACCTGCTCGCTGGCGTCGTCGAACGCCTTGGCGAACGCGGCGCCTTCCTCGCTGGACCCGGACAGCACGCCCAGGTTGACCCCGAACCCGACCTTGAAGATGGAGTCCAGCGTCGACCGCATCAGCAGCTCCTGCATGTCCAGCTTCTCCCCCGCGGCGGCGGCGGCGGCCACGATGCCCGCGAGCTCCGCCGCCGTGTCGCGGAACACGCCGGTGCTGTAGTCGCGCAGCACCCGCGTGGAGAACTCGTGGCTGGCGACCTTCCGCTGGTGCCGCCACTTGGCGCCGTCCACGTTGAAGATGCCGTCGCCGAGGAGGTCCTCGCTCAGCTCGTGCAGCGTGCTCCCCTTGCCGTAGTTGCCGAAGTTGGTCTTGAGGATGTACTCCACGTTCGCGGGCTCCACGGTGTAGATGTAGCTGCAGGTCGGGGTAAGCATGCGGAAGGTACGGTACCTGCGGGAGAGCGCGGTTTGGTACTCCATCAGGCGGCCGAAGTTGAACAGCTGGTGCAGCACGGTGCCAGCCACTGGCGGGTAGCTCCGGTTCTTGCCGCCGCCGCGGCGCCGGAGCGCCAAGTATAACATTAGGACGAGAGCAAGTATCAGGGAGAACACCGTGGGTTGGATCGGTGGCGAGTCCATGGTCAGCGGTGAGCACCGTAGTGCGCGTTTGGTTTGGTACCTATACTTCTGGACTTGTACTCCGTTGGAAAGTGAAGTCGGCCGCGTGGCCGCGCCCGATTAAAAGAAAAGACAAATGCTAAACAACACCGTGGTTTTGCTGGCTGTGGCCGCGCCCCACGATCTGACACGCGTCTGTCTCTCTCCTGTGGGATCTATCCCCATCACTATTGGTTTTGTTGTGTCACTGTTTTGCGGGTCCACTTGTCGGTGCTACAGTTTTGTTCGATTGCCTTTAATTCGTATTGGTTTTTACTGTTTCTACAATATTTTTGTCGCTATGAATTATAACTGCAGCACTCAAATAACTGACTTTAATTCGAATCGAATAACACCTAGGAGTTTGTGCTCTGTCTAGTATGTGTACGCGCCTGTATTCTATAAATTAATTATTTGTGCTCATCTTTACAAACACAACATAAAACCATTTGTTCAGAACGCTACAGTTATAATCTTTAAAATAAAATACTATAAAAATAAAGCCAAGTAAATAAACTAAAAGCAGCTTGTGTGGTTGTTGTCGTTCTCTTCACCCACGCACGCAAGACGACAAGAGCAAGCAAGAGTGCTTCGACAAGTACATGTGGCTCGGTCGAGTAACAAGTCGAATTTAGCTAGACTCGCCTTGTTAGCACTAGCTCATAAACCGGCTCTTCGAGCCAACAAATCTGAACTCGTCCTCTAAATTATAATATAAAATTTTAAAAATAATTTAAATAACCTATTCTAAATTATTAAAATAAATAAATTGATGTAATATAGAAAATATATTAATTTTTTATAATAATCTCAAATAAAAAAATAATCATCTATTTAGTATTTGCAATGTATGCTAATTATGATTGTAAGCAATAATTTATTGTTGGGTCGAGCCATGAGTCAGCTTGTGAGTCACAATGAGCCAAGCCAAGCTGGCTCGCTGTTTTCTCGAGCCTAAAAATAGGTTCAGACTTAACTAGGGTTCATTCTAAGTGTAGAGTCGCTATAAGCCTAATTCAGCTCATTAAGCTCAAACTTTTTTTTTGCTAGACCTAACTTTCACGCCGCCTCCCTCGCCCGCGCACGGCGCATGCAAGCTGCATGCAAAGGCACATACAAATCGAATGTCAGGGAAGCCCACAAATCATAATAGCAAATTTATCAATGGCTTCGAGAAATTTATTATTTTGCCACTCTTAGTTTTGGCTCTATGTTCTTATACCATCCCGTGTGTATGATTTATAGGCCCGATGACATACTGCCGGCCCACAAATCATAATGGCAAAATTGTCAATGGCTCAAGACTGTAGTGGGATCCGACGAACAAAGCACTCGTCTTTCAACAGTGAAGGTCATGTTCATTTCTATAATATAAAGAAAATTACAATGGTACTAGATCGGAACGGGACAACAGGCCGAGAAGACGGTCTAGACATAGTGTGGTTCTCAAGCTAAGCTGTGGCACTATTAAATGGTTCGTGCTTCAAGTCAGTCCGTCAGACGTAACCCATTTGGACATCTATAGTCCAACACCTTCTCCTCCATCATTTCTAAACTCGTGAGTGTGGAAATAAACGATAGAAACGACTTCATCTCGTCTGACGACACCACATATCTTGCCGTCCATCGTCTCCACCTTACTCCTCGCCACATCGTTGCTCGATATCTCTAGGGTGAAATCCTAGATGCACCATGAGACGAAGTTAGATCCACGCGATCCGACCCTAGAAGCGCCCTGTTGCGCATTTAGATTCGTGTGAGGCGTCGGAGGCGCGCCGACTGCTGGTACGTGTGTTGATCCCGTCCTGGTTCCAGATTGTCTCTCTTTGGCATGATATGGGAATTTATGAGTTTTAATTATGTTTGAATAATTATACTATTTAAACAAAGTCTATATATATGATATATAAAAACCGTAGTAACGTATGAGCGACTAACTAGTTGTAGTATATATATCATTGTTTGAAGGTTGGTAGTGAACTTGAATTCTTCATGAATTTTAGGTTCATGGTTCATTAGTTTCTTTCCTTTGACATTTGTTTGAGATCAGTTCACTCTATGGTGAAATTTGTTTATGGCAAAGCTATCAAATCCCCATTGTTGTCATAAACCGTGATTGTGCTATGGATGTATTAAAGCTGTTCGTACTGCTACAACTGCAATGTACAATCTATAAAGACAAAATACTGTAAAAAAGCAGAAGCCGGTGGATTGAAGTCGTGGTGAACATGCAGATAAGTGCAGCTATGAGAGATGGTTTTGCTTCCCCATGATAATCACCATATGCAATTTGGACCTGTGGTACGATCATAGAATCATTTAGCAAGGCGTTCCTCAGTCGGTAAGTACTGACCTTAGACATGTTTTTCCCTTTCTTTGATCCGCTTTTGTTTGGAAAATATGTCTTGATTTTCTCTTCTGAACAACCTGCCATATGTAATTGTCGGCGTTCCGAGACCGGGGGGTCCCCGAGCCGACGAGTGAGAGTGCCGCGTGCCCCAGCCCAGATGGGTCGAGCGCGTGGGCGAGCGCGAAGGGGGGAGAGAGAGAGCGAGAGGTCGGTGGCCGGAGCCGGGTCGCGACGAGGGAGTCGGAGAATTCCCGCGGCCTTCGTGTTCGTCCCGCGCCCAGGTCGGGTGCGCTTGCAGTAGGGGGTTACAAGCGTCCGCACGAGGTGAGGGGAGCGAGCGGCCCCGAGAGAGCGCCTGCCCCTGCCCTTCGTCCCCGCGAGGCCAACCTTCTCTAAGAAGGCCCTGGTCCTTCCTTTTATAGTCGTAAGGAGAGGATCCAGGTGTACAAAATGGGGGTGTAGCAAGGTGCTACGTGTCTAGCGAGGGAGAGCTAGCGCCCTAAGTACATGCCAAGGTGGCAGCCGGAGAGATCTTGGCACCCTGTTGGTGTGGCGTCGTGGCTGTTGGAGGAGTAACGGAGCCGGACGGAGGGACAGCTGTCGGAGTGGCTGGGCCCTTGCTGACGTCCTCCTGCTTTCGTAAGGGAGCTGGGAGCCGCCGTCGTCATGGTCTAGTGAGGCGCCATCATTGCCTATCTGGCGGAGCTGGCCAGATGGGACACCGGTCTTGTTCTCTGCGACCCAAGTCGGCTCAGGGCAGGGTGATGATGACGCTTCCTGTAGACGTGGCGGTCTTGTGTCCTAGGTCGGGCGTCGTGGAGGCTCCTCCGAAGTCGAGGTCGAGTCCGTCCTGCAAGACAGAGGCCGAGCCCGAACTCCTGGGTCGGGCGAGGCGGAGGTCGTTCGGCAGAGGCCGAGGCGGAGTCCGAGCCCTGGGTCGGGCGAGGCGGAGTTCGTCGTCTTCCGGGGCCTTAGCTCGAGTCCGAGCCCTGGGTCGGGCGGAGCGGAGTTCGCCGTCTTCCGGGGCCTTAGCCCGAGTCCGAGCCCTGGGTCGGGCGGAGCGGAGTTCGCCGTCTTCCGGGGCCTTAGCCCGAGTCCGAGCCCTGGGTCGGGCGGAGCGGAGTTCGCCGTCTTCCGGGGCCTTAGCCCGAGTCCGAGCCCTGGGTCGGGCAGAGCGGAGTTCGCCGTCTTCCGGGGCCTTAGCCCGAGTCCGAGCCCTGGGTCGGGCGGAGCGGAGTTCGCCGTCTTCCGGGGCCTTAGCCCGAGTCCGAGCCCTGGGTCGGGCGGAGCGGAGTTTGGTCGCCCGTCGGTCTTACCTTTTGCGTTAAACGCCCCGGTGACTTGGTCGGATGGCGCGGTGATTTAGTCAGGGTTACTTCTTATCGAAGGCGGGGCCTCGGGCGAGCCGGTGATGCGTCTGCCGTGAAAGAGGAGACCTCAGGCGAGACGGAGTCATCTTAGGGTCGGCTGCCCTCGCCCGAGGCTAGGCTCGGGCGTGGCGTGATCGAGTCACTCGTATGGACTGATCCCTGACTTAATCAAACCCATCAGGCCTTTGCAGCTTTATGCTGATGGGGGTTACCAGCTAAGAATTAGGCGTCTTGAGGGTACCCCTAATTATGGTCCCCGACAGTAGCCCCCGAGCCTCGAAGAGAGTGTTAACACTCGCTTGGAGGCTTGCGTCGCACTTTTTTGCAAGGGGACCAGCCTTTCTCGGAGGTACTTTGTTCCGGTGGGTGCGCGCGAGCGCACCCGTCGGGTGTAGCCCCCGAGGCCTCGGAGGAGTGGTTTCACTCCTTCGAGGTCTTAATGCCTTGCGTAATGCCTCGGCTGGTCTGGCGGTTCCCTCATGCGAGCAGGGCGTAGCCCAGGTGCACTGTTGGGGCCCAAGTTCTCGGGCTGGTATGTTGACGCTGTCAACGGTTTGGCCGGAGCCGGGTTTGCGAGAGCAGCCCCCGAGCCTCCGCACGGAGCGAGAGGACGATCAGGGACGGACTCGGCTTTTTTTATATACACCCCTACGTCGCCTTTCCGCAAGGAGGAGGGGGGGAGTGCGCCATGTTACCCTCGATGGGCACCGAACATGGTGTCTCCGGTGAGCTGCAATCGGGTAATCCGAGTGGACGTCCGTGCCCCGTTCGTTGGGGGTCGGCTAGGGGCCCGGAGGCACGCCCAAAAGTACCTGCGGGTGATCTGCCGGACCCGGTCCCCTAGCGACGGGGTCCGAGGGCTCGTTGCCTCCCTCCGATGGGATTCCGTTACAGAGTCGTTCTCGCTGGTCTCGGAAATGTCCTAGGGTACCTCGGGAGCGCAGCCCGAGCCTTGGTTATGTATCGAACGTACCCCTGGTCATCCCTCGCTCGGCGTCTGAGGCGACTGTGAACCCTTCGATAGGCCAGCCTTCGAACCCCTGATCAGTAATGGGCGCGGAGCCCTAGTAGCCTGAGGCGGTCGTGGAACCTTTCGGGGGGCCGACCTTCGAACCTCTGACCAGTAGTGGGTGTCGGGCCCACGCGATCTGAGGCGGCTGTTGAACCCCTCGGGGGGCCAGCCTTCGAACCCCTGATCAGTAGAGAGGCTCGGAGCCTAGTTCCTTCACGGGGAAGGATCCCTTTGGGGGTATCCCCTTTCCCGGTCCCTGTTGCAAGAGATAGAGAAAGAAGGAAAAGGGAAAAAGGATTCGAAATTGAACGTCGTGGCGTACCTTTTTCGGCGTGGTTGTTTCGGCGAAGGCGAAACGTCGCCAGCCGCTCCCGCCCGCAGCGCTGTCCGTCGAGCCGCGGAGTTAATGCGCCGGGGTGAGTAGTTGGCGAGGTTGCCGTTGCGCGTGCGCGAGCCGTTCGAGGTACGGGTCACGGGCGCGTCGTCTTCGCACCGTGAGAGGGGGTTCTCTTGCTGCCTCCGGATGGGACGTGAGCCTGGCTGATGACGTGACCGCTGCTCTCGCGCGCCTGCCACCGTCATTACTGCCGGCCCATTCTTGACCGCGTTTGACCGCTGCGCCAGGCTGGCGCTACTGGGTCGCGGGCTGGGTCGCCTCGAATCGCGGTATCGGTTCCGCAATCGAGGAGGTGCGGTGGTGGAGCGAGTGGCACAGCGGTTCGCATGCAGCACCCGGCGCGCTAGTTGCACGACGCGTGGGCTTGAGCCGTCGCGCTGGCCTGTCAGGAGTCGGAGAGGCGCGTCCACTTGGCGCAGTTGCATGCCGCCTGCATGACCGCCTGCCCCTTTCGCCCGCTGGTCTGGGCAAAAGTGGAGGGTTACTTGTAACCGCTGGGTGGTTGCGCGCGTCGTGCGCGGCGGTTCGGCTTCTTCTGCTTGGAGCCGGTCTGCATGACAGGCGGGCCCCAGCCCCCGCGCCGCAGGGGAGGACTTTGGAGGCGTGTTGGAGAAGACTCAGCCCGTGACGGTTGAGGGCGCAAGCAGGGGGAGTTGCCTTTAAAAGGAGGGCGACCCCCTTCGTAAGGTGACCATGTCTCCTTCCTCCCCTATGCATTGTATCTCTCCATCTTCCAAGCCCCCGGATGGGGGGAACCGCCGTCTTTTCGCTCCATCGCTGGAGGAACGCAACTCCGTGGGAGTTGGTACCTTTCAGCCATCGTTCGGCTTCAAGGATTTTCATCGTGCAGCCCGGTTGCCCCCCTCGGCTGGGGGTCACCCGAGACGGTGACCACCAGCTCCTGGGTGGGGAGGGGCAAACCGGACTGCGGCCCCGGCGCCGCCCTCAGTGTTGAGGGTGTTCGTCATCCTCGCCGGGGCGGGGAGCGAGGCGAGCCGGGGCCCCACCTCCTACGCGGGTCGGCGGGCCACCTCATTTTCCAGCTTCTGGTGGTGGCAATCGCCTTTTAACCCCTCGGCGGAGACATCCTCCAGTCATGCCGGGGAAGGAGAACTGTTGCTGCCCAGCTAGGACGCAACATTCCGTCTTCCTCCTCGCATTCGCGGCGAGGACGGCTGCGAGGATCTGCCGGGGTGCTTAGGGGCGTCCCGCGTTTGCTGGTGATTCGCCCAGAGCTTGTCGCTCCACGGGCTTCCCTGGCGGGGAGGTTGTCCGTACCCGCGGGGACGGAACCGGAGTTCCGTTTGTAATGGCACTTCGAGTGCCGGGTTTTTTGTTCATTTCGGCTTTCGGGGCCTGAACATGTATGTAACCCCGGCACAGAGCCGTGTTTTTTCCTCATTTCTGAGCACTAAGACTCGCCTGTTGTTTGCCTGAACCGCTTCACCAAGCGTGAGTCGCCCCGTGTCAAGGTGACGAGTGAGGTATCCGTATCCCGGAGGCGTAGGAATCCCTCGGCTCGGTCGGACCTGTTGTCCGAGGCTCCTCTAGCTTAGTTAAAGAGACCCCTCGGCCGCTCTTCGACGAGCCGAGGCCAGGGGTAGCGATATCAGCACGAGCAGAGGCGGAGTTGGCTCGAGAAATAAAACCTGGTTGGCCGGAGCCTAGCCAGGTTGTCTGTTGGCAGGATCGACGTCGGAGCTGCTCAGCCGAGGCTTCGGACCGAGCTGGCGCCCTCGGAAGGCGGTCGGCCGAGGCCCCGGAGGTGGCTGGCCGAGCCGTCCGCTCGGGCCGGGTTCTCGGAGAAGTCCCTGGCAGAGATTGCTCGAGCGTGGTGATGACGTCGTCCTTCGGAGCGGAGGCCCTCGGACCGCGTCGCCGTCCGAGGCTAGGTCGGGCCTTGCCGAAGGTGCTGTCGATGCCGAGGGTGTCATCGCCCTCTTCCAACATCAAGATCCGAGCCTGCAGGGTCAAATTGTCTTGTAGCGTGGGCCTTGTGCGGCCGTCGAGGCCAGAACACACACCCTTGCTTCGTTATAAAGCTGCGTCTCTTTTCCTCTTGTTTCGAGTATCTGGACTTTTTGTCGGTAGCAGGGATGTTAGTACGAGCGAGAGTTGCTTCTCGCGGAAGGTGATGAGTGAGGTATCCGTATCCCGGAGGCGTGGGAGTCCCTCGGCTCGGTCGGCCTTGCCGCTTACGCGTACTTTCACCCGTCCATGAGGCCCTGTCACCGACTCGGTCGAGAAGGCCCGAAGAATCGCTTCAACAGAAGAGCTTCCGTACGTAAATACTCATTCAATCCGCGGATTCACCTTATCCGAGCGCGAGTTACTTATCGCAGAAGGTGATGAGTGAGGTATCCGTATTCCGGAGGCGTAGGAGTCCCTCGGCTCGGTCAGCCTTGACTGCTTATGTGTACCCCATCGTTTCCAGGACCCACTTTTCGAAGTAGTCAAAAAGCACGAAAGATATTCTGGTAAAAGGGATTTTTTGTTCGAGGAAAATTTTGACGCAGAGGGGGTTTCCCCCCTTTTAGCCCCCGAGGGAGGGTCGGGCTTTGCCGAGGCGAGGCCGACCCTTCCTTGTTGACTAAACTTTGCGTGGGTGCGAGGTATATGAACAACTTGGAAACATCTTAAGGGTAGAAGCGACGTAGCTGTTGGATGTTCCAAGCGTTGCCGTAGACCTCGCCTTGACTGTTGGCTAGCTTGTACGTTCCGGGCTTCAGAACTTTGGCGATGATGAACGGCCCCTCCCAGGGGGGCGTGAGCTTGTGCCTCCCTCGGGCGTCTTGCCGCAGCCGAAGCACCAGGTCGCCAACCTGGAGGTCTCGGGGTCGGACCCCTCGGGCGTGGTAGCGTCGCAGGGACTGTTGGTACCGCGCCGAGTGTAGCAAGGCCCTGTCCCGAGCCTCGTCCAGCTGGTCCAGCGAGTCTTCTCGGTTAGCTTGGTTGCTTTCTTCGTTGTAGGCCCTCGTCCTCGGGGAGCCGTATTCCAGGTCGGTGGGCAGGATAGCCTCGGCCCCGTAGACCAGGAAGAACGGCGTGAAACCCGTGGCTCGGCTTGGCGTCGTCCTCAGGCTCCAGACCACCGAGGGGAGTTCCTTCATCCATCGCTTGCCGAACTTGTTGAGATCATTGTAAATTCGAGGCTTGAGCCCCTGTAGAATCATGCCATTGGCACGTTCTACTTGCCCATTCGACATGGGGTGAGCTACGGCAGCCCAGTCTACCCGGATGTTGTGATCCTCGCAAAAATCCAAGAATTTTTTGCCGGTGAACTGGGTGCCGTTGTCAGTGATAATGGAGTTCGGGATCCCGAAGCGATGGATGATGTTGGTGAAGAACGCCACCGCCTGCTCAGACCTGATGCTGTTCAGGGGTCGGACCTCGATCCACTTGGAGAATTTGTCGATGGCGACCAGCAGGTGCGTGTAGCCCCCGGGCGCCTTCTGTAGAGGGTCGACGAGGTCCAGACCCCACACAGCGAAGGGCCAGGTGATGGGTATCGTCTGCAGAGCCTGAGCGGGCAGGTGGGTCTGCTTCGCATAGAATTGGCACCCTTCGCAGGCGCGGACAATTCTAGTGGCGTCAGCCACCGCCGTCGGCCAGTAGAAGCCTTGGCGGAAAGCGTTCCCGACGAGGGTTCGAGGTGCTGCATGATGACCGCAAGCCCCCGAGTGTATTTCCCGCAGGAGTTCCTGACCTTCGGCGATGGAGATGCATCGCTGGAGGATGCCTGAGGGGCTGCGGTGGTAGAGCTCCTTCTCATCGCCCAGCAAGACGAACGACTTGGCGCGTCGCGCTACCCACCGAGCCTCGGCTCGGTCGAGGGGCAGTTCTCCTTGGTGGAGATATTGCAGGTACGGGGTTTGCCAATCTTGATCTGGCACGACCCCGTTCTGCTCCTCCTCGATGCGCAGCGCTTCGCCCTCGGGCTCCGAGGGTTCCTCGGGTTGAGCCGAGGATGGCTCGGGCTGGGCCGAGGTCGCCTCGGACGGGGCCGAGGGTACTTCAGGCTCGGGCGTGTCGCCTATCTTGACGGAGGGTTGGTGCAGATCCCGGGAGAAGACGTCCGGGGGAACCGTCGTTCGCCCCGAGGCTATCTTCGCCAGCTCGTCCGCAGTCTCGTTGTAGCGCCGGGCGATGTGGTTAAGCTCGAGCCCGTAGAACTTGTCTTCTAGGCGTCGAACCTCCTCACAGTAGGCCTCCATCTTCGGGTCGCGGCAGAGGGAGTTCTTCATAACTTGGTCGATGACGAGCTGCGAGTCGCCGCGTGCATCGAGGCGTCGGACCCTTAGCTCGATGGCGATTCGCAATCCGTTGATCAGAGCCTCGTACTCAGCCACATTGTTGGACGCCGGGAAATGGAGGCGGAGCACGTAGCGCAGGTGTTCCCCGAGGGGCGAGACGAAGAGCAGGCCCGCGCCAGCTCCCGTCTTCATCAGCGACCCGTCGAAAAACATGGTCCAGAGCTCTGGTTGGATCGGAGCCGTTGGCAACTGGGTATCGACCCACTCGGCTACGAAATCCGCCAGTACCTAGGACTTGATGGCCTTCCGAGGGGCGAACGAGATTGCCTCGCCCATGATTTCCACCGCCCACTTTGCGATCCGTCCTGAGGCTTCTCGGCACTGGATGATCTCCCCCAGGGGGAAGGATGACACCACAGTCACCGGATGAGACTCGAAGTAATGTCGCAGCTTTCGCCTCGTCAGGATCACTGCATATAGCAGCTTCTGGACTTGTGGGTAGCGGATCTTGGTCTCGGACAGCACTTCGCTGACGAAGTAAACTGGTCTCTGAACGGGCAAAGCATGCCCCTCTTCCTGCCTTTCGACTACGATCGCGGCGCTGACCACCTGAGTGGTTGCGGCGACGTAGACCAAAAGGGCTTCTCCATCAGCTGGGGGTACCAAGACGGGCGCCTGGGTGAGGAGCGCCTTCAGGTTCCCGAGGGCTTCCTCGGCCTCGGGAGTCCAAGTGAAGCACTCGGCCTTCCTTAAGAGACGGTACAGGGGCAGGCCTCTTTCGCCGAGGCGCGAGATGAAACAGCTCAAGGCCGCGAGGCATCCCATGACCCTCTGTACGCCTTTTAAGTCTTTGATGGGCCCCATGTTTGTGATCGCTGTGATCTTCTCCGGGTTGGCTTCGATGCCCCGCTCGGAGACGATGAATCCCAAGAGCATGCCTCGGGGCACCCCGAATACGCACTTCTCGGGATTGAGCTTGACGCCCTTCGCCTTGAGACATCGGAATGTCAGTTCAAGGTCGGAGAGAAGGTCAGAGGCTTTCCTCGTCTTGACTACGATGTCATCGACGTAGGCCTCGACCGTGCGACCGATGTGTTCGCCGAACACATGGTTCATGCACCGCTGGTACGTTGCACCCGCGTTCCTCAAACCGAACGGCATTGTGACATAACAGTACATGCCGAAGGGCGTGATGAAAGAAGTCGCGAGCTGGTCGGACTCTTTCATCTTGATTTGATGATACCCTGAGTAGGCATCGAGGAAAGACAGGGTTTCGCACCCTGCAGTGGAGTCCACGATTTGATCGATGCGAGGTAGAGGGTAGGGGACTTTCGGGCATGCTTTGTTGAGACCAGTGTAGTCTACACACATCCGCCATTTCCCCCCTTTCTTCCTCACAAGTACAGGGTTGGCAAGCCACTCAGGGTGGAATACCTCTTTGATGAACCCTGCCGCCATCAGCTTGTGGATCTCCTCGCCTATCACCCTGCGCCTTTCCTCGTCGAATCGGCGCAGAGGCTGTCTGACCGGTCGGGCCCCGGCCCGAATATCCAGCGAGTGCTCGGCGACATCCCTCGGTATGCCGGGCATGTCCGAGGGACTCCACGCAAAGACGTCGGCGTTTGCGCGGAGAAAGTCGACGAGCACTGCTTCCTATTTGGGGTCGAGCCCGGATCCGATCCGAATCTGCTTGGAGGTGTCGCCACTGGGGTTGAGAGGGACGGCCTTAACCGTCTCCGCTGGCTCGAAGTTGTCGGCATGTCGCTTCGCGTCCGGCACCTCTCGGGAGAGGCTTTCCAGGTCGGCAATGAGGGCCTCGGACTCGGCGAGGGCCTCGGCGTACTCCACGCACTCCACATCGCATTCGAATGCGTGTTTGTACGTGGGGCCGACGGTGATGACCCCGTTGGGGCCCGGCATCTTGAGCTTCAGGTAGGTGTAGTTGGGGATGGCCATGAACTTCGCGTAGCATGGTCTTCCCAGCACTGCGTGGTAGGTTCCTCGGAACCCGACCACCTCGAACGTCAAAGTCTCCCTTCGGAAGTTGGATGGTGTTCCGAAGCAGACAGGAAGGTCGAGCTGTCCGAGGGGCTGGACGCGCTTCCCGGGAATGATCCCGTGGAAGGGCGCAGCGCCTGCCCGGACAGATGACAGATCGACGCGCAGGAGCCTGAGGGTCTCGGCGTAGATGATGTTGAGGCAGCTGCCCCCATCCATCAAGACCTTGGTGAGCCTGACGTCGCTGATGACGGGGTCGACGACGAGCGGGTACTTCCCCGGGCTCGGCACGTGGTCGGGGTGGTCGTCCCGGTCGAAGGTGATGGGCTTGTCGGACCAGTCTAGGTAGACTGGCGTCGCCACCTTCACCGAGCGGACCTCCCGACGCTCTTGCTTACGATGCCGAGCCGAGGCATTCGCCGCATGCCCTCCGTAGATCATGAAGCAGTCGCGGACCTCTGGGAACTCTCCTGCTTGGCGATCTTCCTTCTTGCCGTCGTCGTGAGCCCTGCCACCCTCTGCGGGTGGCCCGGCCCTGTGGAAGTGGCGCCGAAGCATGACGCACTCTTCGAGGGTGTGCTTGACGGGCCCCTGATGGTAGGGGCACGTCTCCTTGAGCGCCTTGTCGAAGAGGTTAGCACCTCCGGGGGGCTTCCGAGGGTTCTTGTGCTCGGCGGCGGCGACAAGGTCTGCATCGGGAACGTCGCGTTTCGCTTGCGACTTCCTCCTGCCTTTCTTCCTGGCGCCGCGCGGAGCAGACGCCTCGGGAGCATCTTCCGACGGGCAGCCCTGGGGCTGCTTGTCCTTTCGGAAGATGGCCTCTACCGCCTCCTGGCCGGAGGCGAACTTGGTGGCGATGTCCATCAGCTCGCTCGCCCTGGTGGGGGTCTTGCGACCCAACTTGCTCACCAGGTCACGGCAGGTGGTGCCGGCAAGGAACGCGCCGATGACATCGGAGTCGGTGATGTTGGGCAGCTCGGTACGCTGCTTCGAGAACCGCCGGATATAGTCCCGGAGAGACTCTCCCGGCTGTTGCCGACAGCTTCGGAGGTCCCAGGAATTCCCGGGGCGCACGTACGTGCCCTGGAAGTTGCCAGCGAAAGCCCGGACCAGATCTTCCCAGTTGGAAATCTGCCCCGGAGGCAGGTGCTCCAACCAGGCACGTGCAGTGTCGGAGAGGAACAGGGGGAGGTTGCGGATGATGAGGTTGTCATCGTCCGTCCCACCCAGTTGACAGGCCAGGCGGTAGTCCACGAGCCACAATTCCGGTCTCGTTTCCCCCGAGTACTTTGTGATAGTAGTCGGGGGTCGGAATCGGGGCGGAAACGGCGCCCGCCGAATGGCTCGGCTAAAGACCTGCGGACCGGGTGGTTCGGGCGAGGGACTCCGATCCTCCCCGCTGTCGTAGCGTCCCCCACGCCTGGGGTGGTAGCCTCGGCGCACCCTTTCGTCGAGGCGTGCCCGCCGGTCGCGATGAGGGTGCTCGTCGCCGAGGCGGCCCGGGGCCGCAGGCGCGGTGTTGCGCGTGCGCCCGGTGTAGACCGAGGCTTCCCGCGTGAGTCGGGAAGTCGTGGCACGAAGTTCCGAGGGGTATCCCTGCCTTCGGGAGGCAGAGCTCTCGGCCCGCCGGGCCGCAGCGCCTTCCAGGAGATGCTTGAGTTCTCCCTGGATTCGCCGACCCTCGGTGGTTGATGACTCCGGCATTGCGCGGAGGAGCATCGCTGCGGCGGCCAGGTCCTGACCGGTTCCGCCGGATGCGGGTGGCGGTCTGTCCCTGGCATCGTTGGCGATGCGGTGCTGGAGACCTTGGGGCAGGTGACGTATTCCTCCGGCCGGGGGCTGGCTCGCCCATACCTGCCTGATGTTCTGGCGGATTGCCTCGAGCGCTCCTGCTCCCTCATCGAGCCCGGCCTGCGCCCCGCGGACTTGCTCGAGCTGTGGGTCGTGACCCCTCACCGGAACGGGGACCACAGCTAGCTCCCGCGGGATGTCGGCGCGAGGCGCTGGCCTAGGGGGATCACCGTCCTCCGGCATGCCGAGACAGCCGCCTCCGGAGGGATCCCCTAGCTCGTCGTGGAAACATTCGCGGCTCGGGCCGCAGTCCTTGTCGCCAAGGCTGCGGCTGCCGTCGGAACAGTCGGAGAGGCAGTAGTCACATGCGGTCATGAAGTCCCGCATGGCACTATGGTTGCCAGATCCGGAGAAATCCCAGCAGATGCTGGGGTCGTCATCTTCCTCGGACCCAGAGGGTCCGTAGGTCGAGACACCCGTCAATCGGTCCCAAGGCGACCGCACACGAAACCCCAGAGAGGTTGCACTCGCCTCAATGTGAGCACCCGCCAAAGCGAGGTCGCCAGGCGGGTTGAGGCCGAGTCGAAATGACGAAAGATGGGGAGCAGTCGGTACCTTTTTGTCGACGAGGAGCGATGAAGTCACGTCGGAGGCTGATCGCGCCATCGTCTTGGGTATGAGGGCGACGTCCTGCAGGCCCTTCGCGAGCGTGCTGGCGTCGTCCACCTGCTCGGAGTCGACGTGCTGCGGGGGGATGCTGCTCGCCTTTGCCTCGAACGCGAGGGCGACGCTCGGCGTGTCCTCCGTCGGGGCGCCGGGGATGTCGATTTGCTCGACAACCGTCGGAGCGCGGCCTCCCGCTCGGCCCTGGTTGCCCCGCCTCCTCCTCCTCCGATGGCGAGGGAGAGGATGGGGCGAGCTCGAAAGTTGTCCTTCCCCCACGCGGGAAAGACGTCGTCGATTCCGCCGCCGGCGAGCGGGCTGTCCGCCACCATTGTCGCTGTCGCGCGGCGGTGGAAGGAGTATCATGTCGTAGCCGCTGTCGAGAGACATGAACTCGAGGCTCCCGAAACGGAGCACCGTCCCGGGTTGAAGAGGT
This sequence comes from Zea luxurians, assembly GCA_029449295.1. Classification (NCBI taxonomy): domain Eukaryota; kingdom Viridiplantae; phylum Streptophyta; class Magnoliopsida; order Poales; family Poaceae; genus Zea; species Zea luxurians. Next base: position 34,097,725 of record JAOPSE010000009.1, on the reverse strand, counting down.
CGTTGGAGACTGCCCATCTGGAGCTTGACGGGAATCTACTCGTCAACACGCAGCAGGCCCCTACCTGGCGCGCCAACTGTCGGCGTTCCGAGACCGGGGGGTCCCCGAGCCGACGAGTGAGAGTGCCGCGTGCCCCAGCCCAGATGGGTCGAGCGCGTGGGCGAGCGCGAAGGGGGGAGAGAGAGAGCGAGAGGTCGGTGGCCGGAGCCGGGTCGCGACGAGGGAGTCGGAGAATTCCCGCGGCCTTCGTGTTCGTCCCGCGCCCAGGTCGGGTGCGCTTGCAGTAGGGGGTTACAAGCGTCCGCGCGAGGTGAGGGGAGCGAGCGGCCCCGAGAGAGCGCCTGCCCCTGCCCTTCGTCCCCGCGAGGCCAACCTTCTCTAAGAAGGCCCTGGTCCTTCCTTTTATAGTCGTAAGGAGAGGATCCAGGTGTACAAAATGGGGGTGTAGCAAGGTGCTACGTGTCTAGCGAGGGAGAGCTAGCGCCCTAAGTACATGCCAAGGTGGCAGCCGGAGAGATCTTGGCACCCTGTTGGTGTGGCGTCGTGGCTGTTGGAGGAGTAACGGAGCCGGACGGAGGGACAGCTGTCGGAGTGGCTGGGCCCTTGCTGACGTCCTCCTGCTTTCGTAAGGGAGCTAGGAGCCGCCGTCGTCATGGTCTAGTGAGGCGCCATCATTGCCTATCTGGCGGAGCTGGCCAGATGGGACGCCGGTCTTGTTCTCTGCGACCCAAGTCGGCTCAGGGCAGGGTGATGATGACGCTTCCTGTAGACGTGGCGGTCTTGTGTCCTAGGTCGGGCGTCGTGGAGGCTCCTCCGAAGTCGAGGTCGAGTCCGTCCTGCAAGACAGAGGCCGAGCCCGAACTCCTGGGTCGGGCGAGGCGGAGGTCGTTCGGCAGAGGCCGAGGCGGAGTCCGAGCCCTGGGTCGGGCGAGGCGGAGTTCGTCGTCTTCCGGGGCCTTAGCTCGAGTCCGAGCCCTGGGTCGGGCGGAGCGGAGTTCGCCGTCTTCCGGGGCCTTAGCCCGAGTCCGAGCCCTGGGTCGGGCGGAGCGGAGTTCGCCGTCTTCCGGGGCCTTAGCCCGAGTCCGAGCCCTGGGTCGGGCGGAGCGGAGTTCGCCGTCTTCCGGGGCCTTAGCCCGAGTCCGAGCCCTGGGTCGGGCAGAGCGGAGTTCGCCGTCTTCCGGGGCCTTAGCCCGAGTCCGAGCCCTGGGTCGGGCGGAGCGGAGTTCGCCGTCTTCCGGGGCCTTAGCCCGAGTCCGAGCCCTGGGTCGGGCGGAGCGGAGTTTGGTCGCCCGTCGGTCTTACCTTTTGCGTTAAACGCCCCGGTGACTTGGTCGGATGGCGCGGTGATTTAGTCAGGGTTACTTCTTATCGAAGGCGGGGCCTCGGGCGAGCCGGTGATGCGTCTGCCGTGAAAGAGGAGACCTCAGGCGAGACGGAGTCATCTTAGGGTCGGCTGCCCTCGCCCGAGGCTAGGCTCGGGCGTGGCGTGATCGAGTCACTCGTATGGACTGATCCCTGACTTAATCAAACCCATCAGGCCTTTGCAGCTTTATGCTGATGGGGGTTACCAGCTGAGAATTAGGCGTCTTGAGGGTACCCCTAATTATGGTCCCCGACAGTAATTGTACAGAAAAAATTGAAATAAATTTTACTCTTCTGAACAATGTGGCATTGTTATGTAATTTGCAATCCATAGAAAAAAAAACTTTTGGAAAATTTGTCTCACTTCTTATCAATGTGCATATTAGACATGTATTTATTTTGTAGCCGAAATTGTGACAAGATTTTTTTTCTGTGTTGGTCCCACTCGTAAATATCTTGTAAAAATGTGACAATATTCGCTTAGAAATACAAAGAGACGGTGTAACATTAACTAAGTGTGACAGAAAATATATAACAATATGTGGCACACATCTTATGCATACACCAAAACGAGCTCTGAAATAACAGTGAGTATGTTGCGCGCTCGATTAAAAAATCAGTTAGATGATATACTGGTCAAATATTGATTTTTATTTCCATTACCAAAATCTCAGATCAGCTAAACGATGGGCAGATGGCTACGCACTCCTTTTCAGTCGAAGAAGAAAACGATGGTCAACCGCGGTGTCTGAATTTTCAGATTTGGATTGTAGAGAAATTTGCAAGGAAGCATAACATCACGCCATGGCTTTGTCTTCACCGTGGCAATCACGATTCTTATCCTTCCACTGTAATTCGGCGAGTTTCTCACCCTGAATAGTGACTCGTGTGGAAGCGGGTGCGAACACGATGGTGAGCTTCGAATGCAGTCGCTCTGGCAAATTTCGAGCAAGTATTTATAAGAGCGTTGCGTTAAAAATATGAGCGAAAAGGGAGTGCAAGGATAAGTGATTTTTAATTAGTTGTAAAATATGAACGAGGGCTAATATTTTCTATAGTTACTAGGTGTGTGCCCGTGCGTTACAACGGGAGTACGCAAATTGATTCATTGTTGTTCTGGCACACGCCTGTCCAGTTCAGACGTGGATCCTTGTTGTCAAAACAGATTCAGATGACCAGACACACCTTGCTTGTATCGGACAATCTCGTAAGTTCCATCTGAATAGACAACGCGAATTTTACCCCAAAAAAGAAAGAAAAGACCCTAGAAGGACGTGTACTACTTCACTCCTTAACAATCGGTACATGGGAGTAATTGGTAAACGTAAGTATTCTTTATGGATTAGGCTTTTATCTAGATACGGAATAGCTAATGGTAAGACGCTATCAGAGAAACTAAACACAATGTTATCACCTCGAACTGGATAGGAGAGAGCTCTCATGTGTGGCGGCGAAGTCGCTTCTGGAGCTTGCGGAGCTTGTGCTTGTTCATCTTACACTTGTGCTGAGCATAGCTGCCTCACGAACTACTTGCGACTGTCAAAAGAACAAATAGGGTCAACACGATTGAACATCAAACAACATAATACACGAGAAAAAGAAGACATGGAAAATATGTAGTTCTACACGCCTATTGTTGATGCACCATCGGTATTACACGAATCAACTTGTGTTGATGCTAGTACATCATCCAAAGTTGCAGTCTGCTTGTCCTTCATCTGCTCTACATTGTCCTGTACCCCCTGCTGCCACATCCTAATTTGCACCTCGATCACCCTCTGCTCCTCCTATCTAAAACTCCCAACTCCAACCAAAATAGGTGAGCTTGGTATCTAGGTGCATCAATAGAAAAAAATGGATTTCGCGTGTAGATGACAAGATGTAAAATGGATTTAGTACACTGCCCCTTAATAGTTAGTAGAGATTTAAAACATGTAAACCACACACAAACCATATTGGTCTACATCAACCTGTTTATTGATGTAACCTCAATTAAAATTATGATGTCTTACAATTTTTAATAATAGTCAAATATGTCGACAACCGTACATTAATCTAATCTTTTTTAGCGATACTGATAAGTCGTTGTTGTATGTTTGGAGGGATAGCATAGCGGCATGAATTCTCCTCGTAACTTAATAGATCAATTACAAAGTTACTTCGAAGAATCTTTGCATCCTACACACAAAGACATAAGAGAACATAACGTCAAATTTATATTATGTAACTGAAATGTATGTTTGAACATGAACCAAACGTACTTCACTCACCCTATTAAATTCCATTCGTCTACCACTCCCCCACATGACCATAGCTCTTTTGCCTAACTAAGAGCAAGAAGCAGCTCATTATTTAGCAGGAAGCATGGCCACCGCACCACACGAATTTTCCACACAACTGGTGGTAGCTCAAGAAGCTCAACTTCATTGTCACTAATGATGTCCTCTTCTCTAAATGTCTGAATAATCTCATTCCATATCAGCGCAAACCTCTTAGCTTCCACCTCGTTAGCTTCAATCTTCCTATACGGCCGACCAAAGCCATATCTCAGCTTCAGCCGATTGATAGCATCATACAGCTTGCTTCGGAGGCCACCGTGCACAGCATCCAGGTGTTCCTCTGGCATCAAATTGAACTGCATTGCACTTGCAAAGAACTGGAATCTCAAGCGCGGTTGCTCAACACTGCGAATCTCCCCTAGATGTGAGAACAGCCCGATAAGTGCCCCAGTAAGTGATGAGAAGATCGCATACCATATCTGAATATCCATGAGATAAATAAGAACAACTGGAGCCCACAGAAAGATTACAACAATTTGCTCTGTGTGAGGCATGAACTCAAACCAGTTATGCCGAATGTCATGGAGGCTGAGAATAGTCTTTGTTGGCTACTTGGCTTCACCATCGGCCTAATCTGGAGAAAGTAACTAAAGCTAAATTTAGCAGTGAGAAGGCACACCCAGAATGTGGTATACTTAATGTTATCAATAAGGCCCTCCCTCACACCACGTCCAACAAATGTACGGGTCTGGAACCACCAGGTGAGCACATATAGAATTCGCCAATTGGTTTTCTCCAGAAAATTCCAAATCCATGGGACGATGAAGAGCACAAGTGCAAGCACCTGTGGGATGAGAAACACAGCAGCTGCCTCAAGGTAGTTTAACACCCTGGAATTGGCAGAAAAAGACCACCTGCGGTCATGCCACCTCTGATTCCACATTTGAACGTAAAGCACAATGAATGTGATAGTCCACCCAGCAGCAACAAGCACCTTGAGCACCATCCGTACTGCGAGAAATATAGTATCCGTCCTCACGAGGCTGTATTGTGTGCCTGCATCAAGCACTGCCTGCACAATGCGCAGCGCAGCCCAGGTGATGAACACAGACAACACCCGGATCTGGATGTCACGGTAGCGTAGGCTAAACCACGGAGTGTGGCCATCCCATGCAACGATCATTGCTGCTTGAAAGAACAGAATGAGCATCACCCATACCCGATCAAAGCTGCGGTACACATTCCAGAACGACCTCTGCTCAACAAAACCAGTCTTGCCAATACGCCCGGGGTTTCCTGGCTTTATAAAGAAGCTCCTCGCTGGTGACAGGGGCCACTGGAGCCGCCTGAAAACTCTGCGGCTCCAGAAGTACTCATTCACATCATCATAGTTCCTCCAGGCCGAGTGTGGCTTGGTCCCATTCCGGCTGAACTTCACCTCAGCCTCGAGCACGTCATATATCGGCTTCACAACCTTGTCAAGGAAAGCATCCACACCGTGCACCGCAGGAACTGATGGTCGCCCAGTCTCGATATCAATCGACTGGTCGATGACATGGTTGAGATCGAGTGCCATGTAGTGGAAGATGTAGCAGAGGCACTCCGGCATGAACCTCAAATTGGCCGCCTCGCCCCAGATGAGGAGGTAGAGGGCGGTGTACAGTAGGTCGCGGCGTGTGTCAGGGCCGACCCCCTGAGCGACACGGCGTCCGCCGCTGGGCACATGGACGTGCGACCTCTTGCCAAGGTAGGAGCACCAGGTCTTGTAGTTCTTGAGGAGCTTCCTCCGGATGTCCCGCGCGATGGAGTGGTGCAGCACATCGGCGGGGTGGACGGTGGGGAGGGTGCCGCCTGCGCGGAGCTACGCGTTGGCGAGGAGGAGCACGAGGTGCTCCCGCTGGTTGCGGACGTTGTCGAGCTGGAAGCCGAAGGTGGCGCCTTGCCAGTCGAAGAGGTCGACACGGAAGGCGTCCCAGGCGCGAGCGAGCGGCGGCGGCGGCAGGTCCGCCGCGTGCGCCAGCGCCTCCACGGTCGCGCGCACCTCCGGGAACCGTAGCGACGGGTGCTCCCCTTGCATCACCACGTCGTGGATCGGGATGATGTTGTAAGCCGGCGGCTCCGGGTACCCCCTCCTCCCGCCGCCGCCGCCGCTGCAGCCGCGGTGGCGGCGGCGCGGCGGTTGCGGAGGAGGCTCATCCTCACGGCTAGCGGTCGCGGAGCTGCAAAAACGGGGAAGGCGTCAGCGCCCAGCCTCAGTGACGAGTGCGGACTGAGAAATCAAGCCACTATCGGGAGCAAGAGGAGTACATGGGAATTTGGGGGGGGTGACTGCGAGATTGCGGTGACGCGATGCGGCGCTGAGTTGGGAATCATGTGATGGGAATGGGATGAGCCGTTTGCGTTTGTTTGCTTCAGCTTTTGCCGCTGCGAATCGTGCGCGGGGTTCGCGGCGTTCGCGGCTGGGGTTTTCGGCACGCGGGCGTGCAGGCGGGGATCGTGGCGTTCGGGGCGGCGGGGATCGATCGGGGCGGCGGGGCGGTAGTTGGGGTTTTCGGCATGCGGGCGTGCAGGCGGGGATCGTGGCGTTCGGGGCGGCGGGGATCGCGGCGATCGGGGCGGCGGGGCGGTGGTTGGGGTTTTCGGCATGCGGGCGTGCAGGCGGGGATCGTGGCGTTCGGGGCGGCGGGGATCGCGGCGGCGGGGGCGGTGGTTGGGGTTTTCGGCATGCGAAGTGGATAGGGATGGCGGGGGCAGTCTACAGTGCGGTCATAATAGTTGTAGAGATAGTTGCGTGTAAGCACATGTCGATAGATAGTGTCATAAATTAATTGAACATGTTGACACCTAAAATTATGCCAACGAGGAAGAAGGGCAACATCAACAAATTACTAACACCAAAAAGAGGTTAGAAAATATTTGGCACGACGAACGTCAAAATAAACAAAAAACAAGAAAATGATGTCTGTTCAAAGTTGTCTCAGGCTATCTCGCGTCGTCTGTATCCATTCTCTATATTCATTAGTCTTCTCTAAGGTCTCGTTTATTTTCTTTCATTTTAAGGAATTGGAATTTTACTAACGAAATAGGCTATTTTTTTAGAATGTGACATTCCACCGCTTCCCAAAATTATCATATAAACCTATCTCAAATTCATGAGGTGAGAGATAAAAATTGATTCTATAAATTTACATGCTATTTTTCCGATACACAACTTATAGCACACTCTTCTACTTGCTTCGCTATAACATAAATGTAATATATAACTATATCTCTCATATGATTTAAGATAATATACAAATATATTACATATGTAAATATATAAACTTAATTAGTTTTATCTAAATTATAATTATTAAAATGGAATTCAATTCCAACGAAACAAACGGCGCCTAAAAGATTTTCTTCTATATATTTTCTTCCTCTCCGGTAACATTTTCTATATCTCGTGATCTATATATAAATGCCTATATTAGAAACATATATTAGTTTTGATTTTTATATATACATATTTATCATACTGTCGGGGACCGTAATTAGGGGTACCCCAATGCACCTTAATCCGGCTAGAAAACATCTTCAGAACAAACCATAAACGACCGATAAAGCGCATGCTTCGTCTATCAAGGGACGCGACCTCATCTCGATCCCAGACTCGGGCAAGGACAGTAGTCCCGGACGAATTTACGCCTCGCCCGAGGGTCCCCTCAGTCAGCAGACGCACCCTCGGCTCGCCCGAAGCCCAGCTCGGGCAGACTTTGTCGTGCAGCGACCTCGTCTGAATCGCCTTACCAACCGACCGTATCGCATGCGCATTTAATACGGGGATCGCCTGACACCTTATCCTGACACGCGTGCCTCAGTCGGCAAGGTCGAAGTGACCGCAGTCACTTCGCCCTCCCTTTACTGACCGTTCTGACAGGAAAACAGCGTCGTTCACTCCACTCCGGCAACTGTGCCAGCCACCAGGGAAAGACTAACAACAGTCGCGGCCTTCCCCGAAGTTCGGCCTCGGGCGCAGCAGCAAGCTCCGCCTCGCCCGACCCCAGACCTCGGCCTCAGCCTTGGTCTCGGGAGAAGGACTCCGTCTCGCCCGACCCCAGGCCTCGGCCTCAGCCTCGGCCTCGGGAGAAGGACTCCGCCTCGCCCGACCCCAGGCCTCGGCCTCAGCCTCGGCCTCAGGAGAAGGACTCCGCCTCGCCCGACCCAGGCCTCGGTCTCAGCCTCGGCCTCGGGAGAAAGACTCCGCCTCGCCCGACCTCAGCCTCGGTCTCGGAGGAGTCATCGCCTCGCCCGACCTCAGCCTCGGCTTTGGAGGAGTCGCCGCCTCGCCCAGCCTCGGCCTCGTATCAGCTATGCTACTGGGGATCCATCATTACCTTACCCCTAGCTAGCCGCCTCGGGCTACGAAGGAACAAGACAGTGTCCCATCTAAGTTACCTCGGTGACAGGTAATGATGGCTCCCCACGTGCGCCCATGACGTCGGGTGCTCTCAAACCCCCTATGGAAGCAAGGAAACGTCAGCAGGATCCATGCTGCACCGCCAGATATGCGTCTACAGGGCTCAAGGCGTTTCTCCGACGGCCACGTTGGTACACCTACAGGGCTCAAGGCACCCCTCCGACGACCACGTCGGCATCTACAGGGCTCAAGGCACTCCCTGACGGCCACATTATTATCTGTACAGGGCTCAGGGCACTTCCCTGCTAGCCACGTTAGCTCATAGCTACACCCCCATTGTACAGCTGGGCATCTCCTTGCATCTATAAAAGGGATGTCCAGGGCCCCGAGAAAGGGGGGAGGGGAGGAGAGGAACGTGCAACGTACGAACACACGGACGCACGACGCTGACGAGCGGAGGTAGCCAGAGTAGGAGAGACACGGTACAGGCAGCCTCAGACGGCTCACCTCAAGGCAGAACCCTCTCCTTCTCTCTCTCTCGCTCTCGCTCTCCCGCAACGCTTGTAACCCCTACTGCAAGCGCCCCTCGACGGCAGCTACGACATGGTATTGCTCCCTCCGCAGCATGACAACAATGATGGTCGACGGCTCACCCGTCGGAGGCAAACTCGACGACGGCATCTCCCCGTGGCGGAAGAGGAACACCCGGGTTTACCCCGCCACCCTCCTCGCCGGAGGAGACGGAGACGGGGCAACCGTGGCCAGGCAGGAGGCGGCACCTCATCGGCTGTCAAACCAGAGCGAGTCGACGACACCGGCCCCCCTGCGGGGGACTTGTCGGGTGTTGTCCTCGCACCTCAGACAACGACGGATGTCACCTCCCCGCAACGGGCCAACCTCAAGCGGACTGATGACGCCAGCACCCTCGCGAAGGACTTGCTGGGCGTTAGCCTCGTACCTGCGATAACGGTGCAGTCCGTCCTCGATGCGACTTCACCACCGTCCATCGACCAAAAGGTACCGTCCGTTTTTCACCCTGTTCCCTTTAAATTCAGTTTCGATCCACCAAGCGACCCTGCTTCGGTGAGCGCTTTCGCTAGGGCATACCCTGACCTTCCGGGGTATCATATGTGGTCAACATAGGACCGACTGACGGCTGTCTCAACCTCCAGACCCGCGGGTTCCGAGGAAGAGGACGACCCCGACGTCAGTTGGGATTTCTCCGGACTCCGTGATCCCGGTGCCATGCACGACTTTATGTCCGCATGTGACCACTGCCTCTCCGGCTGCTCTGATGATGGTCACAGCCTTGACGACGAGGGTTGCGACCCAACTCGTGAGTGCTACCACATCGATCAGGAGGATCACGATGGAGAAAACCACCTCGGTATGCTAGCAAGTGACGACGCCCTTGCACCTGCGTCTCGCGCTGAGATCCCGCGGGAGCTAGCTGTGGTCCAAGTCCCTGCGGGGGGTCAGGACACACAGCTCGAGCAACTCCGCGAGATGCAGGCCAAGCTCGACAAAGAAGCGGGGCGACTTGTGCAGCTCCGGTAAAACATCGAGCAGGAGTGGGCAGGCCAGGCACTCGCCGGAGGAGCGCGTCATCAGGCCCAGGACGACCAGCGCCGCATTATTGACGATGCCCGGGCGATGCCGCCCCCGGCCTTCAACGGGGCCGGTCAGAGCCTAGCCGCAGTAGCAATGTTGCTTTAGATGATGCTGGAGCCATCCACCATCAAAGGGCGACGTATCCAGGGCGAGCTCAAGGGCCTCCTGGAAAACGCCGCTGTCTGACAAGCCGAGAGCTCTGCCTCCCAGAGGCGAGGAGACCCCTCGGAGCATCGTGCAGTGCCCTCCCGACGCATGCGGGAGGCCTTGGTCCACACTGAGCGCACACGGAACGGGACACCTGCAGCCCCAGAACGCCTCGGCGCCGAGCAACACCGCCGTCACCGTCGAGCCTGCCTCGAGGAGAAGGTGCACCGAGGCTACCATCCCAGGCGCGGGGGACGCTACGACAGTGAGGAGGATCGAAGCCCCTCACCCGAGCCACCAGGTCCGTGAGTCTTCAGCCGGGCCATACGACGAGTGTCGTTCTCGGCCCGGTTCCGAGCCTCGACTACCATCACTAAGTACTCAGGGGAGACAAGGCCGGAGTTGTGGCTTGCGGACTACCGGCTGGCATGCCAGTTGGGAGGGGTGGATGATGACAACCTCATCATCCGCAACCTCCCCCTTTTCCTCTCTGACGCTGCCCAGGCCTGGCTGGAGCACCTGCCTCCTGCGCAGATCTCCGACTGGGACGACCTGGTCAAGGCTTTCGCTAGGAATTTCCAGGGTACGTACGTGCGCCCTGGGAACTCATGGGATCTCCGAAGCTGCCGCCAGCAGCCAGGGGAATCCCTGCGAGAGTACATCTGGAGGTTTTCGAAGCAGCGCACCGAGCTACCCTACATCACCGACTCGGACGTCATCGGGGCATTCCTCGCTGGCACCACATGCCGAGACCTGGTGAGCAAACTAGGGCGTAAGACTCCTACCAAGGCGAGCAAATTGATGGACATCGCCACCAAGTTTGCCTCTGGTCAGGAGGCGGTTGAAGCCATCTTCCGGAAAGACAAGCAGCCTTAGGGAGGGCAGAAGGAAGACGCCCCCGAGGCGTCCGCCCAGCGTGGCGTGAAGAAGAAGGCCAAGAAGAAGGCGCAAGCGAAGCGCAACGCCGTCGACACGGATCTCGTCGCCGCCGCCGAGAACAGGAACCCTTGGAAGCCTCCTGGAGGGGCCGGCGTGTTCGACAAGATGCTCAAGGAGTCGTGCCCCTATCACCGGGTCCTGTCAAGCACACCCTTGAGGAGTGCGACATGCTCCGGCGCTACTTCAACAAGACTGGACCCTCGGTAGAAGGTGGCAAAGACCAAGGCAACAACAGGGGGGCGACAAGGAAGAGGAGTTCCCGGAGGTCCACAACTGCTTCATGATCTACGGTGGGCAGGTGGCGAACGCCTCGGCTTGGCACCGCAAGCAAGAGCGCCGGGAGGTCTGCTCGGTGAGGGTGGCAGCGCCAGTCTACCTAGACTGGTCCGACAAGCGTATCACCTTCGACCAAGGCGACCACCCCGACTACGTGCCGAGCCCAGGAAGGTACCCGCTCATCGTTGACCCGATCATCAGCAATGTTAGACTCTCCAAGGTACTCATGGATGGAGGCAGCAGCCTCAACATCATCTACGTAGAGACCCTAGAGCTCTTGGGGGTTGATCGATCCGAGATCCGGGCTGGTACGACACCCTTCCACGGGATCGCACCCGGAAAGCACATTCTGCCCCTCGGGCAGATTGACTTACCCGTCTGCTTTAGAACTTCCTCAAACTTCCAAAAGGAAACCCTCACCTTCGAGGTAGTTGGGTTCTGAGGGACCTATCACGCGGTGCTGGGAAGACCATGCTACGCCAAGTTCATGGCCATCCCCAACTACACCTACCTCAAGCTCAAGATGCCTGGCCCCAAGGGAGTCATCAGTCGGGCCCACGTACCGCCACGCTTACGAGTGCGACGTGGAATGTGTGGAATACGCCGAGGCCCTCACCGAGTCCGAAGCCCTCATCGCCGACATGGATTGCCTCTCCAAGGAGGCGCCCGACGCGAAGCGGCACGCCGGCAACTTCGAGCCGGCCGAAGCGGTCAAGTCTGTCTCTCTCGATAGCAACGACGCCGGCAAGAAAGTCAGGATCGGCTCCGAGCTCGACCCCAAATAGGAAGCAGTGCTCGTCGACTTTCTCCGCGCAAACACCAAAGTTTTTGCGTGGAGTCCCTCGGACATGCTGGTCATATCGAGGGATGTCGCCGAGCACTCACTGGACATCCGAGCTGGAGCCTGACCCGTGAAGCAGCACCTGCGCCGTTTTGATGAAGAAAAGCGCAGAGCCATAGGCGAGGAGGTCCACAAGCTGATGACTGCAGGGTTCATCAAAGAGGTATTCCATCCCGAATGGTTAGCTAACCCTATGCTTGTGAAGAAAAAAGGTGGGAAATGGAGGATGTGCGTAGACTACACTGGTCTAAACAAAGCATGTCTGAAGGTTCCCTACCCTCTGCCTTGCATCGATCAAATTGTGGACTCCACTGCTGGGTGCAAAACCGTGTCTTTCCTCGATGCCTACTCAGGCTATCACCAAATCAAGATGAAAGAGTCCGACCAGCTCGCGACTTCTTTCATCACACCTTTTGGCATGTATTGTTATACTACAATGCCATTTGGCTTGAGGAATGCAGGTGCCACCTACCAGATGTGCATGAACCATGTGTTCGGAGAACACATCGGCAGGACGGCCGAGGCTTACGTTGATGACATCGTCGTCAAAACAAGGAAAGCCTCCGACCTCCTTTCTGACCTTGAGGCAACATTCAGCTGCCTGAAAGCGAAGAGCATAAAACTCAATCCTGAGAAGTGTGTCTTTGGAGTCCCCCGAGGCATGCTCTTAGGGTTCATCGTCTCCGAACGAGGAATCGAAGCCAACCCAGAGAAAATCGCGGCCATCACCAACATGGGGCCCATCAAAGATTTGAAAGGAGCGCAAAGGGTCATGGGATGCCTTGCAGCTCTGAGCCGCTTCATCTCGCGCCTCGGCGAGAAGGGATTGCCCTTGTACCGCCTCTTAAGGAAAGCCGAGCGCTTCACTTGGACCTCCGAGGCCAAGGAAGCCCTCGAAAACTTAAAGGCGCTCCTTACAAATGCGCCCATCTTGGTGCCCCTGCTGCTGGAGAAGCCCTCTTGATCTACGTAGCCGCAACCACTCAGGTGGTCAGTGCCACAATCGTAGTCGAGAGACGGGAAGAAGGGCATGCACTGCTCGTCTAGAGGCCAGTCTACTTCATCAGCGAAGTGCTATCCGAGACCAAAGTCCGCTACCCACAAATCTAGAAGCTGCTGTACGCAGTGATTCTGACACGGCGGAAGCTGCGACACTACTTCGAGTCTCATCCGGTTACTATGGTGTCATCTTTCCCCCTGGGAGAAATCATCCAGAGCCAAGAGGCCTCGGGGAGGATAGCAAAATGGGCAGTGGAACTTATGGGCGAAACACTTTCGTTTGCCCCTCGGAAGGCCATAAAATCTCAAGTCTTAGCCGACTTCCTGGCTGAATGGACTGACACCCAGTTGTCGAAGGCCCCAATACAGCCCGAACTTTGGACCATGTACTTCGACGGGTCGTTGATGAAAACAGGAGCAGGTGCTGGCTTGCTCTTCATCTCACCCCTCGGGAAACATCTGCGCTACGTACTGCGCCTCCATTTTTCGGCGTCAAACAACATGGCCGAGTACGAGGCCTTGGTTAATGTCCTGCGCATCACCGTCGAGCTAGGGGTTTGGTGCCTCGATGCTCGTGGCGACTCGCAGCTCGTCATTGACTAGGTCATGAAGAACTCCCACTGCCGCGACCAAAAAATGGAGGCCTACTACGACGAAGTTTGGCGATTGGAAGACAAGTTCTATAGGCTGGAACTCAACCATGTTGCTCGACGGTACAACGAAACCGCAGATGAGCTGGCGAAAATAGCCTCGGGGCGAATGACGGTTCCCCTGGACGTCTTCTCCAAGGATATATATCAGCCATCCGTCAAAATCGACGATGCACCCGAGCCCGAGGAGGCCTCGGCCCAGCCCGAGGTACCCTTGGTCGCCGAGGGTGAGGCCCTACATGCCGAGGTGGAGCGGAATGGGGTCAAACCAGTCCCGAACTGGCAGACCCCGTACCTGGAATATCTCCTCCGAGGAGAGCTGCCCCTCGACAAGGCCGAAGCTCGGCGACTGGCTCGGCACGCCAAGTCGTTCGTTTTGCTAGGTGATGAAAAGGAGTTGTACCACCACAGCCCCTCAGGCATTCTCCAACGATGCATATCCATTGCCCAAGGACAAGAGCTGTTACAAGAAATACACTCGGGGGCTTGTGGTCACCATGCAGCGCCTCGAGCCCTCATGGGAAACGCCTTCCGACAAGGTTTCTATTGGCCAACCGCAGTGGCCGACGCCACTAGGATTGTACGCTCCTGCCAAGGGTGTCAATTCTACGCAAGACAGACGCACCTGCCCGCTCAAGCCCTGCAGACAATACCCATCACTTGGCCGTTTGCCGTGTGGGGTCTGGACCTCGCCGGCCCCTTGCAGAAGACACCCGGGGGCTTCACGCACCTGCTGGTCGCCATCGACAAATTCTCCAAGTGGATCGAAGTCCGACCCTTAACCAGCATCAGGTCCGAGCAGGCGGTGGCGTTCTTCACAAATATCATCCATCGCTTTGGGGTCCCAAACTCCATCATCACCGACAATGGCACGCAGTTCACTGGGAAAAAGTTCTTGGACTTCTGCGAGGACCAACACATTCGTGTGGACTGGGCCGTCGTAGCGCACCCAATGACGAATGGGCAGGTGGAACGTGCCAACGGTATGATTTTGCAGGGACTAAAGTCGAGGATCTACAACGACCTCAGCAAGTTCGGCAAGCGGTGGATAAAAGAGCTACCCTCGATGGTTTGGAGTCTGAGGACGACGCCGAGCTGGGCCACGGGTTTCTCACCGTTTTTCCTAGTCTATGGGGCCAAGGCCATCTTACCCACGGACTTGGAATACGGTTCCCCGAGGACAAAGGCTTATGACGACCAAAGCAACCAGACCAGCCGAGAGGATTCATTGGACCAGTTGGAAGAGACTCGGGACGTAGCCTTGCTACACTCGGCGCGGTATCAGCAGTCTCTGCGACGCTACCTTGCTCGAAGGGTTCGTCCCCGAGACTTTCAAGTGGGGGACTTGGTACTTCGGCTGTGACAAGACGCCCGAGGGCGCCACAAGCTTACCCCTCCCTGGGAAGGGCCATTCATCATCGCCAAGATTTTGAAGCCCGGGACATACAAGCTGGCCAATGATCAAGACGAGGTCTACAGCAACGCTTGGAACATCGAACAACTATGTCGCTTTTACCCTTAAAATGTTTCAAGTCATTCGTGTATCTCGCTTTCTTTACATGCGTAAATAAATTCTAACCATCAAGGAAGGATCAACCTTGCCTCGACAAAGCCCGATCCTCCCTCGGGGGCTAGAAGGGGGAACCCCTTTTGCGTCAAAATTTTTCCTCAGAAAAGTCTTTTGCCGGAACGTCTTTCGAGCATTTCGTCTGCGTCGATAACAGAATCCTAAAGACGAGCAAGAGAGTCCGTAAGCGGCAAGGCCGACCGAGCCAAGGGACTCCTACGCCTCTAGGATACGGATACCTCACTCATCACCTTCCGCGAAAAGGTAGCTCACGCTCGGATAAGCGATTATGCTACCGAACCAGTCCTAACGCTTGAAAACTTTTCTACCAAAATGACTTTTCGTGCTTCTCGGCTATATCGATAACGGAATCCTGAAAACGATGAGAGAACACGTAAGCGGCAAGGCCGACCGAGCCGAGGGACTCCTACGCCTCTGGGATACGGATACCTCACTCGTCACCTTCTGCGAAAAGTAACTCACGCTCGGATAAGCGATTTCACTACCGAACAAGTCCTAACACACAAAACAAGAGGAAAGAAAACGTAGCTTTATAACCCGACAATTAAAATGTTTAGGCCTCGGCGGCCGCTAAAAACATACGCATACTTCAAGCAAACTGTTCCTGAAGGCTCAGACATCGGCAGAGGGAGGAACAGCACGCTCGGCGTCATTTCCACCCTCGGTAGAATCTGGCCCGGCCTCGGGCAGCGACACGGGCGGAAGGACCTCCACCATGAAGGAGGAAGCCAGCGCCGTGCTTGGGCCCTCGACAGCTGCGTCAAGCCTCTGGACCTCGGCTATGGTAGCCTCCTCTTTGTCGGTGCCCCACGGAGTCTGTTGCACACATGGTCGCCCAAGGCCTGTAGGTCACTCTGGGGGGAGCTACTCGAGGGGACGTCATCAAGACCAAAGGCCTAGCAGAAAGCCGAAATGGTCTCGGACATGGCCACACGATCGGCCTCCTTCCGCTCAGCCGCCTCGGCAAGCGCCTTGCAGTTCTTGACGGACTCGTCAAGAGCCGGCTCGAACCCTGCAGACAGCAGGACAACATTCTTCAGACGCAAGGAGAAGATTAGAGACAAAAGCAAAGTCTCAAAGCGGGGAAAACGCCCCTTCGGCCCGGACACCCGAGCTTGGGCAGACCAAGCAGACCCGACGGCCACGGCCAGACCCTCCGCAAGGGGCACGGCCCGAGCGGTCGCCTCGGGGTCCAGAAAGGGGGAGCACCCTCTCCGCCGAAACTTTCCTCGGAAAAGTTTTTCCACCAAAACAACTTTCGTGCATCTCGACTATGTCAGTGGCGGAGTCCCAAAAACGAGCGACTGAGACCTTGAACGGTAAGGCCGACCGAGCCGAGTGACTCCTACGCCTCCGGGATATGGATACCTCACTCGTCACCTTCCAGGAAAGGCGGCTCACGCTCGGATAAGTGATTCTGCTACCGACGAACAAGTCTTAATGCTCGAAACAAGAGGAAAGAAACACGACTTTATACCCAAATGTTCAGGCCTCAGCAGCCACAAAAAACAAACACACGTGCTTGGGGTAACAATGGTACCTAGACTTAGTGAAAGGGAAATAGGCTTACACCTTTTCCTAATTGATTTTGGTGGTTGAATTGCCCAACACAAATAATTGGACTAACTAGTTTGCTCTAGATTATAAGTTTTACAGGTGCCAAAGGTTCACAATTGACCAATAAAATGACCAAGAAAGGGTTCAAACAAAGAGAGCAAAAGACAACCGAAGCGTACCCTGGTCTGGCGCACCGGACTGTCCGGTGTGACACCGGACAGTGTCCGGTGTGCCAGGGAACTCAGCTCCAAACTCGTCACCTTCGGGAAAATCAGAAGGCGCTCTGCTATAATTCACCGGACTGTCCGGTGAGGCACCGGACAGTGTCCGATGGCGCACCGGACCGTCCGGTGCGCCAGCGGAGCAACAGCTACTTCAGCACCAACGGTCGACTGCAACCGTATTCAATGCGCTACAGTGTGCACCAGAGTCAGAGCAGCGTTAGAAGGCGCACCGGACAGTCTACAGTACTTGTCCGGTGCACCACCAGACAGCCAGAAGACCCCACCTGTCAGAGCTCCAACGGTCGAACCCTAACGGCCGGGTGACGTGGCTGGCGCACCGGGCAGTGTCCGGTGGCGCACCGGACTGTCCAGTACGCCATTCGACAGCATCCTCCACCAAACGGCTAGTTTGGTGGTTGGGGCTATAAATACCCCAACCACCCCACCATTCATTGCATCCAAGTTTTCCACCTTCCAACACATTACAAGAGCTATAGCATTCAATACAAGACACACCAAAAAGATCAAATCCTCTCCCAAGTCCTTAGTTCAATTCCAATCAAATAGTGACTAGAGAGAGTGACATTTGTGTTCATTTGAGCTCTTGCGCTTGGATTGCTTCTTTTCTTTCTCATTCTTCTTGTGATCAACTCAATTGTAACCGAGGCAAGCGACACCGATTGTGTGGTGGTCCTTGTGGGGACTTAGTGTCCTGTGTGATTGAGAAGAGAAGCTCACTCGGTCTAAGTGACCGTTTGAGAGAGGGAAAGGGTTGAAAGAGACCCGGTCTTTGTGACCACCTCCCCGGGGAGTAGGTTTGCAAGAACCGAACCTCGGTAAAACAAATCCTTGTGTCTCACTCCTTATTTGCTTGCGATTTGTTTTTCACCTTCTCTCTCGGACTCGCTTATATTTCTAACGCTAACCCGGCTTGTAGTTGTGCTTAAACTTTGTAAATTTCAGATTCACCCTATTCACCCCCCTATAGGCGACTTTCAATTGGTATCAGAGCCCGGTGCTTCATTAGAGCCTAACCGCTCGAAGTGATGTCAGGAGATCACGCCAAGAAGGAGATGGTGACCGGCGACAAGCCCGCCACAAGCCACGGGAAGGCTCCATCTGGAGAGTCCCGCAACAAGGGGAAGGATAAAAAATCCTCCTCACAAAAGTCGCATCGGAGTGGCGACAAGAAAAAGAAGATGAGGAAAGTGGTCTACTACGAGACCGATTCTTCATAGCCATCCACCTCCGGCTCCGACGCGCTGTCCATAACTTCTAAGAGCCATGAGCGCAAGAAGTTTAGTAAGATTCCCCTACACTACCCTCGTATTTCAAAGCGTACTCCTTTACTTTTCGTTCCATTAGGCAAACCACCGGTTTTTGACGGTGAAGATTATAATATGTGGAGTGACAAAATGAGGCATCATCTAACCTCACTCCACACTAGCATTTGGAACGTTGTTGAGTTTGGTGTACAGGTACCATCCATAGGGGATGAAGACTATGATTCGGACGAAGTGGCCCAAATCCAACACTGCAACTCCCAAGCCACTACTATACTCCTCGCCTCTCTAAGTCGAGAGGAGTATAATAAGGTGCAAGGGTTGAAGAGCGCAAAGGAAATTTGGGACGTGCTCAAGACCGCGCACGAAGGAGACGAGGTGACCAAGATCACCAAGCGAGAGACGATCGAGGGGGAGCTCGGTTGCTTCATGCTTCACCAAGGAGAGGATTCGCAAGCCATATACAACCGCTTGAAGACCTTGGTGAACCAAGTGCGCAACCTCGGGAGCACCAAATGGGACGACCATGAGATGGTCAAGGTTATTCTAAGATCCCTCATTTTTCTTAACCGTACGCAAGTTCAATTAATTCGAGGTGATCCTAGATACACGCTAATGTCTCCCGAGGAGGTTATAGGGAAGTTTGTGAGCTTTGAGCTAATGATCAAAGGCTCAAAGAAAATCATTGAGCAAAGCACCTCCTCCACGTCCGAGGCACAACCCATCGCATTCAAGGCAACGGAGGAGAAGAAGGAAGAGTCTACATCAAGTAGGCTCCCCATCGACGCCTCAAAGCTCGACAATGAGGAGATGGCTTTAATCATCAAAAGCTTTCGACAAATCCTCAAGCAAAGGAGGGGGAAGGACTACAAGCCCTGCTCCAAGAAGGTTTGCTACAAGTGTGGTAAGCCCGGTCACTTTATTGCAAAATGTCCTATAGGCTCCCCATCGACGCCTCAAAGCTCGACAATGAGGAGATGGCTTTAATCATCAAAAGCTTTCGACAAATCCTCAAGCAAAGGAGGGGGAAGGACTACAAGCCCCGCTCCAAGAAGGTTTGCTACAAGTGTGGTAAGCCCGGTCACTTTATTGCAAAATGTCCTATTTCTAGTGACAGTGACAAGGGCGAAGACAAGAAGGGGAGAAGAAAGGAAAAGAAGAGGTACCACAACAAGAACGGCGGCGATGCCTATGTGTGCCGCGAGTGGGACTCCGACGAGAGCTCCACCGACTCCTCCTCCGACGAGGACGCCGCAAACATCGCCATCACCAAGGGACTTCTCTTCTCCAACGTCGGCCACAAGTGCCTCATGGCAAAGGACGGCAAAAAGAAGAAGGTTAAATCCACATCCTCCACTAAATATGCAACCTCTAGTGATGATAATAATTCTAGTGATGATGAGGATAATTTGCTTACTCTTTTTGCCGATCTTAACATGCAACAAAAGAAAAAATTGAATGAATTAATTAGTGCTATTCATGAGATGGATGAACTCTTGGACTCCCAAGAGGACTTCCTAATTAAGGAAAACAAGAAGCATGTTAAGGTTAAAAATGCTTATGCTCTAGAGGTAGAAAAATGTGAAAAATTATCTAGTGAGCAAAGCACTTGCCATGATGTTATTGCCAACCTTAGAAATGAAAATGCTAGATTAATTGCTAAGGTTGATTCAAATGTTTGTGATGATTCATATGCCAATCTTAGAAATGATCATGCTATTTCTATTGCTAAGATTGAAAAATTGAATGCCTCTCTTGCTAGCCTTAGGATTGAAAATGAAAAATTGATTGCTAAGGCTAAAGACTTAGATGTTTGCAACACTTCTATTTCCGATCTTAGAAGTGAAAATGACATTTTACATGCTAAGATTGTTGAACTAAAAACTTGCAAACCCTCTACATCCACCATTGAGCATGTATCTATTTGCACTAGATGTAGAGATGTTGACATTGATGCTATTCATGATCACATGGCTTTAATTAAACAACAAAATGATCATATAGCAAAATTAGATGCTAAAATTGCCGAGCATGAGCTAGATAATGAAAATTTTAAATTTGCTCGTAGTATGCTTTATAGTAGGAGACGCCCTGGCATCAAGGATGGCATTGGCTTCCAAAGGGGAGACAATGCCAAACTTAATGCCCCTCCTAAAAAATTATCTAACTTTGTTAAGGGCAAGGCTCCCATGCCTCAG
This sequence comes from Zea luxurians, assembly GCA_029449295.1. Taxonomy (NCBI): domain Eukaryota; kingdom Viridiplantae; phylum Streptophyta; class Magnoliopsida; order Poales; family Poaceae; genus Zea; species Zea luxurians. The sequence continues at coordinate 34,077,372 of JAOPSE010000009.1, read as the reverse complement.
GATAACGAGGGTTATATTTTGTACCCTGCCGGTTATCCCGAGCATAAGATTAGAAGAATTCATTCTAGGAAGTCTCACTCTGGCCCTAATCATGCTTTTATGTATAAGGGTGAGACATCTAGTTCTAGACAATCAACTCGTGCTAAATTGCCTAAGAAGAAAACTCCTAGTGCATCAAATGAGCCTAGCATTTCATTTAAAACCTTTGATGCATCTTGAAAGTCGCCTAGAGGGGGGTTAGCGTTAGAAATATAATCAAGTCCGAGAGAGAGGGCGCAAAACAAATCGCAAGCGAATAAAGAGTGAGACACGCGGATTTGTTTTACCGAGGTTCAGTTTTCGCAAACCTACTCCCCGTTGAGGTGGTCACAAAGACCGGGTCTCTTTCAACCCTTTCCCTCTCTCAAACGGTCCCTCGGACCGAGTGAGCTTTTCTTCTCAATCACTTGGAACACAAAGTTCCCACAAGGATCACCACACGATAGGTGTCTCTTGCCTCAATTATAAGTGAGTTTGATCTCAAGAAAGAATGAGAAAGAAAGCAATCCAAGCGCAAGAGCTCAAAAGAACACAACAAATCTCCCTCACTAATCACTAAAGCCTTATGTGGAATTGGAGAGGATTTGATCACTTGGGTGTGTCTAGGATTGAATGCTAGAGCTCTTGTAAGGTGTAGAAGTGTGAAAACTTGGATGCAATTGAATGTGGGGTGGTTGGGGTATTTATAGCCCCAACCACCAAACTAGCTGTTGGTGTGGAGGCTGTCTGTCGCATGGTGCATCGGACAATCCGGTGCACACCGGACATGTCCAGTGCGCCAGCCACGTCATCCAACCGTTAGGGTTCTGACCGTTGGAGCTCTGACTGTTGGGCCCGCCTAGATGTCCGGTGGCGCACCGGACATGTACTGTAGAGTGTCCAGTGCGCCTGTTCGCGCGTGCCTGACTTCTGCGCGCTCTGGTGCGCATTTAATGCGTCTGCAGGTGACCGTTGGCGCCGAAGTAGCTGTTGCTCCACAGTTACACCGGACAGTCCGGTGTACACCGGACATGTCCGGTGAATTATAGCGGAGTAGCCGTTGCGAATTCCCGAAGCTAGCGAGTTCAGAGTCGCTTCATTCCTGGAGCACCGGACACTGTCCGGTGTACACCGGACAGTCCGGTGAATTATAGCGGAGCGACTCTGCGTTTTCCCGAAGGTGAGGAGTTCAGCGTGTGGAGAACCCTGGTGCACCGAACATGTCCGGTGGTGCACCGGACAGTCCGGTGCGCCAGACCAGGGTGCCTTCGGTTGTCCCTTTGCTCTTTTTGTTGAACCCTTTTCTTGGTCTTTTTATTGGCCTTTTGTGAACCTTTGGCACCTGTATAACTTATAGACTAGAGCAAACTAGTTAGTCCAATTATTTGTGTTGGGCAATTCAACCACCAAAAATAGTTTAGGAAATAGGTGTAAGCCTAATTCCCTTTCAATCTCCCCCTTTTTGGTGATTGATGCCAACACAAACCAAAGCAAATATAGAAGTGCATAATTTGAACTAGTTTGCATATGCAAGTGCAGAGGTTACTTAGAGTTGAGCCAATAAACATTACTTACTAGATATGCATGGATTGTTTCTTTATTTTTGACATTTTGGACCACACTTGCACCACATGTTTTGTTTTTGCAAATTCTTTTTGTAAGTTCTTTTGCAAAGTAGTCAAAGGTAAATGAATAAGATTTTGCTAAGCATTTTCAAGTTTTGAAATTTTCTCCCCTTGTTTCAAATGCTTTTCCTTTGACTAAACAAAACTCCCCCTCAAATAAATTCTCCTCTTAGTGTTCAAGAGGGTTTTAAGATTTCAATTTTGAAAATACTACTTTCTCCCCTTTTTGAACACAATAAGGTACCAATTTGAAATTTACCAATTGAAAATCACTATTTTTTTAAAAAAAATTTGGGGTGGTGGTGCGGTCCTTTTGCTTTGGGCTCATACTTTCTCCCCCTTTGGCATGAATCGCCAAAAACGGATACTTTGAGTGAGATATAAGCCCTTTAAAACTACTTTCTCCCCTTTGGCAAATAAAACATATGAGTGAAGATTATACCAAAGATGGAGATATGCTTGGAGCGACGGCGAAGGATGAGTTATGGAGTGGAGTGGAAGCCTTGTTTTCGCCGAAGACTCCAATTCCCTTTTAGTATACCTATGACTTGATTTGAAATACACTTGAAAACACATTAGTCATAGCATATATAAAAGAGACATGATCAAAGGTATACCTATGAGCTATGTGTGTAAATTAGCAAAAGAAATTCCTGGAATCAAGAATCTTGAGCTCATGTCTAAGCTTGGTAAAAGTTTGTTCATCTTGTGGCTTGGTAAAGATATCGGCTAATTGATCTTTAGTATTAATGTATGCAATCTCGATATCCCCCTTTTGTTGGTGATCCCTAAGAAAATGATACCGAATGGCTATGTGTTTAGTGCGGCTATGCTCAACGGGATTATCCGCCATGCGGATTGCACTCTCATTATCATATAGAAGAGGAACTTTGGTTAATTTGTAACCATAGTCCCGCAGGGTTTGCCTCATCCAAAGCAATTGCGCGCAACAATGACCTGCGGCAATGTACTCGGCTTCGGCGGTAGAGAGAGCCACAGAATTTTGCTTCTTTGAAGCCCAAGACACCAAGGATCTTCCCAAGAACTGGCAAGTCCCCGATGTGCTCTTTCTATTAATTTTACACCCTGCTCAATCGGCATCCGAATAACCAATTAAATCAAATGTGGATCCCCGAGGGTACCAAAGCCCAAACTTAGGAGTATAAGCCAAATATCTCAAGATTCGTTTTACGGCCGTAAGGTGGGATTCCTTAGGGTCGGATTGGAATCTTGCACACATGCATACGGAAAGCATAATATCCGGTCGAGATGCACATAAATAGAGTAATGAACCTATCATCGACCGGTATACCTTTTGGTCTACGGACTTACCTCCCGTGTCGAGGTCGAGATGCCCATTAGTTCCCATGGGAGTCTTGATGGGCTTGACATCCTTCATTCCAAACTTGTTAAGAATGTCTTGTGTATACTTTGTTTGGCTGATGAAGGTACCCTCTTGGAGTTGCTTGACTTGAAATCCTAAGAAGTACTTCAACTCCCCCATCATCGACATCTCGAATTTCGGTGTCATGATCCTACTAAATTCCTCACATGTAGATTTGTTAGTAGACCCAAATATAATGTCATCAACATAAATTTGGCATACAAACAAATCATTTGCAAGAGTCTTAGTAAATAAAGTAGGATCGTCCTTGCCGACTTTGAAGCCATTAGCAATAAGGAAATCTCTAAGGCATTCATACCAAGCTCTTGGGGCTTGCTTGAGCCCATAAAGCGCCTTAGAGAGCCTATAGACATGGTTAGGGTACTCACTGTCTTCAAAGCCGGGAGGTTGCTCAACATAGACCTCTTCCTTGATTGGTCCATTGAGGAAGGCACTCTTCACGTCCATTTGGTAAAGCTTGAAGCCATGGTAAGTAGCATAGGCCAATAATATACGAATTGACTCAAGCCTAGCTACGGGTGCATAGGTTTCATCAAAATCCAAACCTTCGACTTCTGAATACCCCTTGGCCACGAGTCGAGCTTTGTTCCTTGTCACCACACCATGCTCATCTTGCTTGTTGCGGAAGACCCACTTGGTTCCTACAACATTTTGATTCGGACGTGGAACTAAATGCCATACCTCGTTTCTAGTGAAGTTGTTGAGCTCCTCTTGCATCGCCACCACCTAATCCGAATCTTGTAGTGCTTCCTCTACCCTGTGTGGCTCAATAGAGGAAACAAAAGAGTAATGCTCACAAAAATGTGCAACACGAGATCTAGTGGTTACCCCCTTATGAATGTCGCCGAGGATGGTGTCGACAGGGTGATCTCGTTGGATTGCTTGGTAGACTCTTGGGTGTGGCGGTCTTGGTTCTTCATCCTCCTTGTCTTGATCATTTGTATCTCCCCCTTGATCATTGCCGTTATCTTGAGGTGGCTCATCTCTTTGATCTTCTCCTTTATCAACTTGAGCCTCATCCTCATTTTGAGTCGGTGGAGATGCTTGCGTGGAGGAGGATGGTTGATCTTGTGCATTTGGAGGCTCTTCGGATTCCTTAGGACACACATCCTTAATGGACATGTTCCTTAGCGCGATGCACAGAGCCTCTTCATCACCTATCTCATCAAGATCAACTTGCTCTACTTGAGAGCCGTTAGTTTCATCAAACACAACGTCACAAGAAACTTCAACTAGTCCTGAGAACTTGTTAAAGACTCTATATGCCCTTGTGTTTGAGTCATATCCTAGTAAAAAGCCTTCTACAGTCTTAGGAGCAAATTTAGATTTTCTACCTCTTTTAACAAGAATAAAGCATTTGCTACCAAAGACTCTAAAATATGAAATGTTGGGCTTTTTACCGGTTAGGAGTTCGTATGATGTCTTCTTGAGGATTCGGTGTAGATATAACCGGTTGATAGCGTAGCAAGCGGTGTTAACCGCCTCGGCCCAAAACCGATCCGGCGTCTTGTACTCATCAAGCATGGTTCTTGCCATGTCCAATAGAGTTCGATTCTTCCTCTCCACTACACCATTTTGTTGTGGGGTGTAGGGTGAAGAGAACTCATGCTTGATGCCCTCCTCCTCAAGGAAGCCTTCAATTTGTGAATTCTTGAACTCCGTCCCGTTGTCGCTTCTAATTTTCTTGATCCTCAATCCGAACTCATTTTGAGCCCGTCTCAAGAATCCCTTTAAAGTCTCTTGGGTTTGTGATTTTTCCTGCAGAAAGAACACCCAAGTGAAGCGAGAATAATCATCCACAATAACTAGACAGTACTTACTCTCGCCGATGCTTATGTAAGCGATCGGGCCGAATAAATCCATGTGTAGGAGCTCCAGTGGCCTGTCAGTTGTCATGATGTTCTTGTGTGGATGATGAATGCCAACTTGCTTCCCGGCTTGGCATGCGCTACAGATCCTGTCTTTCTCAAAATTAACATTTGTTAATCCTAAAATGTGTTCTCCCTTTAGAAGCTTATGAAGATTTTTCATTCCAACATGGGCTAGTCGGCGGTGCCAGAGCCAACCCATGTTAGTCTTAGCAATTAAGCAAGTGTCGAGTTCAGCTCTATCAAAATCTACCAAGTATAGCTGACCCTCTAACACTCCCTTAAATGCTATTGAATCATCACTTCTTCTAAAGACAGTGACACCTACATCAGTAAAAAGACAATTGTAGCCCATTTGACACAATTGAGATACGGAAAGCAAATTGTAATCTAAAGAATCTACAAGGAAAACATTGGAAATTGAGTGGTCAGGTGATATAGCAATTTTACCCAAACCTTTGACCAAACCTTGATTTCCATCCCCGAATGTGATCGCTCTTTGGGGATCTTGGTTTTTCTCGTAGGAGGAGAACATCTTCTTCTCCCCTGTCATGTGGTTTGTGCACCCGCTGTCGATGATCCAACTTGAGCCACCGGATGCATAAACCTACAAAACAAGTTTAGTTCTTGACTTTAGGTACCCAAACGGTTTTGGGTCCTTTGGCATTAGAAACAAGAACTTTGGGTACCCAAACACAAGTCTTTGACCCCTTGTGTTTGCCCCCAACAAACTTGGCAACTACCTTGCCGGATTTGTTAGTTAAGACATATGAAGCATCAAAAGTTTTAAATGAAATGTCATGATCATTTGATGCACTAGGAGTTTTCTTCTTAGGCAACTTAGCATGGGTTGGTTGCCTAGATCTAGATGTCTCACCCTTATACATAAAAGCATGGTTAGGGTCAGAGTGAGACTTCCTAGAATGAATTATCCTAATTTTGCTTTCAGGATAGCCGGCAGGGTACAAAATGTAACCCTCGTTATCCTGAGGCATGGGAGCCTTGCCCTTAACAAAATTAGACAATTTCTTAGGAGGGGCTTTAAGTTTGACATTGTCCCCCTTTTGGAAGCCAATGCCATCTTTGATGCCAGGGCGTCTCCCGTTATAGAGCATACTTCTAGCAAATTTAAACTTTTCATTTTCTAAGTTATGCTCGGCAATTTTAGCATCTAATTTGGCTATATGATCATTTTGTTGTTTAATTAAAGTCATATGATCATGAATAGCATCAATATTAACATCTCTACATCTAGTACAAATTGACACATGCTCATCGGTAGATGTACAGGGTTTGCAAGATTTTAATTCTACAACCTTAGCATGTAATATATCATTTTCACTTCTAAGGTTAGAAATAGTAACATTGCAAATATCAAAATCTTTAGCCTTAGCAATTAATTTTTCATTTTCAATCTTAAGGCTAGCAAGAGAATTATTCAATTCTTCAATCTTAGCAAGCAAATCAACATTATCATTTTTAGGATTGGGAATTGAAACATTACAAATATGAGAGTCAACCTTAGCATTTAAACTAGCATTTTTATTTCTAAGGTTGGCAATAGTGTCATGGCAAGTGCTTAGCTCACTAGTTAATTTCTCACATTTTTCAACTTCTAGAGCATAAGCATTTTTTATCTTAACATGCTTCTTGTTTTATTTAATTAGGAAATCCTCTTGAGAATCCAAGAGGTCATCCTTCTCATGAATGGCACTAATTAATTCATTCAACTTTTCCTTTTGTTGCATGTTAAGGTTGGCAAAAAGAGTACGTAAATTATCTTCCTCATCACTAGCATCATCATCGCTAGAGGATTCATATCTAGTGGAGGATTTAGATTTAACCTTTTTCTTTTTGCCGTCCTTTGCCATGAGGCATTTGTGGCCGACGTTGGGGAAGAGAAGGCCTTTGTTGATGGCGATGTTGGCGGCGTCCTCGTCGGAGGAGGAGTCGGAGGAGCTCTCGTCCGAGTCCCACTCGCGGCATACATGGGCGTCGCCACCCTTCTTCTTGTAGTATTTTTTCTTCTCCTTTCTTCTTCCCTTTTTGTCGTTGTCCCTGTCACTATCACTTGATAATGAACATTTAGCAATAAAGTGACCGGGCTTACCACACTTGTAGCAAACCTTCTTGGAGCGGGGCTTGTAATCTTTCCCCCTCCTTTGCTTGAGGATTCGGCGGAAGCTCTTGATGATGAGCGCCATTTCCTCATTGTCGAGCTTGGAGGCGTCAATGGGTTGTCTACTTGATGTAGACTCCTCCTCCTTCTCCTCCGTCGCTTTGAATGCGATCGGTTGTGCTTTGGACGTGGAGGGGCCGTCAAGCTCGTTGATCTTCTTTGAGCCTTTGATCATCAATTCAAAGCTCACAAAATTCCCGATTACTTCCTCGGGAGTCATTAGAGTGTATCTAGGATTGCCACGAATTAGTTGAACTTGAGTAGGGTTAAGGAAAACAAGTGATCTTAGAATAACCTTAACCATTTCGTGGTCATCCCATTTTTTGCTCCCGAGGTTGCGCACTTGGTTCACCAAGGTTTTTGAGCCGGTTGTACATGTCTTGTGGCTCCTCCCCTTGGCGTAGTCGGAAGCGACCGAGCTCCCCCTCGATCGTCTCCCGCTTGGTGATTTTGGTCACCTCGTCTCCTTTGTGCGCGGTCTTTAGCGTGTCCCAAATCTCCTTGGCACCTTTCAACCCATGCACCTTATTATACTCCTCTCGACTTAGAGAGGCGAGGAGTATAGTTGAGGCTTGGGAGTTGAAGTGTTGGATTTGGGCAACTTCGTCCTCATCATAATCTTCATCCCCTATGGATGGTACCTGTACACCAAACTCAATGACATCCCATATACTTTTGTGGAGTGAGGTTAGATGAAATCGCATTAAATCACTCCACCTAGCATAATCTTCACCATCAAAAGCTGGTGGTTTGCCTAATGGGACGGAAAGTACAGGTGTATGTTTAGGAATGTGAGGATAGCGTAAGGGGATCTTACTAAACTTCTTGCGCTCATGGCGCTTAGAAGTTATGGAAGGCGCGTCGGAGCCGGAGGTAGAAGGTGATGAGGTATCGGTCTCGTAGTACACCACCTTCCTCATCTTCTTATGCTTGCCACTACTCCGATGCAACTTGTGGGAAGAGGACTTCTTCTCCTTCCCCTTCCCCTTGTTGCAGGACTCTTCCGATGAGGCCTTCCTGTGGCTTGTAGTGGGCTTGTCGCCGGTCTCCATCTCCCTCTTGGCGTGATCTCCCGACATCACTTCGAGCGGTTAGGCTCTAATGAAGCACCGGGCTCTGATACCAATTGAAAGTTGCCTAGAGGGGGGTGAATAGGGCGAAACTGAAATTTACAAAATTAATCACAACTACAAGCCGGGTTAGCGTTAGAAATATAATCAAGTCCGAGAGAGAGGGCGCGAAACAAATCGCAAGCGAATAAAGAGTGAGACACGTGGATTTGTTTTACCGAGATTCGGTTTTTGCAAACCTACTCCTCGTTGAGGTGGTCACAAAGACAAGGTCTCTTTCAACCCTTTCCCTCTCTCAAACGGTCCCTCGGACCGAGTGAGCTTTTCTTCTCAATCACTTGGAACACAAAGTTCCCACAAGGATCACCACACGATTGGTGTCTCTTGCCTCAATTACAAGTGAGTTTGATCTCCCAAGAAAGAATGAGAAAGAAAGCAATCCAAGCGCAAGAGCTCAAAAGAACACAACAAATCTCCCTCACTAATCACTAAAGCCTTGTGTGGAATTGGAGAGGATTTGATCACTTGGGTGTGTCTAGGATTGAATGCTAGAGCTCTTGTACGGTGTAGAAGTGTGAAAACTTGGATGCAATTGAATGTGGGGTGGTTGGGGTATTTATAGCCCCAACCACCAAACTAGCCGTTGGTGTGGAGGCTGTTTGTCGCATGGTGCACCGGACATGTCCGGTGCGCCAGCCACATCACCCAACCGTTAGGGTTCTGACCGTTGGAGCTCTGACTGCTGGGCCCGCCTAGATGTCCGGTGGCGCATCGGACATGTACTGTAGAGTGTCCGGTGCGCCTGTTCGCGCGTGCCTGACTTCTGCGCGCTCTAGTGCGCATTTAATGCGCCTGCAGGTGACCGTTGGCGCCGAAGTAGCCATTGCTCCGCAGTTACACCAGACAGTCCGGTGTACACCGGACATGTCTGATGAATTATAGCGGAGTAGCCGTTGCGAATTCCCGAAGTTGGCGAGTTCAGAGTCGCTTCATTCCTGGAGCACCGGACACTGTCCGGTGTACACCGGACAGTCCGGTGAATTATAGCGGAGCGACTCTGCGTTTTCCCGAAGGTGAGGAGTTCAGCGTGTAGAGAACCCTGGTGCACCGGACATGTCCGGTGGTGCACCGGACAGTCCGGTGCGCCAGACCAGGGTGCCTTCAGTTGTCCCTTTGCTCTTTTTGTTGAACCCTTTTCTTGGTCTTCTTGTTGGCCTTTTGTGAACCTTTGGCACCTGTATAACTTATAGACTAGAGCAAACTAGTTAGTCCAATTATTTGTGTAGGGCAACTCAACCACCAAATATAGTTTAGGAAATAGGTGTAAGCCTAATTCCCTTTCACATCTTATGTTTTGACTAACAAATCCGGCAAAGTAGTTGCCAAGTATGTTGGGGACAAACACAAGGGATCAAAGACTTGTGTTTGGGTACCCAAAGTTCTTGTATCTAATGTAAAAGGACCCAAAACTGTTTGGGTACCTAAAATCAAGAACTAAATTTGTTTTGTAGGTTTATGCATCCGGCGGCTCAAGTTGGATCATCGATAGCGGGTGCACAAACCACATGACTGGGGAGAAAAGGATGTTCTCCTCCTACGAGAAAAACCTAGATCCCCAACGAGCTATCACATTCGGGGATGGAAATCATGGTTTGGTCAAAGGATTGGGTAAAATTGCTATATCACCTGACCACTCCATTTCCAATGTTTTTCTTGTAGATTCTTTAGATTACAACTTGCTTTACATTTCCCAATTATGTAAAATGGGTTACAACTGTCTTTTTACGGATACAGGTGTTACTGTCTTTAGAAGAAGTGATGATTCAGTAGCTTTTGAGGGAGTATTAGAGGGTCAGCTATACCTAGTTAATTTCAATAGAGTTGAACTCGATACTTGCTTAATCGCTAAGACTAACATGGGTTGGCTCTGGCATCACCGACTAGCCCATGTTGGGATGAAGAATCTTCACAAGCTTCTAAAGGGAGAGCACATTTTGGGACTAACAAATGTGCATTTTGAGAAAGACAGGATTTGTAGCGCATGCCAAGCAGGGAAGCAAGTTGGCGTTCATCATCCATATATGAACATCTTAACAACTGACAGGCCACTCGAGCTCCTCCACATGGACCTATTCGGCCCGATCGCTTACATAAGCATCGGCGGGAGTAAGTACTGTCTGGTTATTGTGGATGACTATTCTCGCTTCACTTGGGTATTCTTTTTACAGGAAAAATCTCAAACCCAAGAGACCTTAAAGGGATTCTTGAGATGAGCTCAAAATGAGTTCGGCTTGAGGATCAAGAAAATAAGAAGCGATAATGGGACGGAGTTCAAGAATTCACAAATTGAAGGCTTCCTTGAGGAGGAGGGCATCAAGCATGAGTTCTCTTCTCCCTACATGCCACAACAAAATGGTGTAGTGGAGAGGAATAATAGAACTCTATTGGACATGGCAAGAACCATGCTTGATGAGTACAAGACTTCGGATCAGTTTTGGGTCGAGGCGGTCAACACCGCTTGCTACGCCATCAACTGGTTGTATCTACACCGAATCCTCAAGAAGACATCTTACGAACTCCTCACTGGTAAAAAGCCAAATGTTTCATATTTTAGAGTCTTTGGTAGCAAATATTTTATACTTGTTAAAAGAGGTAGAAAGTCCAAATTTGCTCCTAAGGCTGTAGAAGGCTTTTTACTAGGATATGATTCAAACATAAGGGCATATAGAGTCTTTAACAAGTCCACTGGACTAGTTGAAGTTTCTTGTGACATTGTGTTTGATGAGACTAACGGCTCTCAAGTAGAGCAAGTTGATCTTGATGAATTAGATGATGAAGAGGCTCCGTGCGTCGCGCTAAGGAACATGTCCATTGGGGATGTGTGTCCTAAGGAATCCGAAGAGCCCATTCAAGCACAAGATCAACCATCCTCCTCCATGCAAGCATCTCCACCAACTCAAGATGAGGATGAGGCTCAAGATTATGAAGATGAAGATCAAGAAGATGAGCCACCTCAAGAAGACGGCAATGATCAAGGGGGAGATGCAAATGATCAAGACAAGGAAGATGAGCAAGTTCCAAGGCCGCCACACCCAAGAGTCCACCAAGCAATCCAACGAGATCACCCCGTGAACACCATCCTTGGCGACATTCATAAGGGGGTAACCACTAGATCTCGTGTTGCACATTTTTGTGAGCATTACTCTTTTGTTTCCTCTATTGAGCCACACAGGGTAGAGGAAGCACTTCAAGATTCGGATTGGGTGATGGCAATGCAAGAGGAGCTCAACAACTTCATGAGGAATGAGGTATGGCATTTAGTTCCACGTCCTAACCAAAATGTTGTAGGAACCAAGTGGGTCTTTCGCAACAAGCAAGATGAGCATGGTGTGGTGACAAAGAACAAAGCCCGACTTGTGGCCAAGGGATATTCCCATGTCGAAGGTTTGGATTTCGGTAAAACCTATGCACCCGTAGCTAGGCTTGAGTCAATTCGCATTTTACTTGCCTATGCTACTTACCATGGCTTTAAGCTTTATCAAATGGACGTGAAAAGTGCCTTCCTCAATGGACCAATCAAGGAAGAGGTCTATGTTGAGCAACCTCCCGGCTTTGAAGACAGTAAGTATCCTAATCATGTTTATAGACTCTCTAAGGCGCTTTATGGGCTCAAGCAAGCCCCAAGAGCATGGTATGAATGCCTAAGAGATTTTCTTATTGCTAATGGCTTCAAAGTCAGAAAAGCCGATCCTACACTCTTTACTAAAACACTTGCAAATGATTTGTTTGTATGCCAAATTTATGTTGATGATATCATATTTGGATCTACTAACGAATCTACATGTGAACAGTTTAGTAGGATCATGACACAAAAAATCGATATGTCTTTGATGGGGGAGTTGAAGTATTTTCTAGGATTCCAAGTCAAGCAATTCCAAGAGGGCACCTTCATTAGCCAAATGAAGTACATTCAAGACATCCTAACCAAGTTTGGGATGAAGGACGCCAAGCCCATCAAGACACCCATGGGAACTAATGGGCATCTCGATCTCGACACGGGAGGTAAATCCGTAGATCAAAAGGTATACCGGTCGATGATAGGTTCCTTACTCTCTTTATGTGCTTCACGACCGGATATTATGCTTTCCGTATGCATGTGTGCAAGATTCCAAGCCGATCCTAAGGAAACTCACCTTAGGGCTGCAAAACGAATCTTGAGATATTTAGTTTATACTCCTAAGTTTGGCCTTTGGTACCCCAGGGGATCCACATTTGATTTAATTGGTTATTCCGATGTCGATTGGGCAGGGTGCAAAATTAATAGAAAGAGCACATCGGGGACTTGCCAGTTCTTGGGAAGATCTCTAGTTGTCTTGGGCTTCAAAGAAGCAAAATTTTGTGGCTCTTTCAACCGCCGAAGCCGAGTATATAGCCACAGGCCATTGTTTGCGCGCAATTGCTTTGGATGAGGCAAACCCTTAGGGACTATGGTTACAAATTAACCAAAGTTCCTCTTCTATGTGATAATGAGAGTGCAATTCGCATGGCGGATAATCCCGTTGAGCATAGCCGCACTAAACACATAGCCATTCGGTATCATTTTCTAAGGGATCACCAACAAAAGGGGGATATCAAGATTGCATATGTTAGCACCAAAGAACAATTAGCCGATATCTTTACCAAGCCATTGGATGAACAAACCTTTACCAAACTTAGGCATGAGCTAAATATTCTTGATTCTATGAATTTTAAATGATATTTTGCACACATAGCTCATATATATATACCTTTGATCATCTCTTTCATGTGCTATGACTAATGTGTTCTTTCAAGTTCATTTCATGATAAGTCATAGGTTGAAAGGGAAACAGAGTCTTCGGCGAAAACAAGGCTTCCACTCCGCTCCATCGAATCATCCATCCTTCGCCGTCACTCTGCACTAACTCTCCAACTTTGGTATACTCTTCACTCCTTTACTTTCTTCCAAAGGGGGAGAGAGTAGTTTATAAGGGCTTATATTTCACTCAAATATCCGTTTTTGGCGATTCATGCCAAAGGGGGAGCGAGTATTAGCCCAAAGCAAAAGGACCGCACCACCATCAATTTCAAAAAAATGTAGTCTTTCAATTGATATTAAAGTTTTTCAATTGGTATCTTATTTTTGATATAATTGCAAATTAGTATACCCTCTTCAAAATTAATATCTAAAACCCTCTTGAACACTAAGAGGAGGATTTCATTAAGGGGAGTTTTGTTTAGTCAAAGGAAAAGCATTTGAAACAAGGGGAGAAAATTTCAAATCTTTGAAAATGCTTCTCAAAATCTTATTCATTTACCTTTGACTATTTGCAAAAGAACTTTGAAAAGAATTTCCAAAACATTTTGCCAAACAAAACATGTGGTGCAAGCGTGGTCCAAAATGTTAATAAGAAGAAAAGACATCCATGCGCATCTAGTAAGTAATATTTATTGGTTTCATTCTAAGCAACCTTTGCACTTACATTATGCAAACTAGTTCAATTCTGCACTTCCATATTTGCTTTGGTTTGTGTTGGCATCAATCACCAAAAGGGGGAGATTGAAAGGGAAATAGGCTTACACATTTTCCTAATTGATTTTGGTGGTTGAATTGGCCAACACAAATAATTGGACTAACTAGTTTGCTCTAGATTATAAATTTTACAGGTGCCAAAGTTCACAATTGACCAATAAAATGACCAAGAAAGGGTTCAAACAAAGAGAGCAAAAGACAACTGAAGCGTACCCTGGTCTGGCGCACCGGACTGTCCGGTGTGCCACCGGACAGTGTCCGGTGCTCCACTGGACAGTGTCCAGTGTACCAGGTGAAAGGGAATTAGGCTTACACCTAGTTCCTAAAATAATTTTGGTGGTTGAATTGCCCAACACAAATAATTGTACTAACTAGTTTGCTCTAGTGTATAAGTTATACAGGTGCCAAAGGTTCACACTTAGCCAATAAAAATACCAAGTATTGGGTTCGACAAAAGAGCAAAGGGACAGCCGAAGGCACCTCTGGTCTGGCGCACCGGACTGTCCGGTGTGCCACCGGACTGTCCGGTGCACCAGAGGACTACAAACTCCAACTCGCCACCTTCGGGAATTTCTAGAGGCAACTCCACTATAATTCACCGGACTGTCCGGTATACACCGGACAGTGTCCGGTGCTCCAGGGAAGAGCGGCCTCAGGAACTCACCAGCCTCGGGATCGTCCAACGGATAGTCCGCTATAATTCACCGGACATGTCCGGTGTGCACCGGACTGTCCGGTGTGACATCGGTGCAACTGCTATTTCGGCGCCAACGGCTACCTGCAGTGCATTAAATGCGCGTCGGCGCACGCAGAAGTCAGGCACGCGCGTCATGGCGCACCAGACAGTCTACAGTACGTGTCCGGTGCGCCACCGGACATCCAGGCGGGCCCAGAAGTCAGAGCTCCAACGGTCGAAACCCCAAACGGCCTGGTGACGTGGCTGTCGCACCGGACATGTCCGGTGTGCACCGGACTGTCCGGTGCACCATCGAACAGACAGCTCCACCAAACGGCTAGTTTGGTGGTTGGGGCTATAAATACCCCCAACCACCCACCATTCATGGCATCCAAGTTTTCCAGCTTCCAACCACTATACAAGAGCTAGCATTCATTGCAAAGCACACCAAAAGAGATCAAATCCTCTCCCAACTCCACACGAAGCCTTAGTGACTAGAGAGAGTGATTTGTAGTGTTCATTTGAGCTCTTGCGCTTGGATCGCTTCTTTTTCTTTGGCATTCTTTCTTGTGATCAAACACTCACTTGTAATTGAGGCAAGAGACACCAATCGTGTGGTGGTCCTTGCGGGAAGTTTGATTCCCAAGTGATTTGAGAAAGAGAAGCTCACTCGGTCCGAGGGACCGTTTGAGAGAGGGAAAGGGTTGAAAAGACCTGACCTTTGTGGCCTCCTCAACGGGGAGTAGGTTTGCGAGAACCGAACCTCGGTAAAACAAATCCACGTGTCTCACTCTTTATTCGCTTGCGATTTGTTTTGCACCCTCTCTCGCGGACTCAATTATATTGCTAACACTAACTCGTCTCGTAGTTGTGTTTATTTTTGAGAATTTCAGTTTCGCCCTATTCACCCCCCCTCTAGGCGACTTTCAATTGGTATCAGAGCCCGGTGCTTCATTAGAGCCTAACCGCTCGAAGTGATGTCGGGAGATCACACCAAGAGGGAGATGGAGACCGGCGACAAGCCCACTACGAGTCACGGGAGCACTTCATCGGAAGAGTCCCGCACCAAGAGGAAGGAGAAGAAGAAGGACTTCTCCAAACGGAAGGAGAAAAGATCTTCTTCTTCACACCACAAGGAGAAGAAGGAGAAATCTTCTTCCCACAAGTCGCATCGGAAAGGCGACAAGCACAAGAAGATGAGGAAGGTGGTCTACTACGAGACCGACACTTCATCAACATCGACCTCCGACTCCGATGCACCGTCCGTAACTTCTAAGCGCCAAGAGCGCAAGAAGTTTAGTAAGATCCCCTTACACTATCCTCGTACACCTAGACATACTCCATTACTTTCCGTTCCTTTAGGCAAACCGCCAACTTTTGATGGCGAAGATTATGCTAGGTGGAGTGATTTAATGAAATTTCATCTAACCTCACTCCACAAAAGTATATGGAATGTTGTTGAGTTTGGAGCACAGGTACCATCCATAGGGGATGAGGATTATGATACGGACGAGGTGGCCCAAATCGAGCACTTCAACTCTCAAGCTACAACCATACTCCTTGCCTCTCTAGGCAAGGAGGAATACAACAAGGTGCAAGGGTTGAAGAATGCAAAGGAGATTTGGGACCTACTCAAGACCGCACACGAGGGTGATGAACTCACCAAGATCACAAAGCGGGAAACGATCGAGAGGGAGCTCGGTCGTTTTCGTCTTCGCCAAGGGGAGGAGCCACAAGATATGTACAATCGGCTCAAAACCTTGGTGAACCAAGTGCGCAACCTCGGGAGTAAGAAGTGGGACGACCACGAGGTGGTTAAGGTTATTCTAAGATCTCTTATTTTCCTTAACCCCACTCAAGTTCAATTAATTCGTGGTAATCCTAGATACACACTAATGACTCCCGAGGAAGTAATCGGGAATTTTGTGAGCTTTGAATGTATGATCAAGGGCTCAAAGAAGATCAACGAGCTTGATGAACCCTCCACGTCCGAAGCACAACCGGTGGCATTTAAGGCGACGGAGGAGAAGAAGGAGGAGTCTACACCGAGTAGACAACCAATTGACGCCTCCAAGCTCGACAATGAGGAGATGGCTTTAATCATCAAAAGCTTTCGCCAAATCCTCAAGCAACGGAAGGGGAAGGACTACAAATCCCGTTCCAAGAAGGTTTGCTACAAGTGTGGTAAGCCCGGTCACTTCATTGCAAAATGTCCTATGTCTAGTGACAGGGGCGACGACAAGAAGGGAAAGAGGAGAGAAAAGAAGAAGTACTACAAGAAGAAGGGCGGCGATGCCCATGTTTGCCGGGAGTGGGACTCCGACGAGAGCTCCACCGAGTCCTCCTCCGACGAGGACACCGCCAACATCGCCGTCACCAAGGGACTCCTCTTCCCAAATGTCGGCCACAAGTGCCTCATGGCGAAGGACGGCAAAAGGAAGAAGGTTAAATCTAAATCCTCCACTAAATATGAGTCCTCTAGTGATGATAATAGTGATGAGGAAAATAATTTGTGTACCCTTTTTGCCAACCTTAACATGGAACAAAAGGAAAAATTGAATGAGCTAATTAGTGCCATCCATGAAAAGGATGATCTCTTGGACTCCCAAGAGGACTTCCTAATCAAGGAAAACAAGAAACATGTTAAGGTTAAAAATGCTTATGCTCTAGAAATAGAAAAATGTCAAAATTTATCTAGTGAGCTAAGCACTTGCCATGAGACCATTAACAACCTTAGAGATGAAAATGCTAAATTAATTGCTAAGATTGATTCTCATGTTTGTGATGCTTCAATTCCCAGTCTTAGAAATGATAATGATGATTTGCTTGCTAAGATTAAGGAATTGAATGATTCTCTTGCTAGCTTTAGAAATGAGAATGAGAAATTGATTGCTAAGGCCAAAGAATTAGATGTTTGCAATGTTACAATTTCCAATCTTAGAACTAAGAATGATATGTTGCATGCTAAGGTTGTAGAATTAAAATCTTGCAAACCCTCTACATCTACCGTTGAGCACACTTCTATTTGTACTAGGTGTAGAGACGTTGATATCAATGCTATTCATGATCACATGGCTTTAATTAAACAACAAAATGATCATATAGCATTATTAGGTGCCAAAATTGTCGAGCATAACTTAGAGAATGAGAAGTTTAAATTTGCTAGAAGTATGCTCTACAATGGGAGACGCCCTGGCATCAAGGATGGCATTGGCTTCCAAAGGGGAGACAATGTCAGACTTAATGCCCCTCCAAAGAATTTATCTAACTTTGTTAAGGGCAAGGCTCCCATGCCTCAGGATAA
Source organism: Zea luxurians (assembly GCA_029449295.1). Lineage (NCBI taxonomy): Eukaryota > Viridiplantae > Streptophyta > Magnoliopsida > Poales > Poaceae > Zea > Zea luxurians. The sequence continues at coordinate 34,059,676 of JAOPSE010000009.1, read as the reverse complement.
CGAGGGTTACATTTTGTACCCTGCCAGTTATCCCGAGAGCAAAATTAGGAGAACTCATTCTAGGAAGTCTCACTCTGGCCCTAACCATGCTTTTATGTATAAGGGTGAGACATCTAGTTCTAGGCAACCAACCCGTGCCAAGTTGCCTAGAAAGAAAACTCCTAATGCATCAAATGATCATGCTATTTCATTCAAAACTTTTGATGCATCATATGTGCTTACTAACAAATCCGGCAAGGTAGTTGCCAAGTTTGTTGGGGGCAAACACAAGGGTTCCAAGACTTGTGTTTGGGTACCCAAAGTACTTGTTTCTAATGCCAAAGGACCCAAAACCGTTTGGGTACCTAAAGTCAAGAACTAAAAATGTTTTGTAGGTTTATGCATCTGGGGGCTCAAGTTGGATACTCGACAGCGGGTGCACAAACCACATGATAGGGGAGAAAAAGATGTTCTCCTCCTACGAGAAAAACCAAGATCCCCATCGAGCTATCACATTCGGGGATGGAAATCAAGGTTTGGTCAAAGGATTGGGTAAAATTGCTATATCACCTGACCATACTATTTCCAATGTTTTTCTTGTAGATTCATTAGATTACAATTTGCTTTCCGTATCTCAATTATGTCAAATGGCTACAATTGTCTCTTTACTGATGTAGGTGTCACTATCTTTAGAAGAAGTGATGATTCAATAGCATTTAAGGGTGTGTTAGAGGGTCAGCTATACTTGGTAGATTTTGATAGAGCTAAACTCGACACATGCTTGATTGCTAAGACTAACATGGGTTGGCTCTGGCACCGCCGACTAGCCCATGTTGGAATGAAGAATCTTCATAAGCTTCTAAAGGGAGAACACATTTTAGGACTAACAAATGTTCATTTTGAGAAAGACAGGATTTGTAGCGCATGCCAAGCCGGGAAGCAAGTTGGCACTCATCATCCACACAAGAACATCATGACGAGTGACAGGCCACTGGAGCTCCTACACATGGATTTATTCGGCCCGATTGCTTACATAAGCATCGGCGGGAGTAAGTACTGTCTAGTTATTGTGGATGATTATTCTCGCTTCACTTGGGTATTCTTTTTGCAGGAAAAATCTCATACCCAAGAGACCTTAAAAGGGTTCTTGAGACGGACTCAAAATGAGTTCGGCTTAAGGATCAAGAAAATTAGAAGCGACAACGGGACGGAGTTCAAGAACTCTCAAATTGAAGGCTTCCTTGAGGAGGAGGGGATCAAGCATGAGTTCTCTTCTCCCTACACCCCACAACAAAATGGTGTAGTGGAGAGGAAGAATCGAACTCTATTGGATATGGCTAGAACCATGCTTGATGAGTACAAGACACCGGATCGGTTTTGGGCCGAGGCGGTCAACACCGCCTGCTACGCCATCAACCGGTTATATCTACACCGAATTCTCAAGAAGACATCATACGAACTCCTCACCGGTAAAAAGCCCAACATTTCATATTTTAGAGTCTTTGGTAGCAAATGCTTTATTCTTATTAAAAGAGGTAGAAAATCTAAATTTGCTCCTAAGACTGTAGAAGGCTTTTTACTAGGATATGACTCAAACACAAGGGCATATAGAGTCTTTAACAAGTCCTCAGGACTTGTTGAAGTTTCTTGTGACGTTGTGTTTGATGAAACTAATGGCTCTCAAGTAGAGCAAGTTGATCTTGATGAGATAGGTGAAGAACAGGCTCCATGCATAGCGATAAGGAACATGTCCATTGGGGATGTGTGTCCTAAGGAATCCGAAGAGCCTCCACGTACACAAGATCAACCATCCTCCTCCACGCAAGCATCTCCACCAACTCAAAATGAGGACGAGGCTCAAGTTGATGAAGAAGAAGATCAAAGAAATGAGCCACCTCAAGATGATGGCAATGATCAAGGGGGAGATACAAATGTTGAGGATAAGGATGATGAAGAGCCAAGGCCGCCACACCCAAGAGTCCACCAAGCAATCCAACGAGATCACCCCGTCGACACCATCCTCGGCGACATTCATAAGGGGGTAACTACTCGATCTCGGGTTGCACATTTTTGTGAGCATTACTCTTTTGTTTCCTCTATTGAGCCACACAGGGTAGAGGAAGCACTACAAGATTCGGATTGGGTGATGGTAATGCAAGAAGAGCTCAACAATTTCACGAGGAACGAGGTATGGCATTTAGTTCCATGTCCTAACCAAAATGTTGTAGGAACCAAGTGGTTCTTCCGCAACAAGCAAGATGAGCATGGTGTGGTGACAAGGAACAAAGCTCGACTCGTGGCCAAGGGGTATTCACAGGTCGAAGGTTTGGATTTCGGTGAAACCTATGCACCCGTAGCTAGGCTTGAGTCAATTCGCATATTATTAGCCTATGCTGCTTACCATGGCTTCAAGCTTTATCAAATGGACGTGAAGAGTGCTTTCCTCAATGGACCAATCAAGGAGGAGGTCTATGTTGAGCAACCTCCCGGCTTTGAAGACAGTGAGTACCCTAACCATGTCTATGGGCTCTCTAAGGCGCTTTATGGGCTCAAGCAAGCCCCAAGAGCATGGTATGAATGCCTTAGAGATTTCCTTATTGCTAATGGCTTCAAAGTCGGCAATGTCGATCCTACTTTATTCACTAAGACTCTTGACAATGATTTGTTTGTATGCCAAATTTATGTTGATGATATCATATTTGGGTCTACTAACGAATCTACATGTGAAGAATTTAGTAGGATCATGACACAGAAATTCGAGATGTCAATGATGGGGGAGTTGAAGTATTTTCTAGGATTCCAAGTCAAGCAACTCCAAGAGGGCACCTTCATTAGCCAAACGAAGTACACTCAAGACATTCTAACCAAGTTTGGAATGAAGGATGCCAAGCCCATCAAAACACCCATGGGAACAAATGGGCATCTCGACCTCGACACGGGAGGTAAGTCCGTGGATCAAAAGGTATACCGGTCGATGATTGGTTCATTGCTTTATCTATGTGCATCTCGACCGGACATTATGCTTTCCGTTTGCATGTGTGCAAGATTCCAAGCCGACCCTAAGGAATCACACCTTACGGCCGTAAAACGAATCTTGAGATATTTGGCTATACTCCTAAGTTTGGGCTTTGGTACCCTCGGGGATCCACATTTGATTTGATTGGTTATTCGGATGCCGATTGGGCAGGGTGTAAGATTAATAGAAAGAGCACATCGGGGACTTGCCAGTTCTTGGGAAGATCCTTGGTGTCTTGGGCTTCAAAGAAGCAAAATTCCGTCGCTCTTTCTACCGTCGAAGCCGAGCATATTGCTGCAGGCCAGTATTGCGCGCAACTGCTTTGGATGAGGCAAACCCTGCGGGACTATGGTTACAAATTAACCAAAGTTCCTCTTCTATGTGATAATGAGAGTGCAATCCGCATGGCGGATAATCCCGTTGAGCATAGCCGCACTAAACACATAGCCATTCGGTATCATTTTCTTAGGGATCACCAACAAAAGGGGGATATCGAGATTTCATACATTAATACCAAAGTTCAATTAGCCGATATCTTTACCAAGCCTCTTGATGAACAAACTTTTACCAAACTTAGGCATGAGCTCAATATTCTTGATTCTAGGAATTTCTTTTGCTAAGTTTGCACACATAGCACACAAGTATACCTTTGATCAAGTCTCTTTTGTATATGCTATGACTAATGTGTTTTCAAGTGTATTTCAAACCAAGTCGTAGGTATATTGAAAGGGAATTGGAGTCTTCGGCGAAGACAAAGGCTTCCACTCCACTCTACTACCCATCCTTCGCCGTCACTCCGCTTCACTCTCCGTCTTTGGTATAATCTTCACTCATTTATTTATGATCAAAGGGGGATAAAGTACCAAAGGGCCTATATTTCATTCCAAGTATCCGTTTTTGGCGATTCATGCCAAAGGGGGAGAAAGTATTGGCCCAAAGCAAAAGGACCGCACCACCACCCTAATTTTAATTTTTTAAAATTAATGATTTTCAATTGGTAAATTTCAAATTGGCATCTCTTTGTGTTCTAAAGGGGGAGCAAGTAGTATTTTCAAAACCTAATATCTTAAAACCCTCTTGAACACTAAGAGGAGGATCTCATTTAGGGGGAGTTTTGTTTAGTCAAAGGAAAGCATTTCAAACAAAAGGAGAAATTTCAAATCTTGAAAATGCTTCTCAAAAATCTTATTCATTTACCTTTGACTATCTTGCAAAAAGACTTTGAAAAGAATTTACAAAAGAATTTGCAAAAACAAAACATGTGGTGCAAGCGTGGTCCAAAATGTTAAAAATAAAGAAACAATCCATGCACATCTAGTAAGTAACATTTATTGGCTCAATTCCAAGCAACCTTTGCACTTATATTATGCAAACTAGTTCATTTATGCACTTCTATATTTGCTTTGGTTTGTGTTGGCATCAATCACCAAAAAGGGGGAGATTGAAAGGGAATTAGGCTTACACCTAGTTCCTAAAATAATTTTGGTGGTTGAATTGTCCAACACAAATAATTGTACTAACTAGTTTGCTCTAGTGTATAAGTTATACAGGTGCCAAAGGTTCACACTTAGCCAATAAAAAGACCAAGTATTGGGTTCGACAAAAGAGCAAAGGGACAGCCGAAGGCACCTCTGGTCTGGCGCATCGGACTGTCCGGTGTGCCACCGGACATGTCCGGTGCACCAGAGGACTACAAACTCCAACTCGCCACCTTCGGGAATTTCTAGAGGCAACTCCACTATAATTCACCGGACTGTCCGGTGTACACCGGACAGTGTCCGGTGCTCCAGGGAAGAGCGGCCTCAGGAACTCGCCAGCCTCGGGATCGTCCAACGGATAGTCCGCTATAATTCACCGGACATGTCCGGTGTGCACCGGACTGTCCGGTGTGACATCGGTGCAACGACTATTTCGGCGCCAACGGCTACCTGCAGTGCATTAAATGCGCGCCACCGCGCGCAGAAGTCAGGCACGCGCGTCATGGCGCACCGGACAGTCTACAGTACGTGTCCGGTGCGCCACCGGACATCCAGGCGGACCCAGAAGTCAGAGCTCCAACGGTCGAAACCCCAACGGCCTGGTGACGTGGCTGTCGCACCGGACATGTCCGGTGTGCACCGGACTGTCCGGTGCACCATCGAACAGACAGCTCCACCAAACGGCTAGTTTGGTGGTTGGGGCTATAAATACCCCCAACCACCCACCATTCATGGCATCCAAGTTTTCCAGCTTCCAACCACTATACAAGAGCTAGCATTCATTGCAAAGCACACCAAAAGAGATCAAATCCTCTCCCAACTCCACACGAAGCCTTAGTGACTAGAGAGAGTGATTTGTAGTGTTCATTTGAGCTCTTGCGCTTGGATCGCTTCTTTTTCTTTGGCATTCTTTCTTGTGATCAAACACTCACTTGTAATTGAGGCAAGAGACACCAATCGTGTGGTGGTCCTTGCGGGAAGTTTGATTCCCAAGTGATTTGAGAAAGAGAAGCTCACTCGGTCCGAGGGACCGTTTGAGAGAGGGAAAGGGTTGAAAAAGACCCGGCCTTTGTGGCCTCCTCAACGGGGAGTATGTTTGCGAGAACCGAACCTCGGTAAAACAAATCCACATGTCTCACTCTTTATTCGCTTGCGATTTGTTTTGCACCCTCTCTCGCGGACTCAATTATATTGCTAACACTAACCCGTCTCGTAGTTGTGTTTATTTTTGAGAATTTCAGTTTCGCCCTATTCACCCCCCTCTAGGCGACTTTCACCAGGGAACTCAGCTCCAAACTTGTCACCTTCGGGAAAATCAGAGGGCGCTCCGCTATAATTCACCAGACTGTCCGGTGAGGCACCGGACTGTCCGGTGGCGCACCGGACTGTCCGGTGTGCCAGCGGAGCAACGGCTACTTCAGCACCAACGGTCGACTACAACCGCATTCAATGCGCTACAGTGCACACCAGAGTCAGAGCAGCGTCAGAAGGCGCACCTGACAGTCTACAGTACTTGTCCGGTGCACCACCGGACAGCCAGAAGACCCCAGCTGTCAGAGCTCCAACGGTCGAACCCTAACGGCCGGGTGACGTGGCTGGCGCACCGGACAGTGTCCGGTGGCGCACCGAACTGTCCGATGCGCCATTCGACAGCATCCTCCACCAATCGGCTAGTTTGGTGGTTGGGGCTATAAATACCCCCAACAACCCCACCATTCATTGCATCCAAGTTTTCCACCTTCCAACACATTACAAGAGCTATAGCATTCAATACAAGACACACCAAAAAGATCAAATCCTCTCCCAAGTCCTTAGTTCAATTCCAATCAAATAGTGACTAGAGAGAGTGACATTTGTGTTCATTTGAGCTCTTGCGCTTGGATTGCTTCTTTTCTTTCTCATTCTTCTTGTGATCAACTCAATTGTAACCGAGGCAAGCGACACCGATTGTGTGGTGGTCCTTGTGGGGACTTAGTGTCCTGTGTGATTGAGAAGAGAAGCTCACTCGGTCTAAGTGACCGTTTGAGAGAGGGAAAGGGTTGAAAGAGACCCGGTCTTTATGACCACCTCAATGGGGAGTAGGTTTGCAAGAACCGAACCTCGGTAAAACAAATCCTTGTGTCTCACTCCTTATTTGCTTGCGATTTGTTTTTCACCCTCTCTCTCGGACTCGCTTATATTTCTAACGCTAACCCGGCTTGTAGTTGTGCTTAAACTTTGTAAATTTCAGATTCACCCTATTCACCCCTCCTATAGGCGACTTTCACTTAGACGTCGGCAGCACCCTCGGCGGTTGTCCTGACCTACGGCAGATGTCTTAGTACTCAAAGCTATTACATCTCGCTATCAAGAGGGTACCATTACAAACAAGACTCCGGGTCCATTCCCGCAGGAATGAACAACCTCCACACCGGAAGGCCTGCGGGATAACGAGCTCCGAGCGACTCGCCGGCGACCACTGCGCCAGCAGCGACAACGACCTCCGCCTCGGGTGGCTAGACAACATCAGTGATTGCTTCAGAGCAAACACTACTAAGAAAAGGCCCTCGTCCCCATCCCCCGTCCGAGGGGGCAAGGACAAGCCATTAAGGCCAAAAGGCCGGAGGTCTGGATCCAGGTGGCGCTGGTGGTCTCGTCGGTAGAGGCAACCGCTTCGGTAGAGGAAGCCTCACCTATGGCGACCACCACCACCTCAGCACCGACGACAGCGGCCACCTGCCCACCAACACCGCACCGGCGATCGGCGGCCGCCCCAAAGCGCACCGGCAGGTCCTCACTCCCGTCCTCACCGAGGCTGTCCCAGAACACGAGCACCGCCCTCGCGGTGTACGACGTGTTGGGTGGCCCCCCAGTACAGCAGACAGCGCAAGGAGGACCTGGACATAGCCGGCCTGCGCGCGGTGCGACCGACGCCCGTGCGGCGGACGGACATCCACGCTCCGCCCCAGCGGTAGGAGGAGGCATCGAAAGCAGCGCCAGGGCCGCTCAGGCTGGGGAGCCAGAGACGCGGCAGCTAACAGCGCCACAGGCAGCGAATGCCCTTCTCCCCCGATCATTGAGGGAAGGAGCGGGCCGCTGCCCACGCGGAAGTGGCCCCCGACTCGGTGCACCCTCCTCCCCAGCACGGATGATGAACATCCTTGAAGCTGAGGGTGGGGGGGAGGCCACGGCCCAGCTCGCTCTTCCCCGCCACGAGGCCTGCGGTCATCATCCTAGGTGACCGCCGGTAGGGGACTGCAGCCGGGCTGCGTGATGAAAATCCTTGAAGCCGAGCGATGACTAGAGAGCGCCAACCCACACGGGTTTACGCTCCTCCAACAGCAGCAAGAAGAAGGCAACACGGGTGCGCCCCATCTGGGGGCTCGGAAGGTGGAAGGGCGCGATGGATGCGAGGAGTGTGAAGGCATGGCTACCCCCCGAGGGGGTTGGTCCCTTTTTAAAGGCAGATCTCCTCACTCGCACCCCCAAGCATCACGGGCAAAGCCTCCACCGACGTGCTCCAGGGTTCCCACCCCACGACACGGGGGCTGGGTCCCACACGTCATGCGAGCTGACCCAAAACGCGAAGGGGGCAAACCGCCACACGCGAAGCATGTAACCGCCCTGCGGTTATAAGCGTTCCTGCATCATCGCCGAAACCAGCGGTCGGAAGGGCGGGCCGCCACGCGGGGAGCATGCAACCGCACCACGGTTGCGCACCCTTTCGGCATTGTCGCATCCGGAGGTCCAGCACGGAGGCCCGGTCCCACATGTCATGCAACCGGCGCGCCGGTCACCGCGTGCAAGGAAACCGCACCGCCATCTGTGCCAATGCTGCGTCTTCTCGACTGCGGAACCAACACAGTGACTCAAGGCAGCCCTGCGCGTGACCCAACAGTACCCAGTAAGTGTGACGGTCACGGGTCACTCAGCCGCGGGGATAGGCACGATGGTCGATATGATCAGAGGCGGGCCGGCAGTAATTGCAGCAACAGGCGTGCGGAAGCAGCGGTCCAATCACCTAAAGGTTCGCACCCTCTCCCATAGCATAAAAAACGACGCACCCGTGTTCCGTTCCTCGAACGACTCGCGCATGCGCAACAGACGCCCCGCGACTCGCTCGTCCTGTCGCATTAACTCCTTGGCAGGGCAAGCGACACCTCCGGCAGGCGAAGCGGGCGCCGTTTTGTCTCCGTCATGATGACCGCGTCAAAAAAGGTGCGCCACCTTATTTAAATTTATATCCTTTTTCTTTTCCCTTCTCTCTCTTGCCATAGGGACCGGGAAAGGGGATAATGCGAAAAGGATCCTTCTCGGCGAAGGAAACGGGCCCCGAGCCCTCCTACTGATCAGGGGTTCGAAGGTTGCGCCCTCCGGGGTTCGGTAACTGCCCCAGAGCACTTGGGCTCCGAGCCCTTTACTGATCAGAGGTTCAAAGGCTGGCCCCTCAGAAGGGTTCGATAGCCGCCCCAAAGCACGCAGAGTCAGGGATGACCATGGGTACGTCCGTTACATGGCCGAGGCTCCGGCTATGCTCCCGAGGTACCCTAGGACATTTCTGAGACCAGCGGGAACGATTTGTAATGGAATCCCATCGGAGGGAGGCATCGAGCCCTTGGATCCTATCGAATGGGTCTGGGTCCAGCAAATCACCTGTAGGTACTTTTGGAGCACGCCTTTGGGCCCCTAGCCGACCCTTAGCGAACGGGGCTCGGACGTCCACTCGGATCACCCATTACCAGCTCACCAGAAACACCATGTTCAGTGCCCCCCAGGGGTAACATGGCGCTTTCCCCCCCTTCCTCCTTGCGAAAAGGCGATGAAGGGGCGTACAATAAAAGTCGAGACGGTCCTTGATCATCCTCTCGCTCCGTGCAGAGGCTCGGGGGCTGCTCCCGCACCAGGCTACGGCCAAACCGTTGACCACGTCGACAAACCAGCTCAAAGACTCGGAGCCTGACCGTGCACCCAGGCTGCGGCCGGGCCGCATGAGAGAACAACAAGGCTGACTGAGGCATCGCAAAAAGGATTAAGACCTCAGAGGAGTCAAACCACTCTTCCGAGGCCTCGGGGGCTACACCCGGCGGGTGCGCTCGCGCGCACCCACCGGAACAAAGCATAATCGAGAAGGGTCGGTCCCCTTACAAAAAATCCGGCAGAACCTCCAAGCGAGTACCTACACTCCCTTCGAGGCTCGGGGGCTACTGTAGGGGACCGTAATTAGGGGTACCCCTAATGCACCTTAATCTGGCTGGAAAACATCTTCAGAACAATCCATAAACGACCGATAAAGCGCAGGCTTCGTCTATCAAGGGATGCGACCTCATTCGAGCCCAGCCTTGGGCAAGGACAGTAGTCCCGGATGAATTCACGCCTCGCCCGAGGGTCCCCTCAGTCAGCAGACGCACCCTTGGCTCGCCCGAAGCCCAGCTCAGGTAGACTTTGTCGTGCAGCGACCTCGTCTGAATCGCCTTACCAACCGACCGTATCACATGCGCATTTCATGCGGAGATCGCCTGACAGCTTATCCTGACACACGTGCCTCTGTCGGCAAGGTCGAAGTGACCGCAGTCACTACGCCCCCCCCTTTACTGACCGTTCTGACAGGAAAACAACGCCATTCACTCCACTCCGGCAACTGTGTCAGCCACCAGGGAAAGACTAACAATAGTCGTGACCTTCCCCAAGTTCAGCCTCGGGCGAAGTAGCGAGCTCCGCCTCGCCCGACCCCAGACCTCGGCCTCGGCCTCGGGAGAAGGACTACGCCTCGCCCGACCCCAGGCCTCGTCCTCAGCCTCGGCCTCGGGAGAAGGACTCCGCCTCGCCCGACCCCAGACCTCGACCTCAGCCTCAGTCTCGGGAGAAGGACTCTGCCTCGCCCGACCCTAGGCCTTGGTCTCAGCCTCGGCCTCGGGAGAAAGACTCTGCCTCGCCCGACCTTAGCCTCGGTCTCGGAGGAGTCGTCGCCTCGCCCGACCTCAGCCCCAGCCTTGGAGGAGTCGCCGCCTTGCCCGGCCTCGGCCTCGTATCAGCTACGCTACTGGGGATCCATCATTACCCTACCCCTAGCTAGCCGCCTCGGGCTACGAAGGAACAAGACTGGTGTCCCATCTAAGTTACCTCGGTAACAGGTAATGATGGCTCCCTGCGTGCGCCCATGATGTCAGGTGCTCTCAAACTCCCTACGGAAGCAAGGAAACGTCAGCAGGATCCATGCTGCACCGCCAGATATGCATCTACAGGGCTCAAGGCGTTTCTTCGACGGCCACGTTGGTACACCTACAGGGATCAAGACACCCCTCCGACGGCCACGTCGGCGCATCTACAGGGCTCAAGGCACTCCCCCGACGGCCACGTTATTATCTGTACAGCGCTCAGGACACTTCCCTACCAGCCACGTTAGCTCATAGCTACACCCCTATTATACAGCTGGGCATCTCCTTGCATCTATAAAAGGGATGTCTAGGGCCCCGAGAAAGGGGGGAGGGGAGGAGAGGAACGTGCAACGTACGAACACACGGACACACGACACTGACGAGCGGAGGCAGCCAGAGTAGGAGAGACGTGGTACAGGCAGCCTCAGACGACTCGTCTCAAGGCTGAACCCTCTCTTTCTCTCTCTCGCTCTCGCTCTCCCGCAACCCTTGTAACCCCTACTGCAAGCGCCCTCTGGTGCAGGATAATATAAGCCTCATCCCAACGCTTGTATTCCATCTTGCATCGACCCATCTAGACAGGGGCACGCGACACTAAAATTTTACTAGTCGGTCCAGCTGAGGGTCCCCAGGTCCGAAACACCGACACATACTCTCAAATATATTGTACAAATTTTAGTTTTATTAAATCTATTATTTAAAATATTATAATAGATAGAGATGAGAGAAACTTTATATATAGATGATCCAGTATCATCGTCTATATTTAAAATAGTGGAACGTTAATGCCACGACTACCCAGCGCCGTGCTTCAAAAATTTGGAGCTAACCACTAGACCACATGTATTTTAGTGTTTAGAAATATAAAATAATTATATTTGAATAAATATCGTAATATCTACTTATATGATATGAAAACCGTAGCAAAGCACGAACATCTAGTTAGTAAGACAATAATTACAATACGAGCGAGAATCAAACATTCATCATTTTTTATTCAGATTCTAGTTTCTGCATTTTTTTCTTCTATAGTTCACAATTTTACTATTAGAATGAGATCAAAGAGACTCCAAAAGTATGTTAGATATATATAGCTAGTTATTGGTTATGCTAAAATTTAATCTGGGTTTACTATATTTAGCTAACAACTAGTTAGGGACTTACTTTTTTATAAAAAAAATAGCTCACATAATCGGGCTAGTTTTTAGGTTGCTCACCATTAACCCTTAAAAACAAATAACATCAAACTCTTTTTGTTTGAGCTATAGTTTATGAAGTTTTTGATACTGAGAAATAAGTGATAAGTTTTTAAAGATATTATTAGCCTTTTAAGCTTAGAAAGCCACAGAAAAAACAATAAAACAAAGTATTTCAGATTTATATATAAACTTAGTTATTTTCTAGAAGCTAGACTAGAAAAAAGTATGGCTTTCACGCTTAGGGCAACTCCTGCAGGCCGTGTAAACGGACATGCAAAACACTGTTTTATACTGTAGACAACACTATTTGCATAGTGAAGTTTAAGATAGAAGTGGATATAGGCTTAGACGGTGACGACAAGCTCAACCAAAAGATATTGCTACACGCAAGTGAAGATCATCCACCAGATTACGATATTGTTTCTACTTTTTAGACTGATACAACACGATCCTAAAACACTTCGCTTATAATTCACTAAAATTAAAACACAGCATCAGATCAAGCTCGACCTGTATATAAAGTCTAGTATTACAACTACATAAAATTTATAATTCACTAAAATTAAAAACATTAAATACAACGAGCTTTTTTGCCAGGCCGGTCTAAATCCGGCTCATGCATGCGAGCCGTGGAGGGCCGTAATGCCAAAATTAAGGTTTTATCCTGTCCTCTTTTTAGGCCGTGCTAACCAGGCTCAAATATCTTCCTGCTAGACTGTACTTTGAGCTACTAATTTCAAATCGTGGTCATGCTAACCCAGAAATCCCGATCCATATCCTCAGCAAGTCTATCTGAAGTCTCTTCGGTGCCGCTGCAGTGTGCAGTGTAGTGTGGTGTGCAGAGCGCGAGGTACGCAGGACACGTTCATCTCATCATCCCGTCCATGGCATCGCCGAACAAACCGTGACGGAAAGCCGCCGCTGTTCTTTCCCGTTTCTTCACTAGTTTACTGGCAAAAGACAACAGTCCGTCCCCCAGCGCAGCACCACGATCTCCATCCCCCAATCCTGCGCCTCCGCCTCCGCCTTACCACGCCGCACGTTCTGGTCCCCGTGCCGCCGGTGCGCTCCTGGGCCCTGGCACGCGGATCGCCTCAACCAAATCGACACTCGCGCTGACGCGCGATCCCGCTCCCTCTAGTTAAGCTCTGGATCGACTCGCCCCCGCCGCCGCCCTCATGGCACTGGTTCGCCCCGAGCATCCAAATCCGGCAGCCCGTCGCCCGCGGCTCGTCGTGCTCCTCCTGCTCGCCTTCTTCGCCCTTCAGCTCCTCGTCTTCGTCGCCTTCCGCGCAGTGCGCCCCCCTCCCGCCCCACCCTCCGCCTCCGCCGCCGCCGTGCCGGTGTTGGCGTCGGTGCCGACGCGCCGAGACGAGAACGATTCGCGCTGCGGTGGCGGCCTCGTGTACGTTTACGACCTCCCCGAGGCCTTCAACGAGGACCTGCTCGGGATGTGCGACGCGCTGGCGCCGATGTACTCGCTGTGCCCCTACCTCGCCAACGACGGGCTCGGGTTCCCTGCGGGCGGGACCAACCTGTCGTCGCTCCTGCCGCGGCAGCTGCTCGGGTCGTGGTACGCGTCCGACCAGTTCGCGCTGGAGCACATCGTGCACCGCCGCCTGCTCTCCCACCGCTGCCGCACGACGGACCCGGGGCGCGCCGCGGCGTACTTCGTGCCATTCTACGCGGGGCTCGCCGTGGGCCGCCACCTGTGGGCGGCCAACGCCACCGGCGCTGACAGGGACAGGGACTGCGTCGCGCTGCTGTCGTGGCTCCACGCGCAGCCGTGGTACCGGCGGTCCCACGGCTGGGACCACTTCATCGCGCTTGGCCGCATCACGTGGGACTTCCGCCGCACGACGGACGCCGGGTGGGGCGGCAGCTTCCTCACCATGCCCGGGGTGGCCAACGTCACCCGCCTCGTCATCGAGCGCGACCCCTGGGACGGCATGGACGTCGGCATCCCGTACCCGACCGGGTTCCACCCGCGCACCGCCGCCGACGTGCGCGCGTGGCAGCGGTACGTCGCGCGGCGCCCGCGCCCCAGGCTCTTCGCCTTCGCCGGCGCGCCGCGGTCGGCCATCAAGGGCGACTTCCGCGCGCTGCTGCTGGAGGAGTGCCAGGCGGCCGGGGCCTGCGGCGCGCTGGACTGCGCCGAGGGCAGGTGCATCAAGAACAACGCGCTCGTCATGGAGCTCTTCATGGGCGCCAGGTTCTGCCTGCAGCCGCGCGGGGACAGCTTCACGCGGCGGTCGCTGTTCGACTGCCTGGTGGCGGGCGCCGTCCCCGTGCTGTTCTGGCGGCGGAGCGCGTACCTGCAGTACGGGTGGTACCTGCCCGTTGACGGGCGCGAGGGGGAGTGGTCCGTGTTCATCGACCGCGACCAGCTCCGCGCGGGGAACCTCACGGTGCGCGGCGTGCTGGCGGATATCCCGGAGTCGCGGGTACGGCTGATGCGGAAGCGCGTGGTGAAGATGATCCCGGGGCTTGTGTACTCCGCGGCGGGCGTGGAGGGCATCGGCGGCGGCATGAAGGACGCCGTGGACGTCATGGTCGATGGCATGCTGCGGCGGGTCGCTGAGCAGCGCCCGAGATGGCGGACGACGTGATTTTAGCTTCTGCAACAGAGCAAATTGATCATTCATTTTTTTACTGGGGTTTTTCCACACAAAAAAAACTACACTTTAGGGCTAGTTTGGGAACACTAATTTTCCATGGGATTTTCATTTTCCCAAGGGAAATTAGTTCATTTTCCCTTGGGAAAATGAAAATCCCATGGGAAATTAGTGTTCCCAAACTAGCCCTTACTCGAGTGTTCCAACACTCGATTTTTTCCCTTTCTCTTCTCTTCCTATCTCTCTTTTCTCCATCTTAAGCGAGTTTAGAAGAAATTATGTGCTATCCCTCTCTTTCCTCCATCTTGAGTAAGTTTTGAAGAAATTCTGGGAAGACGAGCAGATCAGACGATGGGAGAAAAGGCGGCGAGGCGGAATCGACGATGACGCCATCAAAGCGGACGGAGGTCACCGCTGATACCATATGATTTCATCGGAGTTCCGTCGTCCGTGTCAAAAGAAGGAAGATGAGAAGAAGAAAAAAAAAACGTGAAAAGAGCTCAAAACAAACTCTCGGAGTGAGATATAGAGATACATTCTTTTTTTTTCCTTCCAAATTCTTTGTGGGATGCTGCGGCTCTAGCTGTAAATTTAAACTCATTTACAACAGAATCAGAGAGTGTGAATCCGTGTACGATGAACTGCATGCTCGTGACTCAGCTGCAGATTGGGCGCCGTGAGTGTTGAAGTTTGCACCAGTTGACGGGCTACATACATTTAATTTTGGTACTATAATCTTTTCTCGTAGTAGTAGCAGCACCATATTTGACCAGGAATGTATAGTTGTGCTCACCATGCATTTCAGAAATATATACGTACTACATCGCTGTGCTCAGACTCAAGAGTCAGGGTGAATGAGTGATTGGCTCCTCGATCTCATCTCGGCATGTCACCATAGACCCAACACTCTCTGCCTCTGGCGCTCTTTTAATCTCTTGCAGCTGGCAGCCTGCCAGGAAAATGGAGCGGGGAATCAATTGGGCAGATCAATAAAAAAAATTAAAATTGTCCCGTATGCCGTATCCAACGCGGTAGACGGCGGTTTGGAGCATTTACCGTGGACGGAAGTCCAGCCGAGTCTTTCAACGGTTCGGAACAGTATTGAGACAGCAGAATCTGCGCTTACTAGTCCTGTACATGTAGCATGCGGACGTGCAATGCAAGTGCAGAAGATGCCTTACGTGTTAGCAAGTAGTATAGTGCCTTTGTGGAATGTTGGTTTTGGTGGCGCTACTGCATTGCAGGACAACTTCTATGTCGTTTGCCACAAGCTTCCCGTGCTTTTGTATGGCGTGCTTTCTAGTAGAGCTCCTTACACCATGTGTCATCATTTCAATTTGGATTCTAAGGCAAACAGACTGGTAGTACTATTTATACTCTGAATTCTTTATGGTGTGCTTTAACTGTAGTATAGCTGAAGCAGATCACAGATGGCTAGGCTGTGTCTGCACTCTGCGGACGTATACGGGAGGCAGCGTCGATAGATAGATTTATCTAAATGATGGGGGCCAGACTCAGAGCAAGACTTTTTTTACCCTCCCTGTTTTGGGCCTCTTTAAATAGAATACTCCACGGCCTACACAAACATCATCAGCTCTAGCCTTATGGGCACTAACCTCCTAATGGGCCAGAGGATGAAAACGTAGGGGAACGTAACGGTGGAAAAACCCTCCAACCACTTTTAAATCCATATTTTAATCTAATATCTGGAACGGTAACTGTATCGTTGGTCAGGAAAGCGAAACCAGGAGTAATGGGATGACAAGGTTCAGATAAACTGTGTTCGTTCTGATAGCATAACAAGGTTTAGATAAACTGTGTTCATTCAGCTAAGAATAGGAAACTATGTTCTGAATTTGTGTTCGTTTTGAAACTGTATTCTAAACTGTGCAAACTGTGTTCTGAAACATGAGCCAAGGCGCCAGATGATTTCGCCCACGGTCGGAGAGAGGTGTTTTTTTTTGTAGGGGCAAAAGTGTCCGATGAAAAACTGGCATCACAATCAAATAATTTTATGTTTCAAATAACTCCTAAATGACATTTTTATCTGTAAACATATGATTGATAGTGGCCTCTTAGCGAAACGTGTTGCTATAATAGTATTCGACCGAATCCTACGTTTCATAATAGCAGAAATTCGAATTTCTCCTCACCTGGTACAAGGCCACAGCAGCTCTATGGATCGCACCACCTTTCCGAGCCGGCAATGATCTCTCTCTCCCACCCCCCGTCCCACAGCACCTGGTAAAGCTTCTCTGCCGCTGCCCAAACCAGCACCAGCTTGCCATCAGTCGATCGACCACTAGTGATTTTGCTAGTGGCGACCGCGCACGCTGATGGCTGCGGACACAGTGTCCACTCCAACGGCACTGCTGAGGGACAGATAGGTTTGCGCTTGCGGTGCCTCTGTTCTGTGTGTTTCGCCTGTACTGCGACGCTCAAACGCTCCCTTTCTAGCTCCCCATCATTGTCAAGCTGCTGAACGTGAAATGCAGCGATTCATCAGGGTCAACGCACGATAGCCCCAACGAATTCAGGATCCATCATCACACGGTCCAGGAACAGAGTCAGGACTCTGGATCCATCACGAGACGAGTTGCGGTTGCAGTATTGCGGACTTGCAGGATAAAAACTGGTCGACTGTTGGGAACGTTTAGTCCTCGTGATTAGTTAAGACTGTGTTCAGTTAACGTGGGCGGCGCATCGTTTAACCAACAGACTCTAAATACGTGTTTTGTTCGAGGAATGAGGTAGTCGATAATCTTTTTCACTCGTCACTTTCTTCTTTGGTTGGTGGAATAAAATGAATTGATTCGTCCTTATTTTATTCTTTATATGTCGATAATTAGTAATAATATGATAAATAAGTTCATTCCACCAAATTCATAGAATGCATTATCTAATCTAGAATAGATTAGCTCTTCAAACCAAACCCATGCTAAGTTCATGATGGTCACAGTCATGTTCACGACGGTCACGTGCCTTCAAATGTTTCGTTCGAGTCGCGTGCGAGGCGAGCTGCAAAGGACCTCGGGGTCGAGTTGCAGACCTGCAGTACCAGCTTGTGTAAAAAAAAATCTGCCAGGGTTCCATCTCCATGCCACCGGCACCAGATGCTTCTGATTCCACTTGTCCTTGGCTCCTTGCTAGCTTCTGTTCTCTGAGTTTAGGGTATAGATTTGCACATAATCCCATCGTTTTTCAACGTGTTGAAACGCTGACAGGAGTCCGGAGTCCCAGTCTCGCACATGCAACGCTTTGTTAGGGCCGCCTGCAGCATTAGCCACCTATGTTCCAGGATTCCAACACGTTGACCCGTTCCAGGAGTCAGGAGGGCAAGGCTCGTCAACAGCTACAGCTTGAATTGAAAGCATCTCCCTCAATAACTCGTACCCGGTAGGGGGAATACACAAAACAGCACTATTTTAAGATAGTGTTTAGGAAATAGCACTTATTGTCAAACAATTCAAAGAACAACACTGGTTTCATCAAATAAATTTAGAAAACAACACTTCGTCTATATTTCTCATTCTTTTATTTCTCACCTCACAAACAAATGGACCAGATTGCCATTATCATTTAATAGCCTTATTTTTAAATCTATTTTATCCATAAGAGGAACATAAATGCATACAGACATATGGGCTCTACTTTTATATTATAATATACGCTCTAGCTTAGAGTTGGTTTCACGGGCTTATTGCGGAAGCTTTCTTTTGCTGCTTAAATGAGCATAGCATCATTAGTTTCGTTAGATTGGGTCACATACAAGCAGTTGTAGATGCCATTAAAGAGTATGACCTTACTGATATTTGGTGACCACCGACCTTTATAAAGGAAGAAGTCTACGTTTAACCATTGAACATCAAAACTACATTTTGGAAAGGGAGTAGTTTTAAAAGAACATACAATTTTTTTAATAAGGCAAGTGATTGAAGTTTTTGAAAAAAACAACCACGCTAAAAAAAGCACGGAAGAGGTACGGACCTTTCGGTGAACCAATTATGTTTAATTTTAATAGTTCGATGTCGAATATACCTAGGTTTAAAGTTCAATAATTGAATCTAGACCTTTGTTAGAGAATTTAGACTTGACCCAAATAATAATTCCTGTAAACCCCAAATGTCCACTCGTATGGTGGAAGCTTTAGTACCACATTGCTACTTTAGATGGAGTGGGTCTAACTTAAATAGTTGAGTTGTCTCCATCCGGTTGAAGCCATTGAGGAGAGAAAAGGGGAGAACCCACGCGAGGCTTCCGTGAGCGGCTTTCTTTTGCTACTTGATATGTTTGCATACATCAAGAATATTGTGCTGGCCTATTTTGGTAAGCAATTATTCTCGTATTAATTGTGATTGATTGTCACGTCAGTGTGGTGATTACGCGGTTTATTACTTAATTGTTTTGGCCGTGTCGTGTGTACATATTGAAGGCGAGATGTCGTCCCTCGGAACAAACTTTCTCCTCCTCATACCAGAGCGCTGATCTCATCTTCCCTATACCGCCGCTGACATGTCATCGGGATTGGGAGAGCAGGATCTTCGAAGCCTACGTTCTCCTGTGTCTCTGCATCGAGTGGGAGTTATATCACTGCATGGGGTGGGAGCTATATTAGATTTTTGAGAAGCGACGTCACGACTGCCCATTGTCCTTCTGCTTCCTCCACGCCAACGTCGTCGTCCTCGCTGTTCTGCTTCCCCTACTTTTACATTGTTCCAGCACCGACAATCCCAGCATGAGAATGAATATACTGCCTCTGTCATTCATTCTCATATTTAATGTCACTAGTGCTAGTTTGTGAACTGCTAGTGAGTTATACATATACGAAACATGTTGTTGTTTCTTGTATTATTATTATCATAATTAATTTGTTAATCACTAAATTATTGTTATTTTCCAACTTCTTCCTTCGTAAAAATATATGCCTATTTTTATATTTAACACTAAAAATAAAGCTTGTATATTTTATCTATTTATGTTTTTCTTATAGACATAAAATATTAAAAAGAGGAAGAGGGCTACGAAATGATAGGAGAGAAAAAAACGAGAACCCACGCGTCGTGAGTGGCTTTCTTTTGCTACTTGATATGTTTGCATGCATCAAGAATATTGCATTAGCCTATTTTTGTCATTAATTATTCTCATATTTATTATGATTGGTTGTCACATCAGTGCTATGATTACTCGGCTTATTACTTAGCTGTTTTGGCCGGTGGTGTGTATATATTGAAGGCGGGAGATGTCGTCCCTAGAACAGACTTTCTCCTCCTCACACCAGAGCGCTGCCCTCATCTTCTCCATACCGTCGCGACTGCTCACTCTCCGTCTCGTCAACGTTATCGTCCTTACTAGTCTGCTACCCCTATTTTTATGTTGTCCTAGCACCGACAATCCCACTATGAGAATGACTATATTGCCTCTGTTGTTCATTCTCATATTTATTCTGTCACCGACGCTAGTTTGTAAACTGCTATTGAGTTATACATATACGAAACATGTTGTTTCTTGTATTATTATTATCGGAATCATTTTTTCATCACTAAATCATTGTTATTTCTAACTTCTTACATAAAAAAATATGTGCCTGTTTTTTATGTTTAACACTAAAAATGAAGCTAGTACATTTTACCTATTTATGTTTTTCTTATGAACAGAAAAGATTAAAAAGTGGAAGAGGGCTACGAAATGACAGGAGTAATTTGGTCTATTTATATATGGTGCAAGCAATGAAAGGATACAAGATATATATTATATGTGGTGCAAGCAATGAAAGGATACAAGATATAGATGGAGTGTTGTTTTCTGAATTAATTTGTTGAATGAATTAATTTGTTGAAACATGTGTTGGTTCTACGAATTACTTAAAAAGGGATATATTATTTTCTTAACAAGGGATATTATTTTTTTAACAAGGGATATTATTTTCTTAAGAGCATCTCCAACAATGCCTCAAACTAATGCCTCAAATTGAAATATGGGGCTCTACACAGGAAAAACCACTCCAACAGTGCCTCAATTTATAAAATTTTGTCAAAAAAGTATAGGGCACCCTCTCAAGTGCCTCAAATATACTACACCGTAGTGGGCTGCCCTATAATCTAGATTTGAGGCTTTACTGTTGGAGCGGGATGTTTTGTTGGTGCCCTAAATTTTATAAAATTTACTTATTTTTAAATTATAGGACATTTTTATTAGTCACGTTGTTGGAGATGCTCTAACGTCTTCTGAAACGTGTGCTTTTTATTATTCTCCCTGTCCGGTAGGGCTAGCCGGCTAGAGGCCATCGTCACAGAAAACTAGCGACCGCTGGCGCTCCCTCCGCTTTATCTCCCCGGGAACAGAGCAGCAAAACTGCAAGCAAAAGGATCCGAGGGAACTTCTGGCAAAGACGAAAGACGGAGATAGAAGAGGCCATGCCGAACCAGCCAACAAGACGCGAGCGAAGGACGCGCCGCAACCCGGATGGGCATGCCCCTGTTTGTTTCGGCTTCTGGCAGCTTCTGGCCACCAAAAGCTACTGCGGACTGACAAACACTCAGCTTTTCAGCTAGTTTCTATAAAATTCGTTGGGGCAAAAACCATCCAAAATCAACATAAACACATAATCGGTTATGTCGTTGTAATAGTAGGAATCCGTCACTTTCTAGATCCTGAGTCCTATGAACATTTTTTATTTTCCTCCACACGTAATCGTAATGATACTCAGATTCTCTCCACAGCCAGATTCTCTCAAAAGTCAGATTTTCAGAAAAGCTGGTCAGAAAAAAGCTGAACCAAACGTATGGGCATGGCCAGCCGCCAGCCCCAGCCAAAACGTGAGAAAACCGAGACATGCAACCATGCCCCCCACCGAGTAGAGCCAAGGCTTGTACGCAGTTGGAGCGGTCGCTTTCCGTGTTTCCTCGTGCGTGCTTCTCTCCTGTACGGGTGCAGACGTGTAGTCATGACAAGAAAAGGGACCACGGCCTCAACATCGCGTCCAGCGTGCAACAGTCAAGAGTGGCGATATACACGTATACCTACGAGTGTAGTAGTCATTTGTGCAGTGCATGCCAGCCAGGGGGCAACGCAGAGTCACGTGATGCACCAGGAGATTACTGCCATTTGTGTGTGCTGTGTGCAGCTGGGGAGAAATGAAGCAGTGACACAGTAACTGAAGGTGAAAATTTGCGAAGACTAGTGTACTTCGTGAGGTAAAAATTGCTTGAATATTTGGCGAACTAGACTAGGCCTCCAAGTTTTAATCAGTTGAATTTATATCGTTCACATTCTTCGCATGTCTTCTTTCAAGTCGTAGTACAACATTGCACCAGCAATAACTGAATCCCTACTTCGGTTGGCACAAGAATGATTCGGCTAGAAAGAATCAAAAAAGCATTTGCAAGAAGCTTCAGAAAACTCCTCGGAAAATAAACAACTCAGAATGATCCATGTGAAATGCAGTCACGGATGCTAGGTAAAATGAAGCTGGAGGAAAAGCACAACTCTGTAAGAGCAAGAACAAATCAACATCGAATGACACCTTCGAGCTCTAACACTACTAAAACAGTCCGTCACAATCACCGTCTCCACCTGAGGAGGACTGGAGGACCAAATCCTAGAATTTCCCCCAACAAACCAACTAACCAACCACGAGGAAGAACAAACATCAGGTGACCATAATCAAATCATCAACGGAGCCCACGAGAACTTACGAGTAACAACAGATTTCATCGCGTCACGACATGCACGCCGCACGCGCAGAGTCTAGGACAGAGCTACGGGGGCTCGGCGTCGACCGCCTGCCGCTCTCGCTCACAAAAGGTACGCGACGGCAAGGGCGACAGAGGCCACCGAGGCCGCGAAGCTCACGGCCGCTGCGCCGCCGCCGTTCTTTTTAGATTCGACCTTGTCCGCGGCGTCCTCCGTTGGCGCGTCGGCGGGGGCCATGTCGGGCGAGTCCGCCGGGGGCGCGGGCGGGGAGTGCGAAGGGGACCTGGCCTTCTTCTTCTTCCTCTTGCCGGCGGCCTTGGGGGCGGGCGCCGGTGCGGAGCCTTCGGGAGCCGGGGCCGACGCGGGCACGTCGGCGGCCGGTCCGGGCGCCGGCGCCGGGGACGGCGCGCCGCCAAAGAGCACGTGAGGGAGCAGCACGCTGTCGACCGTGAGGATGACCGTGGGGGGGTCGTCGAGCACGGTGGACGCGACGCGGGACTTGTCCACGCCGGTGTCCAGCGTCACTTCGTCGCCGCTGGAGGCGACGGCGAGGTCGTACTTCCCCGCGGCGGTGGAGGCGAGGGTCGGGATGCGGCCGCTGGCGACCTTGAGCGACGCCTTGGGCGCGTACTGCGGCAGCGCGTGGTACTGCAGCAGCGCGACGAGGTCGGCGCTGGTGAGCTTGCTCAGATCGGGCAGGTCCTTGGCCTTGAACGCGTCGTCGTTGGGCGCGAACAGGGTGAGCGCCTTGTCCATGGCGGCCTGGTACGTCTTGACCACCCCGGACGAGACGATGAGGCGCGCGAACTGCTTGCACCCGGCCTTCTCGAGGAGGTCCGTGATGTTGGCGGACGACGCCGACGGGGCGCCGAAGAGGCCGGGGAAGGTGATGGGGTCGGAGACCTCGAGGACGGAGAGGTTGGACGGGAAGTCGGCGACTCGCTTGGTGTAGGTGGACTGGAACTTGGCGCCGGGCGCGGCGGACGCGAAGGCGACCTTGCCTCCGCGTAGGTCGGTGATGTTGACGTGGCCCATGTCGCCCGCGGCCTGGCCGGTGGTCTGGTAGAGCGAGGTGGTGAGCTGGGAGCTGGAGCCGATGGAGTGCAGCTTCTTCTCGTCGAAGTAGTCGAGGAGGGTGAGGAGGCGGAGTGCATTCTTGATGTCGGCGAGGGAGAGGTTGGCGACGAGGGAGGACATGGCGCCGTTGGTGAGGACGAGGACGGTGACCGAGCTCCGGCTATTGATCTCGTCGCACACCTTGGTCTCCGAGAGGTAGCTGTTGTACAGCGTGTACTCGGAGCGCCCGTCCAGGATGGCCGTGATGTTGTGGGCGGACGCCGCGGTGGCGGTGAGGCAGAGGACTAGCAGGATTAGGCGGTGGGAGGCGGCCATGGCGCGGTGGTGACGGGCAGTGCCGCGGCCCGCTGCTGGGGTCTGGGGAAAGGAGGGGAACACGGCGCACACGCGAGAGGAAGGAAGGCGAATGAGTACGGGGAACCGACGAGGGGTTTAAGCGGTGTTTATGCGTGACCGTGGCCGTGGACGCGTGGGTTCTGGCGTAGTGGTACCTTCAAACGTTGGGTTGGGCCTGGGGGTTGCCGGGTTAGTTTTTGACCATGGGTTAGGTTCCGGGGTTGAAGCGCGGGTGACAGTAGTGTGGCCCTGTGGGTCACTGCAAGTGCTGGTGCTTCGATTGCTGTGATGATTTTCTGTGGCGGTGTGGTGGGGGTGGGGTGGGGGTGACGCGCGTGCTGGGATGGCATGGAGTGGAGCACGAGGAGCAGACGCAGCACAGCGCTGGCCACTATCGAAAATGTGGCCCATTTGTCATTTTAGGTTATTTTTAATATATAGTAACACATTCATTTAACACATGCAATATAATTACTTTTCATATCCATATCTTGAACCTAACTCCGACAACTAAATGTGTTGCGCGTTACGGGCTCCGGACGATACTCGCATTGGACATAAGATTTATATTGGTTCGGTCAGAATATCAGTAATAGTAGGGTTACAAACGAGCGAAAGACCTAGGAGAGCCTCCCAAGTCTCTTATCATGACAGGGGTGATCTACAGAGAGTGGAGTCTTAGCTAAGTCTTAGCTTGGCAGCGGGGCTCCAGACTCTGGGTCCTTGTTGGCGTGTCCTCCTCCTGTTGGTCGATTCTTCTGAGGGTCTCCTCGACCGAGGTCCGTTCTTGCAGTGACCCACAATCTTCAAACATATGACCATATAGCATCCTAAAAATATTGAACCTCCAAGTTAAACATGCTTGACTTGAAGCAATTTGGGATTAGTGACCGATCGAGAAGTTTTCTCGGATGCGCATGAGTAAAGACAAAGTGTGCACAAAAGACTTGTGTTGGTCTGTGTTGACGATATATAATCCTAAAGAACTGACAGGAGTAAGTACCGCCGGTCAAGGAGTTGACAAGGTGTTACAAATGGTATCAGAGCCGACCCTTGTGTTTTCACGTGCGTGTGTGGGCTAGGAGGTTCGGGTATATGACACATGTCGCATGTGAGACCGTAGTGGTCATATGGCATGACATATGACAGCACTAGACATACGGGCGTGGCCAGGAGGGGAGGTTCCTGTCTTGGGGTTGACCGGCGAAGACGTCAGTCTTCTAAAGGGTGGATTGTGATATCCTGGCCCAAGTGAATGGAGATATTATGGCACAATGTTTAATGGAATTAATAGAGTACTCATAACAACAAGTGCATCTTATTTTTCAGAAGCATATCTCGAAAGAACCTCCAAGTTAAGCATGTTTGGCTTGAAGCAATTTGGGATGGGTGACCAACTTGAAAGTTTTCTCGGGTGCGCATGAGTGATGACAAAGTGCGCACAAAAGATTCGTGTTGGTCTGTGTAGATGATATATGATCCTAGAGAGCTACCAGGAGTCAGTGGCGGAGGACGGAAAAAATAGGTATGGCTCTACACAACTGGATTGTATAATATTTAGCACACAACCAATCATCTTGGAGAACAACTCGCGATATATATAAAGAAATAGAACATTGTCTAAAATAAGAATAAATTGCAGCTCTTCTATTTCATCCTCTATTCCAAACTTCATCCTGCAAACAGTATCATCTACAATTGAAATCCTCTAATTTACACCATCTACCGAGGACAGTCTAAGAGCTTCGGTATGATCATTAGCTACTGGTTTGTTTGTTCAGTGTACTACACGTCTATACCTACCGACACATTTCCCATCTATAGAAACAACGACTTTAAATCGATATACGCATACACAACTATTCTGTAGTTAACCAGCGAGCGCACTCGAAGCTAGATACACGTCTGAAACAGTATGGGCAACCAGCAACCAACATTGATGGAGCCAGCGACGGAAAAGAAAAGTACTAGCAGGTAGACGCGGGGCTAAGTTCAAGTGGTCTTTGGTCTGCTAATGAGACGAATCAAGGTATGGCTTACGCCATACATGGTCTTACCGGGCACTTCGCCCCTGCCAGAAGTAAATATCGCCAGTCCAGGAGTGAACGGTGTGTTATATCATATTCTCACGTGTACTATCATTTAATATTTTGTATAACGTAAAAACAGTTTATAATATTGTGCATTGGGTAACTGTATCTTATTTAATTTCATATGTTATGACAACTTTAGATATATATAACAACATTTTAACAGACTAGGAATAGCCTAAAAGAGCCGATGCTTGAATTAGTAATGGATTCGAGACTATTTAAAAGTTTATATAGTTTTGTTGACTAAACATATAATCGCATCTATACGTGTGTTACACTGATTAATCTCGATAGGCCTAGAATCGTCGGGTTTTAAGGCTGTCTTCAACAACTTATTCTAAATAATTGTTGAATAACAAGTGACCGACCATTTACTACTTAATACTCCCTACGTTATAAAATAAAATTCGTTTTATATTTTTAATTAATTTATACAATAATAAATTTATTTGTTTTATATATGTTTCTAGATTAATCAATATCTATTTAAATATAGATGTCGGCGTTTCGAGACCGGGGGTCCCTAATGCCGACGAGTGAATGTCGCCGCGTGCCCCAGCCCAGATGGGTCGACGCGAGAGCGAGCGCGAAGGGGGGAGAGCGAGGTGGCCGGAGTCGGCGAGAGAGAGAGAGGGGTGGAAGTCCCGCGGCCTTCGTGTTCGTCCCGCGCCCGGGTCGGGTGCGCTTGCAGTAGGGGGTTACAAGCGTCCACGCGGGAGAGGGAGCGAACGGCCTCACGCGAGCGCCTTCGTCTCGTCCTCGTCCCCGCGCGGCCAACCCTCTCTAAGAGGGCCCTGGTCCTTCCTTTTATAGGCGCAAGGAGAGGATCCAGGTGTACAATAGGGGTGTAGCAGAGTACTACGTGTCTAGCGGGGGAGAGCTAGCGCCCTAAGTACATGCCATGGTGGCAGCCGGAGAGATCTTGGCGCCCTGTTGGGGTAATGTTGTGGCTGTCGGAGGAGCGCTGGAGCCTGGCGGAGGGACAGCTGTCAAAGCCGTCGAGCACTTGCTGACGTCCTCTTGCTTCCATAAGGGGGCTGCGAGCTGCCTCCGTCACTGAGTACGCGGGGACACCATCATTGCCTGTCTGGCGGAGCGCGCCAGATGGGACGCCGGTCTTGTCCCCCGTGGTTCGAGTCAGCTCGGGGTAGGGTGATGATGGCGCCTCCTGTTGACGTGGCCGGTCCGCGCCCTAGGTTGGGCGACGTGGGAGCTCCTCCGAAGCCGAAGTCGAGTCTGTCTTCTGTGGCCTAGGCCGAGTCCGAACCCCTGGGTCGGGCGAGGCGGAGACCATCGGCTGAGGCCAGGGCGGAGTCCGAGCCCTAGGGTCGGGCGAGGCGGAGTCCGTCTGCAGAGACCAGGGTGGAGTCCGAGCCCTGGGGTCGGGCGAGGCGGAGTTCGTTGATTGGGGCCCGTGCGGAGTCCGAGCCCTGGGGTCGGGCGAGGCGGAATTCGTCGTCTTCTGGGGCTGAGCCCGAGTCCGAGCCCTGGGGTCAGGCGGAGCGGAGTTCGCCGTCTTCCGGGACTTAGCCCGAGTCCGAGCCCTGGGGTCGGGCGGAGCAGAGTTCGCCGTCTTCCAGAACTTAGCCCGAGTCCGAGCCCTGGGGTCGGGCGGAGCGGAGTTCGCCGTCTTCCGGGACTTAGCCCGAGTCCGAGCCCTGGGGTCGGGCGGAGCGGAGTTCGCCGTCTTCCGGGACTTAGCCCGAGTCCGAGCCCTGGGGTCGGGCGGAGCGGAGTTTCCTATGGTGTCTGCAGCCGAGCCTGACCACCTGTCAGCCTCACTCTGTCGAGTGGCACCGCAGTCGGAGTGGCGCAGGCGGCGCTGTCTGTCTGGCAGGCCGGTCAGTGGAGCGGCGAAGTGACGGCGGTCACTTTGGCTCTGTCGACCGCAGGGCGCGCGTCAGGATAAGGTGTCAGGCCACCTTTGCATTAAACGCCCCTGCTATTTGGTCGGTCGGCGCGGCGATTTGGTCAGGGTTGCTTCTTGGCGAAGGCAGGGCCTCGGGCGAGCCGGGAGTATATTAGGCTCTGGAGGGGGGCTTCGGGCGAGGCGGAGATCCCCTGGGGTCGGTTGCCCTTGTCCGAGGCTAGGCTCGGGCGAGGCGCGATCGTGTCCTTCGAATGGACCGATCCCTGACTTAGTCGTACCCATCAGGCCTTTGCAGCTTTATGCTGATGGGGGTTACCAGCTGAGATTTAGGAACCTCGGGGGTACCCCTAATTATGGTCCCCGACAGTAGCCCCCGAGCCTCCAAGGGAGTGTCAACACTCGCTTGGAGGCTTTTGTCGCACTTTTTTGCAAGGGGACCAGCCTTTCTCGGTTGCTGTTCGTTCCGGCGGGGGCGCGCGAGCGCACCCGCCGGGTGTAGCCCCCGAGGCCTCGGAGGAGTGGTTAGACTCCTTCGAGGTCTTAATGCCTCGTGCGATGGCTCGGCTGGTCTGGTCGTTCCCTCATGCGAGCTAGTCGTAGCCCGGATGCACCGTCGAGTCCCAAGTTCTCGGGCTGGTACGTTGACGCTGTCAACGGTTTGGTCGGAGCCGAGTTTTGCGAGAGCAGCCCCCGAGCCTCCGCACAGAGCGAAAGGGCGATCAAGGACAGACTCGACTTTTTTACATACGCCCCTGCGTCGCCTTTCCGCAAGGAGGAGGGGGGGAGAGCACCATGTTGCCCTCGATGGGCGACGAACATGGTGTCTCCAGTGAGCTGCGAACGGGTGATCCGAGTGGACGCTCGTGCCCCATTCGTTAGGGGTCGGCTGTGGCCCGGAGGCGTGCCCAAAAGTACCTGCGGGTGATCTGCCAGACCCGGTCCCCTAGCGACGGGGTCCGAGGGCTCGATGCCTCCCTCCGATGGGATTCTGTTACAAGATCGCTCCCGCTGGTCTCGGAAATGTCCTAGGGTACCTCAGGAGCGTAGCCCGAGCCTTGGTTATGTATCGAACGTACCCCTGGTCATCCCTCGCTCTGTGTCTAAGGCGACTGTGAACCCTTCGGGGGCCAGCCTTCGAACCCCTGATCAGTAGTGGGCGCGGAGCCTGAGTAGCTTGAGGCGGTCGTTGATCCCTTTCGAGGGGCCGACCTTCGAACCCCTGACCAGTAGTGGGTGTAGAGCCCACGTGATCTAAGGCGGCTGTCGAACCCTTCCGAGGGGCCAGCCTTCGAACCTCTGATCAGTAGGGAGGCTCGGAGCCTGGTTCCTTCACGGAGAAGGATCCTTTCCGGGGTATCCCCCTTTCCCGGTCCCTGTTGCAAGAGAGAGAAAGAGGAAAAAAGGGAAAAGGATACGAAATCGAACGACGCGGCGTACCTTTTTCGATGTGGTTATTGTGGCGAAGGTGAAGCGTCGCTCGCTTCTCCTGCCAGAGGCGCCGCGTGTCCCGCCGCAGAGTTAATGCGACGGGACGAGTGGTTCGCGGGGTAGCTGTTGCGCGTGCGCGAGCCGTTCGAGGTACGGATCACGAGCGCGTCGTCTTCACGCCGTGGGAGAGGGTTCTCTCGCTGTCCCTGGAGAGGACGTGAGCTTGCAGACGACTTGACCGCTGCTCTTGCCCGCCTGCCACCGCCATTACTGTCGGCCCATTTTTGACCGCTTTTGACCGTTGCGCCAGACTGGCGCCGCTGGGTCGCCTCGAGTCACGGTCTCGACTCTGCAGTCGAGGAGGCGCGATAGTGGCGTGAGTGGCGGTGCAGTTTCTTGCACGTGGCAACCAACGCGCCGGTTGCGTGACGCGTGGGCCTGGACCTCCATGCTGGGCTCGTTGGAGTCGAAGGGGCGCGTCCACTTGGCACGGTTGCATGCCGCCTGCATGGCTGTCCGCCCTTTCACCCGTTGGTCTGGGCAAAAGCGGAGGAGCGCCCGTAACCGCTGGGCAGTTACGCGCACCTCGCGCGGCGGTTTGGCTTCTTCTGTCCCAGCCCCCGCGCCGTGGGGGAAGGACCCTGGAGAGTGTTGGAGAAGACTCGGCCCGCGACGGCTGAGGATGCAAGTGGGGAGAGCCGCCTTTAAAAGGAGGGTGACCCCCTTCGAAAGCGACCATGTCTTTGTGCTCCCCTTATGCATCGTGTCTCTCCTCCTTCCAAGCCCCCGGATGGGGGACGCTTGCAGTCTTCCCACTTTGTCGTTGGAGGAACGCAACTCCGTGGGAGTTGGTACCTTTCAGCCATCGTTCGGCTTCAAGGATTTTCGTCAGGCAGCTCGGCTGCATCCCCTCGCCGGCGGTCACTCAAAACGGTGACTACCAGCTCAATGGTGGGGAGGAGCGAGCCGGGCTGCGATCTTGGTCCCGCCCTCAGCTTCAAGGATCTTCGTCATCCGGGCTGAGGAGGGGAGCGTGCCGAGTTGGGGTCGGTCCCCGTGCGCGCGGTGGCCCGCTCCTTCCCTCAATGATCGAGAGGAAAGGCGTCCGCCGTTCGCGGCATGGGCAGCTGCAGCGTGCCCGGCTTTCCGAGCCGAGCAGCTTCGGAGCCGCCCCCGGTGCCGTCCTCCGCCACGGCAGCTGGAAGAGGTTCCGCCATCGACGGGCTTGCTGGCGCCACCCATGGACTGACCTCCAACTCTACGGCCTTCTGCCCGTCCTTGCCTCTCGAGTTGGGGGCATGGGCGGGGGCCTCATGGCAGCAGCATCCGCCCTGAGGTCATTGCTGCTGCTGTTCGGCCCTCCGGAGCAGAAGTCATCGTCGCTGCCGCTGCCGGGGCGGGCGACGACAAGCCATTCGTTGGTCTTCTGTTGCTCCGCAGGCCCTCCCCTCCATCGAGTGGGGTTGTTCGTACCTGCGGAGGTGGAACCGGAGTTCCGTTTGTAATGGCACCTTGTGTGCCGGTG
This sequence comes from Zea luxurians, assembly GCA_029449295.1. Taxonomy (NCBI): domain Eukaryota; kingdom Viridiplantae; phylum Streptophyta; class Magnoliopsida; order Poales; family Poaceae; genus Zea; species Zea luxurians. The sequence goes on along the minus strand of JAOPSE010000009.1, from coordinate 34,029,234 downwards.
TCCGTTCATTGTGGCTTTCGGGGCCTGAACACGTATGTAATTTCGGCACGGAGCCGTGTTTCTTCCTCATTTTTCGAGCGCTAAGACTCGCCTGTTGATTGCTTAAACCGCTTCACCAAGCGTGAGTCGCCCCATGTAAAGGTGACGGGTGAGGTATCCGTATCCCGGAGGCGTAGGAGTCCCTCGGCTCGGTCAGCCTTGTTGCCCGAGGCTTCCCCTGCTTGGTTAAAGGAACCCCTCGACCGCTCTTCGATGAGCCGAGGCCAGGGGTAGCGGTGTTAGCATGAACAGAGGCAGAGTTGGCCCGAGAAGGAGGTGTGATTGGCCAGAGCCAGGCCGGGTAATCCACTGGCGGAACCGTCGCCGGAGTTGAGTTGTCGAGGCTTCGGGTCGGGCTGATGTCCTCGGAGGACAGCGGGCCGAGGCCTCGTGGTAGCCGGCCGAGCCGCCTGCTCGGGCCGGATTCTCGAGGAAGACCCTGGCGGCAATGGCCCGAGTGTGGTGCTGATGCCATCCTTCGGAGTGGGGGCCCTCCATCTGCGTCGCCGCCCGAGGCTAGGTCAGACCCCGCCGAAGGTGTAGTCGATGCCGAGGGTGTTGCTGCCCCCTTCAGCTGTCGACATCCGAGCCTGCAGGATCAGGTTGTCTTGTAGTGCGTGTATGTTTTCTGCGGCCACCGAGGCCAAAACACACCGTCATCGTGTTGTAAAGCTGCGTTCCCTTTCCTCTTGTTTCGAGTATCCGGACTTATTTGTCGGTAACAGAATTGTTTGTGCGGGCGAGAGTTGCTTTTCGCGGAAGGTGGCGAGTGAGGTATCCGTATCCCGGAGGCGTAGGAGTCCCTCGGCTCGGTCGACCTTACTGCTTACGCGCACTCTTACCCGTCCATGGGGTTTTGTCACCGACACAGTCGTGAAGACTCGAAAGATAGCTTGGGCAGAAGAGCTTCTGAGCGTGAAGACTTGTTCGGTCCGCGGAGTCACTTATCCGAGCGCGAGTTACTTATCGCAGAAGGTGATGAGTGAGGTATCCGTATCCCGGAGGCGTAGGAGTCCCTCGGCTCGGTCAGCCTTGGCTGCTTACGTGTACTCCGTCGTTTTCAGGATCCACTTTCGAAGTAGTCAAAAAGCACGAAAGGCATTCCGGCAGAAAGAATCTTTTTTCGAGGAAAAAATTCGACGCAGAGGGGGGTCCCCCCTTTTAGCCCCCGAGGGAGGGTCGGACTTCGCCGAGGCAAAGTTGACCCTTCCTTGATGACTAAACTTTGCATAGGAGCGAGGTATATGAACGACTTGAAAACATCTTAAGGGTAGAAGCGACGTAGCTGTTGGATGTTCCAAGCGTTGCCGTAGATCTCGCCTTGACTGTTGGCCAGCTTGTACGTTCCGGGCTTTAGAACTTTGGCGATGACGAACGGCCCCTCCCAGGGGGCGTGAGCTTGTGCCGCCCTCGAACGTCTTGTCGCAGCCGAAGCACCAGATCACCCACCTGGAGGTCTCGGGACTGGACCCCTCGGGCGTGGTAGCGTCGCATGGACTGCTGATACCGTGCCGAGTGCAGTAAGGCCCTGTCCCGAGCCTCTTCCAGCTGGTCCAGTGAGTCTTCTCGGCTAGCTTGGTTGCTTTGGTCGGCGTAGGCCCTCGTCCTCGGGGAACCGTATTCTAAGTCTGTGGGCAAGATGGCCTCGGCCCCATAGACTAGAAAGAACGGCGTGAAGCCCGTGGCTCGGCTCGGTGTTGTCCTCAGGCTCCAGACCACCGAGGGGAGTTCCTTTATCCATCGCTTGCTGAACTTGTTGAGGTCGTTGTAGATCTGAGGCTTGAGTCCTTGTAGAATCATGCCGTTGGCACGCTCTACTTGCCCATTCGTCATGGGATGAGCTACGGCGGCCCAGTCCACCCGGATGTGGTGATCCTCGCAGAAGTCCAGGAACTTTCTGCCGGTGAACTGGGTGCCGTTGTCGGTGATGATGGAGTTCGGGACCCCGAAACGATGGATGATGTTGGTGAAGAACGCCACCGCCTGCTCGGACCTGATGCTGTTCAGGGGTCGGACCTCGATCCACTTGGAGAATTTGTCGATGGCGACCAACAGGTGCGTGTAGCCCCCGGGTGCCCTCTACAAGGGGCTGACGAGGTCCAGACCCCATACAACAAAAGGCAGGTGATCGGTATCGTCTGCAGAGCCTGAGCAGGCAGGTGGGTCTGCCTTGCGTAGAACTGACACCCCTCGTAGGTGCGAACAATTCTAGTGGCGTCGGCCACCGCTGTCGGCCAGTAGAAACCTTGTCGGAAAGCATTTCCGACAAGTGCTCGAGGTGCTGCGTGATGGCCGCAAGCCCCCGAGTGTATCTCTTGAAGGAGTTCCTGACCTTCGGTGATGGAGATGCACCGCTGGAGGATGCCTGAAGGGCTGCGGTGGTAGAGCTCCTTGTCGTCCCCCAGTAGGACGAACGACTTGGCACGCCGTGCCAATCGCCGAGCTTCGGCTTGATCAGGTGGTAGCTCTCCTCGGCGGAGATATTGCAGGTACGGGGTCTGCCAGTTTCGATTAGGCGCAACCCCGCTCTGCTCCTCCTCGATGCGCAGTGCCTCACCCTCGAGGGCCGAGGGTGCCTCGGGCTGGGCCGAGGCCTTCTCGGGCTCGGGCGAGTCGTCAGTCTTAACTGAGGGTTGATGTAGGTCTTGGGAGAAGACGTTCGGGGGAACCGTTGTCCGCCCCGAGGCTATCTTAGCCAGCTCGTCCGCAGTCTCGTTGTGGCGTCGGGCGATGTGGTTGAGCTCAAGCCCGTAGAACTTGTCTTCCAGGCGCCGAACCTCATCGCAATAGGCCTCCATCTTCGGGTCGCGGCAGTATGAGTTCTTCATGACTTGGTCGATGATGAGCTGCGAGTCACCGCGAGCATCAAGGCGTCGGACCCCTAGCTCGATGGCGATCCGCAACCCGTTGACCAGAGCCTCATATTCGGCCACATTGTTGGACGCCGGGAAATGGAGGCGTAGCACATAGCGTATGTGCTTTCCGAGGGGCGAGATGAAGAGTAGGCCTGCGCCGGCTCCTGTCTTCATCAGCGACCCGTCGAAGAACATGGTCCAGAGTTTCGGCTGGATCAGAGCTGTTGGGAGCTGAGTGTCGACCCATTCAGCTATGAAGTCCGCTAAGACCTGGGACTTGATAGCCTTCCGGGGGGCGAACGAGATTGTCTCGCCCATGATTTCCACCGCCCACTTTGCAATTCTCCCCGAGGCCTCCCGGCACTGGATGATCTCTCCCAGGGGGAAGGAAGACACCACAGTTAACGGATGAGACTCGAAGTAGTGTCGCAACTTGCGCCGTGTCAGAATCACCGCATATAGCAGCTTCTGAACTTGTGGGTAGCGGATCTTGATTTCGGACAGTACCTCACTGACGAAATAGACTGGCCTCTGAACGGGCAATGCGTGCCCCTCTTCTTGCCTCTCGACCACAATCGCGGCGCTAACCACCTGAGCGGTTGCGGCAACGTAGACCAAGAGTGCTTCTCCGACGGCTGGAGGCACCAAGATAGGCGCCTTCGTGAGGAGAGCCTTCAGGTTCCCGAGGGCTTCCTCGGCCTCGGGGGTCCAGGTGAAGCACTCGGCCTTCCTTAGGAGGCGGTACAGAGACAGACCTCTTTCGCCAAGGCGTGAGATGAAGCGGCTCAGAGCCGCGAGGCATACCATGACCCTCTGTACGCCCTTCAAGTCCTTGATGGGCCCCATGCCGGTGATGGCTGTGATCTTCTCCGGGTTGGCTTCGATGCCCCGTTCGGAGACGATGAACCCCAAGAGCATGCCTCGGGGCACTTCGAAGACACACTTTTCGGGATTGAGCTTGACGCCTTTCGCCTTAAGACATCGGAATGTCATTTCGAGGTCGGAAAGGAGGTCAGAGGCTTTCCTCGTTTTGACTACGATGTCATCGACGTAAGCCTCGACCGTGCGGCCAATGTGTTCGCCGAACACATGGTTCATGCACCGCTGATACGTCGCGCCCGCATTCCTCAAGCCGAACGGCATAGTGACATAGCAGTACATGCCGAAGGGTGTGATGAAAGAAGTCGCGAGCTGGTCGGACTCTTTCATCCTGATTTGGTGATACCCTGAGTAGGCATTGAGGAAAGACAGGGTTTCACACCCAGCAGTGGAATCCACAATTTGATCGATGCGGGGCAGAGGGTAGGGAACCTTCGGACATGCTTTGTTCAGACCAGTGTAGTCTTCGCACATCCGCCATTTCCCACCTTTCTTTCTCACAAGCACAGGGTTTGCAAGCCATTTGGGATGGAATACCTCTTTGATGAACCCCGCCGCCATTAGCTTGTGGATCTCTTCGCCTATGGCTCTGCGCTTCTCCTCGTCGAATCGGCGTAGAGGCTGCTTAACGGGTCGGGCTCCAGCTCGGATATCCAGCGAGTGCTCGGCGACCTCCCTCGGTATGCCAGACATGTTCGAGGGACTCCACGCGAAAACGTCGGCGTTTGCACGGAGGAAGTCGACAAGCACTGCTTCCTATTTGGGGTCGAGCTTGGAACCGATCCAGACTTGCTTGGAGGCGTCGTTGCTGGAGTCGAGAGGGACGGACTTGACCGTCTCTGCTGGCTCGAAGTTGCCGGCATGACGCTTCACATCTGGTACCTCCTTAGGGAGGCTCTCTAGGTCGACGATGAGGGCCTCGGATTCGGCGAGGGCCTCGGCGTACTCCACACACTCCACGTCACATTCGAACGCGTGTTTGTACGTGGGGCCGACGGTGATGACCCCGTTGGGGCCCGACATCTTGAGCTTCAGGTAAGTGTAGTTGGGGACGAACATGAACTTCACGTAGCACGGTCTTCCTAGTACCGCGTGGTAGGTTCCTCGGAACCCGACCACCTCGAACGTCAGGGTCTCCCTTCGGAAGTTGGAGGGTGTTCCGAAGCAGACGGGAAGGTCGAGTTGTCCGAGGGGCTGGACCCGGGAATGATCCCGTGGAAGGCGCGCAACGCCTGCCCGGACGGAGGACAGATCGACATGCAAGAGCCTGAGGGTTTCGGCGTAGACGATGTTGAGGCTGCTGCCTCCGTCCATGAGGACCTTGGTGAGCCTGACGTTGCCGATGACGGGGTCGACGACGAGCAGGTATTTCCCCGGGCTCGGCACATGGTCAGGGTGGTTAGCTCGGTCGAAGGTGATGGGCTTGTCGGACCAGTCTAAGTAGACTGGCGCCGCCACCTTCACCGAACAGACCTCCCGGCGCTCTTGCTTGCGGTGCCGAGCCGAGGCATTCGCCGCTTGCCCACCATAGATCATGAAGCAGTCGCGGACCTCGGGGAACTCCCCTGCTTGGTGATCTTCCTTCTTGTCGTCGTCGTGGGCCCTGCCACCCTCCGCGGGCGGCCCGGCCTTGTGGAAGTGGTGCCGAAGCATGATGCACTCCTCAAGGGTGTGCTTGACGGGCCCCTGGTGATAAGGGCATGGCTCCTTGAGCATCTTGTCGAAGAGGTTGGCACCTCCTGGGGGTTTCCGAGGGTTCTTGTACTTGGCGGCGGCGACAAGGTCCGCGTCGGCGGCGTCGCGTTTCGCTTGCGACTTCTTCTTGCCCTTCTTCTTGGCGCCGCGCTGAGTTGACGCCTCGGGGGCATCTTCCGATGGGCGGCCCTGGGGCTGCTTGTCCTTCCGGAAGATAGCCTCGACCGCCTCCTGGCCGGAGGCAAACTTGGTGGCGATGTCCATCAGCTCGCTCGCCCTGGTGGGGGTCTTGCGACCCAGCTTGCTCACCAGGTCGCGGCAGGTGGTGCCAGCGAGGAACGCGCCGATGACATCTGAGTCGGTGACATTGGGCAGCTCGGTGCGCTGCTTCGAGAATCGCCGGATGTAGTCCTGGAGAGACTCTCCCGACTGCTGTCGGCAGCTTCGGAGGTCCTAGGAGTTCCTGGGGCGCACGTACGTGCCCTGGAAGTTGCCGGCGAAAGCTTGGATTAGGTCGTCCCAGTTGGAGATCTGCCCCGGAGGCAGGTGCTCCAACCAGGCACGAGCGGTGTCGGAGAGGAACAGGGGGAGGTTGCGGATGATGAGGTTGTCATCGTCCGTTCCACCTAGTTGGCAGGCCAGACGGTAGTCCACGAGCCACAGTTCCGGCCTCGTCTCCCCCGAGTATTTTGTGATAGTAGCCGGGGGTCGGAAACGGGTCGGGAACGGCGCCCGTCGTATGGCCCGGCTGAAGGCCTGCGGACCAGGTGGTTCGGGTGAAGGACTCCGATCCTCCCCACTGTCGTAGCGTCCCCCACGCCTGGGGTGGTAGCCTCGGCGCACCCTCTCGTCGAGGCGGGCCCGACGGTCGCGGCGAGGTTGCTCGTTGCCGAGGTGACCCGGGGCCGCAGGCGCCATGTGGCGCGTGCGCCCGGTGTAGACCGAGGCTTCCCGCATGAATTGGGAAGTCGTGACATGAGGTTCCGAGGGGTTGCCCTGCCTTCGGGAGGCAGAGCTCTCGGCCCGTCGGACCGCGGCGCCTTCAAGGAGATCCTTGAGCTCCCCCTGGATGCGTCGCCCCTCGGTGGTTGAAGGCTCCGGCATCGCGCGGAGGAGCATCGCTGCTGCAGCCAGGTTCTGGCCAACCCCGCTGGACGTGGGTGGCGGCCTGACCCTGACATCACCGGTGACGCGGTGCTGGAAGCCCTGGGGTAGATGACGTATTTCTCCGGCTGGAGGTTGGACCACCCACGCCTGCCCGACGTCCCGGCGGATCGGCTCAAGCGCTCCTATTCCCTCGTCGAGCCTGGCCTGCACCTCGCGGATTTGCTCGAGCCGTGTGTCCTGACCCCCCGCAGGGACTGGGACCACAGCTAGCTCCCGAAGGATGTCAACGCGAGGCACCGGCCTAGGGGGATCACCGTCCGCCGGCATACCAAGATGGTTGCCTTCGGTGGGACCCCCTAGATCGACGTGGAAACATTCACGACTTGGGCCGTAGTCTTCGTCGCCGAAGCCGCGGCTACCGTCGGAACAGTCGGAAAGGCAGTAGTCGCATGCGGTCATAAAGTCCCGCATGGGACAGGGGTTGCCAAGTCCAGAGAAATCCCAACAGAAGCTGGGTTCGTTGTCTTCCTCGGACCCAGAGGGCCCGTAGGTCGAGACGTCCGTCGGGCGGTCCCAGGGTGACCGCATACGAAGCCCCAAAGGGTTTGGACATGCCTCTACGAGGGCTCCCACCGAAGCGGAGTCGCTCGGTGGGTCGAGGCTGGATCCAAAATGTACGAGATGTGAGTCGGTCGGTACCTCCTGGTCGACGGGCGGTGATGAAGTCACATCGAGGGCAGACCGCGCCGTCGTCTCAGGTGCGAGGGTGACGCCCAGCAAGCCTTCCGCGAGCGTGCTGGCGTCGTCCGTCTGCTTGGAGTAGGCGTGTCACGGGGAAACGACGCTCATCTTCGTCTCAGACGCGAGGGCGATGCTCGACGTGTCCCCCGTTGGGGCGCCTGCGTCGTCGACTCGCTCGACAGCCGACGTGGTGCCGCCTCCTGCTTGGCCTTGGTTGCCCCGCTTCCTCCTCCGTTGGCGGGGGAGAGGACGGGATGAGCTCGAAGGTAGTTCTTCCGCCACGTGGGGAATACGTCGTCGATTCCGCCGCCGGCGTGCGGGTTGCTGGCCGCCATTGTCGCCGTCGCGCGGCGGAAGAAGGAGTATCATGTCGTAGCCGCCGTCGAGGGACATGAACTCGAGGCTCCCGAAACGGAGCACCGTCCCGGGTCGAAGAGGTCGATGGAGACTGCCCATCTGGAGCTTGACGGGTAGCTGTTCATCAACACGCAGCAGGCCCCTATCTGCCGCGCCAACTGTCGGCGTTTTGAGACCGGGGGTCCCTAATGCCGACGAGTGAATGTCGCCGTGTGCCCCAGCCCAGATGGGTCGACGCGAGAGCGAGCGCGAAGGGGGGAGAGCGAGGTGGCCGGAGTCGACGAGAGAGAGGGGTGGAAGTCCCGCGGCCTTCGTGTTCGTCCCGCGCCCGGGTCGGGTGCGCTTGCAGTAGGGGGTTACAAGCGTCCACGCGGGAGAGGGAGCGAGCGGCCTCACGCGAGCGCCTTCGTCTCGTCCTCGTCCCCGCGCGGCCAACCCTCTCTAAGAGGGCCCTGGTCCTTCCTTTTATAGGCGCAAGGAGAGGATCCAGGTGTACAATGGGAGTGTAGCAGAGTGCTACGTGTCTAGCGGGGGAGAGCTAGCGCCCTAAGTACATGCCATGGTGGCAGCCGGAGAGATCTTGGCGCCCTGTTGGGGTAATGTCGTGGCTGTCGGAGGAGCGATGGAGCCTGGCGGAGGGACAGCTGTCGAAGCCGTCGAGTCCTTGCTGACGTCCTCTTGCTTCCGTAAGGGGGATGTGAGCTGCCTCCGTCACTGAGTACGCGGGGACGCTATCATTGCCTGTCTGGCGGAGCGCGCCAGATGGGACGCCGGTCTTGTCCCCCGTGGTTCGAGTCAGCTCGGGGTAGGGTGATGATGACGCCTCCTGTTGACGTGGCCGGTCCGCGCACTAGGTTGGGCGACATGGGAGCTCCTCCGAAGCCGAAGTCGAGTCTGTCTTCTGTGGCCTAGGCCGAGTCCGAACCCCTGGGTCGGGCGAGGCAGAGACCATCGGCTGAGGCCAGGGTGGAGTCCGAGCCCTGGGGTCGGGCGAGGCGGAGTCCGTCTGCAGAGACCAGGGCGGAGTCCGAGCCCTGGGGTCGGGCGAGGCGGAGTCCGTTGATTGGGGCCCGTGCGGAGTCCGAGCCCTGGGGTCGGGCGAGGCGGAATTCGTCGTCTTCTGGGGCTGAGCCCGAGTCCGAGCCCTGGGGTCGGGCGGAGCGGAGTTCGCCGTCTTCCGGGACTTAGCCCGAGTCCGAGCCCTGGGGTCGGGCGGAGCGGAGTTCACCGTCTTCCGGGACTTAGCCCGAGTCCGAGCCCTAGGGTCGGGCGGAGCGGAGTTCGCCGTCTTACGGGACTTAGCCCGAGTCCGAGCCTTTGGGTCGGGCGGAGCGGAGTTCGCCGTCTATGGTGTCTGCAGCCGAGCCTGACGGTCTGTCAGCCTCACTCTGTCGAGTGGCACCGCAGTCGGAGTGGCGCAGGCGGCGCTGTCTGTCTGACAGGCCGGTCAGTGGAGCGGCGAAGTGATGGCGGTCACTTCGGCTCTGTCGACCGCAGGGCGCGCGTCAGGATAAGGTGTCAGGCCACCTTTGCATTAAATGCCCCTGCGATTTGGTCGATCGGCGCGGCGATTTGGTCAGGGTTGCTTCTTGGCGAAGGCAGGGCCTCGGGCGAGCCGGGAGTATATTAGGCTCTGGAGGGGGGCTTCGGGCGAGGCGGAGATCCCCCGGAGTCGGCTGACCTTGTCCGAGGCTAGGCTCGGGCGAGGCGCGATCGTGTCCTTCGAATGGACCGATCCCTGACTTAGTCGTATCCATCAGGCCTTTGCAGCTTTATGCTGATGGGGTTACCAGCTGAGATTTAGGAACCTCGGGGGTACCCCTAATTATGGTCCCTGATAATAGATGTAAAAAATAAGAGTTAAAACGACTAATATTTCAAAGGTGGACGGAGTATTTAACAATAATAGTGACCAGCGACCTTGGTTTATATTTTACGACATATACATTCATGATTTATAAAGACGCTGAGCTTAAACAGTTGTTGCTAGAGGCTTTTCTTTTGTTAAAAAAACAATATGTTTAAGTGAGGTCATAAAAATAGAGCCATGTACAGTTCCTGTCGTAACTCGTAACGTACAGAGCCTTGTTTCGTCATCCGTCGAGTCGATCCATGGCTCGCGAGTCGCGTCCGCCGTCACGACAGCAGCTTACGTATGCCATCGTCGTATATGATGAGCCTGGACGCAAAAAAGAGTGGCATGATTCACATGCTCGATCACCTCCAGCCAGCGAAAACACCAACGGATTAGTGCAGCAATGGATGCGTCTGATTGCCGTTTCCCAGCTGTTTGTTACTCTCTGCGTACTCCATGTTCCTGTACGATATAGACTATCTCGTATAAACAAATCTAAAGGAATGTTCACATTACATGCACCCATAAGCATCATATATTAAGCATCATTTATCTTTATACTACATTCATACATCATACAAGATCGTAGAAAAAAGTGACAGTGGGGATTGTTGAGGAGCTGCCAAGAATTCTCGTGAAAGAGGGTGAATCAGAAACTGAAGCTCAGGAGTGTCCTGATCATCGCCTCATTCCATTCGAAAAAGGTAAGCCCTAGCATCAAATTCTCATGGTTTGCAATAACTGCTTTTATTCATCTATCTGCCTATGATTGTTGCATTAAGTGTAGGAGTTGTTTGAAAATAATTACTGCATTTATCCTTGATTACGCTTGCTTATCCATACCTTTATCACATGGGTAAACTAAGTATGCTTAAATGCTTTGTCGGGTACCATAATTAGGGTACCCCCAATACTCCTAAGCATGGCTGAAAAACATCTTTAAAACAAACCGTAAAGACTGTCGGGGACCATAATTAGAGGTACCCCCGAGGTTCCTAATTCTCAGCTGGTAACCCCCATCAGCATAAAGCTGCAAAGGCCTGATGGGTGAGATTAAGTCGGGGGGGGGCAGTCCATTCGAAAGACGCGATCACACATCGCCCGAGCCTAGCCTCGGACAAGGGCGGCCGACCCCGGAGGATCTCCGCCTCGCCCGAGGCCCCCCTCCAGCGGATAATGCATCTCCGGCTCGTCCGAGACCATGCCTTCGCCAGGAAGCAACCTTGACCAAGTCGCCGCGCCGACCGATCAAATCGCAAGAGCATTTAATGCAAAGGCAGCCTGACACCCTTATCCTGACGCGCGCCCTGCAGTCGACAGAGCCGAAGTGACCGCCGTCACTTCGCCGCTCCACTGACCAGCCGGACAGGGAGACAGCACCGCCTACGCCACTCCGACTGCGGTGCCGCCTGACAGAGTGAGGCTGACAGGCGGTCAGGTCCGACCGCGGGCACCATAGGAAACTCCGCCGCCCGACCTAGGGCTCGGACTCGGGCTAAGTCCCAGAAGACGGCGAACTCCGCTCCGCCCGACCCATGGCTCGGACTCGGGCCAAGTCCCGGAAGACGGCGAACTCCGCTCCGCCCAACCCAGGGCTCGGACTCGGGCTAAGTCCCGGAAGACGGCGAACTCCGCTCCGCCCGACCCAGGGCTCGGACTCGGGCTAAGTCCCGGAAGACGGCGAACTCCGCTCCGCCCGACCCAGGGCTCGAACTTGGGCTAAGTCCCGGAAGACGGCGAACTCCGCTCCGCCCGACCCAGGGCTCGGACTCGGGCTAAGTCCCGGAAGACGACGAACTCCGCTTCGCCCGACCCTAGGGCTTGGACTCGGGCTCAGCCTCGGAAGACGGCGAACTCCGCTCCGCCCGACCCAGGGCTCGGACTCGGGCTCAGCCCCAGAAGACGACGAACTCCGCTTCGCCCGACCCCAGGGCTCGGACTCCGCTCTAGCCTCAGCCGACGATCTCCGTCTCACCCGATCTAGGGGATCGGACTCGACCTCGACCACAGAAGACGGACTCGACCTCGGCTTCGGAGGAGCTTCCACATCGCCCAACCTAGGGCGCGGACCGGCTACGTCAACAGGAGGCGCCATCATCACCCCACCCCGAGCTGACTCGAGCCACAGGGAACAAGACCGGCGTCCCATCTGGCACACTCCACCATACAGGCAATGATGGCGCCCCGCATACGCAGTGACGATGGCGGCTCTCAGCCCCCTTACGGAAGCAAGAGGACGTCAGCAAGGACTCCACAGCCCCGACAGCTGTCCCTCCGCCAGGCTCCAGCGCTCCTCCGACGGCCACGACATCACGCCAGCAGGGTGCCAGAATCTCTCCGGCTGCCACGACGACATGTACTTAGGGCACTAGCTCTCCCCCGCTAGACACGTAGCACTCTGCTACACTCCCCATTGTACACCTGTGTCCTCTCCTTACGCCTATAAAAGGAAGGACCAGGGCCCTCTTAGAGAAGGTTGGCCGCGCGGGGACGAGGACGAGACAGGCGCTCACGTGAAGCCGCTCGCTCCCTCTCCCGCGTGGACGCTTGTAACCCCCTACTGCAAGCGCACCCGACCTGGGCGCGTGACGAACACGAAGGCCGCGGGATTCCCACTCCTCTCTCACGCCCGCTTCCGGCCACCTCTCTTCCCCCCTTCGCGCTCGGCCTCGCGTCGACCCATCTGGGCTGGGGCACGCGGCGACATTCACTCGTCGGCTTAGGGACCCCCCGGTCTCGAAACGTCGACAGTTGGCGCGCCAGGTAGGGGCCTGCTGCGTGCTGACGAACAGCTTCCCGTCAAGCTCCAGATGGGCAGTCTCCGGCAACTTCTTCGACCCGGGACGGTGCTCCGTTTCGGGAGCCTTGAGTTCATGTCCCTCGACGGCGGCTACGACATGATACTCATTCCACCGTCGGGCGACAGCGGCAGTGGCGGCCGATAGCCCGCTCGTCGGCGGCGGAATCGACGACGTCTCCCCCACGTGGCGGAAGAGCTACATTTGAGCTTGTCCCGTCGCCTCCCCAGCCGACGGAGGAGGGGACGGGGCAACCAAGGCCAAGCAGGAGGCGGCACCTCGTCGGCTGTCGAGCGAGTCGACGACGCCGGCGCCCCAACGGGGGACACGTCGAGCGTCGCCCTCTCATCTGAGACGAAGACGAGCGTCGTTTCCCCGCGACACGCCTACTCCAAGCAGATGGATGACGCCAGCACGCTCGCGGAAGGCTTGCTGGGCGTCACCCTCGTACCTAGGACGACGGTGCAGTCAGCCCCCGACATGACTTCATCACCGCCCGTCGACCAAGAGGTATCGACCGATTCCCATCTCGCGCCTTTCACATTCAGCCTCGACCCGCCAAGCGGCCTCGCTTTGGCGGACGCTCTCGTAGAGGCGAGTCCCAACCCTTTGGGGTTTCGTATGCGGTCACCTTGGGACCGGCTGACGGACGTCTCGACCTACGGGCCCTCTGGGTCCGAGGAAGACGACGAGCCCAGCTTCTGTTGGGATTTCTCTGGACTTGGCAACCCCAGTGCCATGCGGGACTTTATGACCGCATGCGACTACTGCCTCTCCGACTGTTCCGACGATAGCCGTAGCCTCGGCGATGAGGACTGCGGCCCGAGCCGCGAATGTTTCCACGTCGATCTAGGGGGTCCCTCCGAAGGCAACCATCTCAGCATGCCATAGGACGGTGATCTCCCTAGGCCGGTGCCTCGCGTTGACATCCTTCAGGAGCTAGCTGTGGTCCCAGTCCCTACGGGGGGTCAGGACACACAGCTCGAGCAAATCCGCGAGGTGCAGGCCAGGCTCGACGGGGGAGCAGGAGCGCTTGAGCCGATCCACCGGGACGTCGGGCAGGCGGGGGTGGCTCAACCTCCAGCCGGAGAGATACGTCATCTACCCCAAGACTTCCAGCACCGCATCGCCGACGATGTCAGGGTCAGGCCGCCACCCACATCCAGTGGGGTTGGCCAGAACCTGGCTGCAGCAGCAATGCTCCTCCGCGCGATGCCAGAGCCATCAACCACCGAGGGGCGGCGAATCCAGGGAGAGCTCAAGAATCTCCTGGAAGGCGCCGCGGTCCGACGGGCCAAGAGCTCCGCCTCCCGAAGGCAGGGGTACCCCTCGGAACATCATGCCGCGACTTGCCGATTCACGCGGGAAGCCTCGGTCTACACCGGGCGCACGCGCCACACAGCGCCTGCGGCCCCGGGTCGCCTCGGCAACGAGCACCCTCACCGCGACCGTCGGGCCCGCCTCGACGAAAGGGTGCGCCGAGGCTACCACCCCAGGCGTGGGGGACGCTACAACAGCGGGGAGGATCGGAGTCCTTCGCCCGAACCACCCGGTCCGCAGGTTTTCAGCCAGGCCATACGACGGGCGCCGTTTCCGACCCGGTTCCGACCCCCGACTACTATCACAAAGTACTCGGGGGAGGCGAGGCCGAAACTGTGGCTCGCGGACTATCGTTTGGCCTGCCAACTAGGTGGAACGGACGATGACAACCTCATCATCCGCAACCTCCCCCTATTCCTCTCCGACACCGCTCGCGCCTGGTTGGAGCACCTGCCTCCGGGGCAGATCTCCAACTGGGACGACCTAGTCCAAGCCTTCGCCGGCAATTTCCAGGGGACATACGTGCGCCCCGGGAATTCCTGGGACCTCCGAAGCTGCCGACAGCAGCCGGGAGAGTCTCTCCGGGACTACATCCGGCGATTCTCGAAGCAGCGTACCGATCTACCCAACATCATCGACTCAGATGTCATCAGCGCGTTCCTCGCTGGCACCACCTGCCGTGACCTAGTGAGCAAGCTGGGTCGCAAGACCCCCACCAGGGCGAGCGAGCTGATGGACGTCGCCACCAAGTTCGCCTCCGGCCAGGAGGCGGTTGAGGCTATCTTCCGGAAGGACGAGCAGCCCCAAGGCCGCCCATCGGAAGAAGCCCCCGAGGCGTCAACTCAGCGCGGCGCCAAGAAGAAGGGCAAGAAGAAGTCGCAAGCGAAACGCGACGCCGCTGACGCGGACCTTGTCGCCGCCGCCGAGTACAAGAACCCTCGGAAACCCTCAGGAGGTGCCAACCTCTTCGACCAGATGCTCAAGGAGCCATGCCCCTATCACCAGGGGCCCGTCAAGCACACCCTTGAGGAGTGCGTCATGCTTCGGCGCCACTTCCACAGGGCCGGGCCACCCGCGGAGGGTGGCAGGGCCCGCGACGATGATAAGAAGGAAGATCGCCAAGCAGGAGAGTTCCCCGAGGTCCGCGACTGCTTCATGATCTACGGTGGGCAAGCGGCGAATGCCTCGGCTCGGCACCGCAAGCAAGAGCGCCGGGAGGTTTGTTCGGTGAGGGTGGTGGCGCCAGTCTACCTAGACTGGTCCGACAAGCCCATCACCTTCGACCAAGCCGACCATCCCGACCATGTGCCGAGCCCGGGGAAATACCCGCTCGTCGTTGACCCCGTCATCGGCGACGTCAGACTCACCAAGGTCCTCATGGACGGAGGCAGCAGCCTCAACATCATCTATGCCGAGACCCTCGGGCTCCTGCGTGTCAATCTGTCCTCCGTCCGGGCAGGCGCTGCGCCCTTCCATGGGATCATTCCCGGGAAGCGCGTTTAGCCCCTCGGACAACTCGACCTTCCCGTCTGCTTCGGAACACCCTCCAACTTCCGAAGGGAGACCCTGACGTTCGAGGTGGTCGGGTTCCGAGGAACCTACCACGCGGTACTGGGAAGACCATGCTACGCGAAGTTCATGGCCGTCCCCAACTACACCTACCTAAAGCTCAAGATGCCGGGCCCCAACGGGGTCATCACCGTCGGCCCCACGTACAAACACGCGTTCGAATGCGACGTGGAGTGCGTGGAGTACACCGAGGCCCTCGCCGAGTCCGAGGCCCTCATCGCCGACCTGGAGAGCCTCCCCAAGGAGGTGCCAGACGTGAAGCGCCTTGCCGGCAACTTCGAGCCAGCGGAGACGGTCAAGGCCGTCCCCCTCGACCCCAGCATCGACGCTTCCAAGCGGATCCGGATCGGCTCCGGGCTCGATCCCAAATAGGAAGCAGTGCTCGTCGACTTTCTCTGCGCGAACGCTGACGTCTTCGCGTGGAGTCCCTCGCACATGCCCGGCATACCGAGGGATGTCGCCGAGCACTCGCTGGACATCCGAGCCGGAGCCCGACCCGTCAAGTAGCCTCTGTGCCGATTCGACGAGGAGAAGCACAGAGCCATAGGCGAGGAGATCCACAAGCTCATGGCGGCAGGGTTCATCAAAGAGGTATTCCATCCCGAATGGCTTGCCAACCCTGTGCTTGTGAGAAAGAAAGGTGGGAAATGGCGGATGTGTGTAGACTACACTGGTCTGAACAAGGCATATCCGAAGGTTCCCTACCCTCTGCCTCGCATCGATCAAATCGTGGATTCCACTGCTGGGTGCGAAACCCTGTCTATTCTCGATGCCTACTCAGGGTATCACCAAATCAGGATGAAAGAGTCCGACCAGCTCGCGACTTCTTTCATCACACCCTTCGGCATGTACTGCTATGTCACCATGTCGTTCGGCTTGAGGAATGCGGGCGCGACGTACCAGCGGTGCATGAACCATGTGTTCGGCGAACACATTGGCCGTACGGTCGAGGCCTATGTTGATGACATCGTAGTCAAGACAAGGAAAGCCTCCGACCTCCTTTCCGACCTTGAAGTGACATTCCGATGTCTCAAGGCGAAAGGTGTCAAGCTCAATCCCGAAAAGTGTGTCTTCAGGGTGCCCCGAGGCATGCTCTTGGGGTTCATCGTCTCCGAGCGGGGCATCGAAGCCAACCCGGAGAAGATCGCAGCCATCACCGGCATGGGGCCCATCAAGGACTTGAAAGGCGTACAGAGGGTCATGGGATGTCTCGCGGCTCTAAGCCGCTTCATCTCACGCCTCGGCGAAAGAGGTCTACCTCTGTACCGCCTCTTAAGGAAGGTCGAGTGCTTCACTTGGACCCCTGAGGCCGAGGAGGCCCTCGGGAACCTGAAGGCGCTCCTCACGAAGGCGCCTATCTTGGTGCCCCCAACCGCCGGAGAAGCCCTCTTGGTCTACGTCGCCGCTACCACTCAGGTGGTCAGCGCCGCAATTGTGGTCGAAAGGCAAGAAGAGGGGCATGCATTGCCCGTTCAGAGGCCAGTCTACTTCATCAGCGAGGTGCTGTCCGAAACCAAGATCCGCTACCCACAAGTTCAGAAGCTGCTGTATGCGGTGATCCTGACACGCCGGAAGTTGCGGCACTACTTCGAGTCTCATCCGGTAACTGCGGTCTCATCCTTCCCCCTGGGGGAGATCATCCAGTGCCGGGAGGCCTCGGGGAGGATTGCAAAGTGGGCGGTGTAAATCATGGGCGAGACAATCTCGTTCGCCCCTAGGAAGGCCATCAAGTCCCAGGTCTTGGTGGATTTCGTAGCTGAATGGGTCGACACCCAGCTCCCAGCAGCCCCGATCTAGCCGGAGCTCTGGACCATGTTCTTTGACGGGTCGTTGATGAAAACAGGGGCGGGCGCGGGCCTGCTCTTCATCTCGCCCCTCGGGAAGCACATACGCTATGTGCTACGCCTCCATTTCCCGGCGTCCAACAATGTGGCCGAATATGAGGCTCTGGTCAACGGGTTGCGGATCGCCATTGAGCTAGGGGTCCAACGCCTCGACGCTCGCGGTGACTCGCAACTGTCATCGACCAAGTCATGAAGAACTCCCACTGCCGTGACCCGAAGATGGAGGCCTATTGCGATGAGGTTTGGCGCTTGGAAGACAAGTTCTACGGGCTCGAGCTCAACCACGTCGCCTGACGCTACAACGAGACTGCGGACGAGCTGGTTAAGATAGCCTCGGGGCGAACAACGGTTCCCCCGGACGTCTTCTCCCGAGACCTACATCAACCCTCAGTCAAGACTGACGACTCGCCCGAGCCTGAGAAGGCCTCGGTCTAGCCCGAGGCACCTTCGACCGAGCCCGAGGCGCCCTCGGCTCCGCCCGAGCCACCCTCGGCCCTCGAGGGTGAGGCACTGCGCGTCGAGGAGGAGCGGAGCGGGGTCGCGCCTAATCGAAACTAGCAGACCCAGTACCTGCAGTATCTCCACCAAGGAGAACTACCCCCGACCAAGCCGAAGCTCGGCGGTTGGCGCGGCGCGCCAAGTCGTTCGTATTGCTGGGAGACGGGAAGGAGCTCTACCACCGCAGCCCCTCAGGCATCCTCCAGCGATGCATCTCCATCACCGAAGGTCAGGAGTTACTACAAGAAATACACTCAGGGGCTTGCAGTCATCACGCAGCGCCTCAAGCCCTTGTCGGAAAAGCTTTCCGACAAGGTTTCTACTGGCCAACGGCGGTGGCCGACGCCACTAGGATTGTCCGCACCTGCCAAGGGTGGCAATTCTACGCAAGGCAGACCCACCTGCCTGCTCAGGCTCTGCAGACGATTCCCATCACCTGGCCTTTTGCTGTGTGGGGTCTGGACCTCGTCGGCCCCTTGCAGAAGGCACCCGGGGGCTACACGCACCTGTTGGTCGCCATCGACAAATTCTCCAAGTGGATCGAGGTCCGACCCCTAAACAGCATCAGGTCCGAGCAGTCGGTAGCGTTCTTCACCAACATCATCCATCGTTTCGGGGTCCTGAATTCCATCATCATCGACAACGGCACCCAGTTCACCGGCAGAAAGTTCCTGGACTTCTGCGAGGATCACCACATCCGGGTGGACTGGGCCGCCGTGGCTCATCCCATGACGAATGGGCAAGTAGAGCGTGCCAACGACATGATTCTACAAGGACTCAAGCCTCGAATCTACAACGACCTCAACAAGTTCGGCAAGCGATGGATAAAGGAACTCCCCTCGGTGGTCTGGAGCCTGAGGACAACACCGAGCCGAGCCACGGGCTTCACGCCGTTCTTTCTAGTCTATGGGGCCGAGGCCATCTTGCCCACGGACCTGGAATACGGTTCCCCGAGGGCGAAGGCCTATGCCGACCAAAGCAACCAAGCTAGTCGAGAAGACTCGTTGGACCAGCTGGAAGAGGCTCGGGACAGGGCCTTACTACACTCGGCACGGTACCAGCAGTCCATGCGACGCTACCACGCCCGAGGGGTCCGGTCTCGAGACCTCCAGGTGGGCGACCTGGTGCTTCGGCTGCGACAAGACGCCTGAGGGCGGCACAAACTCACGCCCCCCTGGGAGGGGCCGTTCGTCATCGCCAAGGTTCTGAAGCCCGGAACGTACAAGCTGGCCAACAGTCAAGGCGAGGTCTACGGCAACGCTTGGAACATCCAACAGCTACGTCGCTTCTACCATTAAGATGTTTTCAAGTTGTTCATATACCTCGCTCCTACGCAAAGTTTAGTCATCAAGGAAGGGTCAACCTTGCCTCGGCAAAGTCCGACCCTCCCTCGGGGGCTAAAAGGGGGGAACCCCCTCTGCGTCGATTTTTTTCCTCGAAAAAAGATCCTTTTTGCCAAATTATCTTTCGTGCTTTTTGACTACTTCGAAAGTGGATCCTAAAAACGACGGAGTACACGTAAGCAGCCAAGGCCGACCGAGCCGAGGGACTCCTACGCCTCCGGGATACGGATACCTCACTCGTCACCTTCTGCGATAAGTAACTCGCGCTCGGATAAGTGATTTCGCGGACCGAACAAGTCTTCACGTTTGAAAGCTCTTCTGCCGAAGCGATTCTTCGAGCCTTCTCGACTACGTCGGTGACAGAACCCCATGGGCGGGTAAGAGTGCGCGTAAGCAGCAAGGCCGACCGAGCCGAGGGACTCCTACGCCTCCGGGATACGGATACCTCACTCGCCACCTTCTGTGAGAAGCAACTCTCGCTCGCGCCAGCAATTCTGTTACCGACAGAAAAGTCCAGATACTCGAGATAAGAGGAAAGGAGACGCAACTTCACAACACGGCGACGGTGTGTTTAGGCCTCGGCGGCCGCAGAAAACATACACACACTACAAGACAACCTGATCCTGCAGGCTCGGACGCCGACAGCCGAAGGGGGCGGCAGCACCCTCGGCATCAACTACACCTTCGGCGGGGTCTGACCTATCCTCAAACAGCGACGCGGTCAGAGAGCCCCCACTCTGAAGGACGACATCAGCACCACACCCGGGCCATCACCGCCAGGGTCTTCTCCGAGAACCCGACCCGAGGCCTCGACAGGTCAATTCCGGCGTCGGTCCTGCTAACGGACGACTCGACCAGGCTCCGGCTGACCACACCTTCTTCTCGGGCCAACTCTGCCTCTGTTCGCGCTGAAACTGCTACCCCTGGCCTTGGCTCATCGAAGAGCGGCCAAGGGGTTCCTTTAACTAAGCAAGGGAAGCCTCGGACAACAAGGCCGACCGAGCCGAGGGACTCCTACGCCTCCGGGATACGGATACCTCACTCGTCACCTTTACATGGGGCGACTCACGCTTGGTGAAGCGGTTCAAGCAATCAACAGGCGAGTCCTAGTGCTCGAAGAGAGGAAAAAACACGGCTCCGCACCGAAATTACATACATGTTCAGGCCTCGACAGCCGCAATGAACATGGACACTGGCATCCGAAGTGCCATCACAAACGGAACTCCGGTTCCGCCTCCGCAGGTACGAACAACCCCACACGACTGGGGGGGGAGCCTGCGGAGCGACAAAAGACCAGCGAACGGCTCGTCGTCACCCGCCCCAGCAGCGGCAACGACGACGACTTCTGGTCCGGAGGGCCGAACAGCAGCAGCGATGACCTCAGGGCGGATGCTGCTGCCATGAGGCCCTCACCCATTCCTCCAACTCAAGAGGCAAGGACGGGTAGAAGGCCGTAGAGTTGGAGGTCAGTCCATGGGTGGCGCCGGCAAGCTCATCGGTGGCAGAACCTCTTCCAGCTGCTGTGGCAGAAGGCGGCACCGGGAGCGGCTCCGAAGCTGCTCGGTTCGGAGAACCGGGCACGCGGCAGCTGCCCACGCCACGGACGGCGGACGCCCTTCCCCCCGATCACTGAGGGAAGGAGCGGGCCGCCGCCCGCACAGGGACCGACCCCAACTCGACACACTCCCCTCCCCAGCACTGATGACGAACATCCTTGAAGCTGAGGGAGGGGCACGGGCCGCAGCCTGGCTCGCTTCTCCCCGCCATCAAGATGGAGGTCACCGTCTTGGGTGACCACCGGCGAGGGGATGCAGCCGGGCTGCATGACGAAAATCCTTGAAGCCCAACGATGGCTGAAAGGTACCAACCTCCATGAGGTTGCGCCCCAACAACAGCAAGACGAAGACGACGCGGGCGCTCCCTGCCCGGGGGCCTGGAAGGTGGAAAGACGCGACGCATGAGGGAAGCACGAAGACATGGTTGCCTTTCGAAGGGGTCACCCTCCTTTTAAAGGCAACTCTCCCCACTTGCGTCCTCAGCCGTCGCAGGCAGAGTCTTCTCCAGTACGCTCCAAGGTCCTTCCCCCCACGGCGTGGGGGCTGGGTCCCACACGTCATGCAAGCTGGCCCAAGGTGGAAGAAGTCAAACCGCCGCGCGTGGTGCACGTAACTGCCCAGCTGTTATAAGCGCTCCTCCCCTTTTGCCCAGACCAACGGGTGAAAGGGCGGACAGCCACGCAGGCGGCATGCAACCGCGCCAAGTGGGCGCATTCCTCCGACACCCAACATGCCCGGCATGGAGGCCCGGGCCCACACGTCATGAACCGACGCACCGATTACTACGTGCATGCAGCTGCACCGCCACTTGTGCCACTACCGCGCCTCCTCGACTGCGGAACCAGTACCGCGACTCGAGGTAACCACGCGCATGACCCAACAGTGCCAACCTGGCACACCCGTCACGGGTGAGCCAGCCGCGGGAGAAGGCGTGGCGGTCGATGAGGCCAAAGATGGGCCGGCAGTGATGGCGGTGGCGGGCAGACGGAAGCAGCGGTCAAGTCGTCTGCAGGCACATGTCCCATCCAGGGGCGACGAGAGAACCCTCTCTCACGGCGTAAAGACAACGCGCCCGTGTTCGGTTCCTCGAACGGCACGCGCATGCGCAACGGCTACCCCGTGAACCACTTGTCCCGTCGCATTAACTCTGCAGCAGGGTAGGCGGCGCCTCTGGCAGGAGAAGCGAGCGACGCTTCGCCTTCGCCACGATGACCGCGTCGAAAAAGGTATGCCACGCCGTTCGATTTCGTATCCTTTTCCTTTTTTCCTCTTTCTCTCTCTTGCAACAGGGACCGGGAAAGGGGGATACCCCGAAAAGGATCCTTCTCCGTGAAGGAACCAGGCTCCGAGCCTCCCTACTGATCAGAGGTTCGAAGGCTGGCCCCTCGGAAGGGTTCGACAGCTGCCTCAGATCGCGTGGGCTCTACACCCACTACTGGTCAGAGGCTCGAAGGCCGGCCCCTCGAAGGGTTCAACGACCGCCTCAGGCTACTCGGGCTCCGCGCCCATTACTGATCAGGGGTTCGAAGGCTGGCCCCCGAAGGGTTCACAGCCGCCTCAGACACAGAGTGAGGGATGACCATGGGTACGTTCGATACATAACCAAGGCTCGGGCTGCGCTCCCGAGGTACCTTAGGACATTTCCAAGACTAGCGGGAACGATCTTGTAACGGAATCCCATCAGAGGGAGGCATCGAGCCCTCGAACCCCGTCACCAAGGGACCGGGTCCGGCAAATCACCCGCAGGTACTTTTGGGCACGCCTCCGGGCCACAGCCGACCCCTAACGAATGGGGCACGGGCGTCCACTCGGATCACCCGTTCGCAGCTCACTGGAGACACCATGTTCGACGCCCACCGAGGGCAACATGGCGCTTTCCCCCCTCCTTGTGGAAAGGCGATGTAGGGGCGTATGTAAAAAAGTCGGGTCTGTCCTTGATCGTCCTCTCGCTCTGTGCGGAGGCTCGGGGGCTGCTCTCGCAAACTCGGCTCCGGCCAACCGTTGACAGCGTCAACATACCAGCCCGAGAACTTGGGACCCGACGGTGCACCCGGGTTACGGCCCGTTCGCATGAGGGGACAACCAGACCGGCCAAAGCATCACGAAACGCATTAAGACCTCGAAGGAGTCTAACCACTCCTCCGAGGCCTCGGGGGCTACACCCGGCGGGTGCGCTCGCGCGCCCCCGCCGGAACAAACAGCGACCGAGAAAGGCTGGTCCCCTTGCAAAAAAGTGTGACAAAAGCCTCCAAGCGAGTATAAACACTCCCTTGGAGGCTCGGGGGCTACTGTCGGGGACCATAATTAGGGGTACCCCTGAGGTTCCTAATTCTCAGCTGGTAACCCCCATCAGCATAAAGCTGCAAAGGCCTGATGGGTGAGATTAAGTCGGGGGGCAGTCCATTCGAAGGACGCGATCACACCTCGCCCGAGCCTAGCCTCGGACAAGGGCGGCCGACCCCGGAGGATCTCCGCCTCGCCCGAGGCCCCCTCCAGCGGATAATGCATCTCCGGCTCGTCTGAGGCCCTGCCTTCACCAGGAAGCAACCCTGACCAAGTCGCCGCGCCGACCGACCAAATCACAGGAGCATTTAATGCAAAGGCAGCTTGACGCCCTTATCCTGACGCGCACCCTGTAGTCGACAGAGCCGAAGTGACCGCCGTCACTTCGTCGCTCCACTGACCAGCCTGACAGGCAGACAGCACCGCCTGCGCCACTCCGACTACGGTGCCGCCTGACAGAGTGAGGCTGACAGGCGGTCAGGCCCGACCGTTGTCGGGGACCATAATTAGGGGTACCCTCAAGACGCCTAATTCTCAGCTGGTAACCCCCATCAGCATAAAGCTGCAGAGGCCTGATGGGTTTGATTAAGTCAGGGATCAGTCCATACGAGCGACTCGATCACGCCACGCCCGAGCCTAGCCTCGGGCAAGGGCAGCCGACCCTGAGGTGTTTCCGTCTCGCCCGAGGCCCCCTTTTTTACGGCAGACGCATCTCCGGCTCGCCCGAGGCCTTGCCTTCGTTAAGAAGCAACCCTGACTAAATCACCGCGCCGACCGACCAAGTCACTGGGGCATTTAACGCAAAGAGTGAGACTGACGGGCGGCCAGGCTTTGCCAAAGGCACCATAGGAAGCTCCGCCCGACCCAGGGCTCGGACTCGGGCTAAGGCCCCGGAAGACGGCGAACTCCGCTCCGCCCGACCCAGGGCTCGGACTCGGGCTAAGGCCCCGGAAGACGGCGAACTCCGCTCCGCCCGACCCAGGGCTCGGACTCGGGCTAAGGCCCCGGAAGACGGCGAACTCCGCTCCGCCCGACCCAGGGCTCGGACTCGGGCTAAGGCCCCGGAAGACGGTGAACTCCGCTCCGCCCGACCCAGGGCTCGGACTCGGGCTAAGGCCCCGGAAGACGACGAACTCCGCTTCGCCCGACCCAGGGCTCGGACTCCGCCCTGGCCTCTGCCGAACGACCTCCGCCTCGCCTGACCCAGGAGCTCGGGCTCGGCCTCGGCCATGGAAGACAGACTCGACCTCGGCCTCGGAGGAGCCTCCACGTCGCCCGACCTAGGGCACAAGTCCGCCACGTCAACAGGAAGCACCATCATCACCCTACCCCGAGCCGACTTGGGTCGCAGAGAACAAGACCGACGTCCCATCCGGCTAGCTCCGCCAGATAGGCAATAATGGCACCCCGCTAGACCCATGACGACGGTGGCTCTCGGCTCCCTTACGGAAGCAGGGAGACGTCAGCAAGAGCCCAACTGTTCCAACAGCTGTCCCTCCACCAGGCTCCGTTACTCCTCCGACGGCCACGACACCACACCGGCTGGGTGCCAAGTTCTCTCCGGCTGCCACATTGGCATGTACCCAGGGCGCTAGCTCTCCCCCGCTAGACACGTAGCACTCTGCTGCACCCCCATTGTACACCTGGATCCTCTCCTTGCGCCTATAAAAGGAAGGACCAGGGCCTTCTTAGAAAAAGGTTGGCCTCGCGGGAACGAGGGCAGGGGCAGGCGCTCTCTTGGGGCCACTCGCTCCCCTCACCCGCGCGGACGCTTGTAACCCCCTACTGCAAGCGCACCCGACCTGGGCGCGGGACGAACACGAAGGCCGCGGGATCTCCGCCTCCCTCACGACCCGGCTCCGGCCACCTCGCTCTCCCCCCTTCGCGCTCGCCCACGCGCTCGACCCATCTGGGCTGGGGCACGCGGCACACTCACTCGTCGGCTCGGGGACCCCCCGGTCTTGAAACGCCGACAGTTGGCGCGCCAGGTAGGGGCCTGCTGCGTGTTGACGAGCAGATTCCCGTCAAGCTCCAGATGGGCAGTCTCCAACGACCTCTTCAACCCGGGACGGTGCTCCGTTTCGGGAGCTTCGAGTTCATGTCTTTCGACGGCAGCTATGACATGATACCCCTTCCACCGCCGCGCGACAGCGACAATGGTGGCGGACAGCCCGCCCGCCGGCGGCGGAATCGACGACGTCTTTCCCGCGTGGGGGAAGGACAACTTTCGAGCTCGCCCCATCCTCTCCCTCGCCATCGGAGGAGGAGGCGGGGCAACCAGGGCCAAGCGGGAGGCTGCGCTCAGTCGGCTGTCGAGCAAATCGACATCCCCAGCGCCCCAACGGAGGACGCGTCGGGCGTCACCCTCGCGTTTGAGGCGAAGGCGAGCGCCGTCCCCCCGCGACACGCCAACCCCGAGCAAGTGGATGACGCCAGCGCGCTCACGGAGGGCCTGCAGGACGTCGCACTCGTACCCAGGACGACGACGCGATCAGCCCCCGATGTGACTTCGTCGCTCCTCGTCGACCACAAGGTACCGGCTGATTCCCATCCTTTGTCATTTCAACTCGACCTCAACCCGCCTAGTGACCTCGCTCTGGCGGGCGCTCACGTTGAGGCGAGTGCATCCCCTTTCGGGTTTCGTGTGCGGTCGCCTTGGGACCGATTGACGGGCGTCTCGACCTACGGACCCTCTGGGTCCGAGGAAGATGACGACCCCAGCATCTGCTGGGATTTCTCTGGATCTGGCAACCCCAGTGCCATGCGGGACTTCATGACCGCATGCAACTACTGCGTCTCCGACTGTTCCGACGGCAGCCGTAGCCTTGACGACAAGGACTGCAGCCCGAGCCGCGAATGTTTCCACGTCGAGCTAGGGGATCCCTCCGGAGGCAGCTGTCTCGGCATGCCGAAAGATGGTGATCTCCCTAGGCCAGTGCCTCGCGCCGACATCCCGCGGGAGCTAGCTGTGGTCCCCGTTTCGGCGGGGGGTCACGGCCCACAGCTCGAGCAGGTCCGCGCGGCGCAGGCCGAGCTCGATGAGGGAGCAGGAGCGCTCGAGGCAATCCGCCGGGACGTCGGGCAGGTATGGGCGGGCCAGCCCCCGGCCGGAGAAATACGTCACCTGCCCCAGGGTCTCCAGCACCGCATCGCCAACGATGCCAGGGACAGACCGCCACCCGCATCCGGCGGAACCGGTCAGGACCTGGCAGCCGCAGCGATGCTCCTCCGCGCGATGCCGGAGTCATCAACCACCGAGGGTCGGCGAATCCAGGGAGAGCTCAAGCATCTCCTGGAAGGCGCTGCGGCCCGGCGGGCCGAGAGCTCTGCCTCCCGAAGGCAGGGGTACCCCTCGGAACCTCGTGCCGCGACTTCCCGACTCATGCGGGAAGCCTCGGTCTACATCGGGCGCACGCGCAACACCGCGCCTGCGACCCCGGGCCACCTCGGCGACGAGCACCCTCATCGCGACCGTCGGGCCCGCCTCGATGAAAGGGTGCGCCGAGGTTATCACCCCAGGCGTGGGGGACGCTACGACAGCGGGGAGGATCGGAGTCCCTCGCCCGAACCACCCGGTCCGCAGGTCTTCAGCCGGGCCATTCGGCGGGCGCCGTTTCCGACCCGATTCCGACCCCCGACTACTATCACAAAGTACTCGGGGGAAACGAGACCGGAATTGTGGCTCGCGGACTACCGCCTGGCCTGTCAACTGGGTGGAACGGACGACGACAACCTCATCATCCGCAACCTCCCCCTGTTCCTCTCCGACACTGCTCGCGCTTGGTTGGAGCACCTGCCTCCGGGGCAGATTTCCAACTGGGAGGATCTGGTCCAAGCTTTCGCCGGCAACTTCCAGGGCACGTACGTGCGCCCCGGGAATTCCTGGGACCTCCGAAGCTGCCGGCAACAGCCGGGAGAGTCTCTTCGGGACTACATCCGGCGATTCTCGAAGCAGCGCACCGAGCTGCCCAACATCACCGACTCCGATGTCATCAGCGCGTTCCTTGCCGGCACCACCTGCCGTGACCTGGTGAGCAAGTTGGGTCGCAAGACCCCCACCAGGGCGAGCGAGCTGATGGACATCGCCACCAAGTTCGCCTCTGGTCAGGAGGCGGTCGAGGCCATCTTCCGAAAGGACAAGCAGCCCCAGGGCCGCCCGTCGGAAGAGGCTCCCGAGGCGTCTACTCCGCTCGGCGCCAAGAAGAAAGGCAGGAGGAAGTCCCAAGCGAAACGCGACGCCGCCAGCACGGACCTTGTCGCCGCTGCCGAATACAAGAACCCTCGGAAGCCCCCCGGAGGTGCCAACCTCTTCGACAAGATGCTCAAGGAGACGTGCCCTTACCATCAGGGGCCCGTCAAGCACACCCTCGAGGAGTGCGTCATGCTTCGGCGCCACTTCCACCGGGCCGGGCCACCCGCAGAGGGTGGCAGGGCCCGCGACGACGACAAAAAAGAAGATCACCAAGCAGGAGAGTTCCCCGAGGTCCGCGACTGCTTCATGATCTACGGAGGGCATGCGGCGAATGCCTCGGCTCGGCATCGTAAGCAAGAGCGTCGGGAGGTCTGCTCGGTGAAGGTGGCGGCGCCAGTCTACCTAGACTGGTCCGACAAGCCCATCACCTTCGACCAAGATGACCACCCCGACCACGTGCCGAGCCCGGGGAAGTACCCGCTCGTCGTCGACCCCGTCATCGGCGACGTCAGGATCACCAAGGTCCTGATGGATGGGGGCAGCTGCCTCAATATCATCTACGCCGAGACCCTCAGGCTCCTGTGCGTCGATCTGTCATCCGTCCGAGCAGGCGCTGCGCCCTTCCACGGGATCATTCCTGGGAAGCGCGTCCAGCCCCTCGGACAGCTCGACCTTCCTGTCTGCTTCAGAACACCCTCCAACTTCCGAAGGGAGACTTTGACGTTCGAGGTGGTCGGGTTCCGAGGAACCTACCACGCAGTGTTGGGAAGGCCATGCTACGCGAAGTTCATGGCCATCCCCAACTACACCTACCTGAAGCTCAAGATGCCGGGCCCCAACGGGGTCATCACCGTCGGCCCCACGTACAAACACGCGTTCGAATGCGATGTGGAGTGCGTGGAGTACGCCGAGGCCCTCGCCGAGTCCGAGGCCCTCATCGCCGACCTGGAAAGCCTCTCCCGAGAGGTGCCGGACGTGAAGCGACACGCCGGCAACTTCGAGCCAGCGGAGACGGTTAAGGCCGTCCCTCTCGACCCCAGTGGCGACACCTCCAAGCAGATCCGGATCGGTTCCGGGCTCGACCCCAAATAGGAAGCAGTGCTCGTCGACTTTCTCCGTGCAAACGCTGACGTCTTTGCGTGGAGTCCCTCGGACATGCCCGGCGTACCGAGGGATGTCGTCGAGCACTCGCTGGATATTCGGGCCGGGGCCCGACCGGTCAGACAGCCTCTGCGCCGATTCGACGAGGAAAGGCGCAGGGTGATAGGCGAGGAGATCCACAAGCTGATGGCAGCAGGGTTCATCAAAGAGGTATTCCATCCCGAATGGCTTGCCAACCCTGTACTTGTGAGGAAGAAAGGGGGGAAATGGCGGATGTGTGTAGACTACACTGGTCTCAACAAAGCGTGTCCGAAGGTCCCCTACCCTCTACCTCGCATCGATCAAATCGTGGACTCCACTGCTGGGTGCGAAACCCTGTCTTTCCTCAATGCCTACTCAGGGTATCATCAAATCAAGATGAAAGAGTCCGACCAGCTCGCGACTTCTTTCATCACGCCCTTCGGCATGTACTGTTATGTCACCATGCCGTTCGGTTTGAGGAACGCGGGTGCAACGTACCAGCGGTGCATGAACCATGTGTTCGGCGAACACATCGGTCGCACGGTCGAGGCCTACGTCGATGACATCGTAGTCAAGACAAGGAAAGCCTCCGACCTTCTCTCCGACCTTGAGGTGACATTCCGGTGTCTCAAGGCGAAGGGCGTCAAGCTCAATCCCGAGAAGTGCGTCTTCGGGGTGCCCCGAGGCATGCTCCTGGGATTCATCGTCTCC
This sequence comes from Zea luxurians, assembly GCA_029449295.1. Classification (NCBI taxonomy): domain Eukaryota; kingdom Viridiplantae; phylum Streptophyta; class Magnoliopsida; order Poales; family Poaceae; genus Zea; species Zea luxurians. The sequence goes on along the minus strand of JAOPSE010000009.1, from coordinate 34,000,470 downwards.
GAGCGGGGCATCGAAGCCAACCCGGAGAAGATCGCAGCCATCACAAACATGGGACCCATCAAGGACTTAAAAGGCGTACAGAGGGTCATGGGATGTCTCGCGGCCTTGAGCCGTTTCATCTCGCGCCTCGGCGAAAGAGGCCTGCCCCTGTACCGTCTCTTAAGGAAGGCCGAGTGCTTCACTTGGACTCCCGAGGCCGAGGAAGCTCTCGGGAGCCTGAAGGCGCTCCTCACCCAGGCGCCCGTCTTGGTACCCCCAGCTGATGGAGAAGCCCTCTTGGTCTACGTCGCCGCTACCACTCAGGTGGTCAGCGCCGCGATCGTGGTCGAAAGGCAGGAAGAGGGGCATGCTTTGCCCATTCAGAGGCCAGTTTACTTCGTCAGCGAGGTGCTGTCCGAGACCAAGATCCGCTACCCACAAGTCCAGAAGCTACTGTATGCAGTGATCCTGACGAGGCGAAAGCTGCGACATTACTTCGAGTCTCATCCGGTGACTGTGGTGTCATCCTTCCCCCTGGGGGAGATCATCCAGTGCCGAGAAGCCTCGGGACGGATCGCAAAGTGGGCGGTGGAAATCATGGGCGAGACAATCTCGTTCGCCCCTCGGAAGGCCATCAAGTCCCAGGTACTCGCGGACTTCGTAGCCGAATGGGTCGACACCCAGTTGCCGATGGCTCCGATCCAATCGGAGCTCTGGACCATGTTTTTCGACGGGTCGCTGATGAAGACGGGAGCCGGCGCGGGCCTGCTCTTCGTCTCGCCCCTCGAGAAACACCTGCGCTACGTGCTCCGCCTCCATTTCCCGGCGTCCAACAATGTGGCTGAGTACGAGGCTCTGGTCAACGGATTGCGAATCGCCATCGAGCTAGGGGTCCGACGCCTCGACGCTCGCGGCGACTCGCAGCTCGTCATCGACCAAGTCATGAAGAACTCCCACTGCCGCGACCCGAAGATGGAGGCCTATTGTGATGAGGTTCGACGCCTAGAAGACAAATTCTACGGGCTCGAGCTTAACCACATCGCCCGGCGCTACAACGAGACTGCGGACGAGCTGGCAAAGATAGCCTCGGGGCGAACGACGGTTCCCCTGGACGTCTTCTCCCGGGATCTGCACCAACCCTCCGTCAAGATCGGCGACACGCCCGAGCCCGAGGCGCCCTCGGCCCCGTCCGAGGTGGCCTCGGCCCAGCCCGAGCCATCCTCGGTTCAGCCCGAGGAACCCTCGGCCCCCGAGGGCGAAGCACTGCGCATCGAGGAGGAGCGGAGCGGGGTCACGCCAGATCAAGATTGACAGACCCCGTACCTGCAATATCTCCGCCAAGGAGAACTGCCCCTCGACCGAGCCGAAGCTCGGCGGGTAGCGCGACGTGCCAAGTCGTTCGTCTTGTTGGGCGATGAGAAGGAGCTCTACCACCGTAGCCCCTCGGGCATCCTCCAGCGATGCATCTCCATCGCCGAAGGTCAGGAACTCCTGCAGGAAATACACTCGGGGGCTTGCGGCCATCATGCATCACCTCGAACCCTCGTCGGGAACGCTTTCCGGCAAGGGTTCTACTCGCCGACGGCGGTGGCTGACGCCACTAGAATTGTCCGCGCCTGCGAGGGGTGCCAATTCTATGCGAAGCAGACCCACCTGCCCGCTCAGGCTCTACAGACGATACCCATCACCTGGCCCTTCGCTGTGTGGGGTCTGGACCTCATCGGCCCTCTGCAGAAGGCGCCCGGGGGCTACACGCACCTGCTGGTCGCCATCGACAAATTCTCCAAGTGGATCGAGGTCCGACCCCTGAACAGCATCAGGTCCGAGCAGGCGGTGGCGTTCTTCACCAACATCATCCATCGCTTCGGGGTCCCGAACTCCATCATCACCGACAACGGCACCCAGTTCACCGGCAAAAAATTCTTGGATTTTTGCGAGGATCACAACATCCGGGTAGACTGGGCCGCCGTAGCTCATCCCATGTCGAATGGGCAAGTAGAGCGCGCCAATGGCATGATTCTACAAGGGCTCAAGCCTCAGATTTACAATGACCTCAACAAGTTCGGCAAGCGATGGATGAAGGAACTCCCCTCGGTGGTCTGGAGCCTGAGGACGACACCGAGCCGAGCCACGGGTTTTACGCCGTTCTTCCTGGTCTACGGGGCCGAGGCCGTCTTGCCCACGGACCTGGAATACGGCTCCCCGAGGACGAGAGCCTACGACGATCAAAGCAACCAAGCTAGCCGAGAAGACTCGCTGGACCAGCTGGAAGAGGCTCGGGACAAGGCCTTACTACACTCGGCACGGTATCAGCAGTCCCTGCGACGCTACCACGCCCGAGGGGTCCGACCCCGAGACCTCCAGGTGGGCGACCTGGTGCTTCGGCTGCGGCAAGACGCCCGAGGGAGGCACAAGCTCACGCCCCCCTGGGAGGGGCCGTTCGTCATCGCCAAAGTTCTGAAGCCCGGAACGTACAAGCTGGCCAACAGTCAAGGCGAGGTCTACGGCAACGCTTGGAACATCCAACAGCTACGTCGCTTCTACCCTTAAGATGTTTCCAAGTTGTTCATATACCTCGCACCCACGCAAAGTTTAGTCAACAAGGAAGGGTCGGCCTCGCCTCGGCAAAGCCCGACCCTCCCTCGGGGGCTAAAAGGGGGGAAACCCCCTCTGCGTCAAAATTTTCCTCGAAAAAAAAATCTCTTTTACCAGAATGTCTTTCGTGCTTTTTGACTACTTCGAAAAGTGGGTCCCGGAAACGACGGGGTACGCGTAAGCAGTCAAGGCTGACCGAGCCGAGGGACTCCTACGCCTCCGGGATATGGATACCTCACTCATCACCTTCTGCGATAAGTAACTCACGTTCGGATAAAGCGGCTCCACGGATCGAACAATTCTTTACGTTCGGAAGCCCTTCTGCCGAAGCGATCTTTCGGGCCTTCTCGACCAAGTCGGTGACGGGGCCTCATGGACGGGTGAAAGTACGCGTAAGCGGCAAGGCCGACCGAGCCGAGGGACTCCCACGCCTCCCGGATACGGATACCTCACTCATCACCTTCCGCGAGAAGCAACTCTCGCTCGCACTAACATCCCTGTTACCGACAAAAAGTCCAGATGCTCGAAACAAGAGGAAAAGAGATGCAGCTTTACAACACAGCAAGGGTGTGTGTTCTGGCCTCGACGGCCGCACAAGGCCCACGCTACAAGACAATCTGATCCTGCAGGCTCGGGTCTTGACGCTGGAAGGGGGCGGCAACACCCTCGGCATCAACGGCACCTTCGGCGAGGCCCGACCTAGCCTCGAACGGCAACGCGGTCCAAGGGTCTCCGCTCCGAAGGACGATGTCATCACCACGCCCGAGCGATCGCCGTCAGGGACTTCTCCGGGATCCGGCCCGAGCGGGCGGCTCGGCCGGCCACCTCCGGGGCCTCGGCCAACCACCTTCCGAGGGCACCAGCCCGGTCCGAAGCCTCGGCTGACCAACTCCGGCGTCGATCCTGCCAACGGACAACTCGGCTAGGCTCCGGCCAACCAGGTTTCATTTTCGAACCAACTCCGCCTCTGCTCATGCTGATATCGCTACCCCTGGCCTCGGCTCGTCGAAGAGCGGCCGAGGGGTCTCTTTAACTAAGCTAGAGGAGCCTCGGACAACAGGGCCGACCGAGCCGAGGGACTCCTACGCCTCCGGGATACGGATACCTCACTCGTCACCTTGACACGGGGCGACTCATGCTTAGTGAAGCGGTTCAGACAATCAGCAGACGAGTCTTAGTGCTCGGAAATGAGGAAAAAATACGGCTCTGTGCCAACGTTACATACATGTTCAGGCCCCAAAAGCCGAAATCAACAAAGAGCCCGGCATTCGAAGTGCCATTACAAACGGAACTCCGGTTCCGTCCCCGCGGGTATGGGCAACCCCCGCGACGGGGAAGCCCGTGGAGCGACGAGCTCTGGGCGAATCACCAGCGAAATGCGGGACGTCCCCGAGCACCCCGGCAGATCCTCGCAGCCGTCCTCGCCGCGAATGCGATGAAGAAGACGGAATGTTGCATCCTAGCTGGGCAGCAACAGTTCGCCTTCCCCAGCATGGCTGGAGGATGTCTCCGCCACAGGGCTAAAGGGCGATTGCCACCACCAGAAGCTGGAAGAAGAGGTGGTCCGCCTACCCGCGCAGGAGGTGGAGCCCCGGCTCGCCTCGCCCCCCGCCCCAGCGAGGATGACGAACACCCTCAACACTGAGGGCGGGGCCGGGATCACAGCCCGGTTTGCCTCTCCCCATCCGGGAGCTGGAGGTCACCGTCTTGGGTGACCACCAGCGGAGGGGAGCAACCGGGCTATGTGATGAAAATCCTTGAAGCCGAACGATGGCTGAAAGGTACCCGCTCCCACGGAGTTGTGTCCTCCGACGATGAGGCGAGGAGACGGCGGTTTCCCCCATCCGGGGGCTTGAAAGGTGGAAAAACACGATGCATAAGGGAGGGAGAAGACATGGTCGCCTTACGAAAGGGGTCGCCCTCCTTTTAAAGGCGACTCTCCCTGCTTGCGCCCCCAACCGTCACGGGCTGAGTCTTCTCCAACACGCCTCCAAAGCCCTCCCCTGCGGCGCGGGGGCTGGGACCCACATGTCATGCAGACCGGCTCCGAGCAGAAGAAGCCGAACCGCCGCGCACGGCGCGCGCAACCACCCAGCGGTTACAAGTGACCCTCCACTTTTGCCCAGACCAACGGGCGAAAAGGGCGGGCAGCCATGCGGGCGGCATGCAACCGCGCCAAGTGGACGCGCCTCTCCGACTCCTGACAGGCCAGCACGGAGGCTCAAGCCCACGCGTCGCGCGATCGGCGCGCCGGATGCTGCATGCAAGCCACTGTACCACTTGCGCCACCGCCGCACCTCCTCGATTGCGGAACCGATACCGCGACCCGAGGCGACCCAGCGCGCGACCCAGCAGCACCAGCCGGACGCAGCGGTCAAACGCGGTCAAAAGTGGGCCGGCAGTAATGACGGTGGCAGGCGCACGGGAGCAGCAGTCACGCCGTCAGCCAAGCTCACGTCCCATCCGGAGGCAGCGAGAGAACCCCCTCTCACGGTGTGAAGACGACGCGCCCGTGACCCGTTCCTCGAACAGATCGCGCACGCGCAACGGCAGCCTCGCCAACTACTCGCCCCGGCGCATTAACTCCGCGGCTGGACAGGCGACGCTTCTGGCAGGAGCAGCTGGCGACGCTTCGCCTTCGCCAAAACGACCACACCAAAAAAGGTACGCCACGTCGTTCAAATTCGTATCCTTATTCCCTTTTTCCTCTTTCTCTATCTCTTGCAACAGGGACCGGGAAAGGGGATACCCCCAAAGGGATCCTTCCCCGTGAAGGAACTAGGCTCCGAGCCTCCTTACTGATCAGGGGTTCGAAGGCTGGCCCCCCGAAGGGTTCAACAGCCGCCTCAGATCGCGTGGGCCCGACACCCACTACTGGTCAGGGGTTCGAAGGTCGGCCTCCCGAAAGGTTCCACGACCGCCTCAGGCTACTCGGGCTCCGCGCCCATTACTGATCAGGGGTTCGAAGGCTGGCCCTCCGAAGGGTTCACAGTCGCCTCAGACACCGAGCGAGGGATGACTAGGGGTACGTTCGATACATAACCAAGGCTCGGGCTGCGCTCCCGAGGTACCCTAGGACATTTCCGAGACCAGCGGGAACGATCCTGTAACGGAATCCCATCGGAGGGAGGCAACGAGCCCTCGGACCCCGTCGCCAGGGGACCGGGTCCGGCAGATCACCCGCAGGTACTTTTGGGCGTGCCTCCGGGCCCCTAGCCGACCCCCAATGAAAGGGGCACGGACGTCCACTCGGATTACCCGCTTGCAACTCACCGGAGACACCATGTTCGGTGCCCATCGAGGGTAACATGGCGCTCTCCCCCCTCCTCCTTGCGGAAAGGCGACGTAGGGGCGTATGTAAAAAAGCCGAGTCTGTCCCTGATCGTCCTCTCGCCCTGTGCGGAGGCTCGGGGGCTGCTCTCGCAAACCCGGCTCCGGCCAAACCGTTGACAGCGTCAACATACCAGCCCGAGAACTTGGGCCCCGACAGTGCACCCGGGCTACGGCCTGTTCGCATGAGGGAACCGCCAGACCAGCCGAAGCATTACGCAAGGCATTAAGACCTCGAAGGAGTGAAACCACTCCTCCGAGGCCTCGGGGGCTACACCCGGCGGGTGCGCTCGCGCGCACCCACCGGAACAAAGTGCAACCGAGAAAGGCTGGTCCCCTTGCAAAAAAGTGCGACGAAAGCCTCCAAGCGAGTGCTAACACTCCCTTCGAGGCTCGGGGGCTACTGTCGGGGACCATAATTAGGGGTACCCTCAAGACGCCTAATTCTCAGCTGGTAACCCCCATCAGCATAAAGCTGCAGAGGCCTGATGGGTTTGATTAAGTCAGGGATCAGTCCATACGAGCGACTCGATCACGCCACGCCCGAGCCTAGCCTCGGGCAAGGGCAGCCGACCCTGAGGTGTTTCCGTCTCGCTCGAGGCCCCCTTTTTTACGGCAGACGCATCTCCGGCTCGCCCGAGGCCTTGCCTTCGTTAAGAAGCAACCCTGACTAAATCACCGCGCCGACCGACCAAGTCACTGGGGCATTTAACGCAAAGAGTGAGACTGACGGGCGGCCAGGCTTTGCCAAAGGCACCATAGGAAGCTCCGCCCGACCCAGGGCTCGGACTCGGGCTAAGGCCCCGGAAGACGGCGAACTCCGCTCCGCCCGACCCAGGGCTCGGACTCGGGCTAAGGCCCCGGAAGACGGCGAACTCCGCTCCGCCCGACCCAGGGCTCGGACTCGGGCTAAGGCCCCGGAAGACGGCGAACTCCGCTCCGCCCAACCCAGGGCTCGGACTCGGGCTAAGGCCCCGGAAGACGGTGAACTCCGCTCCACCCGACCCAGGGCTCGGACTCGGGCTAAGGCCCCGGAAGACGACAAACTCCGCTTCGCCCGACCCAGGGCTCGGACTCCGCCCTGGCCTCTGCTGAACGACCTCCGCCTCGCCTGACCCAGGAGCTCGGGCTCGGCCTCGGCCATGGAAGACAGACTCGACCTCGGCCTCGGAGGAGCCTCCACGTCGCCCGACCTAGGGCACAAGTCCGCCACGTCAACAGGAAGCGCCATCATCACCCTGCCCCGAGCCGACTTGGGTCGCAGAGAACAAGACCGACGTCCCATCCGGCTAGCTCCGCCAGATAGGCAATAATGGCGCCCCGCTAGACCCATGACGACGGCGGCTCTCGGCTCCCTTACGGAAGCAGGGAGACGTCAGCAAGAGCCCAACTGTTCCAACAGCTGTCCCTCCACCAGGCTCCGTTACTCCTCCGATGGCCACGACACCACACCGGCTGGGTGCCAAGTTCTCTCCGGCTGCCACATTGGCATGTACCCAGGGCGCTAGCTCTCCCCCGCTAGACACGTAGCACTCTGCTGCACCCCCATTGTACACCTGGATCCTCTCCTTGCGCCTATAAAAGGAAGGACCAGGGCCTTCTTAGAAAAAGGTAGGCCTCGCGGGAACGAGGGCAGGGGCAGGCGCTCTCTTGGGGCCGCTCGCTCCCCTCACCCGCGCGGACGCTTGTAACCCCCTACTGCAAGTGCACCCGACCTGGGCGCGGGACGAACACGAAGGCCGCGGGATCTCCGCCTCCCTCACGACCCGGCTCCGGCCACCTCGCTCTCCCCCCTTCGCGCTCGCCCACGCGCTCGACCCATCTGGGCTGGGGCACGCGGCACACTCACTCGTCGGCTCGGGGACCCCCCGGTCTCGAAACGCCGACAGCCGTGGGCACCATAGGAAACTCCGCACCGCCCGACCCAGGGCTCGGACTCGGGCTAAGTCCCGGAAGACGGTGAACTCCGCTCCGCCCGACCCAGGGCTCGGACTCGGGCCAAGTCCCGGAAGACGGCGAACTCCGCTCCGCCCGACCTAGGGCTCGGACTCGGGCTAAGTCTCGGAAGACGGCGAACTCCGCTCCGCCCGACCCATGGCTCGGACTCGGGCTAAGTCCCGGAAGACGGCGAACTCCGCTCCGCCCGACCCAGGGCTCGGACTCGTGCTAAGTCCTGGAAGACGGTGAACTCCGCTCTGCCCGACCCAGGGCTCGGACTCGGGCTAAGTCCCGGAAGACGACGGACTCCGCTTCGCCCGACCCCAGGGCTCAGACTCGGGCTCAGCCCCGGAAGACGGCGAACTCCGCTCCGCCCGACCCAGGGCTCGGACTCGGGCTCAGCCCCAGAAGACGACGAACTCCGCTTCGCCCGACCCTAGGGCTCGGACTCTGCTCTGGCCTCAGCCGACGATCTCCATCTCGCCCGACACAGGGGATCGGACTCGACCTCGACCATAGAAGACGGACTCGACCTCGGCTTCGGAGGAGCTTCCACATCGCCCAACCTAGGGCGCGGACCGGCTACGTCAACAGGAGGCGCCATCATCACCCCACCCTGAGCTGACTCGAGCCACAGGGAACAAGACCGGCGTCCCATCTGGCACACTCCACCAGACAGGCAATGATGGCGCCCCACATACGCAGTGATGATGGCGGCTCTCAGCCCCCTTACGGAAGCAAGAGGACGTCAGCAAGGACTCCACAGCCCCGACAGCTGTCCCTCCGCCAGGCTCCAGCGCTCCTCCGACGGCCACGACATCACGCTAGCAGGGTGCTAGAATCTCTTCGGCTGCCACGACGACATGTACTTAGGGCACTAGCTCTCCCCCGCTAGACACGTAGCACTCTGCTACACCCCCATTGTACACCTGTGTCCTCTCCTTACGCCTATAAAAGGAAGGACCAGGGCCCTCTTAGAGAAGGTTGGCCGCGCGGGGACGAGGACGAGACAGGCGCTCGCGTGTGTCACACCCGGTTTTGGAAGGCAAACCGAATGCGAACTATGTACGTGCCAGGATCAGAACTCACGTACACAGCGATTACATAAATGAACATCGTCGCACAATGCTCGAATAATAACATAAAAGAGTATTAACTTATTACATCACAGAGTCATAGACATCCACATAGTCATCAAGTTAACAGTTAAATCAAAGTGCTAGCGAAACGCAGTAAAGATAAGGCCTTCACAGGCAGCTGACTGGGGGTTGCCGCCAACCCACACCTAGAATTCATCGTAGTCTTGGAACTCCTAGAAGTCTCCTTCCACGACTTCGCCTTCTCCTGAGCAGTGATTACAATGCGGACAACCTGGTGTTTGGTGGTAAAGCAAGGATGAGTACACATCAACGTACTCAGCAAATGTCCCGTTTGGCTGAAGTGGACTAGCTTTATGTGGGGTTAGGCTCAAGCAGTTACTTTTAGTTGGTCAGGTATTTATCATTAGTAGAAGCCAGATTTTAGCATTAACCAACCCATGAACCATTTCCTCATCGAGGAACAACATCATCATATTCGAACCAAAACCATAACATAATCCTTGTATCTCGAACCATCTGTATCTCTAATCAAAGAGGATCCCAAGGCTGCTCTTAACCGTGAGCACGGCTGATATATCAGTTTCACTACCCTCTGCAGAGGTCGCACACTTTACCCATGAGTCATGATCCCCTTTCTGCCCGGGGAGAGCTAATCCCCATTGACCACTACCTAGGTGGTCCGGCAGGGTATCACTACGTAGCTTTTACAAAGATTCCCTAGAGATCATAGCTGCCCGTTAGGTTTCTCCAGTTTGATAAACACAGTACTCCTCCCCGCAGGAGAGTGACTAACAAAAGCAAAACGAAAGAACCTCGGCACTCAGCCTCGGCAGAGCAAGCACTGTGCCTGGACCCCATTGACGGCACGACGGCGAAGCAACTACACCTCTAGTTCCTCTAATTAATTAGCTAAGGGCGCCCCATTTCACCCTCATGGTTGCACTGTTATCCCGGGTGGTCTCTCAACGAACAGGTCCTTACGGAGAGGTACTCAGGAAATAGCCTGAGCCCCCTAGAGTATCACAAGATCATCAACATCATCAGGATAACAGTATCATAAATATTCACATCATGTTCATTGATTAAGTTAAGGCAATAGCAGAATGCTAACCATAGCAGCCCATAAGGTCATCAAGGATAAAGTAAAGTGTAAAGCTAGTCAATCCTTAGGTTTCAAGTAAGTAATGCGGGGTAGTAAGTTATAAATGAATAGGACATAATGGGTCAGAGGACACTTGCCTTCACCAAACTGCTGATCAGGGACTTCCTCTGCAACTTCCTCGGGAAACACAGACTGCTCGTTGTCTACGTAAAGTAATCATTCACACTATGCACTTGGGAAATAACAAACAAAAACAATATACCAAACATATGCAGCAGAGAGATCACAAGTTCATAATAGAAAAGGGATAGGCACTCTGGTATTCTCTAGGTCTAGGGTAGAGAACTATACAAAGTGAGTCATTATCCACTAATCAGGTTTAAGTCAGTGGTGGGATTAAATCATTATCTGGTTTTAAGTTCCTAAACTTAGGTGTTTAAGTCCATAAACTTAAGTGCTCCAACTTTTATTAAAGTCTACTATCTTTTATTTATCTCAAATAAGGCTCCAGTAACCTTAATCCTATCCTAATGATTAACCATTAATTGGGACATGGAAACAGCAGGGAAACATTGCATAAACAGATAGATAATAATATTATGAACATTTTGCAATTTGAAGCACCTAATTCGGAGTTCATATGACAAAGTTATGAATTTTACAAGTTTAGGGGTTAAAAATATACCCTAAGGACCTATTTTGAATTAAATAAAAGGTCCGAGGACCTAACTGCGAGAAACCAGGGACGGCGGGCGCAATTTCCAGAAAACAGGGGGGTTCTTTAAGAAAACGCGCGGGCGAAGGGGTATCGGGCCTTCTTAGCCGTTGGATCTCAAACGGACGGCCAGGATTAGATCCTGCGGGCGGGCGCGCGGGCGCGCGACGGCGTGAGCGGCTGACAGGCGGGGCTGGGCGGGCAGCGCGGGCGCGGCGGCTGACAGCCGGGGCCAGCGGGCAGCGCGGGCACGGGCGACTAGCAGGCGGGGCCGGGCGGGCAGAGCGAGCGCGGGCGCGGCGACTGACAGGCGGGGCCCAGTTGGCAGGGAGGCGGGGCGCGGGGGAAACGGCTCTGGGCCGTTGGATCTTGGGCGGACGGCTGAGGTTGGGTTCGGGCTATTTGAAACAGGGCCGTCCGATCTAAGATGGACGGCGGAGATCTGGCGGCTGGCTTCTACCTTCTCCTCCGGCCAGCAGAAGCGACGGCGCCCGTCCCGCGGCGGAGAACTCGCCGGAGACGAGGGGCGCAGGGGCCCTGCGGGTCCTTGGGGCGACCCGAATGGCCGGGGAGGTTGGGGAGGACGCGGGGAGTCTTCTGGTGGGGACTGGGTCGGGGCAGGGGCACCGGAGGGGGGCGGTTCACGGTGGAGTGGCTCGGCGGCGGCGATAAGCAACTCCGACGAGGAATTAAGCGCAGTAGAGAGCAATAGAGAGGAAGGGAGAGGGCAGGGGAGGTCCCTTACCTCAAGACGGACTCCGGGGACTCCTCGGTGGCGGCAATGGCGCGACGACGGCCCGGGTCGGCGGTGGCGGACCTCGGCGGCTGCGCAGCGAGCGGCGGGTGAGCGCGGGCGGAGGAATTCGGGGAGGGAGAGGGGAAATTGGGGCGCGTCCCGGGTTGTGGACGTCGGGGCGGAGCTCACCGTGGCAATGGACACGGCGGGGCTCCAACGGCGGCCGGGAAACGAGCTCGGGCGGCGGCGGTTCGCGGCGATGGCGCTTTGGCGTGCGTGCAGCGAGGGGAAGGTGAGGGAGGGGTCTGCGGGTGCGCAAATGAGGGAGGGGGAGATGGCGAGCGAGGTTCGGGGCTCAAGTGGCCAAGGGCGAGGTGGTGGCGAGCTCCACGCGCGACGTCAGCGCGGAGAAGGCGGGCGCGCACAGCTCGGGCGGCGGTTACGCGAGGACGAGAGAGCTGACAGCTCGGGCCCGCGGCGCAGAGAGAGAGGAGAAAGCGAGCGCGGGCGCGAGGAAAGCGGGGCTGACGGGCCGGGCCCGCGGACAGAGAGAGATAGAGGCGGGCGCGGGCGCGGGGAACGGTTGCCTGACGGGCGGGGCCCGCGGCGCAGAGAGAGGGGAAGGCGGGCGCGGAGACGGCGGCCGCGCCGACAGGCCGGGCCCGCGGCGCAAAGAGAGAAGAGGGGAGGAGGGCGCACGTGTGGGATGGGCCTGATGGGCCGAAAGGCCGAGGGGGCGGGGGTGTGGGCCTTTTTCCCTTTTCTTTTTATTCTGGAATTTGCTTTCTCTTTTCTTTTTATTTTCTCCATTTGATTCAAATTCAAATAAGCCACAAATTCAAATTAGACCTTTTGAGAATTATGCACCAAACAAAAGTGAAATCCAGGGTTCAACATGATGCAACAGTTCACACTCCCTTGGAGTTTGAGCTAATAGACTATAATTATAAATAGAATAACCACTTTTCTCCTATAGAAATGAGAAAGAAAAGATTAGGGAAGGATGAGAAAAAGGAAGTAACACCTGAATTTGTGAATATGAGCAAAGAAATTTTATACCCCCAAATTCAGGGTGTTACAAACCTATCCCCCTTAAAAGAATCTCGCCCCGAGATTCAGGGTTGGTCAGCAAAGAGTTCAGGGTATTTGGCTTTCAGATCATCTTCTCGTTCCCAGGTTGCTTCTTCCTCCGAGTGGTGACCCCATCTGACTTTGCACATTCTGATGGTATTCCTCCGGGTGACTCTGTCTGCAAACTCCAGAATCTGCGTTGGCTTCTCTATGTATGTCAGATCCTCCTGGACTTCCAAACCCTCCACTGGCAACTGTTCCTCTGGTACTCGCAGACACTTCTTCAATTGTGACACATGGAACACATTGTGCACTGCCGACAAACTTTCTGGTAGGTTGAGTTGGTAAGCCACTTCTCCACGCTTTGCTTGAATCTGATATGGTCCAACGTACCGGGGTGCTAACTTGCCTTTAACTCCGAACCTTCTGACTCCCCTGATAGGTGACACCTTCAGATAGACGAAATCCCCCACTTCGAAACTCAGTTCTCTTCTCCTTCGGTCCGCATAGCTTCGCTGTCTTGACTGGGCTATCTTCAGGTTCTCCCGAACCATTTTGATATTCTCTTCGGCTTCAAGCAGGATGTCGGGGCCAAACACCTGTCTCTCTCCAGGCTGGTCCCAATGCAGCGGAGTCCTACAACTCCGTCCATAGAGTGCCTGAAACGGCGACATCTTCAAGCTGGCCTGATAGCTATTGTTATAGGAGAATTCTGCATAAGGTAACCTTTTGTCCCATCCTGACTTGTCTTGCAACGCACAAGCTCTCAGCATATCTTCTAGGACCTGGTTAGTTCTTTCAGTCTGACCGTCTGTCTGTGGATGATAAGCCGAGCTGAAGTTCAAATGGGTGCCCAAAGCTTCTTGTAGCTGCTGCCAAAAATGAGAGGTGAACTGCGTTCCTCGATCTGACACTATCTTCTTCGGCACACCATGAAGGCAAACTATCCGTGACATGTATAACTCAGCTAACGTTGCTCCGGTATATGTGGTCTTCACAGGTATGAAATGGGCCACCTTTGTTAAGCGGTCCACAACCACCCAGATGGAATCATAGCCGGCCCGGGTACGAGGTAGGCCAACTATAAAATCCATCCCGATCTCATCCCACTTCCACTGAGGAATCCGCAATGGCTGCAACAATCCGGCGGGCCTTTGATGCTCTGCTTTGGTCCTCTGACAGCTATCACAGATGGCGACATATTCTGCGATTTCTCTTTTCATGCCATACCACCAAAACCTCCTTTTTAAATCCTGGTACATCTTTTCACTTCCCGGGTGTATGGAGTAGGCTGTCTCATGAGCTTCCTTTAGGATCAGCTCCCGAATAGGTTTGAGGTCGGGGACACACAATCGGTCCTTGAACCATATTACCCCCTCTTCATCCTCTCGAAAGTCTTTGCCTCTTCCTTCCAAGATTAGCTGCCGGATCTTGTTGATGTTTTCATCATCCTTCTGCCCTTCTTTGATCTCCCGCTCTAGGGTGGGCTCCAATTCCACTGTTACTCCTTGCGTACTGTTCAGGAAACCAAGACTCAGTCTGTCGAATTCCTTGGCTAACTCATATGGCATTGGGTACGTGGCCATCATATTGACTTGACTCTTCCTGCTCAGAGCATCTGCAACAACATTGGCTTTGCCTGGATGGTAATGTATCTCCAACTCATAGTCCTTGATCAATTCCAACCATCTTCGCTGCCTCATGTTTAACTCTGACTGGGTAAATATGTACTTCAGACTTTTATGATCTGTGTAAATGTCGCACTTCTGCCCATACAGGTAATGTCTCCAGGTCTTCAAAGCATGAACTACTGCTGCCAACTCCAGGTCATGTGTGGGATAATTTTTCTCATGGATCTTCAGCTGCCGAGATGAATATGCTACAACTCTTCCTTCTTGCATTAGCACACATCCCAATCCGGTGTAAGAAGCATCGCAATACACTGAGAATGGCTTGTGAACATCAGGCAGGACTAACACCGGAGCTGTAGTCAATCTATTTTTCAGTTCTTCAAATGCTTCCTGACACTTTTGGGTCCACTTGAACTCAACCTTCTTCGCTAGTAATGCTGTCATTGGTCTAGCAATCTTTGAGAAGCCTTCGATGAAACGCCTGTAATACCCAGCCATTCCAATGAAGCTCTTGATCCCACGAACATCCTTTGGTGCTTTCCAGTTCAGGATATCTGCTACTTTCTTTGGATCCACTGCTAATCCATCTTGGTTTATGATGTGACCCAGAAACAAGACTTCATGAATCCAGAACTCGCATTTGCTCAGCTTGGCATACAGCTGATGCTCTCGAAGTCTTTGCAATACCATCTTCAAATGCTCTACATGATCTTCCTCACTTTGAGAGTATATGAGAATATCATCGATAAACACTACCACAAACTTGTCCAGATAGTCCATGAACACACTGTTCATTAGATACATAAAGAAGGCTGGCGCATTTGTCAAACCAAAGGACATAACTGTGAATTCATATAACCCGTACTTGGTGATGAATGCTGTCTTCGGTATGTCCGAGGGTCGGATTCTGAGTTGATGGTAACCTGATCTCAGATCTATCTTCGAGAATACGCTGGCACCTCTGAGCTGGTCGAACAAATCTTCTATCCTTGGCAGGGGGTACTTGTTTTTGACAGTGACTTCATTCAAGGCTCTGTAGTCTATGCACATCCTTTTGGTACCATCTTTCTTCTCTACAAACAACACCGGAGCGGCCCAAGGCGAGGTACTTGGTCTGATGTAACCCTTCTCTAACATCTCATCTATCTGCTTCTTGAGTTCCACCAATTCTGGTCCAGACACTCGGTAGGCTCTTTTGGAAATGGGGGCGGTACCAGGGATAAGCTCTATGGCAAACTCAACTTTTCTCTCGGGTGGCATGCCCGTTAGCTCCTCGGGAAATACGCCCGGAAAGTCCGACACAACCTTGATAGTCTCGAGCGAGTTGGGCTCCTTACTATCAACTGAAATCTGGTGACAGACACCCTCCGCTGATTTAGGCATCCTTAGCTCGGCCACTACCTCTTCTCCTGACGGGGACTTCAATGTTACGGTCCTCTTGTCACAGCTAACATTCGCTTCATACTTCATTAACCAATTCATCCCTAGAATGACATCTATCCCAGGGGTGTCTATTACTATTAAGTCACTGGGGAACCCTATCCCCCTTATTTCCACCCTTATATTTGAGCATATTTTATCTGTTTGCACCTTGCCACCAACTGAATTAATCCTCATGGGCGGCATCATTGCCTCTACTGAGATGTTATGCAATTCTACCCAGGTTGCAGTGACAAATGAATGAGTTGCACCAGTATCAAATAGCACTTTTGCGGGATGAGATTCGACTGAGAACATACCTACTGCCACATCTGGTGCATCCTGGACTGCTTCGGCCTCCAAGTGGTTCACCTTTCCACGGTTGTACGCTTGGTTACGATTGCCTGCTGTCGGCTGCAGTACACCTTGCCTTGTTGGAGCATTGGGGTTGGTCTGCTGCTGCGCCATCTTCTTCGGGCACTGCATCGCCCAGTGGCCTTGTTCTCCACAGTGGAAGCATCCTCTGCCTCCTCCTTGTGCTGGGGCTGCTTGGTTGCTCTGGTTTGCTGCTGGGGCAGGAAGGCGAGGTGCCTGGTTGTTCTGCTTCTGATACTGATTACCTCCCTGCTGGCTGTGCTGACGATACTGCTGCTGCTGCTGATACTGCCTCTGAAACTGCTGCTGATGCGGACGCTGGTTCTGATTCTGATATCCCTGTGGGTGACCGGGCCTGCCTTGCTGAGATGAACTGCCTGAGAAACGTGGACAGCTGATGCCTCCGGTCTGGGGTCCACTCATCTTGCGCTTCCGATCTTCCATGTCCTTACGCTTCTTCTCAGTCATAACTGCCCTGTCGATCAGGTGCTGGAAGGTGGGGAAGGTGTGATTCATCAGCTGGTAATGCAGGGGATCCACCAAACCCCTCATGAACCTGTACTGCCTTTTAGCATCAGTGTTGACATCCTCAGGTGCATACCGAGATAGCTGCAGAAACTTGTCTCTGTACTCACTAACAGATAGGGGTCCCTGCTTCAGAGCCAGAAACTCCTCCTTCTTCACGATCATCAGTCCCTCTGGCACATGGTACCTGCGGAAACTCTCGCTGAATTCTTCCCAGGTGATGGCTTCGGGGTCAGCATGTGTGGCGAGGTAGGACTCCCACCAGGACTGGGCTGCTCCCCTTAGCTGACGGGGGCCATACAGAACCTTCTCCCTGTCGTTACATTGGGCGGTGCGTAGTTCTCTCTCCACTGCGCGCAGCCAGTCTTCTGCATCGATGGGGTCGGAAGAATGGGCGAAGGTTGGAGGGTGCCCTCTCATGAACTCACCACGCTTATCCCGTGGCATCTGGGGCATCTGCACTTGCAATTGGGGTTGGGGTTGCTGTTGAGCCTGCTGCATAGCTGCCAGAGTCTGCCCAATGGCCTGCACTGCCTGAGTCTGCATCAAGAACATCTGCTCCACTGACATCGGAGGTGGTGGGGGAGGCTGCCTCTGTTGTTCCTCCTGCTGGTCATGCTGCTCTTACTGAGCACGCCTGTTGCATCGGCGCCTGTTGTCAGACATCTGTGGAAGACATTCATACATCAGCGTTGATCTTACAACCCTCCAG
Organism: Zea luxurians; assembly: GCA_029449295.1. NCBI lineage: Eukaryota > Viridiplantae > Streptophyta > Magnoliopsida > Poales > Poaceae > Zea > Zea luxurians. The sequence continues at coordinate 33,983,242 of JAOPSE010000009.1, read as the reverse complement.
CATAAGAAAAGAGAATACAGAATTCTTCATGACACTGAGTGAACAAAGAGCTTCACTGATCCTCATTATGATTCAACACAGCTTCTCAGATAGAAAGGAAAGTAGAAGTAAATGGCTTCCCAACTAAATAACTGACTTTATTAACATTATAGCTAGGCCAAACTGCAGGGGAAACCCACAGGTTGGCAACAATCATTACAAAGATTCAAATCCAGCACAAGTTCATCATAACAAGCATGCAAGCAACTGATAAGCAAACTAAACTAACTATCTAAGACTGAGACATCTGACTTAAGAATTATTACAAACTTCAACGCTAACGATCTAAGGATCCAGATCTATCCTGGTCTTACAGGCAGGGGAACCATAAGTGTGGTGACCTCGTGGTGGCGAGCGGTATGGGTGCTGAGTCCCAACAGGAGCGGGAGAACCACCCTCCTGGTGATGGCGCTCTGCCAGCTCAGCATGCAACTCCGCAATCTCCGTTCGAGCCCTGCTCAGCTCGTCCAGAGAGTGATCCAGCTCAGTGTTAAGCACTGCGACTAGGTTGACTGTGCTGCTCAACCTAGGGTTAGCCTCACCAACAGGTGAGACAACCACAGTCTCTGTGCTGCCAGTAGGACGGCGGGGGTAGTACCGAAGGTTAAGACCGTCGGCCACGCCACCGAACAAAGAACAGTACTGGGAGAGTGCACGCCGTGCTGCATCCTGCATAGCCGCCTCTGCAGTGTCCCTCTCGGAGATGGAATAGTGCTCCGAAACGGCCTCCGCACCCCGGAGGTCATCCTCCGGACGGCGAACTAGGCAGGTAGCCTCCCAGCGGTCCGGGTACCTCCCGCGACTGTGCTGGTAGACTACACAACGATACTCGATCGACCAGGTGTGCCGGTCAAAAGCCTGGCGCAGCAAGGTGTCGAGTGCGTCGTGGAAGTGACAACCGCGAGCGGCGTCACGGGTGATGGGTCGGGCGACCCATCCTTCCGCCTCCTGCGGCTCTGAAGACTCCGTGCTGTGGTCTGAGTCGTCGTCGTCGGGGTCTCCTCCAATAGCCGGGACGTCCCGCGGTGGTGCAGGGGGCGCCTCCAGCTGGGCAACAGAGGAACGGGGCCTCACGGACTCCACCTCTTGCTGGGATGAGGAGGAAGAGCCCTGCTGCTCTCTGTGCTGGCGCCGACATTCCTGCTCCTCACGTAGGCGGTGGTGCAGTCTCTCCAGGTGACTCGACTGACCGGACACGGTGCGGTGCAGAGGACGCTCCGCAAGTCGAGACGGCAGGAAAGGAATCACCGACTTACGTGCAGTGTGTCTAAGACGAGCCATCTACAAAAGACACCGTAAGCATAATAGTAAGAGCAGAACTAATATGACAAGTGAATAAACCATAGACAGAATAAGATAAAAATTTTAACAAGGTATAATATAGTATATATATATGTAGTAAAACATAGGGTTGGTCGAGGTGACCGACTTTTGAAGTAACATCAGGGGTCAAGGTGAGGGGGGAAGGTCAATAGTCCTTAGTACGACCAGTGCTACTCTAGGTCAGCGGTCCTACAGTCAGCACGGCTTTGATACCACTTATGTCACACCCGGTTTTGGAAGGCAAACCAAGTGCGAACTATGTACGTGCCAGGATCAGAACTCACGTACACAGCGATTACATAAATGAACATCGTCGCACAATGCTCGAATAATAACATAAAAGAGTATTAACTTATTACATCACAGAGTCATAGACATCCACATAGTCATCAAGTTAACAGTTAAATCAAAGTGCTAGCGAAACGCAGTAAAGATAAGGCCTTCACAGGCAGCTGACTGGGGGTTGCCGCCAACCCACACCAAGAATTCGTCGTAGTCTTGGAACTCCTGGAAGTCTCCTTCCACGACTTCGCCTTCTCCTGAGCAGTGATTACAATGCGGACAACCTGGTGTTTGGTGGTAAAGCAAGGATGAGTACACATCAACGTACTCAGCAAATGTCCCGTTTGGCTGAAGTGGACTAGCTTTATGTGGGGTTAGGCTCAAGCAGTTACTTTTAGTTGGTCAGGTATTTATCATTAGTAGAAGCCAGATTTTAGCATTAACCAACCCATGAACCATTTCCTCATCGAGGAACAACATCATCATATTCGAACCAAAACCATAACATAATCCTTGTATCTCGAACCATCTGTATCTCTAATCAAAGAGGATCCCAAGGCTGCTCTTAACCGTGAGCACGGCTGATATATCAGTTTCACTACCCTCTGCAGAGGTCGCACACTTTACCCATGAGTCATGATCCCCTTTCTGCCCGGGGAGAGCTAATCCCCATTGACCACTACCTAGGTGGTCCGGCAGGGTATCACTACGTAGCTTTTACAAAGATTCCCTAGAGATCATAGCTGCCCGTTAGGTTTCTCCAGTTTGATAAACACAGTACTCCTCCCCGCAGGAGAGTGACTAACAAAAGCAAAACGAAAGAACCTCGGCACTCAGCCTCGGCAGAGCAAGCACTGTGCCTGGACCCCATTGACGGCACGACGGCGAAGCAACTACACCTCTAGTTCCTCTAATTAATTAGCTAAGGGCGCCCCATTTCACCCTCATGGTTGCACTGTTATCCCGGGTGGTCTCTCAACGAACAGGTCCTTACGGAGAGGTACTCAGGAAATAGCCTGAGCCCCCTAGAGTATCACAAGATCATCAACATCATCAGGATAACAGTATCATAAATATTCACATCATGTTCATTGATTAAGTTAAGGCAATAGCAGAATGCTAACCATAGCAGCCCATAAGGTCATCAAGGATAAAGTAAAGTGTAAAGCTAGTCAATCCTTAGGTTTCAAGTAAGTAATGCGGGGTAGTAAGTTATAAATGAATAGGACATAATGGGTCAGAGGACACTTGCCTTCACCAAACTGCTGATCAGGGACTTCCTCTGCAACTTCCTCGGGAAACACAGACTGCTCGTTGTCTACGTAAAGTAATCATTCACACTATGCACTTGGGAAATAACAAACAAAAACAATATACCAAACATATGCAGCAGAGAGATCACAAGTTCATAATAGAAAAGGGATAGGCACTCTGGTATTCTCTAGGTCTAGGGTAGAGAACTATACAAAGTGAGTCATTATCCACTAATCAGGTTTAAGTCAGTGGTGGGATTAAATCATTATCTGGTTTTAAGTTCCTAAACTTAGGTGTTTAAGTCCATAAACTTAAGTGCTCCAACTTTTATTAAAGTCTACTATCTTTTATTTATCTCAAATAAGGCTCCAGTAACCTTAATCCTATCCTAATGATTAACCATTAATTGGGACATGGAAACAGCAGGGAAACATTGCATAAACAGATAGATAATAATATTATGAACATTTTGCAATTTGAAGCACCTAATTCGGAGTTCATATGACAAAGTTATGAATTTTACAAGTTTAAGGTTTAAAAATATACCCTAAGGACCTATTTTGAATTAAATAAAAGGTCCGAGGACCTAACTGCGAGAAACCAGGGACGGCGGGCGCAATTTCCAGAAAACAGGGGGGTTCTTTAAGAAAACGCGCGGGCGAAGGGGTATCGGGCCTTCTTAGCCGTTGGATCTCAAACGGACGGCCAGGATTAGATCCTGCGGGCGGGCGCGCGGGCGCGCGACGGCGTGAGCGGCTGACAGGCGGGGCTGGGCGGGCAGCGCGGGCGCGGCGGCTGACAGCCGGGGCCAGCGGGCAGCGCGGGCGCGGGCGACTAGCAGGCGGGGCCGGGCGGGCAGAGCGAGCGCGGGCGCGGCGACTGACAGGCGGGGCCCAGTTGGCAGGGAGGCGGGGCGCGGGGGAAACGGCTCTGGGCCGTTGGATCTTGGGCGGACGGCTGAGGTTGGGTTCGGGCTATTTGAAACAGGGCCGTCCGATCTAAGATGGACGGCGGAGATCTGGCGGCTGGCTTCTACCTTCTCCTTCGGCCAGCAGAAGCGACGGCGCCCGTCCCGCGGCGGAGAACTCGCCGGAGACGAGGGGCGCAGGGGCCCTGCGGGTCCTTGGGGCGACCCGAATGGCCGGGGAGGTTGGGGAGGACGCGGGGAGTCTTCTGGTGGGGACTGGGTCGGGGCAGGGGCACCGGAGGGGGGCGGTTCACGGTGGAGTGGCTCGGCGGCGGCGATAAGCAACTCCGACGAGGAATTAAGCGCAGTAGAGAGCAATAGAGAGGAAGGGAGAGGGCAGGGGAGGTCCCTTACCTCAAGACGGACTCCGGGGACTCCTCGGTGGCGGCAATGGCGCGACGACGGCCCGGGTCGGCGGTGGCGGACCTCGGCGGCTGCGCAGCGAGCGGCGGGTGAGCGCGGGCGGAGGAATTCGGGGAGGGAGAGGGGAAATTGGGGCGCGTCCCGGGTTGTGGACGTCGGGGCGGAGCTCACCGTGGCAATGGACACGGCGGGGCTCCAACGGCGGCCGGGAAACGAGCTCGGGCGGCGGCGGTTCGCGGCGATGGCGCTTTGGCGTGCGTGCAGCGAGGGGAAGGTGAGGGAGGGGTCTGCGGGTGCGCAAATGAGGGAGGGGGAGATGGCGAGTGAGGTTCGGGGCTCAAGTGGCCAAGGGCGAGGTGGTGGCGAGCTCCACGCGCGACGTCAGCGCGGAGAAGGCGGGCGCGCACAGCTCGGGCGGCGGTTACGTGAGGACGAGAGAGCTGACAGCTCGGGCCCGCGGCGCAGAGAGAGAGGAGAAAGCGAGCGCGGGCGCGAGGAAAGCGGGGCTGACGGGCCGGGCCCGCGGACAGAGAGAGATAGAGGCGGGCGCGGGCGCGGGGAACGGTTGCCTGACGGGCGGGGCCCGCGGCGCAGAGAGAGGGGAAGGCGGGCGCGGAGACGGCGGCCGCGCCGACAGGCCGGGCCCGCGGCGCAGAGAGAGAAGAGGGGAGGAGGGCGCACGCGCGGGATGGGCCTGATGGGCCGAAAGGCCGAGGGGGGCGGGGGTGTGGGCCTTTTCCCTTTTCTTTTTATTCTGGAATTTGCTTTCTCTTTTCTTTTTATTTTCTCCATTTGATTCAAATTCAAATAAGCCACAAATTCAAATTAGACCTTTTGAGAATTATGCACCAAACAAAAGTGAAATCCAGGGTTCAACATGATGCAACAGTTCACACTCCCTTGGAGTTTGAGCTAATAGACTATAATTATAAATAGAATAACCACTTTTCTCCTATAGAAATGAGAAAGAAAAGATTAGGGAAGGATGAGAAAAAGGAAGTAACACCTGAATTTGTGAATATGAGCAAAGAAATTTTATACCCCCAAATTCAGGGTGTTACAGCGTGAAGCCGCTCGCTCCCTCTCCCGCGTGGACGCTTGTAACCCCCTACTGCAAGCGCACCCGACCTGGGCGCGGGACGAACACGAAGGCCGCGGGATTCCCACTCCTCTCTCACGCCCGCTTCCGGCCACCTCTCTTCCCCCCTTCGCGCTCGGCCTCGCGTCGACCCATCTGGGCTGGGGCACGCGGCGACATTCACTCGTCGGCTTAGGGACCCCCCGGTCTTGAAACGCCGACAGCTGATAAGCGCAGCGCAAAGTTAAAGCCTCATCTACCAAGAGACGCGATCTCGTCTCGCCCGAGCCCGGCTTCGGGCAAGAACAGTGGTCCCGGACGGATTTACGCCTCACCCAAGGGCCCCCTCATGCAGCGGGCACACCCTGTAGGAAACGGGTGACGCCTAAGAGGGGGGGGGGGTGAATTAGAACTTCTAAAACTTTTACTAAACTAGGCTACAATAAAATCGCTAGAGCAAAACCTATGCAAATAATCAAACTAGAGAGTGCAATCTAGGTTTTGTCTAAGTGTTGCTATCTCTACCGCAAAGGCTAAGTTTCAATCTACACTAGATAAGTATGAATACAAGATTGAAACTTAAATGCTTAATATAAATGCGGAAGCTTAAAGAGCAAAGTAGAGAAGCAAACTCTCATGGATGACGCCGGTATTTTTACCGAGGTATCCGGAACCACGCAAGGTCCCGACTAATCCTCGTTGGTGCCCCTACGCAAAGGGAAGCCCACGCGAGGGCCAAGCACCACAGTCGAGTGACTCTGTAGAGAGCCGCGGGCCTTTTCCACGCGCAAGTGGTGCTCCGCTTCTGGCTCCTCTCGGACGCTCCCCACCGTCTCCACTATCGAGCTTCCGGTCGAAACACCGCAGGCCTCGATCCCTCCGGTACACGGTGGTGGCCGTGACACAAACGCGGTTGTCACGGTCTCGCAAGACTCTCGCCCCACTCGGTACAATTACAACGGCTCACGCAAGAGCCGAGGGGTTGTGTGGTTTTTCTAAACTCACTCAACTAACTAGGATTCACCTAGAGCAAGTGCTAAAGCGGTCTAACTAATCTAAGCACTTCGCAAAGCACCTACGCTAATCACCGAGTGGTTCTATTAAGCACTTGGGTGTTTGAGCTCTTGGAAATGTGCACTATGTGCCTTGGTATGTTGCTTGGGCTCTCACACTTGAGAATGGCCGGTTGGGGTGGTATTTATAGCCTCCAAACCCCAAACTAGCCGTTGGACAGAAAGCAGCAACTTTCTATCGTCGGGTGCACCAGACAGTCCGGTGCACCACCGGATAGCCACTATGCAGCGTCCGGTGCATGCCACGTCAGCCGACCGTTGGCGCCTGTTGGATCCGACCGTTGGATCCGACCGTTGCCGTCTGTTCGGTGCACACCGGACAGTCCGGTGCCGACTGTCCGGTGCCCCACCGGACAGACCGGTGCTACAGCCAGAGAGCGCCTGTCTGTGGGCCTCTCTACGCAGACTGTCCGGTGCCACACCGGACAGTCCGGTGCACACCGGACAGCACTGTCCGGTGCGCCACCAGGCGCTGGCTGACAGCCCTCTTCTCAGATTTCTTCACTAATTTCTTCGGGCTTCTTTTGTTCTTGAGTCTTGGACTTCTATGCATCTTTTTATGTCTTCTTTTGAGGTGTTGCATCCTCATTGCCTTGGTCCAATTCTCTTCGCATCCTGTGAACTATAATTATAAACACTAGCAAACATATTAGTCCACAGGTTGTGTTAATCATCAAACACCAAAACTCAATTAGCCAAATGGCCGAGGTCCATTTTCCTTACAATCTCCCCCTTTTTGGTGATTGATGACAACACAACCAAAGCACACAAATAATACAAGTATTTGAATTAAAATATGCAATCTACTTGCTAGGATGCATGATTGTCCCCACAAAGTGATATTATGGACTTAAGCCTCCCCCTAACTCCATAATTCACTTACTTCCTATTTTTGGACCAAATTACCAAAACCACTTGAAAAACCATTTGTAGATATAAAATTTTAAATTGGTGGTGTTTGGTGTTTGATATAGTTTTCATTGCTTTGGTCCCTAAACTTCTCCCCCTTTGGCATCAACCACCGAAAAGGAAGACATTAAAAGCATGTAGGAAGTAAATAAAAGCTTGCCCTCATATCAGATGATACCATTTGAAGGATACTAAATTAAACCACATGAATGATATCAGTTGAAAGGATTACTCCCCCTAAACGAATGTTCTCTTTTAGAAAGAAATTTCTCCCCCTTTTTAGAGATGAAGAAATACTCCCCCTGACAGAGATTCTCTACTTAGGAAAAAGCATGTGAAAATTAGAGGTGCAAGTCAAGATTTGAATAGACTAACTTTCCTTATGCATAGGTAACAGAATATGAGTTAAGTACTTATGCATTTTTAGCAACATGGAAGCATATGATATGAAATATAGTCTAATCAAATTATGGAGAAGACATGTAAATGATACTAGATATAGTCTCAAAAGATACCAATTGAAAGTCAATGGCGAGCTTGAGAGACATGAGAGTTCTTGGAGATTTTGCAGTGGAAGATTGTTGTCTTTCTCCGGGGACCTTATTTTCCTTACAATGAGACTATCACATGAAATAGACTTGAAAAGGTGTTAGTCTCAAAGTGTTAGATTATAGAGTAACCTCCCCCTAGAGGTGTGCATACAAGTTTTGAATACTTGTAGGAGACATGCACTTTTGATTTGATATCAAGAGGGGCAAATTATCCATAATCTGAACTTTGGCACATATAAGTTAAATGATACACTTTGTAGAAATCAAAATTTTCAATTGATGCATCATTTACTATGGAGTGATATAGAAGCTATGTGCCGTGCTTAAATAAACATTTTAAGCCATGTAGGTTTGCTTAAGTATATGAATTAAAAACAAGCAATCCTACCATATGATTTACCTAGTATGCATGATTTTAAACAAGAGTAAATAACAAATGTAATACTAGGCAAGAAGGGTAAACTAGATGCAAAGTAAATAGATACGCATATCTAAAAAATAAGAGATACAATAAATCTAGTTACCTTAGTCATGGGTGGGAAATTTGGGTCCAAAATTTTCACTAACCCACTTGGCAATAAACTTGATCCAATATGATGTATCCCATGATATACATCCCAACTTTGCCAAGTCTCCAAATTTCCCGAAGACCTTCGGCCCACTCACTTCCCCTTCGGGATCCAAACCTTCTTGGTGCTTTTCATGGTTGAAATTATTTCCTTTGGCACCCAGATGCGTTTGGCCTCCTTTTCTTTGTTGGCTTGCTTGTTGGCCTTGATTGCTATCACCTTTCCATTCTTTTTTCTTCTTGATCAAATAGGGTGTAGCATCCTTTTTGTTCAGCTTTTTGATGTAGGTGTTGGAGATTTTGCATGTTGGCTTTTGCTTGAGCTTTTGCCTTTTATCCTCGGTCATCGCCTTGCATTGGAAAGACTTGTGGCCTTCCATGTGGCATAGCCTACAAATCACAGTTTCTCCCTCTACAGGCTTATTCACTCCCGCAGTGGTGTTATCCTGTGGAGGTCGGATTTGTTTGGCTTTGCCTTTCTTGTCATACAAAGCCTTGCCAAGGCGAGCCACTTCTCGCTTTAAATGTTCATTTTCCTTTGCAACCTCATCCGAACATGTCTCTACAACAATATTCTCAACAACGACTTGGTTGCAGGGGTTAGAATCATCAATTAAATCAAAGTAGGAAGTAGAAGCATCTTTCTTAATTATTTCAGGTATTTCAGCTAAAGATGCAGCTGGGGTGCTACCAATGTTTTCTAGCTTAGTAGTTAGCTCATTATTGTGTATGCTAAGAATTTCCATTTTCTCTAGCAAATTTTCAATAGCTTCTTGGGAGCTAGCTAACTTCGCCTTAAGTTTTTCATTCTTTTTAATAAGGCTATCATCGGTAGTAGTGGATGGAGCACTAGATTCTAATAGCTCAATTTTAGTTGATAGCTCACTATTTAAGTTTGCAAAAGTTTCAAATTTTTCTAGCAAACCTTTGTAATCATTTTGAGAGCTAACCAACTTATTTTTCAAAGTTTTAAGTTGAGCTTTTTGCTTAGTGCAAACATCCTGAAAAAATTCTACGACTTCTGCAAGCTCATCTAGAGAGGCCTTTCCCTCACCTTCATCATCACTACTGCTATCATCACTAGAGGATGGAATGCTTTTGTTACCTCTTGCCATAAGGCATTTGTGTGATGACCGTGATGAGCGTGATAAGGATCGGTGGCTGCGTGTCCTTGGAGGTTCATCTTCACTTGAAGAATCATCCCAAGTTCTAACACTTATTAGCGCCTTGCCTTTGCTCCTCTCCTTTTTGGGTTTGGCCATATTTGGACAATTGTCCCCGAAGTGGCCCTTCTCCCTACATGCGAAGCATCCTCTCTTCCTTTGCTTTTTCCTGTCAATGTTAAAGAGAAGATCCTCAACCTGCAGGGGCACACCCATTAGATTAATCTTGCGGATCATCCTCATTACCTTTCCGACGCGTCGGATTGTTTCTTCGTCCTCGGAGGATGATGTACATGGTTGATTATCTTCATCATCATCACTTTCTTCTTCTTCCTCTTCTTCACTTGAGGAACTTGGAGTGGGAGCCTTCTTTATGGTCTTGAGAAAGTTGGCTCCTCTCCCTGACTCATTTTTCGCGACATCTCAAAAGCCACGATTTTCCCAATCACAATGGTCGGGGTCATGTTGCTCAAGTCCTCCATGTTGTGAAGAATGGTGATGATGCTCCCATATCTTTGTTGTGGTAGCAGGGAGATAATCTTCCTCACAATGTCCGCATCACCTAGCTTATTAATGCAAATCGAATTGAGCTCATTGATAATTAGATTCAAACGAGAATACATGTCTCTAACAAGCTCATCATCTTTCATAGCAAAATAATTATACTCATTTAAGACTAGACAATGTTTTTGCGCACGGACATTGGATGTGCCGTCATGGAGCTCATGCAATTTTAGCCAAATCTCATTAGCAGTTTTCAAGGTAAATACTTGATTAAAAATATCCATGCTAAGAGATTCATACAAGCAATTTTTGGCTCTAGCATTTAAATGAATTTCCTTTTCCTCACTCGTGGTGGGTTTCTCGGGATTCTTGAGGGGTTTCATCCCGTCACGAGTGACTCTCCAAACACCTAGATCAACGGCCTCTAGGTAACAAGCCATTCTAGCACTATAATATGGGAAGTTAGTGCCATCGAAGTGTGGTGGCCTATGGGTATCCATCCCTTCCTCTAAAAAGCGTCGGCTCTTTTAGCGGTGAAGCTAAAGCGTTTCAAATGAGCCAAACCGGCTCTGATACCAATTGTAGGAAATGGGTGACGCCTAAGAGGGGGGGTGAATTAGGATTTCTAAAACTTTTACTAAACTAGACCACAATAAAATCCCTAGAGCAAAACCTATGCAAATAATCAAACTAGAGAGTGCAATCTAGGTTTTGTCTAAGTGTTGCTATCTCTACCGCAAAGGCTATGTTTCAATGTACACTAGATAAGTATGAATACAAGATTGAAACTTAAATGCTTAATATAAATTCGGAAGCTTAAAGAGCAAAGTAGAGAAGCAAACTCTCGTGGATGACGCCGGTATTTTTATCGAGGTATCCGGAACCACGCAAGGTCCCGACTAATCCTCGTTGGTGCCCCTACGCAAAGGGAAGCCCACGCAAGGGCCAAGCACCACGGTCGAGTGACTCCGTAGAGAGCCGCGAGCCTTCTCCACTCGCAAGTGGTGCTCCGCTTTCGGCTCCTCTCGGACGTTCCCCGCCGTCTCCAGTATCGAGCTTCCGGCCGAAACGCCGCGGACCTCGATCCCTCCGGTACACGGTGGCGGTCGTGACACAAACGTGGTTGTCACGGTCTCGCAAGACTCTCGCCCCACTCGGTACAATTACAACGGCTCGCGCAAGAGCCGAGGGGTTGTGTGGTTTTTCTAAACTCACTCAACTAACTAGAATTCACCTAGAGCAAGCGTTAAAGCGGTCTAACTAACCTAAGCACTTCGCAAAGCACCTACGCTAATCACCGAGTGATTCTATTAAGCACTTGGGTGTTTGAGCTCTTGGAAATGTGCACTATGTGCCTTGGTATGTTGCTTGGGCTCTCACACTTGAGAATGGCCGGTTAGGGTGGTATTTATAGCCTCCAAACCCCAAACTAGCCGTTGGACAGAAAGCAGCAACTTTCTGTCGTCGGGTGCACCGGACAGTCCGGTGCACCACCGGACAGCCACTGTGCAGTGTCCGGTGCACGCCACGTCAGCCGATCGTTGGCGCCTGTAGCAGTCGACCGTTGGATCCGACCGTTGCCGTCTGTCCGGTGCACACCGGACAGTCCGGTACCGACTGTCCGGTGCCCCACCGGACAGACCGGTGCTACAGCTAGAGAGCGCCTGTCTGTGGGCCTCTCTGCACAGACTGTCCGGTGCCACACCGGACAGTCCGGTGCACACCGGACAGCACTGTCCGGTGCGCCACCAGGCGCTGGCTGACAGCCTTCTTGTCAGATTTCTTCACTGATTTCTTCGGGCTTCTTTTGTTCTTGAGTCTTGGACTTCTATGCATCTTTTTATGTCTTCTTTTGAGGTGTTGCATCCTCATTGCCTTGGTCCAATTCTCTTCGCATCCTGTGAACTATAATTATAAACACTAGCAAACATATTAGTCCACAGGTTGTGTTAATCATCAAACACCAAAACTCAATTAGCCAAATGGTCGGGGTCCATTTTCCTTACACACCCCCGGCTCGTCCGAGGCTAAGCTCGGGTAGACTCTGTCGTATAGCAACCTCGGTCAAATCGCCTTACCGCCGACCGTATCGCATGCACATTTAATGCAAGGATCGTTTGACACCTTATCCTGACACGCGCGCCTCAGTTGGCAAGGTCGAAGTGACCGCAGTCACTTCACGGAGAAGGTCTCCGCCTCGCCCGACCCTGGCCTCAGCCTCAGCCTCGAGAGAAAGTCTCTGCCTCGCCCGACCTCGACCTCGGCCTCAGGAGAAGTCACCGCCTCACCCGACCTCGGCTTCGGACCGACTACGCTACAGGGGATACATCATTACCCTACCTCTAGCTAGCCGCCTCAGGCTACAAAGGAACAAGACCGGAGTCACATCTAGATTACTCCGGCAACAGATAATGATGGTTCTCCACATGTGTCCATGACGTCAATAGTCCTCAAGCTCTCTACGAAGGCAAAGAAATGTCAGCAGGACCCAGGACCGCACCGCCAGCTACGCTTCTATAGGGCTCAAGCACTTCTCCGCATGCCACGTTAGCACATAGCAACACCCCCATATGTACAGCTGGACCATCCCCTTGTATATATAAAAGGGGATGCCTAGGGCCTTCACAAGAAGGGGGGACGAGCAGCAAGGACGATGGAGATGGACACACTCAAGCATCGAGCTCCACTCCGCAACACTAGACTCCTCAGGAGACCTAGGACCCGTTCCTCTCTCGTGAAGCTTGTAACCCCTACTGCAAGCACCCCGATGCAAGATAATATAAGCCTCATCCCTCCTCTTGTGTTCCATCTTGCATCAACCCATCTGGACAGGGGCACGCGACACAAAATTCACTAGTCGGTCCGGTTGAGGGTCCCCCGAGTTCGAAACACCGACAGTTGGCACGCTAGGTAGGGGCCGCTACGTGTTGACAATACTTTCCCGTTGAGTTCCAGATGGACAATCTTCAGCGGCCTCTTCAGCCTGGGATGGTGCTCCGCTTTGGGAGCCTCGAGTTCGTGTCCCCCGACGGCAGCTACGACATGGTACTCCTTCTCCCGCAGCATGACAACAACGACACTCGTCGGCTCGCCCGGCGGAGGCAAACTCGGCGACGACATCTCCCCGTGGCGGAAGAACACTTGGGTCAACCCCGCCACCCTCCTCGCCGAAGGAGGAGGAGACGAAGCGACCATGGCCAGGCAGGAGGCAGCACCTCGTCGGCTGTCGGACTAAAGCGAGTTGACGATGCCGACACCCCTGCGGGGGACATGTCGGGTGTTATCCTCGCACTTGGGACAACGACGGGTCGCTTCCCAGCAAGGTGCCAACCCCACGCGGACTGATGACGCCGGCACCCTTGCAAGGGACTTATCGGACATTAGTCTCGCGCCTGAGATAATGACACATTCCATCTCCGATGCAACTTCACCGCCGCTGACCAACCAGAAGGTACCGTTGGTTTTCCATCTTGTTCCCTTTAGATTCAGCTTCGACCTACCAAGCGACCCCACTTCGGTAATCGCTTTCGTAAGGGCATATCCTGACCTTCCGGGGGTACCATATGTGGTCAACTTGGGACCGACTGACGGCCGTCTCAACCTCCGGACCCGCGGGTTCCGAGGAAGAGGACGACCCCGACTTCAGTTGGGATTTCTTCGGACTCCGTGATCCTAGTGCCATGCGAGACTTCATGTCCGCATGTGACTACTGCCTCTCCGGCTGCTCTGATGATGGCCACAGCCTTGACGACGAGGGTGACGACCTAACTTGCGAGTGCTTCCACATCGATCAGGAAGATCACGACGGAGACAACCACCCTGGCATGCCAGGAGACGACGGCGCCCTTGCACCTGCGTCTCGCGTTGAGATCCCGCGGGAGCTAGCTGTGGCCCAGGTCCCTACGGGGGTTCTGGGCTCACAGCTCGAGCAACTCCATGAGATGCAGGCCAAGCTCGACGAAGAAACAGGGCGACTTATGTAGCTCCGACAAAACCTCGAGCAAGAGTGGGCAGGCCGAGCGCTCGCTGGAGGAGCGCATCATCGGGCCCGAGACGTCCAGCGCCGTATTGTTGACGGTGCCAGGGCAATGCTGCCCTCGACCTTCAACGGGGTCGGCCAGAACCTAGCTGCGGCGGCGATGTTACTTCGAACGATGCCGGAGCCATCTACCACCGAGGGGCGGCGTATCTAGGGCGAACTCAAGGACCTCCTGGAAAATGCTGCAGCCCGACGGGCCGAGAGCTCTGCCTCCCGAAGGCGAGGATGCCCCTCAGAGCATCACGCAGCGTCCTCCCGACACATGCGCGATGCCTCAGCCCACACCGAGCTCACAGGAGGCGAGACACCTACAGCCCAGGATCGCCTCGGCGACGAGCAACGCCGCCGTGACTGTCGAGCCCGCCTCGAGGAAAAGGTGCACTGAGGCTACCACCCCAGACGCAGGGGACGCTATGACAGTGAGGAGGATCGGAGCCCCTCGCCTGAACCACCAGGTCCGCGGGTCTTCAACCGGGTCATATGACGGGCGTCGTTCCTGGCCCGTTTCCGGGCCCTGACTACCATAACCAAGTACTCAGGGGAGACGAGGCCAAAGTTGTGGCTCGCGGATTACCGGCTGGCGTGCCAGTAGGGAGGGACGGACGACGACAACCTCATCATCCGCAACCTCCCCCTTTTCCTCTCCGACGCTGCCCGGGCCTGGCTGGAGCATCTGCCCCCATGCGCAGATCTTCGACTGGGACGACCTAGTCAAGGCCTTCGCTGGGAATTTCCAAGGTACATACGTGCGCCCTGGGAACTCATGGGATCTCCAGAGCTGCCGCCAGCAGCCAGGGGAATCCCTGCGAGAGTACATCCGGTGGTTTTCAAAGCAGTGCATCGAGTTGTCTAACATCACCGACTCAGACGTCATCGGGGCATTCCTCGCCGGCACCACTTGCCAGGACCTGGTAAGCAAACTGGGGCGCAAGACACCCACCAAGGCGAGCGAATTGATGGACATAGCCACCAAGTTCGCCTCTGGTCAGGAGGCGGTCGAGGCCATCTTCTGGAAGGACAAGCAGCCTCAGGGAAGGCAGAAGGAAGATGACCCCGAGGCGCCCATTCAGCATGGCACGAAGAAGAAGACCAGGAAGAGGGCGCAAGCAAAACGCAACGCCGTTGACGCGGATCTCGTCGCTGCTGCCGAGCACAGGAATCCTCGGAAGCCTCCCGGAGAGGCCAACGTGTTCGACAAGATGCTCAAGGAGTCATGCCCCTATCACAGGGGTCCCGTCAAGCAGTGAAAGTTCCCTTTGACCCGAGAACAGGATCTGGATGTCGCCTAGAGGGGGGGGGGTGAATAGGCGAATAAAATTTATTACTTCAAAACTTAAATTCTTACTCTACTCGAAGACTTAGTACGCAGTGGAGTGAGAAGACTCTCCGAGTAGGTTGCAACGGAATGGAAGATCCTGTCTCAAAATGTCCTGCACTTCAAATCAAGCTTAACCATAGATAAGTATTGAAGTGCAGATATAAAGGCGAGTAAGACAGAGAGTCAGGATACAATACAGAACGGAGCACACAGACGCAAGGATTTATCCCGAGGTTCGACCAAGCCTGAAATGCTTGCCTAGTCCTCGTTGGAGTTAGCCACACCTGGGCTTGGAGTCTATTTCAACTCCTTCCTCCGTTTGCTCAGATCTGTCAGTATGACAGATAGAGCCTTTCACTATTGAGTGGGGTTACAGCAGAACCGCGGCTGCTTACAAACTTCTTGCAGCACCCCGGCAGAGTAACGATACGCTCAAGACCTTGCTATAGCTCTTAGCAGCACTACTCCTCTCTCTAAAGGCTTATAGCTGTGCCTTCTACACAAACTATAGAGTTACACACAAGAGGGAGAGCGAGAATTGATCCGAGTGATGTCTACACTTGTTGGCTGCACTTGTCTATTGCTTGAGGCGCCTAGGGGTCCCTTTTATAGGCACAAGGGGCCTAGGAGCCGTTGGAAGCAATCCAGGAAGGCAAATCTTGCCTTCTGTCGGGTGGCGCACCGGACAGTCCGGTGCACACCGGACACTGTACGGTGCCCGATTTCTTTCCTTCTATGGCGAAGCCGACCGTTGGCAGTCTTGGAGCCGTTGGCGCACCGGACATGTCCGGTGCCTCCATCTAGCCGTTGGCTCGGCCACGTGTCCCGCGCAGATCGCGCGGCCGACCGTTGGCCCGGCCGACCGTTGGCTCACCGGACAGTCCGGTGCACACCGGACAGTCCGGTGAATTATAGCCGTACGTCGCCGGTGAATTCCCGAGAGCGGCCACTTCGCTTGAGCCAGCCTGGCGCACCAGACACTGTCCGGTGCACCACCGGACACTGTCCGGTGCACCCAGACTGAGCAGAGTCTTGGCTGTACACAGCCAAGCCTTTTGCACCTCTTTCCTTTTCTTCTTCTTTCTGTTTCTAACACTTAGACAAGTATATTAGTACACTAAAACCAATGTACTAAGTCTAGAAACATACCTTCTCTTAATTATTACATCTATAGCATTTCACAAGCATGAGTTTCGATGTTGGACTCATAAATCATCAAGTCTGCTTGACTTGATCTAGATTGACATTTCTTGGCTCCAACATCCTGCAAAGATCACATAGAACATCTCCAAACCTAGGAACAACCCAAACTAAAGATCAAGGTGAACTTAGCTCTTTTAGGCTGCTTCCAGTTCTGATTTTGACACTTGTTCTCCTTCTAGTGACCTTGATCTCCTTCTTAGAGCTTGGTCTTGAGCCTTATGACTTACACCACATAACTGTAGCTGTTACCTCATTGGTTGTAAGTCACGTCCTTATGTAGTGATCCTTGATGTGCCGTAGCTGTTCTCAACTCGATCACCCTTGACTTTGCAAGCCTTCTTCTTCACCCTTGGCTTTGGGTTCCTCAGCCTCCTTGACCTCCTCCCGTGTACTTGGTACCTCGAAGATTTTCTTGCCTCCGTCCTTGGCTTGATCAGTTGTCTCCAAGCTACGCACCCGAGTATCACTTTTGCAATGTCCAACTTACTTGTGATGTCCATTATGTATCCATAATCCAGTTCTTGGACCATCACATTTGTTCACTTGTGTTGAACCCTGTAGGCTTTACCTTAAGCACCTGTTCAACACTTAGTACACTTGTTAGTCCTTTAATTGAGTTGCCATCCAAACACCAAAACTCACAAGAGAGCTTTCAATCTCCCCCTTTTTGGTGATTGATGGCAACACAATTAAAGCTTACATAAGAATAAGATTTGAAGCACAAATTTGAATTCTAAGATTATAGAATGCTCCCCCTAAATAAGTGCTTACTACAAAAACATAATTTTGGCCTCAGACGCCAATTTGCACATACTTAGGCAAATCGAAACATTTCTACACCTTAGCACTTTTTAGTATGCATTGTGTCAAGAATCAAACCATGATGCTATAACACATAAATGCACATAATCAGAGTTAAACACCATTCAATTTAGTGGATATATCACAGGATTATCAACCTACCACTATTCATCATTAAGATACCAATTCAAACTAAGACACTAATTGAAAGCAATCTTAAAGCACCATTAACCACATGACTATCTATTACACTATAGAAGCCAAATAATTCATCGCGATCGCGGCGGAAACACTAGTCTATACATATGATACTGCAAGAAGCATATGACTAACACACTAGCAAAGCTTAAACTAACACATCACCCCTTAGGATAAGCTTTCCTCTCAGGTTGAGATAAGCTTTAATGCACAAATTCTCCCCCTTTGACATCAAACACCAAAAACCATACTCGAGCAAGAACATAGGATGATGTCAAGGGACAGCAGGGTGTCAAGGGGAAAAACGACTATCAAAAACTCCCCCTTACTTATTGAACATATGCACTATCAACATTTAGGTAAGATACATATATGCAAAAAGATTAATACTCCCTTTTGTACCTTTACCATGTTGTAGTGTACTTCCCATCTTGAAAGTAGTTAATCTCTCGAGAGATTCTCCACACTTGTGCCTGATTCTTTCTCCTAACTTTTTCTTGTTGCTAAGACACCAAACTTAGAACAAGTTATAGTATTGGGCACAAGAAGAAACTTCTATTCTCATGATTATCAAAAGATATCAATTGAAGCGAACTATTACGACTACCAATTGAAAGATACCAATTTAAAGATACCAATTGCAAAGTTCATTTATTATCATGGCTCCATGATATTTAAGAATAAGCATCTATTATCACTAGATATTATAGAGCATGAGCAATCTAAAAATATGCACTTACTCACAACTTGAGATACCAATTTCTTGACTTACAGAGGTACCCAAGTCCTGATTGCTCCATTTCTTGCTTATCTTCTCTTTTCCACCTAGAGACTATACAAGATTGCTCAAGAAACAGTTAGTCTCGAAAGACACAAGTTATGTGTGCTCCCCCTCAAGTTGTGCATCAAGTATTTGAATGACTTGCACTTTGCACATTCTAGCTTCCTTAGAACTAGAGGGGATCACTACATACCTTGGTCAAGGCATACTCTATCATTTTCATCACACAAGGATGCCAATTTGAATATCAATTGAAAAACCACTTAACACCAATTGAAGGCTAAATGAAAGGTTGACTAAATTCAACAATGCATGCCTCAGTGGCACCTAAGCCAATTCAATACTCAAGGAAGTATAACATTTACACGCAACTTAGACATGCTTCATACATTAACTATCATTGCATATACCAATTGAAGATCAACACAATCATGTATATAAAGCGAAATATCTAAGCATGTCATAATTAAGAAGGTTTCTTAGGTGCACAAAAGAAACAACATTTTAAAGGCATAAATTACCTAAGCCAAGATATTACCAATTGAAAGACAAGAACATAGCTATGATCACAATGAATGAAATTTCAAGAATATTTAATGAAATTGCATAGCTCCATTTTCCATACCTTTGCCCTTATGAGAGCACTTGTTATCACCAATTCAGGGCTCCTTTTGCTCATGCACCACATAGCTCAAAAGGGCACAACATGGATTTGAAATTCACACAGTACCAAACTAGGGTAATCATGTGAACATGGACTAAACAAAATGTCATAATTGCACATAGCATGACTTACAAAAGTTGCAGGTTTATCCATATACACCAAGAGAGTTAATCATGTGGATATAACAAATGAAAGAGCTACCCATGAATGATTCAAAAGATATATCCCATATAGCACCAGTCATGATTAAGTAAACATCATTATGATTCATTTACCACAGGCAATCATAAAGCATAACTACTCCAAAGACAGGTAGCACAACAAGCCATCTTAAGAGCAATACTAAATTGTACTTAAAATACACGAGTACCATCCTTTGGAGAGCAAGTTGTAGATTCTCATCAAAGTCCTTTACTTGATTCACCAATAATGATTTAGGACCTACACACCTTATTTCACTTGAGATGAACATGGGATTAGTGTTTCACAATAAAGGCACCAAAACAATTAACACCAAAATAATTAACAGCTTAAGCATAGAGTTTAAGATAACCGTCTTAAGCTCTCCCATGGTCTCCAGTCCATCTCAAGGCACCTGCATGGTCTAGTTAGCACAGTTTGGTACCCATCTCGGGATGGGTCCATAATGATCATCTAAATGTGCCTTTGGTACCCAAATTGCCTTTGTGCTAGTTCTAGGTGATCTCGTTATAGATCTAGCACAAGTGTATGATTTGGGTCTCCTACCCGAATAAGATTGACACAAATTCACTTGCTTAGGAATCTTACCTTTATAACATACCTTGGATAGATGACCCTGCTCACCACACTTGTAGCAGAAGCGTCGCTCAACTTGACACGACGCTTGCTGTGTGTCATTTTCCTTGGTGAGGGTCATCTTGGAGGATGCACATCCTTGATCCTTCATGACCGGACATGAAGTGATCGTGTGGTCCTTTTTGTTGCATCCAAAACAACTCCTTGTCCCTTCATTCTTGTCTTTGTACGGACAAGACGCGATGAGGTGGCCTAACTTCTTGCACTTGAAACACCTCCTTTTTCCTTTTCCCTTTTTGTACTTGATTGACATGGAGAGAAGGTCAGTGCAAACAACATGATTAATTGAATCTTTACCTTTTTCCTTTTTCATGTTGATTTCTTCATTTATAGCTTTGGGAACATTCTTCTTGTTGAGCTTAACACTTGCTGCAGTTTTTCCTTTCTCAAGCTTCTTCACCACGCGCCCGTGGATATCTTGAGAGAGTTGAGCAATGTGTCTTCTCCTTAGCTGTCTTTGCTTCTTGTTCCCACGCAATTTTCTTTTTGATCCTGCAACTTGTTTCTCAAACAAAGATTGGCCTTTCTTGGGGCGGTGGAGGTCAGCACATGATAATATTTTGACCAATTGATTACTAGTGCAAGAATGAGGTTCATATGAGTTTAAACTAGTAATTACTACCTCATGAGCAATATCGAGCATGATATGATCATCAACTAGTTTACTATGAGAGTATGACAACATATCATACTTTTCACTAAGAGCAAGCTTTTCTAAATTCATTGTTTCTACTTGACTTCTAAGCATAGAATTTTCAGTTTTAAGTTGAGCAACATTAGATAGAGCGTCATAATTATTACTTTGCTCAATTAACATTGAATCATACCGTTGGACCAAGACATCATGAGAGCACCTTAGCTCCTCATGTTCTTTGGTCATCTTCTCCAGGCTGTTGTTTGTTTTGATGAGAGTCTCCTCTAGCCTGAGAAGCGTCTCGCCTTGTTCCTTGTTCCTTCTCAACAACTTAACCAAGAGAGCTTTGTCCGCTTTGTTGAGATGGTTGTAGAAACGGCGAATCTCCTCTTCTTCCACATCATCGGTCTCATTTTCCCTGTCATTAATGTCAGTGGAAGCAATATAGGAAAATGTACCTTGTGATGATGAAGATTCATCCTCGCTATCATCCTCATATTTCTCCTCATCATGGCTTTTGTCTCCACCGTCATTGTTAGCAATAAAACACTTATTTTTAGTGGAGACCAAACCTGTCGACGAGGTAGATTCATCATTGGGTGTCCATCGTTCTTGATCTTCTCCCTTTGAATGGTTAGCATCACAAGCAATATAGGGAGTAGAAGTAGTACAATTTGCCACAAAATATTTTACTTTAATTCTATTCCATAAATCATGAGCATCAACAAACAAATCATTATCACTACTCATGATGGCAAAATAGGCACTTCTAGAAAGAGACTCAACTAAGATGTTGCAAGCACGGTGATTGAGAGATAAACATCTTAGTTCATCATTAGAGGGATTTTTACTAATATCAGATGGAAAAATACTTCTACTAAAGATCTGTCTCAAATCAGAATCAACACTCATGAAAGCATTATAAATAGAGACAGACCAAGATTTGTAATTAGAGCCATCGCCTAAAAGAATTTCTACAGTTACCTCTTGTGACGACATCGTTATCTCCGGACGGCTAAGCCCACACTGGAGAGGCCTAGCTCTGATACCAATTGAAAGTTCCCTTTGACCCGGGAATAGGATCTGGATGTCGCCTAGAGGGGGGTGAATAGGCGAATAAAACTTATTACTTCAAAACTTAAATTCTTACTCTACTCGAAGACTTAGTACGCAGTGGAGTGAGAAGACTCTCCGAGTAGGTTGCAACGGAATGGAAGATCCTGTCTCAAAATGTCCTGCACTTCAAATCAAGCTTAACCATAGATAAGTATTGAAGTGCAGATATAAAGGCGAGTAAGACAGAGAGTCAGGATACAATACAGAACGGAGCACACAGACACAAGGATTTATCCCGAGGTTCGGCCAAGCCTGAAATGCTTGCCTAGTCCTCGTTGGAGTTAGCCACACCTGGGCTTGGAGTCTATTTCAACTCCTTCCTCCGTTTGCTCAGATCTGTCAGTATGACAGATAGAGCCTTTCACTATTGAGTGGGGTTACAGCAGAACCGCGGCTGCTTACAAACTTCTTGGCAGCACCCCGGCAGAGTAACGATACGCTCAAGACCTTGCTATAGCTCTTAGCAGCACTACTCCTCTCTCTAAAGGCTTATAGCTGTGCCTTCTACACAAACTATAGAGTTACACACAAGAGGGAGAGCGAGAATTGATCCGAGTGATGTCTACACTTGTTGGCTGCACTTGTCTATTGCTTGAGGCGCCTAGGGGTCCCTTTTATAGGCACAAGGGGCCTAGGAGCCGTTGGAAGCAATCCAGGAAGGCAAATCTTGCCTTCTGTCGGGTGGCGCACCGGACAGTCCGGTGCACACCGGACACTTTACGGTGCCCGATTTCTTTCCTTCTATGGCGAAGCCGACCGTTGGCAGTCTTGGAGCCGTTGGCGCACCGGACATGTTCGGTGCACACCGGACAGTCCGGTGCCTCCATCTAGCCGTTGGCTCGGCCACGTGTCCCGCGCAGATCGCGCGGCCGACCGTTGGCCCGGCCGACCGTTGGCTCACCGGACAGTCCGGTGCACACCGGACAGTCCGGTGAATTATAGCCGTACGTCGCCGGTGAATTCCCGAGAGCGGCCACTTCGCTCGAGCCAGCCTGGCGCACCAGACACTGTCTGGTGCACCACCGGACACTGTCCGGTGAGCCACCGGACAGTCCGGTGCACCCAGACTGAGCAGAGTCTTGGCTGTACACAGCCAAGCCTTTTGCACCTCTTTCCTTTTCTTCTTCTTTCTGTTTCTAACACTTAGACAAGTATATTAGTACA
Source organism: Zea luxurians (assembly GCA_029449295.1). Lineage (NCBI taxonomy): Eukaryota > Viridiplantae > Streptophyta > Magnoliopsida > Poales > Poaceae > Zea > Zea luxurians. The sequence continues at coordinate 33,960,413 of JAOPSE010000009.1, read as the reverse complement.
CTAAAACCAATGTACTAAGTCTAGAAACATACCTTCTCTTAATTATTACATCTATAGCATTTCACAAGCATGAGTTTCGATGTTGGACTCATAAATCATCAAGTCTGCTTGACTTGATCTAGATTGACATTTCTTGGCTCCAACATCCTGCAAAGATCACATAGAACATCTCCAAACCTAGGAACAACCCAAACTAAAGATCAAGGTGAACTTAGCTCTTTTAGGCTGCTTCCAGTTCTGATTTTGACACTTGTTCTCCTTCTAGTGACCTTGATCTCCTTCTTAGAGCTTGGTCTTGAGCCTTATGACTTACACCACATAACTGTAGCTGTTACCTCATTGGTTGTAAGTCACGTCCTTATGTAGTGATCCTTGATGTGCCGTAGCTGTTCTCAACTCGATCACCCTTGACTTTGCAAGCCTTCTTCTTCACCCTTGGCTTTGGGTTCCTCAGCCTCCTTGACCTCCTCCCGTGTACTTGGTACCTCGAAGATTTTCTTGCCTCCGTCCTTGGCTTGATTAGTTGTCTCCAAGCTACGCACCCGAGTATCACTTTTGCAATGTCCAACTTACTTGTGATGTCCATTATGTATCCATAATCCAGTTCTTGGACCATCACATTTGTTCACTTGTGTTGAACCCTGTAGGCTTTACCTTAAGCACCTGTTCAACACTTAGTACACTTGTTAGTCCTTTAATTGAGTTGCCATCCAAACACCAAAACTAACAAGAGAGCTTTCAAGCAGACCCTTGAAGAGTGCGACATGCTCCGGCGTTACTTCAATAAGGCTGGACCCTCGGCGGAGGGTGGCAAGGACCAAGGCAACAACAAGAAAGGAGGCGACAGGGAAGAAGAGTTCCTGGAGGTCCACAACTACTTCATGATCTACGATGGGCAAGTGGCGAATGCCTCGGCTCGACACCGCAAGCAAGAACACCGGGAGGTCTGCTCGGTGAAGGTAGCGACGCCAGTCTACCTAGACTGGTCTGACAAGCCCATCACCTTCGACCAAGACGACCACCCCGACTACGTACCGAGCCTAGGAAGGTACCCGCTTGTCGTCGACCCTGTCATCGGCAACGCAAGGCTCTCCAAGGTCCTCATGGACGGAGGCAGCAGCCTCAACATCATCTATGCCGAGACCCTAGAGCTCTTTGGGGTTGATCGGTCCATGATCCGAGACGGTGTGGCACCCTTTCACGGGATTGTCCCCGGCAAGCATGTTCTACCCCTTGGACAACTTGACTTACCCGTCTGCTTCGGAACTCCCTCCAACTTTCGAAAGGAAACCCTCACTTTCGAGGTAGTCGATTTCCGAGGGACCTATCACGCGGTGTTGGGAAGACCGTGCTACGCCAAGTTCATGGTCATCCCCAACTACACGTACCTCAAGCTCAAGATGCCAGGCCCCAAGGGAACCATCACTATCGGATCCACCTACCACCACGCATACGAGTGCGACGTGGAATGCATGGAGTACGCCGAAGCCATTGCCGAATCCGAAGCCCTCATCGTCGACTTGGATCGCCTCTCCAAAGAGGCGCCCGACGCGAAGCGGCACGCCGGCAACTTCGAACCAGCCGAGGCAGTTAAGTCCGTCTCTCTCGACCCCAGCAACGACGCCAACAAGAAAGTTAGGATTAGCTCCGAGCTCGACCCCAAATAGGAAGCAGTGCTCATCGACTTCCTCTGCGCAGACGCCGAAGTTTTCGCGTGGAGTCCCTTAGACATGTCAGGCATACCGAGGGATGTTGCCGAGCACTCTTTGGACATTCGAGCCGGAGCCCGACCCGTGAAACAGCACCTGTGCCATTTTGATGAAGAAAAGTGCCGAGCCATAGGTGAGGAGGTCCACAAGCTAATGGCTGTAGGGTTCATCAAAGAGGTATTCCATCCAGAATGGTTAGCTAACCCTATACTTGTGAAGAAAAAAGGTGGGAGGTGGAGGATGTGTGTAGACTACACTGGGTTAAATAAAGCATGTCCCAAGGTTCCCTACCCTCTGCCTCGCATCGATCAAATTGTGGACTCCACTGCTGGGTGTGAAACCGTGTCTTTCCTCGATGCCTATTCAGGCTATCACCAAATCAAGATGAAAGAATCCGACCAGCTCGCGACTTCTTTTATCACACCTTTTGGCATGTATTGTTATACTACTATGCCATTTGGTTTGAGGAATGCAGGCGCAACATACCGAAGGTGCATGAACCATGTGCTCGGAGAGCACATCGGCAGAACGGTCGAGGCTTACGTCGATGACATCGTTGTCAAAACAAGAAAAGCCTCCGACCTCCTCTCTAACCTCGAGGTGACATTCAGGTGCCTAAAAGCGAAGAGCGTAAAACTCAATCCTGAGAAGTGTGTCTTCAGAGTCCCCCGAGGCATGCTCCTAGGGTTCATCGTCTCCGAACGAGGCATCGAGGCCAACCCGGAGAAAATCGTGGCCATCACCAACATGGGACCCATCAAAGATTTAAAAGGAGTACAAAGGGTCATGGGATGCCTTGCGGCTCTGAGCCTCTTCATCTCGCGCCTTGGTGAGAAAGGATTGCCCTTGTACCGCCTCTTAAGGAAGGCCGAGCGCTTCACTTGGACTCCCGAGGCCGAAGAAGCCCTCAGAAACTTAAAGGCACTCCTTACTAATGCACCCATCTTGGTGCCCCCCGCTGCGAGAGAAGCCCTCTTGATTTACGTTGCCGCAACCACTCAGGTGGTTAGCGCTGCGGTCGTAGTCGAGAGACGAGAAGAAGGGCATGCACTGCTCATCCAGAGGCCAGTCTACTTTATCAGTGAAGTGCTATCCGTGACCAAAATCTGCTACCCACAAATCCAGAAGCTACTGTATGCAGTGATTCTAACACGGCGAAAGCTGCAACACTACTTCGAGTCTCATCCGGTGACTATGGTTTCATCCTTCCCCTGGGGGAGATCATCCAGTGCCGGGAGGTTCGGGTAGGATAGCAAATTGGACAGTGGAACTCATGGGAGAAACACTTTCATTTGCCCCTCGGAAGGCCATAAAATCCCAAGTCTTGGCCGACTTCCTGGCTGAATGGACCGACACCCAGTTGCCAATGGCTCCAATCCAGGCTGAACTTTGGACCATGTACTTCGATGGGTCGTTGATGAAAACCAGAGCAGGCGCGGGCTTACTCTTCATCTCACCCCTCGGAGAACATGTGCGTTATGTAATACACCTCTATTTTCCGGCGTCAAACAACGTAGCTGAATACGAGGCCTTGGTGAATGGGTTATGCTTCTCCATTGAGCTAGGGGTTCGGTGCCTCGACGCTCGTGGTGACTCACAGCTCGTTATTGACCAAGTCATGAAGAACTCTCACTGCCGCGACCAAAAAATGGAGGCCTACTGTGACAAAGTTTGATGCTTGGAAGATAAGTTCTATGGGCTGGAACTCAACCATGTTGCTCGACGGTACAACGAGACTGCAGATGAGCTGGCTAAGATAGCCTCGGGACGAACAACGGTTCCCCCGAATGTCTTCTCAGGGACATATATCAACCATCCGTCAAACTCAACGACGTGCCCGAATTCGAGGAGACCTCGGCCCAGCCCGAGGTACCCTTGGCCATCGAAGGTGAGGCCCTGTGTGTCGAGGTGGAGCGGAATGGGGTCACACCAGTCCCAAACTGGCAGACCCCATACCTGGAATATCTCCTCCGGGGAGAGCTGCCCCTCGACAAGGCCGAAGCTCGGCGACTGGCTCGGCGCGCCAAGTCGTTCGTTTTACTGGGTGATGAAAAGGAGTTGTACCACCGCACCTGAGAGCACCTAGAGGGGGGGGGTGAATAGGTGATCCTGTGACACTTAAAACTTTAAGCCACAAAAACTTGGTTAAGGTTAGCACAATAATTTCCAAGTGACTAGAGAGGAGTTTCAACAAAACACAATAACCAACAAGAGATCAATCACAGAGATGGCACGGTGGTTATCCCGTGGTTTGGCCAAGACCAACGCTTGCCTACTCCACATTGTGGCGTCCCAACGGACGAGGGTTGCAATCAACCCCTCTCAAGCGGTCCAAAGACCCACTTGAATACCACGATGTTTTGCTTGCTTTTCTTAATCCCGTTTGCAAGGAATCTCCACAACTTGGAGCCTCTCGCCCTTACACTTGAAATTCACAAAGAAGCACGGAGCAAGGGAGGGATTAGCAACGCACACAAGACATAAGAATCAGAGTGTCAACACGCACACAAGTCGCAACAAGAGCTCGCAACACAACCCAAAGAGTTCATAACTCCAGTAGAGCTCTATATGCTATCACAAAGAAACAAATGCGCGAAATCGATGTCTTGGTGCTTAGGAATGTTGTAAGTATGCTTGATGTTCTTCTCCATGCGCCTATGGGTCCCTTTTATAGCCCCAAGGCAGCTAGGAGCCGTTGAGAGCATTCTAGGAAGGCTAATCTTGCCTTCTGTCGACTGGCGCACCGGACATGTCCGGTGCACCACCGGACACTGTCCGGTGCAGATTTTTTTCCTTAAATAGCGAAGCCGACCGTTGGCTCCTGGGAGCCGTTGGCGCACCGGACACTGTTCGGTGCACACCGGACAGTCCGGTGCCCCTTCTAGCCGTTGGCTCGGCCACGTGTCTCGCGCAGATCGCGCGGCCGACCGTTGGCCCGGCCGACCGTTGGCTCACCGGACAGTCCGGTGCACATCGGACAGTCCGGTGAATTATAGCCGTACGTCGCCGGTGAATTCCCGAGAGCGGCCAGTTCGCTCGAGCCAGCCTGGCGCACCGGACACTGTCCGGTGCACCACCGGACACTCCGGTGCTTCCAGACTGAGCAGAGTCTTGGCTGCTCGAGCCAAGACATTTCCAATTGTTCTTTTCCTGTTTCCAGCACTTAGACACAACACATTAGTCTCTAAAACAATGTACAAAGTCTGAGAAACATACCTTTACATTTGATTTGTATTTTGTCCACCATTTAACACTTAGGCATATGTGTTTGACACTAAATCACCAAAACACTTAGAAGTGGCCCAAAGGCACATTTCCCTTTCAATCTCCCCCTTTTTGGTGATTTATGCCAACATAATATAAAGCAAGTGGAACAAATACAAAAACCCTTCAAATAAGAACTCAAATTGTTTTGATTAAAATTTGACATATATGGATCACCCTTTGCCACCACTTGATTTGTTTTTGCAAATCAAACTCAAATCTCTATCTCTAAGTCAAACACAATTGTTAAAACATAAAGAGAGTCATTCCAAGAGAAATTGATTCAAGATTTCAAAAACTCCCCTTTTTCCCATGTTTTCCCATGATCAACACTTCTCCCCACAAGAAGCCAACTTTTGACAAGAGAGATAACAAAAGAGTTTTGACAAACCAAAAGCTCTATTCTACTGTTTTCAAAATCTCTCAAGTGGTAGCTGATCCATTTATCACTTTGGCCTTTATTTTCTCCCCCTTTGGCATCAAACACCAAAATGGGATCAATCTTGGCCCTTTAACCCCATTGCCTCACAAAAATCTTCAAATAAGAATACAAAGGTAATTAGAGTAGATGAACTTGGAATAAATTACCCTCTCATCGAAGTGTAGTGGAAGTCGTTCATGGTCCAAGTCCACCCTTTTCCCTTTCAAATCTCCTTTGAGACAAAAACAAGCAAACTCAAGCACACGGTTAGTCTCAAAGGGTCAAGTTGTAGCACAGCTCCCCCTAAATATGTGCATCACTTGCAAAAGGACTTGTGAGGTCCAGGGAGAGTTTGTACAACTTGAGCACCATACATAAGCAACAAATGCAGAAGGAACATGATCAAAGGCATAAACACATGTATGTTATAAATCAATCCAAGTTCCGCGAATCTAAGACATTGAGCTCACTACGCAGCCTGCAAAAGGTCTTCTCATCTAAAGGCTTAGTGAAGATATCGGCTAGCTGGTTCTCGGTGCTAACATGAAACACTTCGATATCTCCCTTTTGCTGGTGGTCTCTCAGAAAGTGATGTCGGATGTCTATGTGCTTTGTGCGGCTGTGCTCGACAGGATTTTCCGCCATGCGGATAGCACTCTCATTGTCACATAGGAGTGGAACTTTGCTCAGATTGTAGCCAAAGTCCCAGAGGGTTTGCCTCATCCAAAGTAGTTGCGCGCAACACTATCCTGCCGCAACATACTCGACCTCAGCGGTGGATAGGGCAACAGAAGTTTGTTTCTTAGAGTTCCACGACACCAGGGACCTTCCTAAGAATTGGCACGTCCCCGATGTACTCTTCCTATCGACCTTACATCCAGCATAGTCGGAATCTGAGTACCCAATCAAGTCAAAGTTAGACCCCTGTGGATACCAGATCCCGAAGCAAGGCGTAGCGACTAAATATCTAAAGATTCGCTTCACCGCTACTAAGTGACACTCCTTAGGATCAGATTGAAATCTAGCACACATGCATACGCTAAGCATAATATCCGGTCTACTAGCACATAAATAAAGTAAAGACCCTATCATAGACCGGTATGCTTTTTGATCAACGGACTTACCTCCTTTGTTGAGGTCGGTGTGTCCGTCAGTTCCCATCGGCGTCTTTGCGGGCTTGGCGTCCTTCATCCCAAACCGCTTTAGCAAGTCTTGTGTGTACTTTGTTTGGGAGATGAAAGTGCCATCTTTGAGTTGCTTCACTTGGAACCCAAGGAAGTAGTTCAACTCGCCCATCATTGACATCTCGAATTTCTGCGTCATCACCCTGCTAAACTCTTCACAAGACTTTTGATTAGTAGAACCAAATATTATGTCATCGACATAAATTTGGCACACAAATAAATCTCCATCACAAGTCTTAGTAAAAAGAGTTGGATCGGCTTTCCCAACCTTGAAAGCATTAGCAATTAAAAAGTCTCTAAGGCATTCATACCATGCTCTTGGGGCTTGCTTAAGTCCATAAAGCGCCTTAGAGAGCTTACACACGTGGTCGGGGTACCGTTCATCCTTGAAGCCAGGGGGTTGCTCCACGTACACCTCCTCCTTGATCGTCCCGTTGAGGAAAGCGCTCTTCACATCCATTTGGTACAACCTGAAAGAATGGTGAGCGGCATATGCTAGCAAAATACGAATTGATTCTAGCCTAGCCACAGGAGCGAAAGTCTCCTCAAAGTCCAAACCTGCGACTTGGGCATAACCTTTTGCCACAAGTCGAGCCTTGTTCCTCGTCACCACCCCGTGCTCATCCTGTTTGTTGCGGAACACCCACTTGGTTCCCACAACGTTTTGCTTGGGACGAGGCACCAGTGTCCAAACTTCATTGCGCTTGAAGTTGTTGAGTTCCTCCTGCATGGCCAACACCCAGTCCGGATCTAGCAAGGCCTCTTCTACCCTGAAAGGCTCAATAGAAGAGACAAAATAGTAATGCTCACAAAAATTAACTAATCTTGAACGAGTAGTTACTCCCTTGCTAATATCACCCAATATTTGGTCGACGGGATGATCCCTTTGAATCGTCGCACGAACTTGGGTTGGAGGTGCCTGAGGTGCTTCTTCCTCTTCAATTTGAACATCCTGTGCTCCCCTTGATTAAGCGCCTCCACTTGAGGTACCTGTTCGTCATCTTGGGTTGGGGGATGCACCATAGTTGAGGAAGACGGTTGATCTTGCTCATTTTGTTCCTGTGGTCGCACATCACCAATCGCCATGGTTCTAATTGCGGCCGTCGGAATATCTTCTTCATCTACATCATCAAGATCAACAACTTGCTCTCTTGGAGAGCCATTAGTCTCATCAAATACAACGTCGCTAGAGACTTCAACCAAACCTGATGATTTGTTGAAGACCCTATACGCCTTTGTATTTGAGTCATAACCTAATAAAAACCCTTCTACAGCTTTGGGAGCAAACTTAGAGGTTCTACCTTTCTTCACAAGAATATAACACTTGCTCCCAAATACACGAAAATAAGACACATTGGGTTTGTTACCAGTTAGCAGCTCATATGAAGTCTTCTTGAGGAGGCGATGAAGATAGACCCTGTTGATGGCGTGGCAAGCCGTGTTCATGGCTTCCGACCAAAAACGCTCGGGGGTCTTGAACTCTCCAAGCATAGTCCTTGCCATATCGATGAGCGTCCTGTTCTTCCTCTCTACCACACCATTTTGCTGTGGTGTGTAGGGAGCAGAGAACTCTTGCTTGATCCCCTCCTCCTCAAGGAACTCCTACACTTGATTCTTGAATTCGGACCCGTTGTCACTTCTTATCTTCTTCACTTTGAGCTCAAACTCATTTTGAGCTCTCCTGAGGAAGCGCTTGAGGGTCCCTTGGGTTTCAGATTTATCCTGCAAAAAGAATACCCAAGTGAAGCGGGAAAAATCATCAACTATAACAAGACCATACTTACTTCCTCCTATACTCAGATAGGCGACGGGTCCGAAGAGGTCCATATGAAGCATCTCCAATGGTCTTGACGTGGTCATCACATTCTTGGAATGATGTGAGCTCCCCACCTGTTTCCCTGCTTGACAAGCTGCACAAGGTCTATCTTTTTCGAAATGAACATTGGTTAGACCTATCACGTGTTCTCCCTTTAGAAGCTTGTGAAGGTTCTTCATCCCCACATGTGCTAAGCGGTGATGCCACAGCTAGCCCATGCAAGTCTTAGCCATTAAGCATGCATCTAGACCGGCCTCTTCTTTTGCAAAATCAACCAAATAAAGTTTGTCGTCTAGTACACCCTTAAAAGCTAGTGAACCATCACATCTTCTAAAGACAGACACATCTATATTTGTAAATAGACAATTATATCCCATTTTGCATAATTGACTAACCGATAGCAAATTATATCCAAGCGACTCAACTAAAAACACATTAGAAATAGAGTGCTCAGATGAAATAGCAATTTTACCTAACCCTTTTACCTTGCCTTGGTTCCCATCACCGAATATTATTGAATCTTGGGAATCCTTGTTCTTGACGTAGGAGGTGAACATCTTCTTCTCCCCCGTCATATGGTTTGTGCATCCGCTGTCGATAATCCAACTTGAACCCCCGGATGCATAAACCTGCAAGGCAAATTTAGGCTTGGGTCTTAGGTACCCAACTCTTGTTGGGTCCTACAAGGTTAGTCACAATTTTCTTAGGGACCCAAATGCAAGTTTTATCGCCCTTGCAATTTGCCCCTAATTTCCTAGCAACTATCTTCCTATCCTTTCTACAAATAGCAAAGGAAGCATTTAAAGCATGATAAATTGTAGAGGGTCCATTCATAAATTTCCTAGGAACATGAACAATATTCTTCCTAGGCATATGATGAATATTTTTCCTAGGCATATCTCTACCATGCATATAGGAAGAACTGGAAGCAGACATAGCATAAGAATCATAGGCATGTGAATCAAAAGCATTACAACTCCTATGAGACTGTCTTCTATCATTGTACATAAAAGCATGGTTCTTTTTAGTACTACTTGCCATAGGGGCCTTCCCTTTCTCCTTGGCGGAGATGGGAGCCTTATGGCTCGTTAAGTTCTTGGCTTCCCTCTTGAAGCCAAGCCCATCCTTAATAGAGGGGTGTCTACCAACCGTGTAGGCATCCCTGGCAAATTTTAGTTTATCAAACTCATTTTTGCTAGCCTTAAGTTGGGCATTAAGACTAGCCATTTCATCATTTAACTTTGCAATAGAGGCTATGTGTTCACTACAAGCATCAATATCAAAATCTTTACATCTATTGCAAATAACAACATTTTCTACACAAGTTGTTGATTTACTAGCTATTTCTAACTTAGCATTCAATTCATCATTAATGTTCCTTAAGCTAGAAATTGTCTCATGGCAAGAAGATAATTCCAAAGAAAGCATTTCATTTCTCTTAACTTCTAAGGCATGAGATTTTTGAGCTTCTACAAATTTGTCATGTTCTTCATACAACAAGTCCTCTTGTTTTTCTAAAAGCCTATTCTTATCATTTAAGGCATCAATCAATTCATTAATTTTATCTACCTTGGTTCTATCTAGGCCCTTAAATAAACATGAATAATCAATTTCATCCTCATCACTAGATTCGTCCTCACTCGAAGAAGCATAAGTAGAGTTTCGAGTACATACCTTCTTCTCCCTTGCCATAAGGCATGTGTGACGCTCGTTGGGGAAGAGGGATGACTTGTTGAAGGCGGTGGCGGTGAGTCTTTCATTGTCGGAGTCGGACGAGGAGCAATCCGAATCCCACTCTTTGCCCAGATGTGCCTCGCCCTTTGCCTTCTTATAGTTCTTCTTTTTCTCCCTCTTGTTCCCTTGATCCTGATCACTATCATTTTCGGGACAGTTAGCAATAAAATGACCAATCTTACCGCATTTGAAGCATGAGCGCTTCCCCTTGGTTTTGGTCTTGTTTGGCTGTCCCTTGCGACCCTTTAGCACCGTCTTGAATCTTTTGATGATGAGGGCCATCTCTTCATCATTAAGTCCGGCCGCCTCAATATGTGCCACCTTGCTAGGTAGCGCCTCCTTGCTTCTTGTTGCCTTTAGAGCAAGGGGTTGAGGCTCATTGATTGGACCGTTCAACGCGTCGTCCACGTACCTCGCCTCCTTGATCATCATTCGCCCGCTTACGAATTTTCCAAGGACTTCTTCGGGCGACATTTTGGTGTACCTGGGATTCTCACGAATATTATTCACCAAATGAGGATCAAGAACGGTAAAGGACCTTAGCATCAGTCGGATGACGTCGTGATCCGTCCATCGCGTGCTTCCGTAGCTCCTTATTTTGTTGATAAGGGTCTTGAGCCGGTTGTAAGTTTGAGTTGGCTCCTCGCCCCTTATCATCACGAATCGTCCAAGCTCGCCCTCCACCAACTCCATTTTGGTGAGCAAGGTGACGTCATTCCCCTCATGAGAGATCCTGAGGGTGTCCCAGATTTGCTTGGCATTGTCCAAGCCGCTCACCTTATGATATTCGTCCCTGCACAGAGAGGCTAACAACACAGTAGTAGCTTGTGCATTTCTATGAATCTGTTCATTAATAAACGTAGGACTATCCGAGCTATCAAATTTCATTCCACTTTCCACAATCTCCCAAATGCTTGGATGGAGAGAGAATAGGTGACTACGCATTTTGTGGCTCCAAAATCCGTAGTCCTCTCCATCAAAGTGAGGAGGTTTGCCAAGTGGAATGGAGAGCAAATGTGAATTTGAACTTTGAGGAATACGCGAGTAATCGAAAGAAAAGTTTGAGTTAACCGTCTTTCGTTTGTCGTAGTCATTGTCGTCGTTGTCCTTATGAGAAGAAGTGGACTCATCACTGTCGTCGTAGTAGACGATCTCCTTGATACGTCTCGTCTTCTTCTTCCTTCCATCTTTGCGTCTATGGCCCGAGCCCGAGTCGGTAGGCTTATCATCCTTAGGCTCATTGACGAAAGTCTCCTTCTCCTTGTCGTTGATCACAACTCCCTTCCCCTTAGGATCCATCTCTTCGGGCGATTAGTCCCTTCGTGAAGAGAACGACTCTGATACCAATTGAGAGCACCTAGAGGGGGGGTGAATAGGTGATCCTGTGACACTTAAAACTTTAAGCCACAAAAACTTGGTTAAGGTTAGCACAATAATTTCCAAGTGGCTAGAGAGGAGTTTCAACAAAACACAATAACCAACAAGAGATCAATCACAGAGATGGCATGGTGGTTATCCCGTGGTTTGGCCAAGACCAACGCTTGCCTACTCCACGTTGTGGCGTCCCAACGGACGAGGGTTGCAATCAACCCCTCTCAAGCGGTCCAAAGACCCACTTGAATACCACGGTGTTTTGCTTGCTTTTCTTAATCCCGTTTGCGAGGAATCTCCACAACTTGGAGCCTCTCGCCCTTACACTTGAAATTCACAAAGAAGCACGGAGCAAGGGAGGGATTAGCAACGCACACAAGACACAAGAATCAGAGTGTCAACACGCACACAAGTCGCAACAAGAGCTCGCAACACAACCCAAAGAGTTCACAACTCCACTAGAGCTCTATATGCTATCATAAAGAAACAAATGCGCGGAATCGATGTCTTGGTGCTTAGGAATGTTGTAAGTATGCTTGATGTTCTCCTCCATGCGCCTAGGGGTCCCTTTTATAGCCCCACGGCAGCTAGGAGCCGTTGAGAGCATTCTAGGAAGGCTGATCTTGACTTCTATCGACTGGCGCACCGGACATGTCCGGTGCAGATTTCTTTTCTTAAATAGCGAAGCCGACCGTTGGCTCCTGGGAGCCGTTGGCGCACCGGACACAGTCCGGTGCACACCGGACAGTCCGGTGAATTATAGTCGTACGTCGCCGGTGAATTCCCGAGAGCGGCCAGATCGCTCGAGCCAGCCTGGCGCACCGGACACTGTCCGGTGCACCACCGGATAGTCCGGTGCTTCCAGACTGAGCAGAGTCTTGGCTGCTCGAGCCAAGACATTACCAATTGTTCTTTTCCTGTTTCCAGCACTTAGACACAACACATTAGTCTCTAAAACAATGTACTAAGTCTGAGAAACATACCTTTACACTTGATTTGTATTTTGTCCACCATTTAACACTTAGGCATATGTGTTTGACACTAAATCACCAAAACACTTAGAAGTGGCCCAAAGGCACATTTCCCTTTCAGCAGCCCCTCGGGCATTCTCCAAAGATGCATATCCGTCGCCTAAGGACAAGAGCTGTTACAAGAAATACACTCGGGGGCTTGTGGTCACCATGCGGCACCTCAGACCCTCGTAGGAAACGCTTTCCGACAAGGTTTCTACTGACCAACCGCAGTGGCCGACGCCACTAGGATTGTACGCTCCTGCCGAGGATGTCAATTCTACGCGAGACAAACACACCTGCCTGCTCAGGCTCTACAAACAATACCTATCACTTGGTCGTTCGTTGTGTGGGGTCTAGACCTCGTCGGTCCCTCGTAGAAGGCACCCGGGGGCTTCACGCACCTGCTGGTCGCCATCGACAAATTCTCCAAGTGGATCGAAGTCTGACCCTTAACCAGCATCAGGTCCGAGCAGGCGGTGGCATTCTTTACAAATATCATCCACTGCTTTGGGATCCCAAACTCTATCATCACCGACAACGACACGCAGTTCACCGGGAAAACGTTCCTAGACTTCTGCGAGGACCACCACATCCGTGTAGATTGGGCCGCTGTAGCTCACCCAATGACAAATGGGCAAGTGGAGCGCGCCAATGGCATGATTTTGCAGGGGCTAAAACCAAGGATCTACAACGACCTCAACAAGTTTGGCAAGCGGTGGATAAAAGAGCTACCCTCGGTGGTTTGGAGTCTGAGGACGATGCTGAGCCGGACCACAGGTTTCTCGCTATTTTTCCTAGTCTATGGGGCCGAGGCCATCCTACCCACGGACTTAGAATACGGCTCCCCAAGGACATAGGCATACGACGACCCAAACAACTAGACCAGCCGAGAGGATTCATTGGACCAGCTAGAAGAGGCTCGGGACGTAGCCTTGCTACACTCGATGCGGTATCAGGAGTCTCTGCGACGCTACCACGCCCGAAGGATTCGGCCCCGAGTCTTCCAGGTGGGAGATTTGGTGCTTCGGCTACGACAAGACGCCCGAGGGTGCCACAAGCTTACTCCTCCCTGGGAAGGGCCATTCATCATCGCCAAAATTTTGAAGCCCGGGACATACAAGCTGGCCAATGATCAAGGCAAGGTCTACAGCAACGCTTGGAACATCGAACAGCTACGTCGCTTTTACCCTTAAAGTATTTCAAGTCATTTATGTACCTTGGTCCCTTTACATGTACAATTAAAAAGTCTAGCTATCAAGGGAGGATCGGACTTACCTTAGCAAAAACCTACCCTCCCTCGGGGGCTAGAAGGGGGGAACCCCCTCTGCGTCAAAATTTTCCTCGAAAAGGTTTTCTACCAAAACGACTTTCGACTATATCGATAACAGAATCCTAAAAACAAGCGAGAGAGACCTTGAACGGCAAGGCCAACCGAGCCGAGGGACTCCTACACCTCCGGGATACGGATACCTCACTCGTCACCTTCCACGAAAGGTAGCTAACGCTCGGATAAGTGGATCTGCTACCGAACAAGTCCTAACGCTCGGGTAAAAAACAACTTTCGTGCCTTTTGACTATATCGATAACGGAATCCTAAAAATAAGCGAGAGAGACCTTGAGCGGCAAAGCCGACCGAGCCGAGGGACTCCTATGCCTCCGGGATACGGATACCTCACTCATCACCTTTCGCAGAAGGTAGCTCACGCTCGGATAAGTGATTCTGCTACCGACGAACAAGTCCTAACGCTCGAAGCAAGAGGAAAGAAAATGCAGCTTTGTACTCTAACACTGAAAATGTTTAGGCCTCAGCGGCCGCGAGAAACATACACATACTTAGAATAAACTGTTCCCCACAGGCTCATGTGTCGGCAGGGGGAGGAGCAGCACCCTCGGCATCGTTCCTACCCACGGCGGAATCTGGCCCGGCCTTGGACGGTGACACGGGCGGAAGGATCTCCACCTGAAAAAAGGAAGCCAACGCCGCGCCTGGGCCCTCAGCAGCCGCATCAAGCCTTTGGACCTCGGTCAGGGCGGCGTCCTCGTCACCAGGTAGGTAGTAGCCCTCGCTGACCCACTCCAAATCCACGTCGTAGTGGGAAGCGAGGACGGTGAAGGCCCGCCTAACACCGTGGTGCAGCGCCCCGCGGAGTCTACTGCGCACGTGGATGCCCAAGGCCTGCAGGCGACTTTGGGGAGAGCTGCCCGAGGGGACATCGTCGAGGCCAAAGGTCCGGCAGAAGGCCGAGATGGCCTCAGACATGGCCATGCGGTCGGCTTCTTTCTGCTCAGCCGCCTGGGCAAGTGCCTTGCAGTTCTTGACGGACTCGTCAAGAGCCGCCTCGAACCCTAAAGACAGCCAAACGATGTTCCTCAGACACGAGGAAAAGGATAAAGCTATACCAAAGTCACAAAGCAGGCAAAACATACCTTCGGCCCAGACACGCTGCTGCGAGGCCGTGGCTTGGGTGGACCAGGCAGACTCGACAGCCACGGCCAGGTTCTCCGCAAGGGTCCCGACCCGAGCGGTCACCTCAGCCAGCCGCTCCGTAACCTCGGCCAGCTGTCCCCCAAGGGCCTCAGCCCGGCTCACGGCCTTGGCAGCTTGGCCCCGGAATTGGTCCCGCTCGCTGGTGACCTGGTCGAGCTCCCACTGCCGCTGCTGCATCTCCCCAGCCTAGGAGGCCGCCTGCTCTCGTGCCGACGAAGGCTTCGTTCGTGCCGCCGCCGCCTCTGTCCGCGCCGCCGCCGCCTCCGACTTCAGTGTAACACCCGGTTTTAAAGAAACAAAGCCGGGTGCATCTCATACATGCGCCAAAGAAGACAACATATATAATAACAGAGTGTATAGAGATAAATGTCATAAACATCAGAGTATTTATTACATAGCGGAAGTCTTATTACAAAATAAAGATAAATATAAAACGAACTAAGGATCGTCGGCGCCAATGTCGACTGAGAAACGCCACCTAGATCAGATCGAACTCCTCAGTGTTAGGCGACTCCTCCTGAACCACCTGCTCTTCTCCTGTGGGGGGGGGGGGTGTGAGACAGCAAGAGTGAGCTCACATACGTTCATAGCTCAACAAGTCATGGGGAATAATGTGGCATGAACTCACCAAAGGTGGGAGTTCATGAAGTGTAAGGCTGATCAATGAAATAAAGGCTGAAGCTGAGCATTGCTTTTATAAGTTGGTCAAAATTTTATTAGCAGTTACTAAGTGTAAGTGAATACCAAACCATAGTAATAATAAATAAAAGTAATAACAAAATAATCCCAAATGCAATGAAATGACAGGTTAAGTTTAAGTTCCATAATTTAATCATGTGAGTGTCCGAGCCGCTCATGACCGTGAGCACGGCTAGTATACCAGTTTTACACTCTGCAGAGGTTGCGCATCTTTACCCACAAGTCGTGTTACCCATTTGCCACGGAGTTGATCAGACTCCATACACCTCTACCTAGGAAGCGAGGCAGGGTACCACTACGAGGCCTTTACAAAGTTCCACTAGCTTCAGACTACCCGCTACAGTTTATAGGAAGATCCAGTGCAGGGTTCCTGGCTGACCGCCATCGCAGCAAAATCAACCAGGGACCCCCCTACACTGACCTCTCCCCTACTGCCCTTGCCCCTTTCGGGTAAGGTAGCCCTCCCCTAGCTTTCCTAGTTAATCAGCCAAGGGCGTCCCATTAAACCCTTATGGTAGCACTGTTTTCCCGGGTGGTTCTCCATGTTCCCATTAACATAATGATCTTAACATGAACAAGGAAGAATAAAACAGATAACAATAAAATGTATAACAATGAGTGATGAATATCTCTATACCCAAATCCACATAAAGCAATAGCATGTACTACCCAAAACTTTAGTAGTAAAACCAGTGGTGAAGCAAGGTATAAAGATAGTCAAATCTAGGGTATCCTATTGGGTCCCAGCAAAATTATCCTATGCAGATCATTATGAATAATAAGAACATGAATGGGTAAAAGAAGTGATCAAGGGCACAACTTGCCTTCAACGAGCTCCTGCTCAGCTACTTCAACTTGTTGAAGCTCAGATTCCACAGGGGCTTGCTCGTCTACTCGCATCGATACAATACATACATGGCATAGCATAAATTAACATCACATCAAACATGCAAATAGAATATACAGTAATAAACTAGACATTAAAATAAGATCACAGGAACTGGAATCATTAAATTTGGAGTTATATATTTTAAGTTATGGATTTTCTAATGTTTTATGTGCTTAATACAAGATTAAGTGAAATAATAATTTTAATGTGTTTGTCATGTCAGAACAGAGGCACTAATGGGTAGACAATATTATTACAAAAATTTAGGAACTGGAATGGACCAATTTAGAGTTCAAATGAATTTTCTATGATTTATACAAATTCTAGCACTTATTTATATATTAAAAATCAATTTTTGTATTTATTTCTTTGATTTTCTAAGTCTCTGGACTGGGCGTCAAAATCTATAAAGCGCAGGGGCTAGCTCGCAAGTTTGCCCGAGACTCAGAACAACCCCAAGGTGGACGGCGGGTTGATTCCAGTAAAGTAGAGGGGCTCTTTAGCAAAACGTCCACGGCGAAGGGGTATGGACGGTTTCTGGCCGTCAGATTTCGCGCTGGCGGTATGGATTAGATCTGCGTGGATCAAACCCCGAGCGCCGCAGAGCCATCCGATTGGGGATCGACGGCGGAGATTTTAAATGCTAGGATCACTATGCGCCCGTCCGATTATGATCTAACGACAGGGATCCGTCTCAACGAAGGGGTACGCATTGATCTAATCTACACCGTTCGGCAGTAAATCAACGGCCATGGATGCATCTTCTCCTCCACAGATCACACACGGCGGCGCTCTGCCCCTACGGCGGAGCCATTGCCGCCAACAGTGACCGTGCGCCACCGACACCCCAAATTCCGATTGAGCAGAGCAACACGTACGACAGATGATGGCGAATATGGGTAACCGAGACTCACCGGTGATGGCGTGCCCAAGGGGTCGGTCGACGGCAGAGTGCGGTCCCGCGGTGGTCCTTCAACTACGGCGAAGAATTCACCGGAGTTCCCTGTCTCCGCTGACGCGATTTCACCGCAGCAGCAACCCACGCACCACGGTGATCCGTCCAGGCCCCTCACGAGTCCCGGAGCGGCGGTGTAGCAATGAGTCCTCAGCAGCGACGGCGAATCGGAGTTGCGGCGCTGCCAGGGAACAGCGGTGAGGCTCGGGTCGGTGCTAGGTGATGGAATAGAGGAGGAAGTGCGGCGCGGAGTAGTTGAGGAGGAGGCGGGGCCGATTGGGGTTTTAATCCCCACGGTTGGTTTCGGTCATCGGCGCAATTCGCGGGGGAGGATCCGAGCAGGTTCGCACGAGCTGCGCCCTGATCGGGAGGTTGTTGACGACTCAGGTAGGCCCCACCGGTCATAGACAGCGGGAAGAAAGCGAGCGCAGGAGGGAATAGCGGCCCGCGACTGGCAGATGGGTCCCACGCGCAAGTGAGTCCGGCGGAGGCAACACTGGGCTGGCGGGGTGTAGGCGTGTAGTGGGCCGAATTGGCTGCTCCAGGCCCAATTAGGCATGTTTATTCTTTTCTATTTTATTTTCTTTTCTCCCTTTCCCAATTCAAACTCCAACTTGAATTTAAATTTGATTTCTGTGACAAACTTGTCTCTAAATTACATATCCCACTTTGAATATGACATGAGGTAAATTAATTTATTTTTAAGAAATTTTATTTGGTGATGGCTAATGTTTTTTCCCTTTCTCCACATTTCTTTAAAATTTTGCTTTCCAACAATAGAATTTAAATCCATGTGTCTATTAATATATTAACAACACCTTTATTTTATTAACCACAAATGCACAATCAAGTAAAACTCAGCATGATGCATGGTTTATTTAGTTGTTATTGGTTATTCAATCCCCCTTTTGATGGTGTTTGTCCACATGTGATATTAACTAGAGATGGTACACACATATAGATAAAGGAAATATTCTCTCTTTATATGAGTTACAAATTTAGGTATTACAAATCCTACCCCCCTTAAAAATAATCTCGTCCTCGAGATTTAAGAAGATCTAGGGAAAAGGTGGGGAAAATCTATACGAAGCTCTTCTTCTCTTTCCCAAGTTGCTTCATCTTCACCGTGGTGGCTCCATTGAACTTTGCACATTTTAATCACCTTATTCCTCGTAACTCGAGTCAAAGTATCCAAAATCTTGATGGGGTACTCAGCATAAGTCAAATCTTCTTGAACACTAAGGTCTTCCATTGGTAATTGTTCCTCAGGTACCCTGAGGCATTTCTTCAGCTGAGATACATGGAATACATCATGAACATCCGCGAGATGATCCGGTAACTCCAATTGGTATGCAACCTCTCCCACTCGCTTTAGGATTAAAAAGGGTCCGATAAAGCGAGGGGACAATTTTCCTTTGACCTTGAATCTTCTCATACCCCGGAGTGGTGACACCTTCAAATAGACATAATCACCCTCCTTAAATTCCAGTAGTCTCCTTCTATTGTCATGATAACTCTTTTGCCTTGATTGTGCAATTCTCAAATTTTCTCTTATCATTCGAACTTGTTCTTCCGCCTCTTGAATAAGCTCAGGCCCAAAGAACTGTCTTTCTCCAGTCTGATCCCAATACAGTGGAGTCCTGCATTTTCTACCATACAAAGCCTCGAATGGTGACATCTTCAAACTGGCCTGGTAGCTATTATTATAAGAAAACTCAGCATAGGGTAAGCTCTTCTCCCAACTGCCACCATGTTTAAGAGCACAAGCTCTTAACATATCCTCCAGCACTTGATTAGTTCTCTCTGTCTGTCCATCAGTCTGGGGATGGTAAGCGGAACTAAAATTCAACTTTGTATCCAAACTCTCATGCAACTTCTTCCAAAATCGAGAAGTAAATTGTGATCCTCGATCAGACACGATCTTCTTAGGCACTCCATGTAGACAAACTATCCGAGTCATATACAATTCTGCTAGCTTGGCTCCCGTATAATTAGTCCTCACAGGTATAAAATGAGCCACTTTTGTCAATCTGTCCACAATTATCCAAATAGAGTCATACCCAGCAGGAGTGCGGGGTAGTCCAACAATGAAATCCATACCGATTTCTTCCCATTTCCACTCAGGTATCCTCAATGGGTGCAATAATCCAGCGGGTCTTTGATGCTCGGCCTTGACTCTTTGACATACATCACACTTAGCCACATGAGCAGCCACATCTCTCTTCAGTCCATACCACCAATACTTTTGCTTCAAATCTTGATACATCTTAGTGCTTCCAGGGTGGATGGAGTAATCAGAATCATGAGCTTCTCTCAATATAGCCTCACGGAGGCTATCGATCTCTGGAACACATATCCGATCTTTGAACCATATAGTACCTTGCTCATCCTCCGTGAATTCCGGAACTCGACCATCCGTGATTAGATCCTTGATCTCTTGAATCTTAGCATCACCAACCTGACCTTTACGAATCTCTTGCTCCAAGGTGGGTTCCAATTCAATGGTGACTCCTTCAGTGTGAGTAACAATTCCCAGGTTGAGTCTCTCAAAGTCTTTTGCTAATTCATTGGGTAGCTGGACAACAAAAGCGGAGTGAACATGTTCTTTCCGACTCAAGGCATCTGCAACCAAATTTGCCTTGCCTGGATGATAGTGAATCTCCAAATCATAATCCTTGATGAGCTCCAACCAACGACGCTGTCTGAGGTTGAGATCCTTCTGAGTAAATATATACTTCAAACTCTTGTGATCCGTGTATACTTGGCACTTAGTTCCCATAATGTAGTGTCTCCAAATCTTAAGTGCATGCACAACTGCAGCTAATTCCAAGTCATGAGTGGGGTAGTTCAGTTCATGCTTCCTCAACTGACGAGATGCATAGGCAATCACATGACCATCTTGCATAAGCACACATCCAAGTCCTTGGCCACATGCATCACAATAAATGTCAAATCCCTTCTGCAGATCTGGCATAATCAATACCGGAGGTGACATCAATCTCTCCTTCAACTGATCAAAGCTTTCTTGGCACTTCTCATCCCACTTAAATTCTCTTCCTTTCTCCAAAAGCGAGGTCATAGGCTTGGCAATCTTGGAGAAACCTTCAATAAATCTCCGATAATATCCTGCGAGTCCCAAGAAACTCCGAATCTCCGTAACTGTAGTGGGCACTCTCCACTCCATAATCTCCTTCACTTTAGCAGGATCCACGGCTATTCCTCCATTAGAAATAATATGACCAAGGAATGGCACCTTGTCAATCCAAAACTCACACTTGCTAAACTTAGCGTAGAGTTGATTATCTCGTAGCTTTTGTAGCACCAACCTTAGATGTTGTTCATGATCACTTTCATTCCTAGAATAGATAAGAATATCGTCGATGAACACCACGACGAACCTGTCCAAATACTCCATAAACACCTTATTCATCAAATTCATGAAATAAGCCGGCGCATTGGTTAATCCAAACGACATAACCGTAAACTCATATAATCCATATCGAGTCGAGAAAGCCGTCTTGGGAATATCCGATGGTCTAATCCTCATCTGATGGTATCCCGATCGGAGATCAATCTTCGAAAATACTCTTGCACCTCTCATCTGATCAAATAAATCCTCAATACGGGGTAAGGGATACTTGTTCTTCACAGTAACATCATTAAGAGATCTATAGTCCACACACATCCGTTGTGATCCATCCTTCTTCTGTACAAATAGAACCGGTGCTCCCCAAGGTGAGGAACTTGGACGAATGTAACCAGCCTCTTGTAACTCCGTCAACTGCTTCTTAAGTTCTTTCAACTCTTCTACGGACATTCTATAGGGCCGTTTAGAAATAGGGGCGGTTCCAGGTAAGAGATCAATCACAAACTCAACTTCTCTATCAGGTGGCATCCTTGGTAACTCCTCTGGAAAGACATCCGGAAAATCTCTAACCACCCGGATGTTGTCACCAACAAACTCCTCCGGCATAAAGAACATTGCACGCATGGATGAGGAGGTTACTGCAATATTAACTTGAAATCTTTCTCCTTTAGTGGTAGTGAGTTCTACGGTACCTCTACCACATGCTATAACAGCCTTTGCCTTTCTTAGCCATGACATACCAAGGATCAAATCTATACTGCTTGACTCTAATATTATAGCAGTAGCTCCAAATTCTCTACCCATAATGGTTAATGTCAATCTACGTGTCATTTGATTCGCCTCAACAGGCCCTTTAGGTGTAATTACTATCAGGGGTTTTCTCATATTTAGCAGTGGTATTTCATTTGTGTTGGCATAACGAGCAGACATGAATGAATGTGTAGCACCAGAATCAAATAATATTGTTGCAGGAATTGCATTAACATAAAACATACCAATTACGAGGTCCCCACCATTAGGAGTATCATCAACGCTGACTTGATTCACCCTGGCTATAGAATATCCCTTGCCAGGGGTCTGTTGCTTGTTCTGAGCTGGAGTAGTAGCAATCCTCTGTGGGCAGACATTTGCATAATGACCAATCTTCCCACACTTGAAACATTGAGTGCCCGGACTCTGTCCTGCAAACTTCGTCGGGGTGCCCGTGGGAGTAGCCTGTCGAGGAGGTGGAGTCCTCAGTGGTGATTGCTGAACTAGGCGCGGTCCTCCTGGTCGAGTCGGTGTACCCTGCGGTGAACTGTAGTGAGGACGAACACTGCTGCTACCCTGTCCTTGTGAGATAGCCTTTCTCTTCAAATCACCCAGTTGAACACGCTTGTGTTCAATAGCAAGAGCCTTATCCAGTAGCCTCTGAAATGATGGAAAAGTGTGTGCAACCAGTGCATACTGCAGCGGTCCATTAAATCCTTCAATAAAATGCTCCTGCTTTCTCTCATCCTCAGCAACTTCCTCTGGAGCATATCTCGACAACTGAATGAATTTATCCCTGTACTCGCTGACTGACATGTTGCCTTGCTTTAATGACAGAAACTCCTTCTTCTTGATCTTTATCATCCCAGCTGGAATATGGTAGTTCCTGAACTGCGTACTGAACTCTGCCCAAGTAATAGTATCAGCAGCATCATGGGCAGCAGTATAAGAGTCCTACCAATCAGCAGCAAGACCAGTCAGACGTCCAGAAGCATATAAAACCTTCTCCCGGTCAGTACATTGGGCAATATTCAGCATCTTCTCAACGGACTTCAGCCAATCATCCGCGTCCAGTGGATCAGGTGAGCTAGCGAATGTAGGTGGCTTATGACTCATAAACTCCCGGTGCTTATCACGAGGTGGAACTGGTGGTGGTGGTGGAGGCAATGGCACTTGTTGCTGTTGTTGCTGTTGTTGAAGTTGTTGTTGCAGCTGCTGTTGTTGCGCCCTCCTTTCTTGGCGTATCTCATCTCGCTCCTGGCGCAACTCCTGGCGTATGTCTTCTCTTTCCTGACGCATCTCTTGGCGTTCTTGCTGCATCTGGGCACGCATATCAGCCATAGTATCCGCCATTTGCTGCATCACCGCCATCTGAGCAGCAACCAGTGGGTCAACTCCGCCTGGTGGAGGGTTAGGAGGATTCATCTCTGCTGGTTGTGGCTGAGGTTGTCTATATATCCTTCGAGTGTGTCGGTTAGGAGGCAAATCAATTCCACCACCCCTCCTGGTATTGACCATCTGAGTTAGATACATTTGGTAAGAAAGAGCAGTAAACAAGGCAGTAATTACAATCATGTTACTTTGGGGGATTTATTAGCTAAGCAGTTTAATGTTTTACCTACCATAGCTAATTTATTACCTTATGCTGGCACATGCTAAGATGTCCATGTAATATTTCAATCAATCAAAGAAGCAAATCAGGCATTGATCATCAGAACAATCAAACAACATTTTTAAAGAAAGTAGTTTTGAATTTTGTCTTAGGTCTCCTATCTCTTAAAAATGTCATAGGGGTAGGGATTCCAAAGTTTGAAATCCATCTGGTCTTAGAATAGAGAAGATAAGAATGATCAGAGTAGAACAGTAGAAGGTGAGACAGGATTAAGATAAGTATAGAAAGATTCAGAGTAAGGTAAGTGTAGAATGAATCAGAATAAGGTAAGTAGGGAAGGGTTTGGTCCATTTCTATCTAGGTTTCGTCCTACAGTCAACATTTCCTCTGATACCACTTCTGTAACACCCGGTTTTAAAGAAACAAAGTCAGGTGCATCTCATACATGCGCCAAAGAAGACAACATATATAATAACAGAGTGTATAGAGATAAATGTCATAAACATCAGAGTATTTATTACATAGCGGAAGTCTTATTACAAAATAAAGATAAATATAAAACGAACTAAGGATCGTCGGCGCCAATGTCGACTGAGAAACGCCACCTAGATCAGATCGAACTCCTCAGTGTTAGGCGGCTCCTCCTGAACCACCTGCTCTTCTCCTGTGGGGGGGGTGTGAGACAGCAAGAGTGAGCTCACATACGTTCATAGCTCAACAAGTCGTGGGGAATAATGTGGCATGAACTCACCAAAGGTGGGAGTTCATGAAGTGTAAGGCTGATCAATGAAATAAAGGCTGAAGCTGAGCATTGCTTTTATAAGTTGGTCAAAATTTTATTAGCAGTTACTAAGTGTAAGTGAATACCAAACCATAGTAATAATAAATAAAAGTAATAACAAAATAATCCCCAAATGCAATGAAATGACAGGTTAAGTTTAAGTTCCATAATTTAATCATGTGAGTGTCCGAGCCGCTCATGACCGTGAGCACGGCTAGTATACCAGTTTTACACTCTGCAGAGGTTGCGCATCTTTACCCACAAGTCGTGTTACCCATTTGCCACGGAGTTGATCAGACTCCATACACCTCTACCTAGGAAGCGAGGCAGGGTACCACTACGAGGCCTTTACAAAGTTCCACTAGCTTCAGACTACCCGCTACAGTTTATAGGAAGATCCAGTGCAGGGTTCCTGGCTGACCGCCATCGCAGCAAAATCAACCAGGGACCCCCCTACACTGACCTCTCCCCTACTGCCCTTGCCCCTTTCGGGTAAGGTAGCCCTCCCCTAGCTTTCCTAGTTAATCAGCCAAGGGCGTCCCATTAAACCCTTGTGGTAGCACTGTTTTCCCGGGTGGTTCTCCATGTTCCCATTAACATAATGATCTTAACATGAACAAGGAAGAATAAAACAGATAACAATAAAATGTATAACAATGAGTGATGAATATCTCTATACCCAAATCCACATAAAGCAATAGCATGTACTACCCAAAACTTTAGTAGTAAAACCAGTGGTGAAGCAAGGTATAAAGATAGTCAAATCTAGGGTATCCTATTGGGTCCCAGCAAAATTATCCTATGCAGATCATTATGAATAATAAGAACATGAATGGGTAAAAGAAGTGATCAAGGGCACAACTTGCCTTCAACGAGCTCCTGCTCAGCTACTTCAACTTGTTGAAGCTCAGATTCCACAGGGGCTTGCTCGTCTACTCGCATCGATACAATACATACATGGCATAGCATAAATTAACATCACATCAAACATGCAAATAGAATATACAGTAATAAACTAGACATTAAAATAAGATCACAGGAACTGGAATCATTAAATTTGGAGTTATATATTTTAAGTTATGGATTTTCTAATGTTTTATGTGCTTAATACAAGATTAAGTGAAATAATAATTTTAATGTGTTTGTCATGTCAGAACAGAGGCACTAATGGGTAGACAATATTATTACAAAAATTTAGGAACTGGAATGGACCAATTTAGAGTTCAAATGAATTTTCTATGATTTATACAAATTCTAGCACTTATTTATATATTAAAAATCAATTTTTGTATTTATTTCTTTGATTTTCTAAGTCTCTGGACTGGGCGTCAAAATCTATAAAGCGCAGGGGCTAGCTCGCAAGTTTGCCCGAGACTCAGAACAACCCCAAGGTGGACGGCGGGTTGATTCCAGTAAAGTAGAGGGGCTCTTTAGCAAAACGTCCACGGCGAAGGGGTATGGACGGTTTCTGGCCGTCAGATTTCGCGCTGGCGGTATGGATTAGATCTGCGTGGATCAAACCCCGAGCGCCGTAGAGCCATCCGATTGGGGATCGACGGCGGAGATTTTAAATGCTAGGATCACTACGCGCCCGTCCGATTATGATCTAACGACAGGGATCCGTCTCAACGAAGGGGTACGCATTGATCTAATCTACACCGTTCGGCAGTAAATCAACGGCCATGGATGCATCTTCTCCTCCACAGATCACACACGGCGGCGCTCTGCCCCTACGGCGGAGCCATTGCCGCCAACAGTGACCGTGCGCCACCGACACCCCAAATTCCGATTGAGCAGAGCAACACGTACGACAGATGATGGCGAATATGGGTAACCGAGACTCACCGGTGATGGCGTGCCCAAGGGGTCGGTCGACGGCAGAGTGCGGTCCCGCGGTGGTCCTTCAACTACGGCGAAGAATTCACCGGAGTTCCCTGTCTCCGCTGACGCGATTTCACCGCAGCAGCAACCCATGCACCACGGTGATCCGTCCAGGCCCCTCACGAGTCCCGGAGCGGCGGTGTAGCAATGAGTCCTCGGCAGCGACGGCGAATCGGAGTTGCGGCGCTGACAGGGAACAGCGGTGAGGCTCGGGTCGGTGCTAGGTGATGGAATAGAGGAGGAAGTGCGGCGCGGAGTAGTTGAGGAGGAGGCGGGGCCGATTGGGGTTTTAATCCCCACGGTTGGTTTCGGTCATCGGCGCAATTCGCGGGGGAGGATCCGAGCAGGTCCGCACGAGCTGCGCCCTGATCGGGAGGTTGTTGACGACTCAGGTAGGCCCCACCGGTCATAGACAGCGGGAAGAAAGCGAGCGCAGGAGGGAATAGCGGCCCGCGACTGGCAGATGGGTCCCACGCGCAAGTGAGTCCGGCGGAGGCAACACTGGGCTGGCGGGGTGTAGGCGTGTAGTGGGCCGAATTGGCTGCTCCAGGCCCAATTAGGCATGTTTATTCTTTTCTATTTTATTTTCTTTTCTCCCTTTCCCAATTCAAACTCCAACTTGAATTTAAATTTGATTTCTGTGACAAACTTGTCTCTAAATTACATATCCCACTTTGAATATGACATGAGGTAAATTAATTTATTTTTAAGAAATTTTATTTGGTGATGGCTAATGTTTTTTCCCTTTCTCCACATTTCTTTAAAATTTTGCTTTCCAACAATAGAATTTAAATCCATGTGTCTATTAATATATTAACAACACCTTTATTTTATTAACCACAAATGCACAATCAAGTAAAACTCAGCATGATGCATGGTTTATTTAGTTGTTATTGGTTATTCAATCCCCCTTTTGATGGTGTTTGTCCACATGTGATATTAACTAGAGATGGTACACACATATAGATAAAGGAAATATTCTCTCTTTATATGAGTTACAAATTTAGGTATTACATTCAGCTCATCACAGAGCAGCCGAAGGTCCACCACCTCGGTGCTCCGTTGGGCGAGGCGCTCATTAGCCTCAGTAAGCGCGACCCACTGGGACCGCAGCGACTCCCAAACATAGCTCTCGTGACGGATGAACAGCGACTTGGCGGTGCTCATGTCCGCGAGCTCCTATGGGAGAAAAATCGGATATCACAAAGAATTCCCTGATCACGCGAGGCGTACATCAAAATCCTTACCTGTAAGACCCTGGGAACGTCCCTAGAAAGGGTTTCCATGGTCGTCCGAAGTGATCTCATCGCCACCACGGTATATTCATGGAAATTACCCCGGAGCTGCTCCTCCAACTCATCGTTAAGGGAAAGGAGGGGTTCCGAGGTGTCGTGGCTCTAGAACAGGAGCGGTTGCCCACACCACTCATTGGGATTGAGCTGCGTGGGGATAAGGCCGCTACTCCCCAAGATGGGCCACGGTTCTACGCGCCCCACGACCAAGGCGCTAGGTCCCCCTGTAGTCAATGCATCGGGTGCCGCCGCAGTCGACGTATCGGGCCTCTCCTCGGCCAAGGTGACAGGCCTCCGCTCGCCGACCTCGGCAACAACGGCCGCCCCCTCATCATGGTCGAAAATGGGGAGATCAGGGATGACCGAGGGCGGAGGCGCCTCAACCATCTCAACATCGGCGGTTGCGGGCGGCTCCGCGGAGGGATCAACAGCGGCCCCAGCAGGAGTCGATGCCGGCGCCGGCAACGAGACAGGCGGACTCGGGGCCGCGGTCGCGTCAACAACCTCCCCTGGCATGATGGCCGCTCCAACAGGGGGCTCGACCTGGGAGGCTTGCCCTATGACAGCCCATGCCGCTTAGGCCCCCCACCGGAGGGCGCCTTGCGCGGTGTAACACCCACTTTGTAATTTGCTAGAAATAATACCAATAGAGAAACAATTTCTCTTTATGTGAGTTTGATCTTTATGCATCATCATATGTGAACACCATGTCCAAAAACAATTAATAAAAAGATATGCTACTGAATTATTGCATCATGCTGAATATTTTATTTGTGTGTGCATTTTTGTGACAATATTATAATAATGCAAAAAGAAATATGTTAAATATCCAAATGGGGATTTAAATCCTAAAATATTCCTAGAATTAAGAAAAGAGAGAAGGAAGAGATTATACAAAATAAAGGAAAATAAATATATGAAAGAATACATTTTGTTCCTACTAATATTTTAATTTAGGTATTTAACTCATTGATGAAGCTCACAAACAAGTTTGAATTCAAAATGGATATTTAAAAATGAAATGAAACAGAAAATAAAAAGAAAAAGGTTAAGAACCCCTAACTGGGCCGGCTATCTCCCGTTCGGCCCATCTGGTGATCTCTACCGCACGGCCCACGTCGCCCCGCTCACCGCGCACTCACCCTGCGCGCTCGCCGCTGACAGGAAGGCCCACCCCGTCAGACTCCCCGCTTCTGTCGCCCCACCGATGACACACGGGCCCACGCTGTCAGCACCTACCTTCGCGCGATTAGCGCGTCGCTCGCCTACCCACGCGAGAAGCTCGCCGCTGGGACCGGACCTGCCCTGAGCGGCAGACTCGTTCACGCCGCGCGATCTTCTCGGACGCTCGGATATAAACGCGGCCGCCATTTTCCTAGTCCATGCGATCCGAAGATCGGCACCGCTCTACCGCGAACACAGTTAGGAGAGAGAGAGGAAGCAGCTTCGCCGTAGTGGAATCCGCCAGCGCCGGGAATCTGCACTCGGGGTATGGTTGTGGGTGTTCACGGGCCTCTGTTGAGATTGTCTGTGCCCTCGTCGTGCTCGATTGTGGACTTGGCCGCTTCGAATTGCTCACCGGAGGGACGACACCGCCACGGACCCGCCTCACGCCGCGGACAGGGTGCTCGCCGCCCCTAATCCCGGTATGTAATCCATCCAAACGGATCACCTCGTCTTCCTCTACGTATAGTACCCTTAGGATTAGGTTTAGGGGCCCTAAGTCGCGGTGGCCGCACTCGGCGGCGGAGCGCCGCCGTATGGTCCTGGTCGGCCATCGGAATTCGGCTGGAGTTGGGGAGGCTGGGGCGAATGTCCCGCGGGCGTTGGGTTGCAGATCAACGGCGGTGATTAGTCTACGCGTACCGGTTTGCTTGCATCGATCCGGTCCATCCATTTCCGATCTGGCGCATAGGATTCCATCGGAGTGTATTTGATCAGGTCCGTCGATCGTTGATCCGACGTCTCACGCCGCATACCGTTTCGCAGAGTTGGGGGATCTAATCCAGTGCGTCCGTGTCGGATCGGGTGGTCGATCTCGCTTCGTAACCCTTCGGCCAAGGAATTTTGTTAAAGAGCCCCCGTGAAATACTGAAATCAACCCGCCATCCTCTGGCACTATGCGTTGGGTCTCTGGATTCTTACCCCGAGCCCCCTGTGCTTAATTAAAATTGAGGCCCAGTCCAGTACAGTTTTAAATTGATTAAATGAATAGGAAATTGGATTTTTAATACAAAAATAAATCCTAGAACTTGAATAAATCATAGAAAATCCATTTTTAGTCCAAATTAGTCCATTCCAGTTCCTAAAATTTTGTAATTTTATTATCTATCACTTAGAACCTCTGTTTTATCATGACAACAATAAGAAAATTAATCTCACACTTAATCCTATTTAAAACACATAAAACCTTTGAAAATCCATAACTTAAATTCTATAACTCCAAAAATTATGATTCCTGTTCCTAGGATTTTATTTTAATGTGTAGATTATTACTGTGTATTTAGTTTATATGTTTGGTGTGATGTTAATTTTTCCCTATGTATTGTGCTTGTTTGTATTGTGGCGAGTAGAAGAGCCCGTGACCGAGGATCCTGGTGAGCAGCAGGTTGAAGTAGCTGAGCAGGAGCTCATTGAAGGCAAGTTGTGCCCTTGACCACTTTTTACCCAATAATGTTCTCTAATATCACTTATTCATGCATAGGTTAATTTTGAAGGGACCCGATAGGTCACCCTAGATTGTTTATCTCATTACCTTGTTTACCCCTGATTCACTTGGGTAGTTTTGCTATTGCTTTACCTGGTTTTGGGATAATCATTTAATACCTCTATGTTCCAATTCTTTTTGTTATTCTATTTATGTTCATGTTGAGATCATTAATGTTAATTGGAACATAGAGCTTAACTTGAGTAACACGTGCCACCACAAGGGTTTAATGGGACGCCCTTGGCTGATTAACTAGAAAAGCTAGTGGAGGTCTACCTTACCCGAAAGGGGCAAGGGCAGTAGGGGAGTGGTCAGTGTAGGGACGTCCTTGGGTTGATTTTGCTGTGATGGCGGTCAGGCAAGAACCCTGCACTGGAGCTTCCTATAAACTGTAGCGGGTAGTCTGAAGCTAGTGGAACTTTGTAAAGGTCTCGTAGTGTTACCCTGTCTCGCCTCCTCGGTAGAGGTGTATGGGAAGTCGCGATCCCTTGGCAGATGGGTAACATGACTTGTGGGTAAAGGGTACAACCTCTGCAGAGTGTAAAACTGGTATACTAGCCGAGCTCACGGTCATGAGCAGCTCAGGACTCTCTGATGATTAAATTATGGAACTTAAATTCAATTTTGACATTTGCATTGCATGGGTTTATTATTAATTTGTTCTATTACTTTATTTTTGGTTTGGTATTTACTTACACTTAGTAACTGCTAATAAAATTTTGACCAACTACTTAAAAGCAATGCTCAGCTTTAACCCCTATCATTGATTAGCCTTATACATCACATGAACTCACACCTTTGTGAGTTTATGTCCACTGGTTCCCCACAACTTGTTGAGCTATGATCATGTGTGAGCTCACCCTTGCTGTCTCACACACCCCCCCACAGGAGAAGAGCAGGTGGTTCAGGAGGAGCCACACGGCGAGGAGTATGATCTGATCTAGGTGGCGTTTCTCAGTTGACATTGGCGCCGACGATCCTTAGTTCGTTTTATATTTATCTTTTATTTTTGTAATAAGACTTCCGCTATGTAATAAATACTCTGATGTTTTATGACATTTGTCTCTATACACTCTGTTATTATATATGTTGTCTTCTTGGCGCATGTATGAGATGCACCTGGCTTTGTTCCTTAAAGCCGGGTGTTACAGAAGTGGTATCGGAGCAAATGTTGACTGTAGGACGAAACCTAGATAGAAATGGACAACCCTCACTTACTTACCTTACTCTGAATCATTCTATACTTACCTCATCTTGATCTTGTCCCACCTTTTGCTATTCTACTCTGATTAATCTTATCTTTTCTACTCTAAGACAAGATGGATTTCACACCTTGGAATCCTGCCACTATGATCTTTTTAGGAGATAGGGAACCCAAGACAAAATTTAAAACTATTTTCTTTAAAAATGTTGTTTGATTGTTCTGATGCTAAATGCCTGATTTGCTTCTTTGATTGATTGCATTATTTTAGATGGACATCTTAGCATGTACCAACATAAGATATGGAATTAGCTATGGTAGGTAAAATATTAATCTGCTTAGCTAATAAATCCCCCCAAAGTAAAACGATTTGTAAATATCTGCCTTGTCTACTATTCTCTTACCATATGTATCTAACTCAGATGGTCAATACCAGGCGGGGTGGTGGAATTGATTTGCCTCCTAATCGACACACTCGGAGAATATACAGACAACCCCAGCCACAACCTGCAGAGATGAATCCTCCTAATCCTCCACCAGGCGGAGTTGACCCACTGGTTGCTGCTCAGATGGCGATGATGCAGTAAATGGCGGACACCATGGCAGATATGCGTGCACAGATGCAGCAAGAACGCCAGGAGATGCGTCAAGAAAGAGAAGAGATACGATAGGAGTTGCGCCAGGAGCGAGAGGAGATACGTCAGGAAAGGAGGGCGCAACAACAGCAGCTGCAACAGCAAATGCAACAACAACAGCAGCAGCAACAGCAACAAGTACCACTGCCTCCACCTCCACCACCACCAGTTCCACCCTGAGATAAGCATAGAGAGTTCCTGAGTCATAAGCCACCTACATTCGCTAGCTCTCCTGATCCACTGGACGCGGATGATTGGCTGAAGTCTGTTGAAAAGATGTTGAATATTGCATAGTGCACTGATTGAGAGAAAGTTTTATATGCTTCTGGACGTCTGACAGGTCCTGCTGCTGACTGGTGGGATTCATATACTGCTGCCCACGATGCTGCTGATACTATCACTTGGGCAGAGTTCAGTACACAGTTCAGGAATTATCATATACCAGCTGGGTTGATGAAGATTAAGAAGAAGGAATTTCTATCGCTGAAGCAAGGAAGCATGACAGTCAGCGAGTACCGCGACAAGTTCATTCAGTTAGCCAGATATGCCCCTGATGAAGTTGCTGAAGATGAGAGGAAGCAGGAGCATTTCATTGAAGGACTTAATGGACCACTGCAGTATGCTCTAGTGGCACACACATTTCCATCATTTCAGAGGCTGCTTGATAAGGCCCTGGCTATTGAACACAAGCGTGTTCAGCTGGGAGATTTGAAGAGAAAGGCTATATCTCAAGGACAAGGAAGCAGCAGTGTCCGTCCTCGCTACAGTTCACCCTAGGGTACACCCGTTCGCACGGGCGGAGGCCAGCGCCCAGTTCAGCAATCACCACTGAGGACTCCACCTCCTCGACAGGCTACCACCACTGGCACCCCGACAAAGTTTTCAGGACAGAGTCCAGGCACTACTTGTTTCAAGTGTGGGAAGACTGGTCATTATGCAAATGTCTGCCCACAGAGGATTGCTACTACTCCAGTTCAGAACAGGCAGCAAACTCCAGGATCTAGCAAGGGATATTCTATTGCCAAGGTTAATCAAGTCAGCGTTGATGCTACTCCAGATGGTGGGGACATCGTACTTGGTATGTTTTATGTTAATGCTATTCCTGCAACCATCTTATTTGATTCTGGTGCTACACATTCATTTATGCCTGCTAGATATGCCAACACAAATGAAATACCACTGCTAAAACTGAGAAAACTGTAACACCCTGAATTTGGGGGTATAAAATTTCTTTGCTCATATTCACAAATTCAGGTGTTACTTCCCTTTCCTCATCCTTCCCCAATCTTTTCTTTCTCATTTCTATAGGAGAAAAGTGCTTATTTTATTTGTGATAATAGTGTGATAGGTTAAACTCCAAGGGAGTATGAATTGTTGCATCATGTTGAACCCTAGATTTCACTTTTGTCTGGTGCATAATTCTCAAAAAGTCTAATTTGAATTTGTGGCTCATTTGAATTTGAATCAAATAGAGAAAATAAAAAGAAAAGGGAAAAACAATTCCAAAATAAAAGAAAAAGGAATAGCAGCCCAAACCCCGCCCCCCTCGGCCTTTCGGCCCAGTCGGCCCATCTCGCGCGCGCGCGCGCCTCTCCCCCCCTCCTCTCCCTGCCTGGCGGGCCCCACCTGTCGGCGCTCCCGCTTCCCCGCGCGTGCGCCATCTCCCTCGCTCTCTCTCTCTGCTCGCGGGCCCCGCCTGTCGGCGCAACCGTTCCCCGCGTGCGCCCGCTCCCTCGCTCTCTCTGTCCGTGGGCCCGGCCCGTCAGCCCCGCTTTCCTCGCGCCCGCGCTCGCTTTCTCCTCTCTCTCTGCGCCGCGGGCCCGGGCTGTCAGCTCCCTCGTCCTCGCGTAACCGCCGCCGAGCTGCGCGCGCCCGCCTTCTCCGCGCCCACGTCGCGCGTGGGGGCTCGCCCCAACCCCGCCCTCGGCCACTAGAGCCCCGAACCTCACTCGCCCTCTCCCCTCCCTCATTTGCGCACCAACCGGCCCCTCTCTTCCACCTTCCCCTCGCTGCGCGCACGCCCAAG
The DNA here is from genome assembly GCA_029449295.1 of Zea luxurians. Classification (NCBI taxonomy): domain Eukaryota; kingdom Viridiplantae; phylum Streptophyta; class Magnoliopsida; order Poales; family Poaceae; genus Zea; species Zea luxurians. Next base: position 33,926,618 of record JAOPSE010000009.1, on the reverse strand, counting down.
CGCCATCGCCGCGAACCGCCGCCGCCCGAGCTCGTTTCCCGGCCGCCGTTGGAGCCTCGCCGTGTCCATTGCCACGGTGAGTTTCGCCCCGACGTCCGCAACCCGGAACGCGCTCCAATTTCCCCTTCCCCTCCCTATTTCTCCCTGCACGCGCTCACCCGCCGTCCTCCGTGCAGCCGCCACCGTCGACTCGGGCTGTCGCCGCGTCTCCGTCGCCACCGAGGAGTCCCCGGAGTTCGCCTTGAGGTAAGGAACCTCTCCCGCCCCTATTGACCTTTGTTTTGCTCTCTATCGCGTTTAATTCCTCGCCGGAGTTGTTTAGCGCCGCCGCCGAGCCACTCCGCCGTGAACCGCCCTCCTCCGGTACCCCTGCCCCGACCCAGACCCCACCAGAGAGTTTCCCATGCCCTCCCCAACCTCCCCGGCCACTCAGGTCGCCCCGGGAACCCGCAGGGCCCCCGCTCCCCTCGTCTCCGGCGAGCTCCTCCGCCGCGGGGACGGGCGCCGCTGCCTCAGCTGGCTGGGGAAGAAGACAGCAGCCAGCCATCCCATCCCCGCCGTCCATCTCAGATCGGACGATCCCGTTTTAATTAGGCCAAGTCCAATCCTAACCGTCCGCCCAAGATCCAACGGCCCAGAGCCGTTTCGCCCACGCCCGCGCTTGCTCTGCCCGCTGGACCCCGCCTGTCAGTCGCCCGCGCTCGCTCTGCTCGCCCGGTCCCGCCTGTCAGTCGCCCGCGCCCGCGCTGCCCGCCTGGCCCCGCCTGTCAGCCGCCCAGACCGCCGCGCGCCTGCGCGCCCGCCCGCAGGATCTAATCCTGGCCGTCCGTTTGAAATCCAACGGCTAAGAAGGCCCGATACCCCTTCGCCCGCGCGTTTTCTTAAAGAACCCCTCTGTTTTCTGGAAATTGCGCCCGCCGTCCCTGGTTTCTCGTAGTTAGGTCCTCGGACCTTTTATTTAATTCAAAATAGGTCCTTAGGGTATATTTTTAACCCCTAAACTTGTAAAATTCATAACTTTGCCATATGAACTCCAAATTAGGTGCTTCAAATTGCAAAATGTTCATAATATTATTATCTATCTGTCTATGCAATGTTTCCCTGCTGTTTCCATGTCCCAATTAATGGTTAATCATTAGGATAGGATTAATGTTATGGGAACCCTATTTGAGATAAATAAAAGATAGTAGACTTTAATAAAAGTTGGAGCACTTAAGTTTATGGACTTAAACACCTAAGTTTAGGAACTTAAAACCAGATAATGATTTAATCCCACCACTGACTTAAACCTGATTAGTGGATAATGAATCACTTTGCATAGCCCTCTACCCCAAACCTAGAGAATACCAGAGTGCCTATCCCTTTTCTATTATGAACTTGTGATCTCTCTCTGCTGCATATGTTTGGTATATTGTTTTTGTTTGTCATTTCCCAAGTGCATAGTGTGAATGATTACTTTACGTAGACAACGAGCAGTCTGTGTTTCCCGAGGAAGTTGCAGAGGAAGTTCCTGATCAACAGTTTGGTGAAGGCAAGTGTCCTCTGACCCATTATGTCCTATTCACTTATAATTCACTTTCCCGCATTACTTAATTGAAACCTAAGGATTGACTAGCTTTATACTTTACCTTATCCTTGATGACCTTTTGGGTTATTATTATGGTTAGCATTTTGCTATTGCCTTAACCTAATCAATGAACATGATGTGACTATTTATGATACGATATTGTTATCCTGATGATGTTGATGATCTTGTGATACTCTAGGGGGCTCAGGCTGTTTCCTGAGTACCTCTCCGTAAGGACCTGTTCATTGAGAGACCACCCGGGATAACAGTGCAACCATGAGGGTGAAATGGGGCACCCTTAGCTAAATAATTAGAGGAACTAGAGGTGTAGTTGCTTCGCCGTCGTGCCGTCAATGGGGTCCAGGCACAGTGCTTGCTCTGCCGAGGCTGAGTGCCGAGGTTCTTTCGTTTTGCTTTTGTTAGTCACTCTCCTGCGGGGAGGGGTACTGTGTTTATCAAACTGGAGAAACCTAACGGGCAGCTATGATCTCTAGGGAATCTTTGTAAAAGCTACGTAGTGATACCCTGCCGGACCACCTAGGTAGTGGTCAATGGGGATTAGCTCTCCTCGGGTAGAAAGGGAATCATGACTCATGGGTAAAGTGTGTGACCTCTGCAGAGGGTAGTGAAACTGATATATCAGCCGTGCTCACGGTTAAGAGCAGCCTTGGGATCCTCTTTGATTAAAGATACAGATGGTTCGAGATACAAGGATTATGTTATGGTTTTGGTTCGAATATGATGATGTTGTTCCTCGATGAGGAAATGGTTCATGGGTTGGTTAATGCTAAAATCTGGCTTCTACTAATGATAAATACCTGACCAACTAAAAGCAACTGCTTGAACCTAACCCCACATAAAGCTAGTCCACTTCAGCCAAACAGGGCATTTGCTGAGTACGTTGATGTGTACTCACCCTTGCTTTCACAAAACACCAGGTTGCCTTTGGTGCAATCTATGCTCAAGTAAAGAAGAAGGCGTCGAGGCGGTTCTCCAGGAGTTCCAGGACTTCGACGAGTTCGAGGATTAGGCTAGCGACCACCCCCAGTCAGCTGCCTGTGGTGGGTTTATTTACGTTGGCTACGTTTCTATTCTGTGTACTTTGATTATATTATGTAAATGACTCTAGTCTTTATATTATTACTTACTCTTTATTGTTATTCGAAGCATTGTGCTATGATGAGTCATTTATGTAATCGCTGTGTACGTGAATAACTGATCCTGGCACGTACATGGTTCGCATTCGGTTTACCTTCTAAAACCGGGTGTGACATAAGTGGTATCAAAGCCGTGCTGACTGTAGGACCGCTGACCTAGAGTAGCACTGGTCGTACTAAGGACTATTGACCTTCCCTCACCTTGACCTCTGATGTTACTTCAAAAGTCGGTCACCTCGACCAACCCTATGCTTTACTACATATATATACTATATTATACCTTGTTAAAATTTTTATCTTATTCTGTCTATGGTTTATTCACTTGTCATATTAGTTCTGCTCTTACTCTTATGCTTACGGTGTCTTTTGTAGATGGCTCATCTTAGACACACAGCACGTAAGTCGGTGATTCCTTTCCTGCCGTCTCGACTTGCGGAGCGTCCTCTGCACCGCACCGTGTCCGGTCAGTCGAGTCACCTGGAGAGACTGCACCACCGCGGGACGTCCCGGCTGTTGGAGGAGCTACTGGAGGAGACCCCGACGACGACGACGACTCGGACCACAGCACGGAGTCTTCTGAGCCGCAGGAGGCGGAAGGATGGGTCGCCCGACCCATCACCCGTGACGCCGCCCGCGGTTGTCACTTCCACGACGCACTCGACACCTTGCTGCGCCAGGCTTTTGACCGGCACACCTGGTCGATCGAGTACCGTTGTGTAGTCTACCAGCACAGTCGCGGGAGGTACCCGGACCGCTGGGAGGCTACCTGCCTAGTTCGCCGTCCGGAGGATGACCTCCGGGGTGCGGAGGCCGTTTCGGAGCACTATTCCATCTCCGAGAGGGACACTGCAGAGGCGGCTATGCAGGATGCAGCACGACGTGCACTCTCCCAGTACTGTTCCTTGTTCGGTGGGGTGGCCGACGGTCTTAACCTTCGGTACTACCCCCGTCGCCCTACTGGCAGCACAGAGAGTGTGGTTGTCTCACCTGTTGGTGAGGCTAACCCTAGGTTGAGCAGCACAGTCAACCTAGTCGCAGTGCTTAACACTGAGCTGGATCACTCTCTGGACGAGCTGAGCAGGGCTCGAACGGAGATTGCGGAGTTGCGTGCTGAGCTGGCAGAGCGCCATCATCAGGAGGGTGGTTCTCCCGCTCCTGTTGGGACTCAGCACCCATACCGCTCGCCGCCACGTGGTCACCACACTTATGGTTCCCCTGCCTGTAAGACCAGGATAGATCTGGATCCTTAGATCGTTAGCGTCGAAGTTTGTAATAATTCTTAAGTCAGATGTCTCAGTCTTAGATAGTTAGTTTAGTTTGCTTATCAGTTGCTTCCAATTAGCTTAGTTTGCCTATCAGTTGCTTGCATGCTTGTTATGATGAACTTGTGCTGGATTTGAATCTTTGTAATGACTGTTGCCAACCTGTGGGTTTCCCCTGCGGTTTGGCCTAGCTATAATGTTAATAGAGTCAGTTATTTAGTTGGGAAGCCATTTACTTCTACTTTCCTTCTTATCTGAGAAGCTGTGTTGAATCATGATGAGGATCAGTGAAGCTCTTTGTTCACTCAGTGTCATGAAGAATTCTGTATTCTCTTTTCTTATGCTGGAGGGTTGTAAGATCAATGCTGATGTATGAATGTCTTCCACAGATGTCTGACAACAGGCGCCGATGCAACAGGCATGCTCAGCAAGAGCAGCATGACCAGCAGGAGGAACAACAGAGGCAGCCTCCCCCACCACCCCCGATGACAGTGGAGCAGATGTTCTTGATGCAGACTCAGGCAGTGCAGGCCATTGGGCAGACTCTGGCAGCCATGCAGCAGGCTCAACAGCAACCCCAACCCCAGTTGCAAGTGCAGATGCCCCAGATGCCACGGGATAAGCGTGGTGAGTTCATGAGAGGGCACCCTCCTACCTTCGCCCATTCCGCCGACCCCATGGATGCAGAAGACTGGCTGCGTGCAGTGGAAAGGGAACTGCGCACCGCCCAATGTAACGACAGGGAGAAGGTTCTGTATGGCCCCCGTCAGCTAAGGGGAGCAGCCCAGTCCTGGTGGGAGTCCTACCTCGCCACCCATGCTGATCCCGAAGCCATCACCTGGGAAGAATTCAGCGAGAGTTTCCGCAGGTACCATGTGCCGGAGGGACTGATGATCGTGAAGAAGGAGGAGTTTCTGGCTCTGAAGCAGGGACCCCTGTCTGTTAGTGAATACAGAGACAAGTTTCTGCAGCTATCTCGTTATGCACCTGAGGATGTCAACACTGATGCTAAAAGGCAGTACAGGTTCATGAGAGGTTTGGTGGATCCCCTGCATTACCAGCTGATGAATCACACCTTCCCCACCTTCCAGCACCTGATCGATAGGGCAGTTATGACTGAGAAGAAGCGTAAGGATATGGAAGATCGGAAGCGTAAGATGAGTGGACCCCAGTCCGGAAGCATCAGCCGTCCACGTTTCTCAGGCAGTTCATCTCAGCAAGGCAGGCCTGGTCACCCACAAGGATATCAGAATCAGAACCAGCGTCCGCATCAGCAGCAGTTTCAGAGGCAGTATCAACAGCAGCAGCAGCAGTATCGTCAGCACAGCCAGCAGGGAGGTAACCAGTATCAGAAGCAGAACAACCAGGCACCTCGCCTTCCTGCCCCAGCAGCAAACCAGAGCAACCAAGCAGCCCCAGCACAAGGAGGAGGCAGAGGATGTTTCCACTGTGGAGAACAAGGCCACTGGGCGATGCAGTGCCCGAAGAAGGCGGCGCAGCAGCAGACCAACCCCAATGCTCCAACAAGGCAAGGTGTACTGCAGCCGACAGCAGGCAATCGTAACCAAGCATACAACCGTGGAAAGGTGAACCACTTGGAGGCCAAAGCAGTCCAGGATGCACCAGATGTGGCAGTAGGTATGTTCTCAGTCGAATCTCATCCCGCAAAAGTGCTATTTGATACTGGTGCAACTCATTCATTTGTCACTGCAACCTGGGTAGAATTGCATAACATCTCAGTAGAGGCAATGATGCCGCCCATGAGGATTAATTCGGTTGGTGGCAAGGTGCAAACAGATAAAATATGCTCAAATATAAGGGTGGAAATAAGGGGGATAGGGTTCCCCAGTGATCTAATAGTAATAGACACCCCTGGGATAGATGTCATTCTAGGGATGAATTGGTTAATGAAGTATGAAGCGAATGTTAGCTGTGACAAGAGGACCGTAACATTGAAGTCCCCGTCAGGAGAAGAGGTAGTGGCCGAGCTAAAGATGCCTAAATCAGCGGAGGGTGTCTGTCACCAGATTTCAGTTGATAGTAAGGAGCCCAACCCGCTCGAGGCTATCAAAGTGGTGTCGGACTTTCCGGACGTGTTTCCCGAGGAGCTAACGGGCATGCCACCCGAGAGAAAAGTCGAATTTGCCATAGAGCTTATCCCTGGTACCGCCCCCATTTCCAAAAGAGCCTACCGAGTGTCTGGACCAGAATTGGTGGAACTCAAGAAGCAGATAGATGAGATGTTAGAGAAGGGTTACATCAGACCAAGTACCTCGCCTTGGGCCGCTCCGGTGTTGTTTGTAGAGAAGAAAGATGGTACCAAAAGGATGTGCATAGATTACAGAGCCTTGAATGAAGTCACTGTCAAGAACAAGTACCCCCTGCCAAGGATAGAAGATTTGTTTGACCAGCTCAGAGGTGCCAGCGTATTCTCGAAGATAGATCTGAGATCAGGCTACCATCAACTCAGAATCCGACCCTCGGACATACCGAAGACAGCATTCATCACCAAGTACGGGTTATATGAATTCACAGTTATGTCCTTTGGTTTGACAAATGCGCCAGCCTTCTTTATGTACCTGATGAACAGTGTGTTCATGGATTATCTGGACAAGTTTGTGGTAGTGTTTATTGATGATATTCTTATATACTCCCAAAGTGAGGAAGATCATGTAGAGCATTTGAAGATGGTATTGCAAAGGCTACGGGAGCATCAGTTGTATGCCAAACTGAGCAAATGCGAGTTCTGGATTCATGAAGTCTTGTTTCTGGGTCACATCATAAATCAAGATGGGTTGGCAGTGGATCCAAAGAAAGTGGCAGATATCCTGAACTGGAAAGCACCAAAGGATGTTCGTGGGATCAAGAGCTTCATTGGAATGGCTGGGTATTACAGGCGTTTCATCGAAGGCTTCTCAAAGATTGCTAGACCAATGACAGCGTTACTAGCGAAGAAAGTTGAGTTTAAGTGGACCCAAAAGTGTCAGGAAGCATTTGAAGAACTGAAAAATAGATTGACTACAGCTCCGGTGTTAGTCCTGCCTGATGTTCACAAGCCATTCTCAGTGTATTGCGATGCTTCTTACACCGGATTGGGATGTGTGCTAATGTAAGAAGGAAGAGTTGTAGCATACTCATCTCGACAGTTGAAGATCCATGAGAAAAATTATCCCACACACGACCTGGAGTTGGCAGCAGTAGTTCATGCTTTGAAGACATGGAGACATTACTTGTATGGACAGAAGTGCGACATCTACACAGATCATAAAAGTCTGAAGTACATATTCACCCAGTCAGAGTTAAACATGAGACAGCGAAGATGGTTGGAATTGATCAAAGACTATGAGTTGGAGATACATTACCATCCAGGCAAAGCCAATGTTGTTGCAGATGCTCTGAGCAGGAAGAGTCAAGTCAATATGATGGCCACGTACCCAATGCCATATGAGTTAGCCAAGGAGTTCGACAGACTGAGTCTCAGTTTCCTGAACAGTACGCAAGGAGTAACAGTGGAATTAGAGCCCACCCTAGAGCGGGAGATCAAAGAAGGGCAGAAGGATGATGAAAACATCAACAAGATCCGGCAGCTAATCTTAGAAGGAAGAGGCTAAGACTTTCGAGAGGATGAAGAGGGGGTAATATGGTTCAAGGACCGATTGTGTGTCCCCGACCTCAAACCTATTCGGGAGCTGATCCTAAAGGAAGCTCATGAGACCGCCTACTCCATACATCCGGGAAGTGAAAAGATGTATCAAGATTTAAAAAGGAGGTTTTGGTGGTATGGCATGAAAAGAGAAATCGCAGAATATGTCGCCATCTGTGATAGCTGTCAGAGAACCAAAGCAGAGCATCAAAGGCCCGCCGGATTGTTGCAGCCATTGCGGATTCCTCAGTGGAAGTGGGATGAGATCGGGATGGATTTTATAGTTGGCCTACCCCGTACCCGGGCCGGCTATGATTCCATCTGGGTGGTTGTGGACCGCTTAACAAAGGTGGCCCATTTCATACCTGTAAAGACCACATATACCGGAGCAACGTTAGCTGAGTTATACATGTCACGGATAGTTTGCTTTCATGGTGTGCCGAAGAAGATAGTGTCGGATCGAGGAACGCAGTTCACCTCTCATTTTTGGCAGCAGCTACAAGAAGCTTTGGGCACCCATTTGAACTTCAGCTCGGCTTATCATCCGCAGATAGACGGTCAGACTGAAAGAACTAATCAGATCCTAGAAGATATGCTGAGAGCCTGTGCGTTGCAAGACAAGTCAGGGTGGGACAAAAGGTTACCTTATGCAGAATTCTCCTATAACAATAGTTACCAGGCCAGCTTGAAGATGTCGCCGTTTCAGGCACTCTATGGGCGGAGTTGTAGGACTCCGCTGCATTGGGACCAGCCTGGAGAGAGACAGGTGTTTGGCCCCGACATCCTGCTTGAAGCCGAAGAGAATATCAAAATGGTTCGGGAGAACCTGAAGATAGCACAGTCAAGACAGCGAAGCTATGTGGACCGAAGGAGAAGAGAACTGAGTTTCGAAGTGGGGGATTTCGTCTATCTGAAGGTGTCACCTATCAGGGGAGTCAGAAGGTTCGGAGTTAAAGGCAAGTTAGCACCCCGGTACGTTGGACCATATCAGATTCAAGCAAAGCGTGGAGAAGTGGCTTACCAACTCAACCTACCAGAAAGTTTGTCGGCAGTACACAATGTGTTCCACGTGTCGCAATTGAAGAAGTGTCTGCGAGTACCAGAAGAACAGTTGCCAGTGGAGAGTTTGGAAGTCCAGGAGGATCTGACATACATAGAGAAGCCAACGCAGATTCTGGAGTTTGCAGACAGAGTCACCCGGAGGAATACCATCAGAATGTGCAAAGTTAGATGGGGTCACCACTCGGAGGAAGAAGCAACCTGGGAACGAGAAGATGATCTGAAAGCCAAATACCCTGAACTCTTTGCTGACCAACCCTGAATCTCGGGGGCGAGATTCTTTTAAGGGGGATAGGTTTGTAACACCCTGAATTTGGGGGTATAAAATTTCTTTGCTCATATTCACAAATTCAGGTGTTACTTCCCTTTCCTCATCCTTCCCCAATCTTTTCTTTCTCATTTCTATAGGAGAAAAGTGCTTATTTTATTTGTGATAATAGTGTGATAGGTTAAACTCCAAGGGAGTATGAATTGTTGCATCATGTTGAACCCTAGATTTCACTTTTGTCTGGTGCATAATTCTCAAAAAGTCTAATTTGAATTTGTGGCTCATTTGAATTTGAATCAAATAGAGAAAATAAAAAGAAAAGGGAAAAACAATTCCAAAATAAAAGAAAAAGGAATAGCACCCCAAACCCCGCCCCCCTCGGCCTTTCGGCCCAGTCGGCCCATCTCGCGCGCGCGCGCCTCTCCCCCCCTCCTCTCCCTGCCTGGCGGGCCCCACCTGTCGGCGCTCCCGCTTCCCCGCGCGTGCGCCATCTCCCTCGCTCTCTCTCTCTGCTCGCGGGCCTCGCCTGTCGGCGCAACCGTTCCCCGCGTGCGCCCGCTCCCTCGCTCTCTCTGCCCGTGGGCCCGGCCCGTCAGCCCCGCTTTCCTCGCGCCCGCGCTCGCTTTCTCCTCTCTCTCTGTGCCGCGGGCCCGGGCTGTCAGCTCCCTCGTCCTCACGTAACCGCCGCCGAGCTGCGCGCGCCCGCCTTCTCCGCGCCCACGTCGCGTGTGGGGGCTCGCCCCAACCCCGCCCTCGGCCACTAGAGCCCCGAACCTCACTCGCCCTCTCCCCCTCCCTCATTTGCGCACCAACCGGCCCCTCTCTTCCACCTTCCCCTCGCTGCGCGCACGCCCAAGCGCCATCGCCGCGAACCGCCGCCGCCCGAGCTCGTTTCCCGGCCGCCGTTGGAGCCCCGCCGTGTCCATTGCCACGGTGAGTTTTGCCCCGACGTCCGCAACCCGGAACGCGCTCCAATTTCCCCTTCCCCTATTGACCTTTGTTTTGCTCTCTATCGCGTTTAATTCCTCGCCGGAGTTGTTTAGCGCCGCCGCCGAGCCACTCCGCCGTGAACCGCCCTCCTCCGGTACCCCTGCCCCGACCCAGACCCCACCAGAGAGTTTCCCATGCCCTCCCCAACCTCCCCGGCCACTCAGGTCGCCCCGGGAACCCGCAGGGCCCCCGCTCCCCTCGTCTCCGGCGAGCTCCTCCGCCGCGGGGACGGGCGCCGCTGCCTCAGCTGGCTGGGGAAGAAGACAGCAGCCAGCCATCCCATCCCCGCCGTCCATCTCAGATCGGACGATCCCGTTTTAATTAGGCCAAGTCCAATCCTAACCGTCCGCCCAAGATCCAACGGCCCAGAGCCGTTTCGCCCGCGCCCGCGCTTGCTCTGCCCGCTGGACCCCGCCTGTCAGTCGCCCGCGCTCGCTCTGCTCGCCCGGTCCCGCCTGTCAGTCGCCCGCGCCCGCGCTGCCCGCCCGGCCCCGCCTGTCAGCCGCCCAGACCGCCGCGCGCCCGCGCGCCCGCCCGCAGGATCTAATCCTGGCCGTCCGTTTGAAATCCAACGGCTAAGAAGGCCCGATACCCCTTCGCCCGCGCGTTTTCTTAAAGAACCCCTCTGTTTTCTGGAAATTGCGCCCGCCGTCCCTGGTTTCTCGCAGTTAGGTCCTCGGACCTTTTATTTAATTCAAAATAGGTCCTTAGGGTATATTTTTAACCCCTAAACTTGTAAAATTCATAACTTTGCCATATGAACTCCAAATTAGGTGCTTCAAATTGCAAAATGTTCATAATATTATTATCTATCTGTCTATGCAATGTTTCCCTGCTGTTTCCATGTCCCAATTAATGGTTAATCATTAGGATAGGATTAATGTTATGGGAACCCTATTTGAGATAAATAAAAGATAGTAGACTTTAATAAAAGTTGGAGCACTTAAGTTTATGGACTTAAACACCTAAGTTTAGGAACTTAAAACCAGATAATGATTTAATCCCACCACTGACTTAAACCTGATTAGTGGATAATGAATCACTTTGCATAGCCCTCTACCCCAAACCTAGAGAATACCAGAGTGCCTATCCCTTTTCTATTATGAACTTGTGATCTCTCTCTGCTGCATATGTTTGGTATATTGTTTTTGTTTGTCATTTCCCAAGTGCATAGTGTGAATGATTACTTTACGTAGACAACGAGCAGTCTGTGTTTCCCGAGGAAGTTGCAGAGGAAGTTCCTGATCAACAGTTTGGTGAAGGCAAGTGTCCTCTGACCCATTATGTCCTATTCACTTATAATTCACTTTCCCGCATTACTTAATTGAAACCTAAGGATTGACTAGCTTTATACTTTACCTTATCCTTGATGACCTTTTGGGTTATTATTATGGTTAGCATTTTGCTATTGCCTTAACCTAATCAATGAACATGATGTGACTATTTATGATACGATACTGTTATCCTGATGATGTTGATGATCTTGTGATACTCTAGGGGGCTCAGGCTGTTTCCTGAGTACCTCTCCGTAAGGACCTGTTCGTTGAGAGACCACCCGGGATAACAGTGCAACCATGAGGGTGAAATGGGGCACCCTTAGCTAAATAATTAGAGGAACTAGAGGTGTAGTTGCTTCGCCGTCGTGCCGTCAATGGGGTCCAGGCACAGTGCTTGCTCTGCCGAGGCTGAGTGCCGAGGTTCTTTCGTTTTGCTTTTGTTAGTCACTCTCCTGCGGGGAGGGGTACTGTGTTTATCAAACTGGAGAAACCTAACGGGCAGCTATGATCTCTAGGGAATCTTTGTAAAAGCTACGTAGTGATACCCTGCCGGACCACCTAGGTAGTGGTCAATGGGGATTAGCTCTCCCCGGGTAGAAAGGGAATCATGACTCATGGGTAAAGTGTGCGACCTCTGCAGAGGGTAGTGAAACTGATATATCAGCCGTGCTCATGGTTAAGAGCAGCCTTGGGATCCTCTTTGATTAAAGATACAGATGGTTCGAGATACAAGGATTATGTTATGGTTTTGGTTCGAATATGATGATGTTGTTCCTCGATGAGGAAATGGTTCATGGGTTGGTTAATGCTAAAATCTGGCTTCTACTAATGATAAATACCTGACCAACTAAAAGCAACTGCTTGAACCTAACCCCACATAAAGCTAGTCCACTTCAGCCAAACAGGGCATTTGCTGAGTATGTTGATGTGTACTCACCCTTGCTTTCACAAAACACCAGGTTGCCTTTGGTGCAATCTATGCTCAAGTAAAGAAGAAGGCGTCGAGGCGGTTCTCCAGGAGTTCCAGGACTTCGACGAGTTCGAGGATTAGGCTAGCGACCACCCCCAGTTAGCTGCCTGTGGTGGGTTTATTTACGTTGGCTACGTTTCTATTCTGTGTACTTTGATTATATTATGTAAATGACTCTAGTCTTTATATTATTACTTACTCTTTATTGTTATTCGAAGCATTGTGCTATGATGAGTCATTTATGTAATCGCTGTGTACGTGAATAACTGATCCTGGCACGTACATGGTTCGCATTCGGTTTACCTTCTAAAACCGGGTGTGACAAAAACCCATGATAGTAATTACACCTAAAGGGCCTGTTGAGACGAATCAAATGACACGTAGATTGACATTGACCATTATGGGTAGAGAATTTGGAGCTACTGCTATAATATTAGAGTCAAGCAGTATAGATCTGATTCTTGGTATGTCATGGCTAAGAAAGGCAAAGGCTGTTATAGCATGTGGTAGAGGTACCGTAGAACTCACTACCACTAAAGGAGAAAGATTTCAAGTTAATATTGTAGTAACCTCCTCATCCATGCGTACAATGTTCTTTATACCTGAGGAGTTTGTTGGTGACAACATCCGGGTGGTTAGAGATTTTCCGGATGTCTTTCCAGAGGAGTTACCAGGGATGCCACCTGATAGAGAAGTTGAGTTTGTTATTGATCTCTTACCTGGAACCGCCCCTGTTGGGGGGCTTCGTCCTCCGAAGGTCCTCAAAAACAAGACTTGACAATGTTTTCCAAGTGAATTATATGAACAGGTATTTTCGGACTCAGATTATGGACATGGAGTACGGACAGGACGAAGCTTAAGCCAGACGAAAGGGGGTTGAGATGAAGGACGGGCTGGCTACCATGCTGTACGAAGGATGGTGCGCAGCCGAAGCTATGCGCAGGAAAGCTTCGTCGCGATGGCAGAACGAGGAACCAACCTAAAGATGAAAAGACTACTTAGGCCTTGACAGATTCCCATAGGTCATTAGCAAATGTAATGGACATGAATGTAATTTTACATGGGCTGCGTCCCACGCCTATAAATAGATGAACAGTACTCCCGTACTGGACACGCTGACCTGGCATTTGCTTTTGCGTCATCCTTGTACTTTAGTCTTCCTGCAATCCGAAGGTACACTTGTAATCTGAAGTCATTTCTATTGTTATATAATAATAAAATAGAAATGACGTTGTGATGAAATTTAAATGTTTATATTACTTTTCATGTTGCATGTAAGTCCTTCGTCATAGTTTATTGTGCTTACGAAGATATATTATTTGTAACCTTCGTCCGGAACACATTATATCCCGAAGGGAAATAATGTTTCAAAGGACGAAGGACCTTATCATTTAACACTTTTTATGTTGCCTTGTTCTCAATCTGAAGCATTTGAGGACAAGTCACCAACATTGGCGCCCACCTCCGGTGAACTCACTTCCACTTTGAGTTTTTTGAACACCTTCGGAAGCCATAGACCCTTGCTATGGCGCCGAAGAAAGCTTCAGCGACTGGGGCTGCAGCTCTGCAACCGCTGGACCCCAACCAGGAGACTGTCTCTCTTCGGGAGGCCCGAAGCCAGAAGAGGAAGGCCGTTAGCCCGACGCTTCAGGAGGATGAGCTAGACCAAGAGATCAGAGATATGGAGATGCTTCATCAACAGGTGCAGAGGAAGAAGGAAAAGATGGCCAGGCTAGCTGAACTGCAAAGGCAGATAGACGAAGCTTCTGAAGAAGTTCGCCATCTTACTCATGATGAGCAGAACCGAAGGCCTCAACAAAAAGACCTTCATCAGGAGGGTTTCTTCAACGAAGATGACTGGTATGACAATTTCCATCATGGAAATTTTGTTTTCGATGATGCTTCTCCCTTGTCCGCTGAGCTGCAGGCTACACCTTGGCCTCCGTCCTATAAGCCGCCCCAGCTTCCCATATTCGATGGCCATTCAGACCCGAAGCAGTTTTTGATGAGTTACGAAGCAACAGTATCTTCGTATGGTGGCAATGCTGCAATCATGGCAAAGTCTTTTGTTATGGCCGTCAGGAGTGTTGCTCAAACCTGGTATTCCTCCCTTCGACCAGGAACGATCACTTCATGGCAAAAATTGAAGGACATGTTGTTAACCAGCTTCCAAGGGTTTCAGACGAAGCCGGTCACTGCTCAGGCCCTGTTCCAAAGCACTCAGGATCATGAAGAATACCTTCAGGCGTATGTCCGAAGGTTCTTGCGTTTGAGGGCGCAGGCACCAACGGTGCCCAACGAAATTGTCATTGAGGCCATGATCAAAGGACTTCGGCCTGGACCTTCAGCTCAATACTTTGCTAGGAAGCCTCCTCAAACTTTGGAGAAACTGCTCCAGAAGATGGACGAGTATATTCGTGCCGATAACGATTTTCGCCAAAGAAGGGAGGAGGCTTTCAGGTTTTCTGAAATGACCAGGGGCTTTGGAGGAAGATTCTATCCGAGGCATGTCAGGTCCATCCACAACTCTACTCAAAATGATGAAAAGGGAAATCAGCAGAACAGGCCGCAGTGCTCCTCACAGGCTTCGGGGCAACAGCAAAGTTTCTTCCGGCCGCCAGTTCCAAGAGGCAGAGGCGCCAGGGGCTTCGGCGGAAGATTTGGAGATCAACCAAGAAGAGTATTTTGCTTATTCTATGGTGAAAACAAGGGCCATACCACCAGGATGTGCCATGTTACCATCCAGAAGCAAAAGGAGATAGCCGAAGCTGCAGCGCAACAAGCTCAGCCGAAGCAGGTCATGCATACTGCTTCGTACCATCAGCCTTACATCCCAGAATACGTGGGCAACCACCCTGCAGTTTCTGTAGCTTCGGCGAGTCAACCTCAAGCTTCATGGCAACAGCCCCCGCCTCCACCACCGCTGCAACAAGGCCAACAGCTGGAAGGGAGCCAATATGTTCCACACCAAAGGGATCTCAGAGAACAATCTGAAGCTCGCACAGTCAATAGCACTGTGCCAGAGTCGAAGCACATTTATTGACAAATATCCTACCTTGATAGTAGTCTTTTCCATTTAGTTCTATTTTCTGTGTAATAAAGAACATTTCAGTTTTCATGTAATAGTTTCGTTGTTGGTCACGAGGAAAACCTATTTTCTCCACAGGCTTAAGTTGCTGAAGCTTAAAAATTTGCGATAACAAGAAGGACCTTCGAATTATTAAAAATCCTTCGAAGCCACAAAAAGTCGTTCTAAGGAACGCAGAGTAAGTTGCTGAAGTCACAAAAAGCCGTTCCAAAGGGAGCGCAGTGTAAGTTTTCTGCTCCAAAGACGTTCCTAAGGGAATGCAGAGCTTACAGCGAAAAGTCAACGCTGATACCGCCTAAGTAAAAGGCGAAGAAGCTCCAAAGACGTTCCTAAGGGAATGCAGAGCTTACAGCGAAAAGTCAACGCTGATACCGCCTAAGTAAAAGGCGAAGAAGCTCCAAAGACGTTCCTAAGGGAATGCAGAGCTTACAGCGAAAAGTCAGCGCTGATATAAAGAAATTTTGTGTTTTATGGGGATATGTGTGTATCTTCGGAACAAATGTCATCCACATAACATAGCATCATCACATCATTTTGAATAGCATAAGCATCATACATCATGTTGCATATGGCCAAAGAAGGGGACACAGTATCAACCTTCGAAAGGGCGCTTTGAGAAAGTGGAAATCGTGCAAAGTCACGAGGGAATACAATGTTGATCTTCGGAATACAGCTTCGGAGAATATTTTCACGAAGCGTGGATGTGCTTCATCAGAATAGTATTAAAGGAGAATGTCTTCTTCACGAAGCATGAAAAGAAGGGAAGGTGTTTTTTCGCCGAAGGCTCAAAAATGGTATGTATGTAAAATTTCATGCATCGTAAAGAATGGAATAATGAAAAGAGACTTGAATATTACATTCAAGTGTATAAAATATTACATATATCACACTTCAAATGTTTTTTCTAATAACATCTAGTCTTCTCTTAGAACTACTTCGGCAGCCTCATTTAGAAGTTGTTCAACAACTTTATCCATGATACCTTCCGCCATTTGTTTAATTTCGTCATCCCCTTTCGTGTGAGGGTCAGCAGACGATCCAGCAGGTTCTGAGGGAAGAGAATATATGTCTATGTTACTATTACAAACCATAAGCAAGTTCGAAAACCAAAAATTACAACAGACCTAAAAACCACTAGTTGGTACCTATTTGGCTTTTGGGCTCTGCGCTTTTTTCAGCGGCCTTGGCTACTTCCCTAGCATCATGGATACCTTGCTCGCTTCTTCGAATAATTTCCTGGGCCATTTCTCGGCCGCCATTGTCCCAGACGTCGGTGAAAAATTTTCCACCAACCTGGCTAGCTTCGGTCGAGGGGTCTTTAATATCTTCAGCGGATAAAGTGACTTCGGATTGCGCAAGAAGCTTAATATGATCGCAACCTTTCCTCTCCAAAACAGTAGCAACTCCTCTGGCGCCTGAAAAAGCGCAGATGTCACCGCGGCTACTCAGGATTTCCTCGAAGGCCTCTGCTTCGTGACTGATCCATTCCAGTGGACCTTCGGGATTGCCTCTTGAGAAATTCTCTTCACTAGAGAATGCGCCAACGCCGGCGAAGCTGGATTTTATCTTTTTGACGCATTCTATAGATTTAACGTAGCATTTTCTCTGGGATGCACAAAGCTCCTTAACACTTATCTCTAAATGATTGGCCAGTTGATCGCTAAGCTCTCGTTTTGTTTCTTCAAGCATACGTTCCTCTTTAGCTCTAGCTAGCTGTTTCTGAAGATCTTTAATCTCACGTTTTTGGGCTTCGGCCTGGACCTTTGAGGCAGCTTCGTCCTTTTTTACCTTGTCTACTAATGTAACTAGAATCTTGTCCTTTTCCAGGGCTTCATTCCTTAGTTTGATAACTTCTGACCGTAGGTTGTTGAACACAATTTCATAGCTCTCATCTTCGGCATTCTTTTGTGCTCTCAATGCGTTGCTTAGGATTAAACCCTACATGTAAAAAAAAAGTTGGTATAAGAATAAAAGAATGAGTTACGAATTATAAAATTTCCAAGCGCCCAATTCCCATACCTTGAGACTATTATATGCGAGGCTATCCGCAAGATCTTCCTTCGTCATAGCGCATAGTCCAGCTTCAAGCTTCGGAAACCCCATACTCCTAGCCATCTCCCGGCAGACAGATAATTCTTTGTTGTCAGGGAGGCAGTATAGGAAGTCATCTTCGTTTGTCCCATTGAACACTAGTGCCCCCTTCGGATATTTTAATTCTCTGGCATAGTGATTGGCTTCATAAATCTCTTCTTCAGATAATTTTTTACCCGAAGCATGTCGCACAATGTAATCACGCATGGTGGAAGGTGCTTCGGGGGCAGCGGTGTCAATTTCTTCAACCAAAATTGGTTCTGGCATTTTTAATTTTTCTTCGGCTTCCAAAGGTTGTTCCTTGGTAGGTTCTGAAGGCCCAGCTTCAGCTTCAAGTTGTCGCTTTGAAGCTTCAGCAGCTAAAGCTTCAGTAGACACTTCAGAAGGTTCAACAGTCTTCTTTGGAGTTATGCTTGAAGACTTAATTGTTTCCAAAACATCTAACACGTTCACCATTCTTTTTCTTTTCGGGGTCACCGATGGGCCCTTTTGATTTTTTATTGTTTCAACATTTGCTGAAGGACTTAAGATTTCCGATATTTTTAGTCCTTCATTTCTCGGTTTTTCTGCCTTCTCTGCTGAAGGCGCTTCAGTTTTTTCTTCTATCTTTGGCACTGGAGCTGGTTCTGTAGATTCAGAGGCCAAAGAGACTTCACCAATAAATTCAGGCACTGTGGCCGGCTCAATAAAACGCGCCCGGTGGGTGAGCACCTTTATCTTTTTTCTTTGCGGCGCTGGCTCGCTAGAGGCACTTGTGGCAACTTCTGTTGCAGGAGAAGTATTTTTTCTTTTACAGCCCAGCACCGGATAATGATAGTCAGGGTAGACAAACCCGATTGCATCAAATACCCGGTTGAGCCTTTTCTTCTTTCGGCCTCCGAAGGCTGCCGATAATGCAGTATTCTCGGCCTTCGAATATATCCCAAGCAGTTCGTCACTTAATGTTTCAATGCTTTTTAACCAGTCGTCATCAGGTTCAACAAACTTATCCCCGTATTTGAATGTGTATTTCAGTCTGACCAGTCCGCCTTCGTCAGATTCTTTGATGGTCTCCTTCGGCATTTCCCACTTTCCTGCAAGTGGCCACACCCTGAAGGCAATATGCTCTTGAACCAAGTCCCTTGTCCCGATAAAAGAGCAGACTACTCCGAAGGCTCTTTGGCATTCTTCGGCTGCTTCATCCATTTCAACCTTCGGCCTTCGGAGTCCGAAGCGTTGCCAGATGGGGCGCATAATGATACTCTTAACATCTTCCTGCGCTGTCAAGTCATTCTTTACATAGAACCATTCTGTCATCCAGGTACCGGGCCACCTCTTCCGAAAGGTTGGCATAGGGCGGCTTGACCCGGAGCGAGCACCGAAGCTGTAACAACCAAAGTTGTTGTGATATTGTTCTTTCCCCCAGGGCTTCGTCTCATATACCAACTCATGAATTTTGCAAAAACTTTTAGCATTTGGTTCTAAACCTTGGCTTTTCACAGCCCAGACAAAGATTCCCATTCTTATGATAGCTTCGGGAGTAATTTGATGAAGGTAGATTTGAAATGTCTTCAGGACTTCGACAACAAAGCTGCTTAGGGGGAACCGAAGCCCAGCTTTGAGAAAGCTTCGGAAGATCACGACCTCATCTTCTTCGGGGGTGGGAGAAGTCTTTTCTCCAGCGTCAGCCCTCACGATAGATATATCTCGAAAATATCTCCCTCTCATATTGTCAATATGACTCTGCTTAATAGTGCTTTTCCCGAAAACTGAGTGACTTGGCCGCCATGGTCGATCTTCGGACTCTCCCCCACCGCTTTCTACATCATAACTGTCGCTGTCACCAGTATCTTCAGACAAACCTTCCAGAATCTCCTTGGTGATTTTTTCCGTATTGGTCTTCGCCATCGCTATAAGGAACCCCAAGTTCTTCTCTTCGTCGAGGCTCAGCTTCATCTCAGCAGCGACCTTCTTATCTTCAGACATCTTCGGAAACACTAAAAAACTATTTTCAAAGCCGAAGCTTCAAAACCAAAAGATCAGCAAATCTTAGTGCGCAAGAGCTAAAAATTTAGTGAGCGGAAGCAGATGGCAAGTGAGCGTACCAAATGAGTTTGCGGTATGATCTTATTTATACGCCCAGTGCGTTGAAAATTGAAAGACCCCGCTTGTCAGTGAATGTTGCTATTCTAGCAAAGGGAAGGTGTTTTTTCGGACCTTCGGCTTAAGGCCTTCGTCCATATCGCAATCTGAATTTATCATTAACAAATTAATATTGCGAGGGGCTACTGTTGGGGGCCTTCGTCCTCCGAAGGTCCTCAAAAACAAGACTTGACAATGTTTTCCAAGTGAATTATATGAACAGGTATTTTCGGACTCAGATTATGGACATGGAGTACGGACAGGACGAAGCTTAAGCCAGACGAAAGGGGGTTGAGATGAAGGACGGGCTGGCTACCATGCTGTACGAAGGATGGTGCGCAGCCGAAGCTATGCGCAGGAAAGCTTCGTCGCGATGGCAGAACGGGGAACCGACCTAAAGATGAAAAGACTACTTAGGCCTTGACAGATTCCCATAGGTCATTAGCAAATGTAATGGACATGAATGTAATTTTACATGGGCTACGTCCCACGCCTATAAATAGATGAACAGTACTCCCGTACTGGACACGCTGACCTGGCATTTGCTTTTGCGTCATCCTTGTACTTTAGTCTTCCTGCAATCCGAAGGTACACTTGTAATCTGAAGTCATTTCTATTGTTATATAATAATAAAATAGAAATGACGTTGTGATGAAATTTAAATGTTTATATTACTTTTCATGTTGCATGTAAGTCCTTCGTCATAGTTTATTGTGCTTACGAAGATATATTATTTGTAACCTTCGTCCGGAACACATTATATCCCGAAGGGAAATAATGTTTCAAAGGACGAAGGACCTTATCATTTAACACTTTTTATGTTGCCTTGTTCTCAATCCGAAGCATTTGAGGACAAGTCACCAACAGCCCCTATTTCTAAACGGCCATATAGGATGTCCGTAGAGGAGTTGAAGGAACTTAAGAAGCAGTTAACAAGTTACAAGAGGCTGGGTACATTCATCCGAGTTCCTCACCTTGGGGAGCGCCGGTCTTGTTTGTACAGAAGAAGGATGGATCGCAGCGGATGTGTGTGGATTATAGATCTCTTAATGATGTTACGGTGAAGAACAAGTATCCGTTGCCTCGTATTGAGGATTTATTTGATCAGATGAGAGGTGCTAGAGTATTCTCGAAGATTGATCTCCGATCGGGTTACCATCAGATGAGGATTAGACCGTCGGATATTCCTAAGACAGCATTCTCGACTCGATATGGATTATATGAGTTCACAGTTATGTCGTTTGGATTAACCAATGCCCCAACTTATTTTATGAACTTGATGAATAAGGTGTTTATGGAGTATTTGGACAGATTCGTCGTGGTATTCATCGACGATATTCTCATTTATTCTCAGAGTGATAGCGAACATGAGGAACATCTAAGGTTGGTGCTACAGAAGCTACGAGATAACCAGCTATATGCCAAGTTCAGCAAGTGCGAGTTTTGGATTGGCGAGGTGCCATTTCTTGGTCATATTATTTCTAATGGAGGAATATCAGTGGATCCTGCTAAGGTTAAGGAGATAATGGAGTGGAGAGTACCCACTACAGTCACTGAGATTCGGAGTTTCCTGGGACTAGCAGGATATTATCGGAGATTTATTGAAGGATTTTCTAAGATTGCTAAGCCTATGACTTCACTTTTGGAGAAAGGAAGAGAATTTAAGTGGGACGAGAAGTGCCAAGACAGCTTTGATCAATTGAAGAAAAGATTGATGTCGCCACCAGTATTGGTTATGCCAGACCTACAGAAAGGATTTGATATCTATTGTGATGCATGTGGCCAAGGCTTAGGATGTGTGCTCATGCAAGAAGGACATGTTATCGCCTATGCTTCTCGTCAGTTACGGAGACATGAATTGAACTACCCCACGCATGACTTGGAATTGGCAGCCGTCGTGCATGCACTTAAGATTTGGAGACATTACATTATGGGAACCAAGTGCCAAGTGTACACGGATCATAAGAGTCTGAAGTATATATTCACTCAGAAGGATCTCAACCTTAGGCAACGCCGTTGGTTGGAGCTTATTAAGGATTATGATTTGGAGATTCACTATCACCCGGGCAAGGCAAATTTGGTTGCAGATGCCTTGAGTCGAAAGGAACATGTTCACTCAGCTATTGTTGCCCAACTACCCGATGAGATTGTTGAGGATTTCAGAAGACTTAACCTGGGGATAGTTGCTCATACTGAAGGAGTTACTATTGAAGTGGAACCTACTTTGGAGCAAGAAATCCGCAAAGGTCAACTTGACGATGCTAAAATAAAAGAGATTAAGGATCTGATTACTGAAGGTCGAGTTCCAGAATTTACGGAAGATGAGCAAGGCACTGTATGGTTCAAGGACAGGATGTGTGTTCCTGATATTGAGAGCCTTCGAGAGACTATATTGAAAGAGGCCCATGACTCGGATTATTCTATTCATCCTGGTAGTACCAAGATGTATCAGGATTTGAAGCGGAAATATTGGTGGTATGGATTGAAGAGAGATGTAGCTGCACATGTGGCTATGTGCGACGTATGTCAAAGAGTGAAGGCTGAACACCAGAGGCCAGCTGGACTATTGCATCCACTGAAGATACCCGAGTGGAAATGGGAAGAGATTGGTATGGATTTCATTACTGGATTGCCTCGCACCCAGAAAGGATATGATGCTATATGGGTGATTGTGGATAGATTGACTAAAGTGGCTCACTTTATTCCGATGAAGACTACTTATAAAGGTTCTCAGCTAGCAGAGTTATATATGGCTCGGATTGTGTGTTTACATGGAGTACCAAAGAAGATCGTGTCTGATCGAGGTTCGCAGTTTACCTCAAGATTTTGGAGAAGCTTTCATGAGAACATGAGCACGAAGTTGAATTTTAGTACGGCTTACCACCCTTAGACTGATGGACAGACTGAAAGGACTAATCAAGTATTGGAAGATATGTTGAGAGCATGTGCCCTTCAGCACGGAGGAAGTTGGGATAAAAGTCTGCCTTATGCTGAGTTCTCATATAATAATAGTTATCAGGCCAGTCTGAAGATGTCACCTTTTGAAGCTTTGTATGGGAGGAAATGCAGGACTCCTTTGTATTGGGATCAAACTGGAGAAAGACAGTTCTTTGGGCCTGAACTGATTCAAGAAGCAGAAGAACAAGTTCGTATAATTCGAGAGAATTTGAGAGTGGCTCAAACCAGGCAAAAGAGCTACGCTGATAATAGAAGAAGACCACTGGAATTTGAAGAAGGATATTATATGTACCTCAAGGTGTCACCACTTCGTGGAATGAGGAGATTTAAAGTTAAGGGCAAATTGTCCCCTCGCTATATTGGACCATTCTTGATCTTTAGAAGAGTTGGGGAGATGGCATACCAACTCGAGTTACCTGCTACTCTATCGGATGTGCATAACGTATTCCACGTATCTCAACTTAAGAAGTGTCTCCGTGTTCCTGAGGAACAGTTACCCATGGAAGAGCTCAGTATTCAAGGTGATTTGACTTACACGGAGTACCCGATCAAGATTCTCGATACATTGACTCGAGTTACAAGGAATAAGGTGATAAAGATGTGTAAAGTGCAATGGAGTCACCACGGAGAAGATGAAGCAACTTGGGAAAGAGAAGAAGAGCTTCGTATAGATTTTCCCCACCTTTTCTCTAGTTCTTCTTAATCTCGAGGACGAGATTATTTTTAAGGGGGTAGGATTTGTAACACCCACTTTGTAATTTGCTAGAAATAATACCAATAGAGAAACAATTTCTCTTTATGTGAGTTTGATCTTTATGCATCATCATATGTGAACACCATGTCCAAAAACAATTAATAAAAAGATATGCTACTGAATTATTGCATCATGCTGAATATTTTATTTGTGTGTGCATTTTTGTGACAATATTATAATAATGCAAAAAGAAATATGTTAAATATCCAAATGGGGATTTAAATCCTAAAATATTCCTAGAATTAAGAAAAGAGAGAAGGAAGAGATTATACAAAATAAAGGAAAATAAATATATGAAAGAATACATTTTGTTCCTACTAATATTTTAATTTAGGTATTTAACTCATTGATGAAGCTCACAAACAAGTTTGAATTCAAAATGGATATTTAAAAATGAAATGAAACAGAAAATAAAAAGAAAAAGGTTAAGAACCCCTAACTGGGCCAGCTATCTCCCATTCGGCCCATCTGGTGATCTCTACCGCACGGCCCACGTCGCCCCGCTCACCGCGCACTCACCCTGCGCGCTCGCCGCTGACAGGAAGGCCCACCCCGTCAGACTCCTCGCTTCCGTCGCCCCACCGATGACACACGGGCCCACGCTGTCATCACCTACCTTCGCGCGATTAACGCGTCGCTCGCCTACCCACGCGAGAAGCTCGCCGCTGGGACCGGACCTGCCCTGAGCGGCGGACTCGTTCACGCCGCGCGATCTTCTTGGACGCTCGGATATAAACGCGGCCGCCATTTTCCCAGTCCATGCGATCCGAAGATCGGCACCGCTCTACCGCGAACACAGTTAGGAGAGAGAGAGGAAGCAGCTTCGCCGTAGTGGAATCCGCCAGCGCCGGGAATCTGCACTCGGGGTATGGTTGTGGGTGTTCGTGGGCCTCTGTTGAGATTGTCCGTGCCCTCATCGTGCTCGATTGTGGACTTGGCCGCTTCGAATTGCTCACCGGAGGGACGACACCGCCACGGACCCGCCTCACGCCGCGGACAGGGTGCTCGCCGCCCCTAATCCCGGTATGTAATCCATCCAAACGGATCACCTCGTCCTCCTCTACGTATAGTACCCTTAGGATTAGGTTTAGGGGCCCTAAGTCACGGTGGCCGCACTCGGCGGCGGAGCGCCGCCGTATGGTCCTGGTCGGCCATCGGAATTCGGCCGGAGTTGGGGAGGCTGGGGCGAATGTCCCGCGGGCGTTGGGTTGCAGATCAACGGCGGTGATTAGTCTGCGCGTACCGGTTCGCTTGCATCGATCCGGTCCATCCATTTCCGATCTGGCGCATAGGATTCCATCGGAGTGTATTTGATCAGGTCCGTCGATCGTTGATCCGACGTCTCACGCTGCATACCGTTTCGCAGAGTTGGGGGATCTAATCCAGTGCGTCCGTGTCGGATCGGGTGGTCGATCTCGCTTCGTAACCCTTCGGCCAGGGAATTTTGTTAAAGAGCCCCCGTGAAATACTGAAATCAACCCGCCATCCTCTGGCACTATGCGTTGGGTCTCTGGATTCTTACCCCGAGCCCCCTGTGCTTAATTAAAATTGAGGCCCAGTCCAGTACAATTTTAAATTGATTAAATGAATAGGAAATTGGATTTTTAATACAAAAATAAATCCTAGAACTTGAATAAATCATAGAAAATCCATTTTTAGTCCAAATTAGTCCATTCCAGTTCCTAAAATTTGTAATTTTATTATCTATCACTTAGAACCTCTGTTTTATCATGACAACAATAAGAAAATTAATCTCACACTTAATCCTATTTAAAACACATAAAACCTTTGAAAATCCATAACTTAAATTCTATAACTCCAAAAATTTTGATTCCTGTTCCTAGGATTTTATTTTAATATGTAGATTATTACTGTGTATTTAGTTTATATGTTTGGTGTGATGTTAATTTTTCCCTATGTATTGTGCTTGTTTGTATTGTGGCGAGTAGAAGAGCCCGTGACCGAGGATCCTGGTGAGCAGCAGGTTGAAGTAGCTGAGCAGGAGCTCATTGAAGGCAAGTTGTGCCCTTGACCACTTTTTACCCAGTAATGTTCTCTAATATCACTTATTCATGCATAGGTTAATTTTGAAGGGACCCGATAGGTCACCCTAGATTGTTTATCTCATTACCTTGTTTACCCCTGATTCACTTGGGTAGTTTTGCTATTGCTTTACCTGGTTTTGGGATAATCATTTAATACCTCTATGTTCCAATTCTTTTTGTTATTCTATTTATGTTCATGTTGAGATCATTAATGTTAATTGGAACATAGAGCTTAACTTGAGTAACACGTGCCACCACAAGGGTTTAATGGGACGCCCTTGGCTGATTAACTAGGAAAGCTAGTGGAGGTCTACCTTACCCGAAAGGGGCAAGGGCAGTAGGGGAGTGGTCAGTGTAGGGAGGTCCTTGGGTTGATTTTGCTGCGATGGCGGTCAGGCAAGAACCCTGCACTGGAGCTTCCTATAAACTGTAGCGGGTAGTCTAAAGCTTGTGGAACTTTGTAAAGGTCTCGTATTGTTACCCTGCCTCGCCTCCTCGGTAGAGGTGTATGGGAAGTCGCGATCCCTTGGCAGATGGGTAACATGACTTGTGGGTAATGGGTACAACCTCTGCAGAGTGTAAAACTGGTATACTAGCCGAGCTCACGGTCATGAGCAGCTCAGGACTCTCTGATGATTAAATTATGGAACTTAAATTCAATTTTGACATTTGCATTGCATGGGTTTATTATTAATTTGTTCTATTACTTTATTTTTGGTTTGGTATTTACTTACACTTAGTAACTGCTAATAAAATTTTGACCAACTACTTAAAAGCAATGCTCAGCTTTAACTCCTATCATTGATTAGCCTTATACATCACATGAACTCACACCTTTGTGAGTTTATGTCCACTGGTTCCCCACAACTTGTTGAGCTATGATCATGTGTGAGCTCACCCTTGCTGTCTCACACCCCCCCACAGGAGAAGAGCAGGTGGTTCAGGAGGAGCCACACGGCGAGGAGTATGATCTGATCTAGGTGGCGTTTCTCAGTTGACATTGGCGCCGACGATCCTTAGTTCGTTTTATATTTATCTTTTATTTTTGTAATAAGACTTCCGCTATGTAATAAATACTCTGATGTTTTATGACATTTGTCTCTATACACTCTGTTATTATATATGTTGTCTTCTTGGCGCATGTATGAGATGCACCTGGCTTTGTTCCTTAAAGCCGGGTGTTACACGCGGAGGCCAACCAACCAGTGTGGCGTGCCGCAGCTCCGGCTGCAGAGGCTGGCCCCGTCTTAAGCACCTTCGTGGGGGCCAGTCCTGCCGAGCCCTGCCTCCGCTTGCAGAAAGGGAGAAGGGGCATATTCAAGACACATGGCGAAATAACTAAAACAGAGGCACCCTCAGATACTTACCCACTCCGGGGCAAAACCAATCGCGCCTGTGGGGAGACCCCTTAGGCCCCGGTATCCGCAGGCGCCGCCAAGGGTTGTCCCGCAGCCGACTTCGGCGCCGCTTCCACCTCGGACACCCGAGGCGCCGAGGGGGCGGCCTGCCCAGGCGACATCATGACCACCGGGAGACTAACTTCCCGTACGGCCGGCACGGGCACCTGCTCTTGGGGGGCATGCGGTTCGGCCTGCCCCCCGGAGTCACCTCAATTATCTCGACCAAGGGGTCAAGTACCCCCTCAGCCCGCCTCCGCTCCTCGGGCCGGGACCCTAGCATCCTGGCCCCGAACGCTGGTGACGCCAGCCCCCTGGAAGCTGGCTTGACGACCCCTGGTCCAGCCTCAGATCCAGACTGAGGCTGAGCCAAGCCGCCATGTCATCATCTTCGTCATCATCATCGTCATCGTCAAGCGTGTCTGGCGACGGCTCTAATGGGAGCCCATCCCTTGCTTGCCTCTGACGACGCTTCTCCAAGGCTTCCCGAGCTCGCATCCTCTCGCGAGCTCAGGCCTTTTCCACGTCCTTCCTCTCCTTATCCTTCTCCGCGGCGAGCCTACGCGTGGTTCGGCCCACCGCGTCCTCCGGGACTAGTGGCCGGGAGAGTTTGAAACCCCTCAGCCCCTAGGGACGAACGAAAATCCCAACAGTAAAAACTAAAAGACATAAGAAACACGACGCAAAACAGGACAAGGGGCGAACACTTACCAAGACACATACCCATGGTCGGGACGCATCGGGGCCTGGCTAAGGACACCAGCGTCCAGCCTCCCTACCGTGCCCGCTACCCGTCTGAGGAGGTCGTCAGCGGTGAGGGGGGTCGAGGACATCCGTGAACCCTCCAAATCAACCCCCAGCTTCATCTCCGAGAGCCGCAACCACCGCTCTACCAATGGGAGCACCCTCTGGCGGTGGATAGCGACGATGACCCCCGCAGTGGTAAGGCCCTCAGCTTGTAACTTCTACAGGCGGAGAATGGGCTGGAGCTTCTCCTGGTTCTCACGTGTGGCCCCCCAGTGCCAATTATCACTGGCGGCGGTCACCACTCGTTGAGAAAACGGCGAAAGCATCCCGTCGTCGTTTCAGAGATAAAACCACCGGTTCTGCCACCCCTTGTTCGAAGATACAAGGGAGGCAGGGATGTACTGCTAAGCACGCCCCGACCTCAGCTGGAGGGTGCAGCCGCCATCCCGCACCGCCATACGGACCTTCTTCACGTCTGTCGACGTGGTAAAGAACTCCACGGAGAAGAGATGGGTCCACAGGTCCCAGTGGGGGTCAATCCCTAGAAACCCCTCGCAAACTGCCACGAAAATAGCCACCTACGTGATGGAGTTGGGGTTGAAGTTGTGAAGCTCCACCCCGTAGTAATGCAGGAGCACCCGCATGAAGCAGCTCGCCAGCATCCCAAACCCCCGCTCATGGAAGGGGGTGAAACTGACCACGTATCTCGGCAGTGGAGTCGGTTTGGCCTCGCTCCCGGGGGCCAACCACTCAGGCTGCGGCCCATCGGAGAGAGGACGGAGCAAACCCTCGGTAACAAGGGCCTGTAGATCCTCCGCGG
Source organism: Zea luxurians (assembly GCA_029449295.1). NCBI lineage: Eukaryota > Viridiplantae > Streptophyta > Magnoliopsida > Poales > Poaceae > Zea > Zea luxurians. Next base: position 33,898,404 of record JAOPSE010000009.1, on the reverse strand, counting down.
TGACGGTGGAGAAAGGCCACGGATCGCGTGGCAGAATGACGGTCGCCTTGTCAGCCATCGCCGGGCTAAAGCGATGGAAGCGGAGGGGATGAGGTGCGCGGTTTTCTCTTCTTTGTCTACTTTCTTAGGTCGTGAAGACAAAAGCAGAAGACAAGCGCAAATGGCAGGGTAAAGAACCACTGTCAGCCCCTCTTCCGGGTATATATAGGCCCGGCGAAATCCACCCAAAACTTCGCGCGAACCCTTCGTGAATTTCAAACTCGAAGGCAAAGCGGTTTTTTCCATTTCTCAAACGGCTCGCGCACGCGCAATGGATACTCCGCGAATCGCCCGTCCCGTCGCATTAACTCCCTAGCAGGACACACGTCTCCTCTGGCAGGCGGACGGGCACCGCTTCGCCTCCGTCATGATGACTGCCTCAAAAAAGGTGCGCCACACTATTTCGAAATATCTCCTTTCCTTTCTCTTTCTCTCTCTCCGCAGGGATTGGGAAATAGGACATTTCGAAGGAGTCCTTCGCAGCGGAGGAAACGGGCCCCGAGCCCTCCTACTGATCAGGGGTTCGAAGGTTGCGCCCCGCGGGGTTCGGCGACCGCCCCAGAGCACTCGGGCTCCGAGCCCTTTACTGATCAGGGGTTCGAAGGCTTGCCCCCCGAAGGGATTCGATAGCCGCCCCAGAACATGTAGAGTCAGGGATAATCCTGGGTACGCCCGTTACATGGCCAAGGCTCGGGCTACGCTCCCGAGGTACCCTAAGACATTTCCGAGACCAGTGGGAACGATTTGTAATGGAATCCCACCGAAGGGAGGCACCGAGCCCTCGGACCCTATCGAATGGGTCCAGGTCCAGCAAATCACCTGTAGGTACTTTTGGAGCGCGCCTCTGGGCCACTAGTCGACCCTTATCGAACAGGGCTCGGGCGTCCACTCGGATTACCCGTTAGCAACTCACTGGAAACACCATGTTCAGCGCCCACCGAGGGTAACATGGCGCGTTCTTCGAAAGGCGATGAAGGGGTGTACAATAAAAGCCGAGACGGTCCTCGATCGTCCTCTCGCTCTGTGTAGAGGCTCGGGGGCTGCTCTCGCACCAGGCTATGGCCAAATTGTTGACCACATCAACAAACCAGCTTAAAAACTCGGAGCCTGACCATGCACTCGGGCTGCGGCCAGGCCGCATGAGGGAACAACAAGGTCGATCGAGGAATCACAAGAAGAATTAAGACCTCAGAGGAGTCAAACCACTCCTCCGAGGCCTCGGGGGATACACCCGACGGGTGCACTCGCGCGCACCCATCGGAACAAAACATAACCGAGAAGGGCTAGTCTCCTTGCGAAAAATTCTGCAGAACCTCCAAGCGAGTGCCTACACTCCCTATAGGAAACGGGTGACACCTAAGAGGGGGTGAATTAGGACTTCTAAAACTTTTACTAAACTAGGTCACAATTAAATCCCTAGAGCAAAACCTATGCAAATAATCAAACTAGAATGTGCAAACTAGGTTTTGTCTAAGTATTGCTATCTCTACCGCAAAGGCTAAGTTTCAACCTACACTAAATAAGTATGAATACAAGATTGAAACTTAAATGCTTAATATAAATGCGGAAACTTAAAGAGCAAAGTAGAGAAGCAAACTCTCGTGGATGACGCCGGTATTTTTACCGAGGTATTCGGAACCACGCAAGGTCCCGACTAATCCTCGTTGGTGCCCCTACACAAAGGGAAGCCCACGCGAGGGCCAAGCACCACGATTGAGTAACTCCGTAGAGAGCCGTGGGCCTTCTCCACACGCAAGTGGTGCTCCGCTTTCGGCTCCTCTCGGACGCTCCCCGCCGTCTCCACTATCGAGCTTCTGGCCGAAACGTCGCAGGCCTCGTTCCCTCCGGTACACGGTGGCGACCGTGACACAAACTCGGTTGTCACGGTCTCACAAGACTCTCGCTCCACTCGGTACAATTACAACGACTCACGCAAGAGCCGAGGGGTTGTGTGGTTTTACAAAACTCACTCAAGTAACTAGGGTTCACCTAGAGCAAGCGCTAATGCGGTCTAACTAACTTAAGCACTTCGCAAAGCACCTACGCTAATCACCGAGTGATTCTATTAAGCACTTGGTGTTTGAGCTCTTGGAAATATGCACTATGTGTCTTGGTATGTTGCTTGGGCTCCCATACTTGAGAATGGCCGGTTGGGGTGGTATTTATAGCCACCAATCCCCAAACTAGCCATTGGACAGAAAGCAACAGCTTTCTGTCGTCGGGTGCACCGGACAGTCCGGTGCACCACCGGACAGCCACTGTGCAGTGTCCGGTGCACGCCACGTCAGCCGACCATTGGCGCCTGTAGCAGTCGACCGTTGGATCCGACCGTTGTCGTCTGTCCGGTGCACCATCGGACAGACCGGTGCTATAGCCCGAGAGCGCCTATCTGTGGCCTCTCCGCGCAGACTGTCTGGTTGTCCCACCGGACAGTCCGGTGCGCACCGGACAGGTACTGTTCGCTGTCCGGTGCGCCACCAGGCGCTGGCTAACATTCCTCTTCAAGGTTTCTTCGTTGATTTCTTCGGGCTTCTTTTGTTCTTGAGTCTTGGACTTCTGTGCATTATTTTATGTCTTCTTTTGAGGTGTTGCTTTCCTCAATTCCTTAGTCCAAGTAAATATTGCATCCTGTGAACTACAAACACAAACACTAGAAAACTTATTAGTTCACGGATTGTGTTGTTCATCAAACACCAAAACTCGATTAGCCAAATGGCCCGGGGTCCATTTTCCTTACAATCTCCCCCTTTTTGGAGATTGATGACAACACAACCAAAGCAAGCAAATAATACAAGTATTTGAATGAAAATATGCAATCTACTTGCTAGGATGCATGATTGTCCCCACAATGTGATATTATGGACTTAAGCCTCCCCCTAACTCCATAATTCACTTACTTCCTATTTTAGGACCAAATAACCAAAACCTCTTAAAAAACCATTTGGAGATATAAAATTTTAAATTGCTGGTGTTTGGTGTTTGATATTGTTTTCATTGCTTTGGTCCCTAAACTTCTCCCCCTTTGGCATCAACCACCGAAAAGGAAGACATTAAAAGCACGTAGGAAGTAAATAAAGGCTTGCCCTCATCAAGAATTTTATCAGATGATACCATTTAAAGGATACTAAATTAAATCACATGAATGATATTAGTTGAAAGGATTACTCCCCCTAAATGAGTGTTCTCTTTAGAAAGAATTTTCTCCCCCTTTTTAGAGAAGAAGAAGAACTCCCCCTGACAGAGATCCTCTACTTAGGAAAAGGCATGTGAAAATTTGAGGTGCAAAACATGATTTGAAAAGACTAGCTTCCCTTATGCATAGGTAACAGAATATGAGTTAACTACTTATGCATTTTTAGCAACATGGAAGTATATGATATGAAATATAGTCAAATGTTGGAGAAGACATGTAAATAATACTAAATGTAGTCTCAAAAGATACCAATTGAAAGTCAATGGCGAGCTTGAGAGACTTGAGAGTTCTTGGAGATTTTGCAGTGGAAGATTGTTGTCTTTCTCTGGAGACCTTATTTTCCTTACAATGAGACTGTCACATAAAGTAGACTTGAAAAGGTGTTAGTCTCAAAGTATTAGATTATAGAGTAACCTCCCCCTAAAGGTGTGCATACAAGTTTTGAATACTTGTAGGAGACATGCACTTTGATTTGATATTAAGAGGGGCAAATTATCCATAATCCGAACTTTGGCACATATAAGTTAAATGATACAACTTGTAGAAATCAAAATTTTCTATTGATGCATCATTTACTATGTAGTGATATAGATGCTATGTGTCGTGCTTAAATAACATTTTAAGCCATGTAGGTTTGCATAAGTATATGAATTGAAAGCAAGCAATCCTACTATGTGATTTACCTAGTATGCATGATTTTAAACAAAAGTAAATGACAAATGTAATACTAGGCAATAAAGGTAAACTAGATACAAGGTAAATAGATAAGCATATCTAAAAACAAGAGATACAATAAATCTAGTTACCTTAGTCATGGGTGGGAAATTTAGATCCAAAATTCTCACTAACCCACTTGGCAATAAACTTGATCCAATATGATGTATCCCATGATATACATCCCAACTTTGCCAAGTCTCCAAATTTCTCGCCGACCTTCGGTCCACTAATTTCCCTTTCGGGATCCAAACCTTCTTGGTGTTTTTCATGGTTGAAATTATTTCCTTTGGCACCCAGATGCGTTTGGCCCCCTTTCCTTTGTTGGCATGCTTATTGGCCTTGATTGCTATCACCTTTCCATTCTTTTTCTTCTTGATCAAATATGGTGTAGCATCCTTTTTGTTCACCTTTTTGATGTAGGTGTTGGAGATTTTGCTTGATGGCTTTTTCTTGAGTTTTTGCCTTTGTTTATCCTTGGTCATCGCCTTGCATTGGAAAGACCTGTGGCCTTCTTTGTGGCATAGCCTACAAATCACAGTTTCTCCCTCTACAGGCTTGTTCACTCCCGCAGTGGTGTTATCCTGTGGAGGTCGGATTTGTTTAGCTTTGCCTTTCTTGTCATACAAAGCCTTGCCAAGGCGAGCCACTTCTTGCTTTAATTGTTCATTTTGCTTTGCAACCTCATCCGAACATGTCTCTACAACAATATTCTCAACAACGACTTGGTTGCAGGGGTTAGAATCATCAATTAAATCAAAGCAGGAAGTAGAAGCATCTTTCTTAATTATTTCAGGTATTTCAGCTAAAGATGCTGCTGGGGTGCTACCAATGTTTTCTAGCTTAGTAGTTAGCTCATTATTGTGTATGCTAAGAATTTTCATTTTCTCTAGCAAATTTTCAATAGCTTCTTGGGAGCTAGCTAACTTCGCCTTAAGTTTTTCATTCTTTTTAATAAGGCTATCATCGGTAGCAGTGGATGGAGCACTAGATTCTAATAGCTCAATTTTAGTTGATAGCTCACTATTTAAGTTTGCAAAAGTTTCAAATTTTTCTAGCAAACCTTTGTAATCATTTTGAGAGCTAACCAACTTATTTTTCGAAGTTTTAAGTTGAGCTTTTTGCTTAGTGCAAACATCCTGGAAAAATTCTACGGCTTCCGCAAGCTCATCTAGAGAGGGCTTTCCCTCACCTTCATCATCACTACTACTTTCATCACTAGAGGATGGAATGCTTTGTTACCTCTTGCCATAAGGCATTTGTGTGATGACCGTGATGAGCGTGACGAGGACCGGTGGCTGCGCATCCTTGGAGGTTCATCTTCGCTTGAAGAATCATCCCAAGTTCTAACACTTGTTAGCGCTTTGCCTTTGCTCCTCTCCTTTTTGGGTTTGGCCATATTTGGACAGTTGTCCCTGAAGTGGCCCTTCTCCCCACATGCGAAGCATCCTCTCTTCCTTTGCTTTTTCCTGTCAATGTTAAAAAGAAGATCCTCGACCTTCAGGGGCACACCCATTAGATTAATCTTGTGGATCATCCTCATTAACTTTCCGACGCGTCGGATTGTTTCTTCGTCCTTAGAGGATGGTGTGCATGGTTGATTATATTCATCATCATCACTTTCTTCTTCTTCCTCTTCTTCACTTGAGGAACTTGGAGTGGGAGCTGTCTTTTTGCCCTTCCTTTCATCACATGCAAAAGCATATGGTCTTGAGGAAGTTGGCTCCTCTCCCCGACTCATTTTTTGTGACATCTTAAAAGCCGTGATTTTCCCAATCACAATGGTCGGGGTCATGTTGCTCAAGTCCTCCATGTTGTGAAGGATGGTGATGATGCTCCCATATCTTTGTTGTGGTAGCAGGGAGATAATCTTCCTCACAATGTCTGCATCACCTAACTTATTAATGCCAATAGAATTGAGCTCATTGATAATTAGATTCAAATGAGAATACATGTCTCTAACAAGCTCATCATCTTTCATAGCAAAAGAATTGTACTCATTTAAGACTAGGCAATGTTTTTGCTCACGGACATTGGATGTGTCGTCATGGAGCTCATGAAATTTTAGCCAAATCTCATTAGCAGTTTTCAAGGTAAATACTTGATTAAAAATATCCATGCTAAGAGATTCATACAAGCAATTTTTGGCTCTAGCATTTAAATGAATTTCTTTTTCCTCACTCGTGGTGGGTTTCTCGGGATTCTTGAGGGGTTTCATCCCATCACGAGTGACTCTCCAAACACCTAGATCAACGGCCTCTAGGTAACAAGCCATTCTAGCACTATAATATGGGAAGTTAGTGTCGTCGTAGTGTGGTGGCCTATGGGTATCCATCCCTTCCTCTAAATAGCGTCGGCTCTTTTAGCGGTGAAGCTAAAGCGTTTCAAATGAGCCAAACCGGGCTTTGATACCAATTGTAGGAAACAGGTGACGCCTAAGAGGGGGGTGAATTAGGACTTCTAAAACTTTTACTAAACTAGGCCACAATTAAATCCCTAGAGCAAAACCTTTGCAAATAATCAAACTAGAATGTGCAAACTAGATTTTGTCTAAGTGTTGCTATCTCTACCGCAAAGGCTAAGTTTCAATCTACACTAAATAAGTATGAATACAAGATTGAAACTTAAATGCTTGATATAAATACGGAAACTTAAAGAGCAAAGTAGAGAAGCAAACTCTCGTGGATGACGCCGGTATTTTTACCGAGGTATCCGGAACCACGCAAGGTCCCGACTAATCCTCGTTGGTGCCCCTACGCAAAGGAAAGCCCACATGAGGGCTAAGCACCACGGTCGAGTAACTCCATAGAGAGCCACGGGCCTTCTCCACGCGCAAGTGGTGCTCCGCTTCCGGCTCCTCTCAGATGCTCCCCGCTGTCTCCACTATCGAGCTTCCGGCCAAAACGCCGCGGGCCTCGTTCTCTCTGGTACACGGTGGCGGTCGTGACACAAACTCGATTGTCACGGTCTCGCAAGACTCTCGCCCCACTCGATACAATTACAACGACTCACGCAAGAGCCGAGGGGCTGTGTGGTTTTACAAAACTCACTCAACTAACTAGGGTTCACCTAGAGCAAGCGCTAAAGCGGTCTAACTAACCTAAGCACTTCGCAAAGCACCTACGCTAATCATAGAGTGATTCTATTAAGAACTTGGGTGTTTTAGCTCTTGGAAATATGCACTATGTGTCTTGGTATGTTGCTTGGGCTCCCACACTTGAGAATGGCTGGTTGGGGTGGTATTTATAGCCTCCAATTCCCAAACTAGCCTTGGACAGAAAGCAGCAGCTTTCTGTCGTCGGGTGCACACCGGACAGCCACTGTGCAGTGTCCGGTGCACGCCATGTCAGCCGACCGTTGGTGCCTATAGCAGTCGACCGTTGGATCCGACTGTTGTCGTCTGTCCGGTGCACACCGGACAGTCCGGTGCCGACTGTCCGGTGCACCACCGGACAGACCGGTGCTACAGCCCGAGAGTGCCTGTTTGTGGCCTCTTTGCGCAGACTGTCCGGTTGTCCCACCGGACAGTCCGGTGCGCACCGGACAGGTACTGTTCGCTGTCCGGTGCGCCACCAGGCGCTGGCTGACACCCCTCTTCAAGGTTTCTTCGTTGATTTCTTCGGGCTTCTTTTGTTCTTGAGTCTTGGACTTCTGTGCATTATTTTATGTCTTCTTTTGAGGTGTTGCTTTCCTCAATTCCTTAGTCCAAGTAAATATTGCATCCTGTGAACTACAAACACAAACACTAGAAAACTTATTAGTTCACGGATTGTGTTGTTCATCAAACACCAAAACTCGATTAGCCAAATGGCCCGGGGTCCATTTTCCTTACACTCCCTTTGAGGCTTGGGGGCTACTGTCGGGTATCGTAATTAGGGGTACCCCCAATACTCCTAAGCATGGCTGAAAAACATCTTCAAAACAGACCGTGAAGGTTGATAAGCGCAGCGCAAAGTTAAAGCCTCATCTACCAAGGGACGCGATCTCGTCTCGCCCGAGCCTGGCCTCAGGCAAGAGCAGTGGTCCCGAACGGATTTACACCTCGCTCGAGGGCCCCCTCAGGCAGCGGGCGCACCCCCGGCTCGTCCGAGGCTAAGCTCGGGTAGACTTTGTCGTATAGCAACCCCGGCCAAATCGCCTTACACGCACGCCTCAGTTGGCAAGGTCGAAGTGACCGCAGTCACTTCACCCCTTTACTGATCGTCCTGACAGGAAAACAACACTATTCACCCTGTTCCCACTACTGTGTCAACCACCAGGGTAAGGCTGACAACAGTGAGTCACGGCTTCTTCCGAGTTCAGCCTCGGGCGCAACAGGGAGCTCCGCCTCGCACGACCCCAGGCCTCGGCTTCGGCCTCGGCCTCAGGAGAAGGTCTCCGCCTCGCCCGACCCCGGCCTCAGCCTCGGCCTCGAGAGAAGGTCTCCGCCTCGCCCGACCCTGGCCTCAGCCTCGGCCTCAGGAGAAGGTCTCCGCCTCGCCCAACCTCGACCTCTGCCTCAGGAGAAGTCATCGCCTCGCCCGACCTCAGCCTCGGACCGACTACGCTACAGGGGATACATCATTACCCTACCTCTAGCTAGTCGCCTCAGGCTACAAAGGAACAAGACCGGAGTCACATCAAGATTACTCCGGCAACAGGTAATGATGGTTCCCCGCATGCGTCCATGACGTCAATAGTCCTCAAGCTCTCTACGAAGGCAAAGAAACGTCAGCAGGACCCAGGACCGCACCACCAGCTACGCTTCTACAGGGCTCAAGCGCTTCTCCGCAGGCCATGTTAGCACATAGCAACACCCCCATATGTACAGCTAGACCATCCCCTTGTATCTATAAAATGGGATGCCCAATACCTTCACAAGAAGGGGGGACGGGCAGCAAGGACGACGGAGACGGACACACTCAAGCAACGAGCTCCACTCCGCAACACTAGACTCCTCAGGAGACCTAGGACCCGTTCTCTCTCTCGTGAAGCTTGTAACCCCTACTGCAAGCACTCCGGTGCAAGATAATATAAGCCTCATTCCTCCTCTTGTGTTCCATCTTGCATCAACCCATCTGGACAGGGGCACGCGGCACAAAATTCACTAGTTGGTCCGGTTGAGGGTCCCCCGGGTCCGAAACACCGACATGCTTAGGGGTGTCTAGGCTCTTATAGGATATAATGTCCAAACAACCCTACAATGTTAGCATAGGATCATTTGAATGTTACTTGCCCGTGACAATGTTTTTGTGTAATATTTAATGATAAAAATAAATAATTATCTTTAAAAGGGGAATAGGCATAAAACCGTTTACACTCTTGTTTTGGGAATTGACAAGCATCACAACCAATTGAGCTAACTAGTTTACTAATTTATGATTCTAGGAACTCAGGAAATACTTCAAGAAAGATCAATCCTCAAAACAACGCATCACAGACCGTCCAAGCCTCTAAAGCAGACTGTCCAGAATAACTTAGGAGCTCTTTTTGGAAATATCACATGTGTGGAAACCATATAAACCCTTCCGGCGGACTGTCCACGACACCTCGATACACTTCAGACATAAACTATGTCAAATGCGCATTTCCACTATGAACCGTCCAAAGGAAAGATAAGTATCGTTTGACCTGATGTGTGGATCGTCCGACCGTTGAAAGACAGAACAACCTGAAGGTAGCAGGTTCGGTAAAATGAATTATAACGTACACGCGAACCGTTTGAAGGCACGAACAGACCGTCCGCGTCACACTCTATTGACATCTAATGACATATTTAATGTGATTATAGCCTTTGTAACTAACCTCTGCAAATACAGCAGTCGATGCAGGGGCGGACCGTTCGAATCAGGAGCGCGGATGTAGGATCTAGGACACCGGCTAGAGGAGGGTGAATAGACGGTTTTGACTAAAATCAAAAACACTAGGGAAATTTAATCAATATAACAAAAGGTACAAATTCTCTAGTGATAACAAGTAAACAATCTATGAGAATCAACTAGGGAGATCGAATACTTGAAGAACAATGTGCAAAATAGTAATCACTTGCACAGCAATAAGTAATGCAAGAAAGTAAAGACACCGAATTTTATCCCGTGGTATCGGTGATTTGCCGATCACCCCTAATCCATATTGAGGTGGACTTCATGCTCTCACTTGCTCCTCTATCAAGACACGGCTTGATATTTGAGCCAAGTGGACAAGAAATCACTCAATACCTCGATTCCACTAATGTCACCTTTGCCGCTCCGGTGAGGTAGGCGCGAACCTCTCACAATCAACACTGCGGCTTCTCCACAATCTTCTTGGAGAGCTCGACAGAGACAATCACTCGAGCTGTCTAGGAGGCGGCAACCTCCAAGAGTAACAAGCCGATGACGCTTGCTCGGTGTATCACCTAGTGCCTCAAGAATCACCGATGGATGCAAATGCACTAGGAACACTCAATCTCTCACTAGAATGCAATCTCAAGCAAAGAGTGTGAGAGAGTGAGTTGGAGGATCACAATTGAGCTCAATGTATGCAAGGAATGGCCAAGAGAACCCTCACACACGAGCTACCCTTCTATTTATAGTCCCCCACTCGAATCCAACCGTTATGAGCAAAAGACACTTGTTCTGCGCACACGCGGATGGTCCGCCCCCTAGGGCCGGACGGTCCGCCGTACACATAACGGCTATAAATCCCGTTTGAAATCTGTCAGAGCTGTCAGAAAAGTAAGGTCCAGACAGTCCGCCCACCTTGGCCGGACAGTCCGCCCACCTTGGCCGGACAGTCCGCCCACCTTGGCTGGACCGTCCGTGACTTGGCAACTTGGAGCACCTAGATCTCTAACCAATTGCAGTTAACACAAGCGGACCGTCTGCCTAAAAGGCCGGACGGTCTGAGACCTAGAGACAGTACTGTCTGGGCTTATCCTCCGGACAGTCTGTAGTATAAATCCCAAAAACCACACGGTCCCTGCCCGAACCAAATTTGGCACTTGCGGACTATCCGCCCATCAAGGCTAGACGGTCCGCCCATCAAGACCAGACGGTCCGCACTATAATTCAGGGACTATGCCGAGAGCAGCCTCCTCTGGTCAGGACTACGGACGGTCCGGCCCCAAGGCCCGGACGGTCTGCAGTACAAATGAACAAGACCTGTCCGAAGTGGTCAGACTTTGGACCCCACTGGAGGATCGCAGACGGTCCGCCCTCAAGGCCCGGACGGTCCACGCATCCAAGAGTTTGCACTTTTCAAAACAAGCTTTTGAAATGATTTTTTAACTCATGAAATTTGAAGCGTTGTTAGTCCTCATGCAAATGCAACCACCAGATGCTCTATGAGGCACTAAGTTTTACACGGATCAAGGTCATTGACCCCTCTTAATAGTACGACTATCTAACCTACTAATCCGGTCAAGTGTCTTCTCTAAACTCCTGAAGACCGGCAAAAACAAAACCTACGTTATACCTTTGCCTTCACTTGATCCACAACCAATGCTTATGAATCTCCAAGATTTCCTGTTCTATGTGGTCCAACCCTGCATTCTTGTTTCTCCAAGAACAGTTAGTCCACAAGCAGTTGTCATTAATTACCAAAACATCACTAAGGGGCCTAGATGATTCACAATCTCCCCTTTTTGGTAATTGATGACAACACTACATAATATATTCAAGAGAAGTATTGTTTTTCCAAATCTCCCTCATACCTTAGGTATAAGAAGAATTTTGGAGAAGAGTTTCGTAGGACTTATCTTGATTTGAAGTTCTGTCCGAAAGATAGATAAATCGCAATTAAAACTCAGAATGTAAGAAAAGCTCCCCTATGTGTGTGCAGGATATTTCAAGCTGAAGATACAACACACATAATAGATCGGAGTTTTGATGGAGACCTTCCTACAGTCATGGTTATCGAGGCGTACAAGAGATAATATGTAAAGTAAGTGCAACAATTATAATCATTCCTCGATTAACCATTCACAGAGTAATTTGGACTAAACATAGTTCAACCCACAGAATATTACAAATAGTTGTCCACAGGCATAAGACATAGAGTTCAAAGTTCAAATAGTAGCCAGTGCCAATGCATAAGACATAAAATAATGCATGCGACATAAAATGGTAAACATGCACATGCACGGTCTCAATGTCCACATAAACAAACTCCCTCTGAATATGACAACTTCTCTTCTCTTTCTTCACTTCTCTCCCCCTTTGGCATCAATTGCCACAAAGGAGAGGCTTCACTGATCACTTGGTGGAGGATGCATGTTATAGTAGTGAGTGCTGAAGGTGTCAAAAAGAGAGGAAAACTGTCCAAAGTCTTGTTGGAGTTGTTGCTGCCTCTGACTGATCTCTTGCATGCTGTCATTGGTAGAGAGGATGTCAAATTGACTAGACAGAGCTCCCATGTTGTCCTGAAAACTCTGCTGCATGTTTGAAAGGGAAATGTGCCCTTGGGCCATTTCCAATGTGTTTTGGTGATTAAGTGTCCAACACATTTTCTCTAAATGCTAATTTGTGCCAAAGAGTGAAGAAGTGCAAATCATATTACAAGGTATGTTTCTAGACTTAGTACATTGATTTGAGTACTGATGTATTGTGTCTAAGTGTTAGAAACAGGAGAAATTAGTTTGGAATGAAGTCGGCTGTGTACAGCCAAATGTAGCTTGGTCTGGGTGCACCAGACAGTGTCCGGTGCGCCAGGCCAGCCTCCGGTGAACAGGCCACTCTCAGGACTTGACGGCGGCGTACGACTATAATTCACCGGACTGTTCGGTGGTGCGCCGGACTGTCCGGTGAGTCGTCTGCGGCGAAGTCGTCGCTCTCGAGAAACGTTCAACGACGTATGGCTATAATTCACCGGACCGTCCGGTGAGGCACCGGACTGTCCGGTGAGCCAACGGTCGACTGCGTCAACGGTTGGCCACGCAATCCGCGCGCAACATGTGGGCGCGCCAATGGTCGGCAGGGGGCACCGGACTGTCCGGTGTGCACCGGACAATGTCCGGTGTGCCAACTGCCGCAAATCAGCAACAGTCGGATGCGCCAGAAAAGGAAGGAGATCACGCACCGGACAGCTATAGGGACTGTCCGGTGGCACACCGGACTGTCCAGTGCGCCACCCAACAGAAGGCAAGATTTGCCTTCCAAAGTTGCCTCCAACGGCTCCTAGCTTCCTTGGGGCTATAAAAAGAACCCCTAGGCGCATGGAGGAGACATCTAAGCATACTTTGAGCATTCTAAGTCTTCCACACTCCGTCTCCACGCACTTGATTGGCTTTGTTAGTGATTTGAGCTCCGTTCTAGTGTGAACTTGTTGCGATTCATTTGAGCTCAAGTCTTGGCTGTGTGTGTGCGTATTGCTACGGATTTGTGTGTGTTGCTTCCCACCCTTACTCTAGTGCTTTCACTATGATCTTTGTTGTAAGGGCGAGAGACTCCAACTTGTGGAGATTCCACGCAAACCGGAAAAGAGATAAGCAAAGAAGAACACCGTGGTATTCAAGTTGATCATTGGATCACTTGAAAGGGGTTGAGTGCAACCCTCGTCCATTGGGACGCCACAACGTGGAGGTAGGCAAGTGTTATACTTGCCGAACCACGGGATAAACTCCCGTGTCTTGTGTGATTGATTTTCTGTGATACTCGTGGTCGCAAGAGCTCACTACTTAGCTGTACTAACACTTAACAAAGTTTTGTGGCTATTTAGTTGTCGATTTTTACAGGATCACCTATTCACCCCCTCTGGGTGCTCTCAATTGGTATCGAAGCCATTCTCTTCACGAAAGGGACTAATCGCCCGAAGAGATGGATCCTAAGGGAAAGGGGATGGTGGTCAATGATAAGGAGAAGGAGTTTATCTTCAATGAGCCAAGGGACGACAAGCCCACTTGAAAGCTCTCTTGTGGGTTTTGGTGTTTGGATGACAACTCAATTAAAAGACTAACAAGTGTGCTAAGTGTTGAACAGGTGCTTAATGTAAAGCTAACAGGGTTCAACACAAATGGACAAGTGTGATGGTCCAAGGACTAGATGACGGTTAGATAATGGGCATCACAAGTAAGATGGACATTGCACAAAGTGAGACTCGGGTGCGTAGCTCAGAGACAACTGATCAAGCCAAGGATGGAGGCAAGAAGAGCTTCGAGGTACCAAGTGCACGGGAGAAGGTCAAAGAGGCTGAGGAACCCAAAGCCAAGGGTGAAGAAGAAGACTTGCAAAGTCAAGGGTGATCGAGTTGAGAAGAGCTATGGCACATCAAGGATCACTACATAACGACGTGACTTACAACCAATGAGGAAACATCTATAGTTATGTGGTGTAAGTCATAAGGCTCAAGATCAAGCTCTAAGAAGTGAACAAGGTCACTATAAGAAGAACCAGTATCAAAACCAGAACTAGAAGCAGCCCAAAAGAGCTAAGTGCACCTTGATCCTTAGTTTGGGTTGTTCCTAGTTTGGAGATATTCTATGTGACCTTTGCAGGATGTTGGAGCTCAGAAATGTCAGTCTAGATCAAGTTAAGCTGACTTGATGATTTATGAGTCCAACATCAATCTTAGTACATTGGTTTTTGTGTACTAACATATTTGTCTAAGTGTTAGAAACAGAGAGAAGAAGAAAAGAAGAGAAAATACAAAAAGAAAAAGACTTGGCTGGAGCAGCCAAGACTCTGTGCAGTCTGGGTGCACCGGACTGTCTGGTGGTGCACCGGACGGCGTCCGGTGCGCCAGGCCGGCGTCTAGTCAACTGGCCGCTCTCGGGAATTCGTCGACGGCGTTTGGCTAAAATTCACCGGACTGTCCGGTGAGCCAACGGTCGGCCGGGTCAACGGTCGACCGTGCAATCCATGCGTGACGCGTGGATGAGCCAACGGTCAGATGGGGGCACCGGACTGTCCGGTGTGCACCGAACAGTGTCCGGTGCGCCAACGGCTCCAAGTCTGCAATGGTCGACTGCGCCAATTTAGGAAGGAGATCTGCACCAGACCGTGAACAGTGGATGTCCGGTGGTGCACCGGACTGTCCGGTGTGCCAGCCGATAGAAGGCAAGATTTGGCTTCCTGGATTGCTTCCAACGGCTCCTAGGCCCCTTGGGCCTATAAAAGGGACCTCTAGGCGCCTCAATCAAAAAATAGAAGTGCAGCCAACAAGTATAGACATCACTCGGATCAATTCTCTCTCTCCCTCTCATGTGTATCTCTCTAGTTTGTGTAGAGGCAAAGATATAAGCCTTGAGAGAATGGAGAAGTGATGCTAAGAGCTAGAGCAAGGTCTTGAGCATATTGTTACTCTGCCGGAGTGCTGCCAAGAAGATTGTAAGCAGCCGCGGTTTCGTTGTAACCAACTCAACATAGTGAAAGGCTCTATCTGTCATACTGACAGATCTGAGCAAACGAAGGAAGGAGTTGAAACAGACTCCAAGCCCAGGTGTGGCTAACTCCAACGAGGACTAGGCAAGCGTTTCAGGCTTGGCCGAACCTCGGGATAAATCCTTGCGTCTGTGTGCTCTGTTCTGTATTGTGTTCTGTCTCTTTGCCTTACTCGCTTTTATATCTACACTTCAACCCTTATCTGCGGTACAAGTTATATTTGAAGTGCAGGACATTTTGAGACAGAATCTTCTATTCCGCTGCAACTTACTCGAAGGGTCTTCTCATTCCATTGCGTTCTAGTCTTCGAGTAGAGTAAGAATTTAAGTTTTAAAGTGATAATTTTTATTTGCCTATTCACCCCCCCCCCCCCTCTAGGCGACATCCAGATCCTGTTCCCGGGCAAAGGGAACGTTCACCACTGACTCTGGCTCGAGTCATAAGAAGAAGGACAGGAAGAAGAAGAGGCGCATTAAGAAGATCGTCTACTACGACAGCGACGAGTCTTCTTCTTCCCCAAGGGACGACGACTACGACGAGAAAAAGAAACCGATTAACTCAAACTTTTATTTTGATTATTCTTGCATTCCGTATAATTCCAATGCCCATTTGCTTTCTATTCCTCTTGGTAAACCTCCACACTTTGATGGAGAGGACTATGCCTTTTGGAGTCACAAAATGCGTAGTCATCTTTTCTCTCTCCATCCTAGTATTTGGGAGATAGTTGAGAATGGAATGCAATTTGATAGTACGGATAACCATGTATTCATTAACGAACAAATCCATAAAAATGCACAAGCCACCACTGTTTTGTTAGCATCATTGTGCAGGGATGAATACAACAAGGTGAGCGGCTTGGACAATGCCAAGCAAATATGGGACACCCTCAAGATTTCACATGAGGGGAATGATGCCACCATGATCACCAAAATGGAGTTGGTCGAAGGCGAGCTAGGAAGGTTCGTGATGATCAGGGGGGAGGAGCCGACGCAAACTTACAACAGGCTCAAGACCCTGGTCAACAAGATCAGGAGCTGTGGAAGCACGAGATGGACGGACCACGACGTCGTCCGACTTATGCTCAGGTCGTTTACTGTCATTGACCCTCATCTTGTAAACTCAATCCGTGAGAATCCTAGGTACACAAAGATGACATTCAAGGAAATACTCGGAAAGTTTGTGAGCGGGCATATGATGATCAAGGAAGCAAGATACGTTGATGAGGCATTGAATGGCCCAATGCCCATCTATGAGCCCCAACCCGTTGCACTTAAGGCAACAAGCAGCAGCAGGGAGGCGCTACCTAGCAAGGTGGCACAAGTTGAAGCTGCCAGGCTAAATGAAGATGAAATGGCCCTCATTATCAAGCGCTTCTAGACGGCGCTAAAAGGACGAAAGGAGCATCCCAACAAGAGAAAAGCAAAGGGAAAGCGCTCCTGTTTTAAATGTGGTAAGACTGGTCATTTCATAGCAAATTGTCCCGATAATGCTAATGACCAGGAACAAGAAAAGAGCGGGAAGAGGGAGAAGAAGAAGGCCTACAAGAAGGCGAAGGGTGAGGCGCACCTAGGCAAAGAGTGGGATTCGGATTGCTCTTTGTCCGACTCCAACGACGAAGGACTCGCCACCTCGGCCTTCAACAAGTCATCTCTCTTCCCCAACGAGCGCCACACCTGCCTCATGGCAAAGGAGAAAAAGGTAAGCGCTCGAGATACCCCTAAGTATACTACTTCAAGTGATGATGACTCTAGTGATGATGAAGTAGATTACACAAGTTTATTCAAAGGTTTAGATAGAACTAAAGTAGACAAAATCAATGAATTGATTGATGCTTTAAATGAAAAGAATAGACTTTTAGAAAAGCAAGAGGATCTTTTATATGAAGAGCATGATAAATTTGTAAGTGTGCAAAAGTCTCTTGCTTTAGAGGTTAAAAGGAATGAAATGCTTTCTTCTAAATTATCTACTTGTCATGAAACTGTGTCTAGCTTAAAGAGTATTAATGATGATTTAAATGCTAAGCTAGAAGTAGTTAATAAATCTAGTTCTTGTGTAGAGCATGTTGTGATTTGTAATAGGTGTAAGGATTTCGATGTTGATGCATGTGTTGAGCACCTTACTTCTATTACAAAACTTAATGGTGAAGTGGCAAGTCTTAATGCCCAACTTAAGACTTGCAAAAATGACTTTGATAAATTAAAGTTTGCTAGGGATGCCTACACCGTTGGTAGACATCCCTCAATTAAGGATGGACTTGGCTTTCGAAAGGAAGCCAAGAACTTAACAAGCCAAAGGGCTCCCATTCCCAACAAGGAGAAAGGGAAGGCCCCTATGGCTAGTAGCAATCAAAAGAATCATGCTTTCATGTATAATGATAGAAAATTTTCTAGAAATTCTCATTATAATAGGAGTTGTAATGCTTTTGATTCTCATGCTATGATTGCTTCAAGTTCTAACTTTAATGGTAGGCCTAGGAGAAACTTTGTGTCTCATACTCCTAGGAAAGTGTGTAATAAACCTACCACTGTTTTTCATGCTTGCAACACTACATATGTACTTTCATGTAAAAATGAAAAAGTGATTGCTAGAAAGATGGGGTCCAAATGCAAGGGAGACAAGACTTGCATTTGGGTCCCAAAGGCTATTGTAACTAACCTTGTAGGACCCAACAAGAGTTGGGTACCTAAAACCCAAGCCTAATTTGCCTTGCAGGTTTATGCATCCAGGGGCTCAAGCTGGATTATTGACAGCGGATGCACAAACCATATGATGGGGGAGAAGAAGATGTTCACCTCTTACGTCAAGAACAAAGATTCCCAAGATTCGATCATCTTTGGAGATGGGAATCAAGGCAAGGTTAAAGGACTAGGGAAGATAGCTATTTCATCCAAGCATTCCATATCTAATGTGTTCTTAGTTGAATAGCTCGGGTACAACTTGTTGTCCGTTAGTAAACTATGTAATATGGGTTACAATTGTTTATTCACCAATGTAGATGTGTCTATCTTTAGAAGGAGTGATGGTTCATTAGCTTTTAAGGGTGTACTGGACGATAAACTCTACTTAGTGGATTTTTCGAAAGAGGAGGCCGATCTAGATGCATGCTTAATTGCTAAGACTAGCATGGGCTGGCTGTGGCATCGCCGTCTAGCACATGTTGGGATGAAGAACCTTCACAAACTTCTAAAGGGAGAACATGTGTTAGGTCTAATAAATGTGTTTTTCGAAAAAGATAGACCTTGTGCAGCTTGTCAAGCAGGCAAACAGGTAGGAAGCGCTCATCACAGCAAGAATGTGATGACCACATCAAGACCTCTGGAGCTACTTCACATGGACCTCTTCGGACTCGTCGCCTACCTCAGCATAGGGGGAAGTAAGTATGGTCTTGTTATTGTTGATGACTTTTTCTGCTTCACTTGGGTATTCTTTTTGCAGGATAAATCAGAAACCTAAGGGACCCTCAAGCGCTTTCTAAAGAGAGCTCAAAACAAATTTAAGCTCAAGGTGAAAAAGATAAGAAGTGACAACAGGTCCGAATTCAAGAACTTACAAGTGGAGGAGTACCTTGAGGAGGAAGGAATCAAGCACGAGTTCTCCGCTCCCTACACACCATAGCAAAATGGTGTGGTAGAGCGAAAGAATAGGACTCTCATAGACATGGCGAAGACGATGCTTGGAGAATTCAAGACGCCCGAGCGATTTTGGTCGGAAGCTGTGAACACAGCTTGCCACGCCATAAACTGGGTCTACCTTCATCGCCTCCTCAAGAAGACGTCGTACGAACTTCTAACCGGTAACAAACCCAATGTTTCATATTTTCGTGTATTTGGGAGTAAATGTTACATTCTAGTGAAGAAAGGTAGGAATTCCAAATTTGCTCCCAAAGCTGTAGGAGGGTTTTTGTTAGGTTATGACTCAAATACAAAGGCGTATAGAGTCTTCAACAAATCATCGGGTTTGGTTGAAGTCTCTAGCGATGTTGTATTTGATGAAACTAATGGCTCTCCAAGAGAGCAAGTTGATCTTGATGATATAGATGAAGATGATGTTCCAATAGACGTAACTCGCACCATGGCGATTGGAGATGTGCGACCACAGGAACACCAAGAGCAAGATCAACCTTCTTCCTCAACGATGGTGCATCCCTCGACTCAAGATGATGAACAGGTTCCTCAAGAGGAGGCGTGTGATCAAGGGGGAGCACAAGATGACCAAGTTGTGGAGGAAGAAGCACCACGGGCCCCTCCAACTCAAGTCCGAGCGATGATTCAAAGGAATCATCCCATCGACCAGATTTTGGGTGATATAAGCCAGGGAGTAACAACTCGCTCACGTCTAGCTAATTTTTGTGAGCATTACTCGTTTGTCTCTTCTATTGAGCCTTTCAGGATAGAAGAGGCCTTGCTAGATCCGGACTGGGTGTTGGCCATGTAGGAAGAGCTCAACAACTTCAAGCGAAATGAAGTTTGGACCCTGGTGCCACGTCCCAAGCAAAACATTGTGGGAACCAAGTGGGTGTTCCACAACAAACAGGATGAGCACGGGGTGGTGACAAGGAACAAGGCTCGACTTGTGGCAAAAGGTTATGCCCAAGTCGCATGTTTGGACTTTGAGGAGACTTTTGCTCCTGTGGCTAGGCTAGAGTCTATTCGCATTTTGTTAGCCTATGCCACTCACCACTCTTTCAGGTTGTTCCAAATGGATGTGAAGAGCGCTTTCCTCAACGGGCCAATCAAGGAGGAGGTGTACGTAGAGCAACCCCCTGGCTTTGAGGATGAACGGTACCCCGACCATGTGTGTAAGCTCTCTAAGGTGCTCTATGGACTTAAGCAAGCCCCAAGAGCATGGCATGAATGTCTTAGAGATTTCCTTATTGCTAATTCTTTCAAGGTTGGGAAAGCCGATCCAACTCTTTTCACTAAGACTTGTGATGGTAACCTATTTGTGTGCCAAATTTATGTTGATGACATAATATTTGGTTCTACTAACCAAAAGTCTTGTGAGGAATTTAGCAGGGTGATGACTCAGAAATTTGAGATGTTGATGATGGGTGAGTTGAACTACTTCCTTGGGTTCCAAGTGAAGCAACTCAAGGACGGCACCTTCATCTCCCAAACGAAGTACACGCAAGAGTTGCTCAAGCGGTTCGGGATGAAGGACGCCAAGCCCGCAAAGACATCAATGGGAACTGATGGACATGTCGACCTCAACAAAGGAGGTAAGTCCGTTGATCAAAAGGCATACCGGTCTATGATAGGTTCCTTGCTTTACTTATGTGCTAGTAGACCGGATATTATGCTTAGCGTTTGCATGTGTGCTAGATATCAATCCGACCCAAGGGAATGTCACCTTGTGGTCATTAATCGGATTCTTAGATATTTAGTTGCTACGCCTTGCTTCGGGATCTGGTATCCAAAGGGGTCTACCTTTGACTTGATTGGATATTCATACTCCGATTATGCCGGGTGCAAGGTTGATAGGAAGAGTACATCAGGGACGTGTCAATTCCTAGGAAGGTCCCTGGTGTCTTGGAGTTCAAAGAAACAAACTTCCGTTGCCCTATCCATAGCTGAGGCTGAGTATGTTGCCGCAGGACAGTGTTGCATGCAACTACTTTGGATGAGGCAAACCCTCCAGGACTTTGGCTACAATCTGAGTAAAGTCCCACTCCTATGTGACAATGAGAGTGCAATCCGCATGGCAGATAATCCTGTTGAACACAGCCGCACTAAGCACATAGACATCCGGCATCACTTCCTGAAAGACCACCAGCAAAAGGGGGATATCGAGGTGTACCATATTAACACCGAAAACCAGCTAGCCGATATCTTCACCAAGCCTTTAGATGAGAAAAGGTTTTGCAGGTTGCGTAGTGAGCTAAATGTCTTAGATTCACGTAACTTGAATTGATCTATAACATACATGTGTTTTATGCCTTTGATCATGTAATTTATGCATTCCAATCTATTTTGTTCATTTGTGATGCTCAAGTTGTACACATGATCCCCGGACCTCACAAGTCCATTTGCAAGTGATGCACTTATTTAGGGGGAGGCATGCTACAACTTGACCCTTTGAGACTAACCTTTGTGTTTGAGTTCTTGATTTAGTCTCAAAAGTGGATTGAAAGGGAAAGGTGAACTTGGACCATGCAAAGACTTCCACTGCACTCCGGTAAAAACTCCAAGTTCATTTCTATGCTCTTATTCCCTTTTGCTCTTAATTGACAATTTTGGTGAGGCAATGGGGTTAAAGGGCCAAGAATGATCCCGTTTTGGTGCTTAATGCCAAAGGGGGAGAAATTAAAGGCCAAAGCAAATGGATCAGCTACCACTTGTGAAATTTCGAAAAGAGTAGAGTTAGAACTTTTTGATTTGTCAAAATACTCTTATTGTCTCTTATTGTCAAAAGTTGGGGAGAACGTTTGATTATGGGAAAAGGGAGAGTTTTTGGATCTTTGATCAATTTATCTTGGAATACCTATCTTTATGCCTCAACAAGTGTGTTTAACTTAGAGATAGGAAATTAAATTTGATTTGCAAAACAAACCAAGTGGTGGCAAAGAATGATCCAAATATGCCAAATTTGAATCAAAAACAATTCTTGTTCTCAACTGCATTGATATTGCACTTTTTTAGTTGCTTTTTGATGTGTTGGCATAAATCACCAAAAAGGGGAGATTGAAAGGGAAATGTGCCCTTGGGCCATTTCCAAATTGTTTTGGTGATTAAGTGTCCAACACATTTTCTCTAAGTGCTAATTTGTGCCAAAGAGTGAAGAAGTGCAAATCATATTACAAGGTACGTTTCTAGACTTAGTACATTGATTTGAGTACTAATGTATTGTGTCTAAGTGTTAGAAACAGGAGAAATTGGTTTGGAATGAAGTCAGCTGTGTACAGCCAAATGCAGCTCGATCTAGGTGCACCGAACTGTCCGATGGTGCACCGGACAGTGTCCGGTGCGCCAGGCCAGCCTCCGGTGAACAGGCCACTCTCGGGACTTGACAGCGGCGTACGACTATAATTCATCAGACTGTGCGGTGGTGCACCGGACTATCCGGTGAGTCGTCCACGGCGAAGTCGTCGCTCTCGGGAAACATTCAACGACGTACGGCTATAATTCACCGGACCGTCCGGTGAGGCACCGGACTGTCCGGTGAGCCAACGGTCGACTGTGCCAACGGTCGGCCGCGCAATCCGGCGCGACGCATGGGCGCGCCAACGGTCGGCAAGGTGCACGGGACTGTCTGGTGTGCACCGGACAGTGTCCGGTGTGCCAACTGCCGCAAATCAGCAACGGTCGGATGCGCCAGAAAAGGAAGGAGATCGCACACTGGACAGCTATAGGAACTGTCAGGTGGCGCACCGGACTGTTCAGTGCGCCACCCGACAGAAGGCAAGATTTGCCTTCCAAAGTTGCCTCCAACGGCTCCTAGCTGCCTTAGGGCTATAAAAGGGACCCCTAGGCGCATGGAGGAGACATCTAAGCATACTTTGAGCATTCTAAGTCTTCCACACTCTGTCTCCGCGCACTTGATTGACTTTGTTAGTGATTTGAGCTCCGTTCTAGTGGTGAACTTGTTGCGATTCATTTGAGCTCAAGTCTTGGTTGTGTGTGTGCGTATTGCTATGGATTTGTGTGTGTTGCTTCCCACCCTTACTCTAGTGCTTTCACTTTGATCTTTGTTGTAAGGGCAAGAGACTCCAACTTGTGGAGATTCCTCGCAAACGGAAAAAGAGATAAGCAAAGAAGAACACCGTGGTATTCAAGTTGATCATTAGATCACTTGAAAGGGGTTGAGTGCAACCCTCGTCCATTGGGACGCCACAACGTGGAGGTAGGCAAGTGTTATACTTGTTGAACCACGGGATAAACTCGCGTGTCTTGTGTGATTGATTTTCTGTGATACTCGTGATCGCAAGAGCTCACTACTTAGCCGTACTAACACTTAACAAAGTTTTGTGGCTATTTAGTTGTCGATTTTTACAGGATCACCTATTCACCCCCCTCTAGGTGCTCTCAATGTTGTTGAGTCTGGTCATGATAGGATCAGTGACATTTGTTTGAATGTGACTGCGAAATTCAGAAAACTCAGTGTTTAGCGCATCCCAGTTACTATCAAAACTAGATTGCATGTCATCCAGGCGTTGGTCCATATGTGTTATCATTCCCTGGAAGCGGGTATCCATGTGGGTCTGAAGTCCTTGCTGCATGTTTTGAAAATATGGGTCAAAGTAGCCTGGACCAGGCTACCAATATTGCTGAGGCTGAGGAGGAGGAGGCATCTGCTCTGCCTCAGCTTCAGGAGCTTTTCCTGCATCATAACCAGGATCTTCCTCATCATCTGGGAAGGGAGCGAGTGGCCTGGTGAGGAACCCAATTTCATTATTGAAGGGTCTAAAGGGTGTATGAACTATCTCACAGGGCCCCTCAAATCTTGTCTTTGCTATGATGAGAGCCATAATGTAAGGCGCATAGGCTAAATTCTGGTTTTTGTCCATTTTTAGATCATTTAACTGTCTCATCATGAAAAGCACAATATTCATTACCTCACCATTCATGACATGGTGGATAATGTTCCAGAATGTCTCAAATTTTGCTCTTGTCCCCACTCTTGGGAAGAATTGTGACTCTTGCAATTTTGTTGATCATAGCAGGATGATGCCTCAGTCCTGCTATCTCTCCAAACCTCCTAGGTATACCCAGCCTCGCTGGCTCATAAAATTGCACAAAGTCTTCAAAATTTTCTTCAGTGTATAGATCAATCCTAGCTAAAATGGTACCATAATTCAGACTGTTGGCAGCTGCAAATTCAGCAAATGTTGCAGAATATCTCTTGAACCCAGTCATCCAAGTGATGGATTCCTCTTCTATATCAATCTCAGCCGTGGCCAGGAATTGCTTTAATGCCATCTCATTGTAATCAGTCCTTTGACCCATAAAGTGATACAGACCACATGTCTCAAACTTCGGAATCAGGTCCTCCATAACTGATTGTCCCAGCATAAAATTCCAATCAATCACCTGATGTTTGTGAAATTTGGTGTACATCATTGTGCCCCAAAAAACATCAAATTGGAGCTGAGTGTGAAAGAATTAAACATTTGTGTCTGATGGCAGAGTATATTGATTGACAGTTCTCCTGGAGCAGTATTCTGCCATAGAGAACCTCCTCTTTGGAAATGTCCATCCTGTGATGTCAATTGGGTAGTCAGGATGTGTATGAGGAATGTCTTCTATGTCCATAGATTCACTACCCCCAGCTGAAGATTGGGCCTCTGAATCAGTGGTTGGAGTGTAGTCAGCTTCGTCTGCACGAGGGCACTTTGATTTGAAGCGACCGGCAAGCTTCTTGCGAAGACCACCTAGACCACTACATTAAATGTGAGAAACATCCATAGATGAATAGTTGATAAAGCCATAACCATAGAGCAAGGAAGTGCAATTCTCTGTCAGGGTCTTGAAAGGGAAATGTGCCCTTGGGCCATTTCTAAGTATTTTGGTGATTGAGTGCCAACACATGTGTTTAATTGTGAAGTTATATACATGGATGAACAAGGTGCAAATCATGAGATAAAGGTATGTTTCTAAGCCTTAGTACATTGGTTTTGTGGACTAACATATTTGTCTAAGTGTTAGAAACAGAAAGAAGAAAAAGAGAAAAGGGGAGAGAAAGACTTGGCTGTGTGCAGCCAAGTCTCAGCTCGGTCTGGTGCACCGGACTGTCCGGTGTGCACCGGACAGTGTCTGGTGCGCCAGGCTGCCTCGACTCGAACTGGCTGCTCTCGGGAATTCGCCGACGGCGTACGGCTAAAATTCACCGGACTGTCCGGTGTGCACCGGACTGTCCGGTGAGCCAACGGTCGGCCGGGCCAACGGTCGGCCGCGCAATCCGCGCGGGACACGTGGCGGAGCCAACGGTCGGAAGACGGCACCGGACTGTCCGGTGTGCACCGGACTGTCCGGTGCGCCAACGGCTCGCAGATCTCCAACGGGCTGCAACGGTCGGCAGCGCCAGAAAAGGAAACAAATCGGGCACCGGACAGTGTCCGGTGTGCACCGGACTGTCCGGTGCCCCCGACGACAGAAGGCAAGGATGGCCTTCCGGATTTGCTCTCAACGGCTCCTAGCTGCCTTGGGGCTATAAAAGGGGCCCCTAGGCGCATGGAGGAGACATACAAGCAACCTTTGAGCATTCTTGATCATCCACACTAAGTCTCTGCGCATTCGTTTGTGTTTCTAAGTGATTCGAGCTCTGTTCTAAGTGAGAACTCTGAGATAGTCTTGTGAGCTCGATTCTTGGCCGTGTGTGCGCGCTTTTGCTGTGGATTTGTGTGTGTTGCTTCCCTCCCTTACTCTGTGCTTCTTGTGATCATATACTTGTAAGGGCAAGAGACTCCAATTTGTGGAGATTCCTTGCAAACGGGATAGTGAAAAGCAAAGCAAAACACCGTGGTATTCAAGTGGGTCTTTGGACCGCTTGAGAGGGGTTGATTGCAACCCTCGTCCGTTGGGACGCCACAACGTGGAGTAGGCAAGCGTTGGTCTTGGCCGAACCACGGGATAAACCAATGTGTCAACTCTGTGATCAATCTCTTGTGGTATTGTGTTTTGTTGAGACTTCTCTTTTAGCCACTTGGCAATTATTGTGCTAACACATAACAAGTTTTTGTGGCTTAAGTTTTAAGTTTCACAGGATCACCTATTCACCCCCCCCCCTCTAGGTGCTCTCAATTGGTATCAAAGCCGTTCTCTTCACAAAGGGACTAACCGCCCGAAGAGATGGATCCTAAGGGGAAGGGTATTGTGATCAATGACAAAGAGAAGGAATCCTTCGTCAACGAGCCGAAGGACGATAAGCCTACCGACTCCGGCTCGGGCCAAAGACGGAAGGAAGGGAAGAAGAAGAAGACAAGGCGTATCAAGGAGATCGTCTACTACGACAGCGACGAGTCCACTTCTTCCCAAAAGGACGAGGACCACAACGACTACGAGAGGAGAAAACCGGTTAATTCGAACTTTTCCTTTGATTACTCTCGTATTCCGCAAAGTTCACATTCTCATCTGCTCTCCATTCCACTTGGCAAGCCCCCACACTTTGATGGAGAGGACTACGGATTTTGGAGCCACAAAATGCGTAGTCATCTATTCTCTCTCCATCCTAGTATATGGGAGATTGTAGAGAGTGGAATGCACTTTGATAGTTCGGATAGTCCCATGTTCATTAATGAACAAATTCATAAGAATGCACAAGCTACTACTGTTCTTCTAGCTTCCTTGTGCAGGGATGAATACCATAAGGTGAGCGGCTTGGATAACGCCAAGCAAATATGGGACACCCTCAAGATTTCTCATGAGGGGAACGACGTCACCTTACTCACCAAGATGGAGTTGGTGGAAGGCGAGCTTGGACGGTTCGCAATGATAAGGGGCGAGGAGCCGACGCAAACATACAACCGGCTCAAGACCCTTATCAACAAGATAAGGAGCTACGGAAGCACACGATGGACGGACCACGACGTCGTCCGCCTAATGCTCAGGTCATTTACCGTTCTTGATCCTCACTTGGTGAACAATATACGTGAAAATCCCAGGTACACCAAGATGTCGCCCGAAGAAGTTCTTGGAAAATTCGTTAGCGGGCGAATGATGATCAAGGAGGCGAGGTATGTGGACGACGCCTTGAATGGTCCGATCAACGAGCCGCAACCCCTTGCTCTCAAGGCAACACGAAGCAAGGAGGCGCTACCTAGCAAGGTGGCACAGATTGAGGCGGCTGGCCTTAATGATGAAGAGATGGCTCTCATCATCAAAAGATTCAAGACGGCGCTAAATGGTCGCAAGGGGCAGCCAAGCAAGACCAAGACAAAGGGGAAGCGCTCATGCTTCAAATGCGGTAAGCTTGGTCATTTTATCGCTAACTGTCCCGATAATGAAAGTGACCAGGAAAAGGGGAACAAAAGAGAGAAGAAGAAGCAATACAAGAAGGCAAAGGGCGAGGCGCATCTAGGAAAGGAGTGGGACTCGGATTGCTCCTCCTCCGACTCCGACAACGAAGGACTCGCCGCCACTGCCTTCAACAAATCGGCTCTCTTCCCCAACGAGCGTCTCACTTGCCTTATGGCAAGGGAGAAGAAGGTGAGTACTCAAGACTCCACTTATGCTTCTTCTAGTGATAGTGAGTCTAGTGATGATGATGACATAGATTATTCTTGCTTGTTCAAAGGCTTAGATAGATCTAAAATTAATAAGATTAATGAGTTGATTGATGCTTTAAATGACAAGAATAGATTACTAGAAAAACAAGAGGATCTTTTATATGAGGAGCATGATAAATTTGTTAGTGCACAAAATTCTCTTGCTCTAGAAATTAAAAGAAATGAAATGCTTTCTAGTGAACTATCTACCTGTCATGAAATCATTTCTACCTTACAAGGTGTTAAAAATGATTTAAGTGCTAAATTAGAAGTAGCATATAAATCTAATTCCTGTGTTGAACATGTTGAAATTTGTACTAGGTGTAAAGATTTTGATGTTAATGCTTGTAGTGAACACTTAGTGTCAATTTCAAAACTAAATGATGAAGTGGCTAGTCTTAATGCCCAACTTAAGACTAGCAAGAATGAAGTTGATAAAATAAAATTTGCAAGGGATGCCTACACGGTTGGTAGACACCCCTCAATTAAGGATGGGCTTGGCTTCAAGAGGGAAGCCAAGAACTTAACAAGCCATAAGGCTCCCATCTTTGTCAAGGAGAAAGGGAAGGCCCCTATGGCTAGTAACGCTAAAAAGAACCATGCCTTTATGTATAATGATAGGAGACATGCTAGAAGTGCTTATAATGATTTTGATTCACATGTTTATGATTCTCATACCATGTTTGCTTCTAGTTCTTCATATAAGCATGATAGAGATATGTGTAGGAGAAATGTTGTACATATGCCTAGGAAAGATATTGCTCATGTGCCTAGAAAGAATGTTATTCATGCTTCTAGGAAAGTAGTGAATGTACCTTCTATAATTTATTGTGCTTTAAACACTTCCTTTGCTATTTGTAGAAAGGGTAAGAAGGTAGTTGCTAGGAAATTAGGGGCTAGATGCAAGGGAGATAAATCTTGCATTTGGGTCCCTAAAGATATTTGTGCTAACCTTGCAGGACCCAACATGAGTTGGGTACCTAAGACCCAAGCCTAAATTTGCCTTGCAGGTTTATGCATCCGGGGGTTCAAGCTGGATTATCGACAGCGGATGCACAAACCATATGACGGGGGAGAAGAAGATGTTCACCTCCTACGTCAAGAATAAGGATTCCCAAGATTCAATTATATTCGGTGATGGGAATCAAGGCAAGGTAAAAGGGTTAGGTAAAATTGCAATTTCTAATGAGCATTCTATATCAAATGTATTCCTAGTGGAGATATAATTTGCTATCTGTTAGTCAATTATGTCAAATGGGATATAATTGTTTATTTACAAATGTAGATGTGTCTGTCTTTAGAAGATGTGATGGTTCACTAGCTTTTAAGGGTGTACTAGACGGCAAGCTTTACTTAGTAGATTTTGCAAAAGAAGAGGCCGGTCTAGATGCATGCTTAATGGCTAAGACTTGCATGGGCTGGCTGTGGCATTGCCGCTTAGCACATGTGGGGATGAAGAATCTCCACAAGCTTCTAAAGGGAGAACACGTGATAGGTCTAACCAATGTTTATTTCGAAAAAGATAGACCTTGTGCAGCTTGTCAGGCAGGTAAACAAGTTGGAGGAGCGCATCACAGCAAGAATGTAATGACCACGTCAAGACCTCTGGAGCTGCTGCATATGGACCTCTTCGGACCCGTCGCCTACTTAAGCATAGGAGGAAGTAAGTATGGTCTAGTTATTGTTGATGACTTTTCCCGCTTCACTTGGGTGTTCTTTTTGCAGGATAAGTCTGAAACCCAAGGGACCCTCAAGCGCTTCCTCAGGAGAGCTCAAAATGAATTTGAGCTCAAGGTGAAGAAGATAAGGAGCGACAACGGGTCCGAGTTCAAGAACCTTCAAGTGGAGGAGTTTCTTGAGGAGGAAGGGATCAAGCACGAGTTCTCCGCTCCCTACACACCTCAGCAAAATGGTGTGGTAGAGAGGAAGAACAGGACGCTAATCGACATGGCAAGGACGATGCTTGGTGAGTTCAGGACCCCCGAGTGCTTTTGGTCGGAAGCTGTGAACACAGCTTGCCACGCCATCAACAGGGTCTATCTTCATCACCTCCTCAAGAAGACTTCGTACGAGCTACTAACCGGTAACAAACCCAATGTATCTTACTTTCGTGTTTTTGGGAGCAAGTGCTACATTCTAGTGAAGAAGGGTAGAAATTCTAAGTTTGCTCCCAAAGCTGTAGAAGGGTTTTTATTAGGTTATGATTCAAATACAAAGGCGTATAGGGTCTTCAACAAATCATCGGGTTTGGTTGAAGTCTCTAGCGACGTTGTATTTGATGAGACTAATGGCTCTCCAAGAGAGCAAGTTGTTGATTGTGATGTAGATGAAGAAGATGTTCCAACAGCCGCTATACGAACCATGGCGATTGGAGACGTTCGGCCACAGGAACAAGATGAACGAGATCAACCTTCTTCCTCAACAACGGTGCATCCCCCAACTCAAGACGATGAACAGGTTCATCAACAGGAGGCGTGTGATCGAGGGGGAGCACAAGATGATCATGTGATGGAGGAAGAAGCGCAACCGGCACCTCCAATTCAAGTTCGAGCGATGATTCAAAGGGATCATCCCGTCGACCAAATTCTGGGTGACATTAGCAAGGGAGTAACTACTCGGTCTCGACTAGTTAATTTTTGTGAACATTACTCTTTTGTCTCCTCTATTGAGCCTTTCAGGGTAGAGGAGGCCTTGCTAGATCCGGATTGGGTGTTGGCCATGCAGGAGGAACTTAACAACTTCAAGCGCAATGAAGTTTGGACGCTGGTGCCTCGTCCCAAGCAAAATGTTGTGGGAACCAAGTGGGTGTTCCGCAACAAACAAGACGAGCACGGAGTGGTGACAAGGAACAAGGCTCGACTTGTGGCAAAAGGTTATGCCCAAGTCGCAGGTTTGGACTTTGAGGAGACTTTTGCTCCTGTGGCTAGGCTAGAGTCCATTCGTATCTTGCTAGCATATGCCGCTCACCATTCTTTCAGGTTGTACCAAATGGATGTGAAGAGCGCTTTCCTCAACGGGCCAATAAAGGAGGAGGTGTACGTGGAGCAACCCCCTGGCTTCGAGGATGAGCGGTACCCCGACCACGTATGTAAGCTCTCTAAGGCGCTCTATGGACTTAAGCAAGCCCCAAGAGCATGGTATGAATGCCTTAGAGATTTCTTACTTGCTAATGCTTTCAAGGTTGGGAAAGCCGATCCAACTCTTTTTACAAAGACATGTGATGGTGATTTGTTTGTATGCCAAATTTATGTCGATGACATAATATTTGGTTCTACTAATCAAAAGTCTTGTGAAGAGTTTAGCAGGGTGATGACGCAGAAATTCGAGATGTCGATGATGGGCGAGTTGAACTACTTCCTTGGGTTCCAAGTGAAGCAACTCAAGGACGGCACCTTCATCTCTCAAACAAAGTACACGCAAGATCTGCTAAAGCGGTTTGGGATGAAGGACGCCAAGCCCGCAAAGACTCCGATGGGAACCGACGGACACACCGACCTCAACAAAGGAGGTAAGTCCGTTGATCAAAAAGCATACCGGTCAATGATAGGGTCTTTACTTTATTTATGTGCTAGTAGACCGGATATTATGCTTAGCGTATGCATGTGTGCTAGATTTCAATCCGATCCTAAGGAGTGTCACTTGGTGGCGGTGAAGCGAATTCTTAGATATTTAGTCGCTACGCCTTGCTTCGGGATCTGGTATCCAAAGGGGTCTAACTTTGACTTGATTGGGTACTCAGATTCCGACTATGCTGGATGTAAGGTCGATAGGAAGAGTACATCAGGGACGTGCCAATTCTTAGGAAGGTCCCTGGTGTCATGGAACTCTAAGAAACAAACCTCCGTTGCCCTATCCACCGCTGAGGCCGAGTACGTTGCCGCAGGTCAGTGTTGCGCGCAACTGCTTTGGATGAGGCAAACCCTCCGGGACTTTGGCTACAATCTGAGCAAAGTCCCACTCCTATGTGATAATGAGAGTGCTATCCGAATAGCGGAAAATCCTGTTGAGCACAGCCGCACAAAGCACATTGACATCCGGCATCACTTTTTGAGAGACCACCAGCAAAAGGGAGATATCGAAGTGTTTTATGTTAGCACCGAAAACCAGCTAGCCGATATCTTTACCAAGCCTTTAGATGAGAAGACCTTTTGCAGGCTGCGTAGTGAGCTAAATGTCTTAGATTCGCGGAACTTGGATTGAAATATAGCATACATGTATTTATGCCTTTGATCATGTTCATTCTGCATTTTGTTGCTTACTATGGTGCTCAAGTTGTACAAACACTCCCCGGACCTCACAAGTCCGTTGCAAAGTGATGCACATATTTAGGGGGAGATGTGTTACAACTTGATCCTTTTTGACTAACCATATGCTCGAGTTTGCTTGTTTTAGTCTCAAAGGAGAATTGAAAGGGCAATGGTGGACTTGAACCGTGAAAGACTTCCACTGCACTCCGATGAGAGGGTAACCTATTCCAAGTCCATCTCATGAACTCTTATTGCCAATTGCT
Source organism: Zea luxurians (assembly GCA_029449295.1). NCBI lineage: Eukaryota > Viridiplantae > Streptophyta > Magnoliopsida > Poales > Poaceae > Zea > Zea luxurians. Next base: position 33,866,413 of record JAOPSE010000009.1, on the reverse strand, counting down.
CTTAATTGAAGACTTTTGTGAGGCAATGGGGTTAAAGGGGCCAAGATTGATCCTGTTTTGGTGTTTGATGCCAAAGGGGGAGAAAATAAAGGCCAAAGCAATAAATGGATCAGCTACCACTTGAGAGATTTTGAAAATAGTAAAATAGAGCTTTTGGTTTGTCAAAACTCTTTTGTTGTCTCTCTTGTCTAAAGATTGGCTTCTTGTGGGGAAGTACTGATTATGGGAAAAAGGGGGAGTTTTTGAAATCTTTGATCAATCTCCTTTGGAATGACTCTCTTTATGCTTCAACATGTGTGTTTAACTTAGAGATAGAGATTTGAGTTTGATTTGCAAAAACAAACCAAGTGGTGGCAAAGGCTGATCCATATATGCCAAAATTGATTCAAAATAAATTTAAGTTTTATTTGAAGTGAGTTTGCACTTGTTCTAGTTGCTTTATGTTGTGTTGGCATAAATCACCAAAAAGGGGGAGATTGAAAGGGAAATGTGCCCTTGGGCCATTTCTAAGTATTTTGGTGATTGAGTGCCAACACATGTGTTTAATTGTGAAGTTATATACATGGATGAACAAGGTGCAAATCATGAGATAAAGGTATGTTTCTAAGCCTTAGTACATTGGTTTTGTGGACTAACATATTTGTCTAAGTGTTAGAAACAGAAAGAAGAAAAAGAGAAAAGGGGAGAGAAAGACTTGGCTGTGTGCAGCCAAGTCTCAGCTTGGTCTGGTGCACCGGACTGTCCGGTGTGCACCGGACAGTGTCCGGTGCGCCAGGCTGCCTCGACTCGAACTGGCTGCTCTCGGGAATTCGCCGACGGCGTACGGCTAAAATTCACCGGACTGTCCGGTGTGCACCGGACTGTCCGGTGAGCCAACGGTCGGCCGGGCCAACGGTCGGCCGCGCAATCCGCGCGGGACACGTGGCGGAGCCAACGGTCGGAAGACGGCACCGGACTGTCCGGTGTGCACCGGACTGTCCGGTGCGCCAACGGCTCGCAGATCTCCAACGGGCTGCAACGGTCGGCAGCGCCAGAAAAGGAAACAAATCGGGCACCGGACAGTGTCCGGTGTGCACCGGACTGTCCGGTGCCCCCGACGACAGAAGGCAAGGATGGCCTTCCGGATTTGCTCTCAACGGCTCCTAGCTGCCTTGGGGCTATAAAAGGGGCCCCTAGGCGCATGGAGGAGACATACAAGCAACCTTTGAGCATTCTTGATCATCCACACTAAGTCTCTGCGCATTCGTTTGTGTTTCTAAGTGATTCGAGCTCTGTTCTAAGTGAGAACTCTGAGATAGTCTTGTGAGCTCGATTCTTGGCCGTGTGTGCGCGCTTTTGCTGTGGATTTGTGTGTGTTGCTTCCCTCCCTTACTCTGTGCTTCTTGTGATCATACACTTGTAAGGGCAAGAGACTCCAATTTGTGGAGATTCCTTGCAAACGGGATAGTGAAAAGCAAAGCAAAACACCGTGGTATTCAAGTGGGTCTTTGGACCGCTTGAGAGGGGTTGATTGCAACCCTCGTCCGTTGGGACGCCACAACGTGGAGTAGGCAAGCGTTGGTCTTGGCCGAACCACGGGATAAACCACTGTGTCAACTCTGTGATCAATCTCTTGTGGTATTGTGTTTTGTTGAGACTTCTCTTTTAGCCACTTGGCAATTATTGTGCTAACACATAACAAGTTTTTGTGGCTTAAGTTTTAAGTTTCACAGGATCACCTATTCACCCCCCCCCCCTCTAGGTGCTCTCAGGTCCGGACTGTCCGCGCCACAGGTCCGGACGATCCACACCCACCAGGCGGACGGTCCGCGACTGTCCAGGGGCGACTCCCTAGAACCCTAGTCGCCTCAATCATTCAAACGTCGATTCCACAAAAAATATCCATCCAAACTCTGTCGGTGTTTTGGGTCCGACCGCACACCCGGGGTTGCCCCTCAAGGTGTTTTAGGAGTAGGAAGGCGTCAACAACTGTAGCAAAATGGTTCGTGCCGATCGCACGAGGGACGGTGGACAAGATTTACAGGTTCGGGCCGCTTAGTGACGCGTAACACCCTACGTCCTGAGGAGTATGCTTGGTGGATATGATTACAAGAGGGTTCTCTGATCGAGAATACAGAGAGTTTGTGTAAGTGGCTACGTAATGGGTCGATCCTTCTGAAGGGGTGCCCCCTAGGCCTTATATACTCGACCGTGGGGCAATACACGTGGATAAGATAGTAACGAGTAGCTAAAAGATAGTGAACATCTTGTGATTATCCCTACGTAACCCTCGCCGACTTATCCTCGCATGGCTTCGTTGCATGGAGGCTCCCGCGCGGGAAAGTTGGATCTCTGTTGCAGCCACTCGCTCGACGCTATGGGCCGTCCGGGTTTGCACCAATCCGGCCTTACGTCGCTCTGCCTTGCTGGTTTTTCCCCCCAGGCCCACGAAAGAATAGCCTTACGATTTATTGGGCCCTCGGGCCTTTCGTGAGGTCCTTTATTCTTTCAGTGGACCCGGGGAATATCTATCCCCCACAAGCCCCCGATCTTTGGGTTAATTTAGAGATAATCAACCCGAAGATCTCAGGTCCAGCTTGTAGGTGATTTTGAAGAAAAATGGCTTCCTGTTGTCTTCTCCTGCTCCGATCACTTGTTGACTAATACCCGGCATCGTGTCTGTGCCTTAGAGGTCGGCATTCCAATTTGTGAGATTCTGAGCTTCATTGGGTGCACCGGAGGTGCACCCAATGGGTGTAGCCCCCGAGCTTCGAGTAGATTTTAGAAAATAATCTACTCGAAGGTCCTCAGTAGAGATCATTTCTATTTGCGCTTGCTCATTTTGGGTGTGGGCTGGCTTTTTAATCTTGTCCCATGCTTTAGAAATCAGCATTATCCTGGCTTGGAATGATAATCCATGGGGTGCACCGGAGGTGCACCCAATGGGTGTAGCCCCCGACCTTCAAGTGGATTTTTTGAAAATAATTCGCTTGAAGGTCTCCTTTTTATGTCCTTTCTCTGAAGATTACTCTTTCTGCTTATAAAAAAGTTGGGATGATGTCATCCGTGCTATGTCATCAATATTATGCTTCAGAGGTCAGCATGTATTTTGTCTTTTGCAGCCGGGTTTGCAATCCTCCCATATCTTGCTAGGTAGCGTAATTTATTTGCTCTGCGACTGATTGGACATTTGATGGACGTTCTCTGTCTAGTCTTCAAGTCGTGTCTGTCGACCGTATTTTGCACTCTGCTGGCTATATTTGGTTTCTCTCTAACTCTTGTTGATATCTCATTTTTGTCTTGAGGCATTCACTGCCTGCTCTGCACAGATGTGACCATTTTGAAAAATATACTGACAATTCCTGGGCGTCCCCCCCCCAATGGGTGTGGGCAAGGGACGGCTTGGTACGCTGAGTGTTTTAGCCGGCTGCTTCTGAGTTGTAATGTGATGGGACGGCGAGTGTAATCATACCCTTTGCACTGTTGACTGGAGTCCCAATGGGTGTAGTGCTGCATGGAACGGCGTCAGCCGCCTGACGTGTCTTCGGGCGGGTGGAAGTGCATATTGAATGCTTTGCGACTGTTCAGTGACCGCGGTTGGAGGTGAGCGGTTGCCTTTCTCTTCTATAAATAACATTGTTGCCCCTTTGGTTTCTTCACATCTCTTCGCTACTCCTTACTGCTTCCTTCTCTTCTTTCCCGCTTGCTTCCACCATGGGCAAAAACAACAAGCGCAAGCGCGAGCCGACTCCTCCATCGGAGGATTTCGGTGACTCGGAATACTCGGAGGAGGAGTTCTCCTCCGAGTCCGAGGGGTCTCCGGCTCCCGTCTCTCCCCCGGCGTCGTCCGATGACTCGGACGACTCCCAGGGGATAGCCGTGGAGGTCTGGACGTACATCCGGGCCGTCGAGCGCTCCGGGCTCGAGGGCTCGGATGAGTCGGAGTACTCCTCGGATGAGGAGGACTCGGACGAGGGCGGCGAGGACGAGGACGACGACGACGACGACGACGACGACGGCGACGGCAGCGGCAGTGGCAGGGGCGGCGGCAACGGCAGCAGCAAGGGCAGCACCAAGGGCGGCAGCAGCAGGGGCAGCACCAAGGGCGGCGGCAGCAGGGGCAGCACCAAGGGCGGCGGCAGGGGCAAGGCCAGTGGCTAGATGCCACTGGTCTTTTTTAGATATTAGTATAGATTAGAAATAGTATAGTGAAATAATGTAGTAGTATCAGTAATGTAGAGTAGTATAGTGTAGCGTAGTAGTAGTAGTAGCAGTAGGGAAGTATCAACTCATAATGAGTTGATTTGTAAGTATTGCCACTTCCCTTAATGAAGAATGACTTTGGTTTCCTCTTGATGACTCGTTTTGTTTGATTATAAATCTGATTCTTTTGAAGCAATAGACGAACAACTTTGATCATCATACTGACGCTTCCAGAAGTAGCCGCCGAGCAATATTGCAGTCTGTATCGACGTTTTTAGAAATAACGCCAATCGACTGAGAGCTATACCAGTGTCTTAGAGGCAATGCCGAGCGATTGAAGGTAACTGTCGGCATTTTAGAAGTAATGCCGAGCAATTGAGCTCAAGATCAGCGTTTTAGAAGCAACGTCGAGTGATTAAAGGTCGCCGTCGGCATTTTAGAAGTAATGCCGAGCGATTGAGCTCGAGATCAGCGTTTTAGAGGCAACGCCGAGTGATTAAAGGTCGTCGTCGGCATTTTAGAAGTAATGCCGAGCGATTGAGCTCGAGATCAGCGTTTTAGAGGCAACGCCGAGTGATTAAAGGTCGCCGTCGGCATTTTAGAAGTAATGCCGAGCGATTGAGCTCGAGATCAGCGTTTTAGAGGCAACGCCGAGTGATTAAAGGTCGCCGTCAGCATTTTAGAAGCAATGCCGAGCGATTGAGCTCGAGATCAGCGTTTTAGAGGCAACGCCGAGTGATTAAAGGTCGCCGTCGGCATTTTAGAAGTAATGCCGAGCGATTGAGCTCGAGATCAGCGTTTTAGAGGCAACGCCGAGTGATTAAAGGTCGCCGTCGGCATTTTAGAAGCAATGCCGAGCGATTGAGCTCGAGATCAGCGTTTTAGAGGCAACGCCGAGTGATTAAAGGTCGCCGTCGGCATTTTAGAAGTAATGCCGAGCGATTGAGCTCGAGATCAGCGTTTTAGAGGCAACGCCGAGTGATTAAAGGTCGCCGTCGGCATTTTAGAAGCAATGCCGAGTTATTTTTAGGATAACACCCGAGTGATGAGATGGCCCACCAGTTTTTGGAAATAACTGCCGAATGACCACGTGGCATGCTGGGATTTTGGAAATAACTGCCGAATGATGACTGGGCACTTTTTGAAACGGTATCTGGCCCGAGAATATCCCATAAGAGCTGCACTTTTAGCCGCCTTTGCTTTCCGCGCCCTAGTTCTTGCATTCCCGCTTCCGAATCCTCTCTGCGCTCGCCTCCAATCTGCTCACCGGAAGAATCGAGATGGCTCCCAAGAGGAAAATCGCAAGCTCGTCCGCTGTGGTGATTCCTCCAATCGATCCCAACAGCCAGTTGCCTTTTGTAGGTAACCACATGTCTATCATCTCCGAAGCCGAACTCCTCCACCTCGTGTCCATCGGGGTTCTTCCTCCACGGGAACTCTGTTCTTGGCGGATTTGCCACGGGACTACGGTCCCGACAGAGGATACCCACGAGTCCGTGGTTTACGCTCCTTTTCTTCTCCGCGGCCTTGGCCTTCCTATTTCTCCCTTTTTCCGTGGTCTCCTTGATTTCTACCACATCAACCTAACCCATCTGAACCCTAACTCAATTCTGCAAATTTCCATCTTCGTCCACTTATGTGAAGCCTTTCTTGGTGTGCTGCCGCATTTTGGCTTGTGGAAACACCTGTATCATTGTCGCCCTGGGATGGCCGGGGGACAACATCAGTTGGTCGGAGGTGCCAGTTTGGAGATGCGCTGGGGGCGGAAGACTGAATATCTTGAGATTCCCCTTAAAGACAGCATTAAGGGATGGCGTCTGGAGTGGTTTATAGTTGATAACTATGGAAATTCTCTCCCCCCCGGTCGGGAAGACAGCCAGACGTTCGCACCCCAAGCTGGACCGAGTCGCCCACAGACGAGGAAGTAGCCGAAGCCAGTGTACTGCTAGCTGAAGTTGGACTATTGAAAGAGAGAGGTTTAACTGCTGAAGCTGTAGTTGCTGACTTCGTTTTCAAAAACATTCAGCCACTGAAAGATAGGGTCCACCCGGCTTATCTGTATCAAGGGCTAGCCGACTCAACTCGAGTTATCAACAAGAGAATCCCTTCTGCAGATTTGGTGAGCCGACTGGAGATGATTCTCAGGGGCAAAGTATCCAATGTTGGTGCTCCGGTGGCGTACTCGGCCTGGAATCTGCCTCCTGCCAAAGCCTTCACTCTTTTCGTGTCAAATCCACCTGCGACTGATGGCAATTTGGGCCTTAGAACGCGGCCCTCTGATGAAGAAGTCAATGCTTTGGTTGCCTCACTTGGGAAAATTCCTGATGATGAACGACAAGTCCATTTCGAGGTGCCTTTGGATCCTAATGATGCAGAAATGAATGCCATGCTTGATATGTTGGCTGAAGATTCTTCTGACGCTACTCCTGCTGAGACATTGGCAGTGGCGCCTCTCCCAGAGGTCGGTATAACCTTGGATGTTCAGAGACCTGTCCGTGTTCGCTCGAGGCGTCCTTGCCGAACCAATCAAACTGATTTTTCTGTTGATGAGCAGAAAAAGAAAAAGAGACGTATTCGACGAGTATCTAGTTTGGATCAGGGTGCTGGTCCCTCGGTTCCTGCTGCTGAGGAGGTTCCTGTACCTGAATTTACTGATGCTGATCCCAATGGGTGTGGTATGTCTGTTGCTGATCCCAATGGGTGTACTCCATCCGTCGTTGATCCCAATGAGGGTGTTGCCTGTGTTGCTGATGAAGACGACAGAGAAGAAGAGAATGAGGTCCCTCTGACTCGGAAGAACAGTCGGCAATTCCTCGCCAGTGGGGAAAGTAGTGGAGTTCCTTCTCCTGCTTTATCTGCCCTCGTTGGTCTGCAAGAAATATCCCTGGCCGACTTTGATCAAACTCTTGAGGATATGGTCCCAGAAGACTTGTTATCAGGGCCAGTGGATGATGATGTAACGGAAGCTTGTGGTGCCGTGCCGGATGCTGGGTTGAGGTCATCTCGTGCCTCGTCAACCTTAGAGCGCGATCTCGAGGGTCGGGATGCTAACTTGGATTGTCCTGATTCCATGGAAGTAGCCGAGGGCCCGTCAACCTTAGAGGTGGTTGCTGCGGAGAGTCTGGACCTCAAGAGTGGTGCTGACACATGCCCAGCCCCCGAGGGTGTCGTCGGGGATGACTTAGCTCGGGCGAAGAGTGCGAGCCACTGCCCAGCCCCCGAGGGTGCTGCCGGGGATGATCCAGCTCAAGTGGGCAGTGCCAACTACGACCCAGCCCCCGAGGGTGCCCAGACAGGGTCTCCTTCCGGCACTTCCATGGACGTTCACGCGGGGTCACCTCCACACTCTGGCTGCATGGTGGTGGCCCAAACTTTGGACCAGAGCGTCGCTTTAGAGGGCAGCGTCCCCGCTGATCGAGTGTCTGGCTTTGTTGAAGGTGCTGAACTGATTCCCACCGTTCCGTTGCAAACTGCTTCGGGTGGTGACCTTGCGCCTGGTTATCAGCTGATTTCTCCTGATCTGGGGATTCCTTCATTCTTTTCCAACCTCCAGGTACTGTGTTGTTTTTTTTGGCTTGATTTTTACATTGCATGAACTTTTGCCATTATGCTCATCTGTTCTTCTCATCAGGTTTTGGTGGATGGGATGACCAGCCAGCTGAGATTGCAGGGGGCTCCTGTCCCAGAAGTGGCTTCGTCTCTTTCGTGTTGGAATCCGGTGTCACTTCATCGTCGTGTATCCGAGTTGGAGGCAACTAACGCTGGTTAGTGCCCTTTTTCTTTTCTTCGCGTTTGTTGTGGACTGTTTTACCTTCTGACCTTGTTTTGTTTGGTCACCTCTTGCTAGGAATGACTCGACAGGTTGCAATTCTTGAGGAGAAACATTCTCAAGATTAGGCTGAATTGGCTAAGCGATGCACTGATCTTGAGGAAAAGTACTCTCAAAGTCAAATTGAGCTGAGTCAGGTCTCTGCTGCCTTAGATGATGCCAATGCGTTGAGTTCTTCCATGCATGCTCAGCTTGACTCTGAAAAGGTGATATACGAAACTGTGCTTTGCCTTACTGCGCTCCTGTTACTTGCCTGGTTTTTGAAGGAACTGACTTGTGCTTGCAGGAAGAAAAACGTATCCTTGCCGCTTCTCGTGACAATCTTGACAGGTTGTATCGAGATTCTAGCAATTCACTGACCATTTTGGAAAGAAGTCATCGTTTCACCATGGAAGAATTAGACCTTCATCGTCGTAAGCTGCAAGAATCCATGGAGGAGGTAACCCGGCTTAAGCAGTTGATATCAGCGAAGGATGCTACTATCAAAGGGCTCCGGGCTTCCAAAAAATCCATTGCCCAGGAGTTAGAGAGTGCTCGACTGGCTGTTAAAACTGCTGAAGAAACTTCTGTTACTCTCAAGGCCCAACGTGACAAAGCCCTGGACAAGGCTATTCGGGCGGGACGAATTTTGATGAGGAGACCCGGCGTGGTTGTTCTCGAAGATATAAGGGCTGACGTGAACGCTGCCCCTGATTCCTCGAGTCGCCCTTCTTCGTCGGTTGCTCCTGGGAAAGACATTGCAAAATAGAAGAAAAATTTCGCGTGCTCCAAGCGCACGGTTCGCATGATCGAGTGTTTGTTAGAGGACTTCAGTTTACCATTCGAATGACATAATTACTCTTTCACTGTATCAGAATTTATTAGTTAATGAGTTAGCAATAATGACGCATGATGATTATAAAATTTGTTTGCGGGATATGGAAATCATCCCCTGAATTATATAGGCACGAGCATGTTGTACTGGTCTTAAGTTACCGCCAACTTAAACCTATCGCTGCGTTCGTAGGGTATAGTGGTCACCCTGAGTTAAGTAAGCGCAAGCATGTTACATCGCCTTAAGTCGCTGCTGACTTAAGTCGATTGCTCCGTTAGCAGGGCATAGTGGTCACCCTGAGTTAAGTAAGCATGAGCATGTTGCACCGCCTTAAGTCGCTGCCGACTTAAGTCGATTGCTCCGTTAGCAGGGCATAGTGGTCACCCTGAGTTAAGTAAGCGTGAGCATGTTGCACCGCCTTAAGTCGCTGCCGACTTAAGTCGATTGCTCCGTTAGCAGGGCATAGTGGTCACCCTGAGTCAAGTAAGCGTGAGCATGTTGCACCGCCTTAAGTCGCTGCCGACTTAAGTCGATTGCTCCGTTAGCAGGGCATAGTGGTCACCCTGAGTTAAGTAAGCGTGAGCATGTTGCACCGCCTTAAGTCGCTGCCGACTTAAGTCGATTGCTCCGTTAGCAGGGCATAGTGGTCACCCTGAGTTAAGTAAGAATGCAAGTCAATCGTAAATAAATTGAGTATCCTTGAGACCTTTTCTTTATTGATGACATATTTCCACTTTACAGAGTACATCACCATTATCCCAGCAGTTTTGAGGTACGGCTAGGGATAAAACTTTCTCAGGTGTTCTATGTTCTAGGAGTTCCCAACTTCCGTGCCATCCATCTGAGTGAGGCGATATGATCCGGGCCGAGTGACTTCTACTACCACGAAAGGTCCTTCCCATAAGGGTGATAACTTGTGTCGTCCCTCCCCCGTTAGAATTCGGCGGAGGACGAGATCCCCTACTGAGAAGAATCGTTGTCGCACAGCCTTGTCGTGATAGCGCCTTAGAGTCTGCTGGTATCTTGCTGATTGGATTACTGCGTTTAACCGTTCTTCCTCGAGTACGTCTATGTCCTCCAGCCTGGTGGTCTCAGCTTCGGCTATGCTTTCAAAGATCAGCCTTGGCGCCCCAAACTTGAGATCAGCGGGCAGCACTGCCTCCGACCCATAGACCATGAAGAAAGGAGTGTTTCCGTGCAAAGCTCGGCTTGGTTGGGTTCTTAGGCTCCAAACAACATAGGGTAATTCCCTTATCCACTTTCCTGCGAATTTTTCATTCTTATCGAAAATCTTTTTCCTGAGTGCATCCAATATCATCCCGTTGGCTCGCTCAACTTGCCCGTTGGCTCTTGGATGGGCTACAGATGCATACTTGATCTGAATGCTCTTTTGCTCACAGAAGTCAAAGAATTCTGAACTCGTGAAGTTGGATCCTAAATCAGTTATGATGCTGTTTGGTATCCCGAATCTGAATATTATGTCTTGTATGAATTCCACGGCCTTAGCAGAGGTTAAGGACGCAATGGGCTTGAATTCTATCCATTTAGTGAACTTGTCAATTGCTACCAATACATGAGTGTATCCCCCTTGAGCTTTCTTGAAAGGTCCAATCATATCCAGTCCCCAGCATGCAAAAGGCCAAGTTACTGGTATGGTCTGCAGTTGCTGTGCTGGCAGGTGTTGTTGCTTTGACAAGTATTGGCAGGCTTCGCACCTCTGCACTAACTCGGCTGCGTCGTTCTTTACTGTTGGCCAATAGAATCCTGACCTGAAGACCTTCCCGACCAGTGTTCTGGAGGCTGCATGTATTCCACATTGTCCAGCGTGGACCTCCTCCAGGAGTTGCCTTCCAGTAGATGGGAGGATGCATTTCATGAAGACACCTGATGCACCCCTTCTGTATAATGTCTCTCCAATAAGTGTGTAGTGAGCCGACTGTCTTGCAATGCGTTCTACCGAATTTTTGTCGTCTGGTTCTTCTTCATTCCTTATGTACTTAATGATTGGCCTTCTCCAGTCATCGGGATCTGACTCGGGTTGATCTATGATGTTGCACTCTTCTATTTGATCCTTTGAGATACTTGGCTGCAGAATTTCTTGCACAAAAACCCCGGGTGGGACCTGAGTTCGACTGGACCCTAGCTTGTACAATACATCGGCTGCCGTGTTCCGATCTCTTTCCACGTGATGAAATTCTAGACCCTCGAATTTATCCTCCAGCTTTCGGACGGCAGTGCAGTATCTTCCCATCGAATCGTTTGAGCAATCCCACTCCTTATTTATCTGGCTGATGACTACCAGAGAATCCCTGTATACCATTAATCTTTTGACGCCCAACGATATGGCAATGTTCAATCCATGGATCAAAGCTTCATATTCGGCTGCATTGTTGGAGGCTGGGAATAGCAACTGGAGGGCGTACTTGAGGTGTTCGCCTCCAGGCGCAGTGAAGAGAATCCCCGCTCCTGCTCCCTGCAGCTTTAGTGAGCCATCAAAATACATTCGCCATACTTCTGCAGTCTCCGGGTTATCTGGCACTTGTTGTTCAGTCCACTCTGATACGAAATCAACCAGTGCTTGAGTTTTGATGGCGGTGCGAGGTCGGAACTCGATGTCATGAGATCCCAGCTCGCAAGCCCACTTGGCTATTCGACCGATGGCTTCCTTGTTGTGAAGAATATCCCCTATTGGAAAACTTGTGACTACTATGACTTTGTGGTCGTCAAAGTAGTGACGCAGCTTGCGGGCAGTTAGAAGTACTGCATACAATAGCTTCTGAACTTGAGGGTACTTTTTCTTTGAGGGGCCGAGGACTTCACTAATGAAGTAGACAGGATGTTGTATTGGATAGGCATGCCCTTCTTCTACTCGCTCGACTACTAACGCGGTGCTTACCACATGAGTCGTGCAAGAGATATACAGCAGCAAATCTTCGGCTGGTTGAGTTGACGTAGCTCGCCGAGGTGGTTTCAGTACTGGTGGTGTTGTCAAGAATTTTTTCAGAGCATCTAGAGCTTCTTGCGCTTCTGAAGTCCACTGGAATTTATCCACCTTCTTGAGTAACTTGTAAAATGGCAGACCTTTTTCTCCCAGCCTGGATATAAATCTGCTTAGAGCCGCCATGCATCCAGTAAGTCGTTGAACCTTCTTCTGCGATCGAGGTGCTTCCATCTTCATGATAGCTTCAATCTTATCTGGATTAGCTTCAATTCCCCGGTGGCTGACAATAAATCCGAGCAACTTTCCGGCTGGTACCCCAAAAACACATTTCTCGGGATTAAGCTTCCATCTATACCGCCTCAGGCTGTTGAAAACCAGTTGCAAGTCTTCGATGAAGTCTTTTGAGTCCTGTGTTTTGATCACCACATCATCCACATAAGCCTCCACACGCTTGCCCCAGTGATCGGCTAAGCATGTTTGAATGGCTCTCTGGTAAGTCGCTCCGGCGTTCTTGAGGCCAAACGGCATGGAGGTATAACAAAAAGCACCAAACGGAGTAATGAATGCTGTTTTTTCTTCATCTTCCTTCGCCAGACTAATCTGATGGTATCCAGAATAGCAATCCAGGAAGGACAGCATAGAACATCCAGCGGTGGAGTCCACCACCTGATCTATCCTCGGGAGCCCGAAAGGATCCTTCGGACAGTGCTTATTGAGATCAGTATAATCAACACACATGCGCCAGTCCACTTTATTCTTTTTGAGTACAAGAACAGGATTGGCTAACCACTCGGGATGTAATACTTCTCTAATGAATCCAGCCGCGACCAAGCGAGCTAACTCGGCGCGAATGGCTTCTCTTTTATCAGGCGTGAAACGACGTAATTTTCGTCGAATCGGCCTTGCCTGGGGAAAAACCTTCAGTTTGTGCTCGGCCAGTTCTCTCGGGACTCCCGGCATATCCGCAGGTTGCCATGCGAATACGTCTCGGTTATCTTGCAGAAACCGGACGAGCACGCTTTCCTATTTGTCATCCAAACTGGAGCTGATGATGGCCGTCTTGCGCTCATCAGCGAACCCCAGGTTGATTCTCTTGGTTTCTTCAGTCGGCCGCATAGAGGTCGCGGTCTGAGCTTCACTTGCCGGTACTCTGAGGTCCTCCTCAGGCTTAGAGTTCGCCATTGCGGAGGGAGCTGTCGATGGCTTGGCGGTGAGGGCTGCTTGAATAGCCACTCGGAAACATTCTGCGGCGCCTTGGAAGTCGGCGCGCACAGTTATGATCCCTTGCGGCCCTGGCATCTTCAGTATCATGTATGTGTAATGCGGAATGGCCATGAACTTGGCCAATCCAGGCCTCCCGATGATGGCGTTGTACCCGCAGTCGAAGTTCGCCACTTCAAACCTCAGGAACTCGGTTCTGTAGTTCTCCGGAGTTCCGAAGGTGACTGGCATGTAGATGTGGCCCAGCGGGTATTCCCCTTCCGTCGGCACGATGCCGAAGAAAGGAGTGTCCGACTCGTGGAGCTCTTTGAGGTGAACTTCCAAGCCTTGGAGTGTCCGGGGGAAGGTGACGTTGATGCTGCTCCCCCCGTCCACTAGCACCTTCTTCACCCGGCTTTCTCGGATCACCGGGTCGATGAGAAGCGGGTATTTGCCCGGATGGTCGAAGTTGAGCCATTGATCTGCCCGAGTGAAGGTGATCGGGTGCTCCGACCACCGGTATGGGGCGGGAGGGCCGGTGGTCGCCACCAGTATTTGGCGATCGTTGAGCTTTTGCTGTCTTCTGCTCTCCTGCGACCCGTGTCCACCGAAGATGACGTTGACCTCCCTGTCAACGCGTGGAAAAGCTCCTCCTCCTCCTCCCTCCTCCTGCCGATGGGGTTGTCGTGGTTCATCTGGTCCTCCCCTCGGCGGAGGAGGAGGTAGAGGTTGGAAGGGTCGGCCGTGTCCGACGGAGTGTTTGAAGTCTCGGCAGTTTCGAAGAGTGTGGCGCATGTCCTTGTGGTACGGGCACTGGGCGTCGAGGATGTCATCCAACGTACGTTCGCCTCCACGAGGTCCTCCTCGAGCGCGAGAGGCAGGTGGTCCGGCAGCGTGCACTTCTTCGCGTGGCCTCTTCTCCCACCGCTTGTCAGGTTGCTGGTTCGTGTCGCGTCGTGGTGCTGCCGGTGCGGACTTTGCTCCTCCGATGAGGTCCTGGGCTCGCTCGTCGGCGGTGATGTAGAGGTCGGCTTCCCGGAACAGCTCCTCGGAGGTAGTCGGCGCCTTCTGTAGTATGGCTCGGACGAAAGCCGAATCATTGGATCCTCGGTAGAAGTCCTCGATCACGGCCGCCTCCGTGACATCGGGGATACGATTTCTCATGGTTTGAAACCTCTTGAGGTACGACCGGAGAGTTTCGTCCCCCCAGCGCTTGATAGATTTGAGGTCCCACGGTTGCGCCGGCTTGTCGGAGAGGGACTGGAAGTTGGCGGTGAAGCGTCGACTGAAGTCTCCCCAGACGTCGATGCAGTGTCGGGGTAGATGTCGCAGCCATTGCAGCGCGTCTTGCCCAAGGACAATGGGTAGGTACGCGGTCATCACGTCTTCAGACGCCCCGGCAGCTCGAGCAGCGGTTGTGTAGACGGCTAGCCAACCCCATGGATCCTGCTTAGGTTCATATTTGTCAACATTGGATACCTTGAAGTTGGGAGGCCATTGGATGGCCCTAAGGCGCGGAGTAAGGGCGGACACTCCGCACGTGTCCTCCTGTCGTCGGGGCCGATGTCTGTCCCGGGGAGGGGAGTTGTGATTGTGATTCCTCGACCGTCCCCGGGTGGTTCCGCCAGTTGAAGCCGTTGCCGACTCAGTCCTGGTAGCTTGGCTCTGAGTCGGGATGCCATGATCCCTGTCATACTCCTCTCGACGACGAATCTCGTTCTCATGCCGTCGTTCTCGCGAAGCATTGATGGAGCTCCGCGCATCTCGGCGACTGTTGATGGTGTGTCGTAGATCGTTCGGCGGGTGGGCAAGTGGTAGAAGATGGTTGGCCGCCTGGGTTAACAGTCGTCGGTAGCCGTCGGCGTCAGGAGTCCGAGGAAGTCCTTCAGCTATCCGAGCCAGCACCCCTCCGACTTCACTCGGCGTGTTCATGGCTCGGGCGAAGTCGGGGTTCAGGTTGCGCCCGAAGAATGGATTTTCTCGACGTTGCCTTGCATCCTGCTCAGCCTGTTCCTGAGCTCGTCAGCGATCACGTCGTCGGGAGTTCCTTCGCTCTCTGAAGACGCGTTCTTCCGGGTTTTCTCCTACCTCCGAGACCTCGTCTCGCGAGACAGGTTGTTCTGGATTCTGCTCTCCGACGGCGTGATGTCGTCGAACGTTCCTGCGCCGGTTCCTCCGTCGTCGGGACTCTCGTTGAGGCGGTTCCTCTCCGGGTACGGTCGGCTCGTCGTCGGAGATGGCGGGCGATTCCGCTCTTCCGATGAAGAAAATGTCGGGGTAGAACGGTGCTGCCGTCGTGGTGATCTTCTTTCGAAGAGTCGGAGGTTGCGCTTCTCCGGTATTTTCGGAGTTTGTTGGGGAAGATTCCTTTTCCGGCGGATCCGCGATACGGTGCAGAATTCCTTCTTCGTCTGCTACGAATGAGATTGTTCCGAAGCAGAACACAGATCCGGGGCGTAGGGTGATCTTGCTGTAGAAGGAGATGGCCATTGAGCTAGCTTGGATTGTCGACGCACCCCCTACCTGGCGCGCCAGCTGTCGGTGTTTTGGGTCCGACCGCACACCCGGGGTTGCCCCTCAAGGTGTTTTAGGAGTAGGAAGGCGTCAACAACTGTAGCAAAATGGTTCGTGCCGATCGCACGAGGGACGGTGGACAAGATTTACAGGTTCGGGCCGCTTAGTGACGCGTAACACCCTACGTCCTGAGGAGTATGCTTGGTGGATATGATTACAAGAGGGTTCTCTGATCGAGAATACAGAGAGTTTGTGTAAGTGGCTACGTAATGGGTCGATCCTTCTGAAGGGGTGCCCCCTAGGCCTTATATACTCGACCGTGGGGCAATACACGTGGATAAGATAGTAACGAGTAGCTAAAAGATAGTGAACATCTTGTGATTATCCCTACGTAACCCTCGCCGACTTATCCTCGCATGGCTTCGTTGCATGGAGGCTCCCGCGCGGGAAAGTTGGATCTCTGTTGCAGCCACTCGCTCGACGCTATGGGCCGTCCGGGTTTGCACCAATCCGGCCTTACGTCGCTCTGCCTTGCTGGTTTTTCCCCCCAGGCCCACGAAAGAATAGCCTTACGATTTATTGGGCCCTCGGGCCTTTCGTGAGGTCCTTTATTCTTTCAGTGGACCCGGGGGATATCTATCCCCCACAAACTCGTTCAAATTTTTGCACATCATCCACAATGAGTAGCACTAATAATCCCACCAATCAGATTTGTAAAACTATTTCTCAATTCTAGATCAGAGAGGAAATCCGAATAATCCCAAATTTGAAGAAATTTGATGAAATTCATGAGATTATGAAATACCGGGATGAAGACATGTTTGTTGAACTTTCCACAAGCTTTCGGACTATCCGTGCGCAACTTATCTTCTCTGTCCGCGTACAATCGACGAAAGTGACCTTTTTGGCGAGTGGAGAGCGTGAGAGGAGAGGCAATGAGTAGAATATGACAAGTTGACTGCCTCTGCCCGTCATATCTGCCTGTCGCGGACGGTCCGCGCAGGGGCGGCGGACGGTCCGTGCAGGGGCGGCGGACGGTCCGCGCCCTAATAACTTCAGACGGTCTGTGCTACTGACCGGACTGTCCAGATCCTGATACTGCGGATGGTCCGCGGTCCATTGGCGGACGGTTCGTGGCCTGATACTCAATTTTTCAAATTCTGTCCACTTTCTGATTTTGAATTTCAAATCTGATTTGATGCTTGTTGGGGACTTGTTCTCAAATGCTTCGAGTTAAGAACAAGGCAACATAAAACGTGTTAAATGTAAAAGTCCTTCGTCCTTCGAAACATTATTTCCCTTCGGGATATAATGAGTTTCGGACGAAGGTGGCGAAGGACATACCTTCGTAAGCACAAGAGATAATGATGAAGCATTTATATAGGGTATGAGGTTTAATACGAATACGAATATTATTATAAGATCATTTCTATTTTATTAACATGGAAGAATAGAAATGATTTTAGATTACAAATGTACCTTCGACTTGAAGGAAGACAGAAGTACAAGTATGACGCAAAAGTCAATGCCAAGTCCGCGTGAACAGTACGGGAATACTGTTCATCTATTTATAGGCACGGGACGCAGCCCATGTAAAATTACATCCATGCCCTTACATTTGCTAATAACTCTGTAATAACCCGTTGGGGTCTGAATAGCCTTTTCATCTTTAAGTCGGTTTCCTTTTCCGCTATCTCACCGAAGCTCTCCTGCGTACAGCTTCGGCTCCGCGCCATCCTTCGTATTCCTTTTGTGCTTCTTCACACCGTGGTTTTAACCCAAGTCTGAAGATACCTGTTCACGCATTATACTCCAGAAACTTTGTTAAATCATGTTTTTGAGGACCTTCGGAAGTCGAAGGCCCCCAACAGTAGCCCCTCGCAATATTAATTTGTTAGAATGATAAATTCAGATTGCGATATGGACGAAGGCCCTAAGCCGAAGGTCCGAAAAAACACCTTCCCTTTGCTAGAATAGCAACAGACACTAACAAACGGGACCTTCCGATTTTCAACGCACTGGGTGTATAAATAAGGGCGCACCACGAGTTTATTTAGTACGCTTTCTTGCCAACTGCTCTTGCTCACTCACCTTTTAGCCCGCGCAACAAAACTTGCTTGGCCTTTTTGAATTTTTAAGCTTCGACTTTGAGAGTACTTTCCCAATGCTTGCGAAGATGTCTGGAGATAAGAAAGTTGCTGCTGATCTGAAGCTAAGCCTTTCTGAGGAAATGCACCTCGGCTTTCTTGAATCAATGGCGAAGACCAATACAGAGAAGATTACCAAAGAGATTTTGGAAGGTTTATCTGAAGATACTGGTGATAGCGACAGTTATGATGTAGAAAGTGGCGGGGAAGAGTCCGAAGATCGACCATGGCGACCAAGCCACACGGTTTTCGGAAAGTCAGCTATTAGGCAAAGTCATCTTGACAATATGAGGGGGAGATATTTTCGAGATGTGTCTATTGTGAGGGCTGATGATGGAGAGAAAACTTCTCCTACTCCCGAGGAAAATGAGGTCGTGATTTTTCGAAGCTTCTTCAAGGCTGGACTTCGGTTCCCCCTGAGCAGCTTTGTTGTTGAAGTTCTGAAAACATTCCAAATCTATCTCCACCAGATTACCCCCGAAGCCATTGTAAGAATGGGAATCTTTGTCTGGGCTGTGAGAAGCCAAGGTTTGGAACCAAATGCTAAAAGCTTTTGTAATATTCATGAGCTAGTATATGAGACGAAACCCTGGGGGAAAGAACAATATCACAACAACTTTGGTTGCTACAGCTTCGGCGCCCGCTCCGGGTCAAGCTGTCCAGTGCCAGCCTTTCGAAAGAGGTGGCCCAGTGACTGGATGACAGAATGGTTCTATGTGAAGAATGACTTGATAACACGGGAGGATATTAAAGGTATCATTATGCGCCCTATCTAGCAACGCTTCGGCCTCCGAAAGCCGAAGGTGGAAATGGATGAAGCAGCCGAAGAATGCCAGAGAGCCTTCGGCGTGATTTGCTCTTTTATTGGGACAAGGGATTTGGTCCAAGAGCATATTGCCTTCAGAGTTTGGCCACTTGCAGAAAAGTGGGAAATGCCGAAGGAGACCGTCAAGGAACCTGACGAAGGCGGGCTAGTTAGACTAAAATACACATTCAAATACGGAGATAAGTTTGTTGAACCAGATGATGACTGGTTAAAAAGTATTGAGGCCGTAAGTGACGAATTGCTTGGGGTATACTCGAAGGCCGAAGATACTGCATTATCAGCGGCCTTCGGAGGCCGAAAGAAGAAGAGACTTAACCGAGTATTTGATGCAATTGGGTTTGTCTACCCTGACTACCATTACCCAGTGCGAGGCCAAAAAAGGGAAAATACTTCTCCTATAAAGGAAATTGCTTCCGGTGCTGCCAGCGCCGAAGAGTAAAAAGGTAAAGGTGCTAACACACCGGCCACGTTACATTGAACCGGCCACAGTGCCTGAGTTTATTGGCGAGGCCTCTTCAGCCACCGAAGGTAGAAAACCATCTCCAGTGACGAGAATCGAAGAAATGGCCGAAGTGCCAACGATAGAGACAGCAGAAGAACCGAAAACTGAAGAAACAAAAATATTGGAAATTTTAAGTCCTTCAGCAAAAATTGAGACAGCAAAAAACCAAAGGGGCCCAGCGGTGACCCCGAAAAGAAAAAGAATGGTTAATGTGCTAGATGTTTTAGAGACAATCAAGTCTTCAAGCACAACTCCAAAGAAAATTGTTGAAACTTCCGAAGTGCACACTGAAGTTTTTGTTGTCGAAGCTCCAAGGCAACAATCTGAGACGGAAGCTGGGCCTTCAGAGCCCACCAAGGTAAAATCCTTGGAAGCCAAAGAAGCAAAAATGATAGAGCCAATTTTAGTTGAAGAAACTGTCATTGCTGCCCCCGAAGCATCCTCCAAAGCCCTCGATTATATTGTTCGACATGCATCGGGAAAAAGATTATCTGAAGAAGAGGTTTTTGAAGCCAATCACTATGCCCAAGAACTGAGGTATCCAAAAGGGGCCATAGTATTCAATGGCACAGACGAAGATGACTTCTTATATTGTCTCCCAGATAACAAGGAATTACCCGTATGCCGGGAGATGGCTAGAAGCATGGGGTTCCCAAAGCTTGAGGCCGGCCTCTGCGCTATGACGAAGGACGATCTTGCAGATAGCCTTGCATACAATAGTCTGAAGGTACAAAAATTGTGAACTTTGAAGCTTATGAATTTTGCATGTCTTTTGTTCTTATGTAAATCCATTCATTCTCTTGAATAGGGCTTAATACTCAGCAATGCCTTAAGGGCACAAAAGAATGCCGAAGATGAGAGTTGCACTATTGCTCTCAGTAACCTTCGAACAGAGCTTATCAAGCTAAAAAACGAAGCCTTGGAAAAGGACAAAATCCTACTTACATTGGTGGATAAGATAAAGGAAGACGAAGCTACTTCTAAAACTCAGGCCGAAGCTCAGAAGCGCGAAATTGAAGATCTTCGGAAACAATTAGCCCGAGCTAAAGAAGAACGCATACTTGAAGAAACGAAGCAAGAACTTAGTGATCAATGGGCAAATCATTTAGAAGGAACCGTTGAAGAGCTTCGTTCATCCAAGAAAAGATGCTATGAGAAATCTATGGAATGCGTTAAGAAAATAAAAGCTAGCTTCGCCAGCGTTGGCGCGTTCTCGAGCGGGGAAAACTTCACAAGGGGCAACCCCGAAGGTCCAATCGAATGGATTAATCACGAAGCTGAGGCCTTTGAGGAAATTTTGAATAGCCGTGGAGACATATGCGCTTTCTCGGGTGCCAGGGGGATTGCTACTATTTTGGAGAGGAAAGGATGCGAGCATGTAAAATTTTTAGCACAATCCGAAATTGCCTTATCCTCCGAAGATATAAAAGACCCCTCGGCCGAAGCTAGCATGGTTGGTGGAAAATTTTTCACCGACATCTGGGATAATGGTGGCCGGGAAATGGCCCAAGAGATTATTCAAAAAAGTGAAAAAGGCATCCATGATGCTAGAAAAGTAGCAGAGGCTGCTGAGAAAAGCGCAGGGCCCGAAGGGCAAATAGGTATTAACTAGTGGTTTTTGTCTCTTTGTTGTAATTTTTCGATTTCAAATTTGATGACGGTTTGTAATAGTAATAAGTCCATATCTACTCTTCCCTCAGAACCTGCTGAATCATCTGTGGGCCCCCACACGAAGGGGGATGACGAAATTAGACAAATGGCCGAAGCCATCATGGATAAAGTTGTTGAACAAGTGAACAACTACTAAATGAAGCTGCAGAAGTAGTACTTAGGGAAGACTAGATGCTATTGTAAAAACATTTGCAATATAATTTGTGTAATATTTTGTAACTTTACATGTAATATACGAGCTTTTTATGGTTGAGTTCTTTACGATGCATGAAATCTTACATACATACCGTTTTTGAGCCTTCGGCGAAAAAACACCTTCCCTTCTTTTCATGCTTCGTGAAGAAAACCGTTTATATATCTCAACAATTTCCGCATTGCTTTGATGGAGAATACCCGAGCTTCGTAAAGTTATTCTCCGAAGCTATAAAAGTCTTATGTTACCTTTCCGATGAAGCTACACTTTTTTAGAGCGTTCTCCGAAGATCAATATCGTATCCCCTTCTTGTGCCATATGCAATATGATGCATGATGCTTATGTTATGCGAAATGATGTGATGATGTCATGTTATGCATAATGATATTTGTGCCGAAGATACACACACATCCTGGCAATAGAACACACAATCTTTTTGTATCAGCGCTGACTTTTCACTGTAAGCCTCCCTTAGGAGCTTCTTCGCCTTTTACTTCAGCGGAATCAGCGTTTATTTTTCGATGTAAGCCTCCCTTAGAAGCTTCTTCGCCTTTTACTTTTAGCGGTATTCGCGTTGACTTTTCGCGCTTCGCCCTTTACTTAGGCGGTATCAGCGTTTATTTTTCGTTGTATGCTCTGCATTCCCTTAGGAACGACTTTTGAGCAGAAAACTTACGCTGCGCTCCCTTAGGAACGACTTTTGTAGTTTCGGCAAACTTACACTGCGTTCCTTAGAACGACTTTTTTGTTGCTTTGAAAAATTCACACTGCGTGCCTTTTAAATAAATTTTTGATGATTCGAAGGTCCTCCTTGCTACCGCAAATTTTTGTGCTTGGGCGACTTAAGCCTGTTGAGAAAACATATTTTCCTTGTGGTAAAAAGGGAAACTATTACAAAAGATTGAAAATAGCAAAAAGCACTCTAGTCTCCTATAAGTGTTCCTTGTTAAAAAGAAAATAATACTGAATGCAAAAGACTGCTATCAAGGTAGGATATTTGTTAGTAAATGTGCTTCGACTCTGGCACAGTGCTATTGACTGTGCGAGCTTCGGACTCTTCTCTGAAGTCCCTTTGGTGTTGGATATGCTGACTCCCTTCTGGCTGTTGGCCTCGTTGCAACGGTGGTGGGGGTGGAAGCTATTGCCAAGATGCCTGGGGTTGACTTGCCGAAGCAACAAAAGCTGCAGGGTGGTTGCCTACATATTCTGGAATGTAGGGCGAATGATACGAAGCAGTGTGCATGATTTGCTTCGGCTGACTCTGTTGTGCTGCAGCTTCTGCTATCTCCTTTTGCTTCTGGATGGTAACATGGCACATCCTGGTGGTATGGCCCTTGTCCTCACCACAGAATAGACAATAAATTTTTCTTGGCTGATCCCCGAATCTTCCTCCGAAGCCCCTGGCACCTCTGCCCCTTGGAGCTGGCGGCCGGAAAGAGCTTTGTTGTTGCCCCGAAGCCTGCTGCTGTTGTCCCGAAGCCTGCGAAGAGTACTGTGGCCTTTGCTGTTGGCTCCCTCTATCATCAGTCTGAGTAGAGTTGTGAATTGACCTGACGTGCCTCGGATGAAATCTTCCTCCGAAGCCCCTGGTCATCTCAGAGAACCTGTATGCTTCTTCCCTTCTTTGGCGGAAGTCATTGTCAGCTCGGATGTACTCGTCCATCTTCTGGAACAGCTTCTCCAAAGTTTGAGGAGGCTTCCTGGCAAAGTATTGAGCTAAAGGTCCCGGCCGAAGTCCCTTAATCATGGCCTCAATGACGATTTCATTGGGCACTGTCGGTGCCTGTGCCCTCAGACGTAGAAACCTTCGGACATATGCCTGAAGGTATTCTTCGTGATCCTGGGTGCACTGGAATAAAGCTTGAGCCGTGACTGGCTTCGTCTGAAAGCCTTGAAAGCTGGTTATCAACATATCCTTCAGCTTTTGCCATGATGTAATTGTCCCTGGCCTAAGAGAGGAGTACCAGGTTTGGGCAACACTCCTGACAACCATGACGAAAGACTTTGCCATGACTGCAGTATTGCCACCATACGAAGATATTGTTGCTTCGTAGCTCATCAAAAACTGCTTCAGATCTGAGTGGCCGTCATACATGGGAAGCTGGGGTGGCTTGTAGGACGGAGGCCAAGGTGTAGCCTGCAGCTCAGCTGACAGAGGAGAAGCATCATCAAAAGCAAAATTTCCATGATGGAGATTCTCATACCAGTCATCTTCGTTGAAGAAACCCTCCTGATGAAGCTCTTTGTGCTGGGGCCTTCGGTTTTGCTCATCTTGGGTAAGATGGCGAACTTCTTCGGAGGCTTCGTCTATCTGTCTTTGCAGTTCAGCTAGCCTAGCCATCTTTTCCTTCTTCCTTTGCACCTGCTGATGAAGCATCTCCATATCCCTGATTTCTTGATCTAGCTCGTCCTCCTGAGGCGTCAGACTGGCAACCTTCCTCTTCTGGCTTCGGGCCTCCCGAAGAGAGAGGGTTTCCTGATTGGGGTCCAGTGGTTGCAGAGCCGCAGCCCCTATTGCTGAAGCTTTCTTCGGTGCCATGACAAAGGTCCTTGACTTGCCGAAGGTGTTCGAAACTCAAAAAGTGGAAGTGAGTTCACCGGAGGTGGGCGCCAATGTTGGGGACTTGTTCTCAAATGCTTCGAGTTAAGAACAAGGCAACATAAAAAGTGTTAAATGTAAAAGTCCTTCGTCCTTCGAAACATTATTTCCCTTCGGGATATAATGAGTTTCGGACGAAGGTGGCGAAGGACATACCTTCGTAAGCACAAGAGATAATGATGAAGCATTTATATAGGGTATGAGGTTTAATACGAATACGAATATTATTATAAGATCATTTCTATTTTATTAACATGGAAGAATAGAAATGATTTTAGATTACAAATGTACCTTCGACTTGAAGGAAGACAGAAGTACAAGTATGACGCAAAAGTCAATGCCAAGTCCGCGTGAACAGTACGGGAATACTGTTCATCTATTTATAGGCACAGGACGCAGCCCATGTAAAATTACATCCATGCCCTTACATTTGCTAATAACTCTGTAATAACCCGCCGGGGTTTGAATAGCCTTTTCATCTTTAAGTCGGTTTCCTTTTCCGCTATCTCGCCGAAGCTCTCCTGCGTACAGCTTCGGCTCCGCGCCATCCTTCGTATTCCTTTTGTGCTTCTTCACACCGTGGTTTTAACCCAAGTCCGAAGATACCTGTTCACGCATTATACTCCAGAAACTTTGTTAAACCATGTTTTGAGGACCTTCGGAAGCCGAAGGCCCCCAACAATGCTCATATATGGACATTTCGACCAATCAAAGGGTTAGTATGCATGCATATACACCTTATGTATTTGAGGAATGCAAATTTTCATATCAAACTACTTAGATCAATCTAAAATGAAAAATTCATCAAAAATACCCAATAAATAGCGTAGAGAGCATATTTAGAGCCGAAATGCAATACTACACATATGCGATCAACTTCAAGCCACATTTGAGAGATCGATCACATTCATTTCACTTCTTAGAGTACAAAATCTCATTTCATCCAATGGCTTTGTAAAACTATTGGCTAATTGATCATCCGTACCAATAGAATATATAGAGATATCTCCCTTTCCAACATGATCCCTTAAGAAGTGATGTCGTATATCAATATGCTTAGTTCTTGAGTGTTGGACCGGATTTGTAGCCAATTTTACCGCACTCTCATTATCACACATGAGAGGCACATTCTTGAAAATACTCCCATAATCCAATAGAGTTTGTTTCATCCATAATAGTTGAGCACAACAATTTCTGGCCGATATATATTCCACCTCGGCGGTAGAGAGAGCAACGGAATTTTGCTTTTTAGAAGACCATGAAACAAGAGATCTACCAAGAAATTGACAACAACCAGAGGTGCTTTTTCTATCAACTTTGCACCCCGCATAGTCCGAATCCGAATATCCAGTTAATTCAAATTGAGCACCTTTGTGATACCATAGACCAATATTGGGATTATACTTCAAATATCTTAGAATTCTTTTTGCGGCCTTCAAGTGAATCTCTCTAGGTGAAGCTTGAAATCGAGCACACATGCAAACACTAAACATAACATTGGGCCTAGATGCGGTAATATAAAGTAAACTACCAATTATTGAGCGATAAAGTTTTTGATCAACCATAGTACCTCCTTCATCTAAGTCTAGATGACCATTTGTTGCCATAGGAGTCTTGATAGGCTTTGCATTTTCTAAGCCAAACTTCTTGAGCATGTCTTTCAAATATTTTGATTGACTTATAAAAATTTCATCTTTCAATTGTTTGATTTGAAGACCAAGAAAGAAGCTCAATTCTCCTATCATAGACATTACAAATTCTTTTGACATCATTTTCCAAATTCCTCGCAAAACAATTCATTAGTAGATCCAAAAATAATATCATCAACATAAATTTGACAAACAAATAAGTCTTTGCCAATTCTTTTAGTGAATAGGTGTAATACCCAAAAATGTAAATAGTGAAAATAGAGGAGAGCCCAATATTTTGTGATCTATACTTATCATCACATATGAATATCATATTTAAAACAAATAATTAATAAATAATATGCCACTAAATTATGCATCATGCTGAAATTTTATTTTGTGTGCATTCTGTGACAATATAAGAGTATTATAAAAAAATATATTAATACCAAAATTTGGGAATTTAACCCTAGTTTGCAAATTAGAGGTTAGAGAAGAGAAGGAAAATGTTATACAAAAAAAAATAATACATAAATAGATATAAAAATTATTGGACCTTTTGTATTATTAGGTTCAATGTGTACATTTAAAATGAATATAATCTTACAATTTGAATTGAATTCAAATTTGAATTATAAAAACAAAGAGGAAAGTAAATTCAGAAAAAGGAAAATAAAAAGGAAATGATGAAAAACGTGCATGGGCCCAAATCACCTCTTTGGCCCACTTCACTTCCTTCCCCGCACGGCCCACCTCCCGTTTTTCTCTGCACACTGGCACGCGGGCCCGGGGGGGGGCAGCCACCGTGTTTGCGGCGTTCACGTGCGTGCCTGGTTGACCTCTCACTGCTCATGGGACCCACACGGCGGAAGCCTCTCTCACCTATACCGAGCGGCGAGGTTCTCGGGTATGCTTGCGACGAACCCGGCCGAGATCACCGGCCGCATCCCTATCCTTCCGGTCCAGCCTACGGGTATAAGTTGGACCCGCAGTCGCCCCTTCCCTTCAACCAGTTGTCGCAAGCCGCGCTGCGGGAGCTACTTCGCCATGGCGCAGGGAGATCGCAAGCCGCCACCACCGATTGGAGATTTCGCCGTTGATTCTACCTCTGCTCGGGGGAATAAAAGGCCACTAAGAGTACCTGCGCATGTCCGAAGACGTTCCAGGCAAGAAGATCCTCCGGTGGCATGTGAATTGCTCACCGGAGTTTGGCGGGTGTGGCAGATCCGCACCGCTGCGTGGCCGACCCTTGCGCCGTCGTAGTCTGCTGGTGAGAACCGCCTCCACTGATTCGCCATTAACTTAGCTTCGATTAGCACCTAGCAGACTCTACAATCGAACACCAGGGGTCTGGAGCACTGGCTCCGGCGGGTGCGCTGCTGGGCTGGAAACGCGCCGCCGCCTGGCTATGGCGTGAGGAAGAAAGCGCCTGGGACGTTAGATCCTATATGGACGGCTGAAAATAGAAGCTGGGTACCCCTTCGCCATTTTAAGTCCGAGCCATTAGATTTTAATCGTGTGGCTCGCGGTAGATTGGATCGTGGGCATTCGTGGGCCGTGGATCTCTGATCGTACGGTTTACGTTGCATACCGGTTTATAAAACGCCCAGATCTAATCTACACCATCGGATCTAATCTGGGCGGTCCGCGTTCACCCGTACCCCTTCGGCCGGGTATTTTCTTAAAGAGACCCTCCACTTCAAACTATTCAACCCGCCGTCCAAGTTCCCTATTGACTGAGTCTCGGATCTTTTACGCCATAGCCCCTGTGCTTCTGTTTAATTGAGGCCCGGTCCAGAGAGTTATAAAATCAGGAAAATGAATTAGAAAATAAGTTTTTAATATAAAAATAATTCCTAGAATTTATATAATTCATAGAAATTGCATATGAACTCCAAATTAATCCATTCCACTTCCTATAATTTTGTAATATTATTGTTTATCAATTAGTGCCACTAGTTTTACATAAAAGTCACATTAAAATTGTTATCTTGACTAATCTTGTAATAAGCACATATAATCTTTGGAAATTCATAACTTGAATTCTACAACTCCAAAATTAATAATTCTTTTTCCTGTGATCTTATTTTAATATGTAGATTATTAATATGTATTTTGCATATATGTTTGGTGTAATGATTTTGCCTATACAATGTTTGTTTGTATTGCTACGACTAGTGCGAGGTCACGAGTCATCTGAAGATCATCCTGGTACCTGGAATCTCAAGGCCCAGGCAAGTTGTGCCCTTGATCACTTCTTTTTACCCAGCCATGTTCTGATTAATCATAATGATCTGCATAGGTTAATTTTGATGGGACCCAATAGGTTACCCTAGTTTGTCTATCTTTATACCTTGTTTACCACTGAACTTTCTGGGTAGTACTTGCTAGTGCTATATGTGGTTTTGGGTATGGAGATACATTATTCATGATTACACCTTTTTGTTATCAGTTGTTATTTAATGTTCATGTTAAGATCATTATGTTAATTGGAACATGGAGAACCACCCGGGAAAACAGTGCTACCACCAGGGTGGAATGGGACGCCCTTGGCTGATTAATTAGGAAAGCTAGTGGAAGACTACCTTACCCGAAAGGGGCAAGGGCAGTAAGGGAGAGGTCAGTGTAGGGAGGCCCTCGGGAGGATTTTGCTGCGATGGCGGTCCTGCAAGGGATTCCTGCACTGGATCTTCCTATAAACTGTAGCGGGTTTTCGGAAGCTAGTGGAACTTTGTAAAGGCCTCGTAGTGGATCCCTAGCCATTCACCTCGGAAGTGTCTAAGGGCTTTGCAAACCCTGGCGACATGGGATACACGACTTGTGGGTAAAGATGCGCAACCTCTGCAGAGTGTAAAACTGGTATACTAGCCGTGCTCACGGTCAAGAGCAGCTCGGACACTCACATGATTAAATTATGGAACTTAAACTCAATTTGTCATATGCATTGCATCGCAGGTGAAGTTGTTACTCTTGTTCTATTACTTAATTGGGTTTGGTATTTACTTATACTTAGTAACTGCTAATAAAATTTTGACCAACTTTAAAAGCAATGCTCAGCTCTAACCATCTTCTTTGGTAAGCCTTACACTTCACGTGAGCTCCCACCTTTGGCGAGTTCATGCACATTATTCCCCACAACTTGTTGAGCGATGAACGTATGTGAGCTCACTCTTGCTGTCTCACATACACCACAGGTCAAGACCAGGTACTGCAGGATGATGCTCATGAAGGATGCTGCGATGAGTTCGTGAGAGGTCTAGGCCGTCGTCTCCCAGTCAACTTTGGGTTGCTGGACCGTTGTCTCCTTATAATGTAATTATATATTTTGTATAGAACTCCTATTATAAATAAAGTTGTGACATTCGATCCTGTGCCACTATACATCATATGTTTGAGACTTGGTCCCAGCATACCTGGTGTTTATGTTAACCCCGGGTTTTGGACCCCTAAAATCCGGGTGTTACAGAAGTGGTATCAGAGGAATGTTGACTGTAGGACGAAACCTAGATAGAACTGGACAACCATTGTCTACTTACCTTTGCTACTCTGATTCTTTCTAAACTTTTCTTAATCTTTTCTCATCTATTTCCGCTTTACTCTGATTATTCTTACCTTTTCATTCTAAAGACAAACTTGGATTTCACACTTTGAAATTATGTGCCTAAAGTGACCTTTAGGAATAGGAGACCTAATCTTAGGAGCAAAAGCAAAACTATTTTTGTAGATATTGGTATGCTTGAATGTTTGTTCTTATGATACTCGTCTGATTTGGATCTTTGATTGAGTGTGATGGGTTGTGGAGTAATGTCCACAATTGCATCTGTATATACACATAGGTATAAAAATATATTTATAAAAATACCTAGACAACCTAGGTTGTCCCCATTGGAACATATCTAGCTTAAGAGATTTATCTTATCATAAAAGCTCTCATTCTAACCAATTCATCTTATCTTAAAAGATTCTCCCTTATCTTAATAGATCCATCTCGTCTTAAAAGATATTCATCTTATCTCAAAAGATTTTATCATATCCTAATAGATCTAACTAATCTATCTGAAAAAAAAATTCTATCTTATTCTTAGAGACCCCTCTTGTTCTAATAAGCATACAGATCCCCACCACCTTGCTTAACTCATAATAGAGGAACAAACATGATCTATTCTAAAATAAATTAAGTAGATCTTATCTAGTATAATATAATGGACAAACATGGTTGATAATACTGGGAAAATAGATTGGACCCTACTTCTATAAGCATGTTTTAACCTAAACTGGTACCCTAGAATAACTAGACCACATACAACTACCTAACCATATGCAACTACCTCAACCACTCGATGGTTGCATAACCTATCTGTTCTAACCTAACAGAGATTCTGACCTACCTACACCATGTAATCTATCATATCTCAAAGGATTCTAACATATCTTAATAATACATATTCTACCCTGTTGGACCTATCTAACCTAAACTAGTCTAATCTAGATCATATCTAACCTAATATGTTCTAATCTAGTGTGAGTTACTTAATGCTAGTACAAGGATTAAGCCATACTCTTAAGTCACTTAAGCCTAAGTTAGTGTCATAGATCAACTCAACCATACACTCCCAATAAATTGCACAATCCATTTATGTGAACCTATTGATTAAAAAAAATGTCCTACTCATAGACCCAACTATCGTAACTATATCTCCCTAGCTCAAATGAAGACACCAAGATTGGAGACCGAAGAAGATCAACCTCATTAAGAAAGGACAAACACCGACTCAAGTCTTCAAGGATCAAGCGGGATCACCAGATGAGTCAAAAGCCACAATCTAGGATGGAATATTTTCTTACCCTACACTTTCTTAACCAAACCTATATATATGCTCTAAAGACATCTTCTATCCTACATAATAAAGTGGACATACCTATATATACCCATGCTCTCCTAATCACTTACTAATAATAAAAAGAGAGACTCTTGATTTTGAACTAATTAGAAACTAAAAGCTAAATTTCAAATCACTCTTCCTATATCCTCTTTCTTATAAATCTCGAGGACGAGATTTCTTTTAAGGGGGGTAGGATTTGTAATACCCAAAAATGTAAATAGTGAAAATAGAGGAGAGCCCAATATTTTGTGATCTATACTTATCATCACATATGAATATCATATTTAAAACAAATAATTAATAAATAATATGCCACTAAATTATGCATCATGCTGAAATTTTATTTTGTGTGCATTCTGTGACAATATAAGAGTATTATAAAAAAAATATATTAATACCAAAATTTGGGAATTTAACCCTAGTTTGCAAATTAGAGGTTAGAGAAGAGAAGGAAAATGTTATACAAAAAAAAATAATACATAAATAGATATAAAAATTATTGGACCTTTTGTATTATTAGGTTCAATGTGTACATTTAAAATGAATATAATCTTACAATTTGAATTGAATTCAAATTTGAATTATAAAAACAAAGAGGAAAGTAAATTCAGAAAAAGGAAAATAAAAAGGAAATGATGAAAAACGTGCATGGGCCCAAATCACCTCTTTGGCCCACTTCACTTCCTTCCCCGCACGGCCCACCTCCCGTTTTTCTCTGCACACTGGCACGCGGGCCCGGTGGGGGGGCAGCCACCGTGTTTGCGGCGTTCACGTGCGTGCCTGGTTGACCTCTCACTGCTCATGGGACCCACACGGCGGAAGCCTCTCTCACCTATACCGAGCGGCGAGGTTCTCGGGTATGCTTGCGACGAACCCGGCCGAGATCACCGGCCGCATCCCTATCCTTCCGGTCCAGCCTACGGGTATAAGTTGGACCCGCAGTCGCCCCTTCCCTTCAACCAGTTGTCGCAAGCCGCGCTGCGGGAGCTACTTCGCCATGGCGCAGGGAGATCGCAAGCCGCCACCACCGATTGGAGATTTCGCCGTTGATTCTACCTCTGCTCGGGGGAATAAAAGGCCACTAAGAGTACCTGCGCATGTCCGAAGACGTTCCAGGCAAGAAGATCCTCCGGTGGCATGTGAATTGCTCACCGGAGTTTGGCGGGTGTGGCAGATCCGCACCGCTGCGTGGCCGACCCTTGCGCCGTCGTAGTCTGCTGGTGAGAACCGCCTCCACTGATTCGCCATTAACTTAGCTTCGATTAGCACCTAGCAGACTCTACAATCGAACACCAGGGGTCTGGAGCACTGGCTCCGGCGGGTGCGCTGCTGGGCTGGAAACGCGCCGCCGCCTGGCTATGGCGTGAGGAAGAAAGCGCCTGGGACGTTAGATCCTATATGGACGGCTGAAAATAGAAGCTGGGTACCCCTTCGCCATTTTAAGTCCGAGCCATTAGATTTTAATCGTGTGGCTCGCGGTAGATTGGATCGTGGGCATTCGTGGGCCGTGGATCTCTGATCGTACGGTTTACGTTGCATACCGGTTTATAAAACGCCCAGATCTAATCTACACCATCGGATCTAATCTGGGCGGTCCGCGTTCACCCGTACCCCTTCGGCCGGGTATTTTCTTAAAGAGACCCTCCACTTCAAACTATTCAACCCGCCGTCCAAGTTCCCTATTGACTGAGTCTCGGATCTTTTACGCCATAGCCCCTGTGCTTCTGTTTAATTGAGGCCCGGTCCAGAGAGTTATAAAATCAGGAAAATGAATTAGAAAATAAGTTTTTAATATAAAAATAATTCCTAGAATTTATATAATTCATAGAAATTGCATATGAACTCCAAATTAATCCATTCCACTTCCTATAATTTTGTAATATTATTGTTTATCAATTAGTGCCACTAGTTTTACATAAAAGTCACATTAAAATTGTTATCTTGACTAATCTTGTAATAAGCACATATAATCTTTGGAAATTCATAACTTGAATTCTACAACTCCAAAATTAATAATTCTTTTTCCTGTGATCTTATTTTAATATGTAGATTATTAATATGTATTTTGCATATATGTTTGGTGTAATGATTTTGCCTATACAATGTTTGTTTGTATTGCTACGACTAGTGCGAGGTCACGAGTCATCTGAAGATCATCCTGGTACCTGGAATCTCAAGGCCCAGGCAAGTTGTGCCCTTGATCACTTCTTTTTACCCAGCCATGTTCTGATTAATCATAATGATCTGCATAGGTTAATTTTGATGGGACCCAATAGGTTACCCTAGTTTGTCTATCTTTATACCTTGTTTACCACTGAACTTTCTGGGTAGTACTTGCTAGTGCTATATGTGGTTTTGGGTATGGAGATACATTATTCATGATTACACCTTTTTGTTATCAGTTGTTATTTAATGTTCATGTTAAGATCATTATGTTAATTGGAACATGGAGAACCACCCGGGAAAACAGTGCTACCACCAGGGTGGAATGGGACGCCCTTGGCTGATTAATTAGGAAAGCTAGTGGAAGACTACCTTACCCGAAAGGGGCAAGGGCAGTAAGGGAGAGGTCAGTGTAGGGAGGCCCTCGGGAGGATTTTGCTGCGATGGCGGTCCTGCAAGGGATTCCTGCACTGGATCTTCCTATAAACTGTAGCGGGTTTTCGGAAGCTAGTGGAACTTTGTAAAGGCCTCGTAGTGGATCCCTAGCCATTCACCTCGGAAGTGTCTAAGGGCTTTGCAAACCCTGGCGACATGGGATACACGACTTGTGGGTAAAGATGCGCAACCTCTGCAGAGTGTAAAACTGGTATACTAGCCGTGCTCACGGTCAAGAGCAGCTCGGACACACATGATTAAATTATGGAACTTAAACTCAATTTGTCATATGCATTGCATCGCAGGTGAAGTTGTTACTCTTGTTCTATTACTTAATTGGGTTTGGTATTTACTTATACTTAGTAACTGCTAATAAAATTTTGACCAACTTTAAAAGCAATGCTCAGCTCTAACCATCTTCTTTGGTAAGCCTTACACTTCACGTGAGCTCCCACCTTTGGCGAGTTCATGCACATTATTCCCCACAACTTGTTGAGCGATGAACGTATGTGAGCTCACTCTTGCTGTCTCACATACACCACAGGTCAAGACCAGGTACTGCAGGATGATGCTCATGAAGGATGCTGCGATGAGTTCGTGAGAGGTCTAGGCCGTCGTCTCCCAGTCAACTTTGGGTTGCTGGACCGTTGTCTCCTTATAATGTAATTATATATTTTGTATAGAACTCCTATTATAAATAAAGTTGTGACATTCGATCCTGTGCCACTATACATCATATGTTTGAGACTTGGTCCCAGCATACCTGGTGTTTATGTTAACCCCGGGTTTTGGACCCCTAAAATCCGGGTGTTACAATAGGGTAGTGTCAACCTTCCCAATTTTAAAGTCTTTGGAAAGCAAGAAATCCCTAAGCCTTTCATACCAAGCGCGTGGAGCTTGCTTAAGCCCATAGAGAGCTTTAGAAAGCTTGAACACATAGTTAGGTCTTTTGGGGTCCTCAAAACCGGGAGGTTGTTCAACATACACTAGTTCACTAATCTTACCATTTAGAAAGGCACTCTTTACATCCATTTGGTAGAGCTTGATATTATGTGCACAAGCATAAGCAAGAAGAATCCGGATTGCTTCTAATCTTGCCACGGGAGCAAATGTCTCCCCAAAATCCAATCCCTTAATTTGAGTATATCCTTGTGCAACTAATCTTGCCTTGTTTCTTACTACTACACCATTTTCATTGTGCTTGTTGCGAAACACCCATTTTGTATCAATAACATTGTGGTTCTTTGGTCTCTCAACAAGCTCCCAAACTTCATTTCGAGTGAAGTTATTTAATTCTTCATGCATTGCATTCACCCAATCAACATCAAGTAGAGCTTCATCTACACGGTTAGGTTCCATACAAGATACAAAAGAGAAATGTTCACAAAATGAAGCTATGCGAGAGCGAGTTTGAACACCCTTACTAATATCACCCACAATTTGATCAACCGGGTGATCCTTCACAATGGAATGATGAATTCTTGATACCGTTTGATAATTGCTAGTTGAAGCATTAGGAGGAACCGAATGACTTGAAGTACCTTGATCATGAGTATCCATAATTTCATCATTTTGTTGGCTTTGGTGATCTTCTTCATTTAGAGTTGAAGAGAAAGGAATGACAACCACACTATTTTCATCATCATCTTCTTCCTTTGGCTTTATTTCACCAATGGCCATTGTTTTCATAGCATTTTTCAGTTGAGTTCATCTTGAGACCCATTTGTTTCATCAAACTTAACATCATATGCTTCTTCAATAATACCATGAGTTTTGTTGAAAACTCTATAAGCCTTACTATTTGATGAATATCCAAGAAGAAAACCCTCATCACATTTCTTCTCAAACTTAGAAAGTCGGCTTCCATTTCTCAAAATATAGCATTTGCAACCGAATACCCTAAAATAAGAGATATTTGGCTTTCTACCAATGAGCAATTCATAGGGAGTTTTCTTTAAAAGCTTGTGACAATATAGTCTATTTGATGAATGACAAGCGGTGTTTATTGCCTCGGCCCAATAAGAATTCGATACAATATATTCCGCTAACATAGACCTAGCCATATCAATGAGAGTCCTATTCTTTCTTTCAACAATACCATTTTGTTTCGGGGTATATTTGGAAGAGAATTCATGTTTAATACCCTTGTCATCACAATATTCATCAATTCTTGCATTTTTGAATTCCGACCCATTATCACTTCTAACTTTCTTGATATCAAAATCAAATTGATTTTGAGCCAATATAGCAAATGACTTGAATGTTTCAAACACATTAGATTTATCTCGAAAAAAATAAACCCAAGTGAATCTAGAATAATCATCCACAATCACAAGACAATAGGAATTACCACCAATACTCACAAACGATGTGGGCCCAAATAAATCCATGTGAAATAATTCTAAAGTCGATGAGTGGACATTTGACTTTTATTTGGATGAGTATTTGCCACTTGCTTCCCGGCTTGACAAGAGCTACACAATTTGTTCATCTCAAACTTCACATCTTTCAAGCCACGAACTAAGTCATGCTTGGTTAACCGATTGAGTTGCTTCATTCCAACATGACCAAGTCTTCTATGCCATAACCAACCTAGTGAAGCCTTTGAGAATAAGCAAGTTGTGAGCTTTGCCTCACTAGATGAGAAATCAACAAGATAAAGATTTTCATGTCTAAAACCTTTAAACTTAATATTACTACCATCAACACTAGAGATAATAACATCATCAACCGTGAAATTGCAACTAAATCCTAAATCACATAATTGAGCTACGAATAGTAAATTAAAATTCGAAGACTCAACCAAGAGCACATTTGATATGGAATGATCATTTGAAATAGCAATTCTACCCAATCCTTTAACCTTTCCTTTACGATTATCTCCAAATGTGATACTATCATAATTTGAGCAATCTTCCTCACTCATTTGGGTGAACATTTTCATATCTCCGGTCATGTGTTGAGTGCATCCACTATCTAACACCCAATGATTCCCTCCCGCCTTGTAGTTCACCTACAAAAGGAAATCAATCTCTTTTAGGTACCCAAACTTGCTTGGGTCCTTGGATGTTAGTGACCAAGGTCTTTGGCACCCAAATAGTTTTCTTTTTGTTACCAACAATTGAAGTACCAACAAATCTAGCATGAACACCTTTTGCGTTATGAGAAAGAACATAGCAATGCTCAAAACAAGTGGAGGATACATTCTTGAGCTTGGGACAATTTTTCTTAACATGTCCCTTTTTGTGACACTTGTGACACACTTTGTCACATTCTTTCACAAATAATGTCTTTTGCTTTATAAAAGCATTCTTTCCTTTCTTGGGAACATATCCAAGACCTTCACGGTTAAGTGAGCACCGTTGACTTTCCAATATGAAGTCCAATTTAGCCTTTCCACCACATGCCTTTTCTAGGTCATGAGTTAGAGCATTTACTCTATCTACTAACACTTCATTCTCAACAATGATTTTTGATTCATCAAGAGCAATATTATCATTCATGAGAGAAATTTTGCATTTATCACAAATAGAGTTAGTAGGTAGTGGTTCACTTGTAGGACTATCAAGTAAGTCACAAGTGACTCCAACATCCTCGGTGACCACCACAACTTCATGCACAATAGATGATTTTTGAGCATCCGCAAGCTTCTCACAATTTTCCTTTAGATCATTGTGAGAGGTCTTGAGCTCCTCAAAAGACACTTGGAGGTTTTTATACAATTCCTTTAAGGTCTTAATTTTTTATTTTTCTTTGTGCATGTAGTCATCGGCCTCACCTAACATTCTAACAAGATCATCATATGAATAGCCATCATCATCAACATCATCAACATCATCATCATCATTTATATCATTTAAATCGGTGATGATTTTTACCTTATCATCTCCCTTTGCCATGAGACAATGGGGGGATGAGAAGAGTGAGGGAGCTTCCTTGATGGCAATTCCGGCATTAAGCTTGGATGAGGTGTCATCATCATCATCATCTGAGCTATCATCCGAGTCCCATTCAACTAGGTAGGCTTTGCCATCTTTCTTATTGTTGTAGAATTTCTTTTTCTTCTTATCACTTTCATCTTTGCCCTTCTTCTTCTTGTTAGGGCAATTCATGGCAATGTGACCGGGTTCCCCACACTCAAAACATTTTCTATCATTGAAAGCATTTCTTCTTGATGTTTGACCTCTTCGAGGTTGACCTCTCTTCATCTTCATAAATTTGTTGAATTTCCTTACAAATAGAACCATATCACCATCACTCTCACTTTCATTTTCTTCATCATTACTATCTTCTTTTTCAATTTCCTTAGAGGCTTTAGCTTTGAGAGCAATTGATTCATTCTTCACTTTCTTTGCCAAACTTATAGCATCGGCTTGAGATTTCTTGAATATATCTTGAGTAAGAATTTCCCCCAATACTTCGGTTGGAGAAGTTGTAGATAGATCACTTCTTACTAGCATTGTCACAATAGTCTCATATTTCTCCGGAAGTGATCTAAGGAACTTATGAGTGAAGTCCACATCTGGTACATTAAAACCAAGTCCCTTGAGTTCATTCACTATCTCATTTAACCGGTTGAACATATCGGATACACTCTCATCTTCTTTCATAATAAATTGCTCAAACTTCCCTTTGCACATGTATAGCTTGGCACTCTTCACAATTGTAGTTCCTTAATGAATTCCATTAGCTTAATCCAAATCTCATGAGCGGTTGTGAGATTCTTGATACGATTGAACTCATTTATATCAAGAGCATCATAGAATACATTCATGGCTTGATCATTTGTAAGGATATTCTTATTGTCACTAACGGATGGTTCATCTTCCTTCAACACAACAAATCCATCCCTGACAATTGGCCAAATTTCCACCCATTGCTCTAAGATGCATTGACATTCTTATTTTCCAATAGTCGTAGTTATTCCCATCAAAATGCAGTGGTTTCCCAATGTACACATTGTTGTTACTAGCCATTTTGTCCCACTCTGGGATGATTAGATCCACAAACAATGGAGTCCTTGGCTCTGATACCACTTGTAGGATCTAGGACACCGGCTAGAGGGGGTGAATAGACGGTTTTGACTAAAATAAAAAACACTAGTGAAATTTAATCAATATAACAAGAGGTATAAATTCTCTAGTGATAACAAGTAAACAATCTATGAGAATCAACTAGGGAGACTGAATACTTGAAGAACAATGTGCAAAATAGTAATCACTTGCACGGTAATAAGTAATGCAAGAAAGTAAAGACACCGAATTTTATCCCATGGTATCAGTGATTTGTCGATCACCCCTAATCCACGTTGAGGTGGACTTCAAGCTCTCACTTACTCCTCTATCAAGACACGGCTTGATCTTTGAGCCAAGTGGACAAGAAATCACTCAATACATCGATTCCACTAATGTCACCTTTGCCGCTCCAGCAAGGTAGGCGCGAACCTCTCACAATCAACACCGCGGCTTCTCCACAATCTTCTTGGAGAGCTCGACAGAGACAATCACCCGAGCCGTCTAGGAGGCGGCAACCTCCAAGAGTAACAAGCCGATGACGCTTGCTCGGTGTATCATCTAGTGCCTCAAGAATCACCGATGGATGCAAATGCACTAGGAACACTCAATCTCTCACTAGAATGCAATCTCAAGCAAAGAGTGTGAGAGAGTGAGTTGGAGGATCACAATTGAGCTCAATGTTTGCAAGGAATGGCCAAGAGAACCCTCACAAACGAGCTACCCTTATATTTATAGTCCCCCACTTGAATCCAACCGTTATGAGCAAAAGACACTTGTTCTACGCACACGCGGACGGTCCACGCCCTAGGGCCGGACGGTCCGCCGTACACATAACGGCTATAAATCCCATTTGAAATCTGTCAGAGCTATCAGAAAAGTAAGGTCTGGATAGTCCGCCACCTTGGCCGGACCGTCCACGACCTAGCAACTTGGAGCACCCAGATCTCTGACCAAGTGCAGTTAACACAAGCGGACCGTCCGCCTACAAGGCCGGATGGTCCGAGACCTAGAGACAGTACTGTCCGGGCTTATCCTCCGGACAGTCCGTAGTACAAATCCCAAAAACCACACAGTCCCTGCCCGAACCAAATTTGGCACTTGTGGACTGTCCGCCCATCAAGGCCGGACGGTCCGCACTATAATTCAGGGACTGTGCCGAGAGCAGCCTCCTATGGTTAGGACTGCGGATGGTCCGGCCCCAAGGCCCGGACGGTCCGCAGTGCAAATGAACAGGACCTATCCGAAGTGGTCAGACTTTGGACCCCACTGGAGGATCGCAGACGGTCCGCGCATCCAAGACTTTGCACTTTTCAAAACAAGCTTTTGAAAGGATTTTTTAACTCATGAAATTTGAAGTGTTGCTAGTCCTCATGCAAATGCAACCACTAGATGCTCTATGAGGCACTAAGTTTTACACAGATCAAAGTCATTGACCCCTCTTAATAGTACGGCTACCTAACCTACTAATCCGGTCAAGTGTCTTCTCTAAACTCCTGAAGACCGGCAAAAACAAAACCTATGTTATACCTTTGTCTTCACTTGATCCACAACCAATGCTTATGAATCTCCAAGATTTCCTGTTCTATGTGGTCCAACCCTGCATTCTTGTTTCTCCAAGAATAGTTAGTCCACAAGCAGTAGTCATTAATTACCAAAACATCACTAAGGGGCCTAGATGATTCACAGTGGATCGTCCACATGTGGCAGAACAAGGGCAACAACTATGAGATGGTTGGTGGCTATAAATACAACCCAACCACCCCCTTCAGCAACCCTCAAGCATTCCATTCATTCACATTCAATACAATAGTAGGAACTCCACTTAAAGACACACTCAAAGCTCCAAAAGATCCTCCAAGTGCTAGAATCGTGATTGTGATCATCAGTGATTAGCACCTTGTGAGAGATATTCGAGAGTGTGACATTGTGTTTTCTTGTTGATCTTGTTGTTTGGTTTCTCTTGATTGTGCTTTCTTCCTCTCCTAGATTCTCATTAACCTGCAAAGCTCGCAAGAGACACCTAAGTGCGTGGTGATTCTTGCGGGTCTGAGTGGCCCTCGAGATTAAGAAGAAGCACTCGACTAGTCTAAATGACTGTCTAAGAGAGGGAAAGGGTTGAAAGAGACCTGTCATACGTGGACTCCTCAACGGGGAGTAGGTTCTTTAGAACTGAACCTCGGGAAACAAATCATCGTGTTTATTTGTGTTGACCATTACTTTACAATTTGATTTTTCCCCTCCCCTCTCTAGTTCTCTTGCTTGCGAATGTTTTGAGTTGGCTCTCAAAGTAATCAACAATTGATTGAGCAACTCTAAGTAAGAAGAACTCCTATTCCACACTCTGATTTCATTTATCCTTGTTCTAATGCTAACTATGGGTGAAGTTTTGTGTCGAAGTTTATAATTTTTAGATTTTGCCTATTTACCCCCCTCTAGGCGACTTTCAACCTTGTCAAGAGATCGCGCATTATATAAATGTTGAAAGTTGCCTAGAGGGGGGTGAATAGGCGGAATCTGAAAATTACAAACTTAAGCACAACTACAAGCCGGGTTAGCGTTAGAAATATAAACGAGTCCGAAAGAGAGGGCAAAAACAAATCACAATCAAATAAGAATGGATGGCATGGTGATTTGTTTTACCGAGGTTCGGTTCTTGCGAACCTACTCTCCGTTGAGGTGGTCACAAAGACCGGGTCTCTTTCAACCCTTTCCCTCTCTCAAACGGTCACTTAGACCGAGTGAGCTTCTCTTCTCAATCAAATGGGACACTAAGTCCACTACAAGGACCACCACACAATTGGTGTCTCTTGTTTTGATTACAAGTGTTATGGAAACAAGAATGAGGAAGAAGAAAAGCAATCCAAGCGCAAGAGCTCAAAAGAACACAAAAGTCTCTCTCTCTCTAGTCACTATTTTGTTTGGAGTGATTCCGGACTTGGGAGAGGATTTGATCTCTTTGTTTGTGTCTTGTATTGAATGCTATAGCTCTTGTATGAGGTTTGAAGGCTGAAAACTTGGATGCATTGAAGTGTGGTGTTTGGGGGGTATTTATAGCCCCAACCACCAAAAGAACCGTTGGTGAGGGCTTCTGTCGTATGGCGCACCGGACAGTCCGGTGCGCCACCGGACACTGTCCGATGTGCCAGCCACGTCACCAGGCCGTTAGGTTCCGACTGTTGGAGCTCTAACAGTTGGGGCCACCGGACAGTCCGATGGTGCACCGACAGGTCCTGTAGACTGTCCGGTGGTGCACCGGACAGGTCCTGTAGACTGTCCGGTGCGCCTTCTAACGCCTGCTCTGACTTCTGCGCGCGTAGGCGCGCACTGTAGCGCATTAAATGTCTTATGCAGATGACCGTTGGCGCGAAGTAGCCGTTGCTCCACTGGCACACCGGACAGTCCGGTGTTACACTGGAC
Source organism: Zea luxurians (assembly GCA_029449295.1). NCBI lineage: Eukaryota > Viridiplantae > Streptophyta > Magnoliopsida > Poales > Poaceae > Zea > Zea luxurians. Next base: position 33,825,454 of record JAOPSE010000009.1, on the reverse strand, counting down.
AGTCTGGTGAATTATAGCGGAGCGGCCTCCCAAATTCCCGAAGCTGACAAGTTTAGAGTCGATCTCCCTGGTGCACCGGACACTGTCCGATGGTGCACCGGACAGTCCGGTGCGCTAGACCAGGGCTGCCTTCGGTATAATTTGCTCCTTAGTTTTGAACCCTTTCTTTTGACTTGTATTGGTTTGTTGTGAACCTTTGGCACCTGTAGAACTCATAATCTAGAGCAAACTAGTTAGTCCAATAATTTCTGTTGGGCAATTCAACCACCAAAATTCATATTAGAAAAGGTTTGACCCTATTTCCCTTTCAATCTCCCCCTTTATGGTGATTGATGCCAACACAAACCAAAGCAAGTATAAAAGTGCAGAATTGAACTAGTTTGCATAATGTAAGTGCAAAGGTTGCTTGGAATTGAAGCCAATATACTTATTTCAATAGATGTGCATGGATGGTTTTCTTCTTATTTAAAGTTTTGGACCTCATTTGCACCACGGGTTTTGTTTTTGCAAATCCTTTGTAAAATTCTTTTTCAAAACATTTTGCAAATAGTCAAAGGTATATGAATAAGATTGAAAGAAGCATTTTCAAGATTTGAAATTTTATCCCCTATTTCAAATGCTTTTCCCTTGACTAAAAACAAAACTCCCCCTAAATGAAATTCTCCTCTTAGTGTTCAAGAGGGTTTTGCAAGTTTTGAATATACTACTTTCTCCCCCTTTTGAACACAATAAGATATCAATTTGAAAAACTTCATTTCTAAAATTTGGTGGTGGTGCGGTCCTTTTGCTTTGGGCTCATACTTTCTCCCTCTTTGGCAAACACAAAAATATGAGTGAAGATTATACCAAAGTGGAGAACGATGCGGAGTACCGACAAATATCAATGGAGTTGAGTGGAAGCGCCTTCTTTGCCGAATACTCCATTTCCCTTTCAATATCTATGACTAAGCATAATAATACACTTGAAAACATATTAGTCATAGACATAAAAGAGATATGATCAAAGGTATATAAATGAGCTATGTGTGCAAAGAATCAATCAAAATTCCTAGAATCAAGAATATTTAGCTCATTCCTAAGTTTGGTAAAGGATTGCTCATCTAAAGGCTTGGTAAAGATATCGGCCAATTGATCTTTGGTGTTTATATAGGCTATCTCGATATCCCCCTTTTGTTGGTGATCTCTCAGAAAGTGATACCGAATGGCTATGTGCTTAGTGCGGCTGTGTTCAACGGGATTATCCGTCATGCGGATTGCACTCTCATTGTCACATAGGAGAGGGACTTTGCTAAATTTGTAGCCATAGTCCCTAAGGGTTTGCCTCATCCAAAGTAGTTGCGCGCAGCAATGTCCTGCGGCAATGTACTCGGCTCCGGCGGTAGAAAGAGCTACTGAGTTTTGTTTCTTTGAAGCCCAAGACACCAGGGATCTCCCCAGAAACTGACAAGTCCCTAATGTGCTCTTCCTATCAATCTTACACCCTGCCCAATCAGCATCGGAATATCCTAATAAATCAAATGAGGATCCCTTAGGGTACCAAAGACCAAACTTAGGTGTTTGAACTAAATATCTCAAGATTCTCTTTACGGCCCTAAGATGAACTTCCTTAGGGTCGGCTTGGAACCTTGCACACATGCATACAGAAAGCATAATGTCCAGTCGAGATGCACATAAATAGAGTAAGGATCCTATCATCGACTGGTATACCTTTTGATCTACAGATTTACCTCCCGTGTCGAGGTTGAGATGCCCATTAGTTCCCATGGGTGTCTTGATGGGTTTGGCATTCTTCATTCCAAACTTGGTGAGAATATCTTGAATATACTTCGTTTGGCAGATGAAGGTGCCCTCTTGGAGTTGCTTGAATTGAAATCCTAAGAAATACTTCAACTCCCCCATCATAGACATCTCGAATTTTTGTATCATGATCCTACTAAACTCTTCACATATAGATTTGTTAGTAGACCCAAATATGAGATCGTCAACATAAATTTGGCATACAAACAAATCATTTTCAATGGTTTTAGTGAATAAAGTAGGATCGGCCTTGCCGACTTTGAAGCCATTAGTGATAAGAAAATCTCTTAGGCATTCATACCATGCTCTTGGGGCTTGCTTGAGCCCATAAAGCACCTTAGAGAGTTTGTAGACATGGTTAGGATACTCACTATCTTCAAAGCCAGGAGGTTGCTCAACATAGACCTCTTCCTTGATAGCTCCGTTGAGGAAGGCACTCTTCACGTCCATTTGGTAAAGCTTAAAGCCATGGTGAGTAGCATAGGCAAGTAATATTCGAATTGACTCAAGCCTAGCTACGGGTGCATAGGTTTCTCCAAAATTCAAACCTTCAACTTGTGAATACCCTTTGGCCACAAGTCGTGCCTTGTTCCTTGTCACCACACCATGCTCATCTTGCTTGTTGCAGAAGACCCACTTGGTTCCTACAACATTTTGATTAGGACGTGGAACTAAATGCCATACCTCATTCCTTATGAAATTGTTGAGCTCCTCTTGCATCGCCAGCACCCAATCCGAATCTTGAAGTGCTTCCTCTACCCTGTGTGGCTCAATAGAGGAAACAAAAGAGTAGTGTTCACAAAAATGAGCAACACGAGATCGAGTGGTTACCCTCTTATGAATATCTCCTAGAATGGTGTTCACAGGGTGATCTCGTTGGATTACTTGGTGGACTCTTGGGTGTGGCGGTCTTTGATCTTGCTCATCCTCATTGTCTTGATCAATGACATCTCCCCCTTGATCATTGTCGTCCTCTTGAGGTGGCTCATCTTCTTGATCTTCTCCTTCATCATCTTGAGCCTCATCATCATCTTGAGTTGGTGGAGATGCTTGCATGGAGGAAGACGGTTGATCTTGTGCTTGTGGAGGTTCTTCAAATTCCTTAGGACACACATCCCCAATGGACATGTTCCTTAGCGTGACGCACGGAGCCTCTTCATCATCTAGCTCATCAAGATCAACTTGCTCCACTTGGGAGCCGTTAGTCTCATCAAACATAATGTCACAAGTAACTTCAACTAGTCCAGTGGACTTGTTAAAGACTCTATATGCCCTTGTGTTTGAATCATATCCTAGTAAAAAGCCTTCTACAGCCTTAGGAGCAAATTTAGATTTTCTACCTCTTTTAACAAGAATAAAGCATTTGCTACCAAAGACTCTAAAATATGAAACATTTGGCTTTTTACCGGTGAGCAGTTTATATGATGTCTTCTTGAGGATTCGGTGTAGATATAATCGGTTGATGGCGTAGCAGGCGGTGTTGACTGCCTCGGTCCAAAACCGATCCGAAGTCTTGTATTCATCAAGCATGGTTCTTGCCATGTCCAATAGAGTTCTATTCTTCCTCTCCACTACACCATTTTGTTGTGGCGTGTAGGGAGAAAAGAACTCATGCTTGATGCCCTCCTCCTTAAGAAAGCCTTCTATTTGTGAGTTCTTGAACTCTGTTCCGTTGTCACTTCTTATTTTCTTGATCCTTAAGCCGAACTCGTTTTGAGCCCGTCTCAAGAATCCTTTCAAAGTCTCTTGGGTTTGAGATTTATCCTATAAAAAGAATACCTAAGTGAAGCGAGAATAATCATCCACAATAACTAGACAGTACTTACTCCCGTCGATGCTTATGTAAGCTATCGGGCCAAATAGGTCCATGTGAAGGAGCTCGAGTGGCCTGTCAGTTGTCATGATGTTCTTGTGTGGATGATGAACACCAACTTTCTTCCCTGCTTGGCATGCGCTACAAATCCTGTCTTTCTCAAAATGAACATTTGTTAGTCCCAAAATGTGCTCTCCCTTTAGAAGCTTGTGAAGATTCTTCATCCCAACATGGGCTAGTCGGCGGTGCCAGAGCCAACCCATGTTAGTCTTAGCAATTAAGCAAGTATCGAGTTCAGCTCTATTGAAATCAACTAAGTATAGCTGACCCTCTAATACTCCCTTAAAAGCTACTGAATCATCACTTCTTCTAAAGACAGTAACACCTGTATTCGTAAAAAGACAATTGTAACCCATTTTACATAATTGAGAAACAGAAAGCAAGTTGTAATCTAATGAATCTACAAGAAAAGCATTGGAAATAGAATGGTCAGGTGATATAGCAATTTTACCCAATCCTTTGACCAAACCTTGATTTCCATCCCCGAATGTGATAGCTCTTTGGGGATCTTGGTTTTTCTTGTATGAGGAGAACATTCTTTTCTCCTCAGTCATGTGGTTTGTGCACCCGCTGTTGATGATCCAACTTGAGCCCCCGGATGCATAAACCTACAAAATAAGTTTAGTTCTTGATTTTAGGTACCCAAACAGTTTTGGGTCCTTTGACATTAGATACAAGAACTTTGGGTACCCAAACACAAGTTTTTGATCCCTTGTGTTTGCCCCCAACATACTTGGCAACAACCTTGCCTGATTTGTTAGTTAGCACATAAGAAGCATCGAAAGTTTTGAATGAAACATTATGATCATTTGATGTAGCAGGAGTTTTCTTCTTAGGCAATTTAGCATGAGTGGATTGCCTAGAACTAGATGTCTCACTCTTATACATAAAAGCATGATGAGATCCAGAGTGAGACTTCGTAGAATGAATTCTCCTAATTTTGTGTTCGGGATAGCCGGCAGGATACAAAATGTAACCCTCGTTATCTTGAACCATGGGAGCTTTGCCCTTAACAAAGTTAGACAATCTTTTAGGTGGGGCATTAAGCTCGACATTGTCTCCCTTTTGGAAGCTAATGCCATCCTTAATGCCAGGGCGTCTCCCACTATAAAGCATACTACGAGCAAATTTAAATTTTTCATTTTCTAACTCATGCTCGGCAATTTTAGCATCTAATTTTGCTATATGATCATTTTGTTGTTTAATTATAGCAATGTGATCATGAATAGCATCAACATTAATATCTCTACATCTAGTACAAATGGTAACATGCTCGACGGTAGATGTAGAGGGTTTGCAAGTATTTAACTCAACAATCTTAGCATGTAAAATGGCATTCTCATCTCTAAGATTGGAAATGGAAATATTGCAAACATCTAATTCCTTAGCCTTAGCAATCAATTTTTCATTCTCATTTCTAAGGCTAGCAAGAGAGGCATTCAATTGATCAATCTTAGCAATTAAATTAGCATTATCATTTCTAAGATTGACAATTGAATCATCACAAATGTTTGACTTCTCAACCTTAGCAATCAAATTAGCATTCTCAATTCTAAGGTTGGAAATAGTGCCATGGAAACTACTTAGCTCACTAGTTAATTTTTCATTTTTCTCTACCTCCTGAGCATAAGCATTTTTAGTCTTAACATGCTTTTTGTTTTCTTTGATAAGGAAGTCCTCTTGGCTATCCAAGAGATCATCCTTCTCATGAATGGCACTAATCAATTCATTTAATTTCTCTTTTTGTTGCATGTTAAGATTGGTAAAAAGAGTAAGCAAGTTATCCTTCTCATCACTAGAATTATCCTCATCGTTAGAGGTTGCATATTTAGTGGAGGATTTTGATTTTACCTTCTTCTTCTTGCCGTCCTTTGTCATAAGACACTTGTGGCCGACGTTGGGGAAGAGGAGCCCTTTGTTGACGGCGATGTTGGCGGCATCCTCGTCGGAGGAGGAGTCGGTGGAGCTCTCGTCGGAGTCCCACTCCCGGCAAACATGGGCATCGCCGCCCTTCTTCTTGTAGTACCTCTTCTTTTCTCTCCTCTTTCCCTTCTTGTCGTCGCCCCTGTCACTATCACTAGATAATGGACATTTAGCAATGAAATGATCGGGCTTACCACACTTGTAGCAAACTTTCTTGGAACGGGGCTTGTAATCTTTCCCCTTCCTTTGTTTGAGGATTTGGTGGAAGCTCTTGATGATGAGCGTCATCTCCTCATTGTCGAGCTTGGAGGCATCGATGGGGACCCTACTCGGTGTAGAGTCTTCTTTCTTCTCCTCCGTTACCTTGAATGCAACGGGTTGTGCTTCGGGTATGGAGGAGGAGGCACCTTGCTCGATGATCTTCTTGGAGCCTTTGATCATCAATTCAAAGCTCACAAATTTGCCTATCACTTCCTCGGGAGACATTAGTTTATATCTTGGATCACCACGAATTAATTGAACTTGAGTGGGGTTAAGAAATACGAGTGATCTAAGAATAACCTTGACCATTTCATGGTCATCCCACTTGGTGCTCTCGAGGTTGCGCACTTGATTCACCAAGGTTTTTAGCCGATTGTACATGGCTTGCGGGTCTTCTCCTTGGTTTAGCATGAAGCGACCGAGCTCCCCCTCGATCGTTTCCCTCTTGGTGATCTTTGTCACCTCGTCTCCTTCATGCGCCGTTTTGAGCATGTCCCAAATCTCCTTGGCGCTCTTTAATCCTTGCACCTTGTTATACTCCTCTCGACTTAGAGAGGCGAGGAGTATTGTGGTGGCTTGTGAGTTGAAGTGCCGGATTTGGGCAACTTCGTCCGAATCATAGTCCTCATCCCATACAGATGGTACCTGTACACCAAACTCAACAACGTCCCAAATACTAGTGTGGAGTGAGGTTAGGTGATGTCTCATTTTATCACTCCACATGTTATAATCTTCATCGTAAAAAACTGGTGGTTTGCCTAATAGAACGGAAAGCAATGGAGTACGTTTAGAAATACGAGGGTAGCGTAGGGGAATCTTACTAAACTTCTTGCGCTCATGGCGCTTAGAAGCGGTGCGTTGGAGCTGGAGGTGGATGGCGACGAAGAATCGGTCTCGTAGTAGACCACCTTATTCATCTTTTTCTTTTTGTTGCCACTCCGATGCGACTTGTTGTGGGAGTGTGATTCTCCCTTTCCTTTGGAGCCGGACTCCTTTGATGGAGCTTCCCGAGGCTTGTAGCGGGCTTCTCGCCGGCCACCATCTCCTTCTTGACGTGATCTCTCAACATCACTTCGAGCGGTTAAGCTCTAATGAAGCACCGGGCTTTGATACCAATTGAAAGTCGCTTAGAGGGGGGTGAATAGGCGGAATCTGAAAATTACAAACTTAAGCACAACTACAAGCCGGGGTTAGCATTAGAAATATAAACGAGTCCAAAAGAGAGGGCAGAAACAAATCACAAGCAAATAAGAATGGATGGCACGGTGATTTGTTTTACCGAGGTTCGGTTCTTGCGAACCTACTCCCCGTTGAGGTGGTCATAAAGACCGGGTCTCTTTCAACCCTTTCCCTCTCTCAAACGGTCACTTAGACCGAGTGAGCTTCTCTTCTCAATCAAATGGGACACTAAGTCCACTACAAGGACCATCACATAATTGGTGTCTCTTGTTTTGATTACAAGTGTTATGGAAACAAGAATGAGGAAGAAGAAAAGCAATCCAAGCGCAAGAGCTCAAAAGAACACAAAAGTCTCTCTCTAGTCACTAATTTGTTTGGAGTGATTTCGGACTTGGGAGAGGATTTGATCTCTTTGTTTGTGTCTTGTATTGAATGCTATAACTCTTGTATGAGGTTTGAAGGCTAAAAACTTGGATGCATTGAAGTGTGGTAGTTGGAGGGTATTTATAGCCCCAACCACCAAAAGAACTGTTGGTGAGGGCTTCTGTCGTATGGCGCGCCGGACAGTCCGGTGCGCCGGTCACGTCACTAGACCGTTGGGTTCCGACCGTTGGAGCTCTGACAGTTGGGGCCACTGGACAGTCCGGTGGTGCACCGGACAGGTCCTGTAGACTGTCTGGTGCGCCTTCTGGCGTCTGATCTGACTTCTGCGCGCGCAGACGCGCACTGTAGCGCATTAAATGTCTTCTGCAGACGACCGTTGGCGCGAAGTAGCCGTTGCTCCGCTGGCACACCGGACAGTCCGGTGCGCCAGACCAGGGTCGCCTTCGGTATAATTTGCTCCTTAGTTTTGAACCCTTTCTTTTGACTTGTATTGGTTTGTTGTGAACCTTTGGCACCTGTAGAACTCATAATATAGAGCAAACTAGTTAGTTCAATAATTTGTGTTGGGCAATTCAACCACCAAAATTCATATTAGAAAAGGTTTGACCCTATTTCCCTTTCAAATATGTTTATTTTATTGCACACATAGTAATTTATTACATTTTGACAATGTATATAAGTGATAATGTTTTGCATTAACAACAAAGGATGTGCATCCCTATATAATTTAAGCAAATCCTCATCGGGGGATTTATCCTGCGATCAGAGACAGACCTGAACCCGAGGCTGCCCAAGTTATAGCCCTGATCGCGGCGCGGACGGCACCGCGACACAGTGGCAAGGATGTGGTAGCCAACATGTGCTTAGTCGCGTGTCCATGCAGTAGGACGTCAACTGCCAGACACGACGCTACAACATATTCTGCCTGATCAGAGTATTAGCAAGGAGACAGGAAAATCAGTGTGTCGTCGTGTATAAAGCTCTTAGTATTTTTCTCTTAGAGCAAATATAATAAGGTAATATATGCGGACGGTAAGATATGCCACACTAGATCTATGGTAACGTGAAAAAAAGAGAAATAGAAAGAATTGAAGCGGTCTGCTCATTAGTAGTCAGTTGAAAGCATCCTGCTCACAGACTCCAAGTTAGATTGTGAGAAGAATAGATGGGTCAATCATTAAATGTACAATATATGTTATTGTGTGACTAAACTTTAGTTGACTATATATAATATGTCAACATCATAGAGCTCGCTACGGGCTATATCATTAAACTTGCTGCTAAGATCAGCTGAGTCTAGACTTTACTTTCTGACACATATAATTGTTCACTTGTCACTTGCTACCAGATTAGATTTCTAGACTTAAGTTATTTTGGTTTGGTCAATTACTAAATTATTTGCCAGCTAAGTTGCTATTTTTTTGTTTAGAGAGATAGGATAGATAGATTTCTCATCAAGAACCAAAGAAAAGATATTTCTAATGCAACTCATGAGAAATAAATATTGAGTATTTGGTCTATATGTTTCTTAGATATTTGAACTGCATCCTATTATTTATGTCATATTAAACATTAATTAGATCATTTAGTTTTTAGCCTTGTTTTAGTAGGCTAATAGTTCCTTTAGATATGACCCTAAATCTTCCATTGCACGTGGTGAATAGAATGTAAAAGAAATGTTTTCCATAAGCGTTTCTAAGATTCTAAAGAAACTTTTTTATTGCAGGGACGAGGATGAAAAACTTTCCCGACGTATTCTAAAGACTTATTTGGTTATGAGTGGATTAGAAGAGATTAAATCCATTTTCAGTGGATTAGAAGAGATTAAATCTATTTTTAGTTAAAATTGAATAAAAGAGATTTAATTATTATTGATATGCGTCGATCCAGACGTAATCGAAGTCTAATCCCCGATCTGATCTAACGGTCCTCCAGCGTGCAGTCTTGGGGAGATCGTAGCCGACCCGCCGTCTCCCTAGTAAGTAGTCACAGACTCACAGCTCACAAAACTCACGAACCGCACGCCACCCGGAAGGCCGAACATCGGATCCACGCACGCTCCCCCTTCGCCGCCAGGTTCCTCCTCCTAGATGGCGCCGTCGCCGCTGCCGCCACCGCCAGAGAAGAGGCCCCCTCGCTCGCTCTTTGAACTCCCCTCTGACTTCTTCGATTCATCCGTTCTTCTCCGGGCTCACCCCTCCACGGCCCCCTCCGCGGTGGAACCGTCCGAACCCTCCCGGCCGCGGCCGACTCAGCAGCAGCACCAACAACTTTCAGAGGCTGCGGGGTCCAGGTGGACGTGCAACACATGTGCCTCCGAGTTCGAGTCGCTACAGGACCAGCGCGAGCACTTTAAGTCTGACCTGCACCGCCTCAACGTATCCATCTGTGCCCTTTCTCTTCACTTGAGTATTTCTGATCGATTTTTGGAATGTCAGTTTTGATACAGTATCAAGGGCTCCTCCTGATATTTTGTTTAGCAGACAGCGTCCCAGCACTGATCATAGCTGGAATTATTTAGTAGATGGAGCGCTTAGTTATCAGATGTTTGCATGTAGGTAGAATAGTTGAGTCCCTTGATTACTTATTGGAGAACGGAGAGAAACAATTTATGTGGGATTATCACTAATCGAGTCTCTTAGCTTCTGCATGAGGTGATTCATGATTTAAAAGCCAAAAAGAAAAAGGTTTAATTTTGAAAATTGATTTTGAAAAGGCGTATGATAAAGTCAGGTGGGAGTTTCTAGCTGAAGTATTAAAATCCAAGGGTTTTCCTGACAATTGGAATAATATGGTGGTGAGCACAGTGGAAAATGGAAAAGTGTGTGTGAATAATGGAGAGAGAAGTAAGTTTTTCAAGACTTTCAGGGGTCTTAGGCCTTAGGGAGCCCCCCTTACCCCCCTTCTTTTTAATCTGGTGGCTGATGCTCTCAGTGTGCTTCTGGAAGCTGAGGTTTCTAAAGGACATATTACGGGGGTTATGTTGGATACTTTACCTGGGGGTCTATCTCACATACAATATGCGGAGTGATCATGATTGATGGTTCGGCAAAAAGTCGATCCTGAATTTGAAATTAATACTATACTGCTTCAAAAGGCTATCAGGTTTAAAAATCAACTTACATAAGAGTGAAGTGTACATTTTGGAGTAGGACAGCCTGAGAAAGAAAAGATGGCTAACATGCTGAATTGCTCTCTAGGCTCCTTCCCCATAAAATACCTTGGAATTCCTGTATCAGATCATAATATCAACACAGAAGTTTCTGCACCTATTTTGGCCAAAATGAATAGGAGGTTGGACCCATGTAAGGGTAAACATTTGTCAGCCGGTGGTAGGCTGGTTTTGACTAATTCTTGCCTTAGTAGCCTTCCTATGTACTCCATGGGATTCTATCTCCTATCTAAGGATACTCATCAAAAAATGAATTCTATCAGGTCTAACCTTTTTTTGGCAAGGAGCAGAAAAGAAAAAAATGGTATCATATGGCTAAATGGATATGGTGACTAGGCCGAAAGACCAAGGGGGGTTAGGAATCCTGGACAGTAGGTTGATGAACGAGTGCCTGCTAGTAAAATGGATTTGGAAAATTTGTCAGGGATCTGAAGACACTTGGTTTAAGCTAATAAGAGCTAAATACATGCCGGAGGACAATTTTTTTCTTGTCTAATGATAGAGGAGCTTCACAGTTTTGGAAGGGGTTACATAAAGTGAAAGCATCTGTTTATGTGGGGTGCGATGAACCAAGTTAAGAATGGGATGGTACCTTGTTCTTGAAAGATATTTGGCTCAGGGATGTTCCGTTAAAAATCAAATATCCTAGATTCTTTGATATTTGCATTGATAAGGATGTCCCGGTTGCAGATTGTTTGGACTTTGGAGGACGGAGAGTGGAACATTGATTTGATGTGCCCTCTCACTGGGAAAGAGCTCGAGCTATGGGGGGTCCTTATGCCGGAACTCAATAACCAGCAGCTTTCTCATGGGAGGGATGTAGTGTTATGGGCCTTTGACAAATCCAATGCGTTTACCACTAATTCTCTTTATAGATTCATGATTGACGGGGGATAAGGAAAAAAGATTTATAAAGATTTATGGAAGTCCAAGTTGCCTATACGCATTAAAGTTTCCTTATGGCAAGTGTACAATAGGAAAGTTCAGGCAGGCACGGTGCTTAAGAAGAAAGGTTGGAAGGGTAGTGAGTTATGCCCATTATGCCGGCATCAGGAAACAGTTGATCATATTTTTTTCCAATGCATTTTTCCTGTTTTGTTTGGTGATATCTGAAACATTTCTTTGGCTGGGCTAACATCCCTAGAACAATTGATGAGCTTTTTGGCAAATGCGGAGAAGCCGAACTCATGGGGTCTCACCACCTCAATGTTTTCATGCTCGCTGGCCTGGTGTGGGCCATGTAGCGTAATAGAAATAAGACAGCGTTTGAGAAAAAGTTTCCGCGCAGTGCCTTTGGGATCCTGCGTGATGCTATTTCGTTTCTGCAGAGATGGAGTGTGAGCTTGTCCCCTAAGAACTTGGTTTCCCTGGAGAAGTTGGTTGCGATAGTGGAAGCTGGGATCTGCAACTTCAAGAGGAGCGAAGGCGAAGGAAGTGATATAGTGGTTATTTGAGTAGGCTAGTTGGAAGTCGGGTTGCGTCTGTTCTATATGGTTGGTTGTTGGTCCTTCTGACGTTTTCATGGCGTTATGTGCTAGTTTGGGTTAATATGTCAGCTGGTATCCCCAGTGTACTCGTCTGTGAGTTTTGGTTGTTGAACCTTTATATGCTTTCTAATAAGCAGAGATGTTTCTCAGTTCAAAAAAAAAAACGGAACATAACTCATTGCCATTGTGCTGCTGGAAGATTCTACGGGATTTTTTTTGTAGTTGCCAGTTTTTCACATACTTAGAAAATGACCAGTTATATCCTTGCATAGTGCTTTGGATGAAAATGAGTAACTGTCCTACTGTTTATTTCCATATGGTCTAATAACTATTTGGGCATTTGGCTCTCTGCAAAATAACGTTCACATTGTACTAAGTATATCACTCTTATGTCTCAACTTATTGATCCTCTTGCATCTATTTTTTTGGCATTCTATTAGGTTAAGTTGAGCATGGCTGGTAAAACTATTATAAAGGAAGAGGACCTAGATAAAGCAGATTCTGATTCTCTGTTTGATGATTTGGAGATATCTAGTGTCTCTGGTTCAGAGGACGAACAAGAAAATGGACCTGCATCAGAACGTGTACTCTCGGTTAAAGGCAAGGATGAATTCAGGAAGAAACTTTACCTTCGTTGTGCATCGGGTGAAATGATTTCTATCTATAGATGCATGCTGTTGAAAGAACATGAAGAACCATTAATTGACTGTAAGTCTGGTCAGATGGAGAATGCATCTTGTGTACAGGAGGAGGAGATGATAAATAGGGTGAAGTGTTTGGCTTGTGAACCCCGTGACACGTCACATTTGAGAATTGTTCTACTAACAAGTGGTGGGCATTTTGCTGGATGTGTGTTTGATGGAAATTCTATCATAGCTCATAAAACATTTCATAGGTAACGACATTACCAGTTTCAACTTTTATGCATAAGAACTTGTGAGTCATATTGCATTATTATTTGTAACTTGATTAACCTTTGAATCTCAGGTGACAGCAGCGTTCTATTATGTGCTAGCAGTACGCAACCAGTAAAAATGAGTCTTTTGAGTGCCGCAAAAAGCTTCTACTTTCCTGTGTCAATGTAAATATAATTGTGAATCTTGCTATCAACAAAATTGACTTCCTACTTCCACTTTTGTGTTCCATAACTTTTTTTTTGGCTTATGGACAATAGTTTTAGCTTTGTGGCTAGCTAGATTGACTGCTTTGTTGCCCGTACCTTTTACTGTAGATACTTTGTTTTCGATGTTAGTGGCAAATTGTTCTTATTTGGCCATACATTTCTTTAGGTATGTCGTAAGAGCAAAGGCTGGTAAAAGGCAATCTGGAAAAGATGCTACTGGAAAAGTTGCACACTCAGCAGGTTCTTCTCTACGGCGCTATAATGAAGCAGCACTGAAAAAGGTGATGAATTTGATGCTTGTTGACTTTTATGTGTGCAGTAAAAGCAAATGTCCCAGCTTATTTTTTAGGTGTCTTTCGTTTTTGTTTGCCTTATCGCAGGAAGTCCAAGAATTAATTATTTCATGGAAGTCATACTTTGAGACATGTGTTTGTGCCTTCATTTATGCTCCATCTAGGAACCGCCAGATGCTCTTCGACGGGGAGAAGACTCAGTCAGTAATACAGTCTTGTGATGTTCGTCCAGTTCCATTGACTGTTCATCGCCCCACCTTGAAGGAAGCGAAACGGGTATATTGTAACCTAACACAACTCTACTATGAGATGGAATGTTCAACCACAGATGAAACATTACCTGATGCTGGAAGTGTGAAAAATGTTGAACAAGGTCAAGGAAAAAAGAAGGAAGTGGCTGCAGACCCTGGGGAATCTATTTCTGACTTGTCTGCCCGTTTGGAATTGTTGAACAAGGATGAAGCAGCAACCATACCATCATCAAAGAACGAAACAACACCTCTTCATGAGGCAGCAAAGTGTGGCAATGCTCAGCTGACCCTGGAGTTACTTGGGCAGGGTTTGGATCCTTGCGTAAAAGATGCAAGAGGAAAGACACCTTATTCGCTGGCTTCAGATAAGGAAGTTAGGAATACATTCAGAAGATTTATGGCGCTCAATCTTGACAAATGGGACTGGCATGCTGCAGATGTGCCTAGTGCACTAACAAAAGAAATGGAAGAATCACAAGCTGCAAAACAAGTGAGTTTTTTTGTGCCCCCCGTTTCATGAATTTATAAGTTTTTCGCTGTAAAATTCATTAAGTAAATGCACTGAACATGGTTGTGTATCTTACTATAGGCAGACAAGGACGCCAAAAGGAAAGCACGTGCAAAGGAATTGAAGAAATTAAAAAAAGAAAGAGAAAAGGAAGAAAAGGAGAAGGAGAAGGCTAAGGTTAGTACTGAACTCAGAATTACAAGTGCATCTGGTTGTGTAAATCCAATTTATCCTTGCTGCTCATGAATGATTGACATAGTTTAATGGCGTTTAGTGTCATTGTTTGCCCCGAAAATGTGGTGCTTAGTTCATTAATCCATATTTCATTAATTTCTGGTTAGCGAAGTGTACTGGTTATTAAATCGCCTCTGAATGACTTCTACTTACCTTTGTATTTATGCCATTTTATACTATTGAACTGTAGGCTCAAGCATCACAATCACAATCTGATGTTAAATGCACTTCGAGCGGCCAAATGGCCAACAGAACTGCAACTGCGCCAGGCCTTATACCAAAGCATCAGACGCCACAGCAAATACTTATAGCAAAGGAGGTATGTGATCTAAAGAGGAAGGATTTCACGCCTGGCAAATTTCTTAGTAGTTTCGAACTACACACAGGTCACACGATTATAAATTTATTCGTTGCTGAACTTTTTAATCAGGAGGAACGACAGAGAAAACAAGCTGAAGAAAGAGAGAAGAGAGCAGCTGCAGCAGAGAGAAGACTTGCGGCTCTCGCTGTCCAATCTGCCGGAACGAGCGCATCAGGTGCAGCAGCAACAAACTGCTCCGCGAAGAGGGCGGCACCAGATGACAATTCGTGTTCGTGCTGTTTCGGTTCCTTGGTCGGCAAGGTGCCATTCCACCGATATAACTACAAATACTGCAGCACTACATGTATGCATCTTCATTCAGAAATGCTGCAGGATGATTAAGGAAACCGCATGATGCGTGATTTTGATGCAATTTTACCTCATATACAATTAATAACAGGCTTTCTTCCTTCCCTTGTGCCTGCTTTCCGTAATTTTGTCGTGCACATCTTCAGAACTTTAAAAGTTCGAAATCACATTCGTTCTGGTTCGTGCTAATGTTTTTGCTTCATTTTGGAACACATTTTATTGAGCCAAGCGGAATCGCCATTCGCATTCGTCGTACATCTGGATTGCTGAATTGTCCTAACTCCTTTGCTGCGAGACTTGCGTACGTGTGTCTGGAATCCACCATGGACGCTTTCCTGCCAAACTGGCAACACGTCCGTGAGCCTTTTGCCGCTGAATGCCAGCCTCTGGTAATCAGCAGGAGGCCATCGTCTCTTCTCGAATCTCGACCTCTGATGCATACAGTATCACGGTAACATCTGCATGAAACTCAACTTTCTGAAGGTAGGAGCAGATCACAGCCAATGGATTCCACATCTCGTGACTTGGCCATTGTCTTCTTCCTTTGGAGCAAAAAGGCATGGCCAGCAGCAATCCATCTCCTCCCCATCGACCAACCACTTGGACAGCAATGGCCTGCCCTTGCCCCGGCTTTGTCCACGTATGCACGCGGTGGCGCCGGCCGGTGCACGTGAAAGCACCGGTCATGTTGACATAGTGCCGCCGCCGAGCATATATTGGCGCCGCCGCACGTAACTCGACCGGCACTTCTGCTCGCGCCTCGATCATCACTTGGCTGCAGAAATGGCAGCCGATCCTTCGTCCTCTTCCACGGGGCAACAAACGGCGGACATCCGCGCGGCCCCGCCCGAGGACTCGAGGCAGATGGCAATGAGCGGGCCGCTCAACGTCCGGGGCGACCGGAGGCCGCCGCCGATGCAGAGGGCCTTCAGCCGGCAGGTCTCGCTCGGCAGCGGCGTGACGGTGCTGGGCATGGACAGAGCGGGGAGGAGCGGTGGCGCAAGGGGCCAACGGACCCTCCCCCGCAGTGGTAGGAGCCTCGGGGTGCTCAACCACAGCGGCGGCTTGGTCCAGGCCGCCGGCGACGGCGCCGCGCGCAGGGTTGGCGACTTCAGCATGTTCCGGACCAAGTCGACGCTGAGCAAGCAGAACTCGATGCTGCCGACGAGGATCAGGGAGTCCGACCTCGAACTGCCCACGCACGTCGAAGACCCGCAGTCCGCCAGCAGCAGGCCGGCGGAGGACCCGCTCAACAAGAGCGTCCCCGCCGGCCGCTACTTCGCGGCGCTCCGTGGCCCTGAGCTCGACGAAGTCCGCGTAAGCAGTAGTCTCTTCGTTCTTGGCATTCCTGTCACGATGGATCAGATCAGAGGTATGCACGCACGTCTGACACTTCTTGAATGAAACGTGCCGTTGTTTCTGAAGGATACTGAGGACATCCTGTTGCCCAAGGACGAGGTGTGGCCGTTCCTGCTGCGGTTCCCGATCGGCTGCTTCGGTGTGTGCCTGGGCCTCGGCAGCCAGGCCATCCTGTGGGGCGCGCTGGCGGCGAGCCCAGCGATGCGCTTCCTCCACGTCACGCCCATGATCAACGTCGCGCTGTGGCTGCTGGCGGTCGCCGTGCTCGTCGCGACGTCCGTCACCTACGCGCTCAAGTGCGTCTTCTACTTCGAGGCCATCCGGCGCGAGTACTTCCACCCGGTCCGCGTCAACTTCTTCTTCGCGCCGTGGATCGCGGCCATGTTCGTGACCATCGGCCTACCCCGCGCCTACGCGCCCGAGCGGCCGCACCCGGCCGTGTGGTGCGCCTTCGTCCTGCCGCTCTTCGCGCTAGAGCTCAAGATATACGGGCAGTGGCTGTCCGGCGGCAAGCGGCGGTTGTGCAAGGTGGCCAACCCGTCGTCCCACCTCTCGGTGGTGGGCAACTTCGTCGGGGCCATACTGGCGGCGAGGGTCGGGTGGGCGGAGGCCGGCAAGCTCCTGTGGGCCATCGGGGTCGCGCACTACATCGTCGTGTTCGTCACGCTGTACCAGCGGCTGCCCACCAACGAGGCGCTGCCCAAGGAGCTGCACCCGGTGTACTCCATGTTCATCGCCACGCCGTCGGCCGCCAGCCTCGCCTGGGCCGCGATCTACGGCAGCTTCGACGCCGTGGCGCGCACCTTCTTCTTCATGGCCATCTTCTTGTACCTGTCCCTCGTCGTGCGCATCAACTTCTTCCGGGGGTTCCGGTGAGTCGTCCTAGCTAGCTCTTCCCGTTCGATTGCTCGTCGGACCAAGCTGACCACTGGCTGTGGACGCGTACGTGTCACCGCAGGTTCTCCCTCGCGTGGTGGTCGTACACGTTCCCCATGACCACGGCGTCGCTGGCCACCGTCAAGTATGCCGAGGCTGTGCCGTGCTTCGCGAGCAGGGCCCTCGCGCTGAGCCTCTCCCTCATGTCGTCGACCATGGTGTCGATGCTGCTCGTGTCGACGCTCCTGCACGCGCTCGTCTGGCGATCGCTCTTTCCCAACGACCTGGCCATCGCCATCACCAAGGACCGGCAAAACGGCGCGGTGAAGCCGAATGACAGGGGGAAGAGGGCCAGCAAGAGAGTGCACGACATCAAGCGATGGGCCAAGCAGGCGCCCCTCTCCCTCGTGTCCTCAATCACCAAGAGCCACTCGGCGGACAAAGAGGAAGAAGAGAGAACTGAATAAGAATGGCTCATATAGATGGATTAGGATATATTATTATTATATACATTAGCCAGAAGAAATGTATTTTTCCCATAAGTATAGGAAGAACATAATAATAATAAGTGATGCTATACATCTCTTACTTTATTCCCTAATGATATAGGGCAGTTCCGCATATGAAATGGCCACCTAGATCTACAGGAAACTGTAAGCAAAATCAGGATTAGCTGTTTTATTTCTTTACAAAAAACTGAAAAATCCTCATAACATGATGCTATTATATTTTATTCACCAAAGTAAACAAGCTCGCTTACTAATACCTACTGATCAAAACAAAATCATCATCGTCGAGAACACGTGCCTCTTGCTGTCCCACAAAGTTTCCCCGTCCAATAGCTTCAACTATCCGGACAAACTCAATCCTCTTCTCAAGAGGAAGGGGAACATACGGCAACCTGAAAACAGGCCTTGCCACCCCAAGCTGAGCCAGAGCAGTGTTGAGTGCGATGGGATTCGGCAGACAGAACAACCATTTCGTCAGAGGCAACAGCTTCTCATTTAGCAATGCATTCTCCCCTTCATACATGAGACTACGCATGAGGCCAGGAACAAGGTTGCTTGCTACAGAAATAACTCCAGTGGCACCATATTTCCACCTAGAATCATGGCACTCATCATCATTACCGCTCCATACTGTTATACCTTTGTCGGTGTAGCACTTGACCCTCTCATGTCCGACACATTCTTTCACTCCTGCCATGTTTGGATAACCTGAGAGTGTCTCGATAACTTGAGGAGGAATATCCTGGCCACTCCTGGATGGCACATTGTAAATGATGGTTGGACCCATCGGCAGAACAGCCTCAAAATGAGAGATCAATCCTTCAGTTGATACCTTCCCATAGTAGGGGTTGATGTGGAGAGCTGCATGCATGCCAACAGCAAATCCCTGCTCTGTTGCGTGAACAGCCTCTCTGGTAGAATTACTTCCTGTGTTGCCTATCACTTTAATTCTAGTGCCAAAGCAGTTAACGGTATGCCCAATAAGCATAATGTGTTCATCCCAGCTCATTAGGTGACCCTCTCCTGTTGTTCCACCAACTATTACGCCTTCAGAACCACCCTCTATCTGCATGTTTATCAAAGAATCATATGCTTCAAGATCGAATCTTCCATCTGGCAAATAAGGGGTTTTCACTGCAGTGATTAGTCTGAGGCTTGTGATATCACCAGTTAATGTCCTGCACCATAGAATCAAAGATAGAGGTAAGACCTCAGGAAGTAGATAACACAACAGATACTGGTGCGCAAACAGTATGACTCATATGACAGTTGCGCTATACTCCCTCTATTCCAAGAGAAAATTTGTTGAATGCAACTGAAACTTATAGTATTTTCTTATATGCCATTAGAAATTAAGACTATCCTTCATTGTTGTTGAATTTTTTTTTCTCTCTTGCATGCCGTCGACGCACGAAATCAGTTAAATGAATGTTAGAGTATGAAGAGAATGACAATTATATCCTTGTCATCAGTAGATGAATTGTCTACCTTCTCCTAAGACCGTGTCCAGGAATTTACCCAAAGTTTAACCAAAACACTGTTTTTGCATTGCTCTACACTGTAAATTGCATTGTTCGCATAGTGTAGTTTGAATATGGGGATGGGTAAGCTGCTCGAGATAGTCTAACAACTTAAGCTTTTGGTTTGAACTGGTTCATACGTCCACTCTAACATGGTATCAAAACCAACGATCTCAAGTTCGAATTCGGGCAGAGGCTTTATTTGTGCCTTCGCCCCTTTATTTCCACGGTTACGTATTTCTCTCCGGTTGCACGTGAGTGGGGATGTTGAAGTGTATAAGTGGACTGTCTACCTTCTCCTAACAACTTAAGTTTTTAGGTTGAACTGGTTAGTACGTCCACTCTAACAATTCCTCCCTTCCATAATAGTAGCACTTATATAGTATTACCACATGTTACTTTGGACACTGGACAAATTAAAGAACAATTAACTTATCACACATATAATTTAGATATACATAAGAAATATGATAGCATCATAATTTTAATTTAAATATGTCGCTACACGTATATGTCGCTACATGTATTTTAAGTTTATATATACTGCTACATGCACTTTTAATTTAAACATGCATAACCTATTTAATTTAGCACACACTTGTGTATATTCGATTAATGCGATGTTATCATATTGCTTACAGGGAGTGTCGGGGGGCGATAATTAGGGATACCCGAATTATTCTCCCGAAGAGCGCATTCAGGAGAAGTAAAGACGTAACCCCCAAGGGGAAACAGCCGAGGTGCCTCTTAAACCGAGGCTTCTCCCCGAGAGCCTCCCACCTCGGGCAAAACTCCGCCTCGCCCGAGGTCGCCACCGCTCCGTCCGTCTCGCCCGAGCTAATCCTGGGCAGATAAGACAAAAGCGCCCAAAAACAGGAGGGGAACACCCGCATTTAATGCGCATACCTACCCCACGCCACGGCGATAGGAGCACAATGGCTAACAAGACAGCAGTCACGTCCGGGCGCAACAACATGATTACGCCCCCGCTACAGTACGCACGCCGCCTGCCATCCCCCAATGGGACATCTAATACGACAGGCAAAATAGACCGGCCCTTAGGCGCAATCTCCACCTCGCCCGACGCCAAGTCCGGTCCTCGAGCAATTTCTCCGCCTCGCCCGACGCTGAGATCGGCCTCGGGTAAATTCTCCGCCTCGCCCGAGCTCGGCCTCGGTCACCTGCACTGTTGCGAATGGGCGGCCACTCCGCCGACTGTGGCACACGTCAAGGGATGGCTCATCCAACGCCTTGGGAAGACTTCCGCCTCGTCCGAGAAGGGCTCTGACCTCGATAAACGTTGCAAGGAATCACAACGTCACCCCAAGCAAGGACGATGACGCACCCCGTAAGCAGGCTTTTACCCATACCGAAGCCATGTTACAACAACTACGGTATGGGCATCCCCTTTCCTGGGGGCTCGAGCGTATGGCCAACCCCTTGGCCTCGGGCTCGGCTCTCAGCGGGAAACAACAGGCCCAAGTCAACAACGCAGCGCATTGTCATGTCACCCACAGGACGCCAAGACTTCTCCTCTGGAAACACGACGGCCCCGGGTTCAACAACGTGCATCTCCTAGGTGTATAAAAAGGGCAGTCGTAGCTCCTCCAAGGGACAGACAAGAAGGACACATAGACGAACACTCAGGTCTCCACTAAGTCTTAGATATTGGCACTTGCCTCAATCAGTTTCAGGGACTTGTGGACTTCCCCTCTCCCGTCGTGCTTGTAACCCCTACTGCAGGCACCTTGGTGCGAGTAATATAAGCCTCATCCCCCCTCTGCTAGAAGTAGGGCCTCGTATTGCCCGAACCAGAATAAATCACTTGTGTCAACTCGCACACCATCTAGACTCTGGCCACGCGGCATTATTTACTAGTTGGTTAGGATCCTTAGTCCGAACACCGATAGGGGGGAGCCAGAAAAAAATTTAGGGGGACTGAACTAAACCGCTAAAGTATATGAGGCCCTCCTACACTATATTGTTGTCGTGGTTTCGAAAACCGGAGGATAATATATTTATGTTCGGTGGGGGATGCAAGCACGGACTCACTCCGAACAGTGGATCACGTGGATCTGAGCGAAGAACTGGGACACTAGGTTATACTGGTCCAGGCTTTTGTCCTAGTCCAGTGTAATGTTGATCGTAGTATTGCTTTTGAGACGTGTTACCACAGTTATGCTTGTGTCTTTAGAGAAAAGAGAGTCTGCCCTTTTATACGAGAGATCTGTTTTCTACGAGAGAGAGAGAGTGAGATCGACTCCTCCGAGTCATCGTGTGTGTTCTCTGTAGGGTCGTGTGTAGCCGTACTCTTGATATAGCGTATCGTCTCGCTCGTTCGTCATACGGCCCCCTGTAGCTAGTCCTTTGCTGACATCTCCATAGTAGTGCGCGGGGGTCCCTCCGGTTAGTCCCATGGAGCGGTCGTACGTGGCGCGGTTCTGCCTGTCGTCACAGGCCTGCGTCACCCCGCCATGCGTAGGCATACACCGCGATATGGTGTACCTGTTGCGTTCTTTTGAGTATGTGGGTCACTGTAGAGACTCCAGCACTGAGGCCCCTACGGCCGAGGTTGACTAGCCCCACGAGTCAGTGAGGGTATATCCGTGGGCGCATGCGGAGGTGTTCCATCGCATCTGTCAGAGACCTTTTGGTACTATATGTACGGTTCGGACATGGCTTGGTGATGTTGCGTCTTGTCGCGACCGCTGTCGGCTGGCAGCGTCGGCCTAGGCTCCCTCCTTGTGGATCCGCTCGGTGGGTAATTGGTTTTTCACCCCGCCTCGCAGATTCGCTCACGGGAGCTTGGTCGTTCTCCCCGCCTCGCAGACTTGCTCGGCGGGGGCTTGGTCGTTCGCCCCGCCTCGCAGACTCGCTCGGCGGGGACTTGGTCGTTCGCTTTGCCTCGCAAACTTGCTCGGCAGGCACTTGGTCGGTAAATGGGCCAGAGAGAGGTTTATCGGCCTCGCCTTGGGTACGTTTATGGGCCTTGCCTTGCGTACCCCGTTCCTGGGTACCCCGACAATTGCGTACGTTTTAAATTTTAGAGGGGGCTTCAGTGAGGCCCCATGGGCTTGAGAGTGGTAGGGGGCTCAAGCCCCGCCCACCCCACCGCTACCTTCGACACTAATTGCTTGTATATATTTAAATTATATATGTGTGCTAAATTAAGTGTTGTCTAATTTTTCTAGTATTCAAATGCATGTAGTGGTACCATCTAAGTGTTGTTTGCATGGAAGAAGTATCTTTGTGTTTTCTAGGTTGTGCCTCTACTAATGATAAGGGTATAATTATCATTTTCTCCATCCTTTAGCATCCATCTAACTAATTTCATATGGCATACATTAATGGCAAGGAAAACAAAATTACAATTCAATGGCAATGAAGGGAAGTTTTAATTTCCAATGGTATATATGAAAAGAATATAAATTTCAATGGTATTCAACAAACTTTCACTTGTTTCAGTGTGTAAATTGTTTTGGTTTTTCTATATACATAAGATTTTGCTATGCAGCGTTAGGACATAGTTTACTGTGTAACGAAAACAGGTAGAACAACTTACAATTTGGAACGGGGCAAGTAACATCAAACAGAATTGCACTCGCCAGAGGTTGTATGGTCCCACTTTGCTCCAATCCGTAAACAAGTAAACTCATATTACAATAGAAGCACCGCATTATTGAGCATATAGATATTACGGTATATTGAGTGCAAATTTAGCATTTTGGCTTAGACTCTTCCCCGTTAGAAGTTGCCAACTTGCAGAGGCAAGAGGTGGTACGTCATAATCAAGCTAATTTTGCGGGATTGGCTTCATGAAAAACAACATCATTTTCTACTTCACAATTTAGTAAATGTTTCTCCATGCAAGAGTTAAACTTATCATCATCCATAAAGCAAGTCTACATTATGTAAGATCATAATGAGCAATGACATGGCTTTGAAGTCTCATTGAAATAAGAACTTGTCGTAGAAAAGACATCAGGATACCAAAAGTACCTGAGGAATGATGCTAGGGGAGCGGGGAGTGAGTCATGAGATCATGACATCGAGAGCCTAATACACAAGTACTTTTATAGAGGTTCAAGCCGCAATGTATGTAATACCCTACGTCATCTTGTTGATCATGGATTATTGAGTGTAAACAGTACGCAAGATTACGTTACGTCCCAACCTAGAGAGGCACAACACCTCCTTGAAGGGGAGTTGTATGGACAAGCTAGACTAACTCTCACTATTGTCGTCTTGGTAGGATTGTCTTCGACTCTCTTGCCTTGGGTTTAGAGGATCGTGTTGTGGATTCTTGTGGGGAGTTAAATGTCTTACCTAAATTGAATGTTGCTCTACCGTCCCCTTTTATAGTTAAAAGGGGTGGTAGTTTTACATGTATATACCTCTTGTGGTCCCTACCCGTCATCGGGCCAACAACCATTATCTTGCCTTGGTCTTGTGACCTTGTGACCTGCAACAGACATGCATCGGTGTAATCATTCTTGTGGAGGCATGTAATTGTGGTTTCGCCTAGAGTAAGGACTAGGTCTTAATGGATATTAGTATGATTCCTTGTACCCTTTATCACACGTGAGGGCCCTAGTACTGTCTAGCGTTAGCTATAAAGATTCTCTCAATCCTCCGGCACGTAAGATCGCCTGCATGGATACGGTGATAAATACTAAAGTATGCTTACTCAATCGCCTTGGGTACACCTGCCCCTATGTGTGTTATCATGGCCAAGGTGTGCCTGTAATGTCGCGCTCACATTTAATACGAGTGTTGTCGTAGTTATCCCTTCGCAAGGTGACCATCATACCGGCTATCAGGTAGGTATTGTAACCTACGAAATTGGCATCCGAGACCCGAACTTGCGGGCCTTGGGTGATTGGCTGCTGGTATAGTCTCTTGTAGTTTATTGTATTTCCCATAACACAATGTGTGTGCTTGTGTGGTTATAGGATCGTCGTGTGCACTGTGCAGTGGCCTCGAGTGCCCTGCAATCTATGTTGCATGCCTACACACTGAGTCAGTATCGTAATGTTGCCCATTGAGCATTTAATTTGTAATACTCGAGACTTATCTATTAAGCCATCGCATGTGGGGCAGTCTACAAGGCATTTAGGTGCAGGAACCATGTCTCAGCATCATACTATCACTGGTGGGCCCGTTACATCCTTCAACTGTGAGACAAGCCTAGGTCGTCACTTAGAGTCCTCAATTCCTCCATGGATCCTCTAGCCTCGTGGGTATATATCATCAGGTGCCCCGGGATACGAGGGGCCTAGAGGTATATATCATCGGGTGCCTAGGAACGTAAGGGGCCCCGAGAGTATATATAATCAAGTGTCCTGAGGCGCAAGGGGCCTTGGGGACTTATATTGTTAGGTGCCCTAGGACACAAGGGATCCCGAGGACTTATACTGGCAGATGCCCGTGGCGCGAGGGGCACCAGAGGCTTATACCAGCATATGACTTAGGGCGCGAGGGGCCTCAAGGGCTTATAATGTTAGGTGCCTCGGGGTGTGAGGGGCCCGAGGGCACATATCGGTAGTGCTCCAAAGCATGAGAGGTCTGGGGGCTTATACTGATAGTTGCCCCCAAAGTGCGAGGGGCCTAGAGGCTTATAACGGCAGGTGCCCTAGGATGTGAGGGGGCCGAGGGGCTTTTAATAGTAAGTAACTCAGGGCCCAAGGGGGCCGAGAGCTTATATTGATAGATGATTCAGGGCACGAGGGGCCCGATGGCTTATATCGGCAGAGCGCGAGGAGCCCTGAGGGCTTATAACGGCAGGTGCCTCGATGCGCTAGGGGCTTCAGAGGCTTATGTCAAGAGGTGCGTCGGGACGCAAGTGGCCCAGGAGGTTTCGACAATACAAGTTCAGAATAGAAGGGCAAACATGGCCAAAGAACATCTAATAATGACTGAATTTATTATTTTAAAATTGATACTGATGGCAATTTTTACTCATAGTTAATAGCACACCCAGTGGTATCGAGCTAAAAGTGCTAGAAAGTATGATTCAGATAAATAAATAAATTAAGGAACAAAAAAAATCAGCACTCTCTTTGAATTAAACAAGTTACCGATTTTTCATTTCAGTGCTTCGCATTGGAAGATAGTCATCTAGACTTGTGGATGCCACTGGAAACTTCCCTCTGCCAGTCCTACTCCTGCACATGTTATATAGTTGTGTTTGATAGTACAGACAATGTATGGAGAATAAATTATCTAGAAACTCAAGGCCAATCTTTCAAAAAAAAACAAAGAAGGTTATTATATCTTCAGTAGTGCAGAGACACCAAAGAAGAGACCAGGAAAGTTGTGCACTCACATTGGTTGCAAAAAACGTCAAACCGCTGAAACTTTGACTACAATGATATTTTAAATATTGACAGGGAACATGAAAATATATCAAGCATACTTATGAATCTAATGCTTAATTTTGCAATTTAACGGATTTTGGTAAAATTGTTATCAAAGTTGTGTTTGGAGACGATGTTGTACAAGTCCAGAACAAGTGTATTTGTGACAAGAGAGTTAAAATTGTAGCTCAATGGACAAGACTATGTCCACAAAGGAAAGCATCATCCAGATTAAAAAATATATATGAGCTGCTAGAACTGGTAAACCCTTCTAGTAAACAGGTTGTTGTTCAAGCAGACTAGCACTGCCTGCAGCTTGTTAATCTTAATTGGGTATCCATGTTTCATATGATACAATACCGCCTTTTCTTTTTCCTACAGAAGTTTTCCCCATCGGACCTCATTCCATATGTTTGTTCTTAACTGAAGTAACATCACATTCACACTGTTTACAGAGCACACAAGGCAATGATTTGCACGATCCAAGGCATGAATTGTTCATCATTGGTCTCTAATTCTCGTCATCCAAATCCTGCTAAGCGGCAACTGGTGGTCTACGTTCTGTGAAGCTAATTTAATTATATTGTGTACATCAATGGGGAAAATTGTGGATCAAAATGAAGGTTTTCTTTTCTTTTTCCTTCTTTTTTTTGCGAGTACAGTATTTGAGGGTATGGAATTATGGACTATACGATCTTGCAATTGCATGGGTAAGCGGGCGGACTAGGCAAGCAAAATGAATAATGAAATTAGCGCTTCAACCGACTGCAACCCTCCATATGAACGGAACAAAGGGCAGAAATCTAAGACATCAGATACCAAACGTCCAAACCTGTGCCCGGAGACCGCGCCGGGACGACGCAGTGCCAACTGCGGCGCCGACCTCAATCCCATCGCGGGAGACTCCTGGCAGCCGAGACGGAAGCCCGGGTTAGCTGTCGGCAGCGTCATTCTTTCTCCGGTGAACGGAAAAAAAAAAAGAATTGCGAGGCAGCTAAGGGTTTTGATGCGGAGACGCAGAGTGAAAATGACCTGTTGTCGAGAAGCAGGGTTGACGATTGTCCGACCCAACCCGATTCAGTGCGAAAAACTTTGGAGTTCTTGTCTACATTTTTCTATTTGATTCTATATTTTAAATTTCACTGATAAATAATGTAACCTATAATACAAATCCCCTATTTTACACTATCTATTACGGATAAACTTAAATCAAAACCACTCTGTCAACGAATAATATGCAAGCAGTCGTTAGGTAAGCGTGTGCAATTGGTCCATTAGATCTAGATCCAACCGTATATGTAATCGTGATTTGTTAGGGGCTTTTTTATAAAGTTACATGAGATGGTGGTGAAAGGATTTAAATGGTAAATATAATATACGGTTAGATATAGATCTAATAGACCAAAAGACATACTTGCACACTTATATATAATGGTTGGCTACATATCAGTCGTTGCCAACAACTCTAACGCGGAGTCTTAAATCTAGGTCTAAAACTTATATTACACTCTTCTTTGTTTTGTTTAGGACCAAAACAAATCACTAATCTCAAACCCTTGGGTCTCAAATTCCGTAATTAATGGCTAATTCTTTTTTATTCCTCTCTTTCACGTTATTTTTCAGATTGGCTTTCTTCCCGCTCACAAAGTTTTTCTCTTTCCCTTTTAACTGTGTACGTTACCGCCCACCGTGCGTCCCACCGACGCCACGGTCCATTCTCTTGATGTTGGCGTCGATCCGGGCGTCAACCACTGCGATGATAAGTTGATAACCAACGACGATGTTTTCTATGGAGACGCGGACGGTCCACAGGCAGGGGCCGGATGGTTCACAACCTAGCGCAGGGGCTGGTGTTCCTGCCTGACGAGCTGGATGGTCCGCGTCTAGAGGTCGAACGTTCCGCGCGTGCGCAGGACGGCGGAGTTCACTAGCGACGCCTGAATCTCGCTCCCGAGATGAACCCCGTCAGGGAGAAGAGATCCTAAGTTTTATCTTGGGATCGGCATACATGTTTCTTATAGATGTACTCATCATTTAAACTTTAATTAGGATTCGGCTAGTTTTCCATCGGTCATAGCATTACAGGGGTGAAGCCTTTCCTGTCTATACTTATAAAATGATAATCAAAAAAGTCAACTCCTGTGAGACATATAGCGGTCTCATAGGTCCAAAGTACAGGGGCATCGGCCATGGCGATGCAGGCCCATGCATCAGCATGCACTTGTTCTACATCATCGCTTACCCATTATAGCAACATTTAATGTAAAGTAGAAGTTACACATTGATTAGCATGAATCCAATCTCTTTCTAAGATTAGACTATAATTTCCTTGTATATCAGTAACGAAGAATGCAGCAGCAAGGGTCTTGCCCCCAATGGTTAACTCAACAGACGTGACTTCCTTGGCTTTGATCGAACTATCAGCCCCAACACCGTTGATCGTCATATTGGTCTTGATAACAAATTTAAGGCATTGAATTTCTGTACAATGAGTAAGGGTTAAATTTATGATCGTCCTTCCGTCTGCCAACATCTTAGCAATTGTTATCCTATCGATATGACCACGCACGAAGAGCGACTTTAAATAGTTGACTGATTCTTTTGGTTTAGTAAAGGGGGCCTCTTTAGGGCCAAAATCAAATTGAGCAATGATAGGTTCATCGTAATTGATAATAGTACAATCGGCGGAGAACGTAATAATATTTACGTCCATACCTGAGTGTTCTGGTGTAGCTCCATAGTCGACCAAGTCTTCTCCCAACAGGTCATCCTCCTCCAAAGGTGTTGGCACATCATTGGAGGTGTCCTAGTGCAGAGCGGACGGTACAGACTCGGGGGTCAAACGGTCTGTGTCATATGCGGATGGTTCGGCCTTTATGGCCGGACTGTCCGTTGTACCTACAGAGAGCCGTAACGTTGTTGTCTTTGTTTCTTGCATTCGTGGCCATTTGATTTACTTCAATGAACTTTGGCCTCCATCTCTTTTGCGGTAGTGGGTACTGCGAATGCGTATCATTAAATATTTTTCTGCTTCTTTTCTTGCTCTCCTTTGCTCTCAAGCGCTGCATTTTTTGCTTTTGAGACCGTGTCAGTCCCGATGGGCACCATCGGGGCATGGAGTATTTTGGGTCGGTTGTTTTGCCGGCATCTGTGTCGTCTCCTTCACCTATATTGGCTGATTTACCAAAAATCATCGGCCCTTCATTATTTCCATGTATGACGATATTTGATGTTCCTATTTTGATGATGTTCCTAAGAGCACCTAGAGGGGGGGTGAATAGGTGATCCTGTAAAACTTGAAACTTAATGCCACAAAAACTTGGTTAAGCGTTAGCACAATAATGCCAAGTGGCTAGAGAGGAGTTTTAGCAAAACACAATAACCACAAAAAATCAACACAGAGATGGCACAGTGGTTTATCCCGTGGTTCGGCCAAGTACAACACTTGCCTACTTCCACGTTGTGGCGTCCCAACAGACGAGGGTTGCAATCAACCCCTCTCAAGCGGTCCAAAGACCCACTTGAATACCATGGTGTTTTGCTTTGCTTTACTATATCCCGCTTGCGAGGAATCTCCACAACTTGGAGTCTCTCGCCTTACAAAGATGTTCACAAAGAAGCACGGAGTAAGGAAGGGATGAGCAACTCACACAAGACACAAAAATCACAGCAAATACGCACATAGAAGACCCAGACTTGAGCTCAAAAGACTATCACGAGGTTCTCACTAGAACGGAGCTCAAATCACTAAGAATGTCGAACAAGTGCGCAAGAATGAAGTGTGAGTGATCAACAATGCTCTAAGGATGCTTGGTGTCCTCCTCTATGCGCCTAGGGGCCCCTTTTATAGCCCCAAGGCAGCTAGGAGCCGTCGAGAGCATTCCAGGAAGGCAGATCTTGCCTTCTGTCGCCTGACGCACCGGACAGTCTGGTGCACCACCGGACACTGTCCGGTGCGGATTTGTTTCCTTATTTGGCGAAGCCGACCGTTGCAGATTCAGAGCCGTTGGCGCATCGGACACTGTCCGGTGCACACCGGACAGTCCGGTGCTCCAATGTAATCGTTGGCTTGGCCACGCGTCTCGCGCGGAATCCTCGGCCGACCGTTGGCCCGACTGACCGTTGGCTCACCGGACAGTCCGGTACACCACCGGACAGTCCGGTGATTTTTAGCCGTACGTCGTTAATCACTTCCCGAAATCAACGACTTCGCCTGTGAACGGCTCACCGGACAGTCCGGTGGACCACCGGACAGTCCGGTGATTTATAGCCGTACACCGCCGTCGAAGTCCCGAGAGCAGCAAGTTCGCCAGAGCCAGCCTGGCGCACCGGACACTGTCTGGTGCACCACCGGACAGTCCGGTGCACCCAGACCGAGCTGACTTTGGCTGAACAGAGCCATCTCTTTTCCAATTCGATTTTTCCTGTTTCCAGCACTTAGACACAATACATTAGTCCATAAAACAATGTACTAAGTCTAGAAACATACCTTTACTTTTGATTTGCACTTTGCTCATCACTTTGGATACTTTAACACTTGAGCACTTGTGTTGGCACTCAATCACCAAAATACTTAGAAATGGCCCAAGGGCACATTTCCCTTTCAATCTCCTCCTTTTTGGTGATTTATGCCAACACAACATAAAGCAACTAGAACAAGTGCAATATCAATGCAAATTAAAACTCAAAATTGTTTTGATTCAGATTTGGCATATATGGATCACTCTTTGCCACCACTTGGTTTGTTTTTGCAAATCAAACTCAAATTCCTATCTCTAAGTCAACTTCACTTGTAGAGACATAAAGAGAGATATTCCAAAAGAAATTGATCAAAGATTCAAAAACTCCCCCTTTTTCCCATAATCAACCATTATCCCCACAAGAGACCAACTTTTGACAAAGAGAAACAACAAGAGAGTTTTGACAAACCAAAAGCTCTATTCTACTATTTTCAAAATTTCTCAAGTGGTAGCTGATCCATTTATTGCTTTGGCCTTATTTTCTCCCCCTTTGGCATCAAGCACCAAAACGGGATCAATCTTGGACCTTAAACCTCATTGCCTCACCAAAATCTTCAAATAAGAATACAAAGGCAATAAGAGTACACGAGATGAACTTGGAATAAGTTACCCTCTCATCGGAGTGTAGTGGAAGTCTTGCATGGTCCAAGTCCACCTTTTCCCTTTCAAACCTTCTTTGAGACTAAATCAAGCAAACTCAAGCATACGTTTAGTCTCAAAGGGTCAAGTTGTAGCACATCTCCCCCTAAATATGTGCATCACTTGCAAAAGGACTTGTGAGGTCCGGGGAGTGTTTGTACAACTTGAGCACCACAAGTAAACAACAAAATGCATAAGGAACATGATCAAGGGCATAAACACATGTATGTTATAAATCAATCCAAGTTCCGCGAATCTAAGACATTTAGCTCACTACGCAGCCTGCAAAAGGTCTTCTCATCTAGAGGCTTGGTAAAGATATTGGCTAACTGGTTCTCGGTGCTAATATAGAACACTTCGATATCTCCCTTTTGCTGGTGGTCTCTCAAAAAGTGATGCCGGATGTCAATGTGCTTTGTGCGGCTGTGCTCAACAGGATTGTCCGCTATGCGGATAGCACTCTCATTGTCACATAGGAGTGGGACTTTGCTCAGATTGTAGCCAAAGTCCCTGAGGGTTTGCCTCATCCAAAGTAGTTGCGCGCAACACTGTCCTGTGGCAACATACTCGGCCTCAGTGGTGGATAGGGCAACGAAAGTTTGTTTCTTAGAATTCCATGACACCAGGGACCTTCCTAAGAATTGGCACGTTCCCGATGTACTCTTCCTATCGACCTTACATCCAGCATAGTCGGAATCTGAATATCCAATCAAGTCAAAGTTAGACCCCTTTGGATACCAGATCCCGAAGCAAGGCGTAGCGACTAAATATCTAAGAATTCACTTCACGGCCACTAAGTGACACTCCCTTGGATCGGATTGAAATCTAGCACACATGCATACATTAAGCATAATATCCGGTCTACTAGCACATAAATAAAGTAAAGACCCTATCATTGACCGGTATGCCTTTTGATCAACGGACTTACCTCCTTTGTTGAGGACGGTGTGTCTGTCGGTTCCCATCGAAGTCTTTGCGGGCTTGGTGTCCTTCATCCCAAACCGCTTTAGCAAGTCTTGTGTGTACTTCGTTTGGGAGATGAAGGTGCCATCCTTGAGTTGCTTCACTTGGAACCCAAGGAAGTAGTTCAACTCGCCCATCATCGACATCTCAAATTTCTGCGTCATCACCCTGCTAAACTCTTCACAAGACTTTTGATTAGTAGAACCAAATATTATGTCATCGACATAAATTTGGCACACAAAAAGATCACCATCACAAGTCTTAGTGAAAAGAGTTGGATCGGCTTTCCCAACCTTGAAAGAATTAGCAATTAAAAAGTCTCTAAGGCATTCATACCATGCTCTTGGGGCTTGCTTAAGTCCATAGAGCGCCTTAGAGAGCTTACACACGTGATCGGGGTACCGTTCATCCTCGAAGCCAGGGGGTTGCTCCACGTACACCTCCTCCTTGATTGGCCCGTTGAGGAAAGCGCTATTCACATCCATTTGGAACAACCTGAAAGAATGGTGAGCGGCATATTCTAGCAAAATACGAATGGACTCTAGCCTAGCCACAGGAGCAAAAGTCTCCTCAAAGTCCAAACCTGTGACTTGGGCATAACCTTTTGCCACAAGTCGAGCCTTGTTCCTTGTCACCACCCCGTGCTCATCTTGTTTGTTGTGGAACACCCACTTGGTTCTCACAACATTTTGCTTAGGACGAGGCACCAGTGTCCAAACTTCATTACGCTTGAAGTTGTTGAGCTCCTCCTGCATGGCCAACACTCAGTCCGGATCTAGCAAGGCCTCTTCTACCTTGAAAGGCTCAATAGAAGAGATAAAGGAGTAGTGCTCACAAAAATTAACTAATCTAGAACGAGTAGTTACTCCCTTGCTAATATCACCCAATATTTGGTCGACGGGATGATTCCTTTGAATCGTCGCTCGAACTTGGGTTGGAGGTGCCGGTTGTGCTTCTTCCTCCATCACATGATCATCTTGTGCTCCCCCTTGATCACACGCCTCCTTTTGATGAACCTGTTCATCGTCTTGAGTTGGGGGATGCACCATTGTTGAGGAAGAAGGTTGATCTTGCTCCTTTTGTTCCTGTGGCCGCACATCTCCAATCGCCATGGTGCGTATTGCGGCCGTTGGAACGTCTTCTTCATCTACATCATCAAGATCAACAACTTGCTCTCTTGGAGAGCCATTAGTCTCATCAAATACAACGTCGCTAGAGACTTCAACCAAACCCGATGATTTGTTGAAGACCCTATACGCCTTTGTATTTGAGTCATAACCTAATAAAAACCCTTCTACAGCTTTGGGAGCAAATTTAGAAGTTCTACCTTTCTTCACAAGAATATAACACTTGCTCCCAAATACACGAAAGTAAGACACATTGGGTTTGTTACCGGTTAGAAGCTCATACGAAGTCTTCTTGAGGAGGCGGTGAAGGTAGACCCGGTTGATGGCGTGGCAAGCCGTGTTCACGGCTTCCGACCAAAATCGCTCGGGGGTCTTGAACTCTCCAAGCATCGTCCTCGCCATGTCTATGAGCGTCCTGTTCTTCCTCTCTACCACACCATTTTGCTGTGGTGTGTAGGGAGCGGAGAACTCGTGCTTGATCCCTTCCTCCTCAAGGAACTCCTCCACTTGAAGGTTCTTGAATTCGGACCCGTTGTCGCTCCTTATCTTCTTCACCTTGAGCTCAAACTCATTTTGAGCTCTCCTTAGGAAGCGCTTGAGGGTCCCTTGGGTTTCAGATTTATCCTGCAAGAAGAATACCCAAGTGAAGCGGGAAAAATCATCAACTATAACAAGACCATACTTACTTCCTCCTATACTTAGATAGGCGATGGGTCCGAAGAGGTCCATATGAAGCATCTCCAAAGGTCTTGATGTGGTCATCACATTTTTGGCGTGATGAGAGATTCCCACCTGTTTGCCTGCTTGACAAGCTGCACAAGGTCTATCTTTTTCGAAATGCACATTAGTTAGACCTATCACGTGTTCCCCCTTTAGAAGCTTGTGAAGGTTCTTCATCCCCACATGTGCTAAACGGCGATGCCACAACCAGCCCATGCAAGTCTTAGCAATTAAGCATACATCTAAACTGGCCTCCTCTTTTGCAAAATCAACTAAATAAAGTTTTTCGTCTAGTACACCTTTAAAAGCTAGTGAACCATCACACCTTCTAAAGACAGACACATCTACATTTGTGAATAAACAATTATATCCCATATTGCATAATTGACTAACGGATAACAAATTATATCCAAGCGACTCAACTAAGAACACATTAGAAATGGAGTGCTCGGATGAAATAGCAATTTTTCCTAACCCTTTCACCTTGCCTTGGTTCCCATCACCGAATATTATTGAATCTTAGGGATCCTTGTTCTTGACGTAGGAAGAGAACATCCTCTTTTCCCCCGTCATGTGGTTTGTGCATCCACTATCGATAATCCAGCTTGAACCCCCGGATGCATAAACCTGCAAGGCAAATTTAGGCTTGGGTTTTAGGTACCCAACTCTTGTTGGGTCCTATAAGGTTAGTCACAATGGTATTAGGGACCCAAATGCAAGTTTTATCTCCCTTGCATCTTGCCCCTAACTTCCTAGCAATTACCTTCTTATTCTTTCTACAAATAGCAAAGGAAGCATTGCAAGTGAAAGTTGCCTAGAGGGGGGTGAATAGGCAAGTTAAAACCTTTTCAACAAAAACTAGAAGCAAACTGGGTAAAACTGAATTGATCTCGAAATTCACCCAGTTAACTTTGGAAATGAGATGTTCTAAATGATCCACAGGGTTCAAAGTAGTAGATCTGAGAAGGGCACTTCTCAAAATCCACACACCAAAAAGATATAAACAATCTTCCACGGAATGGTGAGAGAACGAAGAACACTAACAAACACAATGAGCAAGAACACAAGAGACACAAGATTTATCCCGAGGTTCGGTCACACCACAAAAGGTGCCCTACTTCCTCGTTGAGGCGCCCACAAAGAGCCGGGTCTCTTTCAACCCTAATCCTCCCTTTGCTGACCACAAAGGTCAAGCCCACACAATAATCTTTGCTCAAACGAGCGGGTAATACAAACTTTCTTGTGGTCTTCCACAAGATTTGGAGACTCACAAGAGACACCTAGTCGTCTAGGAGCTAGAAGCTCCAAGAGTAATGAATCCACAAAGAACTCGATGTAGTACCAAAGCTCGAATCAAGAAGAAGAGCAAGAGAGATTTAGAGATGAAGCACAAAACCGCAGTTCTCAAGCTCACTCAAAGATTTCTCTCCAAAGATTTGAAATGGGAGAGGCAAGAGATGTGTGTGAGAGAGAGGGAGGTGTTTCTTGGGTTAGAAATGGAGTTCAAATCGTGCTCGCTGCTATGGGGAGAAAGGTAGGAGGTAGTATATATAGGTGGAGCTCAAAACTAGCCGTTTGGGCAGATTTTTCTGCCTGAGACCGGTTGAACCGCCCCTGGCAGGCCTGGCAGCCTGTCTGCCAGTCTGACTGGCAGACTGACGCGCAGACTGACCGCAGACTGGTCAAAGTTGACCAACACCGGTTGAACCGCCCCTGACAGCTCCTGGCGACCTGTTTGCCAGTCTGACTGGCAGACTGCAGATCAGAGGTCAGAGGGGTCAGAGACCAGCTGAACTGCCCCTCAGGACCAGTTCAACCAGTCTTGACCAGTGAGTTTAGGAGAGAAAACCCTAGCTCAACTGCCCGGAGGCAAGTTCAGCTGGTGTATGGTCAAAGAGGTTCACAGCTGAAGTTGAGTTCAGCTGAAGTGGAGGAAGCTCAACTCAGCTGAAGTTCAGCCCAGCTGAAAAGCTCAGCTGCAGCTGAAGAAGCTCAACTCAGCTGAAGTCAAGTTCACCTGGAAAGCTCAGCTGCAGTTGAAGAAGTTCAGCTGCTTTTCAGCAAGAACACTCTAGGTTTCTCAACCCTAACCACGGTCAACCATAGAACGTTAAAGATATTTTTGCTTTTCAAAAATAGCTTTTGAATAGAGAGGTTTGAGCTTTGGCAAACACCAACCTTCTTTTTGGATCCCCCTTTATAGTACGGCGATTCCTATACTCAAGTTAAATAAAATAAAATGAAGTAAACTCCTTGAGTCATTGGTGTCTCATGTGTGATTTCTCCATGACATTGCTTCATAAGGATCACAAACATCTTTGTCTCACCTTTTGAAGCAAACTCAAATCAAACCCTGTGACTTGTACCATATCACCTTATATGAGTTCAAATCATGGCTTCAAGTCACCTTACTGATGCATCAACATGTTATAACTCTTCATAGCTGATTAGTTCATCGACTTAGTGCAAGTACTCTCTTCTTCACCTTAGCCATGGTACCTCGGTCTACAAGCCCTCGCTTGGCCTTCACCTTCGCCTAGTTCCTCGAAGCCCTTTCCTTGCTATCTTCACCCTATCAAGCCATTCTTGAGTCACATCATATTGAGCATCCATTGAGAGAATCATTTCTTCAATATTGTGAACCTTGCTTGAATGTCTTCTAGATATAACTGTTAAGATTAATCAAGCTCTAGTTTGATTCTCATAGAAGCATATATGGACTGATAGTAATATGGTCAAGCCAATTCACGATTCCTCATATCTTATTCTCTTTGGCTTGACCAATCCTCTAAATCACTTTGTCCTCTATTCTTGTCATATGTATGTCGTGATTTCTCAGGTCTTGTCCATATATTCAAACCAATATAGAGATCATATTATATCCATTTTCATTGTCTCATTGGTTATTTAACCTCGTGTTGAACCTTTGTTCACTGATCATTATACACTATTCAAATATGTTCATCATACTGAATTTCCTGCTCAACACTTAGCAAACTCGTTAGACCTTTAAATGTGTTGTTATCCAAATCACCAAAACTCACAAAAGGGATGAATGCACTTTCAATCTCCCCCTTTTTGGTGATTGATGACAACACATTTAAAGCTTACATAAGATTTGATAAATAAGATTTTAAATCCTATGATATAGTTTCCTCCCCCTAAATATGTGCATTTCAGAAAATAACACTTTTGTACTCAAATGCCAAAAGCACATATTTAGGTCAAAGTATAGACAACTTACATCATACTATTCATAGGGTGCAGTGTGTCATAAAATAAACGTGATGCTCATGACATGGAATGCACTTATCAACTTTCTTCATCTTATGTTTTTCTTATGACTTCCCCTTTTTGTTAATTATTTCTCCCCTTTTTAAAAGTCTTCTAACACTTAGTTACATAAGACTAAAGGTAAGCTTTAATGCACAATTTCTCCCCCTTTGTCATAAATCTCCAAAAAGGATACAAAGAATATAAAGGATATAAATTATGATTAAGCGAGATGTGAACACACTATCATGAAAGGGATCCTTAGATGGCACAAAGGTAATGGATAAGTGTCATAAGTGATGTACCTTTGCGTTTTACCTTTTCAAGGGGTTTCCAGACTTGTGTTGGATTTAGAATTCATTTGCAAGCTCTTGTTGGCATAAATGTGACATAGGTCCAAGATATCAAATGAAGATTGTCATACTAACTGAAAGATAAATCTTGATACCTGGAGTCTAGATGTCACCTAGCATTTTCTTATCACGACAAGAGGCAACATGAAAATTGCACAAGTATGGATTATGCAACTAGTGATCATGTATGAAAAATATCAATTGAAAAACACTAATTGATACAATTTGATAGATAAATAGATCACTAATAGCATATTACACTAAATTCTCCTCAAGTTTTAGTGCACACATATATATATGAATTCAATTGATATCTGTTGAGAGTACTTATTTGCAACTTAAAGTACCATTGGCATAAAAGGAGTATCAATTGAACATAATCATGCAACATAAGAAACATGTGCACTATTTAATCAATTAAGTTCTAGACAGGAGAATTTATAAGCTATGCTACTTTAGACATTTGCAATCAAAAGGATGTGATACATGTTTACCAATTTTAGATGATGTTGGAGTAGCATATAAAAGAGAAACCCATTCCCTTATGAAATGTATAAAAGATACATTTATTGGATCAAAGAATCTTTGATACCCTTCAAAATTTGCAGTGGAAGCGATTGTCTTTGCCCGAAGATTCCTTTCCAATTCGAGACTACACACATAATAGGCTTGGAAAGAAGTTAGTCTCAAAGATTCAAATTATAAACCATTCTCCCCCTAAATGTGTGCATACAAGTGATGAATACTTGTTTAGCTTATGCACTTGGACTTATGAGGCCAAGGGATTAAGTTCTACAATTTGAACCTTGGTACAAATAAAGTATGAAAATGTGAAATTGTACCAATTGAAGGAATTGCTCATAATCCAAAAGGTATACTAATAGACATGATATGCAATATTTTAAGCCAAGATTCTTGAGAAGTTAGCATGTTTGACTCATACCTCACTAAGATGACTTAAGACAAACTTATGACATCACCACAAGAGGTATTAATCAAATATCTAGAGATTCTTTAATCGTCACCACAAGTGCAACCTTATGGCGTGACTTAAGATATTGCATATACATGCACACACTAGCATGTAAGAGCCTAGATACACAATTGTAATACAATAGTTCATGGAGTGACACACCTTTGTTCTACGCCACATGGTCTCCATTATAATCATGAATTTCCATCTTAGCTTTTGATAGGCTTGATATTTCAAAGAGAAACTTATCCTCTTCAAACGATCAAGAGAAACTCATTTTCATTTCTATGGAACCATTCATCCTCATTTGATGTTCTCCAAGGTGTGAGACTACACAACATGAACTTGAAAGAAATCATTAGCCTCACAAGATATAGGCTAAACTCTCCCTCAATTTGTGCATGCAAGAGTACACAAAGTACACTTATGCACATTAACAATGCGAGGTTAAAGGAGATGTTTGTACTATATCTTGGTTTAACATAACATGCTTTACATAGATGATGAAAATTAAACCAATTGAAAGTTTAAGAACTTAAAGTATATCAATTGAAATTCTGAAGGGTAAAGCATGCTAATATGAACCTCAAACCTCATAATGAAGGATATCATATAAATATGTCACTACATCTTCATTATTAGGTTGACAAAAAGTGTAACTCCCTTCTTGAATCACTGTGATTTCTTTTCTCTTTATGATTTCATCCAACCAGGTGATCTTGAACTTCATTGATCTTGGCTTGGTTCAATCATACTTGATATGAGACCCATTGAAACTCAATGATTGAAACAACCAAGATTCTTATATCTGTGGATTTTGAATCCATCTTGAAAACACTTGGAAGGACCTTATTAAAACACTTAGAAAAGAGAGCATTAGAAACACAAGAGAGGGTTTCACAAATGATGATCCTTATATGTGGATCGCAAATGAATCATCATTCTTAGAACCCAAAAGGATAGATTAAATTCCTTTAAATTAGTGCATACATATAGTTGATGTCAAAGTTTTATGCACCATTGAACATTTTATATTGCAAGGAATTTAACCTATACTATGGTACATTTCACTAAGGATAGAATACTAAAACAACTTAAGGAGAGGAAGTTTTCATACCTTGGCCTCTTATCAACTTCATCTTACTTTAGTTGAATAGTATCCCTTAAGCTTGTGATTTATCCAATTTAATAATAAGCACCATCTCTTAATATAGATTTTCTATGGATAAACTCAACACAAGAGATGGCATTAGTAGCACAAGCACTAGTTTCTTATTTAGCCATCCTTTATATGTGGAAGGCAAGTGAGTTGCTAAAATAGAGAAACCTCATAATATGGACTAAATTTCCCTTGAGCCCTCATGCACAATATATTTTGAATGACATGGATAATATGCATGGTTATTCAATGAAGTCTAAAAGGGTTGACTTAATCCATATTATGGTAAGTGTCTAATAAAGAAGAATCAAATCCAAATTAACTAGATAGAGAATACGTCACATAATTTTGGATTGTTCACCATATGATAATATTCATTCATCTTCCAATTAGACCTTTATTTCATAATCAACAACTGATGTATATCCTCAAGTTCTTCTTTTTCCTTAGTGGCTACACAAGTCACAAAAGAGATAAGATTTGAAAATAATATGCACTTGAGATTCAGTTGTTACCACCCTTGCTACTATCTCCAAATATGATTTATACATTCAATATCGAGCACCCAACTTAATCCATTGAAGGTGTGATCCTGCAAAACAAGTTTAAGCTTCATATCTTGGTACCCAATTTGAATTGGGTCCTTTGAGATTAGTAGGAAGATCCTTGAGTACCCACACAATCCTTATTGTAACCTTTCTCTTTGTGTAGGCACTCACATATACTTGACAACCATCTTACATGGTTTCAAGTCAGTATTTAATCACATAGATAAAAACTAGAGTTAAGAATAGGAGCCTTTTCTCCTTTTTCTTAATACATCGTTGTGTTGCCTTCTTGATGATGAACCTAGCTTGACCTTGGGTGCACCTAGCTTATCAAGGTTAGTCGCACAAGCATTCATATCATGAAGACAAGTTATGCATGGAATTTACAACTTAGTGATCCAATTCAATGTGAAGCATATGGATATCGATTGAACTATATTTCTAAGATATCAAAATATGGGTTTCCAAAATTTAAGAGTATGGATCACTAATTGTACCTTTTATAGTTTAAAAATCATATCCATATTAGTGCATATGTATGTGATGAATATCAACAAAAAGATTCTTATACACTTTTAGAATTAATGATAAGGGAAGTTTAAACTGCATCAAGAGTAGCTACTTAGAAAACAAAGATTACAATCCATATGAATGAAATACAAATTTACCATTTTGGATTGTCTTAGCATAGCTTACTCAAGTGAAACTTATTCTCTATGACACAAGATATATAATGTTCTCCCACTAGATATGTGCATCAAGTATTTGAATGACTTGCCACATGCACTTTCAATTCATTTAAGAGTCTCATGAGGAGTATATTACATATCATGGTCAAGGCATGACAAATTTGCAATGAATTAACTTATGCCTAAGAATACTTACCACCATATAAATGTACGATTTGTTATACCAATTTGACAGATCTTACTATCTGTGGTGGTGTCACTTTAGCATTCTTCTTTTCATCATTTGTGGAGACTTCCTTCTTTGTTATCTCTTTTCTTTTTAAAACTAGTCGATAAAACACTTTGAAAAGAGGTATTAGTAGTACAAGGAAGTATTTAATGAATGATGATATCTATATATGAATGGCAAACAAATCATCATTTATCAGGCGTAAAGGCATAAATTAAATTCCTTTTAAATTAATACACATGGATGAGTGAATTAATAATATGCACCAATTTACAAATTTAAGCCAAAAAGAATTTAACTTTCATATTGACATTTTTTTCTTCATAAAATAGATTATTACCAATTGAAAGAATGTCACTTGAAAGGAACCATTATTGGTCACATACCAAATGAAACAGTAAAAGTCTGCAAAAATAAAGCTGAAAAGGTACTGCAGAAAAAGTGAAAAAGCAATTGACGCGTTCTGAAAAGGTGACCTGACGCGACAAAAAAATGACTGAAAAAGTGCTGCAAAAGTTACTGAAAAGGTGCTGCAAAAGTTGCTGAAAAGGTGCTGCAAAAGTTGCTGAAAAGGTGCTGCAAAAGGGCTGACGCAGTCTAAAAAAAATGGTCAGACTGGCCGGTCAAACTGTGCCAGACCGGTTCAACCGGTCCTCAACACCGGTTCAACCGGTTTCAGCCAGGGGGTTTCCTGGTGAATACCAGCCGAACTGAAGTTCAACTCAGAAGTTCAGCTGGTCTCCCCAGCTGAGCTAGAAAGTTCAGCTGGTCAGACCAGTTGAGCTTGGAATGAAAATTTTAAAATAATTTTCCACAATAAACCTCATTTCAAATTTTAAAATGTACGCATAGATTGAATGACACACTCTATTTTAGAAACACATTCTCATGTTGTGAAACTACATAAATCACTCAGATAAGAACATTAGTCTCACAACTTTAGTCATATAGAGAATTCCCCTTTTGATAAGTGCTTTAAGAATTTGAATTTCTTACTTAGCACTCTATTCATTTAAGAACATGGGATAATACTCTTTATGTCTAGGTCATGGCAATAATATGATGATTAACTTGAAATATGCCACAAGATACATACAATCAATTTAAAGCATGTAGATTGTCACAATATAAAAATATGAACTTGCAATCTACCATATAATTAGAATTTTTCCAAAACAAGGTAAAATATTTTAAGTTCATTCTCAAGTGCTTCATTTTTCTTATGTGGCTACAAAAGACGCAAAGGAATATACTAATTAAAAACGATGTGCACTTAAGATTTAATTGTTACCATCCTTTGGATATCACTTGGTTGTAGGCCTTTTGCTTGATTCCCACAAAGATTAATCCTTATTCCCTACAGCACAAGTTCTTGCTAGAGATGAATATGAAGTTAGTGATATAACAACTCAATTCATCTTTGGGTCAATCTTAAAGGATATACAATGTAAGATTGATAGCTTGAGATAAGAATTGAGTTAAACCGCTCAAGCACCCCAAAGCTTCATATCATCTTTGGGTACCTGCAAATAGTTTCAAACACATTTTGGTACCCATCTCATGATGGGTCCATCAAGGTTAGGCAATAAAGACTTAGGCACCCAAATAGCCTTAGTCCTAAAATATGGTGAACTCATCACCTTTCTAGCACAAGAGTCAAATTTGGGTCTCCTAAGCATATTTGAATATATTGACAAGTTAGGTTTAGGAGTTTTACCCTTTGGACAAACCTTGAATAGATGACCTTTTTCACGGCAATTGTAGCAAATGCGATGCTTGTCCTTGCAATGCATTTGCCTTTTGCTTTCATCCTCTTTGATGGTCATCTTTCTTGATCGTGCAAGGTCTTGATTCTTCATGTGGGGGCATGAATCAATTTCATGGCCCTTCTCCTTGCATCCATAGCACCTCCTATCGCTTCTCTTTGATCTTTCTTTGTTGAAGCACATAGGTACATTGTTAGATCAAATCATATGAGCATTAATTTTCTCACCATGGATTTTGCTCATGCCTTTCTTGGAAAGCTTGGTATTCTTTTGAAGGGGTTTTGTGCATGCTACGGTTGTCCCCTTCTCAAGCTTTTTCACCATATTATCACAGTTATCTTGAGAAGGTTGAGCATAACACTTTCCCTTCAAACGAGTTAAGCTCCTTCTTAGCATTCCAACTTCTTCCTTGAGCTCTTTATTTTCTTGTGTGATAGAAATATCACTAATTCCTGAAATGTCTAGCTCAATATTGATGGAAGATTGGCTTTCTTGAGAGCAACATTTGTTAGCACATGATAATATAGTTTCTACTTGAATACATGTGCATATGTGAGGTTGGTATGATTTCAAATTAGTTAACACAACCTCATGAGCCATTTCTAACATGATATGTGAATCCATAAATTTATTATGAGAGCATACAAGCATATCATGTTTTTCTTGCAAAGCTAGATTTTCAATGTTTAGCTTTTCTACCGTGTTCTTGAGCATAGCATTTTTATT
This sequence comes from Zea luxurians, assembly GCA_029449295.1. Lineage (NCBI taxonomy): Eukaryota > Viridiplantae > Streptophyta > Magnoliopsida > Poales > Poaceae > Zea > Zea luxurians. The sequence continues at coordinate 33,781,994 of JAOPSE010000009.1, read as the reverse complement.
TTCTAATTGAGCAATATATGATGAATGATTAATAACTTTAATTTGCTCAATTGAAATGTCTTCATACCTTTGGACCAAATCATCATGAGAGCACTTTAGCTTCTCATGCTCTTTGGTCAACTTCTCTAAGTTTTCGATTTTTCTGATGAGGAAGTCTTCTTGCTTATGAAGCATTTCTTTTTGTTCTTCCGCTCTTTTCATGAGTTTGAGCAAGCTCATCCGATGTTTCTTGCTTAGCTGAGCAAAGAATTGTTGAAGATCGTCCTCATCTTCACTATCACTTTCTTGCTCCTCCTCATCCTCACTTTCGCTTTCACTGTCACTCCCATTAGCAATAAAGCACATATGAGAAGTGGATTTGAAAGACGAACCTTGTGAAGAGGTGGATTCGTCGTTTGGTCTCCATCGATCATTTTCTTCTTCAATTTTGTTCTTCGCCTCATCTTCCTTGATTTTGAGGAACATCCTTTCGACGATTCTCATGGCAAGATCTATTGCCCTAGGATCAACATCTGCACCAAAAGATAAAGTCGAGGCAACCTCAACTTTTTCAAGCTTAGAAGCACTTTCGTTTCTTAGCCCCCCGACATGATCTTTTCCTCACACGGTTAAGCGTTAGAACAAGGATTAGGCTCTGATACCAATTGAAAGTTGCCTAGAGGGGGGGTGAATAGGCAAGTTAAAACCTTTTCAACAAAAACTATAAGCAAATTGGGTAAAACTGAATTGATCTCGAAATTCACCCAGTTAACTTTGGAAATGAGATGTTCTAAATGATCCACAGGGTTCAAAGTAGTAGATCTGAGAAGGGCACTTCTCAAAATCCACACACCAAAAAGATATAAACAATCTTCCACGGAATGGTGAGAGAACGAAGAACACTAACAAACACAATGAGCAAGAACACAAGAGACACAAGATTTATCCCGAGGTTCGGTCACACCACAAAAGGTGCCCTACTTCCTCGTTGAGGCGCCCACAAAGAGCCGGGTCTCTTTCAACCCTAATCCTCCCTTTGCTGACCACAAAGGTCAAGCCCACACAATAATCTTTGCTCAAACGAGCGGGTAATACAAACTTTCTTGTGGTCTTCCACAAGATTTGGAGACTCACAAGAGACACCTAGTCGTCTAGGAGCTAGAAGCTCCAAGAGTAATGAATCCACAAAGAACTCGATGTAGTACCAAAGCTCGAATCAAAAGAAGAAGAGCAAGAGAGATTTAGAGATGAAGCACAAAACCGCAGTTCTCAAGCTCACTCAAAGATTTCTCTCCAAAGATTTAAAATGGGAGAGGCAAGAGATGTGTGTGAGAGAGAGGGAGGTGTTTCTTAGGTTAGAAATGGAGTTCAAATCGTGCTCGCTGCTATGGGGAGAAAGGTAGGAGGTAGTATATATAGGTGGAGCTCAAAACTAGCCGTTTGGGCAGATTTTTCTGCCTGAGACCGGTTGAACCGCCCCCTAGGGCGGTTGAACCGCCCCTGGCAGGCCTGGCAGCCTGTCTGCCAGTCTGACTGGCAGACTGACGCGCAGACTGACCGCAGACTGGTCAAAGTTGACCAACACCGGTTGAACCGCCCAAGGGGGGCGGTTGAACCGCCCCTGACAGCTCCTGGCGACCTGTTTGCCAGTCTGACTGGCAGACTGCAGATCAGAGGTCAGAGGGGTCAGAGACCAGCTGAACTGCCCCTCAGGACCAGTTCAACCGGTCTTGACCAGTGAGTTTAGGAGAGAAAACCCCAGCTCAACTGCCCGGAGGCAAGTTCAGCTGGTGTATGGTCAAAGAGGTTCACAGCTGAAGTTGAGTTCAGCTGAAGTGGAGAAAGCTCAACTCAGTTGAAGTTCAGCCCAGCTGAAAAGCTCAGCTGCAGCTGAAGAAGCTCAACTCAGCTGAAGTCAAGTTCACCTGGAAAGCTCAGCTGCAGTTGAAGAAGTTCAGCTGCTTTTCAGCAAGAACACTCTAGGTTTCTCAACCCTAACCACGGTCAACCATAGAACGTTAAAGATATTTTTGCTTTTCAAAAATAGCTTTTGAATAGAGAGGTTTGAGCTTTGGCAAACACCAACCTTCTTTTTGGATCCCCCTTTATAGTACGACGATTCCTATACTCAAGTTAAATAAAATAAAATGAAGTAAACTCCTTGAGTCATTGGTGTCTCATGTGTGATTTCTCCATGGCATTGCTTCATAAGGATCACAAACATCTTTGTCTCACCTTTTGAAGCAAACTCAAATCGAACCCTGTGACTTATACCATATCACCTTATATGAGTTCAAATCATGGCTTCAAGTCACCTTACTGATGCATCAACATGTTATAACTCTTCATAGCTGATTAGTTCATCGACTTAGTGCAAGTACTCTCTTCTTCACCTTAGCCATGGTACCTCGGTCTACAAGTCGTCGCTTGGCCTTCACCTTCGCCTAGTTCCTCGAAGCCCTTTCCTTGCTATCTTCACCCTATCAAGCCATTCTTGAGTCACATCATATTGAGCATCCATTGAGAGAATCATTTCTTCAATATTGTGAACCTTGCTTGAATGTCTTCTAGATATAACTGTTAAGATTAATCAAGCTCTAGTTTGATTCTCATAGAAGCATATATGGACTGATAGTAATATGGTCAAGCCAATTCACGATTCCTCATATCTTATTCTCTTTGGCTTGACCAATTGTCCTCTATTCTGGTCATATGTATGTCGTGATTTCTCAGGTCTTGTCCATATATTCAAACCAATATAGAGATCATATTATATCCATTTTCATTGTCTCATTGGTTATTTAACCTCGTGTTGAACCTTTGTTCACTGATCATTATACACTATTCAAGTATGTTCATCATACTGAATTTCCTGCTCAACACTTAGCAAACTCGTTAGACCTTTAAATGTGCTGTTATCCAAATCACCAAAACTCACAAAAGGGATGAATGCACTTTCAGCAAGTATGAAAAATTGTAGAAGGTTCATTAATTACTTTCCTAGGAACATGAACAATATTCTTTCTAGGCACATGATGAATATTTTTCCTAGGCATATCTCTACCATGCACAACATGGGAACTAGAAGCAGTCGTAGCATATGAATCATAAGCATGTGAAACAACATTATTGCAATTTCTATCATGATGAACATTCCTAGAATATTTCCTATCATGGTATAAGAAAGCATGGTTCTTTTGAATAATATTTGCCATAGGGGCCTTCCCTTTCTCCTTGATGGAGATGGGAGCCTTATGACATGTCAAGTTCTTGGCTTCCCTCTTGAAGCCAAGTCCATCCTTAATTGAGGGGTGTCTGCCAATCGTGTAGGCATCCCTTGCAAATTTTAGCTTATCGAATTCACTTTTGCTAGTCTTAAGTTGGACATTAAGACTAGCCACTTCATCATTCAATCTATAAATTGAAGCTAGGTGTTTGCTACATGCATCAATATTAAAATCTTTACACCTATTGCAAATTACAACATTTTCTACACCAGATGTTGATTTACTAGCTATTTCTAACTTAGCATTCAAATCATCATTTATGCTACTTAAGCTAGAAATTGTCTCATGACAAGTAGATAGTTCACAAGAAAGCATTTCATTTCTTTTAACTTCTAAAGCATGAGATTTTTGTGCCTCTACAAATTTGTCATGTTCTTCATACAACAAATCCTCTTGCTTTTCTAATAATCTATTCTTATCATTCAAGGCATCAATTAATTCATTAATTTTATTAACCTTGGTTCTATCTAGGCCTTTGAATAAACATGAATAATCTATTTCATCATCATCACTAGACTCGTCCTCACTTGAAGAAGCATAAGTAGTATTTTGAGTACATACCTTCTTCTCCTTCGCCATGAGGCATGTGTGACGCTCGTTGGGGAAGAGGGATGACTTGTTGAAGGCGGTGGCGGCGAGTCCTTCATTGTCGGAGTCGGATGACGAACAATCCGAGTCCCACTCCTTGCCAAGGTGTGCCTCGCCCTTAGCCTTCTTGTATGCCTTCTTCTTCTCCCTCTTGTTCCCTTGTTCCTGGTCACTTATATTATCGGGACAATTAGCGATAAAATGACCAATCTTACCGCACTTGAAGTAGGAGCGCTTTCCCTTCGTCTTGGTCTTGCTTGGCTGCCCCTTGCGACCCTTTAGCGCCGTCTTGAAGTGCTTGATGATGAGGGCCATCTCTTCATCATTAAGCCCCGCCGCCTCAACTTGCGCCACCTTGCTAGGTAGTGCCTCCTTGCTCCTCGTTGCCTTGAGAGCAATAGTTTGAGACTCTTGGATTGGTCCATTTAGTGCATCGTCGACGTATCTTGCCTCCTTGATCATCATCCGCCCGCTTACAAATTTCCCAAGAATTTCTTCGGGCGACATCTTGGTGTACCTAGGATTCTCACGAATATTGTTCACAAGATGTGGATCAAGAACAGTAAAGGACCTTAGCATTAGGCGGACAACGTCGTGGTCCGTCCATCGCGTGCTTCCGTAGCTCCTTATTTTGTTGACGAGGGTCTTGAGCCGGTTGTACGTTTGGGTTGGCTCCTCGCCCCTTATCATCGCGAATCTCCCGAGTTTGCCCTCCACCAACTCCATCTTGGTGAGCATGGTGACGCCGTTCCCCTCATGAGAGATCTTGAGGGTGTCCCAGATCTGCTTGGCATTGTCCAAGCCGCTCACCTTATGGTACTCGTCCCTGCACAAAGAGGCTAACAACACAGTAGTAGCTTGTGCATTTTTATGAATCTGTTCATTAATAAACATAGGACTATCCGAGCTATCAAATTTCATTCCACTCTTGAAAGGGAAATGTGCCCTTGGGCCATTTCTAAGTATTTTGGTGATTTAGTGCCCAACACAGGTGCCTAATTGTAAAATGTTGGACAAAGTACAAATCAAGGATAAAGGTATGTTTCTCAGACTTAGTACATTGTTTTATGGACTAATGTATTGTGTCTAAGTGCTGGAAACAGAAAAAATCGAGTTGGAGGAGAAATGGCTCGAGCAGCCAAAGTCTGCCCAGTCTGGGTGCACCGGACTGTCCGGTGTGCACCGGACAGTGTCCGGTGCGCCAGGCTGGCTCGGCGTGAAGTAGCCGCTCTCGGGAATTCGCCGACGACGTACGGCTAAAATTCACCGGACTGTCCGGTGTGCACCGGACTGTCCGGTGAGCCAACGGTCGGCCGGGCCAACGGTCGGCCGCGCAATCTGCGCGGGACACGTGGCCGAGCCAACGGCTAGAAGACGGCACCGGACTGTCCGGTGCGCCAACGGCTCACAGATCTACAACAGTCTACAACGGTCGGCAGTGCTGTTTAAGGAAAGAAATCGGGCACCGGACAGTGTCCGGTGTGCACCGGACTGTCCGGTGCCCCCGACGACAGAAGGCAAGGATAGCCTTCCAGATTTGCTCTCAACGGCTCCTAGCTGCCTTGGGGCTATAAAAGGGGCCCCTAGGCGCATGGAGGAGACATCCAAGCAACCTTAGAGCATTCTTGATCATCCACACTCATTCTTTGCGCATTCGTTTGTGATTCTAAGTGATTCGAGCTCCGTTCTAGTGAGAACTTTGAGATAGTCATTCGAGCTCGATTCTTGGCCGTGTGTGTGCGCATTTCGCTGTGGATTTGTGTGTGTTGCTTCCCTCCCTTACTCTGTGCTTCTTTGTGATCATATACTTGTAAGGGCAAGTGACTCCAATTTGTGGAGATTCCTTGCAAACAGGATAAAGAAATGAAAACAAAACACCGTGGTATTCAAGTGGGTCTTTGGACCGCTTGAGAGGGGTTGATTGCAACCCTCGTCCGTTGGGACGCCACAACGTGGAGTAGGCAAGCGTTGGTCTTGGCCGAACCACGGGATAAACCACTGTGCCATCTCTGTGATTGATCTTCTGTGGTTATTGTGTTTTTGTTGAGACTCCTCTCTAGCCACTTGGCATTATTTGTGCTAACACTTAACCAAGTTTTGTGGCTTAAGTTTGAAGTTTTACAGGGTCACCTATTCACCCCCCCTCTAGGTGCTCTCAGTTGGTATCGGAGCCGTTCTCTTCACAAAGGGACTAACCGCCCGAAGAGATGGATCCTAAGGGGAAGGGTATCGTGATCAACGACAAAGAGAAGGAATCCTTCGTCAACGAGCCGAAGGACGATAAGCCTACCGACTCCGGCTCGGGACACAGACGGAAGGAAGGGAAGAAGAAGAAGACAAGGCACATCAAGGAGATCGTCTACTACGACAGCGATGAGTCTACTTCTTCCCAAAAGGACGACGACCACAACGACTACGAGAGAAGGAAACCGGTTAATTCGAACTTTTCCTTTGACTACTCTCGTATTCCGCAAAGTTCAAATTCACATTTGCTCTCCATTCCACTCGGCAAGCCCCCACACTTTGATGGGGAGGACTACGGATTTTGGAGCCACAAAATGCGTAGTCACCTATTCTCTCTCCATCCTAGTATATGGGAGATTGTAGAGAGTGGAATGCACTTTGATAGTTCGGATAGTCCCATGTTCATTAATGAACAAATTCATAAGAATGCACAAGCTACTACTGTTCTTCTAGCTTCTTTGTGCAGGGATGAATACCATAAAGTGAGCGGCTTGGATAACGCCAAGCAGATCTGGGACACCCTCAAGATTTCTCATGAGGGGAACGACGTCACCTTGCTCACCAAGATGGAGTTGGTGGAGGGTGAGCTTGGACGGTTCGCAATGATAAGGGGCGAGGAGCCGACGCAAACATACAACCGGCTCAAGACCCTTATCAACAAGATAAGGAGCTACGGAAGCACACGATGGACGGACCACGACGTCGTCCGACTGATGCTAAGGTCCTTTACCGTTCTTGATCCTCATTTGGTAAATAATATTCGTGAAAATCCCAGGTACACCAAAATGTCGCCCGAGGAAGTCCTAGGAAAATTCGTCAGCGGGCGAATGATGATCAAGGAGGCGAGGTATGTGGACGATGCCTTGAATGGACCGATCAACGAGCCGCAACCTCTTGCTCTCAAGGCAACGAGGAGCAAGGAGGCACTACCGAGCAAGGTGGCGCAAGTTGAGGCGGCCGAGCTAAATAATGAGGAGATGGCCCTCATCATTAAGCGCTTCAAGACGGCGCTTAAGGGTCGCAAGGGACACCAAGCAAGACCAAGACAAAGGAGAAGCGTTCGTGCTTCAAATGTGGTAAGATTGGTCATTTCATTGCTAACTGTCCCGATAATGAAAGTGACCAGGAAAAGGGGAACAAGAGGGAGAAGAAGAAGGCATACAAGAAGGCAAAGGGCGAGGCACATCTAGGAAAGGAGTGGGATTCGGATTGCTCCTCCTTCGACTCCGACAATGAAGGACTCGCTGCCACCGCCTTCAATAAGTCATCCCTCTTCCCCAACGAGCGTCTCACATGTCTTATGGCAAGGGAGAAGAAGGTATGTACTCGAGACTCTACGTATGCTTCTTCAAGTGAGGATGATTCTAGCGATGAGGAAATAGATTACTCTAGCTTGTTCAAGGGATTGGATAGAAATAAAATTGATAAAATCAATGAATTGATTGATGCCTTGAATGAAAAGGATAGGCTTTTAGAAAAGCAAGAGGATTTGTTGTATGATGAACATGATAAATTTGTAGAGGCACAAAAATCCTATGCTTTAGAAGTTAAGAGAAATGAAATGCTTTCTTATGAACTATCTACTTGTCATGAAACCATTTCTACTTTACAAGGTGTTAACAATGATTTAAATGCTAAATTAGAAGTAGCAAATAAATCTAATTCTTGTGTAGAAATTGTTGAAACTTGTAATAGGTGTAAAGATTTTGACTTTGATGCTTGTAGTGAACACTTAGTTTCAATTTCAAAACTAAATGATGAAGTGGCTAGTCTTAATGCTCAACTTAAGACTAGCAAGAATAATTTTGATAAGCTAAAATTTGCAAGGGATGCCTACACAATTGGTAGACACCCCTCAATTAAAGATGGGCTTGGCTTCAAGAGAGAAGCCAAGAACTTAACAAGCCATAAGGCTCCCATCTTCGTCAAGGAGAAAGGGAAGGCTCCTATGGCTAGTAGTGCTAAAAAGAACCATGCATTCTTGTACCATGATAGGAGACAAACTAGAAATGCTTATAGGAGTTATAATACTTATGATGATTTTGACTCTCATGCCATGTTTGCTTCTAGTTCTTCCTATATGCATGGTAGAAATATGTCTAGGAGAAATGCTATTCATCATGTGCCTAGAAAGAATATTATTCATGCTCCTAGGAAAGTAGTGAATGAACCTTCTACAATTTATTGTGCTTTAAATGCTTCCTTTGCTATTTGTACAAAGGATAGGAAAATAGTTGCTAGGAAGTTAGGGGCAAAATGCAAGGGAGACAAAACTTGCATTTGGGTCCCTAAGGATATTTGCACTAACCTTGTAGGACCCAACATGAGTTGGGTACCTAAAACCCAAGCCTAAATTTGCCTTGCAGGTTTATGCATCCGGGGGTTCAAGCTGGATTATCGACAGCGGATGCACAAACCATATGACGGGGGAGAAGAAGATGTTCACCTCCTACGTCAAAAATAAGGATTCCCAAGATTCAATTATATTCGGTGATGGGAATCAAGGCAAGGTAAAAGGGTTAGGTAAAATTGCAATTTCTAATGAGCACTCAATTTCCAATGTGTTTTTAGTTGAGTCTCTTGGTTACAATTTGCTATCTGTTAGTCAACTATGCAATATGGGATATAACTGCTTATTTACAAATGTAGATGTGTCTGTCTTTAGAAGATGTGATGGTTCACTAGCTTTTAAGGGTGTACTAGACGGCAAGCTTTACTTAGTTGATTTTGCAAAAGAAGAGGCCGGTCTAGATGCATGCTTAATGGCTAAGACTTGCATGGGCTGGTTGTGGCATCGCCGCTTAGCACATGTGGGGATGAAGAACCTCCACAAGCTTCTAAAGGGAGAACACGTGATAGGTCTAACCAATGTTTATTTCGAAAAAGATAGACCTTGTGCAGCTTGTCAAGCAGGTAAACAAGTGGGAGGAGCACATCACAGCAAGAATGTGATGACCACATCAAGACCTCTGGAGCTGCTGCATATGGACCTCTTCGGACCCGTCGCCTATCTAAGCATAGGAGGAAGTAAGTATGGTTTAGTTATTGTTGATGACTTTTCCCGCTTCACTTGGGTGTTCTTTTTGCAGGATAAGTCTGAAACCCAAGGGACCCTCAAGCGTTTCCTAAGGAGAGCTCAAAATGAGTTTGAGCTCAAGGTGAAAAAGATAAGGAGCGACAACGGGTCCGAATTCAAGAACCTTCAAGTGGAGGAGTTTCTTGAGGAGGAAGGGATCAAGCACGAGTTCTCCGCTCCCTACACACCTCAGCAAAATGGTGTGGTAGAGAGGAAGAACAGGACGCTGATCGATATGGCGAGGACGATGCTTGGAGAGTTCAAGACCCCCGAGTACTTTTGGTCGGAAGCTGTGAACACGGCTTGCCACGCCATCAACAGGGTCTATCTTCATCGCCTCCTCAAGAAGACTTCGTATGAGCTACTAACCGGTAACAAACCCAATGTATCGTACTTTCGTGTATTTGGGAGCAAATGCTACATTCTAGTAAAGAAGGGTAGAAATTCTAAATTTGCTCCCAAAGCTGTAGAAGGGTTTTTATTAGGTTATGATTCAAATACAAAGGCGTATAGGGTCTTCAACAAATCATCGGGTTTGGTTGAAGTCTCTAGCGATGTTGTATTTGATGAGACTAATGGCTCTCCAAGAGAGCAAGTTGTTGATTGTGATGATGTAGATGAAGAAGACGTTCCAACGGCCGCAATACGCATCATGACAATTGGAGATGTGCGGCCACAGGAACAAAATGAGCGAGATCAACCTTCTTCCTCAACAATGGTGCATCCCCCAACTCAAGACGATGAACAGGTTCATCAAGAGGAGGCGTGTGATCAAGGGGGAGCACAAGATGATCACGTGATGGAGGAAGAAGCGCAACCGGCACCTCCAACCCAAGTTCGAGCGGTGATTCAAAGGGATCATCCCGTCGACCAAATTTTGGGTGACATTAGCAAGGGAGTAACTACTCGGTCTCGACTAGTTAATTTTTGTGAACATTACTCTTTTGTCTCTTCTATTGAGCCTTTCAGGGTAGAGGAGGCCTTGCTAGATCCGGATTGGGTGTTGGCCATGCAGGAGGAACTCAACAACTTCAAGCGCAATGAAGTTTGGACACTGGTGCCTCGTCCTAAGCAGAATGTTGTGGGAACCAAGTGGGTGTTCCGCAACAAACAGGACGAGCACGGGGTGGTGACGAGGAACAAGGCTCGACTTGTGGCAAAAGGTTATGCCCAAGTCGCAGGTTTGGACTTTGAGGAGACGTTTGCTCCTGTGGCTAGGCTAGAATCAATTCGTATCTTGCTAGCATATGCCGCTCACCATTCTTTCAGGTTGTACCAAATGGATGTAAAGAGCGCTTTCCTCAACGGGCCGATCAAAGAGGAGGTGTACGTGGAGCAACCCCCTGGCTTCGAGGATGAACGGTACCCCGACCACGTGTGTAAGCTCTCTAAGACGCTCTATGGACTTAAGCAAGCCCCAAGAGCATGGTATGAATGCCTTAGAGACTTTTTAATTGCTAATGCTTTCAAGGTTGGGAAAGCCGATCCAACTCTTTTTACTAAGACTTGTGATGGTGATCTTTTTGTGTGCCAAATTTATGTCGACGACATAATATTTGGTTCTACTAACCAAAAGTCTTGTGAAGAGTTTAGCAGGGTAATGACGCAGAAATTCGAGATGTCGATGATGGGCGAGTTGACCTACTTCCTTGGGTTCCAAGTGAAGCAACTCAAGGACGGCACCTTCATCTCCCAAACGAAGTACACACAAGATTTACTGAAGAGGTTTGAGATGAAGGACGCCAAGCCCGCAAAGACGCCGATGGGAACCGACGGACACACCGACCTCAGCAAAGGAGGTAAGTCCGTTGATCAAAAAGCATACCGGTCAATGATAGGGTCTTTACTTTATTTATGTGCTAGTAGACCGGATATTATGCTTAGCGTATGCATGTGTGCCAGATTTCAATCCGATCCTAAGGAGTGTCACTTAGTGGCAGTGAAGCGAATTCTTAGATATTTGGTTGCTACGCCTTGCTTCGGGATCTGGTATCCAAAGGGGTCTAACTTTGACTTGATTGGGTACTCAGATTCCGACTATGCTGGATGTAAGGTCGATAGGAAGAGTACATCGGGGACGTGCCAATTCTTAGGAAGGTCCCTGGTGTCATGGAACTCTAAGAAACAAACCTCCGTTGTCCTATCCACCGCTGAGGCCGAGTACGTTGCCGCAGGACAGTGTTGTGCGCAACTACTTTGGATGAGGCAAACCCTCAGGGACTTTGGCTACAATCTGAGCAAAGTCCCACTCCTATGTGACAATGAGAGTGCTATCCGAATAGCGGAAAATCCTGTTGAGCACAGCCGCACAAAGCATATTGACATCCGGCATCACTTTTTGAGAGACCACCAGCAAAAGGGGGATATCGAAGTGTTTCATGTTAGCACCGAGAACCAGCTAGCCGATATCTTTACCAAGCCTCTAGATGAGAAGACCTTTTGCAGGCTGCGTAGTGAGCTCAATATCTTAGATTCGCGGAACTTGGATTGAAATGTAGCATACATGTGTTTATGCCTTTGATCATGTTCATTCTGCATTTTGTTGCTTATTATGGTGCTCAAGTTGTACAAACACTCCCTGGACCTCACAAGTCCGTTGCAAAGTGATGCACATGTTTAGGGGGAGATGTGTTACAACTTGACCCTTTGAGACTAACCATATGCTTGAGTTTGCTTGTTTTAGTCTCAAAGGAGAATTGAAAGGGAAAAGGTGGACTTGGACCATGAAAGACTTCCACTGCACTCCGATGAGAGGGTAACCTATTCCAAGTTCATCTAATGAACTCTTATTGCCATTTGCTCTTAATTGAAGATTTTGGTGAGGCAATGGGGTTATAGAGCCAAGATTAATCCCGTTTTGGTGTTTGATGCCAAAGGGGGAGAAAATAAAGGCCAAAGCGATAAATGGATCAGCTACCACTTGAGAGATTTTGAAAATAGTAGAATAGAGCTTTTGGTTTGTCAAAACTCTTTTGTTGTCTCTCTTATCAAAAGTTGGCTTCTTGTGTGGAGATTATGGGAAAAAGGGGGAGTTTTTGAAATCTTAATCAATTTCTCTTAGAATGACTCTCTTTATGTCTTAACATGTGCGTTTGACTTAGAGATAGAAATTTGAGTTTGAGTTTGACTTGCAAAAACAAACCAAGTGGTGGCATAGAGTGATCCATATATGTCAAAAGTGAATCAAAACAATATTGAGTTCTTATTTGATTTTGTACTTGTTCTACTTGCTTTATGTTGTGTTGGCATAAATCACCAAAAAGGGGGAGATTGAAAGGGAAATGTGCCCTTGGGCCATTTCTAAGTATTTTGGTGATTTAGTGCCCAACACAGGTGCCTAATTGTAAAATGTTGGACAAAGTACAAATCAAGGATAAAGGTATGTTTCTCAGACTTAGTACATTGTTTTATGGACTAATGTATCGTGTCTAAGTGCTGGAAACAGAAAAAATCGAGTTGGAGGAGAAATGGCTCGAGCAGCCAAAGTCTGCCCAGTCTGGGTGCACCGGACTGTCCGGTGTGCACCGGACAGTGTCCGGTGCGCGAGGCTAGCTCGACGTGAAGTAGCCGCTCTCGGGAATTCGCCGACGACGTACGGCTAAAATTCACCGGACTGTCCGGTGTGCACCGGACTGTCCGGTGAGCCAACGGTCGGCCGGGCCAACGGTCGGCCGCGCAATCTGCGCGGGACACGTGGCCGAGCCAACGGCTAGAAGACGGCACCGGACTGTCCGGTGCGCCAACGGCTCACAGATCTGCAACAGTCTACAACGGTCGGCAGTGCTGTTTAAGGAAAGAAATCGGGCACCGGACAGTGTCCGGTGTGCACCGGACTGTCCGGTGCCCCCGACGACAGAAGGCAAGGATAGCCTTCCAGATTTGCTCTCAACGGCTCCTAGCTGCCTTGGGGCTATAAAAGGGGCCCCTAGGCGCATGGAGGAGACATCCAAGCAACCTTAGAGCATTCTTGATCATCCACACTCATTCTTTGCGCATTCGTTTGTGATTCTAAGTGATTCGAGCTCCGTTCTAGTGAGAACTTTGAGATAGTCATTCGAGCTCGATTCTTGGCCGTGTGTGTGCGCATTTCGCTGTGGATTTGTGTGTGTTGCTTCCCTCCCTTACTCTGTGCTTCTTTGTGATCATATACTTGTAAGAGCAAGTGACTCCAATTTATGGAGATTCCTTGCAAACGGGATAAAGAAAACAAAACAAAACACCGTGGTATTCAAGTGGGTCTTTGGACCGCCTGAGAGGGGTTGATTGCAACCCTCGTCCGTTGGGACGCCACAACGTGGAGTAGGCAAGCGTTGGTCTTGGTCGAACCACGGGATAAACCACTGTGCCATCTCTGTGATTGATCTTCTATGGTTATTGTGTTTTTGTTGAGACTCCTCTCTAGCCACTTGGCATTATTTGTGCTAACACTTAACCAAGTTTTGTGGCTTAAGTTTGAAGTTTTACAGGGTCACCTATTCACCCCCCCTCTAGGTGCTCTCAACTCTCTACTATCTCCCATATGCTAGGATGGAGAGAGAACAAGTGACTACGCATTTTGTGGCTCCAAAATCCGTAGTCTTCTCCATCAAAGTGAGGAGGTTTACCAAGTGGAATGGAGAGCAAATGAGCATTTGTACTTTGCGGAATACGAGAGTAATCGAAAGAAAAGTTCGAATTGACCGTTTTCTTTTTCTCGTATTCGTAGTCGTCCTTTTGGGAAGAAGAGGACTCGTCGCTGTCGTCGTAGTAGACGATCTCCTTGATGCGCCTCATCTTCTTCTTCTTCCCATCTTTTTGATTGTGGCCCGAGCCCGAGTCGGTAGGCTTGTCGTCTTTCGGCTCATTGACGAAAGACTCCTTCTCCTTATCATTGATCACAATCCCCTTGCCCTTAGGATCCATCTCTTCGGGCGATTAGTCCCTTCGTGAAGAGAACGGCTCCGATACCAATTGAGAGCACCTAGAGGGGGGTGAATAGGTGATCCTGTAAAACTTGAAACTTAATGCCACAAAAACTTGGTTAAGCGTTAGCACAATAATGCCAAGTGGCTAGAGAGGAGTCTTAGCAAAACACAATAACCACAAAAGATCAACACAGAGATGGCACAGTGGTTTATCCCGTGGTTCGGCCAAGTACAACACTTGCCTACTTCCACGTTGTGGCGTCCCAACGGACGAGGGTTGCAATCAACCCCTCTCAAGCGGTCCAAAGACCCACTTGAATACCACAGTGTTTTGCTTTGCTTTACTATATCCCGCTTGCGAGGAATCTCCACAACTTGGAGTCTCTCGCCCTTACAAAGATGTTCACAAAGAAGCACGGAGTAAGGGAGGGATGAGCAACTCACACAAGACACAAAAATCATAGCAAATACGCACACACAAGACCCAGACTTGAGCTCAAAAGACTATCACGAGGTTCTCACTAGAACGGAGCTCAAATCACTAAGAACGTCGAACAAGTGCGCAAGAATGAAGTGTGAGTGATCAACAATGCTCTAAGGATGCTTGGTGTCCTCCTCCATGCGCCTAGGGGCCCCTTTTATAGCCCCAAGGCAGCTAGGAGCCGTTGAGAGCATTCCAGGAAGGCAGATCTTGCCTTCTGTCGCCTGGCGCACCGGACACTGTCCGGTGCGGATTTGTTTCCTTATTTGGCGAAGCCGACCGTTGCAGATTCAGAGCCGTTGGCGCACCGGACACTGTCCGGTGCACACCGGACAGTCCGGTGCTCCAATGTAATCGTTGGCTTGGCCACGCGTCTCGCGCGGAATCCTCGGCCGACCGTTGGCCCGGCTGACCGTTGGCTCACCGGACAGTCCGGTGCACCACCGGATAGTCCGGTGATTTTTAGTCGTACGCCGTTAATCACTTCCCGAGAGCGACGACTTCGCCTGTGAACGGCTCACCGGGCAGTCCGGTGATTTATAGCCGTACACCGCCGTCGAAGTCCCGAGAGCAGCAAGTTCGCCAGAGCCAGCCTGGCGCACCGGACACTGTCCGGTGCACCACCGGACAGTCCGGTGCACCCAGACCGAGCTGACTTTGGCTGAACAGAGCCATCTCTTTTCCAATTCGATTTTTCCTGTTTCCAGCACTTAGACACAATACATTAGTCCATAAAACAATGTACTAAGTCTAGAAACATACCTTTACTTCTGATTTGCACTTTGCTCATCACTTTGGATACTTTAACACTTGAGCACTTGTGTTGGCACTCAATCACCAAAATACTTAGAAATGGCCCAAGGGCACATTTCCCTTTCAGTTCCCTTTTGTCATCCTCTTGGTGGTTGTAGATATATGCCCCTTGCCGGATTGGTCGGTCTTTGCGGTCGAGTGGTCCGGCAATCTTGCTAGGCCTGTGCTCTTGGTGACTAGATTGAGGGACACTCAGTCGTTCTTGTATTGGAGATGCCAACCTATCGAATACAGATGTTTGGGGTGCCCCCAAGCGGGGTACCGTGGCATCCCAAATGGGTATGGTGGCATGCTTCGCGTTTGATTCGGGACATATGGCAGTGGTATGTATGCATATTGATATGGCACATGTGGATATAGGGGTGGAGGTGTCCATGCAGACACGTTTGGTCTTAATTGGACATTATGATCTTTTGTCCTCTCCGATTGGAGAGGTGGTCCAATCGGTCTTACCTGCTGTCACTCCTGAGTGGGTGGGCGATGTCGTTTTGGTGGTCGGTCACTTGGTCTGGCCTTCTATTTCATATATTTAGACAATAATTGATCAAAGGTCGGGCCAGACTTGACCAATTGACCAGCTGCCTTGACCGTGTTAGTTTTCCACGTACCTATTTCTGGTCGTCGTGGTTTGAAGGTAGGTGGTCGTCGTGGCTCCTGGTCGTTGCCAAACTGTCCGCTTGAATGATTCGGACTGTCCGATCATGTCCCGGACCGTTCAAGTTTATGCGCCGGACCGTGTGCGACGCGCGGAACTGGGACCCGCGCCTGGTTACTTGCCTGCGCGTGCCCCGGCGTTGGAGGTAGTAATGGTAACTTTCAGAGTCTCCCCTCCATCAGGAGACTTTTCCGCCACCACTTTCCTACGAGAATTTTTTATTATTTTCATCGGTCTTTCGCGCGTCGTCGATGATGACCTCCTTGCCTTTGCCCTTATTGGCTGCATTGGGCCGAATCAGGACTTTTTGCCATCGAAGTCGATAATATTTATTGGGAAGGGCTCCGTATCCACATGGACCACATGCATTCCCTGAAATTTCAATCATCCCTCGTTAATGGCCAATTGGATTTGTCGTCAAAATATATTACAATCATTAGTGGCCTGAGAAAATGAGTTGTGCCACTTAAATGTAAATTTTCATGCACGACGTTTTAGTTCGTCGGCGTTTGGAACAGTATGGTTTATTTTAATGCTGCCGTTTTTGAGTAACACATCATATATTTTGTCACACTTGCCAACATTAAATGTAAATTTGACCTCCTCTTGTCGTTTCTTTTGAACCGGCTGTAAGTAGGAAAAAGCCGAATACTTGGCCTATTTTGGCCAAACCATTTCAGCAGTGTATACTTATTTTGATTCGTCGTTCGATCTACTTTTGTCGCATTCTACTATATGGACATTGTGACGAATCGTTTTGACAGTTTCTTTGCTTCGACTTTCATAAGCCAAAGCTCTCTGCGTAATTGTGGTAACGTAAAAAACTGGACACCTTCTAATCTTTCTTTTAAATAATAGCGTAGTCCATTAAAAGCTAATCCTTCTAGTTGTTTTCTGGCAACTGGATTTGGAAACATCAGTTTCTTGTATCTCGGAATCTACGGATGTAGTCATTAACCAATTCATTTTTCCCTTGTCGCAGGGCCACAAATCTACCAAATCTAACTCATAATCACCGAAAAAAGTGATCATGTGATTTTTGTTCTAAATCCCCCACGACAAAATAAAGTTTGGAGGTAGTGTGGCATAACATGTGAATGCGGTTCCTATTAAAGATAATGAAAATAAACAGACACATAACGTCTCTGTGTCGACCGATTCTCCTAATTGTGCTAAGAATTAGCCTACGTGCTCGCGCGTACTATTACCTTGGTCACCCACAAACTTCACGAATTTGGGTATCCTATTTCCTTGTGGGTATGGGTGATGGTTGAATTGCCTATCATAAGGTTTCCGATACGACCGCGCCCTAAAGATCATGCTAACTCCGAGCTTATCTTGGAACGTTCCAACTATTTCCTCCCTTACTATATCAATGGCATCCGGTGGGAGACCACTGACTCTCTGGTCTAACAAGGGTGAGGTTGTTTAGGTATTAGTATGTTGTCTTCCCCCACTTGTTTAGTTTTGTGGCGCATTACTACTTGCCCTATGTCGCTCATAGGACTGGCCATTCCTTTTCGGCCTTCTAGGAGGGGCCGGAAAGTACTCGTCCCCATGGGTTTGGGATGTTATATTATGGTGCTGGTACGTCGTATGATGTGATGGGAAGTTCAGATGAGACGAATGCGGATTTGGATAATAATCCTCCTTAAAAAACTCTACGCCGGACCGTCCGGCTACGTGCGCGGACTATCCGACCATATAACCCGACCATCCATTGTTGTATGCGAATTGTCCGTCGCTGTATGCGGACGGTCCGACTGGGTAGTTTAGGGTTTGCGCAATACGTGGCAGCTCAGGTGCATGTCTCGGTAATTCATTTCTAAAAATGGGACCGACCGCCGCATGCCCAGACGATCCTCGCTCACGTGCGGACAGTCTGGACACACGCAAATCGATAATTTGTTCACTGATTTGTGTAGGATGCTATGGTTGTGCAGGGTACTGAAAAGGAAATGTGCCCTTGGGCCATTTCTAAAGTGTTTTGGTGATTAAGTACCCAACACAAATGCTATAAGTGTTAATTTGTGCCAAAGACTCAAGAAGTGCAAATCAAGTTACAAGGTATGTTTCTAGACTTAGTACATTGATTTGAGTACTAATCTATTGTGTCTAAGTGCTAGAAACAGGAGAAATTGGTTTGGAAAAGAGTTGGCTGTGTACAACCAACTGCAGCTCGGTCTGGGTGCACCGGAATGTCCGGTGGTGCACCAAAGAGTGTCCGGTGCGCCAGGACCAGTCTCGGTGAACAGTCCGCTCTCGGGACTCGATGGCGGCGTACGACTATAATTCACTGGACTGTCCGGTGGTGCACCGGACTGTCCGGTGAGTCGTTCGCGGTGAAGTCGTCGCTCTCGGGAAACCTTCAACGACGTACGACTATAATCCACCGGACCGTCCGGTGAGCCAACGGTCGACTGCGCCAACGGTCGGTCGCGTAATCCGCGCGCGACGCGTGGGTGCGCCAACGGTCAGTAGGGGCACCAGACTGTCCGGTGTGCACCAAACAGTGTCCGGTGCGCCAACTGCCAGAAATCTGCAACGGTCGGATGCGCCAGAAAAGGAAGGATATCGCGCACCGGACAGCTACAGGGACTATCCGGTGGCACACCGGACTGTCCGGTGCGCCACCCGACAGAAGGCAAGATTTGCCTTCCAAAGTTGCCTCCAACGGCTCCTAGCTGCCTTGGGGCTATAAAAGGGACCCCTAGACACATGGAGGAGACACCTAAGCATACTTTGAGCATTCTAAGTCTTCCACACTCCGTCTCCACGCACTTGATTGACTTTGTTAGTGATTTGAGCTCCATTCTTGTGGTGAACTTGTTGCGATTCATTTGAGCTCAAGTCTTGGCTGTGTGTGTGCGTATTGCTGCGGATTTGTGTGTGTTGCTTCCCACCCTTACTCTAGTGCTTTCACTTTGATCTTTGTTGTAAGGGCGAGAGACTCCAACTTGTGGAGATTCCTCGTAAATGGGAAAAGAGATAAGCAAGAACAACATAGTGGTATTCAAGTTGATCATTGGATCACTTGAAAGGGGTTGAGTGCAACCCTCGTCCATTGGGACGCCACAACGTGGAGGTAGGCAAGTGTTATACTTGTCGAACCACGGAATAAACTCGCGTGTCTTGTGTGATTGTTTTTCTGTGATACTTGTGTGTTCGCAAGAGCTCGCTACCTAGCCATTCTAACACTTAATCAAGTTTTGTATCTATTAGTTGTTGAATTTTACAGGATCACCTATTCACCCCCCTCTAGGTGCTCTCAATTGGTATCAGAGTCGTTCTCTTCACAAAAGGGACTAATCGCCCGAAGAGATGGATTCTAACGGAAAGGGGATGGTGGTCAATGATAAGGAGAAGGAGTCCATCTTCAACAAGCCAAGGGACGACAAGCCCACCGACTTTGGCTCGAGTCATAAGAAGACGGACGGGAAGAAGAAGAGGCGCATCAAGAAGATAGTCTACTACGACAGCGACGAGTCTTCTTCTTCCCCAAGAGACGAAGAATATGACGAGAAAAAGAAACCGGTTAACTCAAACTTTTCTTTTGATTATTCTCGTATTCCATATAATTCCAATGCCCATTTGCTTTACATTCCTCTTGGTAAAACTCCACACTTTGATGGAGAGGACTACGCTTTTTGGAGTCATAAAATGCGTAGTCACCTTTTCTCTCTCCATCCTAGTATTTGGGAGATAGTTGAGAATGGAATGCAATTTGATAGTACGAACAACCCTGTTTTTATTAACGAACAAATTCACAAAAATGCACAAGCTACCACTGTTTTGTTAGCATCATTGTGCAGGGATGAATACAACAAGGTGAGCGGCTTGGACAACGCCAATCAAATATGGGACACCCTCAAGATCTCGCATGAGGGGAACGACGCCACCATGATCACCAAAATGGAGTTGGTGGAAGGCGAGCTAGGAAGGTTTGCCATGATCAGGGGAGAGGAGCCAACGCAAACGTACAATAGGCTCAAGACCCTGGTCAACAAGATCAGGAGCTATGGAAGCACGAGATGGACGGACCACGACGTCGTCCGACTTATGCTCAGGTCCTTTACTGTCATTGGCCCTCGTCTTGTGAACTTAATCCGTGAAAATCTTAGGTACACAAAGATGACGCCCGAGGAGATACTCGGAAAGTTTGTGAGCGGGCGTATGATGGTCAAGGAAGCAAGATATGTTGATGATGCATTGAATGGCCCAATGCCCATCTATGAGCCCCAGCCCGTTGCACTCAAGGCAACAAGCAGCAATAGGGAGGCGCTACCTAGCAAGGTGGCACAAGTTGAGGCTGGCGAGCTAAATGAAGATGAAATGACCCTCATCATCAAGCGCTTCAAGACGGCGTTAAAAGGACGCAAGGAGCATCCCAACAAGAGCAAAGCAAAGGGAAAACGCTCCTGTTTTAAATGTGGTAAGACTGATTATTTCATAGCAAATTGTCCTGATAATGCTAATGACCAGGAACAAGAAAAGAGCGGGAAGAGGGAGAAAAAGAAGACCTACAAGAAGGCGAAGGGCGAGATGCACCTTGGCAAAGAGTGGGATTCGGATTGCTCTTCTTCTGACTCAAGGCAAAGAGAAGGCGAAGTTTGTTTCCATGTAATTATTATACTATAACATTTTATTGAAAACTCCCAATTCAAGGTGAGCCTGAGATTCGATGGAGTAACAGTATAGAAATATTTAATAATATAAAGATATTATATACCCAATTCGAGATGAGGATAATCACGATTCACGAAAAGAGACACCAATGGCATTTTGAATTTTGATACACATACACCCGTATCCAGCTTGGAAACCGCAGGGCGAACGACTGAAACCACGCGCAAACCCACGCCCATCCGTGTGTTCGTACAGCTGTTTCACAGAACACCGAAAATCCGTGCAACCCCATCGCGCACACGTACGCAGCGAGAGCCGGACTACCATTCACGGGTCTACGGTGCACGTGTTCCATCGACAGGCGCTAGCGCGGTTTTGTTTCGAGGTACAAAATGCATTTCCCGCTCTGGGCGTCGGGCGGCGCACACTGCCCTTGCGCCCGCACCGCCCACTCCATCCAACGGCCACGATGCGCTAAGTGCTCCTCCCGCGGATCGTGATCCGTGGCTTCGCATCTCCAGCCAATCAGAATGCAGAACGTCCCTCCCGCCGGATCGCTATCTTCCCGAACTATAAAATAAGGTGACCCGGCCCAGTAGAATCTATCCAGTCGCACCTCCCTCTCCGAAATCAAGGTAGCATACACCGCTGCAGTTTCTAGAGCCCTCTCTGGCACTCGTGATCCCACTAGTCACGATGCCTGCCCTCGCCAAGCCCGCCTCCCGCACCGCCAAGCCCGCCGCGGCTCCGAAGCCGAAGCCTGCCGCCGCCAAGCCGAAGGCGGCCACCGCTGGTGCCTCCCACCCGCCTTACTTCGAGGTGAGCCTTGTCGACCTGCGTTCGGTTTTTATTGATTGATATTGGTTTCCGTCGGAATTGGTGTTGATGGAATCTCATGTTTCGTCGTTCAGATGATCAAGGAGGCTATCACGGCGCTAAAGGAGAGGACCGGCTCCAGCTCGCAAGCGATCGCCAAGTATGTGGGGGACAAGCACGGCGCGTCTCTGCCGGCCAACTTCAAGAAGATGCTTTCCATCCAGCTCCGTGGGTCCGCAGCCAAAGGCAAGCTCGTGAAGGTCAAGGCCTCGTACAAGCTCTCGGACGCCGCCAAGAAGGCATCCCCCAAGACAAAGGCCAAGCCGGCAAAGGCTGCCGCTGCCAAGACCACCGCCTCCAAGCCGGCCAAGGCCGCCGCCCCCAAGTCAAAGAAGGCAGCGGCTGCCAAGCCAAAGAAGACCGCGGCTGCTGGGACCAAGCGCAAAGCGCCCGAGAAGAAGGTCGTGGCGAAGCCGAAGAAGTCCCCCGCCGCCAAGGCCAAGGCCAAGCCGAAGACCGTGAAGTCCCCTGCCTCCAAGAAGGCACGGAAGGCCTCCGCATGAGATGGGTTGCTTTAGGTCTAAGCTCTGATTGTGGTTGGTGTCAGTTAGGTACTGTACAAACTAAGTGTGCCCTAAGTGTCTCAGGCGGTGTGTTATGTGCTTAGCATGTTCTATCTACCAGAGTGTTTTAGTTTAACAATGGTTTTACGTCTGGCTTTTGTAGTCAGGTTTGGGAAATCCCTGTTCTCGCGCAGTCTAAATTTCTCAATTCTAGCGCAGCACAATCGTTTCGATCTCCGTTGTAGTTTTTCCATGTAGAACTGCGCTCGTTCTGTCATCAATTTAGGAATCATATTTTTTGCGATTAGGATCCTGGCGGAAGAAAACCGACGAAGACGACGAAACTGGGGTGATATGCCGTAGCTTCTTCCCTGCACTTATCCTATATTTGCTTGTGGATAATGTCGAGCCCGTGGATTATCTACGCTTTAACGGTGATTGAAGTCTTTGTTCGTTTGTGTCGGTCGGATTGATGAGTCGGAACGATTCCTAACCGGATTACTTCTCTAATTTATATAAACTTTGATTAACTGGAACGATTTCGGGTGCAATCCGATAGAAACGAACAAGGCCTGAGAGAGAAATTAGTTCATTTCTCCCTCAATCCCTTCCTATGCTTCCGGGATCCCTGTCACCAAATCAACCCTAAAGCACAACGTCGTGGTTGCAGCCGAAACGCTCGATGCGCGTGGTGTCCGCCGTCCAGTTCGGCCGGCCGTTGGCCGTGGCGGCGATTAGTCACGTCCCCGCTCCCGAGCTCTGCGCCAATCCAAGGTACTTATCTCAAAATGCAATTTGAGCTGGATTCTACGTATTTTGTATACAAGCACAATATCCTATGCATAATATCCGATGTTGTTTGGTTCATTATGAGATAGTTTTATCTGAATTGTAAGACTCCCATGAAAACCAAACATGCCGGAACCAATGACGGTTCAAATTGAGTCCCGCGGTCCTCGCGTCGCGTAAACCAAATTTTCGTAGGCGGGGCGCGATTCAAAATTTCGAAGCCAGGATTACCGCGGCGCGTCGCCCAGCTGATCGATTTTGTTGGGTGCCAGACTGGCGGCATCAGGTCTTTTGGCGAACCCCAACAGTCCACAAGGTCAAAGCGCGGGCTGGCGTCACCACGTAGAGATATCCACCACGTATGAATGCTAATTTTTTCTTGAGTTATCAAACATATATTATATATAAGGATGATGTTTTGTATGAAATGTTTTATACATTATTTGCTGACTAAAATAAAAAAGATAAAAGCGTCTTCCGCTAAGCACCCGCCCCCGGACGAGCCCTACAGCGCCGAGCCCGGGGCCAAACATGACGAAGCTAGATAGAGAGCCATACGCGCTAAACATGACGAAGCTAGATAGAGAGCCATACGAACCAGGGGAAAACCAATCGAGTAGATCCCTCGCTCACCAAGAGACTGGCCCGCCATAAATGTTCGGTCGCAGTAACTGAAAGGGAATTAGGCTTACACCTAATTCCTAAATAATTTTGGTGGTTGAATTGTCCAACACAAATATTGGACTAACTAGTTTGCTCTAGTGGATAAGTTGTACAGGTGCAAAAAGTTCACTCTTAGCCAATAAAAAGATCAAGTTTTGGATTCAACAAAGGAGCAAAGAAGCAACCGAAGGCACCTCTGGCTGAAGGCACCGGACTGTCCGGTGCGCCCAGAGGACTCCAACTCAAACTCTTCGCCCTCGGGAATTCTCGGAGGCCGGCGCGCTAGAATTCACCGGACTGTCCGGTGTACACCGGACAGTGTCCGGTGCTCCAAGGAAGCGCGGCCTCCGGAACTCGTCAGCCTCGGGTTCGCGCGGTAGCCGCTCCGCTATAATTCACCGGACATGTCCGGTGTGCACCGGACTGTCCGGTGTACCAGCGGGGCAACGACTATTTCGGCGCCAACGGCTACCTGCGGTGCATTTAATGCGCGCGCAGCGCGCGCAGACGTCAGGCGCGCCCATACCGGCGCACCGGACAATGAACAGTTGTTGTCCGGTGTGCACCGGACACCCAGGAGGGCCCAGAAGTCAGAAGCTCCAACGGTCTGAATCCAACGACATTGATGACGTGGCAGGGGCACCGGACTGTCCGGTGTGCACCGGACTGTCCGGTGCGCCATCGAACAGAAGCCTCCAGCCAACGGTCATGTTTGGTGGTTGGGGCTATAAATACCCCAACCACCCCACCATTCATTGCATCCAAGTTTTCCAACTTCCAACCACTTACAAGAGCTAGGCATTCAATTCTAGACACACCAAAAGATCAAATCCTCTCCAATTCCACTCAAGCCTTTAGTGACTAGCGAGAGAGATTTGCCGTGTTCTTTTGAGCTCTTGCGCTTGGATCGCTTTCTTTCTTTCTCATTTGCTCTTGTGATCAAAACTCAATTGTAACCAAGGCAAGAGGCACCAATTGTGTGGTGGCCCTTGCGGGGAAGTTTTGTTCCCGTTTGATTGAGAAGAAGAAAAGCTCACTCGGTCCGTGGGACCGTTTGAGAGAGGGAAGGGTTGAAAGAGACCCGGCCTTTGTGGCCTCCTCAACGGGGAGTAGGTTTGCGAGAACCGAACCTCGGTAAAACAAATCCGCGTGTCACACTCTTCATTTGTTTGCGATTTGTTTTGCACCCTCTCTCGCGGACTCGTTTATATTTCTAACGCTAACCCGGCTTGTAGTTGTGATTATTTTTGTGATTTTCAGTTTCGCCCTATTCACCCCCCCTCTAGGCGACTTTCAATTGGTATCAGGGTCAGGTTCTTCATTAGAGCCTAACCGCTCGAAGTGATGTCGGGAGATCACACCAAGAGGGAGATGGAGACCGGCGACAACAAGCCCACTACAAGCCAAGGGAGCACTTCATCGGAAGAGTCCCGCACCAAGAGAAGGGAGAAGAAGAAGAACTCCTCCAAGCGGAAGGAGAAAAGATCTTCCTCTTCTCACCACAAGGAGAAGAAGGAAAAATCTTCTTCTCACAAGCCGCATCGGAGTGGGGACAAGCACAAGAAGATGAGGAAGGTGGTCTACTACGAGACCGACACTTCATCAACATCCACCTCCGACTCCGATGCACCGTCCGTAACTTCTAAGCGCCAAGAGCGCAAGAAGTTTAGTAAGATCCCCTTAAACTATCCCCGTACATCTAGACATACTCCCTTACTTTCCGTTCCATTAGGCAAACCGCCGACTTTTGATTGCGAAGATTATGCTAGGTGGAGTGATTTAATGAAATTTTATCTAACCTCACTCCACAAAAGTATATGGAATGTTGTTGAGTTTGGAGTACAGGTACCATCAATAGGGGATGAGGATTATGACACGGACGAAGTGGCCCAAATCGAGCACTTCAACTCCCAAGCCGCAACCATTCTCCTTGCCTCTCTTAGCAAGGAGGAATACAACAAAGTGCAAGGGTTGAAGAACGCAAAAGAGATTTGGGACCTACTCAAGACGGCGCACGAGGGTGATGAACTCACCAAGATCACCAAGCGGGAAACGATCGAGGGGGAGCTCGGTCGCTTTCGTCTTCGCCAAGGGGAGGAGCCACAAGACATGTACAACCGGCTCAAAACCTTGGTGAACCAAGTGCGCAACCTCGGGAGCAAAAAATGGGATGACCACGAGGTGGTTAAGGTTATTTTGAGAGCACTTATTTTCCTTAACCCCACTCAAGTTCAATTAATTCGTGGTAATCCTAGATATCCACTAATGACTCCCGAGGAAGTTATCGGGAATTTTGTGAGCTTTGAATGCATGATTAAGGGCTCAAAGAAGATCAACGAGCTTGACGAACCTTCCACATCCGAGGCGCAACCCGTGGCCTTCAAGGCAACGGAGGAGAAGAAGGAGGAGTCTACACCAAGTAGACAACCAATTGACGCCTCCAAGCTCGACAATGAGGAGATGGCCCTAATCATCAAAAGCTTTCGGCAAAACCTCAAGCAACGGAAGGGGAAGGACTACAAACCCCGTTCCAAGAAGGTTTGCTACAAGTGTGGTAAGCCCGGTCACTTTATAGCTAAATGTCCATTATCAAGTGATAGTGACAGGGGCGACGACAAGAAGGGAAGAAGAAAGGAGAAGAAACGGTACTACAAGAAGAAGGGCGGCGATGCCCATGTTTGTCGGGAGTGGGACTCCGACGAAAGCTCAAGCGACTCCTCCGACGACGAGGACGCCGCCAACATCGCCGTCACCAAGGGCCTCCTCTTCCCCAACGTCGGCCACAAGTGTCTCATGGCCAAGGACGGCAAAAAGAAGGTAAAATCAAGGTCCTCCACTAAATACGAAACATCTAGTGATGAAGATGATGATAAAAATGAGGAGGATAACTTGCGCATTCTTTTTGCTAACCTCAACATGCAACAAAAAGAAAAATTAAATGAATTGATTAGTGCTATACATGAGAAGGATGATCTCTTGGATTCTCAAGAGGACTTCCTTATTAAAGAAAATAAGAAGCATGTTAAGGTTAAAAATGCTTATGCTCTAGAAATGGAAAAATGTGAAAAATTGTCTAGTGAGCTAAGTACTTGCCATGAGACTATAGACAACCTTAGAAATGAAAATGCTAATTTGTTAGCTAAGGTTGATTCTCATATTTGCAATGTTTCAATTCCAAATCCTAGAAATGATAGTGATGATTTGCTTGCTAGGATTAAAGAATTGAACATCTCTCTTGCTAGTCTTAGATTAGAAAATGAAAATTTGATTGCTAAGACTAAAGATTTTGATGTTTGCAATGCTACTATTTCTGACCTTAGAAGTAAGAATGAAATATTGCATGCTAAGGTTGTAGAATTAAAAACTTGCAAACCATCTACATCTACTGAGCATATTTCTATTTGTACTAGATGTAGAGATATTAATGTTGATGCTATTCATGATCACCTAGCCTTAATTAAAAAACAAAATGATCACATAGCACAACTTAATGCTAAGATCAGTGAGCATGACTTAGAAAATGAAAAATTTAAATTTGCTAGAAGCATGCTCTATAATGGGAGACGCCCTGGCATTAAGGACGGCATTGGCTTCCAAAAGGGAGACAATGTCAAACTTAATGCCCCTCCAAAGAATTTATCTAACTTTGTTAAGGGCAAGGCTCCCATGCCTCAGGATAACGAGGGTTACATTTTGTACCCTGCCGGCTATCCTGAGAGCAAGATTAGGAAAATTCATTCTAGGAAGTCTCACTCTAGCCCTAACCATGCTTTTATGTATAAGGGTGAGACATCTAGGTCTAGGCAACCAACCCATGCCAAGTTGCCTAGAAAGAAAACTCCTAATGCATCAAATGATCATGCCATTTCATTCAAAACTTTTGACGCATCATATGTTTTAACTAACAAATCCGGCAAGGTAGTTGCCAAAATTGTTGGGGGCAAACACAAGGGCTCCAAGACTTGTGTTTGGGTACCCAAAGTTCTTGTTTCTAATGCCAAAGGACCCAAAACCGTTTGGGTACCTAAAATCAAGAACTAAAATTGTTTTGTAGGTTTATGCATCCGGGGGCTCAAGTTGGATACTCGACAGCGGGTGCACAAACCACATGACAGGGGAGAAAAAGATGTTCTCCTCTTATGAGAAAAACCAAGATCCCCAACGAGCTATCACATTCGGGGATGGAAATCAAGGTTTGGTCAAAGGTTTGGGTAAAATTGCTATATCACCTGACCATACTATTTCAAATGTTTTTCTTGTAGATTCTTTAGATTACAATTTGCTTTCCGTATCCCAGTTATGTCAAATGGGCTACAACTGTCTTTTTACTGATATAGGTGTTACTGTCTTTAGAAGAAGTGATGATTCAATAGCATTTAAGGGAGTGTTAGAGGGTCAGCTATACCTGGTTGATTTTGATAGAGCTGAACTCGACACTTGCTTGATTGCTAAGACTAACTTGGGTTGGCTCTGGCACCGCCGACTAGCCCATGTTGGAATGAAGAATCTTCACAAGCTTCTAAAGGGAGAACACATTTTAGGACTAACCAATGTTCATTTTGAGAAAGACAGGATTTGTAGCGCATGTCAAGCCGGGAAGCAAGTTGGCATCCATCATCCATACAAAAACGTCATGACTACCGACAGGCCACTGGAGCTCCTACACATGGACTTATTCGGCCCGATCGCTTACATAAGCATCGGCGGTAGTAAGTATTGTCTTGTAATTGTGGATGATTATTCTCGCTTCACTTGGGTGTTCTTTTTACAGGACAAATCTTATACCCAAGAGACCTTAAAGGGATTCTTGAGACGAGCTCAGAATGAGTTCGGCTTAAGGATCAAGAAAATTAGAAGCGACAATGGGACGGAGTTCAAGAACGCTCAAATTGAAGGTTTCCTTGAGGAGGAGGGCATCAAGCATGAGTTCTCTTCTCCCTACACTCCACAACAAAATGGTGTAGTGGAGAGGAAGAATTGAACTCCTAACCGGTAAAAAGCCAAATATTTCATATTTTAGAGTTTTTGGTAGCAAATGCTTTATTCTTGTTAAGAGAGGTAGAAAATCTAAATTTGCTCCTAAAACTGTAGAAGGCTTTTTACTAGGATATGACTCAAACACAAGGGCATATAGAGTCTTTAACAAGTCCTCAGGACTCGTTGAAGTTTCTTAGACGTTGTGTTTGATGAGACTAACGGCTCTCAAGTAGAGCAAGTTGATCTTGATGAGATAGGTGAAGAACAGGCTCCATGCATAGCACTAAGGAACATGTCCATTGGGGATGTGTGTCCTAAGGAATCCGAAGAGCCTCCACATGCACAAGATCAACCATCCTCCTCCATGCAAGCATCTCCACCAACTCAAATTGAGGATGAGGCTCAAGATGTTGAACAAGAAGATCAAGAAGATGAGCCACCTCAAAATGACGGCAACGATCAAGGGGGAGATGCAAATGATGAGGACAAGGAGGATGATCAACCAAGGCCGCCACACCCAAGAGTCCACCAAGCAATACAACGAGATCACCCCGTCGACACCATCCTCGGCGATATTCATAAGGGGGTAACTACTCGATCTCGTGTTGCTCATTTTTGTGAACATTACTCTTTTGTTTCCTCTATTGAGCCACACAGGGTAGAGGAAGCACTTCAAGATTCGGATTGGGTGATGGCGATGCAAGAGGAGCTCAACAATTTCACAAGGAATGAGGTATGGCACTTAGTTCCACGTCCTAATCAAAATGTTGTAGGAACCAAGTGGGTCTTCCGCAACAAGCAAGACGAGCATGGTGTGGTGACTAGGAACAAAGCTCGACTTGTGGCCAAGGGGTATTCACAAGTCGAAGGTTTGGATTTTGGTGAAACCTATGCACCCGTAGCTAGGCTTGAGTCAATTCGCATATTATTAGCCTATGCTACTTACCATGGCTTCAAGCTTTATCAAATGGACGTGAAGAGTGCCTTCCTCAATGGACCAATCAAGGAGGAGGTCTATGTTGAGCAACCTCCCGGCTTTGAAGACAGTGAGTACCCTAACCATGTCTATAGGCTCTCTAAGGCGCTTTATGGGCTCAAGCAAGCCCCAAGAGCATGGTATGAATGCCTTAGAGATTTCCTTATTGCAAATGGCTTCAAAGTCGGCAAGGCCGATCCTACTTTATTCACTAAGACTCTTGACAATGATTTGTTTGTATGCCAAATTTATGTTGATGATATCATATTTGGGTCTATTAACAAATCTACATGTGAAGAATTTAGTAGGATTATGACACAAAAATTCGAGATGTCGATGATGGGGGAGTTGAAGTATTTTCTAGGATTCCAAGTCAAGCAACTCCAAGAGGGCACCTTCATTAGCCAAACAAAGTACACTCAAGACATTCTAAGCAAGTTTGGAATGAAGGATGCCAAGCCCATCATGACACCCATGGGAACAAATGGGCATCTCGACCTTGACACGGGAGGTAAGTCCGTGGATTAAAAGGTATACCGGTCGATGATTGGTTCATTGCTTTATTTATGTGCATCTCGACCGGACATTATGCTTTCCGTTTGCATGTGTGCAAGATTCCAAGCCGACCCTAAGGAATTACACCTTACGGCCGTAAAACGAATCTTGAGATATTTGGCTTATACTCCTAAGTTTGGGCTTTGGTACCCTCGGGGATCCACTTTTGATTTGATTGGTTATTCGGATGCCGATTGGGCGGGGTGTAAGATTAACAGGAAGAGCACATCGGGAACTTGCCAGTTCTTGGGAAGATCCTTGGTGTCATGGGCTTTAAAGAAGCAAAATTCGGTCGCTCTTTCTACCGCCGAAGCCGAGTATATTGCCGCAGGCCATTGTTGCGCGCAATTGCTTTGGATGAGGCAAACCCTGCGGGACTACGGTTACAAATTAACCAAAGTCCCTTTGCTATGTGACAATGAGAGTGCAATCAAAATGGCCGACAATCCCGTTGAGCATAGCCGCACTAAGCACATAGCCATTCGGTATCATTTTCTTCGGGATCACCAACAAAAGGGGGATATCGAGATTTCTTACATTAACACTAAAGATCAATTAGCCGATATCTTTACCAAGCCACTTGATGAACAATCTTTTACCAGGCTTAGGCATGAGCTCAATATTCTTGATTCTAGGAATTTCTTTTGCTAGTCTTGCACACATAGCTCATAAATATACCTTTGATCATGTCTCCTTTATATATGCTATGACTAATGTGTTTTCAAGTGTATTCCAAATCAAGTCATAAGTATATTGAAAGGGAATTGGAGTCTTCGGCGAAGACAAGGCTTCCACTCCACTCTACTACTCATCCTTCGCCATCGCTCCGCATCTCTCTCCAACTTTGGTACAATCTTCACTCATTCATTTTATGACCAAAGGGGGAGAAAGTACTTTATTGGGCTCTAATGATTCCGTTTTTGGCGATTCATGCCAAAGGGGGAGAAAATATGAGCCCAAAGCAAAAGGACCGCACCACCACCCTAATTTTAAATTTGATGATTTTCAATCGGTAAAATTTCAAAATTGGTATCTCTTTGTGTTCTAAAGGGGGATCAAGTAGTTTTTTCGAAATTGATGTCTTAAAACCCTCTTGAACACTAAGAGGAGACTTGATTTGAGGGGGAGTTTTGTTTAGTCAAAGGAAAAGCTTTTGGGGCAAAGGAAGAAAATTTCAAAAACTTGAGAATGCTTTGCAAAATCTTATTCATTTACCTTTGACTATCTTGCAAAAGGACTTTGAAAAGAATTTACAAAAGAGTTTGCAAAAACAAAACTTATGGTCCAAATGTGGTCCAATATGTCAAAAACAAAGAAAACAATCCATGCGCATCATGTAAGCATCTATATTGGCTCCATTCCAAGCAACCTTTGCACTTACCTTATGCAAACTAGTTCAATTATGCACTTCTATATTTGCTTTGAGTTGTGTTGGCATCAATCACCAAAAAGGGGGAGATTGAAAGGGAATTAGGCTTACACCTAGTTCCTAAATAATTTTGGTGGTTGAATTGCCCAACACAAATATTGGACTAACTAGTTTGCTCTAGTGGATAAGTTGTACAGGTGCAAAAGGTTCACTCTTAGCCAATAAAAAGATCAAGTTTTGGATTCAACAAAGGAGCAAAGAAGCAACCGAAGGCACCTCTGGCTGAAGGCACCGGACTGTCCGGTGTACACCGGACAGTGTCCGGTGCGCCCAGAGGACTCCAACTCAAACTCTTCGCCCTCGGGAATTCTCGGAAGCCGGCGCGCTAGAATTCACCGGACTGTCCGGTGTACACCGGACAGTGTCCGGTGCTCCAAGGAAGCGCGGCCTCCGGAACTCGTCAGCCTCGGGTTCGCGCGGTAGTTGCTCCGCTATAATTCACCGGACTGTCCGGTGTACCAGCGGGGCAACGGCTATTTCGGCGCCAACGGCTACCTGCGGTGCATTTAATGCGCGCGCAGCGCGCGCAGACGTCAGGCGCGCCCATACCGGCGCACCGGACAATGAACAGTTGTTGTCCGGTGTGCACCGGACACCCAGGAGGGCCCAGAAGTCAGAAGCTCCAACGGTCTGAATCCAACGGCATTGATGACGTGGCAGGGGCACCGGACTGTCCGGTGTGCACCGGACTGTCCGGTGCGCCATCGAACAGAAGCCTCCAGCCAACGGTCATGTTTGGTGGTTGGGGCTATAAATACCCCAACCACCCCACCATTCATTGCATCCAAGTTTTCCAACTTCCAACCACTTACAAGAGCTAGGCATTCAATTCTAGACACACCAAAGAGATCAAATCCTCTCCAATTCCACTCAAGCCTTTAGTGACTAGCGAGAGAGATTTGTCGTGTTCTTTTGAGCTCTTGCGCTTGGATCGCTTTCTTTCTTTCTCATTTGCTCTTGTGATCAAAACTCAATTGTAACCAAGGCAAGAGGCACCAATTGTGTGGTGGCCCTTGCGGGGAAGTTTTGTTCCCGTTTGATTGAGAAGAAGAAAAGCTCACTCGGTCCGTGGGACCGTTTGAGAGAGGGAAGGGTTGAAAGAGACCCGGCCTTTGTGGCCTCCTCAACGGGGAGTAGGTTTGCGAGAACCGAACCTCGGTAAAACAAATCCGCGTGTCACACTCTTCATTTGTTTGCGATTTGTTTTGCACCCTCTCTCGCGGACTCGTTTATATTTCTAACGCTAACCCGGCTTGTAGTTGTGATTATTTTTGTGATTTTCAGTTTCGCCCTATTCACCCCCCCTCTAGGCGACTTTCAGTAACTACGTCTAGCATCGAGTCACGACAGAGGCGTTGTTCCGTCTCCAACTCATGGCCTACGATACCCTAGCACACTCAATAACCACGGACCCCTAGGACTACGGTGTATTTATGGCCCGTGCCCCAGCAAGTGTCACACGCATGGCTTAGCGGGACTAGGTCGAGTGCGCAGACCAGTTGCAGGGCACAATGAGACAAGTCATGCCGAGATCTAGGCTACAAAATGAGGAAATCGGGCCCCGGATGGGCGAACACGCAGAATATACGATGAACACACATACAACGAAATGAAGGAGGACGCATCGATGATGACCCAGAGGATGGAGCCCCCATCGCTAAGCCAAGACTTTGTTAGGACTCTAGCTCTGTAGCCCTTAGCTCCACCCCTCCACACAAGAGACTTGGGAGCCTCACATCCCTCTCTCGCCCGCTTGTAACCCTACTACGAGCATTGAACAACAAAGGTGCTGGTAGCGTAAGCCGTCGAAGACTGGATGTAGGGACGTTCTGCCCAAACCAGTGTAAATCTTGCGCATACTGTGCTCACCGTCTGGAGTCCTGAAGGTGCATACAAATTTACCTGTGGGACCTAGGTTCAAAACCGTCAGAAAGCGAGTTGTTCACGAACTTTGAGACAATTTGTGAGAGTAAGACGTGCACCGGTTACTAAATGTACAACTTATTTCATTAGAACATTATTTTATGAGTAGATTTTTAGTTGGCTATATTATTAAATTTGTTGTTTTGTTTCGTCCAAGGTGGAGGCACGACTAGGGATAACAATGGGGACCTGATTGTTGTGTTCGTGGGAAATTTCTTAGGGGACAAGGATGGGGTAATATAGTTTATACGGGGATCAAAACAACAAAAATCTAGTTCCTCGTGGGTTCATGAGGATGCCGGTTTCCCGTATACCCGTCCCACAAACTTATCTTCGTCTAAATTAGCCTACTAGCTTGTTAAAATTATATTAAAAACTCACTACATAACCTATTATAAAATATCAAACTAAACTTCAAAGTAAATGTCTCTTGTAATTTTAAATCTCATTTGTTCATTTTGTATTGATTTGGTAAAGTTATTTTGAATTTGCCCCTCATTATTGTGTTTTCTAACGGGGGGCAGATTCCTAGTGGGGATAAATTTCCCCATGGAGACGATGATGGGAGAAAAAATCTTCCCCATAAGCGTTCAGAGGGACGAGAATGGAGATTTTTTTTCCTCGCGGGACAGTGACGAGGGGCCATTTTCGACGAGGAATTCCCATTTGCTATCTCTAGGCACGACGACCGTGGCAGGCTATGCGTCGCCCAGGAGGGTCTTGTGAGAGGTAGCTCCATCTAGGAAGGAGCGAAGGACAACATCAAGGAACAGAAACCATGTGTTCGTTGAAAGTTTAGGGGGAAGAGTGTGTTTGGTTGAGGAGCGGAGGGGAATGAAATGGCTCCATTCTTATTTTTTTGATCTTTGGTTTACAACGGAAGATAGTGGAGCGACTCCTAGAGTCTATATATGACAAATATTTGGGATGCTCTCGCTCCACTAAAACGACCGGATGTGAACGCTTTCCTCCTTCTCCTCCACTCCACACTCATATGACTCTCCAACAAAACAATGAACAGATCGGCTCCGCTCTATTCTACTCTACAACAAAACAAAAAATGGACCGATTCCATTCTGTTTGCCAAACACAATGAAATGACTCAATTCTTAGAAACTGAAATGTAGCCGCTCCATCCCAGTTGACTCCTCAACCAAACACACCCTAAACCATTGCTCTATTTTGAATTATAGAGTTTAACTTATAAAGAGTAGCTCGAACCTTGAAAGATGTTTTATTTTATATTTTTATTAAAAAAGTATGGGACACATCACGAACTTGCTCAAATATACTACACCCAAAACTAGTGGCATATCTTTGTAGTCTATATTGTACTTACCTTTTTCTAATAATATAATTTATTTTTCTAAAAGACATGATTTAAGTCTTAACTATTAGAGCTCAATTTGTTTTTAGTGATCTACATACTGTAATGTTGTAGTGTAGTATTTTATTTTTTAGCATATTATTTTGAGGTATTTTGTTTGAATTGCTATGATGAAGTAAACGTAAAATTAATTAATATGACGAGTTGCGTGATAATTCTTATTTAACTTCACGAGCTTTACAGGATGTACGAAACAAAATTCTATAGAGCATATCTTGAAGAGCTTAAAAAATTTGAATCTAGATTATGTTGGTGCATATAATTTTAGTGAAACTAAAATATTTGACAAACTTCTTATGAGACTAAGTTATTTTTTAATATTTTGTTTGAGAGCGAGAATATTAGAATGGATCGAGTGGCTAAAAGTTATTTAAGCCGTGCCGAGGACCGTTTGGTTTGAAGACTAAAGATTAGTTACTCTAATATAGTCTTATTTATTCTCTAAATAGTCAAATGACATGACTAAAATTGAGACTAAACTGACTTGTCTAGTATCTCAAATAGTGACTAAAAGAAACTAAATCAAATTAAATTAATTTTTCCTTTTTGCCTCTTATTTATTCAGTTGCACTGATTGCCAAAAATTGTTAAGCGATATTTTAGTCTTTTTACGAGTTATTTAATGTATTCTAAATACTAGTCGGTTGTTCGTGCATTCCGACGGCTTACAACAATACCTATATAACTA
Organism: Zea luxurians; assembly: GCA_029449295.1. Taxonomy (NCBI): domain Eukaryota; kingdom Viridiplantae; phylum Streptophyta; class Magnoliopsida; order Poales; family Poaceae; genus Zea; species Zea luxurians. The sequence goes on along the minus strand of JAOPSE010000009.1, from coordinate 33,746,575 downwards.
TCCATAAAAAAAATTCAATATTTTTTATTGATTGTCTCCGTCCTTCACATAATATTTTTTTGATTTGGCTAACTGATGTTATTATTTACTCTATCAAATATGTTATGACACAATACAACCAATAAAGTGAGCGATTAGAACGAAGTTCATAACGAATGACTGAACGAACAGAAATTATAAAATGACGTAATTCCACCATACAGAGACAAAATAAGACAAAGTTTGTGAGCTCAAGTTTATAAAATAAGTCACATGAACTTAAACTTATAAAAAAGATAAATCAAAATATGGAGTTATAGCTAAAGTCAGGCATCAATAAAAACTGGATACGCTCCACACAAATTATGCTACTTCACGTCAATTACTAACATTTAAAACCAATAAATAACCTTTCATTTTACTGTTAGTGTGACAAATTATTGTTGCTCTATCCAATTCAGTAACCTCAAACAACATTGAGTCTATTGTGCCAATATGGTCTCGGAAACGACCTAATGCTTGCAAGAGCAAAGAATGTTGTGCCATGCTTACGCTGTAGCCTCGGGCCGTAGTGCTGGCATGACCCGACACGATTATATATTTTTTTATTTTACAAAAAAAGTATATGTATATATACAATATATATATAATATTAAAAACATTTGAGAATGATGTTCTACTGGTTAGATAGTTTTACCCAGTGTCTACCGCCCTTAATCCATCAGGCATAGGTTTGAACCCCACCTCTTAGGTCGTTTTTTAATAATTTACGCTGATTTAATCAAATGGGTCGACGGTCTAACGGGCTGGCTCGACACAGTAGTCAATAGGTCGGCATGACGTGGCTGGGCCAGAATCATGTCTTGAAACTGATATTTTAAGTATAGTATAGATTTCCAAACTAAATTTAAGTCGCTATAAAAACATGCCCCAGATCGCGTGGTTTCCTCCTCCACATCGGCTCCAAGCACCAACCCGAACGCCCGACGGCCGTGCCGGTCCCTGCCTCCGCCGCGCCGCGTCGCCACCTCGCGCGCACTAATCCTTACTAATCCTTGCCATTGCTCTGCGTGGCAACATTCAAATGGATACGGGAAGCGGGCCCGGCCTCCAGTACCTTCTGTGCTTCGCCTGGGTCGGGGCCACCCTCCCCATCGCTGCTGCCGCGCTGCCGATCCCCAGGGCCGCCGGCGGCCGTTTCATCCATGGCCTGCTCTGCGCCTTTTCATCCCGCGGGAAGACAGTCAGGCCTTCGTCCTCGTCCAAGGCAGTAAGATTGGTGCTGGCTTACAACAAGTTGTTGCTTGCCCCCATATGTTCATACTGATTTTCTGTTGGTTATGAATTAATTTGGCAACATAAGGCGTGTAGAGTCTTTGCTTGGCGCCGTATGTTCATACTGATTTTCTGTTGGTTATGAATTGCTCTAGTAAATTAGAAGGCCTAAACGGTGCTTATGTCAACTGTGCTATTCTCTTGTCCAAGCTAAATTGCGGATTAGATTGAAATCCTACTCCCTCGGTTCCAAATTATAGTTTACTCTAGCTTTATCCTACATCTAGGATATTAAAATGAATGCTTTACCAAGATATATTTTATAATAAATTTAATGAATTTAATCTGATGTTATAGATGTTCATGTATTTTTTCTATAAACTTGATCAAACTTGGGGAAATTGAAATTAGGCAAAGCAAAAGTGACATATAACGGAGAGACCAAAGGATATTTTGCTGTATCTACAAATAAGGTTTTTATGAACTTTACATAGCTGTCGAATGGTTGCCATGTTGCTTGAAGAGGGGAGGAAGTTTTGGAGTAGTCAGTAATCACTTAATCTCACACACTGTTGGTTAGAGGTGGTGCCATAAACCTGTACATATGTTCCTGGTCACTGGTAACTTCTTTCTTGCAGGATTCTAGAGAAAATCTGATAGAATATTGAGCTGATATGTTACTTTGCTGAAATGTTGGTTTGGAAATTGCTAGAGGAGAGAATAATTGGGTAATCCATTAATTATGAAATGGGGTACAATATATAGGCTAATAGCCTAGGCTACATGCACCAGCCTATCCCTAATAGGCCACATGGGTTGGGCTCTAAGGCCTATAGGCACAACACAGTTTAACACACCCTGCAGCCAAAACTCTAGCAACGACAAATATTGATATCGGATCGAAATTTCAAAAACACCGTGGAGGGCAGGCCTTTGATGAATATGTCGGTTGACGACGGACATCATGAAGAGAGCCAATTGTGGGCAGAGCCACCGAAGGTGGGTGTTGGGGCGAAGGCGAAGACGCTACCTTTCGCTCCAGGCCTTCGTCACCTCGCTGCACCAACGGAGGCAAGATGACCGGCGCGGCCCACCCTTCGTCCCCCTCACTGCAAGACGAAGGCCTACGACGAAGTCTCTCCTTCCCACGTCCTCACCCGACCTGGAGGCCCACGTGGGATTCGGCCCACTGTAACAGGCCCCGCACGGAGAAGCATGTTACGGGCCTGATTTGTAATAGTTTTTCTGTAATGACGGTTTGTAACCCTCCCTTATGGGAATATTCTGAGGATAGTCCAGGTGCCCGAGGGCATAAACGTCCTTACATTGGGACGTTGGACACTCGGGCACCTATAAGTACCCCCGTACAGTGTTCTTAAGAGGCTGGATTAACAGAGCAATTGCCATCTCGAGTTAAACCTTGCTTGCACACTTTCCACTCTCCCGTAGGATCAACTTGTCCAGGAGAGTAAGTTCCAACATTTGGCGCCCACCGTTCGTGCAACGAACAAACCACCCGCGATGGCATCCAAGAGAGCTAGTTCGAAGGTAGCCCCATCCGTCGACGAAGTAGCGACTAGCGAAGGCAGCACTGCTAGCCGAGAAAAAGGGCAAGGCCCTCGTAGATAACACCCCCCAAGAAGCCTGCGAAGACGAAGCTCTCAACAAGAGACAGCGCAACGAACAACCCACTCCCGAAGGCACCCTACGCACTTGCAGCTCCGGAGGACAACCACAAGCACCACCCCCAGTGTAGGATCTAGGACACCGGCTAGAGGGGGGTGAATAGACGGTTTTGACTAAAATAAAAAACACTAGATAAATTTAATCAATATAACAAGAGGAATAAATTCTCTAGTGACAACAAGTAAACAATGTATGAGAATCAACTACGGTGATTGAATACTTGAGGAACAATATGCAAAACACTAATCACTTGCAAGGCAATAAGTAATGCAAGAAAGTAGAGACACCGAATTTTATCTCGTGGTATCGGTGATTTGCCGATCACCCCTAATCCACGTTGAGGTGGACTTCAAGATCTCACTTGCTCCTCTATCAAGACACGACTTGATCTTTGAGCTAAGTGGACAAGAAATCACTCAATACTTCGATTCCACTAATGTCACCTTTGCCGCTCCGGCGAGGTAGGCGCGAACCCCTCACAATCAACACCGCGGCTTCTCCACAATCTTCTTGGAGAGCTCGACGGAGACGATCACTCGAGCCATCTAGGAGGCGGCAACCTCCAAGAGTAACAAGCCGATGACGCTTGCTCGGTGTACCACCTAGTGCCTCAAGAATCACCGAAGTATGCAAATGCACTAGGAACCCTCAATCTCTCACTAGAATGCAATCTCAAGCAAAGAGTGTGAGAGAATGAGTTGGAGGATCACAAATGAGCTCAATGTGTGCAAGGAATGGCCAAGGGAGCTCTCTCACATGAGCTACCCTTCTATTTATAGCCCCCCACCAAATTCCAACCGTTATGTGCAAAAAACACTAGTTCTGCGAACACGCGGACGGTCCGCGCCCTAGGGCCGGACGGTCCGCCGTACATATAACGGCTATAATTCCCGTTTGAAATCTGTCAGAGTTGTCAGAAAAGTTGGGTCCGGACCGTCTGCGACCTGACAGCAAGAAGCACCTGGACTTCGGGCCAAGAATTGTTAACACGGGCGGACCGTCCGCTTATAAGGCCGGACGGTCCGAGACCTGAGACAGTACTGTCCGGACTAGTCCCCCGGACAGTCCGTAGTACAAATCTACAAAATCACACAGTCCCTGTCCAAAACATATTTGACACTTGCGGACTGTCCGCCCAGCACAGCCGGACGGTCCGCGCTATAATTCAGGGACTGGGCCGAAACCAGCCTTCTCTGGTCATGACTGCGGACGGTCCGGCCCTAAGGCCCGGACGGTCCGCAGTGCAAAGGAACAAGATGGCTTCCAAAGTGGTCAGACTTTGGACCCCTCTGGTGGATCGCGGACGGTCCGCCCTCAAGGCCCGGACGGTCCGCGCATCCAAGACTTTGCATTTTTCAAACTCGCTTTTAAAAGAATTTTTAACTCAAGAAATTTGAAACGCTGTTAGTCCTCATGCAAATGCAACTACTTGATGCTCTATGAGGCACTAAGTTTTACACAGATCAAAGTCATTGACCCCTCTTAATAGTACGGCTATCTAGCCTACTAATCCGGTCAAGTATCTTCTCTAAACTCCTCAAGACCGGCAAAAACAAAACCTATATTGTACCTTTGCCTTCATTTGATCCACAACCACGCTTATGATTCTCCAATATTTCTTGTTCTATGTGGTCCAACCCTGCATTCTTATTTCTCCAAGAATCGTTAGCCCATAAGCAGTTGTCATTAATTACGAAAACATCACCAAAGGGGCCTAAATGATTCACAATCTCCTCCTTTTTGGTAATTGATGACAACACTACATAATATATTAAAGAGAAGTTTAGTTTTTCCAAATCTCCCTCATACCTTAGGTATAAGATAGATTTTGGAGATGAGTTTCATAGGACTTAGCTTGATTTCAAGTTCTGTCCGAGAGATAAATAAATCTCAATAAAAAACTCAGTATGTAAGAAATGCTCCCCCTATGTGTGTGCAGGATTATTTGAAGCTGAAGATATAACACACATAATAGATCGGAGTTTTGATGGAGACTTTTCTATAATCATGGTTATCGAGGTATACAAGAGATGATATGTAGAGTAAGCGCAGCAATTATAATCACTCCTCGATTAACCACACACAGAGTAATTTGAACTTAACATAGTCCAACCCACATAATATTACAGATAATTTTCCACAGGCATAAGACATAGAGTTAAAAGTTCAAACCAGTTCCAAATGCAGAAGACATAAACTAATGCATGCGACATAAAAAGGTAAATATGCATATGCACGGTCTCAATGTCTACATAGACCAACAACTCCCCCTGAATGTGACACCTGACAACTTCTCTTCTCATCACTTCTCTCCCCCTTTGACATCAATTGCCACAAAGGAGAGGCCTCACTGATCACTGGGTGGAGGATGCATGTTGTAGTAGTGAGTGCTGAATGTGTCAAAAAGGGAGGAGAACTGACCAAAATCTTGCTGGAGTTGTTGCTGCCTCTGACTGATCTCATCCATACTGTCATTGGTAGAGAGATTGTCAAATTGACTAGACAGAGCTCCCATGTTATCCTGAAAACTCTGCTGCACATTATTCAGTCTGGTCATGATAGGATCAGTGACATTAGTGTGAATGTGATCGCGAAGCTCAGAAAACTCAGAGTTGAGCGCATCCCAGTTACTGTCAAAGCGAGACTGCATGTCATCTAGGCGATGATCTATATGTGTCATCATGCCCTCAAAGCGAGTATCAATATGGGTCTCAAGCCCCTGCTGCATATTGTGAAAATATGGATCAAAGTAGCCTGGACCAGGCTGCCAATACTGCTGAGTCTGAGGAGGAGGTGGAGGAGGAGGCATCTGCTCGGCCTCAACATCAGGAGCTGCTCCTGCATCATAGCCAGGGTCTTCCTCATTATTTGGGAAGGGAGTGAGTGGCCTGGTGAGAAACCCTATCTCATTCTTAAAGGGTCTGAACGGTGTGTGAACAATCTCGCAAGACCCCTCAAATCTTGTCTTGGCTTTGATGAGAGCCATAATATAAGGAGCATATGCTAAATTTTGGTTCTTGTCCATTTTCAAATCATTGAGCTGTCTCATCATGAAAAGAACAACATTCATTATCTCACCGTTCATGATGTGGTGGATAATGTTCCAATTTTTTTTTCGTATTTTGCTCTTATCCCCACTCTTGGGAAGAATAGTGACTCTGGCAATCTTGTTGATCACAGCAGGATGATGCCTGAGTCCTGCTGTCTCTCCAAACCTCCTGGGTATTCCCAGTCTTGCTGGCTCATAGAATTGCACAAAGTCCTCAAAATTATCCTCAGTGTAGAGATCCAGTCCAGCTGAAATGGTGCCATAATCCAGACTGTTGGCAGTGGCAAAGTCAGCAAAAGATGCAGAATATCGCTTGAATCCAATCATCCAAGTGATGGATTCCTCTTCTATATCAATCTCTGAGGTGGCCAGAAATTGCTTAACAGCAATTTCACTGAAGTCTGTTCTTTGCCCCATAAACTGATACAGTCCACACGTCTCAAACTTAGGGATCAGATCTTCCATGAGTGATTGTCCGAGCATGAAAGACCAATCAATCACTTGATGTTTATGAAAATTTGTATCCACCAAGGTGCCCCAAAAAACATCAAACTGTAGCTGAGTGTGGAAAAATTGGATATTGGTGTCAGATGGCAGAGTGTATTGGTTCACAGTCCGCCTTGAGCAGTACTCAGCCATAGAAAACCTCCGCTTTGGATATGTCCATCCTGTGGTGTCAATTGGATAGTCAGGATGTACATGAGGAAAGTCTTCTGTGTCCATGGATTCAGTGCCCCCAGCTGAGGATTGGGCCTCTGAATCAGTGGTTGGTGTATAGTCAGCATCATCTCCACGAGGGCGCTTTGATTTGAAGCGACCTGCAAGCTTCTTGCGGAGACCACCCAAACCACTGCAATAATGTGACAGACATCCATAGATGAACAGTTGATACCAATCACCACAATAAAACGAATAGAACTGCATTGCTCTGTCAGGGTCCGGACAGTCCGCGTTAGGGTGCCGGACTGTCCGCGCCAGAGGTCCGGACGGTCCGCGCCCACCAGGCAGACGGTCCGCGACCGACCAGGGGCGATTCTCTAGAACCCTAGCCGCATCAATCGTTGAATTGATGATTTCGCAGAGAATACCCATCCAAACAAGTTCAAAATTTTGCACAGCATTCATAGAGAGTAGTATTAACAATCCCACCAATCAGATTTGTTGAATTATGACTCAATTCTAGATCAGAGAGAAAATTCGAATAATCCCAAAAGTGAAGAGATTTGATGAAATCCATAAGATTATAAAATGTTGGAATGCATACAGTGAGGACGACATGTTGGTTGAACTTCTCACAAGCTGTCGGACTGTCCGTGCGCAACTTGCCTTCTCCGTCCGCGCACAAACGACAAAGGAGACCCCTTTTGCGAGTGGAGAGCGAGAGAGGAGATGCAAAGAGTGAAACAACCAGTCTGCGGCCTCTGCTCGATTTTACTGCCTGTCGCGGACGGTCCGCGCAGGGCCGGCGGACGGTCCGCGGCCTGATGAGTTCAGACAGTCTGCAACCCCAACCGGACTGTCTAGTTCCTGATACGGCAGACGGTCCGCGGTCAATGGGCGGACGGTCCACGGCCTGATACTCAGGTTTCCAATGTCTGTCCATTTGCTGACTTTGAATTTCAAATCCGAATTGATGCTCATATATGGACATTTCGACCAATTCAAGGATTAGTATGCGTGCATATGCCCATTATATAATGGAGGAATGCAATTTTTTATATCAAACTACTTAGATCATTCTAAAATGAAAAATGCATCAAAAATACCAAATAAATAGCATATAGAGCATATTTAGAACCGAAATGCAATACTATACATGTGCGATCAACTTCAAGCCACATTTGAGAGATCGATCACATTCATTTCACTTCTTAGAGAACAAAATCCCGTTTCATACAAAGACTTTGTAAAAATATCCGCTAATTGATCATCCGTGCCAATGGAATAAATAGAGATATCTCCCTTTCCAACATGATCCCTTAAAAAGTGATGCCGTATATCAATATGCTTAGTTCTTGAGTGTTGGACCGGATTGGTAGCCAATTTTACCGCACTCTCATTATCACACATGAGAGGCACATTCTTGAAAATAATCACATAATCTAATAAAGTTTGTTTCATCCATAATAATTGAGCACAACAATTTCCAGCCGATATATATTCTGCCTCGACGATAGAGAGAGGAACCGAATTTTGTTTTTTAGAAGACCATGAAACAAGAGATCTATCAAGAAATTGACAACAACCGGAGGTGCTTTTTCTATCAACTTTGCACCCCGCATAGTCCGAATCCGAATATCCAATTAATTCAAATTGAGCACCTTTGGGATACCATAGACCAATATTGAGAGTATACTTCAAATATCTTAGAATTCTTTTAGCGGCCTTCAAGTGAATCTCTCTAGGTGAAGCTTGAAATCGAGCACACATGCATACACTAAACATAACATCGAGCCTAAATGCGGTAATATAAAGTAAACTACCAATTATTGAACGATAAAGTTTTTGATCAACCATAGTACCTCCTTCATCTAAGTCTAGATGACCATTTGTTGCCATTGGAGTCTTGATAGACTTTGCATTTTCTAAACCAAACTTCTTGAGCATGTCCTTCAAATATTTTGATTGACTTATAAAAATTCTATCTTTCAATTGTTTGATATAAAGGCCAAGGAAGAAGCTCAATTCTCCTATCATAAACATTTCAAATTCTTTTGACATCATTTTTCCGAATTCCTCACAAAATAATTTATTAGTAGATCCAAAAATAATATCATCAACATAGATTTAACAAACAAATAAGTCAGTGCCAATTCTTTTAGTGAATAGAGTAGTGTCAATCTTCCCAATTTTGAAGTCTTTGGAAAGCAAGAAATCCCTAAGCCTTTCATACCAAGCGCGTGGAGCTTGCTTAAGCCCATAGAGAGCTTTAGAAAGCTTGAACACATGGTTAGGTCTTTTGGGGTCCTCAAAATCGGGAGGTTGTTCAACATACACTAGTTCACTAATCTTACAATTTAGAAAATCACTCTTTACATCCATTTGGTAGAGCTTGATATTATGTGCACAAGCATAAGTAAGAAGAATCCGGATTGCTTCTAATCTTGCCACGGGAGCAAATGTCTCCCCAAAATCCAATCCCTCAATTTGAGTATATCCTTGTGCAACTAATCTTGCCTTTTTCTTACTACCACACCATCTTCATTGTGCTTGTTGCGAAACACCCATTTTGTGCCAATAACATTGTTGTTCTTTGGTCTCTCAACAAGCTCCCAAACTTCATTTCGAGCGAAGTTATTTAATTATTCGTGCATTGCATTCACCCAATCAACATCAAGTAGAGCTTCATCTACACGGTTAGGTTCCATACAAGATATAAAAAGGAAATGTTCACAAAATGAAGCTATGCGAGAGCGAGTTTGAACACCCTTACTAATATCACCCACAATTTGATCAACCGGGTGATCCTTCACAATAGAATGATGAATTCTTAATACCGTTTGATAATTGCTAGTTGAAGCATTAGGAGGAACCGAATGTCTTGAAGTACCTTGATCATGAGTATCCATAGTTTCATCATTTTGTTGGCTTTGGTGATCTTCCTCATTTAGAGTTGAAGATGAAGGAATGACAACCACACTATTTTCATCATCATCTTCCTTTGGCTTTATTTCACCGATGGCCATTGTTTTCATTGCATTTATCAATTGAGTTCCATCAACATCATCAAGATTATCACTCTCATCTTGAGACCCATTTGTTTCATCGAATTCAACATCATATGCTTCTTCAATAATACCATGAGTTTTGTTGAAGACTCTATAAGCCTTACTATTTGATGAATATCCAAGAAAAAACTCTCATCACATTTCTTCTCAAATTTAAAAGCCGGCTTCCTTTTCTTAAAATATAACATTTGCAACCGAATACCCTAAAATATGAGATATTTGGCTTTCTACCAATGAGCAATTCATATGGAGTTTTCTTTAAAAGCTTGTGACAATATAGTCTATTTGATGAATGACAAGCGGTGTTTATTGCCTCGGCCCAATAAGAATCCGATATATTATATTCCACTAACATAGACCTAGCCATATCAATGAGAGTTTTATTATTTCTTTCAACAATACCATTTTGTTCCGGGGTATATTTGGAAGAGAATTCATGTTTAATACCCTTGTCATCACAATATTCATCAATTCTTGCATTTTTGAATTCTGATCCATTATCACTTCTAACCATTTTGATGTCGAAATCAAATTGATTTTAAGCCAATATAGCAATGACTTGAATGTTTCAAACACATTAAATTTGTCTCGAATAAAATAAACTCAAGTAAATCTTTAACAATCATCCACAATCACAAGACAATAAGAATTACCACCAATACTCACAAAAAATGTGGGCCCAAATAAATCCATGTGAAGTAATTCCAAAGGTCGATGAGTGGACATTTGACTTTTATTTGGATGAGTGTTTGCCACTTGCTTCCCAGCTTGACAAGAGCTACACAATTTGTTCTTCTCAAACTTCACATCTTTTAAGCCACGAACTAAATCATGCTTGGTTAACCGATTGAGTTGCTTCATTCCAACATGACCAAGTCTTCTATGCCATAACCAACCTAGTGAAGCTTTCGAGAATAAGCAAGTTGTGAGCTTTGCCTCATTAGATGAGAAATCAACAAGATAAAGATTTTTATGTCTAAAACCTTTAAACTTAAGATTGCTACCATCAACACTAGAGATAATAACATCTTCAACCGTGAAATTGCAACTAAATTCTAAATCACATAATTGAGCTACGGAAAGTAAATTAAAATTCAAAGACTCAACCAAGAGCACATTTGATATGGAATAATCATTTGAAATATCAATTTTACCCAAACCTTTAACCTTTCCTTTGCGATTATCTCCAAATGTGATACTATCATAATTTGAGCAATCTTCCTCACTCATTTGGGTGAACATTTTCATATCTCCGGTCATGTGTTGAGTGCATCCACTATCTAACACCCAATGATTCCCTCCCGCCTTGTAGTTTACCTACAAAAGGAAATCAATCTCTTTTAGGTACCCAAACTTGCTTGGGTCCTTGTATGTTAGTGACTAAGGTCTTTGGCACCCAAATAGCTTTCTTTTTGTTTCCAACAATTGAAGTACCAACAAATTTAGCATGAACACCTTTTTCATTATGAGAAAGAACATAACAATGCTCAAAACAAGTGGAGGATACATTTTTAAGCTTATGACAATTTTTCCTAACATGTCCCTTCTTGTGACACTTGTGACACACTTTGTCACATTCTTTTACAAACAATGTATTTTGCTTTATAAAAGCATTCTTTCCTTTCTTGGGAACATATCCAAGACCTTCACGGTTAAGTGAGCACCGTTGACTTCCCAATATGAAATCCAATTTAGCCTTACCACCATATGCCTTTTCTAGGTCATGAGTTAGAGTATTTACTCTCTCTACTAACACTTCATTCTCAACAATAATGTTTGATTCATCAAGAGCAATATTATCATTGAGAGAAATTTTGCATTTATCACAAATAGAGTTAGTAGGTAGTGGTTCACTTGTAAGACTATCAAGTAAGTCACAAGTGACTCCAACATCCTTAGTGACCACCACAACTTCATGCACAATGAGCGATTTTTGAGCATCCACAAGCTTCTCACAATTTTCTTTTAGGTCATTGTGAGAGGTCTTGAGCTACTCAAAAGACATTTGGAGGTTTTTATACAATTCCTTCAAGGTCTTAATTTTTTCTTTTTCTTTATGCATGTAGTCATCGGCCTCACCTAACATTCTAACAAGATCATCATATGAATAGCCATCATCATCAACATCATCGATATCATCATCTCTGTTTTTAAGGCGTCGCCTAGGCGACGCCTAGGCGTCGCCTAGGCGTCCGGGCGGTGGTCTAACGCCTAGGCGCCTTGCCCGCCTACCTCGCCTAGGCGTCCAGGCGGTCCGCCAACGCCTTGGACCGCCTTACCGCTTTAAAAACCATGATCATCATCATCATTTATATCATTTAAATCGGTGATGATTTTTACCTTAGCATCACCCTTTGCCATGAGACAATGGGGGATGAGAAGAGTGAGGGAGCTTCCTTGATGGCAATTCCGGCATTAAGCATGAATGAGGTGTCATCATCATCATCATCCGAGCTATCATCCGAGTCCCATTCAACTAATTAGGCTTTGCCATCTTTCTTCTTGTTGTAATATTTCTTTTTCTTCTTGTCACTTTCATCTTTGCCCTTCTTCTTCTTGCTTGGGCAATTCATGACAATGTGACCGGGTTCCCCACACTCAAAACACTTTCTATCATTGAAAGCATTTCTTCTTGATGTTTGACCTCTTCTAGGTTGACCTCTTTTCATCTTCATGAATTTATTGAATTTCCTTACAAATAGAGCCATGTCACCATCACTCTCACTTTCATTTTCTTCATCATTACTATCTTCTTTTTCAATTGCCTTTGAGGCCTTAGCTTTGAGTGCAATTGATTCATTTTTCACCTTCTTTGCCAAACTTAAAGCATCGGCTTGTGACTTCTTAAATATATCTTGAGTAAGAATTTCTCCCAATACTTCGGTTGGAGAAGTCGTAGATAGATCACTCCTTACTAACATTGTCACAATGGTCTCATATTTTTCCGGAAGTGATCTAAGGAACTTGTGAGTGAAATCCACATCCGGTACATTAAAACCAAGTCCCTTGAGTTCATTCACTATCTCATTTAACCGATTGAACATATCAGATACACTCTAATCTTCTTTCATAATAAATTGCACAAACTTCACTTTGCACACATATAGTTTGGCACTCTTCACAATTGTAGTTCCTTCATGAATTTCCATTAGCTTAATCCAAATCTCATGAGCGGTTGTGAGATTCTTGATGCGATTGAACTCATTTATATCAAGAGCATCATAAAATACATTCATGGCTTGATCATTTGTGAGGATATTTTCATTGTCACTAACGGATGGTTCATCTTCTTTCAACACAACAAATCCATCTCTGACAAATGGCCAAATTTTTCCACCCATTGCTATAAGATGCATTGACATTCTTATTTTCCAATAGTCATAATTATTCCCATCAAAATGTGGTGGCTTCCCAATGTGCACATTGTTGTTGCTAGCCATTTTGTCCCACTCCGGGATGATTAGATCCACAAACAATGGAGTCCTCGGCTCCGATACCACTTGTAAGATCTAGGACACCGGCTAGAGGGGGGTGAATAAACGGTTTTGACTAAAATAAAAAACAATAGGTAAATTTAATCAATATAACAAGAGTAATAAATTCTCTAGTGACAACAAGTAAACAATGTATGAGAATCAACTACGGTGATTGAATACTTGAGTAACAATATGCAAAACACTAATCACTTGCAAGGCAATAAGTAATGCAAGAAAGTAGAGACACCGAATTTTATCCTGTGGTATCGGTGATTTGCCGATCACCCCTAATCCACGTTGAGGTGGACTTCAATCTCTCACTTGCTCCTCTATCAAGACACGACTTGATCTTTGAGCCAAGTGGACAAGAAATCACTCAATACCTCGATTCCACTAATGTCACCTTTGCCGCTCCGGCGAGGTAGGCGCGAACCCCTCACAATCAACACCGCGGCTTCTCCACAATCTTCTTGGAGAGCTCGACGGAGACGATCACCCGAGCCGTCTAGGAGGCGGCAACCTCCAAGAGTAACAAGCCGACGACGCTTGCTCGGTGTACCACCTAGTGCCTCAAGAATCACCGAAGGATGCAAATGCACTAGGAACCCTCAATCTCTCACTAGAATGCAATCTCAAGCAAAGAGTGTGAGAGAGTGAGTTGGAGGATCACAAATGAGCTCAATGTGTGCAAGGAATGGCCAAGGGAGCTCTCTCACACGAGCTACCCTTCTATTTATAGCCCCCCACCAAATTCCAACCGTTACGTGCAAAAAGCACCAGTTCTGCGCACACGCGGACGGTCCGCGCCCTAGGGCCGGACGGTCCGCCGTACATGTAACGACTATAATTCCCGTTTGAAATCTGTCAGAGTTGTCAGAAAAGTTGGGTCCGGACCGTCCGCCCATCAAGGCCGGACCGTCCGCGACCTGACAGCAAGAAGCACCTGGACTTCGGGCCAAGAATTGTTAACACGGGCGGACCGTCCGCCTATAAGGCCGGACGGTCCAAGACCTGAGACAGTACTGTCCGGACTAGTCCCCCGGACAGTCCGTAGTACAAATCTACAAAATCACACAGTCCCTGTCCAAAACATATTTGACACTTGCGGACTGTCCGCCCAGCACAGCCGGACGGTCCGCGCTATAATTCAGGGACTGGGCCGAAACCAGCCTTCTCTGGTCATGACTGCGGACGGTCCGGCCCTAAGGCCCGGACGGTCCGCAGTGCAAAGGAACAAGATGACTTCCAAAGTGGTCAGACTTCGGACCCCTCTGGTGGATCGTGGACGGTCCGCCCTCAAGGCCCGGACGGTCCGCGCATCCAAGACTTTGCATTTTTCAAACTCGCTTTTAAAAGAATTTTTAACTCAAGAAATTTGAAGCGCTGTTAGTTCTCATGCAAATGCAACTACTTGATGCTCTATGAGGCACTAAGTTTTACACAGATCAAAGTCATTGACCCCTCTTAATAGTACGGCTATCTAGCCTACTAATTCGGTCAAGTATCTTCTCTAAACTCCTCAAGACCGGCAAAAACGAAACCTATATTATACCTTTGCCTTCATTTGACCCACAACCAATGCTTATGATTCTCCAATATTTCCTGTTCTATGTGGTCCAACCCTGCATTCTTATTTCTCCAAGAATCGTTAGCCCACAAGCAGTTGTCATTAATTACCAAAACATCACCAAAGGGGCATAGATGATTCACACACAGGCTTCGCTCCACTAGAGGGCGAGGACGCAACAGAGGACGGCGAAGTCATCGGCGTCTCAGCAGAAGAGCAACTACAGCTACGGGCCCTGCGCATCAAGAACCGCAACCTCCAAAAGCAGAAAGAAATTCTCGAGGCCAAGCGCCAACGTGTCTCCGCGCAAGCCAAGGTGCGCCAGATGAAAGATGGAATTTTTATAAGTCAATCAAAATATTTGAAGGACATGCTAAAGAAGTTTGGCTTAGAAAATACAAAGGCTATCAAGACTCCAATGGCAACAAATGGTCATCGCAGGGGACTTCGGCAGGGAGACCCCCTCTCCCCTATGCTATTCATTTTAGTTATGGATGTCCTTGTCTACATGTTCTCCAAGGCAGAAAATGATGGTTTGCTGCAGCAACTTTCTAGTACAAAGAAGCTCCATCGAGTCTCCGTGTATGCCGATGATGTGGTCCTTTTCTTATGCCCAGCACTGACAGATATAGACCTCACTCTTAGCATTCTTCAACTGTTTGGAGACGCCTCGGGGTACACAATAATGTGCAAAAGTCAAATGTGTATCCTATTAGATGCTCTGAGGAGGTGCTGCTCGAAGTCCAGACCCTGATGCCATGTGAAATCTCAACCTTTCCGTGTCGTTATTTGGGGCTCCCTTTATCCTTACACAAGTTGACAAAGCAACAGTTCCAACCTTTTGTGGATAAGATAGCTGACCAGCTTCCTAATTGGAAGGCTGACTTAATGACACGGGCTGGAAGAAGAGTGCAAGTTCAGCATGTTCTTACTAGCATGACGGTATACTTAGCAATGGCAGTGGATATCCCACAGTGGGGTTTGGAAGCTATTGATAAAATCAGAAGAGGTTTTCTATGGAGAGGTCGCAAAGAAGCTAGAGGGGGCCACTGTCTTGTTGCCTGGGGAAAAGTCTGTCGCCCCCTAAAGCTTGGAGGGCTTGGTATTTCTAGTCTTCCAGAATTATGTTGGGCACTTCGACTAAGGTGGCTTTGGTTACAAAAGACTGACCACTCTCGGCCCTGGTCTGGACTTCAAATACAAGTCCCAAAAAAGGCTAGAGCTTTCTTTTCTGCAGTAGTGACCACTGAAGTGGGGAATGGAAACAATACCAAATTCTGGAAGGATAAATGGCTTAATGGAAAAAGAATTGCAGATCTGTTTCCAAGGCTGATTGGCACAATTCCGAAGCGGGTAATCAATTGCAGGACAGTTCAGGAAGCAATTGTTAGCGCCAAATGGATTTCTGACATCAGAGGGGCTTTGTTAGTAGGGGTTTTGACAGATTACCTTCAGCTTTGGGATTTGATATCTGGCATCGAGCTACAGCCGGAGGTTGACGACAAGCATACTTTCAGTATTGCCTCGAATGGTGTGTACTCAGCCAAATCAGCATATGAAGGATTGTTCCTAGGATCTGTGACATTTGAACATTATAAAAGAATCTGGAAGTCCTGGGCCCTGCCAAAATGTCGCTTCTTCCTTTGGTTGGTGGCCCATAAGAGATGTTGGACAGCTGATAGATTGGCAAAGCGAGGCCTAAATCATCCAGAGAAATGTCTGTTATGTGACCAAGAGGAAGAAAATATAGACCACCTCCTTGTGCAATGTTCTTTCGCCCGAGAATTCTGGTACCTTTTACTCAGGAAATTTGGTCTTCATTCTCTTGCACCACAGCCGACTACAAACTCCTTCCTGGGATGGTGGGAAGTGGTGGGAGGAGCAGTTCATGGTCTCACAAAAAAGGGCCTTAACTCTCTCATCATTCTAGGAGCTTGGACTTTATGGAATCATCGAAATAAATGCATTTTTGATGGCTGCAACCCAAGTATGTCTTCAAGCCTCAGAGCTGCTGATGAGGAAAGAAGAAGATGGGAAATGGCTGGTGCAAAAGGCCTCACACATCTGGCTGCACCCTTGGTAGAGCCTTAGGAAGATTTGAGTAGTTTTGATTTTTTGATCCCCTTATGGATCTTTATTTGTATGCCTGTTTCTGGCCTCCGTAAGGAGGACTGTGAAACCTTTTTGTTTTGTTCTGTTTTTTCTATTCCTCTGCTTAATATATAATGGGGCGCAGTTCTCCTGCGCGTTCGAGAAAAAAAAACTTAGATGAAGGAGGTACTATGGTTGATCAAAAACTTTATCGTTTAATAATTGGTAGTTTGCTTTATATTACCGCATCTAAGCCCGATGTTATGTTTAGTGTATGCATATGTGCTCGATTTCAAGCTTCACCTAGAGAGATTCACTTGAAGGCCGCTAAAAGAATTCTAAGATATTTGAAGTATACTCCCAATATTGGTCTATGGTATCCAAAGGTGCTCAATTTGAATTAATTGGATATTCGGATTCGGACTATGCGAGGTGCAAAGTTGATAGAAAAAGCACCTCCGGTTGTTGTCAATTTCTTGGTAGATCTCTTGTTTCATGGTCTTCTAAAAAATAAAATTTGGTTGCTCTCTCTACCGCCGAAGCGGAATATATATCGGCCGGAAATTGTTGTGCTCAACTATTATAGATGAAACAAACTTTATTAGATTATGAGATTATTTTGAAGAATGTGCCTCTCATGTGTGATAATGAGAGTACGGTAAAATTGGCTACCAATCCGGTCCAACACTCAAAAACTAAGCATATTGATATACGACATCACTTTTTAAGGGATCATGTTGGAAAGTGAGATATCTCTATTTATTCCATTGGCGCGGATGATCAATTAGCAGACATTTTTACAAAGCCTTTGGATGAAACATGATTTTGTTCTCTAAGAAGTGAAATGAATGTGATCGATCCCTCAAATGTGGCTTGAAGTTGATCACGCATGTGTAGTGTTGCATTTCGGTTCTAAATATGCTCTCTATGCTATCTATTTTGTATTTTTGATGCATTTTTCATTCTAAATTGATCTAGATAGTTTAATACAAAAATTTGCATTGCTCAATTACATAATATGTATATGCATGCATACTAATCCTTGGATTGGTCGAAATGTCCATATATGAGCACCAATTCGGATTTGAAATTCAAAATCAGAAAGTGGACAGACATTGGAAAACTGAGTATCAGGCCGCGGACCGTCCGCCCATGGACCGCGGACCGTCCGCAGCATCAGGAACTGGACAGTTCGATCAGCAATGCAGACCGTTTGAACTCATCAGGTCGCGGACCGTCCGCCGCCCCTGCGCGGACCGTCCGCGACAGGAAGTAAAGTCGGACAGAGGCCGCAAACTTGTCATTTGTGCTCTCTGCCCCTTTCTTTCTTACTCTCCTCTCGCCAAATAGTCTCCTTTGTCGATTGTGCGCGGACGGAGAAGTGACGTTGCGCACGGACAGTCCGACAGCTTGTGGAAACGTTCAAGCAACATGTCTTCATCACGGTATTTCATAATCTTATGGATTTCATCGAATCTCTTCAATTTTGAGATTGTTTGGATTTCCTCTCTGATCTAGAATTGAGCAGTAGTTTTACAAATCTGATTGGTGGGATTGTTAGTTCTACTCACTGTGAGTGCTGTGCAAAATTTTGAACTCGTTTGGATGGATATTCTCTGCAAAGTCATCAATTCAACGTTTGTGGCGGCTAGGGTTCTGGAGAGTCGCCCCTGGTCGGTCGCGGACCGTCCGCCTGGTGGGCGCGGACCGTCCGGGCCTCTGGCGCGGACAGTCCGGCCCCCTAGCGCGGACCGTCCGGACCCTGGCAGAGCAATGCAGTTCTATTCCTTTTTATTGTGGTGATTGGTATCAACTATTCATCTATGGATGCCTGTCACTTTATTGCAGTGGTTTGGGTGGTCTCCGCAAGAAACTTGCAGGTCGTTTTAAATCAAAGCGCCCTCGTGGAGATGATGCTGACTATACACCAACCACTGATTCAGAGGCTCAATCCTCAGCTGGGGGCACTGAATCTATGGATACTGAAGACTTTCCTCATGTCCATCCCGATTATCCCATTGACACCACAGGATGGACATATCCAAAGCGGAGGTTTTCTATGGCTGAGTACTGCTCAAGGCGGACTGTGAACCAATACACTCTGCCATCTGACACCAATGTTCAATTTTTCCACACTCAGCTGCAGTTTGATGTTTTTTGGGCACCTTGGTGGATACAAATTTTCATAAATATCAGGTGATTGATTGGTCCTTCATTCTAGGATAATCAGTTATGGAGGGTCTGATCCCTAAGTTTGAGACGTGTGGACTGTATCAGTTTATGGGGCAACGAATAGACTTCAGTGAAATGGCTGTCAAGCAATTCCTGGCCACCTCAGAGATTGATATAGAAGAAGAATCCATCACTTGGATGACTGGATTCAAGCGCTATTCTGCCTCTTTTGCTGACTTTGCCACTGCCAACAGTCTGTATTATGACACCATTTTTGCTAGAGTGGATCTCTACACTGAGGATAATTTTGAGGACTTTGTGCAATTCTATGAGCCAGCAAGGCTGGGCATACCCAGGAGGTTTGGAGAGACAGCAGAACTCAGGCATCATCCTGCTGTAATCAACAAGATTGCCAGAGTCACCATTCTTCCCAAGAGTGGGGATAAGAGCAAAATACTGGACAAATTCTGGAACATTATCCATCACATCATGAACAGTGAGGTAATGAATGTTGTTCTATTCATGATGAGACAGCTCAATGATTTGAAGATGGACAAGAACCAAAATTTAGCATATGCTCCTTATATTATGGCTCTCATCAAAGCTAAGACAAGATTTGAGGGGCCTTGCGAGGCTGTTCACACACCGTTCAGACCCTTTAAGAATGAGATAGGGTTTCTCACCAGGCCACTCACTCCCTTCCCAGATATTGAGGAAGACCCTGGCTATGATGCAGGAGCAGATCCTGATGTTGAGGCCGAACAGATGCCTCCTCCTCCACATCCTCCTCAGCCTCAGCAGTATTGGCAGCCTGATTCAGGCTACTTTGATCCATATTTTCACAATATGCAGCAGGGGCTTGAGACCCATATTGATACTCGCTTTGAGGGCATGATGACACATATGGATCACCGCCTAGATGACATGCAGTCTCGCTTTGACAGTAACTGGGATGCGCTTTCTGAGTTTCGTGATCACATTCACACTAATGTCACTGATCCTATCATGACCAGGCTGAATAATATGCAGCAGAGTTTTCAAGATAACATGGGCGCTCTCTCCAGCCAATTTGACAATCTTTCTACAAATGACAGCATGCATGATATCAGTCAGAGGCAGCAGCAACTCCAGCAAGATTTTGGCCAGTTCTCCTCTCTTTTTGACACATTCAACACTCACTACTACAACATGCATCCTCCGCCCAGTGATCAGTGAGGCCTCTCCTTTGTGGCAATTGATGCCAAAGGGGGAGAGAAGTGATGAGAAGAGAAGTTGTCAGGTGTCACTTTCAGGGGGAGTTGTTGGTCTATGTGGACATTAAGACCGTGCATATGCATATTTACCTTTTTATGTCGCATGCATTAGTTTATGTCTTATGCATTTGGAACTGGCTTGAACTGTTAACTCTATGTCGTATGTCTGTGGACAATTATCTGTAATATTCTGTGGGTTGAACTATGTTTTAGTTCAAATTACTCTGTGTGTGGTTAATCGAGTAGTGATTATAATTGCTGCGCTTACTCTACGTATCATCTCTTGTATGCCTCGATAACCATGATTGTAGGAAAGTCTCCATCAAACTCCGATATATTATGTGTGTTATATTTTCAGCTTCAAATAATCCTGCACACACTTAGGGGGGGCCTTTCTTACATACTGAGTTTTTATTGAGATTTATCTATCTCTCGGACAGAACTTCAAATCAAGATAAATCCTATGAAACTCATCTCCAAAATCTATCTTATACCTTAGGTATGAGGGAGATTTGGAAAAACTAAACTTCTCTTTAATATATTATGTAGTGTTGTCATCAATTACCAAAAAAGGGAAGATTGTGAATCATCTAGGCCCCTTTGGTGATGTTTTGGTAATTAATGACAACTGCTTGTGGACTAACGATTCTTCGAGAAATAAGAATGCAGGGTTGGACCACATAGAACAGGAAATGTTGGATAATCATAAGCATTGGTTGTGGATCAAATAAAGGCAAAGGTATAATATAGGTTTCGTTTTTGTCGGTCTTGAGGAGTTTAGAGAAGATACCTGACCGGATTAGTAGGCTAGATAGCCGTACTATTAAGAGGGGTTAATGACTTTGATCTGTGTAAAGCTTAGTGCCTCATAGAGCATCAAGTAGTTGCATTTGCATGAGGACTAACAACGCTTCAAATTTCTTGAGTTAAAAGTTCTTTCAAAAGCGAGTTTGAAAATTGCAAAGTCTTGGATGCGCGGACCGTCCGGGCCTTGAGGGCGAACCGTCCGCGATCCACCAGAGGGGTCCGAAGTCTGACCACTTCGGAAGCCACTTTGTTCCATTGCACTGCGGACCGTCCGGGCCTTAGGGCCGGACCGTCCGCAGTCATGACCAGAGAAGGCTGGTTTCGGGCCAGTCCCTGAATTATAGCGCGGACCGTCCGGCTGTGTTGGGCGGACAGTCCGCAAGTGTCAAACATGTTTTGGACAGGGACTGTGTGATTTTGTAGATTTGTACTACGTACTGTCCGGGGGACTAGTCCGGACAGTACTGTCTCTGGTCGCGGACCGTCCGGCCTTATAGGCGGACGGTCCGCCCGTGTTAACTATTCTTGATCAGAGGTTCGGGTGCCTCATGCTGCCAGGTCGCGGACGGTCCGGCCTTGGAGGGCGGACTGTCCGGATCCACCTTTTCTGACAGCTCTGACAGTTTTCAAACGGGAATTATAGCCGTTATATGTACGGCGGACCGTCCGGCCCTAGGGCGCAGACCGTCCACGTGTGCGCAGAACTGGTGCTTTTTGCACATAACGGTTGGATTTTGATGGGGGACTATAAATAGAAGGGTAGCTCGTGTGAGAGAGCTCTCTTGGCTATTCCTTGCACACATTGAGCTCATTTGTGATCCTCCAACTCACTCTCTCACACTCTTTGCTTGAGATTGCATTCTAGTGAGAGATTGAGGGTTCCTAGTGCATTTGCATCATTCGGTGATTCGTGAGGCACTAGGTGGTAAACCAAACAAGCGTCATTGGCTTATTACTCTTGGAGGTTGCCGCCTCCTAGACGGCTCGGGTGATTGTCTCCGTCGAGCTCTCCAAGAAGATTGTGCAGAAGCCGCGGTATTGATTGTGAGGGGTTCGCGCCTACCTCGGCTGAGCGGCAAAGGTGACAATAGCGGAATCGAGGTATTGAGTGATTTCTTGTCCACTTGGCTCAAAGATCAAGTCGTGTCTTGATAGAGGAGCAAGTGAGAGCTTGAAGTCCACCTCAACGTGGATTAGGGGTGATCGGCAAATCACCGATACCATGGGATAAATTTCGGTGTCTCTACCTTCTTGCATTACTTATTGCCTTGCAAGTGATTAGTGTTTTGCATATTGTTCCTCAAGTATTCAATCATCGTAGTTGTTTCTCATACATTGTTTACTTCTTCTAATGTATTCTTAGTTGAATCGCTTGGATATAATTTGTTATCCGTAACTCAATTATGTAATATGAGATATAATTGTCTATTCACAAATGTAGATGTGTCTGTCTTTAGAAGAAGTGATGGTTCATTAGCTTTTAAGGGTGTATTAGACGGCAAACTCTATTTAGTTGATTTTGCAAAAGAGGAGGCCGGTCTAGATGCATGCTTAATTGCTAAGACTAGCATGGGCTGGTTGTGGCATCGCCGCTTAGTACATGTGGGGATGAAGAACCTTAACAAGCTTCTAAAGGGAGAACACGTGATAGGTCTAACTAATGTTACTTTCGAAAAAGATAGACCTTGTGCAGCTTGTCAAGCAGGGAAACAGGTGGGAAGCTCTCATCATGCCAAAAATGTGATGACAACATCAAGACCCCTGGAGTTACTTCATATGGACCTTTTCGGACCCGTCGCCTATCTAAGCATAGGAGGAAGTAAGTATGATCTTGTTATAGTTGATGATTTTTCTCGCTTCACTTGGGTATTCTTTCTGCAGGACAAATCTGAAACCCAAGGGACCCTCAAGTGTTTCCTAAGGAGAGCTCAAAATGAGTTTGAGCTCAAGGTGAAGAAGATAAGGATCGACAACGGGTCCGAGTTCAAGAACCTTCAAGTGGAGGAGTATCTTGAGGAGGAAGGAATCAAGCACGAGTTCTCCGCTCCATACACACCACAACAAAATGGTGTGGTAGAGAGGAAAAACAGGACGCTTATAGACATGGCGAGGACGATGCTTGGAGAGTTCAAGACCCCCGAGCGCTTTTGGTCAGAAGCCGTGAACACGGCTTGCCACGCCATCAACCGGGTCTACCTTCATCGCCTCCTCAAGAAGACTTCGTATGAGCTACTAACCGGTAACAAACCCAATGTTTCGTATTTTCGAGTTTTTGGGAGTAAATGCTACATTCTAGTGAAGAAGGGTAGGAATTCCAAATTTGCTCCCAAAGCGGTAGAAGAGTTTTTGTTAGGTTATGACTCAAATACAAAGGCGTATAGAGTCTTCAACAAATCATCGGGTTTGGTTGAAGTTTCTAGCGACGTTGTATTTGATGAGACTAATGACTCTCCAAGAGAGCAAGTTTGTGATCTTGATGATATAGATGAAGAAGACGTTCCAACGGCCGCAATACGCATCATGACAATTGGAGATGTGCGGCCACAGGAACAAAATGAGCGAGATCAACCTTCTTCCTCAACAATGGTGCATCCCCCAACTCAAGACGATGAACAGGTTCATCAAGAGGAGGCGTGTGATCAAGGGGGAGCACAAGATGATCATGTAATGGAGGAAGAAGCGCAACCGGCACCTCCAACCCAAGTTCGAGCGATGATTCAAAGGGATCATCCCGTCGACCAGATTTTGGGTGACATTAGCAAGGGAGTAACTACTCGGTCTCGATTAGTTAATTTTTGTGAGCATTACTCTTTTGTCTCTTCTATTGAGCCTTTCAGGGTAGAGGAGGCCTTGCTAGATCCAGACTGGGTGTTGGCCATGCAGGAGGAGCTCAACAACTTCAAAAGAAATGAAGTTTGGACACTGATGCCTCGTCCCAAGCAAAATGTTGTGGGAACCAAGTGGGTGTTCCGCAACAAACAAGACGAGCACGGGGTGGTGACAAGGAACAAGGCTAGACTTGTGGCAAAAGGTTATGCCCAAGTCGCAGGTTTGGACTTTGAGGAGACTTTTGCTCCTGTGGCTAGGCTAGAGTCAATTCGCATATTGTTAGCCTATGCCGCTCACCATTCTTTCAGGTTGTTCCAAATGGATGTGAAGAGCGCCTTCCTCAACGGGCCAATCAAGGAAGAGGTGTACGTGGAGGAACCCCTTGGCTTCGAGGATGAACGGTACCCCGACCACGTGTCTAAGCTCTCTAACGCGCTCTATGGACTTAAGCAAGCCCCAAGAGCATGGTATGAATGCCTTAGAGACTTTTTAATTGCTAATGCTTTCAAGGTTGGAAAAGCCGATCCAACTCTTTTTACTAAGACTTGTGATGGTGATCTTTTTGTGTGCCAAATTTATGTCGATGACATAATATTTGGTTCTACTAACCAAAAGTCTTGTGAAGAGTTTAGCAGGGTGATGACTCAAAAGTTTGAGATGTCGATGATGGGCGAGTTAAGCTATTTCCTTGGGTTCCAAGTGAGGCAACTCAAGGATGGGACATTCATCTCCCAAACAAAGTACACGCAAGACTTGATCAAGCGGTTTGGGATGAAGGACGTCAAGCCCGCAAAGACCCCAATGGGAACCAACGGACACACCGACCTCAACAAAGGAGGTAAGTCCGTTGATCAAAAGGCATACCGGTCTATGATAGGGTCTTTACTTTATTTATGTGCTAGTAGACCGGATATTATGCTTAGCGTATGCATGTGTGCTAGATTTCAATCTGATCCAAGGGAGTGTCACTTAGTGGCGGTGAAGCGAATTCTTAGATATTTTGTCGCTACGCCTTGCTTCCGGATCTGGTATCCAAAGGGGTCTACCTTTGACTTGATTGGATATTCAGACTCCGACTATGCTGGATGTAAGGTCGATAGGAAGAGTACATCGGGGACGTGCCAATTCTTAGGAAGGTCCCTGGTGTCATCGAGTTCTAAGAAACAAACTTCTGTTGCCCTATCCACCGCTGAGGCCGAGTACGTTGTCGCAGGACAGTGTTGCGCGCAACTACTTTGGATGAGGCAAACCCTCAGGGACTTTGGCTACAATCTGAGCAAAGTCCCACTCTTATGTGATAATGAGAGTGCTATCCGCATGGCGGATAATCCTGTTGAACACAGCCGCACAAAGCATATTGACATCCGGCATCACTTTTTGAGAGATCACCAGCAAAAGGGAGATATCGAAGTGTTTCATGTTAGCTCCGAGAACCAGCTAGCCGATATCTTTACCAAGCCTTTAGATGAGCAGACCTTTTGCAAGTTGCGCAGTGAGCTAAATGTTTTAGATTCACGGAACTTGGATTGATTTATAACATACATGTGTTTATGCCTTTGATCATGTTCATTAATGCATTTTGTTGTTTATTTATGGTGCTCAAGTTGTACAAGCACACCCCAGACCTTACAAGTCCATTTGCAAGTGATGCACAAATTTAGGGGGAGATGTGCTACAACTTGACCCTTTGAGACTAACTGTGTGCTTGAGTTTGCTTAATCTAGTCTCAAAGGAGGTTTGAAAGGGAAAAGGTGGACTTGGACCATGCAAGACTTCCACTGCACTCCGATGAAAGAGTAACTTATTCCAAGTTCATTTTTATACTCTTATTGCCTTTTTACTCTTAGTTGAAGATTTTGGTGAGGCAATGGGGTTACAGGGCCAAGATTGATCCCGTTTTGGTGCTTGATGTCAAAGGGGGAGAAAATAAGGCCAAAGCAAGAAATGGATCAGCTACCACTTGAGAATTTTGAAAAAGTAGAGTTAGAGCTTTTGATTTGTCAAAAATCTCTTATTGTCTCTCTTGTGGGGAGAAGGCTGAATTATGGGAAAAAGGGGGAGTTTTTGAATCCTTGATCAATTTCTCGTGAAATATCTCTCTTTATGTTTCAACATGTGTGTTTGACTTAGAGATAGGAAATTGAGTTTGATTTGCAAAAACAAACCAAGTGGTCGCAAAGAATGATCCATATATGTCAAATTTGAATCAAAACAATTTTGAGTTCTTATTTGAAGTAATTTTGCACTTGTTCTACTTGCTTTATGTTGTGTTGGCATAAATCACCAAAAAGGGGGAGATTGAAAGGGAAATGTGCCCTTGGGCCATTTCTAAGTATTTTGGTGATTTAGTGTCCAACACAAGTGTCTAAGTGTTAAATGGTGGACAAAGTAAAAATCAAGTATAAAGGTATGTTTCTCAGACTTAGTACATTGTTTTAGAGACTAATGTATTTGTGTCTAAATGCTGGAAACAGGAAAAATCAAGTTGAAATTAAAGATGGCTTTGTTCAGCCAAAGTCAGCTCTGTCTGGGTGCACCGGACTGTCCGGTGGTGCACCGGACAGTGTCCGGTGTGCCAGGCTGACTCAGGCGAACTAGCTGCTCTCGGGAAGTGATTAACGGCGTACGGCTATAATTCACCGGACTGTCCGGTGTGCACCGGACTGTCCGGTGAGCCAACGGTCGGTCGGGCCAACGGTCGGCCGCGCGATCCGCGCGAGACACGTGGCCGAGCCAACGGTCGGAAGGAGGCACCGGACTGTCCGGTGTGCACCGGACAGTGTCCGGTGTGCACCGGACAGTGTCCGGTGCGCCAACGGCTCCAAAGTGCCAACGGTCGGCTTCGCCAAAGAAGGAAAGAAATCCGCACCGGACAGTGTCCGGTGGTGCACCGGACTGTCCGGTGCGCCAGGCGACAGAAGGCAAGAATTGCCTTCCTGGAATGCTCTCAACGGCTCCTAGCTGCCTTGGGGCTATAAAAGGGACCCCTAGGCGCATGGAGGAGCACACCAAGCATTCTCTAAGCATTCCTAAGCACCAAGACTTCGATTCCGCGCATTTGATTCTTTGTGATAGCAACTAGAGCTCCATTTAAGTTGTGAACTCGCCGAGTTGTGTTGTGAGCTCTTGTTGTGACTTGTGTGCGTGTTGGTACTCTGATTTGTGTCTTGTGTGCGTTGCTCATCCCTTCCTTACTCCGTGCTTCTTTGTGAACAACTTTGTAAGAGCGAGAGACTCCAAGCTGTGGAGATTCCTCGCAAGCAGGATATAGAAAAGCAAAGCAAAACACCGTGGTATTCAAGTGGGTCTTTGGACCACTTGAGAGGGGTTGATTGCAACCCTCGTCCGTTGGGACGCCACAACGTGGAGTAGGCAAGCATTAGACTTGGTCGAACCACGGGATAAACCACTGTGTCATCTCTGTGTTGATCTCTTTGTGGTTATTGTGTTTTGCTAAGACTCCTCTCTAGCCACTTGGCATTCTTGTGCTAACTCCTAATCATGTTTTGTGGCATTAAGTTTCAAGTTTTACAGGATCACCTATTCACCCCCCTCTAGGTGCTCTCACCCCTGTTGCTCATCGCCGACCTCGCCGCCTCTGATGCCACCGAGTTCGTGTATGCCGCCGCGTCCTAGTCCAGCTCCCGTCTCCACCTCCTGCGCGCCAAACATGGACAGCATACGCTAGGGATGATTCGGGGAGATCTGCCTCCCGCAAATATGCGAAAAAATTTTGGGGGAAGATACAGGATCTGTTGCTGCGAAAACAGTTTGATTTTCTCCCTAGAACGATTTTTTGGGTTGATTTACGTGGTTTCTTGGAGTTGCTCTTAGGTGACTATCTGATACCATGCTTGATGAGAATAGTTGGATAATTCATTAATTAGGAAATATGGTACAGTATATAGGCTAACAGCCTAGGGTTACATCACTCAGCCTATCCCTAATGGGCCACATGATTGATCTAAGGATACAAAAATGTAAGTAAAATTTTGACCTAATGTAATTTAGTTTTGAAAGTTTCTTGATACCTAGGTTTTCTAAAACATGGTTATTAGCCTGTTAACTAGCTATATCAGTTTCGAGGTTTAGTTACTATAATTTGACAATACTCAAACCACATGCCAAATGGGTCCCATGAAAACAAAGACTGATACTATCTACTATCAACAGCGGCAGTTAACTGGTTATGTATCAATTTTCTGTTGAGCAGTTTATTTTAAGCATCAGAATTTTCTCTCAGAAACTCACTTAATTCTTCTCTGAATGTGCAGAGGTTCACCGTTCCACAAAAATTCTTCTTCCATTTTTATGTGGTCGGTGTGGTTGTGACGACTAGCTTGCTACTTGCAATATGGTTCTATGCATACATGAAAATGACACCTTTGATTCCAGAACCATCAAGTTATTACTCCACAATTGCTAGCCATCTTGTTGGTGGTTCAAATTCATTCTCTTTGACAAATTTCTGGTTGTCACGCCCCATGGAACACAAGTATCATGTCTGGCGTACTGTATTTGTACTGATATTGATGGAAATTCAGGTCCTGAGACGCCTATATGAGACTGAACATGTCTTCCACTACAGCCCTTCAGCTCGAATGCACATCATAGGATATCTAACGGGTATTTTGTAAGTTCCACAGTGCCTTTTCATTTGACTTCCTCCATTTTCTTGAGTTATAGCAAGTAATGTAAGGCATGTCAACTTGTATATATATTCCCTCATTTTCTTCCCTTCATGCTTTGTCATAATTCACATACCTGTGCTAAAAGATCCTATATGGAAGTTCTTTTCTGCATTGGGATAGCTTGTGTATATCCACATATCATGAAAATACATTGGATTGATCAGCAAGAAAATGCTTTCGCAGATGAATTAGTCTTGACCTGTCATGATTATCTGGCACAGAAAATAATGTAATCTATTGCTGCTAATTTCAGCTCCTAAGGGTCAAGATTTATGGCTGGCATTCTTTTAAGCAATACTTGAAGTTATTGACCTTTTGTTGTAATGGTGATATTACCTAGAGGTTTACACAAACCATCACATATTTATATAAGTATTTATTTGGACAATTATCATTTCGCTGGCCCTTTCTTTCATTGTATTAGCCTTTTGGGATGACATATTGTTATTTTTTCCCTGCCAGCTACTATGTGGCTGCACCTTTATCGCTTGCTAGTTCTTGTCTTCCTGAAACAATACAGTATCTTCGGTATCAAATAGCTGAGTTCATTGTGAAGGGTCGGGAAAAAATGCCAGATCTAGCAATTGTCCCATCACATCTTTTGAAGCCTCTTCTAAAGCTGGGGTGGTGCCAGTGGATTGGTGCTATTATTTTCATCTGGGGCTCACTCCATCAGATCCGCTGCCATGCAATTCTTGTATGTATTCGCTTCTGTCATTCTACTAGTTATTTATTTGTTGCAAATGCGAACAACATACAACAGCAATTCGTATGTATAGAATCTGTCCATGTTTGAAATTGCAGACAACATTTTTTTTTTCGGTTAGTGCAAAGATGATGGTTGTTTGATACGGCATTCTTTTCGGCAAACTTCTAGGAGACACATTTGCAGAGTTATTTTATGCTTTTGGATTTCATTGTTTTTGTTTTCTGTTTTGGCAGGGATCATTGCGTGAACACAAAGATTCTGATGAATATGTAATTCCTTGCGGCGACTGGTTTAGTCGTGTGTCGTGCCCTCATTACCTTGCTGAACTAGTGAGTCTCTACTCTCTTCCAGAGTTCCAGTCTTAATTAATATCCAGGATGTTGCAGATACTGATGAATTTGAAAGATCCCACTAAAGTTCTATAAATAATAATGTCAAGTGAATATATAGGCTACCAACAAAATAAAGTTTCCATTTCCTGTAATTTTAGGGTCTGGGAGCATGGGATATTGGGGTTGGTTTACTATTGGTGGATGAAGGTACTAACAATCAGGGAATTTTCATGCTTCCCTTATGCTAGATTTATTTTAATGTTTACATTGAAGCTCTATGTGATGTAATGAGACTTCTCATCAAATATGCTATTGTCTCCATTTTGCCAACTTTTTTTCTTGAAAACGCAGGAGAACTGTGTTTCTTTGTATTAAGAAGAAAAGGAGGGATGAGAAGCTTTACACACACACCTCAAAACAAGTTCAGTTCACTACACAAGGCTACACAGACCATCAATGGCAAAAGACAAAACAACCTGACCTAGCCTAAGCCTGCTACTGTTCCGCATCCAGTGCAAGGGCAAGGAGGTGGGAAATTCCTTTAGCTCTGGCCGAATTCCAGTCCAGCAGCTCCTCTTTAGCAAGCATTATTGCTCAAGCTAAACTTTGAGACGCCCCAGCAAAGACGCACTGGTTATGGAGTTCCTAAATTGTCAAAGCTCCCAGAATTACAATAGATTTGACCTCCTTATGCGTCTGATTATCCATTTTGCCAACCTAGTTTCCT
Source organism: Zea luxurians (assembly GCA_029449295.1). Lineage (NCBI taxonomy): Eukaryota > Viridiplantae > Streptophyta > Magnoliopsida > Poales > Poaceae > Zea > Zea luxurians. Next base: position 33,716,204 of record JAOPSE010000009.1, on the reverse strand, counting down.
CTGCATTATATATCTCAGGAAGAGAACATACATATTCTGTGTACGGTTTAAGAATGATAAAAATTTAGTGTTACCTTACGAACACGATTTGTTTGACCATTGGCAAATACCTAAATGATGTAGATGGCAAACATTTTGCTGTCCTTTGTCTAATTCATATAGGGCACTGAACGTTTGGGTCCGAATTCAGTACGTTATTAACATTTGCTGTTATTTTGGTATATAGGTAATATATTTTGGCATGTTGATAGCTAGCGGTGGATCAGACATTTCGGTGTGGTTCCTATACCTTTTTGTGGTATGCTTCATCGTGACATTTCCTATATATTAAAGCCGGTACAAAACGGCCCTAGTTAGGCTATCCACGTCGTTAAGAATCTGTGTACCGCTCGATTTCGAATCAACGTTTCATGTGTGTTGTTGTAACAGTTGTGGAGCGGGACAGAAAAAGGACACGTCGTTCGTCTCTAGATAATTCCAGTAGATACTTCTCCATCGGCTGCATCTCACTTTCTTTCTCTCTGCGTCAGCCATGCTCTCGCTTTCCTTCTCTCTGCTTTGCTTTTGTGTCGTCGATGTCGAAAACTCCTTCCAGACCAAGCTTCGTCTGCTGTCGGCTTGCACCAGTCCTCACGGCCCACGTCGAGGGAGACGAAGGGATAGGAGGCGGAGGCGGAGGTTGCAAAAAAATGGCCGGGAGCATGCAGGCGGTGGACCCAGCGGGCCGGATAAGCGCGTTGCTCGCATTGCGCCAGCTCCTCGCCATGCTCTAGCCGCTGGCTCTGCTCTGCCCTTTCATTGGCGCGCGTGGCCGGGGCGTCCGATGTTGCGGCCTCCGCGTTGGGGCTAGCGGGAAAAGGAGAAGGCAGCGGCGTCAGTGGTTCTACGGGTGCCGGCCGTCTCGCCCATGGTCGCCACACGAAGGAAGATAGCCACGCGCCGGACGCAGGAGGCCATGCGGGTGTACGAGCTGATCCCCAGGTAGTGAACATGTTCCATCTCTTGCTATTCTATTCCTCTCTGCTAGTTGTTAGGTCTATTGTTTATGACATTGTCGTCACTCATCAGGTTTCTATGTGATGTGTTCTACTTCTACACTGTACATTTTCTACCTTTTTTATGTTCTACTAGGCTGTTCAGGTGACCAGTACTATTAACTAAATAAACTCTATGGTTAGTAGCTTCCTGACAGCCTTGCTTGAATTCCAAGCGATGTTGTTTTGTTTAGTTTAGTTGCTTACTTACAAAATAAGATATACATGCCCCCTACTCCTTTTGCTACGTAGGATGCAGACCTGGACATGCCATGCGCCCATGCCTTCTTGGTGGTTGGTTTGTTCTTCAGATGTAGAAAGCTACCCGAAATCCATTGAACTTTGGCAGTCTTTTTCATGGTTTCCTGCTCCTATTTCTATGGCGGCCTCGTCTTGTTTGTCAGTCAAGCAACAACCATGTGGCACAGATTAATAATTCAATTCAAGGAAATATAAGTACCGTTGTATGCCATTCTCCAGTCAATTCTATAGCACGGAGGGTGCTTGGTTCGTTTATCCGAAATTTGTCATGCTCAGCTCAGGCTCCGCTCGAAGCACTGACCTACATGATGATTGGTGCCACACGCCATGCCACAACCTTTGTGTTTGTCCTTCCTGCTTCCTTATTTGTTACATTTGGATCTTTGTTATTGTTGTTTACAGATGATCCAACATTTTAAAATGTTGCACGGATTGTTGGATTTTTGTTTCAGGTCTCCACGGATTGTTGGATTGGTCTTGGCCTCTTCAGTATTCTTGCAGCATGCATGTGGGTAGTATCATGGAACTGGTATGTAATAACCAAAAAGATGTTAGCAATTCCTAAACTATCTAGACACATTGGTTATTTTCATGCTTCTATGTCTAATCAAAACTACAACGGTGACCTTTCATTGGTTCTTAACAATGTTTACTTGCCCAAAGAAAAACAAAAACTCTTGTGTTGTGTGGTATTAGCCGGTAGCTTTAGAAAGTCATTGTGAACTTTCTTCGAATGTATCATTATTTTGTGGTCATTAAAACCAATATTTTATTACTTTGGTAAATGTATATATCCACTTAGTTCTATGTTTATATATATATATATATATATATATATATATATATATATATATATATATATAATGTTCCTATGTCTATAATAACAATCTTTTAACTGTGTAGCCACAATGGTCAAAAACTCGCACAAGGCGTGAGTAATCTGTTTATACGTAAAAGAAATTCAACCCATTATAGCTTTTTTACTGTAACTACGTCATTTATTTATATGCCAAAAAAACTTCAACCCAGGCACACTTCACGTTTCATTTGGTGTGTGCTTTTGCTGCTTTTTCCTTACACATAAAAGTGTTCTTCTCTGATATCTATAGTTGTAGATAGATTATTGTTTTATAACTTTCTGTTAGTTATTGTTCTATCACGACCTGTTACCTATCTAATGTCCTGCTACAACATCGCCATTAATGTGTTTTTCAGACTTAAGTTATGAGGTGTTTGTTCTTTTTATATGTAAATCCTAAAAATTTTGACTCCAAAGTCATCCATTACATTATTTTTACTAAATCTATATCTTTAACTTTTGTGACACTCTGCATTTTTTAAGATTCAAAAAACATGTTCTGTTTTACAGTTTCATTTCTTGTTAATAATATGGTATTGTATTTCCTTCTATAGTGCTCAAACGTAATGACGTTTATCCTTCTTTGATAAATATAGACGATCATAAGTACCAATCCATGATGCTTTATCCTTAAACTCCTCAACATACTCATCTTTTCTAATAAAAAGTTGGAAAGGACGAGTTAGAATTTCATGTACAGTCCTAGTGCAGCAGTAAAACTCTCCGGATCGTAAGTATAGTTTGTAGTAACCTCTACAATTTCTTTACATTCGGATTTTGATCCATAACCTTTGTAATCAATTTGACTGAATCATTTATCCCTAAGATCCTATGATTAAACAACCTTCATCGATTATAGAATCCCAAGGAGCATGCCAAATTTGTAGGCAAATTTTAAATCAACAGTGTTGGCAAGGAATGATAATTTATAGTTCATTTGAAATACTACATTAAATCTTATTAATTGCGGTTACAACAAACTAAAGCCCTACTCCTAATCTTTGCATGTAACAAAAACTACATGTATTCTATGTAATATAAGAGCACCCCTACAATGCGGCTACTTCAATGAACAATTTGTAAATGCATTAAAATGTACTCACTCAAATAGTCTTATTTTAAAATTGAGTTTTCCATTTTTCATAGTCCTATTTGAGTTGTGATTCCAAATCTGATATAAATGGTTGTTTATGTCCCCGTGCAAAGTAACCCATCTACAAAAAAAGACTGGTGCATGTTTATGGAAACATCAATACCGAGGAGTTTTCACAAAAAAACAAGGAGTGTTTGATGATGTAATTAATTAGATGATAAGAAAGAGGTCTTCTCCTTGGTCATTGTACCAAGGTGAAATAGAACTATAAGTGAATGGAGTATGTAACATTCTGAATTCACCATGTAATATTTGAACAAAATAAAAACAACAGAACCCAATCAATTAGTAACTTAGTACTAACAGCTACTTTTTTATTCTTTGTCAAACCTAATTTATCTCAGCCTCATATATGGATAGATCATATTATGGATCACCAAATCAAGAATGGCTGCATTGTCATGCCATATTCTGGTACGAAGAGAGAGTTCGTAGCAACCATCATGTCAGATCCATTGTTTAGAACAAATGTTGCAAAGGTACCAAAGTATCTTTACCCATCTATAAATCTAGACCAGAATCACTGGCTACACTTGCAAAATTTAATGGTGATTCTAGAAAATTTATTCAAAATATAAGACAATACAATTGTATCTTCGCTTTTACCTCATTGGGAGCACACACTGATGGTCGAGGTCCTCCATTGTTCAAGATTTGTGGCTACCAGTTATACTCTGTTTTTCCCAATGTAACTACCTTCTTCATTTAAAAATTGATATGTGACATCTATCTATAAATGTATGCTTTGAGTGCAGAACCTAAACTTTTTTGTCGTGTTGTTTTGAGCATAAGAAAATAATACAATTTATAAAATTAAATAGAGCTAACTTAAATGTGTGACAAAGCGCGCCCAAGGGCGCGCCCCATCTACTAGTTTTTCACATTTGGCGTTCAGAACTCAAGCATGTTGTCATTATGGATCGTTTCATTCTCTTTCATCAGACCTTGCTGAACTGACACTCCTTTTTTTTTGCAGATAACAAACTTGTCCTTTGCAGCGGTACAAACACATAAATGGTATCTTCGGAAATTTGAAGATTACCCTCGTTCTCGTTACGCAATCATTCCATTTGTATGCTAGACGTGTCCAGAAATGCCAAAAGCATCTGTTGCTGTTTTCATCCGCTTGCACAAGTCCGACATGCAAACAGATATTCATGTAAATGTGACTGTACCAATTGAAGCGCTGCAATGTTTAACTTAAGTAGTTCCGATCATTCTGAATGTACTTATAATTTTATGTTTGTGTATGTAGATTGTAATAGACAATTAGACAGACATTTGATGTACAATAGGATTAATTAACACTTTCTAGCATTGAAAATAAAGTCCTTCAGGACTAGAGACTTATCAAGTACTCCCTCCAATCTAAATTGTAAGACATTCTGGCACTTTTAGATACATGGTTTCTCTATGCATTTAGATATACACAATGTTTGGATCTACGTATTTAGAAAAGCCACAATTTGGAACGGAGTAGTGACTATCTAGCTGATAGTGAAACAAATGGTGTTATTGTTCATTATACTTTTATTGTCTGAGCCTTCCATGTCATCAATGATACTTGTTTGATCTCATGTAAGTTATGATTGCTATTCTGATCTCTGCTAAGAAAGGCCTTCCATTTTACATCTTGTTTGAAATCCTACTGTAAGTACTGTGGTGGGTCTTGTATTTCAATCGATGTGTTTGAATCTTTGATTATGTCAACCCCGAATTTCAAATTCTGAGGCTCTGTCAGTTTTTTTTTGCAGCAGACTAAATCCTTACTGGGAATGGAGACGATAGGTATGATTAATGAGAAACTGGAATGATGTTGGGCCAAAAGGACAATCTACCTAACTAATTTATGATCATGGATCAGATACTTCAGTTGGATCATCCGTTGTCAGGTGCGTCTTGCTCTCTGCTAATTTTTTTTTCTGTATTGAACACCACAACTTGCTGGTATTACGGCCTGAAGAGTTGGCAAGTATATTGTTCGGTTGTGCCACTTCGTTGGCAATAGATTATTGATCCACAAGCACAACCCTTTTGAGTTTGGGTCTAGTCTTTTGAGAGTACTGCTTTCTTAGTCCCTCCCCTTTTCTCCAAATTTTTAATGTATCTGTTCCTCCCCTCTATTGGCTGCTTAGTCGCTCTTGCATGGGCATCGGTGTTCTCTTCCCCTTTCTCCAGTGCTAACTGTTGTAACATCTTTGTATTCCCACTAACACTACTTGTTGGATAGATAATGTTGGCAAATGCAGCTAAAATCGCAGGCTGCTCCTATGATCAGGGTCACGCTTTGTTCACACACAAGTCCTTTCTGCACCTTGCATTAGTCGCTGGCACCTCTGCAAAGAGAAGCCTAAACCCATCGCCTATAGGCAGAACTCCAGAGAAACCTTGATGTCTCTGAAGACCCTCAAGTGCAATAAGTCCGATGATGTCACCAAGCTACTTTGTGCTGCCCCCGTTTCAACCTCTCATGAGCCACCGTAAGCAGGCCTTTATCCACTAAAGTAGCGCATGATGACAAGCATTAAGCGAAGGCCACGCCTTTGGCACCGCCAAAAGAAGCCGGCTCTCTGATGAAAGTGAGCAAACCGCCACCAACCTACAGCACTCATGCCTCTCACCTGGGCCGGAATCTATGGAGTTTGGTTAGAAAGCACATCCACGGATCCGCGACAGGGGACACGCTCCTTGTCTTTGACACGCTCCTTGTCTTTGCCCGGCTAATCCTCTCCGCCCGGGACATGTGTTCGCCCATATCGCCTGTATGTGGTCGCTTTAGGTCTTGTTTAGTGCAGCCCCTAGCATAATTCTGGTTCTTTTGTTGCCTGGGACTGGGACTGGGACGCCGCAATTATGCAGTGTGCCTCTAGGCCACTAGCCTGTTTGGCTCCATCCACCGGCGAGCAGACACCATGAGAGCCCCCGCCTTTCGCTTCAGGCTGGGGCTGGGCACCATACGTTGAACTCAAAAGAAACTCTGTCCATCACCGTTTTATGCCTGTTCTTTTGCGTAGCCTGCTGCACTTTTACAGTCTTCATATAGGAGCCTGGTGCGTGTGTGACGTTGCCGGGAAAATTGGTACCTGAAATTCATGGCTGGAACGGAATCGTATAATGACACAGAGGGAGATAGTGAACTGGCACCTGACCTGAGGTTCATCGTGAGCACGGGGCAGGGGCATAAAGGAGAGTCAGATGATTCAGCGGGTCATTGCCTTGGAGGAAGGCGGGAAAGCAGAAACGAATTTTGGCCACTTGTACGCGTATGGACGAAACTGTCCGTATTCACTGCAGTCCCGACTACGTTTTTTTTTTTTTGGTGCCGCTCGTATAGACAACAAAACCCTAACAAACCCCTCTTGTCCTCCAACGAACCAAAAGTGCTTACGTTTGACCGATACAAGGAAGTGGTTGATGGATGACGAAATGCGAGAGGTGATAGCTACCCCCCTTGTGCGGATAAGCCAAAAGTCTTGGCCGGCCAAATGAAATCCGAAATGCAGGAAACCGACCAGGCCTCTTTGTTTTGGCTTCTCCTCGTCGTCTTTTATTTTTCCCGCCCATCTGCATTCCGGCTCCGAACTGGTACTGGTAGCCAGCCAGCACTTGTTTGGAAAATTAATGGGCACGCAAGGCGTGGTGTGAGAACGATCCACCACAGCCCAAAGGGTCCCCCCGATGTCGTGAGTTGTGTTATGTTGTGCGCGCGCGTGCAAACGTGCATGCCCGTCCACAAGTTCACATTTATTGGTTGCCTTCCACAACCACAAGGGAATCAGTATAGGAGTATGTCTTTGTCACTTAATAATTGTTATGGTATTTATCATCACTGTCGCGGACTAGCTTTCCAATCATGACCTCGATCGAAACCTGACATCGGTGATCCTAAATTATGAAGCCTTGGTCACCGTAGGCTAGAATTTCATAGATACTCTGCAACAACTGTGCTGGTGATCAACTGCTCATGCGGTGAAGAACACCGCCGCTTTACTTGATATATATTTGGCACTGGTGATTTCTCCACGGAACAAAGGGTAGGCTGGCCCCCCGGAGAGTGCATGCTCAGGATTTCATGAACCACAGGCCCCATTCAGGCATGCGGCAGGGTTTACCGATATGGTCGTCACTCGTCAGCAGAGCAGCGAGGGTAGGGCCGTAGGGGGTCTACCGGAGGATGCCCAGGCTCTCGACGGGAGGAGCACCCGGCACCGGCAGGCAGGCAGGCCGGCACAGTGACGACGGAGCAGTAAAGCTGACACGGCTTTGCTGGTGCTCGTGCCGCAGTGACTGACCAGTGTCAGCTGAAACAGTGGCAGATCGCGCCCATATGGCCGTTTGATGAATTATTGGAGCACTGTGCCACACTGCGGTGTGGCAGTACGGACCAGGAGATCGTCTGCCCGTGCTGTTTGTGTTGTGTGGTGGTGTGTAGAGAGGTACCAAGAGGTCTCGGTAAAAAAGACCAGACCGGAAGCCCAAGTTTCACCGTGCGTTTTAACCTTGGTTGAACTGGGATGGGAGTCCAGTGTCTCGGGGTTAAAAAGAAAAGAAAGGAACTTGGCCATCACGTCCTAGGTCGTGATCCCTGAAATCTACTGCGTAGTAGGGTAGCGAAGTGAAATTAACTTGGGCGCTTTTATATTTGTTTATTACTAGCGCCGGAGCAACAGTGGGGCAACGTACACAATCTGTCTGCAAAGGCGCTGGTAGAAAGGGCAAAGAAAGAAAAAGAAAGGATATATTTGCAAGACGTTACCGCCGCCCTACGGTGGTCTGCACTGCACATGTGGTCATCGTGAGCAACGAACAGGCAGGTGGGGAGCTCTCCTCCTCTCCCCTCCTCCGTTAGACTTATTAGAAATTAAAATCTACTGCCCCCCCGTGCTGCACTGCGTTACTGATCCGGCATGTGCGTCAATAACTCTGGGAGTCTGATCCGGCTGGTGCAATCGGATGGGTCCGGCCGGCAGATTCTGGGAGCGTACGACGGCAGTACCTGCAGCTAGTAGAGCACGCCCCGTTACAGCAAGTATGGCGCAATATAAATGAACTGTAAAGTGTGTACTTACTTTCCGGATGATCTGTGCTCGTGCCTCATGTGCTCCCTCCAGACCGAGTGGGAGAGAGAGGAACGGTCGAACAGATACCAAACTGGTCCGACCTCTCCAGATCTAAAATAGAGCCACCATTTTCAGCGGCAGGGCTGGCTAGAACTCAAGTTGGGATATCGCACGGAGGGCCGCAGAGGAGTGTGGTCGTGCGTGCCATTGCCAGAGCCGGACGTCGCAGATGGTTGGCAATTCATTGCTGTACGTACTGATACGGGGTACAGTACAGTATGTGACAAGCCTCCACGGGTTCAGGGCAACAGGTGCGGTTCCAGTCAATTTTCAGTGTATGTTTCCCGTTGTTGTCTTGGCACGATTCAGACGCTGGCATTGGCATCTCCTCTCTCTATGCATCGACAGGGCCATTTCCTTTTAGGTGAAACCAAAACTCCAAAAGGTTCTTCAGTAAAAAGGCCGGTCCGGTGGATCCAGTCCCAGTTCCAGTCCCAGGGCAATCAGTCTCTCGGGACTGTGGATGGAGCCGTCCATCCGACCATCACCAAGATCGACCAGATTCTGGTTCAAAACAAGTCCCGGGCAAAGGTTTCCAGCCACTGACATGTAGACCTAACAGAGATGCTCGATGGATTACAACAATGGACCTCCTAAACGCCAGCTAGACTGACTAAACGAATCCCTGTCTTGACCCATCCATCCGTGTAGCCTCTCCAACTCAGCGGCCCCGCTCGTCGGTGTTGCAGGCACAGCACGTCCAGCTTTTCGCCGGGCCCCGCTCGTCGGTGTCGCGGCGCCGGCCACGCCCCCGTCAGCGTTCGTTCCCAGTAAAAGGACTTTACTGTGACAGCCTGTCCCGCGCGCTAAAAGCGAGTTTAACGTTAACCTGGCACCAGCACAGTCTCTCTCCTCTCTCAAAGGACGTAAAGCCTGAGGAGAGAGAGAGAGAGGGCACTGGGACGGGAACATAAAAAACAAAGCAAAGCAAAGCAAAGGCTGCCCGGAAAACGCACACCGGACTGGAAAACGGCCTCGAACGCCACCCAAACCCGTCCAAAACCTCTCAACCAAACCCCGCCTCCTTTTCCTGCCTCGCTCTCTCCCTTCTGCGGGAAACGCTGCAAACGCGAACGCCGATCCCTCCTCACTCGCGCTCTCCTCATCTCCATGAGAGCCTAGGCGCCACAGCCGCCAAAGTTGACAAGACACAGGGGGGAGTAAAAGAGGCGGCTCTTCTCTCCACCCTCTCCTTCTCCCGGTCGCCCGCGATGCCGCCGTCGCGGTCGTTGTTCCTGCTGCTCATGCTGGCGCTGGCGCCGCTCGCGTCGCTGACCGCGCCGCCGGTGCCGAGGACAGCCGGGGTGCAGGCGGAGATCGACGCGCTGCTCGCGTTCCGCCGCGGCCTGCGCGACCCCTACGGCGCCATGTCCGGGTGGGACGCGGCCTCCCCCTCCGCGCCCTGCTCCTGGCGCGGCGTCGCGTGCGCGCAGGGCGGCCGCGTCGTCGAGCTGCAGCTCCCGCGGCTCCGCCTCTCGGGCCCCATCTCGCCAGCGCTCGGCTCGCTGCCGTACCTCGAGCGGCTCAGCCTCCGGTCCAACGACCTCTCCGGCGCCATCCCGCCGTCGCTGGCCCGCGTCACCTCCCTGCGCGCCGTCTTCCTCCAGTCCAACTCGCTCTCCGGCCCCATTCCCCAGTCCTTCCTCGCCAACCTCACCAGCCTCGACACCTTCGACGTGTCCGGCAACCTCCTGTCCGGCCCCGTCCCCGTCTCGCTTCCTCCCAGCTTGAAGTACCTCGACCTATCCTCCAATGCCTTCTCCGGAACCATCCCGCCGAACATTAGCGCCTCCACCGCCAGCCTCCAGTTCTTGAACCTGTCCTTCAACCGACTCCGGGGCACCGTCCCGGCGTCGCTGGGAAACTTGCAGGACCTGCACTACCTCTGGCTGGACGGGAACCTTCTCGAGGGGACCATCCCGGCCGCGCTGGCAAACTGCTCGGCGCTGCTCCACCTGAGCCTTCAGGGGAACTCGCTCCGCGGCATCTTGCCGTCTGCGGTCGCCGCGATACCCACGCTGCAGATTCTCTCCGTGTCGCGGAACCAGCTCACCGGCGCCATCCCGGCGGCGGCGTTTGGTCGTCAGGGGAACTCGTCCCTGCGCATTGTGCAGCTCGGCGGCAACGACTTCTCTCAGGTGGACGTGCCGGGAGGTCTCGCCGCGGATCTTCAGGTGGTGGACCTGGGAGGCAACAAGCTAGCTGGTCCATTCCCGGCTTGGCTTGCTGGTGCGGGAGGACTGACGCTGCTCGACCTCTCGGGCAACGCGTTCACCGGAGAGTTGCCGCCAGCGCTCGGGCAGCTCACTGCGCTGCTGGAGCTGCGCCTTGGCGGCAATGCTTTCACTGGCGCCGTGCCTGCGGAGATTGGCAGATGCGGCGCACTCCAGGTACTTGATCTCGAGGACAATCACTTCACCGGCGAGGTGCCGTCAGCTCTTGGCGGTCTCCCGAGGCTCAGGGAGGTCTATCTTGGTGGGAACACTTTCTCTGGCGAGATTCCGGCGAGCTTGGGGAATCTGTCGTGGCTAGAGGCATTGTCCATACCGAGGAACAGACTCACTGGTGGCCTTTCTGGTGAGCTCTTCCAGCTGGGGAACCTGACGTTCCTGGACCTATCAGAGAACAACCTCGCCGGTGAGATACCTCCGGCCATCGGTAACCTGTTGGCTCTCCAGAGCTTAAATTTGAGCGGCAATGCCTTTTCTGGTCACATTCCAACGACCATTGGCAACCTCCAGAACCTGCGAGTTCTTGATCTCTCTGGTCAGAAGAACCTCTCTGGCAATGTCCCGGCGGAACTTTTTGGCCTACCGCAGCTGCAGTATGTGTCATTCGCAGACAACTCCTTCTCTGGTGATGTTCCCGAAGGATTCAGCAGTCTTTGGAGTCTGCGCGATCTCAATCTCTCCGGCAATTCATTCACTGGGTCAATACCGGCGACATATGGGTACTTGCCGTCACTTCAAGTGCTCTCGGCCTCACACAACCACATTTCTGGGGAGCTACCACCCGAGCTTGCCAACTGTTCCAACCTTACTGTGCTTGAGCTCAATGGCAACCAGCTGACCGGCTCCATCCCGAGTGACCTCTCGCGCCTTGGTGAATTGGAGGAGCTGGACCTCAGTTACAATCAGTTTTCAGGCAAGATACCACCAGAGATATCCAACTGCTCATCGCTCACCCTTCTCAAGCTTGATGACAATCGTATTGGCGGAGACATACCAGCCTCTATTGCCAACCTCTCAAAGCTGCAGACGCTTGACCTGTCGTCCAACAATCTTACCGGCAGCATCCCTGCATCGTTGGCTCAGATTCCTGGCCTTGTGTCATTCAATGTGTCACACAACGAGCTTTCCGGTGAGATACCGGCAATGCTCGGCTCCCGCTTTGGCTCTGCTTCAGCGTATGCTTCAAACCCAGATTTGTGCGGGCCGCCATTGGAGAGTGAGTGCGGAGAGTACCGGCGGCGGCAGAGACGGCAGAAGGTGCAGCGCCTGGCTCTGCTAATTGGTGTGGTGGCTGCTGCCGTGCTGCTCCTTGCGCTGTTGTGCTGTTGCTGCGTGTTTAGCTTGCTGCGATGGAGGCGTCGGTTCATTGAGAGCCGTGATGGTGTGAAGAAGAGGAGACGCAGCCCGGGACGCGGCAGTGGGTCGAGTGGCACAAGCACGGAGAACGGTGTCAGCCAGCCGAAGCTGATTATGTTCAACTCAAGGATCACGTATGCCGACACTGTTGAGGCAACCCGCCAGTTTGACGAGGAGAACGTGCTCAGCCGAGGCCGCCATGGCCTCGTGTTCAAGGCTTGTTACAGTGACGGCACCGTGCTGGCGATTCTGCGGCTCCCGTCCACGTCTGCTGATGGTGCCGTGGTGATTGATGAAGGGTCGTTCAGGAAAGAGGCCGAGTCTCTCGGGAAGGTGAAGCACAGGAACCTGACTGTGCTCCGTGGCTACTACGCCGGTCCTCCGCCGGATGTCCGGCTGCTGGTCTACGACTACATGCCCAACGGCAACCTCGCCACGTTGCTGCAGGAAGCGTCACACCAGGACGGGCACATCCTCAACTGGCCAATGAGGCACCTCATCGCGCTGGGCGTCTCGCGCGGCCTTGCGTTCCTGCATCAGTCAGGCGTCGTGCACGGCGACGTGAAGCCGCAGAACATCCTCTTCGACGCCGACTTCGAGCCGCACCTGTCGGACTTCGGCCTGGAGCCGATGGTGGTGACCGCGGGTGCGGCTGCGGCAGCCGCTGCAGCGTCGACATCAGCTGCGACACCCGTGGGCTCGCTCGGCTACGTCGCCCCCGACGCTGCCGCGGCCGGGCAGGCCACGAGGGAAGGCGACGTGTACAGCTTCGGCATCGTGCTGCTGGAGCTCCTGACGGGCCGGCGCCCCGGCATCTTCGCCGGGGAGGAGGAGGACATCGTGAAGTGGGTGAAGCGGCAGCTGCAGCGCGGCGCCGTGGCGGAGCTGCTGGAGCCCGGCCTGCTGGAGCTGGACCCGGAGTCCTCCGAGTGGGAGGAGTTCCTGCTGGGCATCAAGGTCGGGCTGCTCTGCACCGCGTCGGACCCGCTGGACCGCCCGGCCATGGGCGACGTGGTGTTCATGCTGGAGGGCTGCCGCGTCGGGCCGGACATCCCGTCCTCCGCCGACCCCACCTCCCAGCCGTCGCCGGCCTGATCTCCCGTCGGCCCACGGCCGGCACTGCCGCCTGTCAGATTCAATTCGGTAGCTTGTTCCATTTTTTTCTCTCTCGATGATTGTTTTTTTTTCCTTAATTAGTTCAGATAATTAGTGGTAGTCTCATCTATGCCTGCCGGCGTGCGGCCGTCGACGGACGAACTGATCCGTGAAGCCGGGCACCGTTTCCCGCCAAGGAAGGAACTAGCCGTTGGGCGTCTCGTTTGGTTAGCGGAGGCGTACGGCACCGGGCATGGGGAGGGAGCTAGGAACCATGTGGCGCACTGCTGCAGAGGCGCTTGGCACGGCCTGATGGCAGGCCGCAGGCCCCTGCCATGCCAAGCCCAAAGCGTGTCGTGGTGCTGCGCATGTGGGGTTTCCCTGCCCAGGCATCGGCAACGGCTACTGATGCCGGACATGGCTGTCGCGCCTCCTGGCCACTGATCTCGGCCGATCTGTACCACACCACGACCCATGTACTCTCTAGAGGGGCCTGCTTGGCTTCCTGGGATCCTGTCTTTAATCTTGTTTCACCAAAGCAACAACGACCTCTTTGTGCCATGTGCTGTACATTTGTCTGTGTCTTGTTATCCTGATTGGTGCAGTGGGGGTGGGTGGATGGATGATGGTCATGACCGTTAGCTTGTTCTGTTCTCTTCATGATTGATTATTTTTCCCCCTGCTGCAATTGTTTTGTCTGCCCAGTATAATGATGGACGCTGCAATTATCTAGATTAAATGCTTTGGAACGTTGTACTGGCAAGTGGCCTGAGTGCCCCCGATACCATCAGGATTCCTGCCGATCTTGGTACCCCTGGTACTGTACATGGGGTAAGCGTGAGCCCCAGTCTCCGGGAGCCACTAATAAATACTGCCGAGCGCATACCTGCGTGTGCGTGGTCATCAATCGTCCTGCGCGTAAAGATGCATTCGTACGACACCTGAACGCGCACCCGAGCCGAGCATGCTCAATGCGGTAGAAATGAAATGCTGCGTGCTCGTTTCTTCAGCAGGAATCATGTTCTACGTGCCGCATTTCACGGTCCAGATCAGCATAGGCACTGACAACTGACTGTCCATGACACAGCGTTCCCCAGACTGTGAACGTCACCAGAGCACTCTGCACTCGTACACTCCAGCTCCCTTTTCAGTTCAAAAATGCGTCGAGCAAGGGGGAGGAGAGAGACGAGACCAACGACTGGCACACACCACGATCCCGCTGCTTTTGATTGCCCCGCACTCGATGTCTTGAAGCCAGTAGTAGTAGACCCTGCTCGCGGATCGGCGTGCCAGCGCCACACACACGCGCGCGCGCGCGCGCGCACGGGTTTTGAGCGTCTGACGCGAGGATTCCGAAGCCGGGGTACCTGGGACTGGGACTGGGAGAGCGACGCGGTCAGGATCTGGGGAGATTGCAACCCATGGCATCTTGTCAACCGGATTGGCATCACAGACAGTCGCACAGTACGCCTAGCTAGCTGCCTATAGCACGTAGCAATGCGGCTTGGACGGATCTGGTAGACCCTAGTCAGACCCAGTAGCACGTGATGTGTACCAGCGACCTAGCGGTATACTAGCAAACTGACGGCACGGCATGGGCGCATGACGCTAGGCTACGCTTCCTAAACGCTATCAAAACTTCTAATTTTTTTTGCTTGATTCTGTGTGTATGTACTTTGTAGTCATTAGACCAACCAGTCGTTCTTTTTTTTCCTTTTCTTGCCCCATTTCAAAATTCATGACTTGAACATTTTTGAGAAGTTCTTTGTTAGGATGTTGATTAAGTCCATACCATATCAAAGATGTTTCAAAAGTACAAAGAATTTATAAGAAACTAAAAAAAAGTAAGTTTGATTACAGCTACGCTCAAATGTAACATGCAACCACTTCTTGTATGATTTAATATTTTCCTAAAACAAAATCCTAACTCTCTCTCTCTCTCTCTCTGTCTCCCCTCGATGGAATTTACAAACAATTATGTGCGCTCATTAATGCATGTGTGCCTTTGATCTTTATTTTGGTTTAGGGTTTAGAGTTTTTTTTTCTCAAACTGCACAAGAAAAATAAAAAGCCTTTTTTCTTGCAAACTAGAAAGGCCTAGCCCACCACGGTGCAGGGTCTAGCACAGGGTCCACTCATGCCGCCCCCACGCATATACTATTCCAAACCATTCTTTTTTATCACGATATCCAAAGTTACAACATCTTATGTCACTATAGAAAACACAGGGCATGTTTAGTTGTACTAAAGTATTCATAACGTATTAAATGCCTTAAAGACAAAAACACCCCTTATAATTCTCCCCAATTAGTGCAACTAAAATAAATAAGGGACAAAAATGGAATTAATATGGTTTACTCCCTTTTAGTCATCTCTTGAGTGACTAGATACTAAAGCAGTTTAATCACTATTTAGTTTCACTGGTTGGCAATTTAGGAACTAAGTGAAACTAAAATGAAGAGACTAATATTTAGCCCCTTGGAACCAAACATGCTCATAGTTGTCCTAATATATAGTATCCATGTATTGTTTGATAGTCCCCACAAGATAGTGTATAGTATCATGTGTTGTTTCATAGTCTTTATTACTATATAAAGTTAAGCACCATTTCTTTAAATGTTTTGGTGATTAATGACTGAAAGTCGCCTGGAGGGGGGTGAATAGGGCGAAACTGAAATTTACAAAGTTAATCACAACTACAAGCCGGGTTAGCGTTAGAAATAATAATGAGTCCGAGAGAGAGGGCGCAAAACAAATCGCGGGCAAATAAAGAGTGAGACACGTGGATTTGTTTTATCGAGGTTCGGTTCTCTCAAACCTACTCCCCGTTGAGGAGGCCACAAAGGCCGGGTCTATCTCAACCCTTTCTCTCTCTCAAACGGTCCCTCGGACCGAGTGAGCTTCTCTTCTCAAATCAACCGGGAACAAAACTTTCCCGCAAGGACCACCACACACTTGGTGTCTCTTGCCTCGGTTACAAATGAGTTTTGATCACAAGAACAAATGAGAAAGAAAGAAGCATCCAAGCGCAAGAGCTCAAAAGAACACAACAAATCTCTCTCGCTAATCACTCAAGCCTTGCGTGGAATTGGAGAGGATTTGATCACTTGGGTGTGTCTAGAATTGAATGCCTAGCTCTTGTAAGTAGTTGGAAGTGTGAAAACTTGGATGCAATTGAATGTGGGGTGGTTGGGGTATTTATAGCCCCAACCACCAAACTAGCCGTTGGGGTGGAGGCTGTCTGTCGCATGGTGCACCGGACAGTCCGGTGCGCCAGCCACGTCACCCCGACCGTTAGGGTTCTGACCGTTGGAGCTTTGACTGTTGGGCCCGCCTGGATGTCCGGTGGCGCACTGGACATGTACTGTAGAGTGTCCGGTGCGCCACGTCGCGTGTGCCTGACTTCTACGCGCTCTGGCGCGCATTTAATGCGCCTGCAGGTGACCGTTGGCGTCGAAGTAGCCGTTGCTCCGCTGTCACACTGGACAGTCCGGTGTACACCGGACATGTCTGGTGAATTATAGCGGACTAGCCGTTATGGATTCCCGAAGCTGGCGAGTTCAGAGTCGCTTCTCCTTGGAACACCGGACACTGTCCGGTGTACATCGGACAGTCCGGTGAATTATAGCGCGGCGGCTCTGAGTTTTTCCGAAGGTGCGAAGTTCAGCTTGGAGTCCCCTGGTGCACCGGACACTGTCCCGTGGTGCTCCGGACAGTCCGGTGCGCCAGACCAGGGTGCCTTCGGTTGTCCCTTTGCTCCTTTGTTTGAACCCTTTCTCTTAATTTTTTATTGGCTTATTGTGAACCTTTGACACCTGTAGAACTTATAAATTAGGGCAAACTAGTTAGTCCAAATATTTGTGTTGGGCAATTCAACCACCAAAATCAATTTAGGAAATAGGTGTAAGCCTAATTCCCTTTCAATGACCAACATAGTACTATGGACTAACATGTTTGCTAAAATATATGTATGTAGGAACCAACTTTAGATAAACGAAGAAAGTAAGTTGGAGGATTCAAATAAATAAAGTTACATGACTTTAGATTGGTTGGACAATCACTATAAATAATTGTCTAAGTCATGAGAGAGACAAATTAACTCGGAGAAGAAAAACAAGAAAGAAGTCAGAACTAAGTTGTATGGGGTTTATCGGACCAGTCATGTGGTGCACCGGACATAAATCCTAGAGAGGCCTGCAATGGCGCTTCGGTGGCTTGGCGCACCGGATCAACGTTATAGAGAGCTCTGCAGACGTGACTTTCGGTTGCCTAGCACACCGACCCAATCTGGTGGTACACCGGATTGTTGTGTCCAACGACCATCTTAGTCTGAACAACCATCTCAATGCTACCTGACATGTGACAGGTTCGGTGGTGCACCAGAGTTGTCCCACGAGAAGGGCAGGTGGAGGCAGATCCCGTTGATGGTAGACGAATGTTGGAGGTCCTGTGCACCACTCGAGAGTAAATTTGTATCAGTTCTCTCAACAACTCTTTTAGGAGTTTGAGGCTACAAATACAACCAAACCAGCCTACTCGAGTTTTCAATCATCCTTAGTGTCACACTCGGATTAAGGGCAAACAGTGCGTCTCGTATGTGTGTCAAATGAGATCAACACATATAATGACTCAGTGTATAAAGACAAATACCACAATCCTTATTACTTAACATAATGTATTACAAAATAAATGATAATATAAAGAACAAACTAATATCATTATTGTCCTATAGCGCCAATAAACTGACTAGGAGACTACACCTAGACCTCGTCGAACTCCTCATAGTAGTCTTCCTCCGGTGCCACCTGCTCTTCACCTGTGTGTGTGTGGGGGGGGGGTATCGCAAGAGTGAGTTCACAAAAGTTCATCGCTCAACAAGTGTGAGGAATAATGTGCATGAACTCAACAAGTGTGGAAAATAGAGTAAAAATACTCATAATTTCGTATATCACATCAATTAAACAAAATAACATAGTTCATCACTTATTAGGTCACCAAATAGAGGTGTAGGCTTTGTTTTGCTGATAAATGCTAGCTCATTCGAACAACACTTATTAGTTCATCCAATATAGGGGTAGACTTTATTTTGTTGATAAATGATATCTTATTCCAGCTAACGAGCTGGCTCGAGCCTGTGTCGAACTGGCTCGTTAACGACCCGAGCTGAGGTGCTAGCTTAACTCACGAGACAAGCTGAGCCAAGCTGACCACGAGTCAAACAATTTCACGAGCCGCGATTATTTTATCCAATCCTATCAACCGCAATCCAGAAAATCCAGCCCTAGGCAAGATCATTTTAGGCCCAAGAATACTGATCCTGTCCTCCTGGGCCCATGGATGCTCCGTGCGATCGTGCATTCGTGCTCGTGTCGAGAACCCAATCCGGTCCACTGAGCCCAACCATACCGGCGGCTCTCTGTTTCTCGAATCCCCGATCCTATCGCATCGAATAGAAACTGTTCCGCTCCCACTCCGATCGGATTCGGTGGGACGGTGGCATCTATGCGCCCGCGGCACCGTCGCTCAAACTATAAACCTGCGCTCGAACACTTCGAGCTCACCCGCAACCTCCTCCGGGAAGCGCGATCGCCATCTCGAAGGAGCTGAGATCCAAGATTCCAAGCTCTTCTGTCAGTAAGGAACCCTAACTTGCTTGGGGATGGATCTACGAGGGGAGTTTCCCTCTAGTCATTTGCTAGTGATTCCTTCGCTATCCCATCCATCCATGTTTGCGGTTCCGTGCGATTAGTGGTTTGCTCTTGCGTGCACGAAAGATTGATCCCGCGGCACAAGTGGTTGCTCCACGCACGCAACGCCAGGTCATCGACACAGTTGTTTGGCAAACTTAAGTTTGGGGCGTGGCCTTTTGTAGTCACGCACCTCGCGGATTCAATCAAACATCACGAACTAGCTATCACTGCCAAAAAATTCAGATATTCTGAACGGCACCCGTCATATATGCTCTGGCTTGACTAGGTTCGGAATTTGAATGCAGATTTTCTGAACGATACACGTCATAACTGTTCTGATGTGACTAGGTTTGGATTTTTGTTTTATGCTCTTAATTTGTTCCAATAATGGTGGCTTCAGGTAAACAGTTAGTGTCAAATTGTCAATGCATCGCAGAGAGGTTCTAGGTTTTGGTGACTTGTCCACTGCATTATCCCAATACCAGCATAGCTGTTGCCGTTCTGGTTTTAACAAGAAATTTTTTGAGCTAGCTCATGAGTTGAGTTTGGTGGGAGAAAATAGTGAAAACGGTGATTTCGGTACCACATCTGTGTTGGTTTTCCTATCAAATTTCTTCTTTGCGAGTAAAAAACAGTGATTGAGTATCTGGTGGTGTGTTTTAGTAATTCACTATTCTTTACCTGCATCTCAGTTTCATTTGCATCTGGAATTTGCCTACTATTGCATACTATGACAATGGTAATGCATGTTCTAATGTTCATGGTCACACTGCAGTGAAGCTTTCATCATTTGTTATTTATCATTTATGCAACTTTTTAAGCATTGTGTTTGATTATTGATCATGTCACCTTTTCATTGTGTATTTACATCAATGGTTGTTCCTTTTCAAGTCTAGCAGCTGTGCTCACGCAACTTCATGTTATTTGTTCATAGCAGGTTGAGGGAAGTTGAAGCAAAAGTCTAAGCAAAAATGGTATGCATAACGTACCACTGCAATGTTTACTTCTTTGATTTATCACACAACTCACTGTCATGCATATTATCTCAAAGCATTATGTTGTTGGAACGGTTGTAATTTTGTACAGTTTACCTAGTATATGGAGCATTGGGATTCCTACATTCTACATTGTCAGATAGTTCATCTACTCTATGATCAAATTTATTATTCATACTGGCTCCTATCTGGTCTGTACATGCACAACAAACATGCTTGTTCATGCTGCTTATGTGGAAAATGTTTGGTATTTGGTAGATGATGCTTTTGATCCATAGTCTAAAAAGCATGTGCCTTTTGAAATTCATGTGTACAAGTCATTACTTTGTCAGACTAAAATATTGGACCACTTGATAAGCTATAAGCTAATCCAAGAATGGTCAGCCCCACAAAATGAGCTTCATATTGAAGATTACAGCACACAAAGTTTCTTATGTTGCGGTCCTGTTTCATTCTTAGCCCTCAACTGCTATTTTTTCGCATTAAGGCGCCGTTTGGTTCACGAAATTTAACATAAATGGTAACGGTAATGATTCACACTCGAATACCGGCGGTAACAAGTTTGAATAAGGCGGAGTGTGGTATCGATTATGGTTGAACTTAAACAAACATGATTTAACGTTATTGGTTACCCATTACGTTACCAATATGTGAATCAAACGGCACCTAAATGTTGTAGATATAAATTTTCTTATTATGGTATACTCGTTGAGATTCAGACATTTGCATTGATTCCAAAGATGCAAACATTAGTTACATTTCTTCTCCATGTGCTGTTGCCATTATATTTGACTTCTCTCCCTCAATTCTGTAAGTGGTATATGCTTAATTGGCATGATTTTTTCCATGTAGTTTTACGGGGGATATGCTTACCATGGCAACTCGTTTGAGCAAACATACCGTTGTTATCCAGCATCGTTTTTTGATAAGGTATGCTATTCTTTGGTGCAATATATTTTATCTGCTCATAGTCATATGTAGCGCTTCGTTGTTCTTATGGCTAAATTGGATTTAAACTTCTTTTTCAGCCACACCTGGAAGGCGGTGATAAAGGTGAGGGGGGTCAGTTCGGTTTGTCATTTTTTTCATGTATAAAATAAATATGACATACATCTGATATTGTATTACCATTGTCAAATGTAGTAATAATGCCACCTTCTGCCCTTGATCGTCTTGGTAAGTTCGGTTATTATTAGCTCCTTTCTTTTTCGAATGATTTATGGAACTTCTTTTTTACTTGATTTGTCGTAGAGGTTAGTCTCAGTAATTATTTGGACTCTTTGTAATAGCTTCCTTGCACATCGAGTACCCTATGCTATTTGAGCTGCACAATGATGCAACCCAGCGGATTTCACACTGTGGTGTTTTGGAGTTTGTTGCAGAAGAAGGCATGATCATCATGCCCTATTGGGTATGTATAAAAGGATAACTCACTAACTCAGTTCACTTGTATCTTCTGTTATATGGCGAAAGAATTATGTCTATACTTATTTATTTTATGTATTCTCACTTGTTTAGATGATGCAAAACATGCTGCTTCAAGAGGGTGACACTGTCCATGTAAAAAATGCGACTCTTCCCAAGGGCACATATGTGAAATTGCAACCTCACACAACTGATTTTCTGGATATTTCAAACCCGAAAGCCATGTAAGGAAACCTATAAAATTGTCCTATAATTATCTTGAAAATCCTCTTCATTCCTCTTGGCATTAGGCGTTATCATTCTCATTACTTGCTGTTAAATTTTCCAGCTTGGAAAAAACTTTAAGAAATTTCTCCTGCTTAACCACGGGAGACAGCATCATGGTAGCCTACAACAACAAACAATATTATATTGATATTGTTGAAACAAAGCCTGCTTCAGCAGTTAGCATTATTGAGACAGACTGTGAAGTGGACTTTGCACCTCCTCTTGATTATAAAGAACCTGAGAAACCACGACAACCAACAGTTCCTGCAAGCAAGGCACCTGCTGAAGGTTTGTATTTAGCATCTTGGAGAAATCATGGCCTATGAATTCCGTTGATTTGTTACATGTGCTTGTTTTACAGTTGATCGTACCATTCCTATTTATATAGAGTACTACTCCCTCCGTCCCAGGATATAAGGCATAACCACTTTTTGTTATTGTCCCACAATATAATGCATGCTCTCTCTATGCACACGTAAATCGATACAATGGTATAGAGAGAATTAAATGCTTTTCTTGGTCTTTGAACCAGTGGTGGTTACGGCTTATATAATGGGACGGAGGGAGTATAACCTAGCCTCTACTACTATAAAGCATAAGTTTCGACGGTCATCCTACTTCATGCGCGAAACGTGTAGGTCTATTCCCCTCCCCTACCAGTGGGCCGTTACCACATAGATAGGGCTTGAAAGCCACCCAAGCCCCTCTTAGCGGGGCCATTACCCCACGGATGGTCCATGAGAAACTACCCAAGTCCAACACGATCAAAAGTCGCACACAGTGCTTCCCACATAGTACCTACCACCTCGCTACCTAATGGAGGATGAGAAGCCAAGAGAGCTATAAAAAAGGGTTAGGTTTCTTTTCAACTCGTACCTTTCTAGGCCTTTTGGCCAAGATAAAGTGTAATGTTTGTTTTTGTGTGCCATTGCACGCACGATATTATACTATAGCTCTCTATCGTTGACAATATTTAGAGATTCAATTGAAGAAGCTGTTGGAGGGCTTCTTTCACCGAAATCTCTATTCCTATCAATACAAAAAGATATAAAGAGGTTCTTAGAGTTGCAGTTAGAACTGTGCAAATTAACATTTAGTTGTATTCCTCCTGGTCTACTGCTCTATAGCTTGAACGTATGGGTTCATAATGTTGAGGTCCATTCATCCTGAGCTTAGCTGCTAGCATTTAACAATGCATTAAACTTGTAATACTAGCTGTGTATGGTGTTATTTGGATATTTCCTAAAATGGTTGCTTATTGTTTCAACGTGCAGATGGCAACACTGCAGCAGAGGATGAACCAAAATTCAAACCATTTACTGGTTTTGGAAAGCGGTTGGATGGAAAAGCCTCAAAACTGCAAGCATCAGAGATTCCTTCCACTGCACTTTCTGCACCTTCAGATTCAAACAAAAGAGCAAATCAGCAAATCTCAGCACCGGCAGCTTCAGGAGCTAGCAGTTA
Source organism: Zea luxurians (assembly GCA_029449295.1). NCBI lineage: Eukaryota > Viridiplantae > Streptophyta > Magnoliopsida > Poales > Poaceae > Zea > Zea luxurians. The sequence continues at coordinate 33,693,254 of JAOPSE010000009.1, read as the reverse complement.
CAGTCGACAGAAAACTGGAAAACTTGTTTTTGGTTCAAGTGCAAGCAACAATAAGGAACCACAAAAGGTATATCCTACTGCAATGAGTCCTTGTTATTTTCAATTCTTTATGCTACCTCCAAATATTTTTGCTGTTTGCTTCGGTAAATCTAGTGAATATGGTTGACGAATCATCTGTTAGTCTTGACAGCCATATAATCAAAGACTTAATCGAGTTTGTCTCAGTGTACGGTCTATGCCCATAGAAAATAAGCATGCTAAAATAATTTAGCATCCATTTGTGCTCAGGAACTCATTCGTTTGAAGTTTCTGGTTCTGTCAGACATTTTGCTAACGGAGAATGCTTTCTTTCGTAGTGAGTGGAGTTTTGATTCCATGCCATCAACATTTTCTGTTAACTGTTGTAGCATAGTGACTAGAAGTTATTGAGCCTGACATTACGAGAATTATATGTAAGCCTTTGTTAAAAAAATAGAACTTAGGAGTAAATGTTTCACATGCATCATGAATTATTTGGGTGACAAATGTGAATTCTAGAATTTTCTGTTAGTCCATTGTTCTCAAGAGTATGAGGCGCTCTTGTGTACTCTGATTTGCTATAGATTTGATATTTGGACTTGGATATATACATTACTCCCCTCCCATCCAAATTATACGTGTATATATACAATGGTACTCCCTGCTATCCAAATTATGCTTCACTTTGGTTTTGTCCTAAATCAAACCTATACGACTTTGACCAAGTTTTAAGAAAAATAAATGCTTTAAACATATTCCATAGACAATTCAATAAAACTAATTTGTTGTTCTAGATGTTGGTGGATTTTTCCTGTAAACTTGGTCAAAATCAGAGAAATTTGACTTAGGGCAAAGCTAAAGTAAGAGAACTATAATTTGGAACGAGGGAGTACAAGGTATACATACAACTATACAAGTAAAAGTATCATATCTAATTTGGTTGTAGGCAATTGACTCCATGGTCCATGCTAAGTCAGCAAAGTCACTGAGTTGAGTCGTAACATTATATGAGATGTTGCTATTCTGATAAATTACTGTAACAGGCTCCTGCTAAAGAGGAGCAACCCGCAAAGAAGGACGACGAGCTGAGGTTCCAAGCGTTCAGCGGGAAGAGCTACTCATTGAAACGTTAGCTGCTTCAGTTAACCTTCAAATGCGCCGCTACTCTTTCGTTTCGTGCATGGTGGGTGTTCTGGCATCTGGTCACCACCATGTAGATATGAATTGAAATATGTACTTCCTCCGTTTCTTTTTATTTGTCGCTGGATAGTGCGATTTTGCACTATCCAGCGACATATAAAAAGAAACGGAGGGAGTATATGCTTATCTTGATGGAAACATGACAGTCTATTTATTTAATCCCAAAAGTTTAAAACAGCGCTATTGTTCTTACCCACTGTGTTTTGGAATCTTACCCACTATTAGTAGACCAAAGCAGGATACTGAACATGTCAGCAATCAGTCTTAGCGGCAGACGAGATGTGATGATTGTTGGGCCCTGGGAGTTTGGTCATGTACCAATATTATAGACCGTACTCCAAGTCTCCAATACTGATTGCTGAATACTGAACGAGGAGCAAGTAAACAAGCTCCTTCAGGTCTCAGTTGCCATTCAAAAAAGTTGCGCCGGCTTTACAACGCAGCATCGGTTACTCGTACATAAGCAGCTAGCTTTGTTCGTTCATCCGTTTCAGCATCTAAACTAACCGCGAATGGGCTGGGCACAAAGCAGAGCAGCTGGTACCAGATAGTGAGTTCTTTGACTCTGACTGTAACTGTGCAAGGACTAACAAAGTGATAACCAAGCCTTAGGGACAATATTCATTACAAGAAATTGTATCATGCTTATCCTGTAAGGTTATCTCCAGCAGATCCTTTATCTTAAACTTTATTCTACAAACAAATAATGTCATCTACAGTTTCACGTCTCTTGCTTTACACTATTCTCTAGAGAAAATAATGTCATCTCAAGTTCCACGTTTATACTACCCTATGGAGACAGACTAACCATATGGAGTAATAACAAGAAGGATCTCACCGCTTTTGTATCTGCTAATCTGCCAGCTTCTGACCAAACCAACGCACACAACAATACACTACTATCCACTACAACTACAAAAGTGGAAGAAAAGAAAAATCCAGAACACATACTTGTCGGTGTCGCCCCGCTATCATGCCTGGGAGTGCGAACTGTAACTTGTCACAGTGGCGACGATGAGTCGGCGACGACACCCACACAGAAAAGATAAGCACATCATCATTCCATAATTCCATCATCTGTTCAAGTGCTCCACTGAAGGAAGGATGTACTGGCACTACACCATCTTCCTGTTTTTTTTTTAGAAGAGGACAAAGCCATCTTGATCCCACATCAAACCGCAAGCCTGCAGCAACCAACCAAAGGCAACGTCTCTCTGACGCCGTCGCAGCGCGCGGCATGGGTTCTGCAACACTTGCCGCTTCCGCCCGCAGCGCTGCGTCGGTCCAGTTGCCGTTGGGAGTGGCGGGTGGCCAGTGGCCACCAAACCGACGAGTCCAGAGACCAGAGGGGCCGGCCAAAGCTAGGCGGCTCCTCGCCGCCTGTCGAAATCGGAGAAAGCGCCGTGCACCAAGAACCGAAATCGAAATGTTTGTGGGCGAAGCAACGCGCGCGCGCACTCATTTTGCTCTCTCAGCTTTCTGGGTGCACATCGTCTTCAGGTACTAGCACGTAGTAGGCGGGCCGGCGTTTGGGTGCTTCTAGCTTTGTTTGGGTGGTCGTCCACTGCCCACTGGGTTTTAGTTTTGGAAAATTAGTGGGGAATGGTGGTTAGCTACGTACAAACGCATACCCATCATGTTGCACAGCCCTGCTGCTTGTGATTGAATTATGATAATTAACGGTCACCACCATGCGTTTTTTTTTTCTTCTCTGGCCTACCACAGGTCATGCGAAGACCTGGATACTAAGGACAGCACGGCCCATGAATTATGTCAGTTTGCATGCATGGCATTATTTGACCTAGTTCATTTCGTCTGTTCATCTGGACCTGCTCTTCGCCTGTATATATATGCAATACGTATCGCACTGTTATATCCTAGCAGGATAGCAGAGCAGCAGCTCTCGGATTTTCCAAGCTAGTTCGCATACCATATGTTTGGTTACTCGTACCAGGGGCGGATGGAGGACAGGGGCTGCAGCCCCCGTCCAGCAGCCTAGGTCTCCTCGTAACTCTGATCTTTTCTGTTTCTGCCATTTGCCCATTTATGTTTGGCTAGATAATCTGTCACATCACAAAAATGATCTATAAAGTAAACATATCCTCTATATGAGTAGTCATTAGCCCGTGCTACATACGCATGTCTATTTGGTCTTTGTTTTATGTCTGCGTAGTCGAACTCGAGGTGGCACCACTTGTAGTTTTCAGCCGCCATGCAGGCGACGCTGCAGTGATGATTTTTTTATTTTAGCCCATTTTTATATTAGAATTTTAGTTTTATATCTTGATAAAGTTGTTACGCTATACTATTTTATAGTAATTTTAGCATAGTCATGGGAAGAAAGTTCCATAATTGCTGATGCATGGTAACAAGCTACAGATCTGTCAGTACCCTCGATCAGGGGTACCCTCTCCTACAGCATGAAGGCGCCTCATCCGTACAACACCCCAAGGCCACATGGAGAGTGGCGCCCAACCCCACCACATGGGCAGGTCCAAGGGCGCCACGTGGCAAGGAAAGGTAGTGCATCCCAGTCTTCACTGTTGGGTCCGGACCTCCACAGAAGGACACCGGACCCCTATACGTATAAGTCGAGGGCCCCCAAGAAGGCACGCCAGGTCCCTTGGGAAGGCCCCAGTCCCCCTCCAAGTAAGGTCCGAGCATTAGCAAGGTCCCGGGACGGGAAGGACCCTGGCATGAGGCGGGGTCCGGTGCTAGCACGTGTCCAGGCCTTGCCCTGCGCTTCCTGCTACTGGCGCGAGGCTTGCGGCATAAGCCAACGGGCCAAGCCTGACGTAAAGTCCACAAAGCCGTGCAACCTCCGCATTTATTGCCGAAAGGACGCGTCGCCTGCCACCACGCTAACGGGCGACGTGCCCTCCCAACATTTAATATGTCCTGTCCAATCCGATGGCAGGCGACGTCAGGGTCATCCAGTAGGCGGCGTGCCTGACCGGTCTGTTGGCAAACAGTGCGTCTGTGCCGAGCAGCGCACTGTACTCATCATCCCTTCTACAAGAAGCCTCCCCTGCACGCCGAGGATATGGAGATCTTGGGTGTCAGGGCACTAGAAGATTGCCTCTGCAGCAAACGTTTGTGGATTTAAGTACTATATCCCTAGGCCCGCATGTCGGGGCTCAGTACCTTTGTGCATACCCCCTTCGACTATAAAAGGGGAGGCATGCAGCTGTTGGGGACTTGTTCTCAAATGCTAAGAGTTAAGAACAAGGCAACATAAAAAGTGTTAAGTGTTAAAGTCCTTCGTCCTTCGAAGCATTATGTCCCTTCGGGAAATAATGAGTTTCGGACGAAGGTCACAAGAGACATACCTTCGTAAATATAACAAGTAATGACGAAGGATTCATATAAAGCATGAAATATAATATAGACATCATCATAGAATCATTTCTATTTTATTAACATGGAAAAATAGAAATGATTTCAAATTACAAATGTACCTTCGGTCCTGAGAGAAGGTAAAAAGTACAAGCGTGACGCAAAAGCAAAAATGCCAAGTCAGCGTGAACAGTACGGGAGTACTGTTCATCTATTTATAGACGCGGGACGCAGCCCACGTAAAATTACATTCATGTCCATTACATTTGCCAATGACTTATGGAAATCTGTCAAGGCCCAAGTAGTCTTTTCATCTTTAAGTCGGTTCCCCTCTCTGCTATCGCGACGAAGCTTCCCTGCGCACAGCTTCGGCTGTGCACCATCCTTCGTGAAGCTTGGTAATCAGCCCGTCCACCATTTTAATCCCCCTTCGTCTGGTTCAGGCTTCGTCCTGACCGTACTTCATGTTCATAATTCTGAGTCCGAAGATACCTGTTCACATAATCCACTTGGAAAACATTGTCAAATCATGTTTTTGAGGACCTTCGGAGGACGAAGGCCCCCAACAGTAGCCCCTCGCAATATTAATTTGTTAATGATAAATTCAGATTGCGATATGGACGAAGGCCTTGAGCCGAAGGTCCGAAAAAACACCTTCCCTTTGCTAGAATAGCAACATTCACTGACAAGCGGGGTCTTTCAATTTTCAACGCCCTGGGGGTATAAATAAGATCATACCGCAAACTTATTTGGTACGCACACTTGCTATCTGCTTCGGCCCACTAAATTTTTAGCTCTTGTGCACTAAGATTTGCTGATCTTTTTGATTTTGAAGCTTCGGCCTTGAAAACAGTTTTTTAGCGTTTCCGAAGATGTCTGAAGGTAAGAAGATCCCTGCTGAGACGAAGCTGAGTCTCGACGAAGAGAAGAACTTGGGGTTCCTTATAGCGATGGCGGAGACCAATACGGAGAAAATTACCAAGGAGATTCTTGAAGGTTTGTCCGAAGATACTGGTGACAGCGACAGTTATGATGTAGAAAGTGGTGAGGAAGAGTCCGAAGATCGGCCATGGCGGCCAAGTCACACGGTTTTCGGGAAAACCACTATTAAGCAGAGTCATATTGATAATATGAGGGGGCGATATTTTCGAGATATATCTATTGTGAGAGCTGATGCTGGAGAAAAGACTTCTCCCACCCCCGAAGAAGATGAAGTCGTAATCTTCCGAAGCTTTCTCAAGGCTGGGCTTTGATTCCCCCTAAGCAACTTTGTTGTTGAAGTCCTGAAGACATTTCAAGTCTACCTTCATCAAATTACTCCCGAAGCTATCATAAGAATGGGGATGTTTGTCTGGGCTGCGAGAAGCCAAGGTTTAGAACCAAATGCTAAAAGCTTTTGCAATATTCATGAGTTGTTATATGAGACGAAGCCCTGGGGGAAAGAACAATATCACAACAACTTTGGGTGTTACAGCTTCGGTGCCCGCTCCGGGTCAAGCCGCCCTGTGCCGACCTTTCGGAAGAGATGGCCCGGAGCCTGGATGACTGAATGGTTCTATGTAAAGAATGACTTAACAGCGCAAGAAGATGTCAAGAGTATCATTATGCGCCCCATCTGGCAACGCTTCGGACTTCGAAGACCGAAGGTTGAAATGGATGAAGCAGCCGAGGAATGCCAAAGAGCCTTCGGCGTAATCTACTCTTTCATTGGGACAAGGGACTTGGTCCAAGAGCATATCGCCTTCAGGGTATGGCCACTTGCAGGAAAGTGGGAAATGCCGAAGGAGACCATCAAAGAGTCCGACGAAGGCGGACTAGTCAGACTGAAATACACATTCAAATACGGGGATAAGTTTGTTGAACCTGATGACGACTGGTTGAAAAGCATTGAAACATTAAGTGACGAACTGCTTGGGGCATATTCGAAGGCCGAGAACACTGCGTTATCAGCAGCCTTCGGAGGCCGAAAGAAGAAAAGGCTCAACCGGGTATTTGACGCAGTCGGGTTTGTCTACCCTGACTATCACTATCCGGTATTGGGTCGCAAAAGAAAAAATACTTCTCCTGCGACAGAAGCTACCACGAGTGCCACTAGCGAGCCAGCGCCACAAAGGAAAAAGATGAAGGTGCTTACCCACCGAGCGCGTTTTATTGAGCCGGCCACAGTGCCAAAATTTATTGGTGAAGTCTCTTTGGCCTCTGAAGCTACAGAACCAGCTCCAGTGCCGAAGATAGAAGAGAAAACTGAAGCGCCTTCAGCCGAAAAAGCAGAAAAACCGAAGATTGAAGAGCCAAAAATATCGGAAATCTTAAGTCCTTCAGCAAATGTCGAAACAATAAAAAATCAAAAGGGGCCGTCGGTGACCCCGAAAAGAAAAAGAATGGTGAACGTGTTAGATGTTTTGGAGACAATTAAGTCTTCAAGCACAACTCCAAAGAAGACTATTGAAGTTGCTGAAGTGTCTACCGAAGCTGTAGTTGCTGAAGCTTCGAAGCAACAACCTGAAGCTGAAGCTGGGCCTTCAGAGCCCATCAAGGAACAATCTTTGGAAACAAAAATATCAGAACCAAATTTGGTTGAGGAAATTGACACTGCCGCCCCCGAAGCTCCTTCCAACATATGTGATTACATCGTGCGACATGCTTCGGGGAAGAAATTATCTGAAGAAGAGATTTATGAAGCCAATCACTATGCCAGAGAGTTAAAATATCCGAAGGGGGCAGTAGTATTCAATGGGACAAATGAAGATGACTTCCTATACTGCCTCCCTGATAATAAAGAATTATCCGTCTGCCGGGAGATGGCTAGAAGTATGGGTTTCCGAAGCTCGAAGCTGGATTATGTGCTATGACGAAGGAGGATCTCGCGGACAGCCTTGCGTACAATAGCCTAAAGGTATGGGAATTAGACGCTTGAAAAATTTTCTTTAATATGTAATTCATTCTTTTATTCTTATATGGATTCTTTTTCGTATAGGGCTTAATCCTAAGCAACGCATTAAGAGCACAAAAAAGTGCTGAAGATGAGAGCTATGAAATTGCGTTCAACAATTTACGCTCAGAAGTTATTAAACTGAGAAACGAAGCTCTAGAAAAAGATAAAATTCTGCTTACATTAGTAGACAAAATAAAAAAGGACGAAGCTGCTGCAAAGGTTCAGGCCGAAGCTCAGAGACGCGAAATTAAAGATCTTCAGAAGCAACTGGCCCGGGCGAAAGAAGAACGCATACTTGAAGAAACAAGACGGGAATGCAGCGACCAATGGGCTGATCATTTGGAAGCAACCGTGGAAGAGCTTCGGTCTTCTAAGAAAAAATGCTACGAAAAATCCATGGAATGCGTAAAGAAAATTAAGACCAGCTTCGTCAGCGTGGGCGCATTTTCCAGTGAAGAGAATTTCTCAAGAGGCAATCCCGAAGGTCCAATAGAATGGATCAGTCACGAAGCAGAGGCCTTCGAGGAAATCCTGAGTAGCCGCGGTGACATCTACGCTTTTTCGGGCGCCAGGGGAGTTGCTACTGTCTTGGAAAAGAAAGGTTGTGAACATGTAAAATCTTTAGCTCAGTCCGAAGCTGCCTTATCCTCCGAAGACATCAAGGACCCCTCGGCCGAAGCAAGCATGGTTGGTGGCAAATTCTTTACTGATGTCTGGGACAACGGCGGCCGAGAAATGGCGCAAGAAATTATTCAAAGGAGTGAAAAAGGCATCCATGATGCTAGGAAAGTGACAGAAGTTGCCGAAGGGCAAATAGGTATTAATTAGTCGCTCTTATTGTGTTGTAATTTTTATTTCAGACTTTGCTCGCGGTTTGTAATAGTAATGCAAAAATATTCTCTTCCCTCAGAACCTGCTGGATCGTCTGTTGACCCTCACACAAAAGAGGATGACGAAATCAAACAAATGGCCGAAGCTATCATGGATAAAGTTGTTGAACAACTTCTAAATGAGGCTGCCGAAGTAGTATTAAGAGAAGACTAGGTGTTATTAGAAAAAACATTTGAAGTGTGATCTATGTAATATTTTGTACATTTGAATGTAATATACAAGTCTCTTTTCATTATTCAATTCTTTACGATGCATGAAATTCTACATACATACCATTTTTGAGCCTTCGGCGAAAAAACACCTTCCCTTCTTTTCATGCTTCGTGAAGAAGACATTCTCCGTTAAAACTATTCTGATGACTTATGTCCACGCTTCGTGAAAACATTCTCCGAAGCTGTGCAATTTCGATATTACTCTGATGAAGCACGTCCATGCTTTGTGAAAATATTCTCCGAAGCTGTGCAATTTCGATATTACTGTGATGAAGCACGTCCATGCTTTGTGAAAATATTCTCCGAAGCTGTGCAATTTCGATATTACTCTGATGAAGCACGTCCATGCTTTGTGAAAATATTCTCCGAAGCTGTATTCCGAAGATTATCATTGTATTCCCTCGTGACTTTACACAATTTTCACTTTCTCAAAACGTCCTTTCGAAGGTTGATACTGTGTCCCCTTCTTTTGCCATATGCAACATGATGTATGATGCTTATGCTATGCAAAATGATGTGATGATGTTATGTTATGCAAATGACGCTTGTTCCGAAGATACACACAAAATATATTTGTAAGCTCTGCATTCCCTTAGGAACGTCTTTGGAGCTTCTTCGCCTTTTACTTAGGCGGTATCAGCGTTGACTTTTCGCTGTAAGCTCTGCATTCCCTTAGGAACGTCTTTGGAGCTTCTTTGCCTTTTACTTTAGGCGGTATCAGCGTTGACTTTTCGCTGTATGCTCTGCATTCCCTTAGGAACGTCTTTGGAGCAAAAAACTTACACTGCGCTCCCTTTGGAATGGCTTTTTGTAACTTCAGCAACTTACTCTGCGTTCCTTAGAACGACTTTTTGTTGCTTCGAAGGATTTTTAATAATTCGAAGGTCCTCCTTGTTACCGCAAATTTTTAAGCTTCAGCGACTTAAGCCTGTGGAGAAGATAGATTTTCCTCATAATCAACCACGAAACTATTACATGAAAACTGAAATGTTCTTTATTACACAGAAAGTAGAACTAAACGGAAAAGACTGTTATCAAAGTAGGATATTTGTCAATAAATGTGCTTCGACTCTGGCACAGTACTATTGACTGTGCGAGCTTCGGATTGCTCTCTGAGATCCCTTTGGTGCGGAACATATTGGCTCCCTTCTGGCTGTTGTCCTTGTTGCAGCGGAGGTGGGGGCGGGGGCTGTTGCCATGAAGCTTGAGGTTGACTCGCCGAAGCTACGGAAACTGCAGGGTGGTTGCCCACGTATTCCGGGATGTAAGGCTGATGGTACGAAGCAGTATGCATGACCTGCTTCGGCTGGCCCTGTTGCGCTGCAGCTTCTGCTAGCTCCTTTTGTTTCTGGATGGTAACATGGCACATCCTGGTGGTATGGCCCTTGTTTTCACCACAGAATAAGCAAAATACCCTCCTTGGTTGATCTCCAAATCTTCCGCCGAAGCCCCTGGCGCCTCTGCCTCTTGGAGCTGGTGGCCGGAAGAAAGTTTGCTGTTGCCCCGAAGCCTGTGAGGAGCTCTGCGGTCTGCTCTGCTGACTCCCCTTATCATCATTTTGAGTGGAGTTGTGGATGGACCTGACATGCCTCGAATAAAATCTTCCTCCAAAGCCCCTGGTCATTTCAGAAAATCTGAAAGCCTCCTCCCTTCTTTGGCGAAAGTCATTGTCGGCACGAATGTACTCGTCCATCTTTTGGAGCAGCTTCTCCAGAGTCTGAGGAGGCTTCCTAGCAAAGTATTGAGCTGCAGGTCCAGGACGAAGCCCCTTGATCATGGCTTCGATGACAATTTCATTGGGCACCGTTGGTGCTTGCGCCCTCAAACGCAAGAACCTTCTGACATACGTCTGAAGGTATTCTTCATGATCCTGAGTACACTGGAACAAGGCTTGAGCAGTGACCGGCTTCGTCTGAAATCCTTGAAAGCTGGTTAACAACATATCCTTCAGCTTCTGCCATGAAGTGATCGTTCCTGGCCGAAGGGAGGAATACCAGGTCTGAGCAACATTCCTGACAGCCATAACGAAAGACTTTGCCATGACTGCAGCATTGCCACCATACGAAGACACTGTTGCTTCGTAGCTCATCAAGAACTGCTTCGGGTGTGAATGACCGTCGAACATGGGAAGCTGGGGTGGCTTATAGGACGGAGGCCAAGGTGTAGCCTGCAGCTCAGCGGACAGAGGAGAGGCATCATCGAAAACAAAATTTCCGTGATGGAAATTGTCATACCAGTCATCTTCGTTGAAGAAGCCCTCCTGATGAAGGTCTTTTTGTTGAGGCCTTCGGTTCTGCTCATCGTGGGTAAGATGACGAACTTCTTCAGAAGCTTCGTCTATCTGCCTTTGCAGCTCAGCTAGCCTGGCCATCTTTTCCTTTTTCCTCTGCACCTGTTGATGAAGCATCTCCATATCCCTGATCTCTTGGTCTAGTTCATCCTCCTGAAGCGTCGGGCTGACGGCCTTCCTCTTCTGGCTTCGGGCCTCCCGAAGAGAGACGGTCTCCTGGTTGGGGTCCAGCGGTTGCAGTGCTGCAGCCCCAGTCGCTGAAGCTTTCTTCGGCGCCATAGCGAGGGTCTATAGCTTCCGAAGGTGTTCAAAAAACTCGAAGTGGAAGTGAGTTCACCGGAGGTGGGCGCCAATGTTGGGGACTTGTTCTCAAATGCTAAGAGTTAAGAACAAGGCAACATAAAAAGTGTTAAGTGTTAAAGTCCTTCGTCCTTCGAAGCATTATGTCCCTTCGGGAAATAATGAGTTTCGGACGAAGGTCACAAGAGACATACCTTCATAAATATAACAAGTAATGACGAAGGATTCATATAAAGCATGAAATATAATATAGACATCATCATAGAATCATTTCTATTTTATTAACATGGAAAAATAGAAATGATTTCAAATTACAAATGTACCTTCGGTCCTGAGAGAAGGTAAAAAGTACAAGCGTGACGCAAAAGCAAAAATGCCAAGTCAGCGTGAACAGTACGGGAGTACTGTTCATCTATTTATAGACGCGGGACGCAGCCCACGTAAAATTACATTCATGTCCATTACATTTGCCAATGACTTATGGAAATCTGTCAAGGCCCAAGTAGTCTTTTCATCTTTAAGTCGGTTCCCCTCTCTGCTATCGCGACGAAGCTTCCCTGCGCACAGCTTCGGCTGTGCACCATCCTTCGTGAAGCTTGGTAATCAGCCCGTCCTCCATTTTAATCCCCCTTCGTCTGGTTCAGGCTTCGTCCTGACCGTACTTCATGTTCATAATTCTGAGTCCGAAGATACCTGTTCACATAATCCACTTGGAAAACATTGTCAAATCATGTTTTTGAGGACCTTCGGAGGACGAAGGCCCCCAACAGCAGCGTCACAAGACAGATCCAACCCTACACTCCCTTAGGCACTCACAAGTTCATACAAGCTCTCAAGCAATACATCACACAGTGGAGTAGGGTATTACGCTCTGGCGGCCCGAACTACTCTAAATCCTTGCGTGCTCTCGTATGTTCATCCATCAATCTCGTAACAAGCAAAACGCTTAGGCCCCTCCTCTTCTTAGGATTTAGGACGGGTGCAATCCGCCACCCCGCCGGAGAGATTTCCTCTCCAACATTTGGCGCGCCAGGTAGGGGCCAGACTTGAAGTTTTTGCTTTTTTCTCGCTCAACATGATAGTGCGGATCATCGAGCACTGCGTCGAAACTTCAGAAGATTTAGTGATGGAGCAAGAGGTTGCGTCCTCAGCGCCACGAGTACTCGACCACCCCGAGTCTGGGGCTGCTCACACGCCGACATAGGTGTCCCGGACTCCATCGAGGGCAGCGCCTACGGCGCTGTCTGCGGCCAGGGAGTTGCTGCGCCACCCCCTAGCTCCACGGCTTCACCAGGGGCCATGAAGCAGTGGCGTGACGACGTCGACCGGTTACTCGGCATGGCGCATTCTACCTCAACTAGGTCCAGGCCTCGGTCATCCCGGCGCCAACGCGAGGCGACGGCGTCTGTACGCTCACCCTCCGTAAGGGGTGCACAGACCAACGACCTCCGGGCAAAACTCAACCACAGGCATACGGGGGAGGACGCCCGAATCTCTTTGTAAAGGGCGCGCGAATGCAGCCAAAACATTGAGGGCCGCAGCCTCGATCAAGACTTTGCTGCGGCAGCACCGCAGACACCAATGGGCACCCGGTCCCAAACGAGTGTCCCCCTGACCGGCGTGGGCTGCGCCGCCCTCGCGGACCATCTCCGTGTGGCGTCATGGCCACCCAAGTTCCGGTCGCACCTGCCAGAAAAATACGATGGAACATCAAACCCATCGGAGTTCCTGCAGGTGTACGTCACCGCCATCACCGCAGCAGGTGGAAACACCGCTGTGATGACGACGTATTTTCATGTCGCCTTGTCTAGACCTGCCCGGACTTGGCTAATGAACCTTGCCCAGGGTCAATCTACACCTGGGAAGAGCTCTACACACGGTTCGTTGCGAACTTCGCCAGCGCTTACCAGCAACACGGCGTGGAGGCCCACCTACACGCAGTGAGGCAGGAGCCCGGGGAGACCCTCCGGACGTTTATCTCCTGCTTCACCAAGGTACGAGGTACTATACCTCGTATTTCTGATGCCTCCATCATCACGGCCTTCCGACAGGGGGTACGTGATAAGAAAATGTTGGAGAAGCTGGCCACACATGACGTGGAGACTGTCCCCACGCTCTCCGCTCTGCCGACAAGTGCGCCAGAGCTGCCGAGGGCCGTGCATGGCACTCGGCCCCACAAACCGAGGCTACCCAGATGGGTGGCTCGGGTGCCGCCCCCGGGACGGCAAAAAGAAAAAGAAGGGTCGTGGCTACGAAAGGCCGCAGTCTACCGCGCTGGTTGTCGCAACTGCGACCGGGGGCCGGGGCGACCGCAACAAACGCCCATGGCCACAAAGGGGTAACAGCGGCTCATGCCCTGTACACCCCCAACGGTTACCACAACGCCGCGGAGTGTCGTGAGATCATTGATCTCACGAAACGCATCAGCGAACGCATCAGCGAGCGACGTGAGCAGTCTTCCAAGGATGGCTCCCTGCCTCGTCGCCGCCCTAGGAAGGAAAAGGTCGACGACAGCGAGATAGCCGCAGCTGAGCGAGACCTCGGGTATCAGTCACCCAAAAGGGACCTAAAGGACGTCTTCACTAGGGACTCCCACTCCGATGGCGACAACTAGACGAACCACCGGCGGGACCCCATGTCCCTCGGCCTACGGAGCTGAAGCATGCCTTCCTTCGGAAATCCCTCTAGATCCCCCACGGGTCTAGACTTCTAAACAGGTTCATCCAGGAATGACCGCAGCCAAAGACGGGGGCTCCTTCGTCAAATGCAGATGGAAACCCGGGGGCGGGGCCTAATCTTACGGAAGTACCAAGCCAAATTAGGGCTCCGCAACACTCCCCCAGCTGGGAAGGACCCTTCAAGGTAACGGGTGAAGGAGAGCCCCCCCGGGTGCCGAAACATCTCTGTAAGTTTTATCTCTAAAGCAAGTCTGAGGGGTCGAAGTGTTTCCTTTTTTTGTAACTAGGTAACGCATACGTGTACGCCAACCTGGTGGGGTCTGTCCCTATAAATCCGTCCTGTTGGTCCGCACACATACATGATAAGTTATAAATGAAAACTACCCTCTCAGATGTGCCTCTACGATAGTGTTATCCTACTGCTCCAAGGTTTTACCCTGCAGTTTCCGGATTATATTCTATCTAACCCACCCGATCAGTTCCCATCCTGTCAAGCATAATGACATCTGAATTGAGCAGCTAGGTTTGCAGTTTAGGACCTCTATGCGAAAGCAGGGGGGCCCGACAGCCTAGGGGTCGGCTCTGAAGAATGGGAACCCGTTCCATGGGGTGGTCCGGAGCCTGTGTGGCCGGTTAGCCTAGTTCCATACCCAAAACCCCGCACACTCCACCACTCCATGACGGGCGCCCTAGTATTTGGAGCTATAAGTCCTGTGGGTCTGACAACTTGGGGTCCGGAACTAGAGAAGCGATGCTTGTCTCATGGGGTGGTTCGGAGCCGTGTAGCCACTCAGCCTGGCCCCGTGCCGTGGGCCTGCACACTTGAGAGCACCTAGAGGGGGTGAATAGGTGATCCTATAAAAACTTAAACTCAAAGCCACAAACTTGATTAAGTGTTAGCGCAATGAAGCCAAGTGGCTAGAGATGAGTTCTTGCAAAACACAATAACCACAAAGGGATCAACACAGAGAGGCACAGTGGTTTATCCCGTGGTTCGGCCAAGTCCAACACTTGCCTACTCCACGTTGTGGCGTTCCAACGGACGAGGGTTGCACTCAACCCCTTTCAAGCGGTCCAAAGGCCCACTTGAATACCACGGTGTTTTGCTTTCGTTTCACTATATCCCGCTTGCGAGGAATCTCCACAACTTGGAGCCTCTTGCCCTTGCAATTTGATTATCATAAAGAATCACAAAAGTAAGGATGGGATGAGCAACACACACAAGACACAAAATCAGAGCAACAATACGCACACAAGTCACAACTTGAGCTCTCAACACAACTCGAAGAGTTCTCCACTCAAATGGAGCTCTAGTTGCTATCACAAAGAATCGAATGCGCGGAAATGAAGTCTTGGTGCTTAGGAATGCTTAAGGGATGCTTGGTGTACTCCTTCATGCGCCTAGGGGTCCCTTTTATAGCCCCAAGGCAGCTAGGAGCCGTTGAGAGCAATCCAGGAAGGCAATTCTTGCCTTCTGTCGACTGGCGCACCGGACAGTCCGGTGCACCACCGGACACTATCCGGTGCGGATTTCTTTCCTATTCTGGCGCAACCGACCGTTGGAGATTTGGAGCCGTTGGCACACCGGACAGTCCGGTGCTCCCATCCGACCGTTGGCTCGGCCACGCGTCACGCGCGGATTGCGGCCGACCGTTGGCCCGGCCGACCGTTGATTCACCGGACAGTCCGGTGTCTCATCGGACAGTCCGGTGAATTATAGCCGTACGCTGTTGACTTGATTCCCGAGAGCAACGACTTCACCGTAGTCGACTCACCGGACACTGTCCGGTGCACCACCGGACAGTCCGGTGATTTATAGTCGTACGTTGCCGTTGAGACCCGAGAGCAGCCAGTTGATCAGACGCCAGCCTGGCGCACCGGACAGTCCGATGCACCCAGACTGAGCAGAGTCTTGGCTGCTCGAGCCAAGTCTTTTCCAATTGTATTTTCTCTGATTCTAACACTTAGACAAATATGTTAGTACACAAAAACCTATGTACTAAGTCTAGAATCATACCTTTGTGTTGACTTTGCACTTCTTCCACCATTTGGCATAGTTTCACACTTAAAGCATTTGTGTTGGCACTTGATCACCAAAATATTTAGAAATGGCCCAAGGGCACATTTCCCTTTCAACACTCCACCACCCTGCAGCAGGTGTCCTAGTACCTAGAACCACCATCCACGGGGTCCGGACACACAACTTGGCTCCCCCAGGCTAGACCCTGCAAGTCCCGTGCATGTATCAAAGGAAGGCTAGTGTCAGACGATGGGTCCTACAGGTGTACTGCTAACACTCCTTAGCTGAAGCTGTGTACAGATCCAGGTCTTGGCAAAGCTGCCTCCTGAAGAATTGTTGACAACTCTTTCAGACGCACTGGTATCCAATCTCGACACATCAAGCTTGTATCCCAGTTGGGGGGCCAGGTACCGGGGGGAAGTCAACAGCGTAACACCTCACACAGCACGAACGAGCGATACACAGATAAGTATTAACACCTCTTTATAAATAATACTCGGGAGTACCTTACAAAAACAGGAAAAAGGCTGCGCCTGCAAGCTGGACCTGGGATCTTTGGGCTGATTACCTCTAAATTAACCCAAAGATCGGGGACTTGTGGGGGACAGATATCCCCCGGGTCCACTAAAAGAGTAAAAGACCTCACGAAAGGCCCAAGGGCCCAATAAATCGTAAGGCCATTCTTTCGTGGGCCTGGGGAGGAACAATCAGCAAAGCAGGTTGACACGAGGCCGGATTGGTGCAAAACTGGACGGCCCACAACGTCGAGCGGGCGACCACAACAGAGATCCAACTTTCCCGCGCTGGAGCCCCCATGCAACGGAGCCACGCAAGAATAGGTCGGCGGAACTACAGGGAGATAAACTCAAACAAGTGCCGATCCTTTAGCTACGCATTGTTATCATATCCACGTGTATTACCCCACGGTCGAGTATATAAGGCCTAGGGGGCACCCCTTCAGAACGATCGACCCTATTACTTAGCCATCCACTTCAACTCTCTGCATTCTCAAGAGCTCTCTTGTAACCTCATTAACCAAGCATACTCACCAGGACGTAGGGTGTTACGCATCTCTAAGCGGCCCGAACCTGTAAACATCGTCCACTGTCCCTCGTGCAACTGGCACGAACCATTTTGCTACAGTCGTCGACACCGTCCTACTCCTAAAAACACCTTGAGGGGCAACCCCGGGTGTGCAGTCGGACCCAAAACACCGACAGCTGGCGCGCCAGGTAGGGGGTGTGTCGACGATCCAAGCTAGCTCAATGGCCGTCACCTTTCACAGCAAGATCACCCTCCGTCCCGGATCCGTATTCTGCTTCGGAACAATCTCATTCGTAGCAGATGAAGAGGGAACTCTACACCGCATTGCGGTTCCGCCGAAAAAGAAGTCTCCTCCAACGAACTCTGAAAGTGTCGGAGAAGCGCAACCTCTAGCTCTCCGGGAAAAGATCGTCTCCGGAAAGTCAGGGGCCGAGGGCCCGCTGACCCGGAGAACTCCACTGTCTACTTCCCCGACAAAAGAATGGACACAGATCGCGAGGAAGAAGGAGACCAAGGGGAAGCAAGTTGTTTTTTTCCGTTCCTCCGCCCTCAGAGGAGAACGGAAAGAAGGTTGCCATGACAGCAGCGCCATTCTATCCCGACGTCCTCTTCATCGGGAGAGTGGAGTCGCCTACCGTCTCCGACGACGAGCCGACCGCACCCGGAGAGGAACCACCCCAACGAGAATCCCGCCGACAGAGAAACCGGCGCAGGAACGTTCGACGACATCACGCAGCCGGAGAACGGGATCCGGAGCAACCTGTCTCGCGAGACGAGGTCTCGGAGATAGGAGAAACGCCGGAGGAACGCGTCTTCAGAGAACGAAGGAACTCCCGACGACGTGATCACCGCCGGGCTCAAGAACAAGCCGAGCAAGATGCAAGGCAACGCCGGGAGAATCCATTCTTCGGGCGCAACCTGAACCCCGACTTCGCCCGAGCCATGAACACGCCGAGCGAAGTTGGAGGAGTACTAGCTCGGATAGCTGATGGACTCCCTCGGACTCCCGACGCCGAGGGCTACCGACGACTGTTCACCCAGGCAGCCAACCATCTTCTACCACTTGCTCACCCGCCGAACGATCTACGACACGCCATCAACAGTCGCCGAGACGCGCGAAGCTCCATCAATGCTTCGCGTGAACGATGGCATGAGAACGAGATCCGCCGCCGGGAGGAGTACGACAGGGATCATGGCATCCCAGCTCGGAGCCAGGCCACCAGAACTGAGTCGGCGACGGCCTTAACTGGCGGTACTGCCCGGGGACGGTCGAGGAACCACAACAACTACTCCCCTCCCCGGGACAGACATCATCCCTGACGACAGGAGGACACATGCGGAGTGTCTGCTCTTACTCCGCGCCTTAGGGCCATCCAATGGCCTCCCAACTTCAAGGTATCCAATGTCGACAAATATGAACCTAAGCAGGATCCAGGGGGTTGGCTAGCCGTCTACACCACCGCTGCTCGAGCTACCGGGGCGTCCGAAGACGTGATGACCGCGTACTTACCCATTGTCCTTGGGCAAGACGCGCTGCAATGGCTGCGACATCTACCCCGACATTGCATCGACGACTGGGGCGACTTCAGTCGACGCTTCACCGCCAATTTCTAGTCCCTCTCCGACAAACCGGCACAACCATAGGACCTCAAATCCACCAAGCGCCGAGGGGACAAAACTCTCCAGTCGTACCTTAAAAGGTTCCAGACCATGAGAAATCGTATTCCCGAGGTCACGGAAGCGGCCGTGATCGAGGACTTCTACAGAGGATCCAATGACTCGGCCTTCGTCCGAGCCATATTACAGAAGGCACCGGCTACCTCCGAGGAGCTGTTCCGGGAAGCCGATCTCTACATCACCGCCGACGAACGGGCCCAGGACCTCATCGGAGGAGCAAAGCCCGCACCGGCGGCACCACGACGTGACACGAACCAGTAACCCGACAAGTGCTGGGAGAAGAGGCCTCGCGAAGAAGTGCACGCCGCCGGACCACCTGCCTCTCGCGCCCGAGGAGGACCTCGCGGAGGCGAGCGCACGCTGGACGACATCCTCGATGCCCAGTGCCCGTACCACAAAGATATGTGCCACACTCTTCGAAACTGTCGGGACTTCAAGCACTCCGTCGGGCATGGCCGTGTAATACTCAAAAGTGTAATAGAAGAGGATAGAGATAATCTCAATAGTTTGTGGTCTCTACTATTCATTACATGTGATCAACACTAGTTAAAAGAGGATAATTAGAACCAAGAACACATAAATAACCTGTGCATCATGCTGGACTTTATTTGGTGTGCATTTTGTGACAATAAAAATAAATAAATAATAACATGAAAACATAATAATGAGAAGAGAATTGGATTTAATCCCAAAAGTGCAAATTGGGGGAAGATTGGAAATAATAAATACTATACAAGACAAAATATATGGATCAATAAAAGACTACAGTACTAGCATGTTTATTTTGCATATTTAACTTATGTACAAAGTTCACATTCATATTTGAATTCAATTGGAAATTTAAAAATGAAAGGAAAAAGAGACACATAAAAGAAAAGAGAAAGGAAAATGAATAAATAAAAAAAAAGATAAAAGCCTCTGCGGGCCAAATTCCATCCTAGAGGCCCATTTTTACCGCACTCCATGCACATTGCGCAGCCCACTTCCGCGCTCACTGCAGATGGGGCCCGCGCTTCATCCACCCCTCTAGCGTGTGCCTGCCATACACTGACGGGTCGGTCCCACATGTCAGCTCTATCCCTTCCTCTTTCTTCGCCGCGTCCGTGTGATTTGGGCAAGCTGAAGACCTCACGCGCGGCCGCTCACCAGCCACTACACGCGTGCGCTCGGCCATCGCTGACTGGCGGGCCCCACAATCCAGACACGCAGCTCGCGCTCGCGCCTTCTCTTCGTCTCTGGCGCGTGGGCCGGTGTAGTCAGAGCCGACTTCAACCACCCAGCCGAACAGCTCGCCGCCATGGCCGGGATTGTGGACGACTTCTTCCCACCCCGTGCCGGGTCCGCGGAGTTAAAAACCGGGTGCTGCATGCCGCCTCGCGCACTTCTCCTTGAATCTACCGTCTCCACAAACCATCGCCACCAGAACGCCGCCGCACGCCGTGGGAGGAGATTCGTTCCGCCGTCGTTGACCGGTCGATTCCTCAGCGATTGGACTGAGGTCTGGGGTGCGGGAGCCTCACCTGGTCCGGTGGGTCACGGCTGAAAGCTTGCCTTGGCGCATCGCGCAGCGGACGACCAGAGATTCCTCGCCGTCGCTGCTCTTCCGCCGTGTAGCCGCGTCTCGTCGTGGCCAGCGACACCGACGTGCCGATAGGTGGTAAGACCTCGTTCATAGTATTCCCTGCGATGTTACCTTCGTTTTAGGCTAGTTCGTTGTATAGGGGCTGGCTCTGGTGCCACTTTGGTTGCTCGCCGGCCGGCCACCACCGCGAGTGCGGGCATCGCCACCGTGGTCCGGCGAGCTCAGGCTCTCGGTCAAAGTGAGGGTAGCGTGCACCGTTGATCCTGGCGCGGATGGCTGCGATGGCGCCCAGCGTACCGATTCGGGTTGAGTGATCCGCGACCGTCGGTTCGGCGATGAAGGGCTACGATTAGATGTCAATGTACCCATTTGCTGCGATCAGTCATGGCCCTTAGATCGGGATCGGGCGGTGCGTATGGGGTTTTCGGTTGTGGATCGGCTGCACCATTGATTCCGGATCCAAGGGCCACGATGGTGTACCTGTTCTAGGTAGCAAGGATCTAATCGGCACCGTATGGTTTTGATCCAATGGCCCATAGAGCACCGTACCTCTTCGCGGTGACGTTTTACACAAGAGACCTTATGATTTTACAGAATAGAACCCGCCGTCCACGTTCACTATTTACTGAGTCTCTGGTTTCTTGCGCCAGAGCCCCTGCGCTTTACAGATTTTGACGCCCAGTCCAGAGACTTAGAAAATCAGAGAAATAAATACAAAAATTGATTTTTAATATATAAATAAGTGCTAGAATTTGTATAAATCATAGAAAATTCATTTGAACTCCAAATTGGTCCATTCCAGTTCCTAAATTTTTGTAATAATATTGTCTACCCATTAGTGCCTCTGTTCTGACATGACAAACACATTAAAATTATTCTTTCACTTAATCTTGTATTAAGCACATAAAACATTAGAAAATCCATAACTTAAGATCTGTAACTCCAAAATTAATAATTCCAGTTCCTGTGATCATAATTTAATGTCTAGTTTATTACTGTATATTATATTTGCATGTTTGATGTGATGTTAATTTATGCTATACTATGTATGTATTGTGTTGATGCGAGTAGACGAGCAAGCCACTGTGGAATTTGAGGTTCAACAAGTAGAGATAGCTGAGCAGGAGCTCATTGAAGGCAAGTTGTGCCCTTGATCACTTCTTTTACCCATTCATGTTCTTATTATTCATAATGATCTGCATAGGATAATTTTGCTGGGACCCAATAGGATACCCTAGATTTGACTATCTTTATACCTTGCTTCACCACTGGTTTTACTACTAAAGTTTTGGGTAGTACATGCTATTGCTTTATGTGGATTTGGGTATAGAGATATTCATCACTCATTGTTATACTATTTATTGTTATCTGTTTTATTCTTCCTTGTTCATGTTAAGATCATTATGTTAATGGGAACATGGAGAACCACCCGGGAAAACAGTGCTACCACAAGGGTTTAATGGGACGCCCTTGGCTGATTAACTAGGAAAGCTAGTGGAGGGCTACCTTACCCGAAAGGGGCAAGGGCAGTAGGGGAGTGGTCGGTGTAGGGAGGTCCTTGTTTGATTTTGCTGCGATGGCGGTCGGCAAGAACCCTGCACTGGAGCTTCCTATAAACTGTAGCGGGTAGTCTGAAGCTAGTGGAACTTTGTAAAGGCCTCGTAGTGGTACCCTGCCTCGCTTCCTAGGTAGAGGTGTATGGAGTCTGATCAACTCCGTGGCAAATGGGTAACACGACTTGTGGGTAAAGATGCGCAACCTCTGCAGAGTGTAAAACTGGTATACTAGCCGTGCTCACGGTCATGAGCGGCTCGGACACTCACATGATTAAATTATGGAACTTAAACTTAACCTGTCATTTCATTGCATTTGGGATTATTTTATTATTACTTTTACTTATTATTTTGGTTTGGTATTTACTTACACTTAGTAACTGCTAATAAAATTTTGACCAACTTATAAAAGCAATGCTCAGCTTCAGCCTTTATTTCATTGATTAGCCTTACACTTCATGAACTCCCACCTTTGGTGAGTCCATGCCACATTATTCCCCACGACTTGTTGAGCTATGATCGTATGTGAGCTCACTCTTGCTGTCTCACACCCCCCCACAGGAGAAGAGCAGGTGGTTCAGGAGGAGCCACAAGGCGAGGAGTATGATCTGATCTAGGTGGCGTTTCTCAGTCGACATTGGCGCCATCGATCCTTAGTTCGTTTTATATTTATTATTTTAATTTGTAATAAGTCTTCCGCTATGTAATAAATACTCTGATGTTTTATGACATTTATCTCTATACACTCTGTTATTATATATGTTGTCTTCTTTGGCGCATGTATGAGATGCACCCGGCTTTGTCCCTTAAAGCCCGGGTGTTACAGAAGTGGTATCAGAGGAAATGTTGACTGTAGGACGAAACTTAGATAGAAATGGACAAAACCCTTACCTACTTATCTTATTCTAATTCTTTCTATACTTATCTTGATCCTGTCTCACCTTCTACTGTTCTACTCTGATCATTCTTACCTTTTCTACTCTAAGACAAGAAGGATTTCACACCTTGGAATCCTACACTTATGGTCTTTTCAGAGATAGGGAACCTCAGACGAAAATAAAACTATTTTCTCTATTTTAAAAATGTTGGTTGATTGTTCTGATGAAAAATGTCTGATTTGCTTCTTTGATTGATTGAAGTATTATATATGGACATCTTAGTATGTGCCAGCATAAGATAATAAATTAGCTATGGTAGGTAAAACATTAAACTGCTTAGCTAATAAATCCCCCAAAGTAACATGATTTGTAATTACTGCCTTGTCTACTATTGTCTTACCTTATGTATCTAACTCAGATGGTCAATACCAGGCGGGGTGGTGGAATAGATTTGCCTCCTAACCGACACACTCGAAGGATATATAGACAACCTCAGCCACAGCCTGCAGAGATGAATCCTCCTAATCCTCCACCAGGCGGAGTTGACCCACTGGTTGCTGCTCAGATGGCGGTGATGCAGCAAATGGCGGACACTATGGCTGATATGCGTGCCCAGATGCAGCAAGAACGCCAAGAGATGCGTCAGGAAATAGAAGATATACGCCAGGAGCTGCGCCAGGAGAGAGATGAGATACGCCAGGAAAGGAGGGCACAACAACAGCAGCTGCAACAACAAATGCAATAGCAGCAACAACAGCAACAAGTACCACTGCCTCCACCACCACCACCAGTTCCACCTCGTGATAAGCATCGAGAGTTCATGAGTCATAAGCCACCTACATTTGCAAGTTCGCCAGATCCACTTGATGCAGATGATTGGCTGAAAGCAATTGAGAAGATGCTCAACATTGCACAATGCACTGACCGGGAGAAGGTTTTATATGCTTCTGGACGTCTGACGGGTCCTGCTGCTGACTGGTGGGATTCTTATACTGCTGCCCATGATGCTGCTGATACTATTACCTGGGCAGAGTTCAGTACGCAGTTCAGGAACTACCATATTCCAGCTGGGATGATAAAGATCAAGAAGAAGGAGTTTCTGGCATTGAAGCAAGGCAACATGTCGGTCAGCGAGTACAGAGACAAATTTATTCAGCTGTCGAGATATGCTCCGGAGGAAGTTGCTGAGGATGAAAGGAAGCAGGAGCACTTTATTGAAGGACTTAATGGACCCTTGCAGTATGCACTGGTTGCACACACCTTTCCATCATTTCAGAGGCTACTGGATAAGGCTCTTGCTATTGAACACAAGCGTGTTCAACTGGGTGATTTGAAGAGGAAGGCTATCTCACAGGGACAGGGTAGCAGCAGTGTTCGTCCTCGCTACAGTTCACCACAGGGTACACCGACTCGACCGGGAGGACCACGCCCAGTTCAGCAATCACCACTGAGGACTCCACCTCCTCGACAGGCTACTCCCACTGGCACCCCGACGAAGTTTGCAGGACAGAGTCCAGGCACTATGTGTTTCAAGTGTGGGAAGACTGGTCATTATGCAAATGTCTGCCCACAGAGGATTGCTACTACTCCAGCTCAGAACAAGCAGCAGACCCCTGGCAAGGGATATTCTATAGCCAGGGTGAATCAAGTCAGCGTTGATGATACTCCTGATGGTGGGGACCTCGTAATTGGTATGTTTTATGTTAATGCAATTCCTGCAACAATATTATTTGATTCTGGTGCTACACATTCATTCATGTCTGCTAGATATGCCAACACAAATGAAATACCACTGCTAAATATGAGAAAACCCCTGATAGTAATTACACCTAAAGGGCCTGTTGAGGCGAATCAAATGACACGTAGATTGACATTAACCATTATGGGTAGAGATTTTGGAGCTACTGCTATAATATTAGAGTCAAGCAGTATAGATCTGATCCTTGGTATGTCGTGGCTAAGAAAGGCAAAGGCCGTTATAGCATGTGGTAGAGGTACCGTAGAACTCACTACCACTAAAGGAGAAAGATTTCAAGTTAATATTGCAGTAACCTCCTCATCCATGCGTACAATGTTCTTTATACCTGAGGAGTTTGTTGGTGACAACATCCGGGTGGTTAGAGATTTTCCGGATGTCTTTCCAGAGGAGTTACCAGGGATGCCACCTGATAGAGAAGTTGAGTTTGTTATTGATCTCTTACCAGGAACCGCCCCTATTTCTAAACGGCCATATAGGATGACCGTAGAGGAGTTGAAGGAACTTAAGAAGCAGTTGATGGAGTTACAAGAGGCTGGTTACATTCGTCCGAGTTCCTCACCATGGGGAGCACCGGTGTTATTTGTGCAGAAGAAGGATGGATCGCAACGGATGTGTGTGGATTATAGATCTCTTAATGATGTTACGGTGAAGAACAAGTATCCGTTGCCCCGTATTGAGGATTTATTTGATCAGATGAGGGGTGCTAGAGTATTCTCGAAGATTGATCTCCGATCGGGATACCATCAGATGAGGATTAGACCATCGGATATTCCTAAGACAGCATTCTCGACTCGATATGGATTATATGAGTTTACTGTTATGTCATTTGGATTAACCAATGCACCAGCTTATTTCATGAATTTGATAAATAAGGTGTTTATGGAGTATTTGGACAGGTTCGTCGTGGTGTTCATCGACGATATTCTTATCTATTCTAGGAATGAAAGTGATCATGAACAACATCTAAGGTTGGTGCTACAAAAGCTGCGAGATAATCAACTCTATGCTAAGTTCAGCAAGTGCGAGTTTTGGATTGGCGAGGTGCCATTTCTTGGACATATCATCTCTAATGGAGGGATATCAGTGGATCCTGCTAAAGTTAAGGATATAGTGGTGTGGAGCATACCCACTACAGTTACGAAGATTCAGAGTTTCTTGGGGCTAGCAGGCTATTATCGGAGATTCATCGAAGGGTTTTCTAAGATTGCCAAGCCTATGACCTCGCTTTTGGAGAAAGGAAGAGAATTTAAGTGGGATGAGAAGTGCCAAGAAAGCTTTGATCAGTTGAAGGAGAGATTGATGTCACCTCCAGTATTGATTATGCCAGATCTGCTGAAGGGATTTGACATTTACTGTGATGTATGTGTCCAAGGACTTGGATGTGTGCTTATGCAAGAGGGACATGTGATTGCCTATGCATCTCGTCAGTTGCGGAAGCATGAATTGAACTACCCCACTCATGACTTAGAGCTGGCAGCCGTTGTGCATGCACTTAAGATTTGGAGACACTACATTATGGGAACTAAGTGCCAAGTATACACGGATCACAAGAGTTTGAAGTATATATTCACTCAGAAGGATCTCAACCTTAGGCAACGCCGTTGGTTGGAGCTCATCAAGGATTATGACTTGGAGATTCACTATCACCCAGGCAAGGCAAATTTGGTCGCAGATGCCTTGAGTCGGAAAGAACATGTTCACTCCGCTTTCGTTGTCCAACTGCCCGATGAATTAGCAAAAGACTTTGAGAGACTCAATTTGGGAATTGTTACTCATACTGAAGGAGTTACCATTGAGTTGGAACCTACCTTGGAGCAAGAGATTCGTAAAGGTCAGGTTGGTGATGCTAAGATTCAAGAGATTAAAGATCTGATTACGGAAGGTCGAGTTCCGGAATTCACGGAGGATGAGCAAGGTACTATATGGTTCAAAGATCGGATATGTGTTCCAGAGATCGATAGCCTCCGTGAGGCTATATTAAAAGAAGCTCATGATTCTGATTACTCCATCCACCCTGGAAGCACTAAGATGTATCAAGATTTGAAGCAAAAGTATTGGTGGTATGGACTGAAAAGAGATGTGGCTGCTCATGTGGCTAAGTGTGATGTATGTCAAAGAGTCAAGGCCGAACATCAAAGACCCGCGGGATTATTGCACCCATTGAAGATACCTGAGTGGAAATGGGAAGAAATTGGTATGGATTTTATTGTTGGACTACCCCGCACTCCAGCAGGATATGACTCTATTTGGGTAATTGTGGACAGATTGACAAAGGTGGCTCATTTTATACCTGTGAGGACTAATTATACGGGAGCCAAGCTAGCAGAATTGTATATGACTCGGATAGTTTGTCTACATGGAGTGCCTAAGAAGATCGTGTCTGATCGAGGATCACAGTTTACTTCTCGATTTTGGAAGAAGTTACATGAGAGCTTGGATACAAAGTTGAATTTTAGCTCAGCCTACCATCCCCAAACTGATGGACAGACAGAGAGGACAAATCAAGTACTGGAGGATATGTTAAGAGCTTGTGCTCTTAAACATGGTGGCAGCTGGGAGAAGAGCTTACCATATGCTGAGTTTTCTTATAATAATAGCTATCAGGCCAGTTTGAAGATGTCACCATTTGAAGCTCTGTATGGTAGAAAATGCAGGACTCCACTATATTGGGATCAGACTGGAGAAAGACAGTTCTTTGGGCCTGAGCTTATTCAAGAGGCGGAAGAACAAGTTCGAATGATAAGAGAAAATTTGAGAATTGCACAATCAAGGCAAAAGAGTTATGCTGATAATAGGAGAAGACTACTGGAGTTTAAGGAGGGTGATCATGTCTATTTGAAGGTGTCACCACTTCGGGCTATGAGGAGATTTAAAGTTAAAGGAAAGTTGTCCCCTCGCTTCATTGGACCTTTCTTGATCTTAAAGCGAGTGGGAGAAGTTGCATATCAACTAGAGTTACCCGATCACCTATCAGATGTACATAATGTATTTCATGTATCTCAGCTAAAGAAGTGCCTCAGGGTACCTGAGGAGCAGTTACCAATGGAGGACCTTAGTGTGCAAGATGATCTGACATATACTGAGTACCCTATCAAGATTCTGGACACTATGACTCGGGTTACAAGAAATAAGGTGATCAAGATGTGCAAAGTGCAATGGAGTCACCACGGTGAAGATGAAGCAACGTGGGAAAGAGAAGAAGATCTTCGCATAGATTTTCCCCATCTTTTCCCTAGTCCTTCCTAAATCTCGAGGACGAGATTATTTTTAAGGGGGGTAGGATTTGTAATACTCAAAAGTGTAATAGAAGAGGATAGAGATAATCTCAATAGTTTGTGGTCTCTACTATTCATTACATGTGATCAACACTAGTTAAAAGAGGATAATTAGAACCAAGAACACATAAATAACCTGTGCATCATGCTGGACTTTATTTGGTGTGCATTTTTTGACAATAAAAATAAATAAATAATAACATGAAAACATAATAATGAGAAGAGAATTGGATTTAATCCCAAAAGTGCAAATTGGGGGAAGATTGGAAATAATAAATACTATACAAGACAAAATATATGGATCAATAAAAGACTACAATACTAGCATGTTTATTTTGCATATTTAACTTATGTACAAAGTTCACATTCATATTTGAATTCAATTGGAAATTTAAAAATGAAAGGAAAAAGAGACACATAAAAGAAAAGAGAAAGGAAAATGAATAAATAAAAAAAAGATAAAAGCCTCTGCGGGCCAAATTCCATCCTAGAGGCCCATTTTTACCGCACTCCATCCACATTGCGCAGCCCACTTCCGCGCTCACTGCAGATGGGGCCCGCGCTTCATCCACCCCTCTAGCGTGTGCCTGCCATACACTGACGGGTCGGTCCCGCATGTCAGCTCTATCCCTTCCTCTTTCTTCGCCGCGTCCGTGTGATTTGGGCAAGCTGAAGACCTCACGCGCGGCCGCTCACCAGCCACTACACGCGTGCGCTCGGCCATCGCTGACTGGCGGGCCCCACAATCCAGACACGCAGCTCGCGCTCGTGCCTTCTCTTCGTCTCTGGCGCGTGGGCCGGTGTAGTCAGAGCCGACTTCAACCACCCAGCCGAACAGCTCGCCGCCATGGCCGGGATTATGGACGACTTCTTCCCACCCCGTGCCGGGTCCGCGGAGTTAAAAACCGGGTGCTGCGTGCCGCCTCGCGCACTTCTCCTTGAATCTACCATCTCCACAAACCATCGCCACCAGAACGCCGCCGCACGCCGTGGGAGGAGATTCGTTCCGCCGTCGTTGACCGGTCGATTCCTCAGCGATTGGACCGAGGTCTGGGGTGCGGGAGCCTCACCTGGTCCGGTGGGTCACGGCTGAAAGCTTGCCTTGGCGCATCGCGCAGCGGACGACCAGAGATTCCTCGCCGTCGCTGCTCTTCCGCCGTGTAGCCGCGTCTCGTCGTGGCCAGCGACACCGACGTGCCGATAGGTGGTAAGACCTTGTTCATAGTATTCCCTG
Source organism: Zea luxurians (assembly GCA_029449295.1). Classification (NCBI taxonomy): domain Eukaryota; kingdom Viridiplantae; phylum Streptophyta; class Magnoliopsida; order Poales; family Poaceae; genus Zea; species Zea luxurians. The sequence goes on along the minus strand of JAOPSE010000009.1, from coordinate 33,664,372 downwards.
CGATGTTACCTTCGTTTTAGGCTAGTTCGTTGTATAGGGGCTGGCTCTGGTGCCACTTTGGTTGCTCGCCGGCCGGCCACCACCGCGAGTGCGGGCATCGCCACCGTGGTCCGGCGAGCTCAGGCTCTCGGTCAAAGTGAGGGTAGCGTGCACCGTTGATCCTGGCGCGGATGGCTGCGATGGCGCCCAGCGTACCGATTCGGGTTGAGTGATCCGCGACCGTCGGTTCGGCGATGAAGGGCTAGGATTAGATGTCAATGTACCCATTTGCTGCGATCAGTCATGGCCCTTAGATCGGGATCGGGCGGTGCGTATGGGGTTTTCGGTTGTGGATCGGCTGCACCATTGATTCCGGATCCAAGGGCCACGATGGTGTACCTGTTCTAGGTAGCAAGGATCTAATCGGCACCGTATGGTTTTGATCCAATGGCCCATAGAGCACCGTACCTCTTCGCGGTGACGTTTTACACAAGAGACCTTATGATTTTACAGAATAGAACCCGCCGTCCACGTTCACTATTTACTGAGTCTCTGGTTTCTTGCGCCAGAGCCCCTGCGCTTTACAGATTTTGACGCCCAGTCCAGAGACTTAGAAAATCAGAGAAATAAATACAAAAATTGATTTTTAATATATAAATAAGTGCTAGAATTTGTATAAATCATAGAAAATTCATTTGAACTCCAAATTGGTCCATTCCAGTTCCTAAATTTTTGTAATAATATTGTCTACCCATTAGTGCCTCTGTTCTGACATGACAAACACATTAAAATTATTCTTTCACTTAATCTTGTATTAAGCACATAAAACATTAGAAAATCCATAACTTAAGATCTGTAACTCCAAAATTAATAATTCCAGTTCCTGTGATCATAATTTAATGTCTAGTTTATTACTGTATATTCTATTTGCATGTTTGATGTGATGTTAATTTATGCTATACTATGTATGTATTGTGTTGATGCGAGTAGACGAGCAAGCCACTGTGGAATTTGAGGTTCAACAAGTAGAGATAGCTGAGCAGGAGCTCATTGAAGGCAAGTTGTGCCCTTGATCACTTCTTTTACCCATTCATGTTCTTATTATTCATAATGATCTGCATAGGATAATTTTGCTGGGACCCAATAGGATACCCTAGATTTGACTATCTTTATACCTTGCTTCACCACTGGTTTTACTACTAAAGTTTTGGGTAGTACATGCTATTGCTTTATGTGGATTTGGGTATAGAGATATTCATCACTCATTGTTATACTATTTATTGTTATCTGTTTTATTCTTCCTTGTTCATGTTAAGATCATTATGTTAATGGGAACATGGAGAACCACCCGGGAAAACAGTGCTACCACAAGGGTTTAATGGGACGCCCTTGGCTGATTAACTAGGAAAGCTAGTGGAGGGCTACCTTACCCGAAAGGGGCAAGGGCAGTAGGGGAGTGGTCGGTGTAGGGAGGTCCTTGTTTGATTTTGCTGCGATGGCGGTCGGCAAGAACCCTGCACTAGAGCTTCCTATAAACTGTAGCGGGTAGTCTGAAGCTAGTGGAACTTTGTAAAGGCCTCGTAGTGGTACCCTGCCTCGCTTCCTAGGTAGAGGTGTATGGAGTCTGATCAACTCCGTGGCAAATGGGTAACACGACTTGTGGGTAAAGATGCGCAACCTCTGCAGAGTGTAAAACTGGTATACTAGCCGTGCTCACGGTCATGAGCGGCTCGGACACTCACATGATTAAATTATGGAACTTAAACTTAACCTGTCATTTCATTGCATTTGGGATTATTTTATTATTACTTTTACTTATTATTTTGGTTTGGTATTTACTTACACTTAGTAACTGCTAATAAAATTTTGACCAACTTATAAAAGCAATGCTCAGCTTCAGCCTTTATTTCATTGATTAGCCTTACACTTCATGAACTCCCACCTTTGGTGAGTCCATGCCACATTATTCCCCACGACTTGTTGAGCTATGATCGTATGTGAGCTCACTCTTGCTGTCTCACACCCCCCCCACAGGAGAAGAGCAGGTGGTTCAGGAGGAGCCACAATGTCACACCCGGTTTTTAGAAGGTAAACCGAATGCGAACCATATACGTGCCAGGATCAGTTATTCACGTACACAGCAGTTACATAACATGGACATCATCACACAGTGCTCAAATAGTATTAAAAGGGAAATAATAGTCGATTACATCATACGTCTGAGACGTCCATATAGTTCTTACAATAAATCAAAGTGCGGAAAAGAAACGTAGATAACGCGGCCTTCACAGGCAGCCGACTGGGGGTTGCCGCTAACCCACGCCTAGAACTCGTCGTAGTCTTGGAACTCCTGGAAGTCTCCTTCCACAGCTTCATCTTCTCCTGAGCAGTGGTTGCAATGCTGACAACCTGGGGGGGATTGGTGTGTAGAGCAAGGGTGAGTACACATCAACATACTCAGCAAGCATCCCGTTTGGCTGTAGTGGACTAGCTTTATGTGGGGATAAGTCAAGCAGTTGCTTTTAGTTGGTCAGGTTATTACTTACTAGTAGAAAGCCAGGTTTTAACATTAACCCAAGTTATTAGCCCAATGTATCCTTCCCAAACGGAAAGAATACCACTTAGCAGCACCATAATCATAATCAGAATCATCAATCTCATTGCCACCTGTACCAAAATGCCTCTGATCAAGTATCACTAATCTCTGGAGCTCCCTTGGCCGCTCATAACCGTGAGCACGGCTGATATATCAGTTTCATAACACTCTGCAGAGGTTGCGCACTTTACCCACAAGCCGTGATTCCCTCTCTAGCCCGGGCTTGCAAGACCCTTATTCACTCCCAAGGTGAATGGCTAGGGATTCACTACGAAGCCTTTACAAAGATTCCCCGGGGCTGTAGCCACCCGTTAGGTTTCCTAAATGTACCGCACTCCTCCCCAAGGGACAAATCAACCTTGGCAGAGCGAGCCGCATACACCGAGCCCCATTGACGGCACAACGGCTAAGCGGTCTACACCCCGGTTCCTCTAATTATTCAGCTAAGGGCGTCCCATTCCACCCTCATGGTTGCACTGTTTTCCCGGGCGGTCATCCATTGAACAGGTCCTTACGGAGAGGCACTCGAGAAACCGCTCGAGTCCCCTTAAATGCCACAAGTATAATCATAAATAAGAAGGGAAAACAGCGTATCATAGATAATCACATCATGTTCATTGATTAGAGTTGAGCAATAGCATCAGACTAAGCAGTAATAATCCGACCCAAATAGGTAAACAAGGATATGGATAACAAAAGCTAGTCAATCCTTAAGTATAAATGTGTAATGCGGGAGGTGAATTAAAGAATGAATAGGACAGAGATAGGTCAAAGGACACTTGCCTCCACCAACCGACTGCTGCTCAGGGGCTTCTCCTGCGAATTCCTCGGGCTCTTCGACCGGATCGTTCTCTATGCGAGCGCAAACATACATACATCCACATATTTAATACAAAAGAACAGTACACCATACAAGGGAACAAATAAAGTGAGTATGCATCAAGTATGACATTCGATATCGCATTTGTTATGGTTAGAAAGAAACGGGGAAAGGTCTCGCAGGGGGTTAAAGTTTATGCACTAATGATTAGTTACAATTGATTCTTAACAAAAGAATTCTGTTATATACACTAATGGAAACCTATTCATTTTTAGTTGATCAACATTGAATGAGATAAACAATCAATTACGTGAATCAACTAGCATAACGGAATTTTAAATTGAACTTCCTATTACAATAACAGGAACAATGATTAGCCTACCTAAAATAAAGTAACTATGATCACAGAAAGTAAATAAAATAAATAAAATAAAAATAAAAAAAACAGGGGGGGCGGTTGAACCGACCCTAGGGCGGTTGAACCGGCCGGGGGCAGGGCGGCCGAGCTGGGCGCGGGCGCGGGCGCGGGCGGCCGAGCTGGGCGGCCGGGGCGGCCGAATCGGCGGCCAGAGTGGCTGAGCCGGCCGAGCTGCCAAGGGGGCGCGGCCGGGCGGCCAGGGGGGCGCGGCTGGGGGCTGGCCGGGGCCGGCCAGGGCGCGGCCGAGGCTGGCCAGGCGCGGCTGGGGCCAGGGCGCGGCCGGCGGCTGGGCTGGGGGCGGCCAGGGGCGCGGCCAGGGGTGGCCGGGCGGCTGGGCTGCCAAGGGGAGAGGAGGGGAGAGGGGAGAGGAAGGGAGGAGGGAGGAAGGGGGGGCTCACCGGCGACGGGCGGCCGAACCGGCAGGGGGCGGCGGCGGCGGCTTAGGGCAGGGGGTAGGGGCGGCGGTGGGGAGAGAATGGGAGAAAATGAGAGGGAGGGAGAGAGGATTGGGGGAAAAAGGGAGGGGGTGGGGGCGGCTGGGCCTACCAAGGCCCAAGAGGGGGCGCAGGGGGCGGCTGGGCCTACCAGAGACGGCCCACTGCGCGGGAGAGAGAGAAAAAGAGGAGAGAGAGAAAGAAAAAGAAAGAAAGAAAAGGTTTTCTCCTTATTTTCGAAATCCGATCTTCCTAGATGAATGCATTTGCACTTTCAAACAATCAAAGAATGCATAGTTCGGCATGGTGCATCAAACAACATAAAACAGTTTTATGGTTTTTCTTTACACGGGAATTCCAAACCGAATCCCGCTAACTTTGGAAAAGATCAAGGTCTAGCGAGGGGAAAAAGAAAAAGAAAAGGTAACGCCCGAATTTTGGCGAGTAAAGAAAAGAAAAAAAATTCAACTGCAAAATTCGGGGCGTTACAAACCTATCCCCCTTAAAAGAATCTCGCCCTCGAGATTCAGGGCTGGCTAGCAAAGAGCTCTGGGTACTTGGCCATCAAATCATCTTCACGCTCCCAGGTTGCTTCTTCCTCAGAGTGGTGATTCCATCTGACTTTGCACATTCTGATGGTCTTCCTTCGGGTGACTCTATCTGCAACCTCAAGGATCTGAGCTGGCTTCTCAACATAGGTCAAGTCCTCCTGGACTTCCAGACCTTCCACTGGCAACTGCTCTTCTGGCACACGCAAGCACTTCTTCAACTGAGACACATGAAAGACATCATGCACAACTGACAAATTCTCTGGCAGGCTGAGCTGATAGGCCACTTCTCCACGCTTTGCAAGAATCTGATACGGACCAATGTAGCGGGGTGCTAGCTTGCCTTTGATTCCGAACCTTCTGACTCCTCTGATCGGTGACACTTTCAGATAGACAAAGTCTCCGACTTCAAAACTCAGCTCTCTTCTTCTTGTGTCTGCATAGCTTCGCTGCCTCGATTGCGCTATCTTCAGATTCTCTCGGACCATCTTGATGTTCTCTTCGGCTTCGAGCAGAATATCTGGCCCAAACACCTGCTTTTCTCCAGGCTGATCCCATTGCAACGGAGTTCTACAACTCCTTCCATAGAGCGCTTGAAATGGTGACATCTTCAAACTGGCCTGGTAACTATTGTTATAGGAAAACTCTGCATAGGGCAATCGCTTATCCCATCCGGACTGATCTTGCAGCGCACAGGCTCTCAACATGTCTTCAAGAATTTGATTGGTCCTTTCGGTCTGGCCATCTGTCTGCGGATGATAGGCTGAACTGAAATTCAGATGTGTGCCCAAGGCTTCATGCAACTGCTGCCAGAAATGAGAGGTGAACTGCGTTCCTCTGTCTGACACTATCTTCTTTGGCACACCATGAAGACAAACGATCCGAGACATATACAGTTCTGCCAATACTGCACTGCTGTAGGTGGTCTTGACTGGTATGAAGTGGGCTGACTTGGTTAAGCGGTCCACTACTACCCAAATGGAATCGTAGCCGGCTCGAGTGCGAGGCAATCCGACTATGAAATCCATACCGATTTCATCCCATTTCCACTGAGGGATCTGCAACAGTTGCAACAATCCAGCAGGTCTCTGGTGCTCTGCCTTAATCCTTCGACAACTATCGCACATAGCCACATGCTCTGCGATTTCCCTCTTCATTCCGTACCACCAGAATTTCTTCTTCAGATCCTGATACATCTTCTCACTGCCAGGGTGAATCGAATAGGCTGTCTCATGAGCTTCCTTGAGAATCAACTCCCGAATGGACTGGACATTGGGAACACACAAGCGGTCTTTGAACCATATCACGCCTTCTGCATCTTCTCGAAAATCTTTGCCTCTGCCATCTAGAATCAGTCGCCGAATCTCACTGATCTTTTCATCATTCTTCTGCGCTTCTTTGATTTCGCGCTCCAAGGTAGGTTCCAATTCAACTGTGACTCCTCGCGAATTGTTCAGAAATCCGAGACTCAACCTGTCGAACTCCTTGGCCAACTCATAAGGCATCGGACAAGCGACCATCAGATTGACTTGACTCTTTCTGCTCAAAGCATCTGCCACTACGTTTGCTTTGCCTGGATGGTAATGGATCTCCAACTCATAGTCTTTGATCAACTCTAACCATCTTCGTTGCCTCATGTTCAATTCTGACTGAGTGAATATGTACTTCAGACTCTTGTGATCTGTGTAAACATCGCATTTCTGTCCATACAGATAGTGCCTCCATGTCTTCAGTGCGTGAACCACTGCTGCCAACTCTAGATCATGGATTGGGTAATTCTTCTCATGAACCTTCAACTGTCGGGACGAGTAAGCCACAACTCTTCCCTCTTGCATCAACACGCATCCCAAACCTGTGTAACAAGCATCACAGTACACAGAGAAGGGCTTGTGCACATCAGGCAAGACTAGGACAGGCGCTGTTATCAACTTCTCTTTCAGTGCTTCAAAGGCTTCTTGGCATTTCTGGGTCCACTTGAACTCAACCTTGTTGCCTAGCAACGCTGTCATTGGTTTCGCAATCTTCGAAAACCCTTCAATGAATCGCCGATAATATCCGGCCATTCCAATGAAGCTCTTGATTCCTCGAGCATCTGTTGGCGCTTTCCAGTTCAGAATGTCTGCCACTTTCTTCGGATCCACAGCCAATCCTTCCTTGTTGATTATGTGACCCAAGAACAGGACTTCACTGATCCAGAACTCACACTTGCTCAACTTTGCATACAACTGGTGCTCTCGCAATCTCTGCAATACCATCCTCAAATGATCTGCATGCTCTTCTTCGCTTTGAGAATAAACCAGAATGTCATCAATGAATACCACCACAAACTTATCAAGATAATCCATGAATACACTGTTCATCAAGTTCATAAAGAACGCTGGTGCATTGGTCAAACCAAAAGACATCACTGTGAACTCATACAAACCATACTTGGTAATGAATGCCGTCTTCGGAATGTCCGAAGGTCGGATCCTGAGCTGATGATAACCTGACCTCAGATCAATCTTGGAGAACACACTGGCTCCTCTCAACTGGTCAAATAGATCTTCTATTCTGGGCAAGGGATACTTGTTCTTGATCGTGACTTCATTCAAAGCTCGATAATCGATACACATCCTCTTTGTGCCATCTTTCTTCTCCACAAACAAGACAGGGGCGGCCCAAGGCGAGGTGCTTGGCCGGATGTAACCTTTCTCTGACAGCTCATCAATCTGCTTCTTAAGCTCAACCAACTCTGGTCCAGATATTCTGTAAGCTCTCTTAAAGATAGGGGCGGTTCCAGGAAGAAGCTCTATGGCAAACTCAACTTTCCGCTCTGGTGGCATACCCGGTAAGTCCTTTGGAAACACATCTGGGAATTCAGACACAACCTTGATACTCTCAATTGAGTCTGCTTCACTGCTATCGACAGCCATCTGATAACAACTTCCTTTCTTTGGCTCAGGCGGGACTAACTCGGTCACCACTTCCTCTCCTAGTGGGGACACCAACTTGATTGTCCTTTTATCACAACTGATAACTGCCTGATACTTATCTAGCCAATTCATCCCTAGGATGACATCTATTCCCTGAGTACCCATTACTATAAGGTTAGCGGGAAATGCTATCCCCCTTATTTCTACACTTATATTCAAACATATGCTATCAGCTCGAATTCTACCACCGGCTGAGTCAATTTGAATGGGGGTTGACATGGTAGTAATTGGAAGATTATGTGCTTCTACCCATGATGCAGTAATGAAAGAATGCGTTGCTCCAGTATCAAATAACACTTCTGCAATATGGGAGTCGACTGGGAACATACCTACTGTCATGCCGGGGGTCTCCTGAACTGCTTCAGCCTCCAAATGGTTCAGTCTTCCATGATTATAGCGCTGCTGAGGGTGGTTGCCTGATCCAGACTGAGACGCATTCTGCTTTGCTGGGGCATTGGGGCCTGACTGCTGCTGGGCTGCCTTCTTCGGACATTGCATCACCCAATGGCCTTGCTCTCCACAGTGGAAACATGCTCTGTTTCCAACCTGAGCTGGTGCTGCCTGATTGCTCTGCTGGTTTGCTGGGGCAGGAAGACGAGGTGTCTGCTGATTCTGCCTCTGAAGCTGACCTCCTCCTGACTGATTGCTCTGACGATTCTGATACTGGTGCTGAGGATACTGCCTTTGGAACTGCTGATACTGCTGACGCTGCTGATGCTGCTGAGGTGGACGCTGGTTCTGCCTGAACTGCTGAGGTTGATTGCCTGAAAAACGAGGGCGGCTGCTGCTTCCAGGCTGGGGTCCACTGATCTTGCGCTTACGATCCTCCATCTCCTTACGCTTCCTTTCTGTCATGATTGCTCTGTCAATCAGGTGCTGGAATGTCGGGAAGGTATGATTCATCAGTTGGTACTGAAGAGGGTCGACCAAGCCTCTCAAGAAACGGTATTGTCGCTTGGCGTCGGTGTTGGCATCTTCGGGAGCATAGCGAGACAACTGCAGAAACCTGTCTCGATACTCACTGACAGATGATGACCCTTGCTTAAGGGCCAGGAACTCCTCCTTCTTCACTATCATCAGACCTGCAGGCACATGGTACTGACGAAAGCTACCTCTGAACTCTTCCCAGGTGATGGCATCGGGGTTGGCATGGGTGGCGAGGTAAGACTCCCACCATGATTGGGCTGCTCCTCTCAACAGACGGGGACCATACAAGACTTTCTCCCTGTCATCACACTGAGCGGTACGCAACTCCCGCTCCACAGTGCGCAGCCAATCTTCAGCATCCATGGGGTCAGAAGAGTGAGCGAACGTTGGTGGATGACCTCTCATGAATTCAGCACGCTTGTCCCTGGGCATCTGAGGCATCTGAGGCTGGGGTGGTGCTTGCTGCTGTTGCTGCTGCTGCTGCTGAATGGCGGCCAGAGTCTGACCGATGGCCTGAACTGCCTGAGTCTGCATCAGAAACATCTGCTCGATCGACATCGGGGGCGGGGGCGGCAGGTGCTGCTGCTGGGGCACCTCTTCCTGCGGAGCGGCTTGCTCCTGCTGAGCATGCCTTCCTCCTCTGCGCCTGTTCTCTGACATCTGCAGAACGCAACCACACATCAGAACTGATCTGGCAAATCTTGCAGCATAAGAAAAGAGTATAGAATTCTCCAACAGCACTGAACAGATGAGCATCTTCACTGATCTCCAACACAGACCACACAGCTTCTCAGATAAAGAGGAAAGTAGAATAAAGGGTTTCCCAACTATATAACTAACTCCATTAACATAATAGATAAACCAAAATGCAGGGGATACCCGCACTCTGGTGACAGTCATTACAAAGATCCAAACCAAACATAGTTCATCATGACAAACATAAATGCACAGGATATAGCAAACTACCCTGTCTAACTAAGACTAACTAAAACCGAGACTAACGCTAAGACTGAAGCTTCTATGTATATATTTTGTATTAATTACAAGATCCAACTCTAACGAGCTATGGTTCTAGATTTATCTTGGTCTTGCAGTCGGGATTGCCATAAGACTGGAGTCCACGTCGAGGTGAGCGATACGGGTGCTGAGTCCCGACGGGAGCGGGGGAACCATCATCCAAGTGACGACGTTCCGCGCGCTCAGCCCGCAGCAGGGCGATCTCAGCACGAGCCCTACTCAACTCGTCTAATGCATGGTCCAGCTCCGTGTTTAGCACGGCGGCTAGGTTGACTGTGCTGCTCAACCTAGGATTGTCCTCACCAGCAGGTGAAACAATCACGCCTCATGTGCTGCCAGATGGACGGCGGGGGTAATACTTCAGGTCGAGGCCGTCAGCTACCCCACCGAGAACCGAGCAGTAGTGCGAAAGCGCACGCCGTGCAGCATCCTGCATGGCTGCCTCAGCTGAGTCCCGCTCAGAGATAGAATAGTGCTCTGAGCAAGCCTCCGCGCCCTGGAGACTGTTCTCCGGACGGCGCACCAAGCAGGTCGCCTCCCAGCGGTCCGGGTAGACCCCGCGACTATGCTGGTAGACCACACAGCGATACTCGATGGACCAAGTACGCCGGTCAAGTGCCCGACGTAGCAGGGTGTCGAGCGCGTCGTGGAAGTGACACCCGCGAGCAGCGTCGCGAGTGATGGGTCGAGCAACCCATCCTTCCGGCTCATGGTCAGCAGAGAAGTCGATGTCGTGGCTCAAGCTGTCGTCGCCACCTCCGTCGTCTGGGTCTCCTCCAGCAGCTACTCCAGAAGCTGGGGCGCCCAATGGTGGTGCAGGGGGCGCCTCCAGGGGAAGCACAGGGGAGCAGCTCCTCACAGACTCTATCTCCTGCTGGAGCGAGAAAGAAGAGCCCTGCTGCTCCTGTCGTCGACGTTCCTGCTCCTCATGCAGGCGGTGGTGCAGTCTCTCCAAGTGGCTGGACTGTCCGGCCACGGGACGGCGAAGCGGACGCTCAGCAAGGCGGGAGGGTAAGAAGGGGATGACGGACTTTCATGCAGTGTGTCTAAGTCGAGCCATCTACAAAAGACATCGCAAGCAAAAGGGTGAGAACAGAATTAATATGACCAGCAAGTAATGAATCATAAATAAATGAAGGATTAGAATAAAACAAAATTTTCAGCAAGGTATAATATATAGTAGAACATAGGTTTGGTCAGTAGGACCAACTTTTGAAGGGATATCAAAGTCAAGGCAGGGACAGGGGTCTATAATCCTTAGAACGACCATTCTACTCTAGGTTAGCGGTCCTACAGTCAGCACGGCTCTGATACCACTTATGTCACACCCGGTTTTTAGAAGGTAAACCGAATGCGAACCATGTACGTGCCAGGATCAGTTATTCACGTATACAACAGTTACATAACATGGACATCATCACACAGTGCTCAAATAGTATTAAAAGGGAAATAATAGTCGATTACATCATACGTCTGAGACGTCCATATAGTTCTTACAATAAATCAAAGTGCGGAAAAGAAACGTAGATAACGCGGCCTTCACAGGCAGCCGACTGGGGGTTGCCGCTAACCCACGCCTAGAACTCGTCGTAGTCTTGGAACTCCTGGAAGTCTCCTTCCACAGCTTCATCTTCTCCTGAGCAGTGGTTGCAATGCTGACAACCTGGGGGGGGGGATTGGTGTGTAGAGCAAGGGTGAGTACACATCAACATACTCAGCAAGCATCCCGTTTGGCTGTAGTGGACTAGCTTTATGTGGGGATAAGTCAAGCAGTTGCTTTTAGTTGGTCAGGTTATTACTTACTAGTAGAAAGCCAGGTTTTAACATTAACCCAAGTTATTAGCCCAATGTATCCTTCCCAAACGGAAAGAATACCACTTAGCAGCACCATAATCATAATCAGAATCATCAATCTCATTGCCACCTGTACCAAAATGCCTCTGATCAAGTATCACTAATCTCTGGAGCTCCCTTGGCCGCTCATAACCGTGAGCACGGCTGATATATCAGTTTCATAACACTCTGCAGAGGTTGCGCACTTTACCCACAAGCCGTGATTCCCTCTCTAGCCCGGGCTTGCAAGACCCTTATTCACTCCCAAGGTGAATGGCTAGGGATTCACTACGAAGCCTTTACAAAGATTCCCCGGGGCTGTAGCCACCCGTTAGGTTTCCTAAATGTACCGCACTCCTCCCCAAGGGACAAATCAACCTTGGCAGAGCGAGCCGCATACACCGAGCCCCATTGACGGCACAACGGCTAAGCGGTCTACACCCCGGTTCCTCTAATTATTCAGCTAAGGGCGTCCCATTCCACCCTCATGGTTGCACTGTTTTCCCGGGCGGTCATCCATTGAACAGGTCCTTACGGAGAGGCACTCGAGAAACCGCTCGAGTCCCCTTAAATGCCACAAGTATAATCATAAATAAGAAGGGAAAACAGCGTATCATAGATAATCACATCATGTTCATTGATTAGAGTTGAGCAATAGCATCAGACTAAGCAGTAATAATCCGACCCAAATAGGTAAACAAGGATATGGATAACAAAAGCTAGTCAATCCTTAAGTATAAATGTGTAATGCGGGAGGTGAATTAAAGAATGAATAGGACAGAGATAGGTCAAAGGACACTTGCCTCCACCAACCGACTGCTGCTCAGGGGCTTCTCCTGCGAATTCCTCGGGCTCTTCGACCGGATCGTTCTCTATGCGAGCGCAAACATACATACATCCACATATTTAATACAAAAGAACAGTACACCATACAAGGGAACAAATAAAGTGAGTATGCATCAAGTATGACATTCGATATCGCATTTGTTATGGTTAGAAAGAAACGGGGAAAGGTCTCGCAGGGGGTTAAAGTTTATGCACTAATGATTAGTTACAATTGATTCTTAACAAAAGAATTCTGTTATATACACTAATGGAAACCTATTCATTTTTAGTTGATCAACATTGAATGAGATAAACAATCAATTACGTGAATCAACTAGCATAACGGAATTTTAAATTGAACTTCCTATTACAATAACAGGAACAATGATTAGCCTACCTAAAATAAAGTAACTATGATCACAGAAAGTAAATAAAATAAATAAAATAAAAATAAAAAAAAACAGGGGGGGGGCGGTTGAACCGGCCGGGGGCAGGGCGGCCGAGCTGGGCGCGGGCGCGGGCGGCCGAGCTGGGCGGCCGGGGCGGCCGAACCGGCGGCCAGAGCGGCTGAGCCGGCCGAGCTGCCAAGGGGGCGCGACCGGGCGCCAGGCGGCCAAGCGGCCAGGGGGGCGCGGCTGGGGGCTGGCCGGGGCCGGCCAGGGCGCGGCCGAGGCTGGCCAGGCGCGGCTGGGGCCAGGGCGCGGCCGGCGGCTGGGCTGGGGGCGGCCAGGGGCGCGGCCAGGGGTGGCCGGGCGGCTGGGCTGCCAAGGGGAGAGGAGGGGAGAGGGGAGAGGAAGGGAGGAGGGAGGAAGGGGGGGGCTCACCGGCGACGGGCGGCCGAACCGGCAGGGGGCGGCGGCGGCGGCTTAGGGCAGGGGGTAGGGGCGGCGGTGGGGAGAGAATGGGAGAAAATGAGAGGGAGGGAGAGAGGATTGGGGGAAAAAGGGAGGGGTGGGGGGCGGCTGGGCCTACCAAGGCCCAAGAGGGGGCGCAGGGGGCGGCTGGGCCTACCAGAGACGACCCACTGCGCGGGAGAGAGAGAAAAAGAGGAGAGAGAGAAAGAAAAAGAAAGAAAGAAAAGGTTTTCTCCTTATTTTCGAAATCCGATCTTCCTAGATGAATGCATTTGCACTTTCAAACAATCAAAGAATGCATAGTTCGGCATGGTGCATCAAACAACATAAAACAGTTTTATGGTTTTTCTTTACACGGGAATTCCAAACCGAATCCCGCTAACTTTGGAAAAGATCAAGGTCTAGCGAGGGGAAAAAGAAAAAGAAAAGGTAACGCCCGAATTTTGGCGAGTAAAGAAAAGAAAAAAATTCAACTGCAAAATTCGGGGCGTTACACACAAGGCGAGGAGTATGATCTGATCTAGGTGGCGTTTCTCAGTCGACATTGGCGCCATCGATCCTTAGTTCGTTTTATATTTATTATTTTAATTTGTAATAAGTCTTCCGCTATGTAATAAATACTCTGATGTTTTATGACATTTATCTCTATAGACTCTGTTATTATATATGTTGTCTTCTTTGGCGCATGTATGAGATGCACCCGGCTTTGTCCCTTAAAGCCCGGGTGTTACAGGCCGACCCTTCCAGCCTCTACCTCCTCCTCCGCCGAGGGGAGGAGCAGATGAACCACGACAACCCCGTCAGCAGGAGGAGGGAGGAGGAGGAGCTTTCCCGCGCATTGAGAGGGAGGTCAACGTCATCTTCGGCGGACACGGGTCGCAGGAGAACAAAAGACAACAAAAGCTCAACGACCGCCAGATACTGGCGGCGACCACCGGTCCTCCCGCTCCATACCGGTGGTCGGAGCACCCGATCACTTTCACTCGGGAGGATCAATGGCTCAACTTCGACCATACAGGCAAATACCCGCTCCTCGTCGATCCGGTGATCCGAGAGAGCCGGGTGAAGAAGGTGCTAGTGGACGGGGGGAGAAGCATCAACGTCACCTTCCCCCGGACACTCCGAGGCCTGGGAATCCACCTCAAAGAGCTCCACGAGTCGGACACTCCCTTCTTCGGCATCGTGCCGACTGAAGGGGAATACCCGCTGGGCCACATCTACATGCCTGTCACCTTCGGAACTCCGGAGACTACAGAACCGAGTTCTTGAGGTTCGAAGTGGCGAACTTCGACTGCGGGTACAACGCCATCATTGGAAGGCCGAGATTGGCCAAATTCATGGCCATTCCGCATTACACGTACATGATACTGAAAATGCCAGGACCGCAAGGAATCATAACTGTGCGCGCCGACTTCCAAGGCGCCGCAGAGTGTTTCCGAGTGGCCATCCAAGCAGCCCTCACCACCAAGCCGTCAACGATTTCTTCAACACAGGCGAACTCTAAGCCTGAGGAAGACCTTGCAGTACTGGCAAACAAAGCTCAGACCGCGACCTCTATGCGGCCGACTGAAGAAACTAAAAGGATCAACCTGGGCTTCGCTGATGAACGCAAGTCTGCCATCATCAGCTCCAGCCTGGACGACAAATAGGAAAGCGCGCTCGTCCAGTTTCTGCAAGATAACCGAGACGTATTCGCGTGGCAACCTGCGGATATGCCGGGAGTCCCAAGAGAACTGGCCGAGCACAAACTGAAAGTCTATCCTCAGGCGAGGCCGATCCGTCAAAAACTACGACGTTTCACGCCTGACAAGAGAGAGGCCATTCGCGCCGAGTTAGCTCGCTTGGTCACGGTTGGATTTATTAGAGAAGCATTACACCCCGAGTGGTTAGCCAACCCTGTTCTTGTACTCAAAAAGAATAAAGTGGATTGGCGCATGTGCGTCGACTACACTGATCTCAACAAACACTGTCCGAAGGATCCCTTCGGGCTCCCGAGGATAGATCAGGTGGTGGACTCCATCGCTGGATGTTCTGTGCTGTCTTTCCTGGATTGCTATTCCGGATACCACCAGATTAGTTTGGCAAAGGAAGACGAAGAAAAAACAGCGTTCATTACTCCGTTTGGTGCTTTCTGTTATACCTCCATGCCGTTCGGCCTCAAAAACGCTGGAGCGACTTATCAGAGAGCCATTCAAACATGCTTAGCCGATCACTGGGGCAAGCGTGTGGAGGCCTACGTAGATGATGTGGTAATCAAAACAAAGAACTCAGAAAACTTCATCGAAGACTTACAACTGGTTTTCAACAGTCTGAGACGGTATAGATGGAAGCTTAATCCCGAAAAATGTGTTTTTGGGGTACCAGCAGGAAAGTTACTCGGGTTTATTGTCAGTCACCGGGGAATTGAGGCTAATCCGGATAAGATTGAAGCTATCATGAAGATGGAAGCACCTCGATCGCAAAAGAAGGTTCAGCGACTTACTAGATGTATGGCAGCTCTGAGCAGATTTATATCCAGGCTGGGGGAAAAAGGTTTACCATTTTACAAGCTACTCAAGAAGGTGGATAAGTTTCAGTGGACTTCAGAGGCATAGGAAGCTCTAGATGCACTGAAGAAATTCTTGACAACACCACCAGTACTGAAGCCACCACGACGAGCTACGTCAACTCAACCAGCTGAAGATCTACTACTGTATATCTCTTGCACGACTCACGTGGTAAGCACCGCGTTGGTAGTCGAGCGAGCAGAAGAAGGACATGCCTACCCAGTGCAACATCCTGTTTACTTCATCAGCGAAGTTCTGGGCCCCTCAAAGAAAAAGTATCCTCAAGTTCAGAAGCTATTATACGCAGTACTTCTAACTGCCCGCAAGCTGCGTCACTACTTTGATGACCACAAAATCATAGTAGTCACCGGTTTTCCGATAGGGGATATTCTTCACAACAAGGAAGCCATTGGCCGAATAGCCAAGTGGGCTTGTGAGCTGGGATCTCATGACATCGAGTTCCGACCTCGCACTGCCATCAAAACTCAAGCACTGGTTGATTTCGTATCAGAGTGGACTGAACAACAAGTACCAGATAACCCAGAGACTGCAGAAGTGTGGCAAATGTATTTTGATGGCTCGCTGAAGCTGCAGGGAGCAGGAGCAGGAATTCTCTTCACCGCACCTGGAGGCGAGCACCTCAAATATGCCCTCCAGTTGCTGTTTCCAGCCTCCAACAATGCAGCCGAGTATGAAGCTCTGGTCCATGGATTGAACATCGCCATATCATTGGGCATCAAGAGATTGATGGTGTACGGAGACTCTCTGGTAGTCATTAGCCAGATAAACAAAGAGTGGGATTGTTCAAGCAATTCAATGGGAAAATACTGCACTGCCGTCCGAAAGCTGGAAGATAAATTTGAGGCTCTGGAATTTCATCATGTAGAAAGAGATCGGAACACAACAGCTGATATGTTGTCCAAGTTAGGATCCAGTCGAACTCAGGTCCCACCTGGAGTCTTTGTGCAAGAAATACTACGGCCGAGCATCTCAATGGATCAAGTAGAAGAGTGTAATATTATAGATCAACCCGAGTCAGACTCTGATGACTGGAGAAGGCCAATCATCAAGTATATAAAGAATGAAGAGGAACCAGATGACAAGAATTCAGTCGAGCGCATTGCCAGACAGTCGGCTCACTACACACTCATTGGGGAGACATTGTACAGAAGGGGTGCATCAGGCGTCCTCATGAAGTGCATTCTCCCATCTACTGGGAAGTGACTTCTGGAGGAGGTCCATGCTGGGCAATGTGGAATACATGCAGCATCCAGAACACTAGTCAGGAAGGTCTTCAGGTCAGGATTCTATTGGCCAACAGCGAAGAGTGATGCAGCCGAGTTAGTTCAGAGGTGCGAAGCTTGCCAATACTTGTCAAAACAACAACATCTACCAGCACAGCAACTGCAGACCATACCAGTAACTTGGCCTTTCGCATGCTGGGGACTGGATATGATTGGACCTTTCAAGAAAGCTCAAGGAGGATACACTCATGTATTGGTAGCAATCGACAAATTCACTAAATGGATAGAGTTCAAGCCCATTGCCTCTTTGACCTCAGCTAAGGCCGTGGAATTCATACAAGACATAATATTCAGATTCGGGATACCAAACAGCATCATAACTGACCTAGGATCCAACTTCACAAGTTCAGAGTTCTTCGACTTCTGCGAGCAAAAAAGCATTCAGATCAAGTATGCTTCTGTAACACACCCGAGAGCCAACGGGCAAGTTGAGCGAGCCAACGGGATGATACTGGAGGCACTCAGGAAAAAGGTCTTCGATAAGAATGAAAAGTTCGCAGGAAAATGGATAAGGGAATTGCCCTATGTCGTCTGGAGCCTAAGAACCCAACCTAGCCGAGCTCTGCATGGAAACACTCCTTTCTTCATGGTCTATGGGTCGGAGGCAGTGTTACCCGCCGATCTCAAATTCGGGGCGCCAAGGTTGATCTTCGAAAACATAGCATAAGTCGAAGCCACTAGGCTAGAAGACATTGATATACTCGAGGAAGAACGGCTGAATGCGGTAATCCAATCAGCACGGTACCAGCAGACTCTAAGGCGCTATCACGACAAGGCCGTGCGACAGCGATCCTTCTCAGTAGGAGATCTCGTCCTCCGCCGAATTCTAACGGGGGAGGGACGGCACAAGTTATCGCCCTTATGGGAAGGACCCTTCGTGGTAGCAGAAGTCACTCGGCCAGGATCATATCGTCTCACTCAGATGGATGGCACAGAAGTCGGGAACTCCTGGAACATAGAACACCTCAGGAAGTTTTATCCCTAGCTGTATTTCAAAAGCTATCGGGACGACGATGTACTCTGTAAAATGGAAATATGTCATCAATAAAGAAAGGCTTCAAAGATACTCAGTTTGTTCATGATTGACTTGCATTCTTACTTAACTCGGGGTGACCACTATGCCCTGCTAAAGGAGCAATCGGCTTAAGTCGGCAACGACTTAAGGCGGTGCAACATGCTCATGCTTACTTAACTCGGGGTGACCACTATGCCCTGCTAACGGAGCAATCGGCTTAAGTCGGTAACGACTTAAGGCGGTGCAACATGCTCACGCTTACTTAACTCGGGGTGACCACTATGCCCTGCTAACGGAGCAATCGGCTTAAGTCGACAACGACTTAAGGCGGTGCAACATGCTCATGCTTACTTAACTCGGGGTGACCACTATGCCCTGCTAACGGAGCAATCGGCTTAAGTCGGTAACGACTTAAGGCGGTGAAACATGCTCACGCTTACTTAACTCGAGGTGACCACTATGCCCTACTAACGGAGCAATCGGCTTAAGTCGGTAACGGCTTAAGGCGGTGCAACATGCTCACGCTTACTTAACTCGGGGTGACCACTATGCCCTGCTTAAGGAGCAATCGGCTTAAGTCGGCAGCGACTTAAGCCGGTGCAACATGCTCGCGCCTACGTAATTCAGGGTGACCACTACGCCCTATTAACAGAAGCAATCGACTTAAGTCAGCAGCGACTTAAGGCGATTTGACGTGATTACAATTACTCATATAAGGATGGCTTCTATATCCCGCAAACAAATTTCAAAACCATCGCACATCATTTTACTACCACAAATTTATGAACTGATGAATTTTGAAACAATATGAAAATAACGATATCGTCCAAGTACAGAAATGACGTCCTCTAACAAATGTCTGACCATGCTAACCGCGCGTTCAAAGCACGCAAAATGTTTCTCTATTTCGTGATATTTTTCTCAGGAGCAATCGATGAGGAAGGACGACCCGAGGAATCAGGGGCAGCATTCACATCAACCCTTATATCTTCGGGAACAACCACGCTGGGTCTCCTCATCAAGATTCGCCCCGCCCGAATAGCCTTGTCCATGGCTCTATCACGCTGGGCTCTGAGAGTAACAGAAGTTTCTTCGGCAACCTTGGCAGCCAGCCGAGCAGTTTCTAACTCTTGGGCGATGGATTTCTTGGAAGCTCGGAGTTCTTTGATAGTAGCGTCCTTCGCTGATATCAACTGCTTGAGCCGGGTCACTTCATCCATGGATTCCTGCAGCTTACAGCGTTGGTTGTCTAACTCTTCCATGGTGAAGCGATGACTCCTCTCCAAGATAGTCAGTGAGTTGCTAGAATCACGATACAATCTTTCAAGACTGTCACGAGAAGCAGCAAGGATACATTTTTCTTCCTGTAAACAAAAGTCAACTCCCTCAAACACCAAGCAAGTAATAGGAGCACAACAAGGCAAAGCACAGTTTCATAAATCACCTTTTCAGAATTGAGCTGAGCATGAAGAGAAGAACTCAGTGCATTGGCGTCATCTAAGGCAGCGGAGACCTGACCCAGTTCAATCTGACTTTGAGAGTACTTTTCCTCAAAGTCAGTGCACCGCTGGGCCAATTCAGCCTGATCTCGGGAATGTTTTTCCTCAAGAGTGGAAATCTGCCGAGTCATACCTAGCAGGAGACAATCAAACAAAAAAGGGTCAGAATGTAAAGCAGTCTACAGTGAAGACAAAGAGAAGCAAAAAGGCACTAACCAGCGTTGGTCGCCTCCAATTCAGAGACACGATGTTGAAGTGACGCTGGATTCCAACATGCAAGTGACGAAGCTACTTCTGGGACAGAAGCACCCTGTAACCTCAGCTGGCCAGCCATCCCATCCACCAAAGCCTGATGAGGAGAGCAGATGAATGTAATGACAGCAGTTCATGCAATGTAAAAAGCCAAGCTGAAATACATCACAATACCTGGAGGTTGGAAAAGAACGAAGGGATCCCCAAATCAGGAGAGATCAATTGATAATCGGGCGTAAGGCCACCACCCGAAGCAGCTTGCAACGAACCAGCAGGAATCAACTCGGTGCCATCAATAGAGCCCAACACTCGGTCAGCGGGGACGCTACCCCCTAAAGCGACTCCCTGGTCCAAGGCTTGGGCTACCACCATACAGCCGGAGTGTGGAGGCGATCCCGCATGAAAGTCCATGGAAGTACAAGAGAGAGACCCCGCTCGGACATCCTCGAGGGCTAGGTCATAATTTGCACTGCCCACTTGAGCCGGATCATCCCCGGCATCACCCTCGGGGGCTGGGCAGTGGCTTGCACTTCCCACCCGAACCAAGTCTTCCCCGACAACATTCTCGGGGGCTGGGCACGTGTCAACACCATCCTTGGGGTCCAAGTTCTCTGCGGTAGCCACCTCTAAGGCTGATGGGCCCTCAGTTACTTCCATGGGACCAGGACGATCCAAGTCAGTCTCCCGACCCTCGAGATCGCGCTCTAAGGTCGACGAGGCACGGGATGACCTCAACCCAGCATCAAGCACATCAGCACAAACCTCCATCACACCGTCATCTGCTGGCTCCGATAACAAATCCTCTGGAACCATTTCCTCAAGAGTCTGATCAAAATTAGCCAAGGACAGTTCTTGCAGACCCATGAGAGTAGACAAAGCAGGAGAAGGAACTCCACTACTTTCATCGCTAGCGATGAACTGCCGATTGTTTTTCCGAGTTAAAGGAACTTCATTTTCTTCCTCCTCGTCGTCCACATTAGCAACGCAGGCAGCACCCCCATTGGGATCAGCAACATATGGAGCACACCCATTGGGATCAGCAATAGATGGAGCACTCACATTGGGATCAGCAACAGATTGGGTACACCCATTGGGGTCAGCATCAGTAAATTCAGTCACAGGCACTTCTTCAGCATCAGGAACCGAGGTACCAACGTCCCGATCCAAACTGGATACTCGCCGGAGGCGTCTCTTTTTCTTTTTCTGCTCATCAGCAGAAGGATCAGGTTGATTGGCTCGGCAAGGGCGCCTCAGGCGAGTACTAGCAGGCTTCTGAGCATCTAAAGTTGTATCAGCCTCTGGGAGGGGCGCCACTACCAATGCCCCAGCAGGAGCAACGTCAGAAGAGTCCTCAGCCAGCAAATCAAGCATAGCACTTATCTCCGCATCATTAGGGTTCAGGGGCACCTCAAAATGGACCTGCCATTCATCATCAGGAATCCCCCCGAGCGAGGCAACCAAGGCACTAACTTCTTCAGTAGAGGGCCGCACTCTAAGGCCCAAACTGCCATCAGTGACAGGAGGATTCGACACAAAAAGAGTGAAGGCTTTGGGAGGAGGCAGGTTCCAGGCTGAGAATGCCACTAGGGCACCAACATTCGACACTTTGCCTCTAAGGATCATCTCAAGTCGGCTCACCAAGTCCGTAGAGGGAATTCTTCGGTTAGTGACCCGAGTTGAGTCGGCTAGGCCTCGATACAGATAAGTCGGGTATGCCGTGTCTTTCAACGGCTGAATATTCTTGAAAACAAAATCAGCAACCACAGCTTCAGCAGTCAGACCCCTCTCTTTCAGCAATCCAACTTCAGCCAGCAAAGCACCTGCCTCAGCTACCTCCTGATCTGTGGGAGACTCGGTCCAGCTTGGGGTGCGAACATCCGGCTGTCTTCCCGACCGGGGGGGAGAGAGTTTCCGTAATTCTCAACTATGAACCACTCCAAGCGCCACCCCTTGATACTGTCTTTGAGAGGGATTCCGATACTCAGTCTTCCTCCCGCGGCGCATCTCCAAGCTAGCACCCCCAACCAATTGATGTTGTCCCCCCGGCCATCCCAGGGCGACAGTGATACAAGTACTTCCACAACCCGAAATGTGGTAGCACGCCAAGAAAGGCTTCGCATAAATGAACGAAAATGGAGATTTGTAGGATAGAATTCGGATTCAGATGGGTCAAGTTAAGATGGTAGAAATCAAGGAGGCCGCGGAAAAAGGGAGAAATGGGAAGGCCAAGGCCGCGGAGAAGGAAAGGAGCATAAATCACGGACTCATGGGTATTCTCAGTTGGGACAGTAACCCCATGGCAAATCCGCCAAGAGCAGAGTTCCCTCAGAGGAAGAACCCCGATGGACACGAGGTGGAGAAGTTCGGGCTCAGAGATGACGGACATGTGGTTACCTGCGAAAGGCAACTGGCTGTTGGGGTCGATTGGAGGAATCACCACGGCAGACAAACTCGAGGTTTTCCTCTTGGGCACCATCTCGATTCTACCGGCGAGCAGAGTAGGAGGCGAATTGCGGAGAGGATTCGGAAGCAAGAAAGCAAGAACTAGGGCACGGAAAGCAGAGGCGGCTAAAAGCGCAGCACTTATGGGATATTCCCGAGCCAGATACCGTTTCAAAAAGCGCCCAGTCAGCACCCGGCGGTTATTTCCAAAACACCAGCGTGCCACGTCATCACCCGGCAGTTATTTCCAAAACACCGGTGCGCCACATCATCACTCGGCTATTAACCTCAAAGTGGCCCACGTAGCCCGCTATTGCTCGGCAGTTGACTCTAAAACTCCGACATAGTATTAAGTCGCTCGACATTACCTCTAAAATGCTGACATCGCCCTCAAATCACTCGGCATTACCTCTAAAACGCCGACGTCATCTTCAAGTTACTCGGCAGTTGACTCTAAAACCCCGACATCGTGTTCAGTCGCTCGGCGTTACCTCTAAAACGCCGACGTTGTCTTCAAGTCGTTCGGCAGTTAACTCTAAAACTCTGACATCGTGTTCAGTCGCTCGGCGTTACCTCTAAAACACCGACGTTGTCTTCAAGTCGCTCGGCAGTTAACTCTAAAACTCCGACATCGCGTTCAGTCGCTCGGCGTTACCTCTAAAACGCCGACGTCGCCTTCAAGTTACTCGGCAGTTATCTCTAAAACTCCGACGTCGTGCTCAGTCGCTCGGCGTTACCTCTAAAACGCCGACGTTGTCTTCAAGTCACTCGGCAGTTAACTCTAAAACTCCGACATCGCGTTCAGTCGCTCGGCAGTTATCTCTAAAACTCTGACATCATCTACAAGTCGCTCGGCAGCTACTTCTAAAAGCATCGATATGATGTCCGAGTTATTCACTTACTATTCCAAAGGAATCAACTTCACGAAAAAGGCAGGAAGAGGAATGATTCAAGAACTTTGAGTTACGAATATCAACGAGCAATAATCACAGAGAAGCCAACATCATTTCTTCATTAAAGGGAAGATATCATACTTACAAATCAACTCATTATGAGTTGATACTTCCCTACTACTACTACTGCTACATTACATTATACTACTACTACTATTACTACTACACTACACTATACTACTCTACACTACTAAATACTACTACATTATTCTAACTATACTATACTAACATCTAAATGACCAGTGGCATCTAGCCACTGGCCCTGTTGCTGCTGCCGCCGCTGCCGCCCCTGCTGTTGCCCTTGCTGCCGCCGCCGTCACCGTCCTTGCTGCCGCTGCTGCCGCCCCTGCCGCTGTCGTCACCGTCACCGCCACCACCGCCTTCGTCGTCGTCGCCGTCCTCGTCCTCGCCGCCACCGTCCGAGTCCTCCTCATCCGAGGAGTACTCCGACTCATCCGAGCCCTCGAGCCCGGAGCGCTCGATGGCCCGGATGTACGTCCAGACCTCCGCCGCGAGCCCTTGGGAGTCGTCTGAGTCGTCAGACGACTCACGCAGGGGAATGGGAGCCAGAGACCCCTCGGATTCAGAGGAGAACTCCTCCTCTGAATACTCCGAGTCACCAAAATCCTCAGACGGAGGAGTTGGCTCGCGCTTGCGTTTCTTGCCCATGGTGGAAATGCAGGTAGAAGAAAGAAAGCAGGCAGTGGAGAACAGTGAGAGATGTGAAAAATCCAGGCAGGCAAAGACACTATTTATAGGAAAAGAAGGCAACCGCTCACCTCCAACCGTGGTCACTGAACAGCCACAAAGCATTCAATAAGCATTTCAACCCGTCTGAAGACACGTCAGGCGGCTGACGCCGTTTCACGCAACACAACACCCATTGGGACTCCAGTCAACAGCGCGGAGGATATGATTACACCCGCCGTCGCATCACATTACTACTCAGAAGCAGCCGGCTAAAACACTCAGCGTACCAAGCCGTCCCTTGCCCACATCCATTGGGGGGGGACACCCAGGAATTATCAGTATATTTTTCAAAACGGTCACATCTGGGCAGGGCATGCAGTGAATACCTCAAGACAAAAATGAGATATCAGTAAGGATCAGAGGAAAGCCAAATATAGCCAGTGAAGTACAAAATATGGCCGACAGAAGCGACGTGAAGACTAGACAGAGAACGTCCATCAAATGTCCAATCAGTCGCAGAGCAAATAAATTACACTACCTAGCAAGATATGGATGGATTGCGAACTTGGCTGCAAAAGACAAAATACATGCTAACCTCTGAAGCATAATATTGATGACATAATGCTGACCTCCAAAGCATAATGTGGATGACATCATGCCGATTTTTACAAGCGGAAAGGATAATCTTCAGCAAAAAGACACAAAAGGAAGACCTTCGACTGGATTATCCTCAAAAATCCACTTGAAGGTCGGGGGCTACACCCATTGGGTGCACCTTCGGTGCACCCCATGGATCATCATTCCAAGCCAATATAGTGCCAACTTCTAAGGCATGGGACAAGATTAAAGACATGGCTGGCCCTCAACCAAAACGCAGGAGTAAAAATGGAAATAATTTCCGGTGAAGACCTTCGAGTAGATTATTTTCTAAAATCTACTCGAAGCTCGGGGGCTACACCCATTGGGTGCACCTCCGGTGCACCCAGTGAAGTTCAGGGTCCTACAAAACGAAATGCCGACCTCTAAGGCACGAGCACGAAACAAAGCTTCGGTTTACGAGAGATCAAAGCAGGAGGAGACAGTAAGAAGTCGTTCTCTTCAAATCGCCTGCAAGCTGGACCTAGGATCTTTGGGCTGATTACCTCTAAATTAACCCAAAGATCGGGGGCTTGTGGGGGACAGATATCCCCCGGGTCCACTAAAAGAGTAAAAGACCTCACGAAAGGCCCAAGGGCCCAATAAATCGTAAGGCCATTCTTTCGTGGGCCTGAGGAGGAACAATCAGCAAAGCAGGTTGACACGAGGCCGGATTGGTGCAAACCTGGACGGCCCACAACGTCGAGCGAGCGACCACAACAGAGATCCGACTTTCCCGCGCTGGAGCCCCCATGCAACGGAGCCACGCGAGGATAGGTCGGCGGAACTACAGGGAGATAAACTCAAACAAGTGTCGATCCTTTAGCTACGCATTGTTATCATATCCATGTGTATTACCCCACGGTCGAGTATATAAGGCCTAGGGGGCACCCCTTCAGAACGATCGACCCTATTACTTAGCCATCCACTTCAACTCTCTGCATTCTCAAGAGCTCTCTTGTAACCTCATTAACCAAGCATACTCACCAGGACGTAGGGTGTTACGCATCTCTAAGCGGCCCGAACCTGTAAACATCGTCCATTGTCCCTCGTGCAACTGGCACGAACCATTTTGCTACAGTCATCGACACCGTCCTACTCCTAAAAACACCTTGAGAGGCAACCCCGGGTGTGCAGTCGGACCCAAAACACCGACAGCCGGTTCTAAAGAACAGATGCACGTTCCATGGGGTGGTCCGGAGCCTGTGTGGCCGGTTAGCCTGGTTCCGTACCCGAAATCCTGCACACTCCATCGCTCCGTGACGGGTGCCCTAGTATTTGGAACTATAAGTCCTGTGCATCCGACAACTTGGGGTCTGGAACTAGAGAAGCGATGCTTGTCTCCTGGGGTGGTCCGGAGCAGTGTAGCCGCTCAGCCTGGCCCCATGTCGTGGGCCTGCACACTCCACCACCCTGCGACAGGTGTCCTAGTACCTAGAACCACCATCCATGGGGTCCGGACACACAACTTGGTTTCCTAGACTAAAATCTTGCATACATGTGTTATTACATTCTGCTTCTGAGCAAACATATGTTATTACATTCCCTTACAAGCGGGGGCCCTAGCTCCATTTCTGCAGGAATGAACCACGCTGCGCTAGTAGGAATCGCGCTAAAAGTTGGCTCCGGGCAACCTCACCGGCGGCGGCGGCCACCTCTACATCAGCGGATCGCCAGCGGCAGCGACCACCTCTGCACCAGCAGCGACAACGACCACCACTCCGAGTGGTTTGCCAGCAGCAGCGTCCACCTCAGGGTGTGCACCGTTGCAAGGAGGTCCTCGCCTCCGTCCTCCTACGGGGGGTGACAACGAGGCCATTAAAGCCAAATAATCTGGGACTCGGCGGCAGGTGGCTTTGATGGTCTCGCCGGCGGAGGCAACCACCTCTGCAATGGGTAGCCTCACCAACGGCGGCGACCACCTCAGCTCTGACGATAGCACCCACCTCCGTGTCGGTGGGCGGCAGCTGCCTCAGCACACACGAAGGGGTCCTCGCTCCCGTCCTCCCACGAGAGTGAGGACAAGACCATCCAAGAGCATGGCCGCCACTCCCATGGCATACAACGTCTTGTATGACCCCCCAGTGTGGTCGGCGGGCAGGAGAAGCTGTGGATGTGGCGACCTACACACGGCGCGACCATCGCCCGTGCGGTGGACGAACAGCCACGCCTCCGGCCAGACGACAGAAGGCAGCGTCGGAGGCGGCGACGAAGCCGTCCAGCCCAAAGGGCCGAGCACGCTATAGCTGACAGCCTATAGCCAGCCGGCCCCGCGTAGCCGAGGTTCGCCTCCTCCGCAAGGCTGGTGAACACCCTTCTCCTGCGAATGCTGGAGGAAGAAGCGGGTCACCAGCCCACGCGGAGGGCGGGCCCCCGACTTGGCTCGCCCTCCACTCCAGCGAGGATGATGAACATCCTTGAAGCTGAAGCTAGGGGGGAAGCCGCAGCCCGGCTTGCTTCTCCCCACCGTGAGGCTGGTGGTCATCCTTCTGGATGGCCACTGGCGGGGGACTGCAGCCGGGCTGCGTGATGAAAATCCTTGAAGCCAAGCAATGACGGAAGAGCACCAACCCCCACGGGGTTGCGCCCCCCTAACAACAGTAAAAAGAGAACAAGACCACCGGCACCACCACGAGCGCAAGCTCTCCGGCGGTGAGATCACCGGAAGGGACGGTCCTGACACGGATCTCTCCAGAAGACACAGGCGCACCCCATCTGGGGGCCCAGAAGGCGGAAGGGCGCGAAGGATGCAAAAGGACCAAGGCATGACTACTACCCGAGAGGTTGACCCCTTTTTAAAAGGGAGGTTTACCCTTTGCGCCCCGAAGCATCACAGGTAAAGTCTCCCTCGGTGTGCACCGAGGAACCCGCACTATGACACGGGGGCCAGGCCCCACGCGTCATATAGGCTGGCCTGAAGCACGAAGAAGGCAAACCACCACATAAGGAGCGCGCAACCGCCCTGTGGTTATACGCCCCTTCATTTACGGAGC
Source organism: Zea luxurians (assembly GCA_029449295.1). NCBI lineage: Eukaryota > Viridiplantae > Streptophyta > Magnoliopsida > Poales > Poaceae > Zea > Zea luxurians. Next base: position 33,636,816 of record JAOPSE010000009.1, on the reverse strand, counting down.
AACCAGCGATCGGGAAGACGAACCGCCGCACAAGGAACATGCAACCGTCCCACGGTTATGTGCCTCTCCATTTTCCTCAAAACCAATGGTCAAGAATGCAGGCCGCCACACAGAAAGCGAACAACTGCCCTACGGTTGTACGCTCCCTTGGCTTCGCGCCAGTCGGCGGTCCAACATGCGGACCCAGGCCCACATGTCATGCAACCGGCGCGCCGGTTACTGGGTGCGGAAAAATCGCACCGCCGCTTGCGCCAATGCCGCGCCCCCTCGGGAACCGTCGTAGAAGACTGAAAGGATAAGTTTTCAGAACCAGTGCAGCGACTCGAGGCACCCCGCGCATGGCTCAACAGTGATATTAAGTACAAAGGTCACAGGCCAGTCAGCCGTGGGAACGGGCGTGACAGTCGGCGTAGCCATAGGAGGGCCAGCAGTAATTGCACCAACAGGAGCGCAGGAGCAGCAGGAAGATCGCCAATCAGACTCTGGCCTCACATGCAGGCTCGCATCCTCCCCTGAGGCGGGCCCGGGGGCCACTGTCAGTACCCTCGATCAGGGGTACCCTCTCCTACAGCATGAAGGCGCGCATCCGTACAACACCCCAAGGCCACGTGGAGAGTGGCGCCCAACCCCACCACATGGGCTGGTCCAAGGGCGCCACGTGGCAAGGAAAGGTAGTGCATCCCAGTCTTCACCGTTGGGTCCGGACCTCCACAGAAGGACACCGGACCCCTATACGTACAAGTCTAGGGCCCCCAAGAAGGCACGCCAGGTCCCTTGGGAAGGCCCTAGTCCCCCTCCAAGTAAGGTCCGAACATTAACAAGGTCCCGGGACGGGAAGGACCCTGGCATGAGGGGGGGTCTGGTGCTGGCACGTGTCCAGGTCTTGCCCTGCGCTTCCCGCTACTGGCGCGAAGCTTGCGGCATAAGCCAACGTGCCAAGCCTGACGTAAAGTCCACAAAGCCGTGCAACCTCCGCATTTATTGCCAAAAGGACGCGCCGCCTGCCATCACGCTAACGGGCGACGTGCCCTCCCAGCATTTAATACGTCCTGTCCAATCCGATGGCAGACGGCGTCAGGGTCATCCAGCAGGCGGCGCGCCTGACCGATCTATTGGCAAACAGTGCGTCTGTGCCAAGCAGCACACTTACTCATCATCCCTTCTACAAGAAGCCTCCCCTGCACGCCGAGGATACGGAGATCTTGGGTGTCAGGGCACTAGAAGATTGCCCCTGCAGCAAACGTTTGTGGCTTTAAGTACTATATCCTTGGGCCCGCATGTCGGGGCTCAGTACCTTTGTGCATGCCCCCCTTTGGCTATAAAAGAGGAGGCATGCAGCGTCACAAGACAGATCCAACCCTAGGCTCCCTTAGGCACTCACAAGTTCATACAAGCTCTCAAGCAATACATCACACAGTGGAGTAGGGTATTACGCTCCGGCGGCCCGAACCACTCTAAACCCTCGCGTGCTCTCGTATGTTCATCCACCAATCTCGTAACAAACAAAACGCTTAGGCCCCTCCTCTTCTTAGGATTTAGGGCGGGTGCAATCCGCCACCCGGCCGGAGAGATTTCCTCTCCGACAAGGTCCATGTAATTCACGCATCCTCTCCACAGCGGTTCGCCCGGTTCCATTAATTCACATTGTGGGGCCATGTTTAGAGCATCTCTAAGAGACTATTTTTGACTCTCTATTTGTCTCTCCATAAATATTAAACTATATATAACATCTCATTCCAACAGACTCTCCAACATGCAAGTTAGCTTGGTTAGTGAGAGTCGCTAGCCAAATTTGGCTAGTGAGGGAATTAATTTAGAGAGCCGGATAACTTAGCAGGTTAAATGGCTAGTCTTTTGGAGAGCTATTATGCTATTAAGTAGCTAAAATTTAGCTTGACAAGCTATTTAACTAGTCTCTTGGAGATGCTCTTAGTCTCTCCAATACATAATTCAGCCCCCCTTTTCATTTATTTCTGGATCCGCCACTGCTCGTACCATCTCGTCTCTTGGACCATCATATGCATTGACTCTATTTGAGCTTCTGTTTGGTTGCCTGCACAAGGGAGACACAAACTACATGAGCGGATGCAAAACAAGCCATTTTATAGCTATTTGGTTGCATCCACTCATACGCAGAAAATTGCCGTATCGGATCAGCCAGGGCCATCTGAGCCTGCGCGTCTGGATACAGGCATCCAATCAGGCGAATACTGCTCGAGCACGCTACTGCCATTGCACCACTGTGGACGAGGAGAAACTTTATTTGACACGTACCTGATAGCGAGCGAGGCGAGGATGCGAATCGCAGAACATGGCAAAACACACACGTAGACGTAGCCTGCAGTATCATCGACCGTCCCCCTCTCCTTTGCCGAAAAGTGATGCCCTAACAGACGTGCAGGTGGGGGGAAGGTGATGGCTCGCGGAAAAGCATATCGAATCCCTTGAGCTCGATCGACCCATCGATCGGCCGGCATGCCATGCCATGCTTAAAACCCAAGTAAAACGCGAGGGAGCTAGCAGCAGCCCTACTTATGACAATAAGCAATGCGAATTACCAACTACCAGGAGAGAAAGGTATTTTAGGAGCGAGGTGGCACAGCTAGCATAACAGAATGCGATTGGCACGCCAATAACCTCGACTAGCTAGCTAGGCACGCGCGCCGACGACGATAGGCGATACATATGATGTGTGTGTGCATGGGGTGGGGGGTAGGATGAAATGTCGATCTCTCCGTATGTAAAAAGGGGGAAGAAGTCAAAAGGAAATGCCACCAACATGTCCTTTCCCTACATACTTTTGTTAGGAGAAGGTCGTAGGCATTGTGTGCTAGCTAGTTATGAAAGAGACGAACGATGATTATTGCATGCTGGCTAGCTAACTATTGATCAGCTCTATTAATTTGTGTTATTATATATGACAGCTACAGGCTACAGCTTTAATTTGAGGGTTGATATTAATCCTTGTGGCATGATAACCGTGCCATACTGAGCCCTCGAAACGGATTTCCAAATATAAGAGACAACTAAGAGATTTCATGATACAATTCTTAGCCTGTACGTAATAAATGCAGTCAAAACATATCATGTATCGAGAGTCGTGTAGAGACACGATCGTGAAGAATCCGTCTCTTAATTTTTTTTTTAATTTAATCCTTAGAGATCCCTCGTTTAATTATGTTGTAAATGCCCTAATGACGCCTAATAGCTAGCAATCAAGCACTCTCGCAGATATATTGACATGCTGAGGAACAACGATGGCATTTACGTGCCGCGAAGTTGCCCAGGGGGTGTCCGCTAGGCACTGGACAGATAGGCCGGATTAGGCAAGGCAATAACAGCTGCAAGCGCGAGTACGCAAAACCGCCATAAACACACACGAGACCAAAAGGTGGCACGGTGGTCCTGAGATTTGCCTTTTACACAAAGCAACACACACAATTACTCATCCCCCACACACGCGCACACGTAATCACCAATGAATAGAGATAGATGTACTACGCGCGCCTATCGCCATGTCTCTACGCGTGGCATGTGTCTCGACGACTCGCCGATCTCCCCGTCCTACGGTTGGGCTGGGGGCGCATGCATGGCTGCCGTACGGCGAGCACCGGAAACGACCCATCACACAGTACGCGCTGCCACTGGCTCACTGTGTGGGAATAACTACGCGCGTACGTACGCGTACTGGCAGTACTTGGTGCGCTCGCCAGGCGTCGATCGCAGCCGGCGCGACATGGCGGTGGTAGGGTAGCTGCTCTACGGAAGCGGCCGGACGGCCCCCTTTTTTTCCCCTGCCACGGGGGCAAAGCATGTGATCCCTTCCCTTCAGTCGTTCCCCCCGATCGGACGCGAGAGAATCAGCTGGGTACAATAAACACGCCGATCCCGATCCCGTACCCACGGCCGCAGTCCCGAGCCCTCGACCCGACCCGACCCGACCCGACCGCCGCATTTACCCGCGGCAACTGCGCCGTACCACGGTGCCCGCGTACCAAACCGGCGCGCGCGTATGCCACACACCATTCATGCATGGGTCCTGACCCGCGCAGCGAGGCGGCCGCTGCATTGCATCGCGGCTCCACCCGCACGCGCACCCGCAGTCGTGCGGGCATGGACCTGGAGTCCTGGCTGTAATAACCACAACTGGCCCTGGCGTCCGCCTAACCCAGCCTGTAAAGATCTCTCGTCTCCTCGCTCCCGCAGACGCAGGCACCACCAGCCACGCACGCGCACCCACCCGCAGACGGATCGGGCACGGCCAGAGCCAATGAGCCAGAACCAGAGCCAGGCAACCAGCCCACACCCGCTGCTCCCCACCGGCCCACCCCACCCCACTCCACTCCGCTCCACTAACCAACGCCCAGGGTTTTTAATAATCCCGCCACAACCCAACCACTCCGACCGCTTTTCCCCCGCGCGTTTCAAAATCAGCGAGGCCGCGAGGGCAGCGGTAACACCGTGGGATTAATCATCAATCAACCAGGCAGGTACTCGTAAGCTGATGGGGGTAAAGCAGGGGGATTAGTGAGGACCTCGTTTGAAGCCGGGTATAAAAGCCGCGAGGCTAGCAAAGGCGGCCTCGCGAGGAAAAACTACCTGGGCCGCCACCGCCACAGCCCCGCCCCGCGCCCGCCTCCCGAGCTGAGCGAGCGCGCAACGGAACCAGCCGCCGCGGCGTGCGGCCATGGCGCCGTTCCAGATGCGCTTCGGGCTGCAGATCTCTCCCGCGCGCTCCGACGACGAGGAGGAGGACGACGACGACGACAACGAGGAGGAGTATGACGAGATGGCGAGCGAGGGGACGGCCTCGCCGCCGATGATGCTCCGGCCAGGGAGGGGAGGGGGAGGGCTGGTGAGCGCCGTCGTGGGCGCGCTGCGGAGGTCGCTGGTGATGTGCAGCGCTGGCGCCGTGGATATCGACGACGACGACGACGAGGAGGAGGGCGGGATCGAGATCGGCCGGCCCACGGACGTGCACCACGTCTCGCACGTCACCTTCGACCGCTTTGGTGGCTTCCTCGGCCTCCCCGCGGACCTCGAACCCGAAGTGCCGCGGCGCACGCCGAGTGCCAGGTGAGCTCGCCAGTCGCCGCTTCCGCTGCCGCTGCCGTGCGAGTGATTACGCTTCGATTTTCGCTTCAGCTTTAGCTGTAGCTCTGTGTGCCTTAGTTTTTCCCGACTGCTTCCTTGACGGAACTGTAGCTTTCTGGTGAAGTGCCCGTTGTCCAAAGACGCTACACGAAAAATGGGCGTGTTCCTAAATTCAGTTTTACAAGTTTAGGCACGCTGTTTTCAGGGGACGACGCTCCTAAGCAAGCTGACGAAAGTGAGCTGTATTTTTGTTTTTCTCTGTGTTTTGTTCTTCTCTGTGTTTAGCAATGATACAGTTCTGTAACAAGGTGGTTAGCTGAGGGTTCCGAATTAATTAGTAGTAACTGGACAAGTTGATCTCGTGGAGATAGAGACGACAGGCAGTACTTTTAAAGTACTACGAGTTGTTGCTTTGTGTATCAGGAAGTACAGATTGGAATTTAGTTATCTTGGATTGTTTACTTTCTGCACCTGGCATAGAAGAGATTCTGAATATCTATTCTGAGGGCATATAGTTCTGAAGATAAACGCGTGCTTATGAGAAAAATATAGGATATTCTTACATGGCTAGTGGTATCCGAAATGAATTTTGTCGCCAAACTTGATTTGCCCATGTGCTTGAGCTTGAAACAACAAGGCTGTTTGAGGTGGTTGGCAACATGGGCTACAGAATCTTCTAACCTATCTTTTATTTTGGGGTATGTTCATTTGTACTTGGATCAAATATGGTCTCTGATGTTTTTGTCTTTTTCCATTTACCAAATGGGTTCGCACGGTACTTTTAGGTTGTTGAAATAAGATCAGGATCTTCTTACCTATATAGACAGCTTCCTTCTTGTGTTTGCTTTTACATTCTATCTCTTTACTAGTAGTAGTTGCTGATGCAGTCTTTAGCTGTTATGGTGGTCTGAAAGTATATGCCATAAGGCCTTAAACATGATGTGTAAGTCTAAGTCTAAAGTTCACTATTTGTGCTAGTTTCTAACTTTTTCCAGGTCAAATTCTACATGCAGTGTAAGCGTATTTGGGGTTTCACCTACCTCTCTGCAATGTTCATATGATCCAAGAGGAAACAGTGTGCCCACAATATTGCTAATGATGCAGAGGAAGTTATATGATCGTGGAGGACTTAAGGTATACCCGACGGAGCTAACAAAGTTAGAATTAGAATTTTAGTATTCAATCCTGTGCTGACACTTATACATGCTCACTTTTGTCTTAGATTGAAGGGATCTTTAGGATTAATGCAGAAAATAGCCAGGAAGTCTATGTGAGGGACCAATTAAACAGTGGAGTGGTTCCAAATGAAGTTGACTTGCACTGCCTTGCCGGGTTGATAAAGGTATTTTGAGCTCTCCAATTTACCATTTGTCTTCCATGTGATTTCTTTCTTTGACTTCCAGTTGAGAAACAATTGAAAATGACAGCAAAAGATGCAGAGTTTCAGATAACACCTCAAGTGTTTTGAAATATCAAACAGTTAGTTGTTGGAATAATTAACATGTAGTTATTTGAAGGAAGTATTTTTGAAGTGGGTTGTTAGGTACCCACGTGCACATTTTTTTTTTGGGGTACTCCGTTCCATGATCTCCGTGGTGCCTTTTTGTAGGCATGGTTTCGGGAGCTTCCTTCAGGTGTATTGGATGCACTGACACCAGAACAAGTAATGCACTGCAACACGGAAGGGGGGTGCGCTCTCCTTGCTTCTATGCTACCACCAGTGGAAGCAGCATTACTTGACTGGGCCATTAATCTGATGGCCGATGTTGTAGAGCAAGAAAACTACAACAAGATGAACGCCCGGAACATCGCGATGGTTTTTGCGCCCAATATGACTCAGGTTAACTGACACGCATCTTACTATGTCTTCAGATTATACAAGGTTCATATTGTACCTACACTAATCCTGGTGCATTTCTCTTCCAGATGGCCGATCCGTTAACTGCTCTGATACATGCGGTTCAGGTGATGAATTTCCTCAAGACCTTAATCTTGAAGACTCTAAAGGAACGAAACAAAAAGGATGCGGCACTTCAGGCATTGCAACCATGCTCCAGTTCTCCAAATGACCAAGACGAATATCAGGTGTCCGAGCATTTGGAGAAACCTTCAGTTCTGCCAAGTCAAAAAGGCTTCGGTTTCCCCATGATTGATAGTGCCACTCCTGTCCAAGTCCTTGGAGCTGAGAAAACTCTCCATCATCACTCACAAATCCGTTCTCACGAGCCAAAAAAGTTTGGAACTGATATGGACCACAAGAAAAGACAGAGTGATGCCTCCTCTCTCGGCAGCGATTCGAGCAACCGATTCAACAGTTCTGGGAGAGAATTCGGTAGAAGAAATGGCGCGTCCGACAGATTTAGTTTTAGGAAAGGGGTGGAGAGGCTTTGCAGGCATCCCGTGTTTCAGTTGAATAGGTCCATGAAGAAGTCTGCAGATGCCGTGGTCTTCGATGCCCCCCGAGAAGCAAGACAAGCTTGGGTGTGATACAATAACGACATTGTATGTATTATGTAGTTCTGTTTCCACCTGTGTTTCAGCTGATAAGCCGTTCCCCTAGTTTGTGTGAGTAGAATCGGCTAGCCTTTTAGGTGTTACAAAATCGAGGTTATTTGTAGTGTACATTATCGCAGTTTACTTTTCCGACGAAAGTGTCAGGAGAAGTAGTACACACTGTACACTAGCGCTTGGCTTCTGCGGAACGAACGAAAGCGAGAGTGAACTCAGGCTCCATGGCTGCGCGCTGCGTACCTCGAGCGTTAGTGACCCCTTGATATTTTGTAACAGTATCGGCTTGTACAACAACTATGTACGCTGGTGTTCCCAACTTGTATAGATGCCTGCGACTGCTAGGCGTGGTCCTCGGTACCCAGCTGCATCTGAAGTCCGAACCGTTGTGATGCTTTTGTCTCCTTTGCTGAAGCAGTCAGGCCAGTGACCATGTGAAAGTGTAGTACACGAGTACATCAGCCTCTGCAGGCAACGTATGCACACATTCACAAAAAAGCATGCGCATGTGAATATATGCAACTCCGGAGGTGTCACTCGAGTTCCAAGTTTGCACTGCAAAAGGCAGATGACTCTGTCCCAGTGTCCCGTGCACTCCACTACTCATCTCTCCTCGTTAACGTTACGGCGCTGCCGTTCATTTTTCCCTTCATCTGCAGCAGTGCCGCCGCCTGCTCTCTTCATCTTTGGAGAACGAAGACTCCCTTGCTCATGCCATGCAGGCAACGATGACTACCTGATGGATGAAAGTGGTAATCTGAACTGTTAGAACAAATTTAATAGTTTAAAATAGATATGTATAAAATTTGATGTTAATCTTTTCTTATGTTATCAAGCACATTAGTACAAATATGAATAAAATATTATATAAGTTGTTTTATGTATTATTTGCTCCCTACAACACAAAAAGTTAAAAAAATTACCGAATTTGTTTCCGAATCCATACCGAAGTTTATATCTATTATTTGAGAAAATGTAGGATGAATTTGAGGTTTACCTTTTATGAATCTTAACAAGCTGGATATTAAAAACAAGAATATAAATTTGTATTGTATATTCTATATCCTATTTATTCGCAATCAAAGAAAAAACTGATTACCGAATAAATACCGTTTTCATCCCTCTACCTCGTGACCCTTTCGAAGGCCTACACACCACTACACGACGTCAGTTTTTATTTCTCCGGTGGCAGCCCAACTGGCAGTTTTCAGCCGACTGCTCTTATTTCGGAACTGACATACATTTTTTTTCCTAATACCCTGTTTGTATCATTGGAATTGAATTCCATTCTAATAATAGTAATTTAAGCATATATCAATTAAGCTAATTTAGTTTTATGCAAAATATATTTATATATTATTATTAGCAAGATGTCGGACATATTTATGTGCGATATTTTTACTATAGAGAAGTGAGACGAAGAGTGACATGTAAGTTACAGAGTAGAAACAAATTCTACTAATGCATAAAATCATTTCTCACCCTCTACCACATGAATTTGAGATAGACTTATATCTGAACTTTGGAAAGTGGTGGAATGTCAAATTCCAAATTAAATAAGTTACTTTATTGATTGAATTCCAATTTCTCTAAAATGAAGGGATCCAAACGCCCCGTAAATGAAATGAAGAGGCTAAAAACACTCAACTACGGGGTCAGATCATCTCCAAGAGACTAACTAAATAACTTGTCAAGCTAAACTTTAGCTACTTAAGAGCAAAATAGCTCTTCAACAGACTAGACATTTAATTTGACAAGCTATCTGTCTCTCTAAATTGACTCCCTCTAGTCAAATTGGACTAGCAACTCTCGCTAGCCAAGCTAACTTGCATGTTGGAGAGTCTGTTGGAATGAGATGTTATATATATATATAGTTTAATCTTTATGAAGAGACAAATAAAGAGTCAAATAGTGAGCCAAAAATAGAGTCTCTTGGAGATGTTCTAAGACGACCCATAGATATTGTATTAATGTTTAATAAAACAGACTTTCTCATATAGATCGAGAAAATCGCCTTAGATATGTGCTCTGATGTGGAGCAAACGAGAGATTTTTTTAATCAAAACCTAAAATTTCCTTGAATCGAACTAAGGACCTAAATAGATTTTATTCAGACTACCTAAGAAACTTAGATAAAGATTATTGTTTCGCTGACGAGGAGGCGAAATGAATTGTTGGCTAGGAATTTTGTTGTGCCCAATGTTAAGCCGCTCGGTTCACTGAAGGTAACAAGAAGAAACCGAAGAGGATGGCCGCGAAGATGAACCAGGAGATCGACCGGCCTGGGGTGTAGACTTGTGTACAAACTACAAAGACACGTACGATATCGACGGACTGGCATGGCACCTCGACGTGAAGTGCAAGCTGGTCCAATGTTTGGTTTGGTTTGTCCTTGCTGTAGTTCCGTGTGTCTTGTTCAGTTTTCCCTGGCTAGGCTCCAGTGGCGGATCCAGAATCGATCCAAGAGGGAGGCTACTAAGACTATAACAAAAATAATTAAACCAAACAAAAAATAATTAAACCCCTGGATCCGCCACTGCCCATGCACATTGAAAACATCAAGCAATAATTAAACATCATGTCCATCTTATTTCTATAATTAAACATGAAATTACTCAAATAAATAATCAAATTCAAACCAAAACTTCAAATCAAACTTCAAATCACAAACCCCTAATCTGTTGGCTCACGGTTGCTCGGCTGGACAACGGCGGTGGCCTGTGGCCGCGGTGCTCCGAGCCTCGGCGGTGCTCCGGGTCCGGACGCCGGCGGGGCGAGCGTCGCTGCAGCCTGCGGGCTCCGCTCGTCCGGCGGTCCAGCTCAGCGGGCAACGGCTCTGGCCTCCAGCGACTAGGCAACGGCTCTGGCCTCCAGCGTGCTGCGGGGCGTCGGGCCGTCCGAGCGTGGGGCCGTGGGTGCCTGGGCGGTGCCGCGGGTCTTCCACGGCTGGCGGCTTGGCAGGCGGCGGCTGGTTTAGGTTAGGCGCGGCCGCGCGGGGCTGGACAGTGGGCACGAAATCACGGTACGAGGCAGAGCTGGGCACAAAATTGTGATGGACCTATTGCTCGCGTTACTGGGCCGCGACCGGGGCTGCAGCCCAGGCAGCCCCGGTCGTAAATCCGCCCCTGCTAGGCTCTGCCTGTGCTTGCTCTCTAGGCCCTGTTTGGCACAGCTGCTGCTTGTTGAAAAAGCAGCTTATCTAATAAGCTGGTAAAAAACAGCTTCTGCTTGTTGTCTGCTTTTAGTTCATTTTGATAAGCTGCTGAACTGATAAGCTGTTGCAGAAGCTGTCTGTTTGGCAGAACTTCTGCTTAAATTTATAAAGAAGCTGAAAATAAGCTGTGCCAAACAGGGCCCTAGTTTCGTACGGTTGACTGGGGACTGGGTGCAAATCGGTCATTTTGCTCCATGTTGACGTGAAGAACGCGACCAATCCCTTCTTTATTCCAAGTGCAGTTTCTTCTGTCCATATCTACTTTTTTCTGGGGTTTGAAACGATTTCTTCTCGCTCTACTTTTTTTTTTCTGGGGTTTGGGACGACTGAAAGAAAGAAACAGCCGGCTTCGTCTCAGGGCTCAGGCTACTGCTAGTATGCTGCCTTTGAACGGCCGAGCCCCGTAGTCCAACGCGTGGTGCATCGCGGTCGCAAGCCAGGCCAACGAGTGGTGCTACGACTGCTACCGCGAAGCGCACGACGACTCGACGAGCCAAACAAAATTGAAACAGAAGTGAGCAAAACTGCAAAAGCAGTGCACGTATATATGCAGGACGACTCGACGACCAGCGGCATGCCCGCCGCCGGTGCAGTGCAACGCGCGGGGCCGGCTATATATGCACGCAATACACAGCCTGGACCCGGCAGGCCGCGTGTCGGCTCTCCACTAGCAGCTCCATCATGGAGGCCGCGGGGCCTGCGAAGCCGGACCACCACCCCGCAGCCAAGGAGGGGGCCGGCTGCCCGCGGCGGTCTGCGCCGTGGTCGTCGTGGCTGTCCGCCACGGCCGCGGGGCTCGTCGCGGTGGGGCTCGGTGGCGCGGCGCTGCTGGTGTGGTGGGCGCTGGCGTTCCACCCGGCGAACGCGCGGCTCTGGATGGTGCCCGCGGGGCTCGTCCTCCTCGGCACGCCCGTCCTGGCCTGGCTCTCCCTCCTCGGCTCCGGCCCGTGCGGCCGCCAGGCCGCGCCACCGCCCGATGCTGGCGTGTACGCATCAGCTTAGCTTGCTGCGGCCTGCCCGTACTGCTTTTTTCGTGTGTGTGTGCGCGCGATCGATGTTCAATTCATGCCCAGCTACTTCGGCGCTTGCTTGTACATACGTGTTTCATCAGAGCACCGCCCGTAGTTTAGTTTCGTTATTGCTTCTTCACAATTTTGTAATCGGATGAACATATATATACACCCTATGCTTACATGTACATGCATGTTTCCTTCCTCTGGTTAATCTCTTCGGTACTTCGATCTTATAAAGAAAAATATAAATGTGTTCTTGCTAAGGTGCGTGATATGTTCTCAGATAGAGCGGGAAAGCATCGACATGACATGTATCCTTTGATCGGTTCCACCCTTTGGATTCCTCTGGTGAGTGCAACCTTTTGGGCAGATTTGCTTCGCTTAAGTCCAAGGCGCGTGGTAGCCGCCGAATCGTGTACTCCATTAATCGGGTCATGTCGAGAAGTAGACGTGCATTATCTGGCCATGGGGCCCGGCTGTTGATATTTCTCACCGGGTAGTTCGAGTTCCTCAGTGGGTTAACGATAAGACTAGGATATTGGAACTGGACCGGTTCATTCATTGGCTAGGACTGGAGCTTATCCTGCCATAAAACAACGCGTTCTTCTGAGTGCTTGAAGCACCAGCCTAGGAATACTATCTCGCCGTAATTGCTTGTACGGTTTATTCAGCATATGGTACATATGGCCATGTAAAACAGTTTAAATCTGTAGACTGCACTAGTATTCACCCTAGTATTCACCTGATCCATATGTATTGAGCTGGATTGAGGGGCTGACCAAGGCCTGAGTGCAACTTTGCAAGCGGCATGACAGGCATCAACACACGAGGGACCAAATTATGTTCATGTTTGTTTCAGCTTTTCGCACCTTCTAGCCACCAAAAGCTGCTGCGGACTACCAAACACTCAGCTTTTCAGCCAGCTTCTATAAAATTCGTTTGGGTAAAAACCATTTAAAATCAACATAAACATATAATCAGTTAAGTCGTCGCAATAGTAGTAATCCGTCGCTTTATAGATCTGAGCCTCATGGACAACTTTATCTTCCTCCGCACGTAATCCTAATGATACTCAGATTCTCTATACAGCCAGATTCTCCCTACAGCTAGATTCTTGGAAAAGCTGGTCACAAAAAAGCTGAACAAACATGCCCTATGTCCCTCCTCTCGCTCTGTTTCGTTACAACCAGAACCAGCCCATCCCTGTAGACCGTAGCCTGTAGGGATGCAAGTCAACTCTGCTAACAGGTTATCAAGTCAGAACTCAGACGTTGCCACTGAAACCTACAATGTAGTACTCCATCTGATTTTATTTGACGATTTTTAGTACAAAATTGAACTAACCAGCGTCAAATAAAAAACTAGAGGTACTATCAACTAAATCCTCATTACGCAGACTGTTTTCAGGTTACTATTTTTAAGGCAAAATCAGCGTCTCTCTCTCTCTCTTGTAACCTTCAGGGCCAAAAACTACTGCCCCAGTAGGAAAAAGGAACGCTGGCTGTTTTCTCTACGGTTCATCATTCAATGGCAACATGAAAACAATGGATACCACTGATTTGGATGTCTTGTTGCTAACTAGTGCTGTACTTCTCGTCAAACAAAAAATCAGAGACTTTTTTTTTTGAAGGAAACCAGTTGCACTACTTTGATTCGGTATCTGTTTTATTTCACCAATATTAACAGTGATGTACAACCATTTCAGTTTCTCAAACATTGTGTCTGGGAGACCCTACAATCCGGTACACAAACAGCATTAAGAAGAGGAGAAAAACCAGGAGTCAAAACTCAAAAGAACAGGTTTCAGATTTGCTGACCAGTGAGTAAGGTAGTGTTGAACCCGATTTAGATGTCTTTAGGTTCATGTTGAACTTTGGAGCCAGGATAAGAAAACAGCTTGGTAGCATTCTTGTAACTCAGCTCCGCCAATTCTGACTCTGGCATTTCAAGGAGTGATGCAACATACTCCAAAACCTGGAAACAAGGGCCCCCCGCAGTTTGGTAGAAGTATTTTCTCATCTCATTATTGCTTAATATGAAGTAAACATGCATCTTCTTTTAAGATGGAAAGCTCAATGCTTAAAACTGCCACTGGATTGCTTCAGCATTTTAAACAAAAGGACTTAAGCATTATTAATATACAATTATGCTGTCCAAATTGCACACAGGAAGGAGAGAAAGCATATTTTGTTGTGTATTTTTCTTTTTGTTCTTGTTTTTGCCTCTAAGACTACTTTATTGTTGAAAAAGTACATGAACACATAAAATGGAATAAGTCACGAAAAAGCTTCTCGAAAGAAATTTTAGACAAGAGCATACGACAATAAAGTATTTTAGTCCCAAACAAGTTAGAGTATGCTAGAGTTTTTTTAAACTATTGGAATATAATATAAGTGAATTGTCCCCTCTTTCTACGACCTTAAGGTTTTAGATTGAATTGGTTGGTGCATGCAACTTAATATGGTATTAGAGTTAGAGATCATAAGTTCGAATCCTGGTTAGCGTAATTAAATAAAATAATTGTTGCTCGCTCTTATTCCACATCTGAGACCCAAAAGAGACTCGACGTGAGGGGAAGTGTTCGAATATAATATAAGTGAATTGCCCCATATTCCTATGAGCTTAAGATTTTATGTTGAATTGGTTGGTACATGCAACTTAATAGAAACTCAACAGATACCACAAGTCAAGGATCATGCACATGGATAATTGTTTTCTATGTACTCCTATTCAAGGCTAATTCATTTGAGTATATTCTATCCTATCAAGTCTCCCTTTAGTGTCTTTTTCCATGTCAACTTCGGCCTTCCCCTACCTTTCTTCTCATTGCTATAGCGCCATAGAATCCCACTAAGCAATGGTGCTTTTGGAGGTTTCCATTGAACATGTCCAAAATATTTCAACCAGTGTTGGGCAAACTTTTCTTTATTGTATCATTGTTTCCATTGAACTATCGCATGTATCATTGTTTCAGACTCAAGATCCCTTATTGTATAGCCACAAATTCAACATAACAAATTTTAGACAAGAGCATACAAGAGAAAAAAAAACTTACAATATGGATATTTTCTGGATGGTTCAAGGACTCATTTGATGCATTAGCAGCCTGTGACTCTGAATCCATGTGATGCTTTTCAGTATCTGCATCTGAACTGTGAACATGGACTGGTGATACAGAAACATTGTCCAATCTTGGTAATGCATCAGGTGCATCTGTCTCTAAAAGAATCCTATCCAGGGGAATCTAAAAAAATTGTTAACTGGTAATCTCTTCTGAGATGAAATATCATTAGTATACAATCAGCCTACTTACCGACTTCAGCATGTGCTTAGCTTTAGTGGATTTCATGCCTGTCAAGAAGCCAGATAGTGAAAAGTAACAGCCTAAATTTGCAAGGGCAGACACCATTTCTGCAGATCCCATATAAGAATGTAACAACACGCCTGCTGGGAAAGGTCCAGTTTGCCTGGTGAACGAAGGTTAACACAAGAAAGAATGTTAATAGATATAGCAACAAGGGTACAAGGCTTTACATGGGCAGCTCACTCAGTAAGTCATTTGTGTAAGACTATAACAGCCTTGGTTTCTATGTAACAGAATCACCTTATCCCTTACATACAAATCGGGACGTGCCACATAATTACATAGGCAGTGCAATTTACGAAATTTAAACTGGATAAAGATGGTAATGAAGAACTAAGAGCATCTCCAACAACGTGACCTATAAAAATGACCTATAATTCAAAAATGAGTATATTTTATAGAATTTAGGGCACCAACAGAACATCCCGCTCTAACGGTAAAGTCTCAAATCTAGATTATAGAGCAGCACACTATGGTGTAGTATATTTAAGGCACTTGAGAGGGTGCACTATAATTTTTTGACCAAATTTTATGCAATGAGGCACTGTTGGAATAGTTTTTACTGCGTAGAGCTCCATATTTCAATTTGAGGTACCAAATTGAGGCATTGTTGGAGATGCTCTAAATAGCATGTCTTACTTCAATACTTCCAGAAGATCACCAAATGCCCGCACACAATGAACAGAAACAGGTCTCTCCAATTCCTTAGCTAGTTCGAGCTGTCGCTGGAACACTTCAACCTGTGATAAGAGTTTGCTGTTGTTATGGACCTATGGATATAAAAAATCAAAAGGGTACATTTAGATACAAACAACTAGAACCAGACCATTAATAGATGAAACAGCAATATTCACCATGCAACTGAAATTTCTAACAAAACCGATACACAAGCATGCAACATGAAGTACAGGGTTCATGCTATTGCTAAGTACTAACCTGTTCTCCGAAGTTGATGGTTTTTCCGTGTGAACCTTTGTCCAGACCAATCTGCATTAGTAGTGAACATATGACATGAGCTAAACAAAATAAAAGAGCAGGTGAGGGGGTAGGGGGGCTAAAGGCGCATAAGAAAAAGGTTATGATTCATGGGAAATTCAATGGATACTCAATGTGTCAATCGATAAATGACTGCCTTAGCTATAGAACTGAAGAATAAAAAGAAGTAACAAGAGGGCCTAGGGGCGCCAGAATAAGTACCCAATTACTGAATATGATAATCACCTGAACATAATAAAATAATCAAATTCCTGTTACGGAAGCCTTACTTTGCAGCATAGAGGATCCAGAGGTCCAGATAATCACGGCAAATAAATTGTCGACGAACACAACTTATCAACAGCTTTACACCTGATAGTGGATTTGGATTTTTTTGGATGGCAGAAAAACTCACCTCCCCAACAGCCGCCTCCGGGGTTTCGGCGAAGAACCGCCGGAGCAAATTCATCCAATCCGGCGACCTCTCGGGTACCCACCTACCAAAGTGATGGGACCTTAGGACACAATCAGCAGAGCAACGCGAGAGGCAAGCAGGGGAACCTCAACTCTCACCATGGGTGCAGGCCGAAGCAGGGGACGACGGCTGGGTGATCATCGGCCATCTGCTTCACCAGGTGCCAGTCCTTCTGCACGTGTCGTGTCGATTAAGGGAAGAGTCAGCGACGAGCTATGTACGCCCGTGACCCTGGAGCTGGGATGAGGTAGATGGAGCGGAGGGCGCACCTCGGAGGTGCCGTTGACAGCGAAGCGTGCGACGCCGGATGCGCCGGCGGCTCGTATAAGGGCAGGGGCGACGGCCGCGATGCGGGGGTCTTGCAGGTGGCAGTGCGCGTCGAAGAGACGTACGGCGGAAGCGGCGCGCGCCGGAGCCTGGGCCATTACCGGTGTTTAGCAGTGGAACCTGGGGCTGTAGAGGCGGTGACGCGGTGGCCAGCTCGCCGCTGTCCGCCTGTCCGGGAGCGGAGAGGGTTTTCTGATGGGCGGCGAGCGTGGTCGCGTGGATTCGGTGTTGGCCCAGCAAGCGGCAAAGGATGTAATGCGTTCGGCCTTTGGGCTCTATCCGAAGGCCCGAAAGCCACAAGAAAGACCGCTACTCTTGTACTCTGGGTAATCCGGTTCCAACCGACCTAGTCTTTATCCACCGCCACAAAAAAGCTTAAACAAGAAAATAATCATCTAGCTTTTCAAATCAAAAGTTCAATAAGAACACCCACCTCTAAAATACGTTATTCCCTATATTTCAATTTATAACTCATTTGACTTTTTTACACCAAATTTGACCAACTTGTTTTATTCAAAAAATATATTTTTAATAATAATAATAATAATTTTTATTGTGATATCGTTTTGCATATAATATACTTTAAGTATAGCTTTGAATTTTTCACAAAATTTTTGAATAAGACAAGCCGATCAAACTTAGTATAAAATCAAATGAATTATAAATTATGACGGAGTGAGTACCCATGAACGTCTCATGCAGATTAATCTTAGCATCGTAATTATTAACTAGTAATGCAAGTTATTAAAAAATTATTAGTTTATTCACTAATGACCAAGGACATAAAATATGTATGTGCTCCTCCCTTAGGTTTTTAGAGACTTGCTCATCCAGCAATATAGTTTTTCTTATTCTCCATCTCCAAATTGTCCACAAACGAAACACCTTCTTAGACTATGTCCAGTAGTTCAAACATATGATCACCCAAGACATTATTTTATACGATAGACTGCATTATTCACAGAATGGTGTTTGAATATAGGTATGAAATGGGTAAGTTGATAGAACTAGCCTTATGTGCCTAAATAGCGGAATGGTAACCGAATTGCACTTTTTTAACCATCATTCCCGGCTTCCCGCTTATTAAAGAAAACCAAACGTACTGAGTTTTAATCAAATATATAAAACACTAATATTTAAGGTACGTAATTAATACCATTAGATAGATCACTAGATCTTTTTTATAATGAACTTATTTAGGTATATAAATGTTACTAATATTTTTTATAAATTTAATTGGATTTAAGAGAATTTGAGGGGCTATTTGGTTTCCATAAGATAAAACAAAGTGATTAAACTTTAGTCATCTAAGGAACTAAAGATCCAAACAAAATGGGCTAAAAGTGACAAAATGAAAACAAGGTATTCTTTTAGTCACTTCTAGGTATCCTTTTAGCCATTTATAGCTCTTCCTGTTTTAATTTTTAGCTTCTAAAATAACTAAACTTTAGTCATTTTGTTTAAGCTCATTGGATCGAAACATACCCTTAAATAGGGACAAACGACAGAGAGAATAAACTTAAGCAGTATGACTGTTGATGTTGCTCCAACCTGTGACTAAATGACAGTGGGCGGTTTGATCCGTGAACGTACCTCTGCATGCCTTTTGAGATTCAAATGCATTCAGTATGATCCATGTACAGACACACGGGCGCGGGGCCCAAACAAGTGCAAACTGCAAACACGTCTCAGAGATGGCAGTACTCAGCAGTTTTGATAACTGTTAACATCGACATTATGCCGTCTTCATCTGCTCATGAAGCGGACAAAATCTGTGTGTGGACGACATAGCCAGAGGCACGGTTTTTGCGGAAGATGAAGTGCAGAGACCAGAGAACGCTTTGCTAGTTGCTGCTGGACACTTAGAGCCGTTTGGTTTATTTAGTCAGGGACTAAAATTTAGTACTTACCTTGTTTAGTTCTATAAGCTAAAAGTATTCAAAACACATTCAATAAATCATAAGATGATTAAAATATCACTTAATATTTTTCTGTCATTAGTGTAACTGAAATAAATGAATGTCGGAAAATGAAATTTATATGATTTAATCTCTTTTAGTCACCTCTCGAGAGACTAGAGACTAAAATAGTTTAGTCTCTATTTTAGTCTCATCATTTGATAATTTAGATACTAAATAAGACTAAAATGAAGAGATTGATTTTTAGCCTCTAAAACCAAACGGACCTTATTACTTCTACTGGTTTATCATGACACACCATCACATAGTCACATGGTCTGGTTGGGGTCGCAGCATGCATGGAACCTACGAGATTGTTTGTTTTTAGATAAGGAAAATTTTATTCCGTTGCACTTAACCTGTCTTTAAATAAGTTCTACAAAAATTCTCCCAAAGAACAGCAAAGAAAATACTTTAAATAAAGCTAATCCTTCTAAATGATGGCCACCCATGATTGGCAAAGGTCTCCAATATACGGCAGGCTCATTTGAGAATTTGCCCATTTTCCTTATTTTGTAGGCGCACCATAACCTTGTCTAACAAGTTGCCTTGAAAACGACCCGTAAATAAGAATGGAATCCTTTTTTTGCCAAAAATAATTTCATTACTGCACAACCATATTGGCCATAGAATCACACTTGCGCCAACGCAAATCTGGGCATGCAAGTGTTGGCCTATACGTTCGAAATAAGATTCAGATAAAACATATAAACCTGTGGGAGATTGTAGACCAAAAGCCAAAGAGAACACTCTCCAAATAAACCTCGCAACATGGCAATAGAAAAGGTGTTGGATAGTCTCATTTATGTCAAAAAACAACAATGACTGTCTCCAGACTAATTTCTTTTTAAAAGATTATCCTTTGTTAAGGTTACCCCTTTAAACAAGAACCAAAGAAAATCTTGATTTTAAGGGGCAATTTTAGTTTCCATAAAAAATATTCAAAGGTAATGCGGTTTGATTAACCAATTGTGTATACTTGGAGTTTACCGTGAATAAACCCTTTTGGAGAGGTTCCATTTAATTGAATCAGGTTGGTCATCTACGAGATTGTTTTAAATACCCGAATCAGTAATAATATGATTCGAGTCAGTAATTTGACTAATGAGACTTGTGACACCTAGCTTGTTTACACTTTAGAGAAGAGAGACAAGGTCCCAGCTTCTATCAACTGTAGATGGTATACGGTGACAGTTAAGATGTTGTTTGGAAGTTAAGTTTTTTCACAGTTTTGAAAAAAAAAATCTGCAGTATTAAATATAGAATGGTGTTTGACAAGCTAGCTAAAATCTCTGTTTTTTTAAAACTGAAGTTTTACAAATATTGTAGTAGTTTAAGGTATTCTAAACTTAGATGTGAATCTCAGTTTTCAATATTTGACGTATGTGTTTTATATATGTGTATAAATTTACCATTATTATCTATTTAAATATAGACATAAAAATCTGAAGCTAAAATAAATACTATTTGGAAAAGACGGGAATATAAATTACAAGTGCGTGTACTAGTACTACGAATCTATATGATCCCATGTGCGCTTTGGCACTAGGATATGATCCTGCACGCCTTGCAGCGGCATGGCTGCTGGCTCGGCTCTCCCAGTATGGACAAGCACCTCGGAAGTCGGAACTCACAGCTAACCGAAGGAAAAGGAACCATCGGACTCCAACTAGATCGCCATTGGAGCAAACAATTCAAGCACCAACTGTCGATCCTGCATCGTCGCCGCTTGAGGGATCAGTCGAGGGGCCATATCGAGAATTCATTAGCGGCGCCGGCGCCTAGTGTATGATTGATTGCACATGCGGGCGGGCCGGGCATGCGAGACCAGTGGTTCCGGTGTATCTATCAAGCATTCAAACAATCGCGCCAATGATACAGTGGCTCGCCTGATGATGAGGACAAATCGAAGCGGGTGGCGGACCGGCCGACCGATTCAGTTCTATACCCGTTCTACTGTTTCGCGATTCCTCCATACAGTTGTGAGTTGTCTCGCCGTGTGAAAAATGAGATTTTTTTTCTTTTTTGCAATTATAGAAAACGATACGATGGGCTTTGCTCAAATGAAAACGCGCGCTCCGGTACAATAGAAACCAGATTGTCCATACCTTTGCTCGAATAGAAAAGGTTCCGCCATCATTCGCATCACACCGGATTACCAACGATCTCTGTCGCCGACAGAGCAGACGACGTGAGTGCTATCCATTCCTCTCGTCTCCCACCGGTCTTCAACGACTCCGACGACTCTACCTACGATCCAGCGACTCCGCCTCATCGCGCACACCTTCTCCAGGGACTCCACCTCCGCTCGCGCCACCCCAGGTCGGTGAGTGTGGCCGCGCAGCGTTTCCCTAACGACGTCGAGCTCTGCCTTCGCCTTCGTTGTGCCGCACCTCCTCAGGTCGCAGCTCAACGAGCTCCGTCTGCTGCCGCGCCTGGGCCTGCTCGGGCGTCCTCATAGGGGAACTCAGAGGGGCAGAAGATTTCTGCACTGACGACGACTAAGGAGACAACAGCCATCGCAACGCGCATTAATGTTGATGGCGATGGCTTAATCGGAGATGAAGGCGCGAGATGGCGAGCCGAGAGCGTGTCCAATCCGGTGAATTCAAACGTGTCTTATAACTACTTCGTGTCTTCTATTTACTCTGTTGAACACGTCGCCTCTCTGTCTATTTTGTCGAACCCTAACCTGTGATGTGCTATAATTCCAAAAAAATCCTAAAAACAGTGTCTCATGCAAACTAGCGTTTCTTTATTTTGAAACAGAAAGTTCGAAAAAGGAGGGATTTTTACAGTACTATATAAATATTGTAGGACTTTCACATGTACAGATGTACTCCTACTAATTACCAAAATTTCAATTCCAGATGTTTTAATCCAAAACAGCATAGGCTATCTCTAGCAACGCTCGTCGCGTGTGTAACCGTATTTTGCACACCGAAATGGAATTGTACATGGTCTACCAGTGCCATGGATTTATAGATAGAACAAGGCAGGATTGTGCAGTGCATATTGTGACGAGTTCCCTCTCCTCCCATCATCTTCTAATTCCAACAACTAGAGTTCTTTCTTCTTTTTCCACTCCGAGTCCTATCTAAAGAACTCGACATTGCCCTGCACGACGGTGGTGGCAGGAAAACTAGAGACTCTAGAGAGATCTCATAGGTGAAAAGTGGCGACGAGTGACAGAGGATCCCAAAGGCTGCGTGAAACACATGTGTGGCAGCAAGGAGCACAATTGTCGTTGTTGTGAGGACCTCCTACTACGTGAAATACTGATGCGCTCGTTGAAGTGGGGTATGCACTTCCTTGCCATTGCACCCCTGCAAAGGCTAGAAATGTAGTGTAGCCAAATAATAGTAACAACATGAGCAACACCTATGGTTCCGCCAACTCGAATCCACCCAACAAATGTAGCCTAATCTTCATGGAACTTTCTAAACCTAACTCATCCAATGCCCAAACATTAGAAGCAAGGATCAGCCCTACTATTCGCCCCACGACCTAGCATTTTGAGATCCGCTCGGCTACCACTAGCAAATAGAGATCCTATAGAACAAAAGTGAAAGGGAAATAGGGTTAACCTTTTCCTACAATTAATTTTGGTGGTTGAATGCCCAACACAAATATATAGACTAACTAGTTTTCTCTAGAATACATGTTCTACAGGTGCATAAAGGTTCAACACAAACCAATAAATATTCAAGTTAAGGGTTCAATTCAAAGGAGCAAATAAAACTAAGTGTGTTGTGGTCTGGCGCACCGGACTGTCCAGTGCACCAAGACCGTACAGAGTCCAAACAGCCGCTCTCGGGTTTTCACAGGCGTACTCCGCTAAAATTCACCGGACTGTCTGGTGCACCAACGAAGCAACGACTACTTCGCGCAACGATCGACTGCAAAAGCTGAAGAATAGATGAACAGTGCGCAACAGTGCGCGGTAGAGTCAGAGCGCAGAGTCAGTGGCGCACCAGACAATGAACATGAGCTGTCCGGTGTGGCACCGGACTGTCCAGTGCCACAAGAAGACAACGGTGCCAACGGTCGACTACTCCCGAACCCTAACGGTTGGGTGACGTGGCGGCGCATCGGACAGCCTACAGAGCCTGTCCGGTGGTGCCCGGACTGTCCGGTACGCCCATCGACAACAACCTCCCCAACGGCCATTTGGTGGTTGAGGGCTATAAATACCCCCAACCACCACAACTCCAAGTATCCAAGTTTTTCTAAAGTTCTCATTCAATACAAGAGCTAGTGCATTCACTCCTAGACACAATTCAAAAGATCAAAGCCTCTCCAAGTCCCAAATTCATTCCAACCACTTAGTGACTTGAGAGAGTGTTTGTCCGTGTTCTTTTGTGCTCTTGTTGCTTGGATAGCTTTCTTACTTCCTCATTCTTGTTCAAGCAACTTGTAACCAAAGCAAGAGACACCTAAGTGTGTGGTGGTCCTTGCGGGGTCTAAGTGACCCGTTTGATTAAGGAGAAAGCTCACTCGGTCTAAGTGACCGTTTGAGAGAGGCAAAGGGTTGAAAGAGACCTGGTCTTTGTGATCACCTCAACGGGGACTAGGTTCTTTGGAACCGAACCTCGGTAAAACAAATCACCGTGTTCATTCGCTTGATTCCTGTTTGATTTGTTTTTCCCCTCTCTCCCGGACTTGACTTTAATTCTAACGCTAACTCCGACTTGTAGTTTGTGTTTTAAGTTATAAATTTCAGGTTTCGCCTATTCACCCCCCCTCTAAGCAACTTTCAATTGGTATCGAAGCCCGGTGCTTCATTAGAGTCTAACCACTCGAAGTGATGTCGGGAGATCACGCCAAGAGGGAGATCGTGACCGGTGACAACCTGTGAGCACCTAGAGGGGGGGGTGAATAGGTGATCCTGTAACACTTCAAAAACTTAAGCCACAAAACTTGGTTACTTGTTAGCACAGTAATATGTCAAGTGGCTAGAGAAGGATCTCAACACAACACAATAACCAAGAGATATCAATCACAGAGATGGCACAGTGGTTATCCCGTGGTTCGGCCAAGACCAACGCTTGCCTACTCCACGTTGTGGCGTCCCAACGGACGAGGGTTGCAATCAACCCCTCTCAAGCGGTCCAAAGACCAACTTGAATACCACGGTGTTGCTTTGCTTCTCTTAATCCCGTTTGCGAGGAATCTCCACAGCTTGGAGCCTCTCGCCCTTACACAAGATGTTCACGAAGAATCACAGAGCAAGGGAGGGATTAGCAACTCACACACGACACAAAGATCACAGCGAATACGCACACGCAAAACCCAGACTTGAGCTCAAGAGACTAGCACACTAGAACGGAGCTCAAATCACTAAAATGTCGAACAAGTGCGCGAGAATGAAGTGTGAGTGATCAATGATGCTCAAAGGATGCTTGGTGTGCTCCTCCATGCGCCTAGGGGTCCCTTTTATAGCCCCAAGGTAGCTAGGAGCCGTTGAGCACAAGTTTGGAAAGCCATTCTTGCCTTCTGTCATCGGGGGCACCGGACAGTCCGGTGCACACCGGACACTGTCCGGTGCCCGATTTCCTTCCTTAAATAGCGAAGCCGACCGTTGGCAGCCTGAGAGCCGTTGGCGCACCGGACATGTCCGGTGCACACCGGACATGTCCGGTGCACACCGGACAGTCCGGTGCCGTCTTCTAGCCGTTGGATCGGCCACGTGTCCCGCGCAGATTGCGCGGCCGACCGTTGGCCCGGCCGACCGTTGGCTCACCGGACAGTCCGGTGCACACCGGACAGTCCGGTGAATTTTAGCCGTACGTCGCCGGTGAATTCCCGAGAGCAGCCACTTCGCTCGAGCCAGCCTGACGCACCGGACACTGTCCGGTGCACCACCGGACAGTCCGGTGCTTGCAGACTCAGCAGATTCTTGGCTGCTCGAGCCAAGACATTTCCAATTGGATTTTTCCTGTTTCCAGCACTTACACACAATACATTAGTCCATAAAACAATGTACTAAGTCTGAGAAACATATCTTAATTCTTGATTTGTACCTTGTCCACCTTTTTACACTTAGGCACTTGTGTTGGACACTAAATCACCAAAATACTTAGAAATGGCCCAAGGGCACATTTCCCTTTCAATCTCCCCCTTTTTGGTGATTTATGCCAACACAACATAAAGCAAGTAGAACAAGTACAAAATCAAATCAAATAAGAACTCAAAATTGTTTTGATTCAATTTTGACATATATGGATCACTCTATGCCACCACTTGGTTTGTTTTTGCAAATCAAACTCAAATTTCTATCTCTAAGTCAAATACACATGTTAAGACATAAAGAGAGTCATTCTAAGAGAAATTGACTTAAGATTTCAAAAACTCCCCCTTTTTCCCATAATCAATACTTCTCCCCACAAGAAGCCAACTTTTGACAAGAGAGACAACAAAAGAGTTTTGACAAACCAAAAGCTCTATTCTACTATTTTCAAAATCTCTCAAGTGGTAGCTGATCCATTTATCGCTTTGGCCTTTATTTTCTCCCCCTTTGGCATCAAGCACCAAAACGGGATCAATCTTGGCCCTTTAACCCCATTGCCTCACCAAAATCTTCAAATAAGAACACAAAGGCAATAAGAGTATGAAGATGAACTTGGAAAAGTTACTCTTTTCATCGGAGTGCAGTGGAAGTCTTGCATGGTCCAAGTCCACCTTTTCCCTTTCAATTTTCCTTGGAGACTAAAACAACGAAACTCAAGTACATGGTTAGTCTCAAAGGGTCAAGTTGTAGCACAGCTCCCCTAAATATGTGCATTACTTGCAAACAGGACTTGTGAGGTCCAGGGAGTGTTTGTACAACTTGAGCACCACAATAAGCAACAATATGCAGAATGAACATAATCAAAAGCATAAACACATGTATGCTACATTTCAATCCAAGTTCCGCGAATCTAAGATATTGAGCTCACTACGCAGCCTGCAAAAGGTCTTCTCATCTAGAGGCTTGGTAAAGATATCGGCTAGCTGGTTCTCGGTGCTAACATGAAACACTTCGATATCCCCCTTTTGCTGGTGGTCTCTCAAAAAGTGATGTCGGATGTCAATGTGCTTTGTGCGGCTGTGCTCAACAGGATTTTCCGCTATTCGAATAGCACTCTCATTATCACATAGGAGTGGGACTTTGCTCAGATTGTAGCCAAAGTCCCTGAGGGTTTGCCTCATCCAAAGTAGTTGCGCGCAACACTGTCCTGCGGCAACGTACTCGGCCTCAGCGGTGGATAGGGCAACGGATGTTTGTTTCTTAGAGTTCCATGACACCAGGGACCTTCCTAAGAATTGGCACGTCCCCGATGTACTCTTCCTATCGACCTTACATCCAGCATAGTCGGAATCTGAGTACCCAATCAAGTCAAAGTTAGACCCCTTTGGATACCAGATCCCGAAGCAAGGCGTAGCGACTAAATATCGAAGAATTCGCTTCACAACCACTAAGTGACACTCCTTCGGATCGGATTGAAATCTAGCACACATGCATACGCTAAGCATAATATCCGGTCTACTAGCACATAAATAAAGCAAAGAACCTATCATGGACCGGTATGCTTTTTGATCAACGGACTTACCTCCTTTGTTGAGGTCGGTGTGTCCGTCGGTTCCCATCGGCGTCTTTGCGGGCTTGGCGTCCTTCATCCCAAACCTCTTTAGCAAATCTTGTGTGTACTTCGTTTGGGAGATGAAGGTGCCGTCCTTGAGTTGCTTCACTTGGAACCCAAGGAAGTAGGTCAACTCGCCCATCATCGACATCTCGAATTTCTGCGTCATCACCCTGCTAAACTCTTCACAAGACTTTTGGTTAGTAGAACCAAATATTATGTCGTCGACATAAATTTGGCACACAAAAAGATCACCATCGCAAGTCTTAGTAAAAAGAGTTGGATCGGCTTTCCCAACCTTGAAAGCATTAGCAATTAAAAAGTCTCTAAGGCATTCATACCATGCTCTTGGGGCTTGCTTAAGTCCATAGAGCGCCTTAGGGAGCTTACACACGTGGTCGGGGTACCGTTCATCCTCGAAGCCAGGGGGCTGCTCCACGTACACCTCCTCCTTGATCGGCCCGTTGAGGAAAGCGCTCTTCACATCCATTTGGTACAACCTGAAAGAATGGTGAGCGGCATATGCTAGCAAGATACGAATTGATTCTAGCCTAGCCACAGGAGCAAAAGTCTCCTCAAAGTCCAAACCTGCGACTTGGGCATAACCTTTTGCCACAAGTCGAGCCTTGTTCCTCGTCACCACCCCGTGCTCGTCCTGTTTGTTGCGGAACACCCACTTGGTTCCTACAACATTTTGCTTGGGACGAGGCACCAGTGTCCAAACTTCGTTGCGCTTGAAGTTGTTGAGTTCCTCCTGCATGGCCAACACCCAGTCCGGATCTAGCAAGGCCTCTTCTACCCTGAAAGGCTCAATAGAAGAGACAAAAGAGTAATGCTCACAAAAATTAGCTAATCTTGAGCGAGTAGTTACTCCCTTGCTAATATCACCCAATATCTGGTCGACGGGATGATCCCTTTGAATTGTCGCTCGAACTTGGGTTGGAGGTGCCTGAGGTGCTTCTTCCTCTTGAACATCCTGTGCTCCCCCTTGATCATGTGCCTCCACTTGAGGTACCTGTTCGTCATCTTGGGTTGGGGGATGCACCATAGTTGAGGAAGACGGTTGATCTTGCTCCAAATGTTCCTGAGGCCATACATCTCCAATTGCCATGGTGCGTATTGCGGCCGTTGGAACGTCTTCTTCATCTACATCATCAAGATCAACAACTTGCTCTCTTGGAGAGCCATTAGTCTCATCAAATACAACGTCGCTAGAGACTTCAACCAAACCCGATGATTTGTTGAAGACCCTATACGCCGGTTAGCAGCTCATACGACGTCTTCTTGAGGAGGCGGTGAAGGTAGACCCTGTTGATGGCGTGGCAAGCCGTGTTCACGGCTTCTGACCAAAAGCACTCGGGGGTCTTGAATTCTCCAAGCATAGTCCTCGCCATATCTATGAGCGTCCTGTTCTTCCTCTCTACCACACCATTTTGCTGAGGTGTGTAGGGAGCGGAGAACTCGTGCTTGATCCCCTCCTCCTCAAGAAACTCCTCCACTTGAAGGTTCTTGAATTCGGACCCGTTGTCGCTCCTTATCTTCTTCACCTTGAGCTCAAACTCATTTTGAGCTCTCCTTAGGAAGCGCTTGAGGGTCCCTTGAGTTTTAGACTTATCCTGCAAAAAGAACACCCAAGTGAAGCGGGAAAAGTCATCAACGATAACTAGACCATACTTACTTCCTCCTATGCTCAGATAGGCGACGGGTCCGAAGAGGTCCATATGTAGCAGCTCCAGGGGTCTTGATGTTGTCATCACATTTTTGGTGTGATGAGAGCCTCCCACCTGTTTCCCTGCTTGACAAGCTGCACAAGGTCTATCTTTTTCGAAATGAACATTGGTTAGACCTATCACGTGTTCTCCCTTTAGAAGCTTGTGGAGGTTCTTCATCCCCACATGTGCTAAGCGGCGATGCCACAGCCATCCCATGCAAGTCTTAGCCATTAAGCATGCATCTAGACCGGCCTCTTCTTTTGCAAAATCAACTAAGTAAAGCTTGCCGTCTAGTACACCCTTAAAAGCTAGTGAACCATCACATCTTCTAAAGACAGACACATCTACATTTGTAAACAAACAGTTGTATCCCATATTGCATAATTGACTAACAGATAGCAAATTATATCCAAGAGACTCTACTAAAAACACATTAGAGATAGAGTGCTCATTTGAGATTGCAATTTTACCTAACCCTTTTACCTTGCCTTGATTCCCATCACCGAATATTATTGAATCTTGGGAATCTTTATTCTTGACGTAGGAGGTGAACATCTTCTTCTCCCCCGTCATATGGTTTGTGCATCCGCTGTCAATAATCCAGCTTGAACCCCCGGATGCATAAACCTGCAAGGCAAATTTAGGCTTGGGTCTTAGGTACCCAACTCATGTTGGGTCCTGCAAGGTTAGCACAAATATCCTTAGGGACCCAAATGCAAGTTTTGTCTCCCTTGCATCTTGCCCCTAATTTTCTAGCAACTATCTTCCTATCCTTTCTACAAATAGCAAAAGAAGCATTTAAAGCATGATATATTGTAGAAGGTTCATTAACTTTCCTAGGAACATTAACGACATTTCTCCTAGGCATATTATGAATAACATTTCTCCTACCAACATTTCTATCATGCACATAAGAAGAACTAGAAGCAACCATGGCATGAGAATCAAAGGCATTATATACATTACAACTCCTATAAGCATTTCTAGGTTGTCTTCTATCATAGTACATAAAGGCATGGTTCTTTTGCACACTACTAGCCATAGGGGCCTTCCCTTTCTCCTTGGCGGAGATGGGAGCCTTATGGCTTGTCAAGTTCTTGGCTTCCCTCTTGTAGCCAAGTCCATCCTTAATTGAGGGGTGTCTACCAATCGTGTAGGCATCCCTTGCAAATTTTAGCTTGTCAAATTCATTCTTGCTAGTCTTAAGTTGGGCATTAAGACTAGCTAATTCATCATTTAATTTGGAAATTGAAACTAAATGATCACTACAAGCATCAATGTCAAAATCTTTACACCTATTACAAGTTTCAACAATTTCTACACAAGAATTAGATTTACTAGCTACTTCTAGTTTAGCATTTAAATCATCATTAAAACTTTTTAACTTAGCAATAGTTTCATGACAAGAAGATAATTCACTAGAGAGCATTTCATTCCTCTTAATTTCTAGAGCAAGAGATTTCTGTGCTTCTACAAATTTGTCATGTTCTTCGTACAACAAATCCTCTTGTTTTTCTAAAAGCATATTCTTGTCATCCAAGGCATCAATTAATTCATTAATTTTGTCTACCTTGGTTCTATCTAATCCCTTGAATAAGCATGAGTAATCTATTCATCATCATCACTAGACTCATCTTCACTCGAAGAAGCATAAGTACTAGTATGAGTGCTTACTTTCTTCTCTCTTGCCATGAGGCAAGTGTGACGTTCGTTGGGGAAGAGGGATGACTTGTTGAAGGCGGTGGCGGCGAGTCCTTCATTGTCAGAGTCGGAGGAGGAACAATCCGAATCCCACTCCTTTCCGATATGTGCCTCGCCCTTGGCCTTCTTGTAATGCTTCTTTTTCTCCCTCTTGTTCCCTTGGTCCTGATCACTATCATTGTCGGGACAGTTAGCAATAAAATGACCAAGCTTACCGCATTTGAAGCATGAGCGCTTCCCCTTGGCTTTGGTCTTGCTTGGCTGCCCCTTGCGACCTTTAAGCGCCGTCTTGAAGCGCTTAATGATGAGGGCCATCTCCTCATCATTGAGTCCGACCGCCTCAACTTGTGCCACCTTGCTTGGTAGCGCCTCCTTGCTCCTTGTTGCCTTGAGAGCAATGGGTTGAGGCTCATGACTAGGACCGTTCAACGCGTCGTCCACGTATCTTGCCTCCTTGATCATCATTCGCCCGCTTACGAACTTCCCAAGAACTTCTTCGGGCGACATCTTGGTGTACCTGGGATTTTCACGTATATTGTTCACCAAATGAGGATCAAGAACGGTAACTGACCTTAGCATTAGGCGGACGACGTCGTAGTCCGTCCATCGCGTGCTCCCGTAGCTCCTTATTTTGTTGATAAGGGTCTTGAGCCGGTTGTATGTTTGTGTCGGCTCCTCGCCCCTTATCATCGTGAACCGTCCAAGCTCGCCCTCCACCAACTCCATTTTGGTGAGCAAGGTGACGTCGTTTCCCTCATGAGAGATCTTGAGGGTGTCCCAGATCTGCTTGGCATTGTCCATGCCGCTCACCTTGTGATACTCGTCCCTGCACAAAGAGGCTAGCAACACAGTAGTAGCTTGTGCATTTTTATGAATCTGTTCATTAATAAACATAGGGCTATCCGAGCTATCAAATTTCATTCCACTTTCCACAATCTCCCAAATGCTTGGATGGAGAGAAAACAGGTGAGTACGCATTTTGTGGCTCCAAAATCCGTAATCCTCTCCATCAAAGTGAGGGGGCTTGCCAAGTGGAATGGGGAGCAATTGAGCTATGCGGAATGCGCGAATAATCGAAAGAAAAGTTTGAGTTAACCGTCTTTCGTCTGTCGTAGTCGTCGTTGTCCTTTTGGGAGGAGGAAGATTCGTCGCTGTCGTAGTAGACAATTTCCTTGATGCGCCTTGTCTTCTTCTTCCTCCCGTCTTTTCTTTTGTGGCCCGAGCCTGAGTCGGTGGGCCTGACATCATTGGGCTCGTTGACGAAGGACTCCTTCTCCTTGTCGTTGATCACCATCCCCTTGCCTTTAGGATCCATCTCTTCAGGCGGTTAGTCCCTTTCTTGAAGAGAACGGCTCCGATACCAATTGTGAGCACCTAGAGGGGGTGAATAGGTGATCCTGTAACACTTCAAAAACTTAAGCCACAAAACTTGGTTACTTGTTAGCACAGTAATATGCCAAGTGGCTAGAGAAGGATCTCAACACAACACAATAACCAAGAGATATCAATCACAGAGATGGCACAGTGGTTATCCCGTGGTTCGGCCAAGACCAACGCTTGCCTACTCCACGTTGTGGCGTCCCAACGGACGAGGGTTGCAATCAACCCCTCTCAAGCGGTCCAAAGACCAACTTGAATACCACGGTGTTGCTTTGCTTCTCTTAATCCCGTTTGCGAGGAATCTCCACAGCTTGGAGCCTCTCGCCCTTACACAAGATGTTCACGAAGAATCACAGAGCAAGGGAGGGATTAGCAACTCACACACGACACAAAGATCACAGCGAATACGCACACGCAAAACCCAGACTTGAGCTCAAGAGACTAGCACACTAGAACGGAGCTCAAATCACTAAAATGTCGAACAAGTGCGCGAGAATGAAGTGTGAGTGATCAATGATGCTCAAAGGATGCTTGGTGTGCTCCTCCATGCGCCTAGGGGGTCCCTTTTATAGCCCCAAGGCAGCTAGGAGCCGTTGAGCACAAGTTTGGAAAGCCATTCTTGCCTTCTGTCATCGGGGGCACCGGACAGTCCAGTGCACACCGGACATGTCCGGTGCCGTCTTCTAGCCGTTGGCTCGGCCACGTGTCCCGCGCAGATTGCGCGGCCGACCGTTGGCCCGGCCGACCGTTGGCTCACCGGACAGTCCGGTGCACACCGGACAGTCCGGTGAATTTTAGCCGTACGTCGCCGGTGAATTCCCGAGAGCAGCCACTTCGCTCGAGCCAGCCTGACGCACCGGACACTGTCCGGTGCACCACCGGACAGTCCGGTGCTTGCAGACTCAGCAGATTCTTGGCTGCTCGAGCCAAGACATTTCCAATTGGATTTTTCCTGTTTCCAGCACTTAGACACAATACATTAGTCCATAAAACAATGTACTAAGTCTGAGAAACATACCTTAATTCTTGATTTGTACCTTGTCCACCTTTTTACACTTAGGCACTTGTGTTGGACACTAAATCACCAAAATACTTAGAAATGG
Source organism: Zea luxurians (assembly GCA_029449295.1). Lineage (NCBI taxonomy): Eukaryota > Viridiplantae > Streptophyta > Magnoliopsida > Poales > Poaceae > Zea > Zea luxurians. The sequence goes on along the minus strand of JAOPSE010000009.1, from coordinate 33,604,370 downwards.
CCCAAGGGCACATTTCCCTTTCACAACCCCGCAAGCTTAGGGAGGACTCTCTCAAGAGAGTCCGGCAACAAGCATAAGAAGGAATCCTCTTCCTCCATCAAGTACCATCGAAGAGGCGACAAGAAAAAGAAGATGAAGAAAGTGGTCTACTACGAGACCGACTCATCGTCGCCCTCCACATCAAGCTCCGACTCATCCGTCGCTTCTAAGCGCCATGAGCGCAAGAAGTATAGTAAGATGCCCCTTCGATATCCCCGTATTTCTAAGCGCGCTCCTCTACTTTCCGTTCCATTAGGCAAGCCACCATATTTTGATGGTGAAGATTATTCTATGTGGAGTGATAAAATGAGGCATTATCTAACCTCACTCCACGAAAGCATATGGAATATTGTTGAGTTTGGAGCGCAGGTACCAAAGGTAGGGGACGAGGCCTACGACTCGGACGAGGTCGCCCAAATTAGGCACTTTAACTCCCAAGCCACAACTATACTCCTCGCCTCCTTGTATCGAGAGGAGTATAATAAGGTGCAAGGGTTAAAGACCGTCAAAGAAATTTGGGATATTCTCAAGACGGCGCACGAAGGGGACGAGGTGACCAAGATCACCAAGCGCAAAACAATCGAGGGAGAACTCGGTCGATTTGTCCTCAACAAGGGAGAGGAGCCACAAGCAATGTACAACCGGCTCAAGACCTTGGTCAACCAAGTGCGCAACCTTGGAAGCACAAAATGAGATGACCATGAAATGGTCAAGGTTATTCTAAGATCTCTTGTTTTTCACAATCCTACTCAAGTGCAATTAATTCGTGGGGATCCTAGATACAAATTAATGTCTCCCGAGGAAGTGATAGGCAAGTTTGTGAGCTTTGAATTAATGATCAAAGACTCCAAACACATCGTCAACCTGGAGCAAGGCGCCACCTCCACACCCGAGGTGCAACCCGTCGCATTCAAAGTGACAGAAGAGAAGAAAGAGGAGTCTACATCAAGTAGGCTTCCAATCGACGTCTCCAAGCTCAACAACGAGGAAATGACGCTCATCATCAAGAGTTTCCACCAAATCCTCAAGCAAAGGAGGGGGAAGGACTATAAACCCCGCTCGAAGAGGGTGTGCTACAAGTGTGGTAAGCCCGGTCATTTTATTGCTAAATGTCCAAATTCAAGTGATAGTGACAGGGACGACGACAAGAAGGGGGAGAAGAAGGAGAAGAAGAGATATTACAAGAAGAAGGGTGGCGATGCCCACGTATGTCGGGAATGGGACTCCGGCGAGAGCTCCACCGACTCCTCCTCCAACGAGGACGCCGCCAACATTGCTATCAACAAGAGCATCCTCTTCCCCAACATCGACCGTAAGTGTTTCATGGCTAAGGACGGCAAAAAGAAGTTACAATCTAGAGCCAACCCCAAATATACAACATCTAGTGATGAGGGTAGCTCTAATGAAGATAAAGATGATTTACTTACTCTTTTTGCCAACCTTAACATGCAACAAAAAGAAAAATTAAATAAACTAATAGGAGCTATTCATGAGAAGGATGAACTCTTGGATAGTGAAAGGGAATTAGGCTTACACCTAGTCCCTAAATGATTTTGGTGGTTGAATTGCCCAACACAAATATTGGACTAACTAGTTTGCTCTAGTGTATAAGTTATACAGGCGCAAAAGGTTCACACTCAGCCAATAAAAAGATCAAGTTCTGGATTCAACAAAGGAGCATAGAGGCAACCGAGGGCACCTCTGGTCTGGAGGCACCGGACTGTCCGGTGTACACCGGACAGTGTCCGGTGCACAAGAGGACTCCAACTCCAACTCGCCACCCTCGGGAATTTCTCAGGCCGCTTCGCTATAATTCACCGGACTGTCCGGTGTACACCGGACAGTGTCCGGTGCTCCAGGGAAGCGCGGCCTACTCAACTCGCCAGCCTCGGGATCGCGCAGCAGCCGCTCCGCTATAATTCACTGGACATGTCCGGTGTGCACCGGACTGTCCGGTGTAACCCCGGAGCAACGGCTAGTTCGGCGCCAACGGCTCCTTGCGGCGCATTTAATGCGCGCTTTGCGCGCGCAGACGTCAGGCGCGCCCATACTGGCACACCGGACAATGAACAGACCGGACATCCAGGCGGGCCCAGAAGTCAGAAGCTCCAACGGTCAGAATCCAACGGCATTGTTGACGTGGCGGAGGCACCGGACATGTCCGGTGTGCACCGAACTGTCCGGTGCGCCATCGACAGACAGCCTCCACCAACGGTCAAGTTTGGTGGTTGGGGCTATAAATACCCCAACCACCCCACCATTCATTGCATCCAAGTTTTCCAACTTCCAACCACTATACAAGAGCTAGCATTCATTGCAAAGCACACCAAAAGAGATCAAATCCTCTCCCAACTCCACACAAAGCCCTAGTAACTAGAGAGAGTGATTTGTAGTGTTCATTTGAGCTCTTGCGCTTGGATCGCTTCTTTTTCTTTGGCATTCTTTCTTGTGATCAAACACTCACTTGTAATTGAGGCAAGAGACACCAATTGTGTGGTGGTCCTTGCGGGAAGTTTGTTTCCCAAGTGATTTGAGAAAGAGAAGCTCACTCGGTCCGAGGGACCGTTTGAGAGAGGGAAGGGTTGAAAGAGACCCGGCCTTTGTGGCCTCCTCAACGGGGAGTAGGTTTGAGAGAACCGAACCTCGGTAAAACAAATCCACGTGTCTCACTTCTTTATTCGCTTGCGATTTGTTTTGCGCCCTCTCTCGCGGACTCTATTATATTTCTAACGCTAACCCGGCTTGTAGTTGTGATTATTTTTGTGATTTTCAGTTTCGCCCTATTCACCCCCCTCTAGGCGACTTTCAATTGGTATCGGAGCCCGGTGCTTCATTAGAGCCTAACCGCTCGAAGTGATGTCGGGAGATCACACCAAGAGGGAGATGGAGACCGGCGACAAGCCCACTACAAGCCAAGGGAGCACTTCATCGGAAGAGTCCCGCACCAAGAGGAGGGAGAAGAAGAAGGGCTCCTCCAAACGGAAGGAGAAAAGATCTTCCTCTTCTCACCACAATGAGAAGAAGGAAAAATCTTCTTCTCACAAGTCGCATCGGAAAGGCGACGAGCACAAGAGGATGAGGAAGGTGGTCTACTACGAGACCGACACTTCATCAACATCCACCTCCGACTCCGATGCACCGTCCGTAACTTCTAAGCGCCAAGAGCGCAAGAAGTTTAGTAAGATCCCCTTAAACTATCCCCGCACATCTAGACATACTCCATTACTTTTCGTTCCATTAGGCAAACCGCCAACTTTTGATGGCGAAGATTATGCTAGGTGGAGTGATTTAATGAAATTTCATCTAACCTCACTCCACAAAAGTATATGGAATGTTGTTGAGTTTGGAGCACAGGTACCATCAATAGGAGACGAGGATTATGACACGGACGAAGTGGCCCAAATCGAGCACTTCAACTCCCAAGCCACAACCATTCTCCTCGCCTCTCTAAGCAAGGAGGAGTACAACAAAGTACAAGGGTTGAAGAATGCAAAAGAGATTTGGGAACTACTCAAGACGGCGCACGAGGGTGATGAGCTCACCAAGATCACCAAGCGGGAAACGATCGAGGGGGAGCTCGGTCGCTTTCGTCTTCGCCAAGGGGAGGAGCCACAAGATATGTACAACCGGCTCAAAACCTTGGTAAACCAAGTGCGCAACCTCGGGAGTAAAAAGTGGGACGACCACGAGGTGGTTAAGGTTATTCTAAGAGCTCTTATTTTCCTTAACCCCACTCAAGTTCAATTAATTCGTGGTAATCCTAGATATCCACTAATGACCCCCGAGGAAGTTATCGGGAATTTTGTGAGCTTTGAATGCATGATTAAGGGCTCAAAGAAGATCAACGAGCTTGACGAACCTTCCACATCCGAGGCGCAACCGGTGGCCTTCAAGGCAACGGAGGAGAAGAAGGAGGAGTCTACACCAAGTAGACAACCAATTGACGCCTCCAAGCTCGACAATGAGGAGATGGCCTTAATCATCAAAAGCTTTCGGCAAATCCTCAAGCAACGGAAGGGGAAGGATTACAAATCCCGTTCCAAGAAGGTTTGCTACAAGTGTGGTAAGCCCGGTCACTTTATTGCTAAATGTCCATTATCAAGTGACAGTGACAGGGACAACGACAAGAAGGGCAAGAGAAGAGAAAAGAAGAGGTATCACAAGAAGAAGGGCGGCGATGCCCACGTGTGTCGCGAGTGGAACTCCGACGAAAGCTCCACCGACTCCTCCTCCGACGACGAGGACGCCGCCAACATTGCCGTCACCAAGGGACTTCTCTTCCCCAACGTCGGCCACAAGTGCCTCATGGCAAAGGACGGCAAAAGGAAGAAGGTTAAATCTAACTCCTCCACCAAATATGAATCTTCTAGTGATGGTAATGCTAGTGGTGAGGAGGATAATTTGCGTATCCTCTTTGCCAACCTTAACATGGAACAAAAGGAAAAATTAAATGAGCTAATTAGTGCCATCCATGAAAAGGATGATCTCTTGGACTCCCAAGAGGACTTCCTAATCAAGGAAAATAAGAAACATGTTAAGGTTAAAAATGCTTATGCTTTAGAGGTAGAAAAATGTAACAAATTATCTAGTGAGCTAAGCACTTGCCATGACACTATTGCCAACCTTAGAAATGAAAATGCTAATTTAATTGCTAAGGTTGATTCTCATATTTGTATTGATCCAACTTCATATCCTAGAAATGATAATGTTGATTTGCTTGCTAGGATTGATGAGTTGAATGTTTCTATTACTAGCCTTAGAAATGAGAATGAGAAATTAATTGCTAAGGCTAAAGAATTAGATGTTTGCAATGTTACAATTTCCGACCTTAGAACTAAGAATGATATGTTGCATGCTAAGGTTGTAGAACTAAAGTCTTGCAAACCCTCTACATCTAATGTTGAGCATGTTTCTATTTGTACTAGATGTAGAGATGTTGATATCAATGCTATTCATGATCACATGGCTTTAATTAAACAACAAAATGATCATATAGCATTATTAGATGCTAAAATTGCCGAGCATAACTTAGAAAATGAAAAATTTAAATTTGCTAGAAGTATGCTCTATAATGGGAGATGCCCTGGCATCAAGGATGGCATTGGCTACCAAAGGGGAGACAATGTCAAACTTAATGCCCCTCCTAAGAACTTGTCTAACTTTGTTAAGGGCAAGGCTCCCATGCCTCAGGATAACAAGGGTTACATTTTGTACCCTGCCGGCTATCCTGAGAGCAAAATTAGGAGAACTCATTCTAGGAAGTCTCACTCTGGCCCTAACCATGCTTTTATGTATAAGGGTGAGACATCTAGCTCTAGGCAACCAACCCGTGCCAAGTTGCCTAGAAAGAAAACTCCTAATGCATCAAATGATCATGCTATTTCATTCAAAACTTTTGATGCATCATATGTGCTTACTAACAAATCCGGCAAGGTAGTTGCCAAGATTGTTGGGGGCAAACACAAGGGCTCCAAGACTTGTGTTTGGGTACCCAAAGTTCTTGTTTCTAATGCCAAAGGACCCAAAACCGTTTGGGTACCTAAAGTCAAGAACTAAAATTGTTTTGTAGGTTTATGCATCCGGGGGCTCAAGTTGGATACTCGACAGCGGGTGCACAAACCACATGACAGGGGAGAAAAAGATGTTCTCCTCATATGAGAAAAACCAAGATCCCCGACGAGCTATCACATTCGGGGATGGAAATCAAGGTTTGGTCAAAGGATTGGGTAAAATTGCTATATCACCTGACCATACTATTTCCAATGTTTTTCTTGTAGATTCTTTAGATTACAATTTGCTTTCCGTATCCCAATTATGTCAAATGGGCTACAACTGTCTATTTACTGATATAGGTGTTACTGTCTTTAGAAGAAGTGATGATTCAATAACATTTAAGGGAGTGTTAGAGGGTCAGCTATACTTGGTAGATTTTGATAGAGCTGAACTCGACACTTGCTTGGTTGCTAAGACTGACTTGGGTTGGCTCTGGCACCGCCGACTAGCCCATGTTGGAATGAAGAATCTTCACAAGCTTCTAAAGGGAGAACACATTTTAGGACTAACCAATGTTCATTTTGAGAAAGACAGGATTTGTAGCGCATGCCAAGCCGGGAAGCAAGTTGGCACTCATCATCCACACAAGAACATCATAACTAGTGACAGGCCACTGGAGCTCCTACACATGGACCTATTCGGCCCGATCGCTTACATAAGCATCGGCGGGAGTAAGTACTGTCTAGTTATTGTGGATGATTATTCTCGCTTCACTTGGGTGTTCTTTTTGCAGGACAAATCTCATACCCAAGAAACCTTAAAGGGATTCTTGAGACGGGCTCAAAATGAGTTCGGCTTAAGGATCAAGAAAATTAGAAGCGACAATGGGACGGAGTTCAAGAATTCTCAAATTGAAGGCTTCCTTGAGGAGGAGGGCATCAAGCATGAGTTCTCTTCTCCCTACACTCCACAACAAAATGGTGTAGTGGAGAGGAAGAATCGAACTCTATTGGACATGGCAAGAACCATGCTTGATGAGTACAAGACACCGGATCGGTTTTGGGCCGAAGCGGTCAACACCGCTTGCTACGCCATCAACCGGTTATATCTTCACCGAATCCTCAAGAAGACATCCTATGAACTCCTAACCGGTAAAAAGCCAAATATTTCATATTTCAGAGTTTTTGGTAGCAAATGTTTTATACTTGTTAAAAGAGGTAGAAAATCTAAATTTGCTCCTAAAACTGTAGAAGGCTTTTTACTAGGATATGACTCAAACACAAGGGCATATAGAGTCTTTAACAAGTCCTCAGGACTTGTTGAAGTTTCTTGTGACGTTGTGTTTGATGAGACTAATGGCTCTCAAGTAGAGCAAGTTGATCTTGATGAGATAGGTGAAGAACAGGCTCCATGCATAGCGCTAAGGAACATGTCCATTGGGGATGTGTATCCTAAGGAATCCGAAGAGCCTCCACATGCACAAGATCAACCATCCTCCTCCATGCAAGCATCTCCATCAACTCAAATTGAGGATGAGGCTCAAGATGTTGAACAAGAAGATCAAGAAGATAAGCCACCTCAAAACGACGGCAACGATCAAGGGGGAGATGCAAATGATGAAGACAAGGAGGATGAACAACCAAGGCCGCCACACCCAAGAGTCCACCAAGCAATACAACGAGATCACCCCGTCGACACCATCCTCGGTGACATTCATAAGGGGGTAACTACTCGATCTCGTGTTGCACATTTTTGTGAACATTACTCTTTTGTTTCCTCTATTGAGCCACGCAGGGTAGAGGAAGCACTTCAAGATTCGGATTGGGTGATGGCGATGCAAGAGGAGCTCAACAATTTCACAAGGAATGAAGTATGGCAATTGGTTCCACGTCCTAATCAAAATGTTGTAGGAACCAAGTGGGTCTTCCGCAACAAGCAAGACGAGCATGGTGTGGTGACAAGGAACAAAGCTCGACTAGTGGCCAAGGGGTATTCACAAGTTGAAGGTTTGGATTTTGGTGAAACCTATGCACCCGTAGCTAGGCTTGAGTCAATTCGCATATTATTGGCCTATGCTACTTACCATGGCTTCAAGCTTTATCAAATGGATGTGAAGAGTGCCTTCCTCAATGGACCAATCAAGGAGGAGGTCTATGTTGAGCAACCTCCCGGCTTTGAAGACAGTGAGTACCCTAACCATGTTTATAGGCTCTCTAAGGCGCTTTATGGGCTCAAGCAAGCCCCAAGAGCATGGTATGAATGCCTTAGAGATTTCCTTATTGCAAATGGCTTCAAAGTCGGTAAAGCCGATCCTACTTTATTCACCAAAACACTTGATAATGATTTGTTTGTATGCCAAATTTATGTTGATGATATTATATTTGGGTCTACTAACAAATCTACATGTGAAGAATTTAGTAGGATCATGACACAGAAATTCGAGATGTCTATGATGGGGGAGTTGAAGTATTTTCTAGGATTTCAAGTCAAACAACTCCAAGAGGGCACATTCATTTGCCAAACAAAGTATACTCAAGACATTCTAAGCAAGTTTGGAATGAAGGATGCCAAGCCCATCAAGACTCCCATGGGAACAAATGGGCATCTCGACCTCGACACGGGAGGTAAGTCCGTGGATCAAAAGGTATACCGGTCGATGATTGGTTCATTGCTTTATTTATGTGCATCTCGACCGGACATTATGCTTTCAGTATGCATGTGTGCAAGATTCCAAGCCGACCCTAAGGAATCACACCTTACGGCCGTAAAACGAATCTTGAGATATTTGGCTTATACTCCTAAGTTTGGGCTTTGGTACCCTCGTGGATCCACTTTTGATTTGATTGGTTATTCGGATGCCGATTGGGCGGGGTGTAAGATTAATAGAAAGAGCACATCGGGGACTTGCCAGTTCTTGGGAAGATCCTTGGTGTCTTGGGCTTCAAAGAAGCAAAATTCGGTCGCTCTTTCTACCGCCGAAGCCGAGTATATTGCCGCAGGCCATTGTTGCGCGCAATTGCTTTGGATGAGGCAAACCCTGCGGGACTACGGTTACAAATTAACCAAAGTTCCTCTTCTATGTGATAATGAGAGTGCAATCCGCATGGCGGATAATCCCGTTGAACATAGCCGCACTAAACACATAGCCATTCGGTATCATTTTCTTCGGGATCACCAACAAAAGGGAGATATCGAGATTTCATACATTAACATTAAAGATCAATTAGCCGATATCTTTACCAAGCCACTTGATGAACAATCTTTTACCAGACTTAGACATGAGCTTAATATTCTTGATTCTAGGATTTTCTTCTGCTAATCTTGCACACATAGCTCATAATAATACCTTTGATCATATCTCTTTTATATGCTATGACTAATGTGTTTTCAAGTGTATTTCAAACCAAGTCATAGGTATATTGAAAGGGAATTGGAGTCTTCGGCGAAGACAAAGGCTTCCACTCCACTCTACCACTCATCCTTCGCCGTCACTCCGAGCATCTCTCCAACTTTGGTATAATCTTCACTCATTTATTCTATGACCAAAGGAGGAGCAAGTACTTCTATGGGCTCTAATATTTCCGTTTTTGGCGATTCATGCCAAAGGGGGAGAAACTATGAGCCCAAAGCAAAAGGACCGCACCACCACCCTAATTTTAAAATTGATGATTCTCAATTGGTAACTTTCAAAATTAGTATCTCTTTGTGTTCTAAAGGGGGAGTAAGTAGTATTTTCAAATTTGATGTCTTAAAACCCTCTTGAACACTAAGAGGAGACTTTATTTGAGGGGGAGTTTTGTTTAGTCAAAAGGAAAAGCATTTTGAACAAAGGAAGAAAATTTCAAAACTTGAAAATGCCTTGCAAAATCTTATTCATTTACCTTTGACTATCTTGCAAAAAGGACTTTGAAAAGAATTTACAAAAGAGTTTGCAAAAACAAAACTTTTTGGTGCAAATGTGGTCCAATATGTCAAAAACAAAGAAAACAATCCATGCGCATCATATAAGCACTAATATTGGCTCAATTCCAAGCAACCTTTGCACTTACATCATGCAAACTAGTTCAATTATGCACTTCTATATTTGCTTTGGTTTGTGTTGGCATCAATCACCAAAAAGGGGGAGATTGAAAGGGAATTAGGCTTACACCTAGTCCCTAAATGATTTTGGTGGTTGAATTGCCCAACACAAATATTGGACTAACTAGTTTGCTCTAGTGTATAAGTTATACAGGCGCAAAAGGTTCACACTCAGCTAATAAAAAGATCAAGTTCTGGATTCAACAAAGGAGCATAGAGGCAACCGAGGGCACCTCTGGTCTGGAGGCACCGGACTGTCCGGTGTACACCGGACAGTGTCCGGTGCACAAGAGGACTCCAACTCCAACTCGCCACCCTCGGGAATTTCTCAGGCCGCTTCGCTATAATTCACCGGACTGTCCGGTGTACACCGGACAGTGTCCGGTGCTCCAGGGAAGCGCGGCCTACTCAACTCGCCAGCCTCGGGATCGCGCAGCAGCCGCTCCGCTATAATTCACCGGACATGTCCGGTGTGCACCGGACTGTCCGGTGTAACCCCGGAGCAACGGCTAGTTCGGCGCCAACGGCTCCTTGCGGCGCATTTAATGCGCGCTCTGCGCGCGCAGACGTCAGGCGCGCCCATACTGGCACACCGGACAATGAACAGGTGATGTCCGGTGTGCACCGGACATCCAGGCGGGCCCAGAAGTCAGAAGCTCCAACGGTCAGAATCCAACGACATTGTTGACGTGGCGGAGGCACCGGACATGTCCGGTGTGCACCGGACTGTCCGGTGCGCCATCGACAGACAGCCTCCACCAACGGTCAAGTTTGGTGGTTGGGGCTATAAATACCCCAACCACCCCACCATTCATTGCATCCAAGTTTTCCAACTTCCAACCACTATACAAGAGCTAGCATTCATTGCAAAGCACACCAAAAGAGATCAAATCCTCTCCCAACTCCACACAAAGCCCTAGTAACTAGAGAGAGTGATTTGTAGTGTTCATTTGAGCTCTTGCGCTTGGATCGCTTCTATTTCTTTGGCATTCTTTCTTGTGATCAAACACTCACTTGTAATTGAGGCAAGAGACACCAATTGTGTGGTGGTCCTTGCGGGAAGTTTGTTTCCCAAGTGATTTGAGAAAGAGAAGCTCACTCGGTCCGAGGGACCGTTTGAGAGAGGGAAGGGTTGAAAGAGACCCGGCCTTTGTGGCCTCCTCAACGGGGAGTAGGTTTGAGAGAACCGAACCTCGGTAAAACAAATCCGCGTGTCTCACTTCTTTATTCGCTTGCGATTTGTTTTGCGCCCTCTCTCGCGGACTCTATTATATTTCTAATGCTAACCCGGCTTGTAGTTGTGATTATTTTTGTGATTTTCAGTTTCGCCCTATTCACCCCCCCTCTAGGCGACTTTCAGATAGCCAAGAGGAATTTCTTATTAATGAAAATAAAAAACATGTTAAAGTAAAAAAAATGCTTATGCTCAAGAAGTTGAAAAATGTGAAAACTTTACTAAGGAGCTTAGCATTTGCCATGATTCAATTTCTAGTCTTAGAAATGAAAATGCTAGTTTAGTTGCTAAGATTAATGAATTGAATGGTACAATTTCTAGTCTTAGAACTGAAAATGATAGTTTAATTTCTAAGATTGAAAAGTTGAATGTTTGCAATGATTTTATTTTCTGTCTTAGAGATGAGAATGTTAAATTACATGCTAAGATAGAAGAATAGAATATTTGCAAACCCTCTACATCTACTGTTGAACATGTTTCCATTTGTACTAGATATAGAGATATTAATGTTGAAGCTATCAATGATCACCTTGCTCTAATTAAACAACAAAATGATCATATAGCTCAATTAACTGCTAAAATTAATGAGCATGAAATTGAAAATGAAAAGTTTAAATTTGCTAGAAGTATGCTCTATAATGGGAGATGCCCCGACATTAAGGATGACATTGGTTTCCAACAGGGGAGCAATGTCAAGCTTAATGCCCCAAGAAATTGTCTAACTTTGTAAAGGGAAAGGCACCCATGGTTCAGGATAATGAAGGTTACATTTTATATCCTGCTAATTATCCTGAGCACAAAATTAGTAAAATTCATGCTAGGAAATCTCATTCTATTTCTCACCATGCTTTTATGTATAAGAATGAGGCATCTAGCTCTAGGCATACCACACATGTTAAAATGCCTAGAAATAAAATTCCTACTGCATCAAATGAACATAACATTTCATTTAAAACTTTTGATGCATCATATGTTTTAACTAACAAATCAGGCAAAGTAGTTGCCAAATATGTTGGGGGCAAACACAAGAGCTCCAAGACTTGTGTTTGGGTACCCAAGGTGTTTGTTTCTAACGTCAAAGGACCCAGGACTGTTTGGGTACCTAAGAACAAGGCCTAAATTGTTTTGCAGGTTTATGCATCCGGGGGCTCGAGTTGGATAATTGACAGCGGATGCACAAACCACATGACAGGGGAGAAAAGAATGTTCTCCTCCTATGAGAAAAACGAGGATCCCCAACGAGCTGTCACATTCGGGGATGGAAATCAAGGTTTGGTCAAAGGATTGGGTAAAATTGCTATATCTCCTGACCATTCTATTTCCAATGTTTTTCTTGTATATTCATTAGATTACAATTTGCTTTTTGTATCTCAATTATGTAAAATGGGCTACAACTGTCTTTTTAGTGATATTGGTGTTACTGTCTTTAGACGAAGTGATGATTTAATAGCATTTAAGGGAGTGTTAGAGGGTCAACTATATTTAGTTGATTTTAATGAGAACAAAGCTGAACTTGACACTTGCTTAATTGCTAAGACTAATATGGGTTGGCTCTGGCATCGCCAACTTGCCCATGTTGGGATAAAGAATCTTCACAAGCTTTTAAAGGGAGAGCACATTTTAGGACTAACAAATGTTCATTTTGAGAAAGACAGGGTTTGCAGCGCATGCTAAGTAGGAAAGCAAGTTGGCGCTCATCATCCACACAAGAACATCATGACAACGGACAGGCCGCTCGAGCTACTCCACATGGATTTATTCGGCCCGATCGCTTACATAAGCATCGGCGGGAGTAAGTACTGTCTAGTTATTTTGGATGATTATTCTCGCTTCACTTGGGTACTCTTTTTGCAGGAAAAATCTCAGACCCAAGATACACTCAAAGGATTCTTGAGACGGGCTCAAAATTAGTTCGGATTGAGAATCAAAAAGATAAGAAGCGACAATGGGACAGAGTTCAAGAATTCTCAAATTGAAGGATTTCTTGAGGATGAGGGCATCAAGCCTGAGTTCTCTTCTCCCTACACACCTCAACAAAATGGTGTAGTGGAGAGGAAGAATAGAACTCTATTGGACATGGCAACAACCATGTTTGATGAGTACAAGACACTGGACCGATTTTGGGCGGAAGCAATCAACACTGCTTGCTACTCCATCAACCGACTCTACCTTCACCGAATCCTCAAGAAAACATCATATGAACTCCTCACCAGTAAAAAGCCCAATGTTTTCATATTTTAGAGTCTTTGGGAGCAAATGCTTTATTCTTATTAAAAGAGCTAGAAAATCTAAATTTGCTCCTAAAGTTGTAGAAGGTTTTTTACTTGGTTATGACTCAAACACAAGGGCATATAGAGTCTTCAACAAATCCACTGGATTGGTTGAGGTTTCTTGTGACATTGTGTTTTATGAGACTAATGGCTCCCAAGTGGAGCAAGTTGATCTTGATGAATTAGATGATGAAGAGGCTCCGTGCGTCGCGCTAAGGAACATGTCCATTGGTAATGTGTGTCAAGGAATCCAAAGAGCCCACACAAGCACAAGATAAACCATCATCTTCCATGCAAGCATCTCCACCAACTCAAGATGAGGATCAGGCTCAAGACAATGAAGATGAAGATCAAGAGGATGAGCCACCTCAAGAGGACAATGATCAAGGGGGAGATGAAGACAAGGAAGATGAGCAAGAAATTTAGGGTCAAAGACCGCCACACCCAAGAGTCCACCAAGCAATTCAACGAGATCACCCTGTCAACTCCATCCTTGGTGACATTCATAAGGGGGTAACCACTAGATCTCGAGTTGCTCATTTCTATGAACATTACTCTTTTGTTTCCTCTATTGAGCCATACAGGGTAGAGGATGCATTAAGAGATTCGGATTGGGTGGTGGCTATGCAAGAGGAGCTCAACAACTTCACGAGGAATGAGGTATGGCATTTGGTTCCATGTCCTAATCAAAATATTGTAGGTACCAAATGGGTATTCCGCAACAAGCAAGATGAACATAGTGTGGTGATAAGGAACAAAGCTCGACTTGTGGCCAAAGGTTATTCATAAGTCGAAGGTTTGGTTTTTGATGAAACTTATGCACCCGTAGCTAGGCTTGAGTCAATTCGTATATTACTTACCTATGCTACTTACCATGGCTTCAAGCTTTATCAAATGGATGTGAAGAGTGCCTTCCTCAATGGGCCCATCAAGGAAGAGGTCTATGTTGAGCAACCTCCTGGCTTTGAAGATAGTGAGTACCCTAACCATGTTTACAAACTCTCAAAGGCGCTTTATGGGCTCAAGCAAGCCCCAATAGCATGGTATGAATGCCTGCGAGATTTTCTTATCACTAATGGCTTCAAAGTCGGCAAGGCCGATCCTACTCTATTTACTAAAACTATTGCAAATGATTTATTTGTATGCCAAATTTATGTTGATGATATCATATTTGGGTCTACTAACAAGTCTACTTGTGAAGAGTTTAGTAGGATTATGGTTCAAAAATTCGAGATGTCAATGATGAGGGAGTTGAGATATTTCCTAGGATTTCAAATCAAGCAACTCCAGGATGGCACCTTCATCAGGAAAACCAAGTACATTCAAGACATTCTTAAGAAGTTTGGAATGAAGGATGGCAAACCCATCAAGACACCCATGGGAACCAATGGGCATCTCGACCTCGACACGGGAGGTAAATCCATAGATCAAATGGTATATCGATCGATGATAGGATCTTTACTCTATTTATGTGCATCTCGACCGGATATTATGCTTTCAGTATGCATGTGTGCAAGATTTCAAGTAAATCCTAAGGAAGTTCACCTTAGGGCCGTGAAGAGAATCATGAGATACTTAGTATACACTCCTAGGTTTGGGCTTTAGTACCCCAAGGGATCCACGTTTGATTTAATAGGATATTTCGATGCCGATTGGGCAGGGTGCAAAATTGATAGGAAAAGCACATCAAGGACTTGTTAGTTTCTGGGGAGATCTCTGGTGTCATGGGCTTCAAGGAAACAAAACTCAGTAGCTCTTTCCACCACCGAAGCCGAGTACATTGTCGCAGGCCATTGTTGTGCGCAATTACTTTGGATGAGGCAAACCCTCAGGAACTATGGCTACAAGTTGAGCAAAGTCCCTCTCCTATGTGATAATGAGAGTGCAATCTGCATGGCTGTCGGGGACCATAATTAGGGGTACCCTCAAGACCCCTAAATCTCAGCTGGTAACCCCCATCAGCACAAAGCTGCAAAGGCCTGATGGGTGCGATTAAGTCAAGGATCGGTCCATTCAAGGGACATGATCGTGCCTCGCCCGAGCCTAGCCTCGGGCAAGGGAAGCCGACCCCGGAGAACCTACGTCTCGCCCGAGGACCCCACTCCAGCAACGGGCACACTATCGGCTCGCCCGAGGCCCAGTCTTCACCGAGAAGCAACCTTGGCCACATCGCCATGCCGACCGACCAAATCGCAGGGGCGTTTAATGCAAAGGTGGCCTGACACCTTTATCCTGACGCACGCCCTCCAGTCGACAGAGCCGAAGTGACTGCAGTCACTTCGCCGCTCTACTGACCGGTCTGATAAGAGGACAGCGTCGCCTGCGCCGCTCCGACTGCTGAGCCACCCGACAGAGTGAGGCTGACAGCAGCCAAGGCCGGCCTCGGGCGTAAACAGCGAACTCCACCTCGCCCGACCCCAGGGCTCGGACTCGGGCTCGGCCCCAGAAGACGGCGAACTCCGCTCCGCCCGACCCAGGGCTCGGACTCGGGCTCAGCCCCGGAAGACGGCGAACTCCGCTCCGCCCGACCCAGGGCTCGGACTCGGACTCAGCCCCGGAAGACGACGAACTCCGCTCCGCCCGACCCAGGGCTCGGACTCGGGATCAGCCCCGGAAGACGGCGAACTCCGCTCCGCCCGACCCAGGGCTCGGACTCGGGCTCAGCCCCGGAAGACGGTGAACTCTGCTCTGCCCGACCCTAGGGCTCGGACATGGGCTCAACCCCGGAAGATGACGAACTCCGCTCCGCCCGACCCAGGGCTTGGACTTGGGCTCAGCCCCAGGAGACGACGGACTCCGCTTCGCCCAACCCCAGGGCTCGGACTCAGCCCTGGCCTCAGCCGACGGTCTCCGCCTCGCCCGACCCAGGGGCTCGGACTCGACCACGGCCACGAAAGACAGACTCAACCTCGACCTCGGAGGAGCCTCCACATCGCCCAACCTAGGGCGCGGACCGACCACGTCGACGGGAGGCGCCATCATTACCCTACCCCGAGCTGACTCAGGCTACAGGGAACAAGACCGGCGTCCCATCTGGCTCGCTCCGCCAGATAGGCAATGATGGCGCCCCGCACGCTCTATGACGACGGCGGCTCTCGGCCCCCTTACGGAAGCAAGAGGACGTCAGCAAGGACTCGACAGCCCTGACAGCTGTCCTTCCGCCAGGCTCCAGCGCTCCTCCGACGGCCACGACACCACACGAACCGGGTGCCAAAACCTCTCCGGCTGCCACGACGGCATGTACTTAGGGCGCTAGCTCTCCTCCGCTAGACACGTAGCACTCTGCTACACACCCCCATTGTACACCTGGATCCTCTCCTTACGCCTATAAAAGGAAGGACCAGGGCCCTCTTACGGGAGGGTTGGCCCACGCGGAGAAGGACGGGACGGTGCTCGCGCAAGGCCGCTCGCTCCCACTCCCGCGTGGACGCTTGTATCCCCCTACTGCAAGCGCACCCGACTCAGGCGCGGGGCTAACACGAAGGCCGCGGGATCCACTCTCTCACGTCTGCCTCCCTTCGGCTGCTTCCTTTCCCCCCTTCGCGTTCCGCCTCGCGTCGACCCATCTGGGCTGGGGCACGCGGCGACAATTCACTCGTCGGTCCAGGGCCCCCCCGGGTTTCGAAACACCGACAGTTGGCGCGCCAGGTAGGGGCATGCTGCGTGTTGACGAACAGCTTCCCATCAAGCTCCAGATGGGCAGTCTCCAGCAACCTTTCCAGCCTGGGACGGTGCTCCGTTTCGGGAATCTTGAGTTCATGTCCCTCGACGGCAGCTACGACATGATACTCCTTCTCCCGCCGCGCGACAGCGACAATGGCGGTCGACAACCCGCTCACCGGCGGGGAAATCGACGACGCCTTCCCCACGTGGTGGAAGGACGACATTCAGGCTTGTCTCGTCCCCTCCCCCGCCGATAGAGGAGGAGGCGGGGCAACCAAGGCCAAGCGGGAAGCGGCACCTCGTTGGCTGTCGAGCGAGTCGACGGCGCCGGCGCCCTAACGGAGGGCGCGTCGGGCATCGATCTCGCGTCTGAGACGAAGACGAGCGCCGCCTCCCCGCAACACGCCAATCTCAAGCAAACGCACGACGCCAGCACGCTCGCGAGGGACTTGCTAGGCGTCACCCTCGTACCTGAGGCAACGGTGCAGTCAGTCCTAGACACGACCTCGTCACCGACCATCGACCGAAAGGCACCGACCGATTCCCATCTCGTGTCTTTTGGATTCGGCCTCGACCCACAAAGCGACTCCGCTTCAGTGAGCACTCTCTTAGAGGCGAGTCCAAACCCTCTGGGGTATCGTGTGCGGTCACCCTGGGACCAACTGACGGCCGACTCGACCTACGAGCCCTCGGGGTCCGAGGAAGATGGCGAGCCCGACCTCTGTTGGGATTTCTCCGGACTTGGTAACCCCAGTGCCGTGTGGGACTTCATGACCGCATGTGACTACTGCCTTTCCGACTGTTCCGACGGCAGCCGCGGCCTCGACAATGAGGACCGTGGCCCAAGTCGTGAATGTTTCCACGTCGATCTAGGGGGTCCCGGCGAAGGCAACCATCTTGGTATGCCGGAAAACGGTGATCCCCCTAGGCCCGTGCCTCGCGTTGACATCCTTCGGGAGCTAGCTGTGGTCCCCGTCCCGGCGGGGGGTCCTGACCCACAGCTCGAGCAAATCCGCGAGAGGCAGGCTAGGCTCGACGGGGGAGCAGGAGCGCTTGTGCCGATCCGCCGGGACATCGGGCAGGAATGGGCGGTCCAACCCCCGGCCGGAGAAGCGTGTCATCTCCCCCAGGACATCCAGCACCGCATCGCCGACGACGTCAGGGTGAGGCCGCCGCCGGATTCCAGCGGAGTCGGCCAGAACATGGCTGCAGCGGCAATACTCCTCCGCGTAATGCCGGAGCCATCAACCACCGAGGGGCGACGTATCCAGGGAGAGCTCAAGAATCTCCTGGAGTACGCCGCGGTCCGACGGGCTGAAAGCTCTGCCTCCCGAAGGCAGGGTTTCCCCTCGGAACATCGCGCAGCGACTTCCCGATTCATACGGGAAGCCTCGGTCCACTCTGGGCGCACGCGCAACACAGCGCCTGCAGTCCCGGGTCGCCTCGGCAACGAGCGCCATCATCACAGCCGTTGGGCCCACCTCGACGACAGGGCGCGCCGAGGCTACCACCCCAGGCGTGGGGGACGCTACGACAGCGGGGAGGATCGAAGTCCTTCGCCCGAACCACCCGGTCCGGAGGCTTTCAGCCGCGCCATACGACGGGCACCGTTCCCGACCCGGTTCCGAACCCCGACTACTATCACAAAGTACTCGGGGGAGACGAGACCGGAACTTTGGCTCGCGGACTATCGGCTGGCCTGCCAACTGGGTAGAACGGACGATGACAACCTCATCATCCGCAACCTCCCCCTATTCCTCTCCGACACCACTCGAGCCTGGCTGGAGCACCTGCCCCCAGGGCAGATCTCCAACTGGGACGACCTGGTCCAAGCCTTCGCCGACAATTTCCAGGGCACGTACGTGCGCCCTGGAAACTCCTGGGATCTCCAAAGCTGCCGCCAGCAGCCGGGAGAGTCTCTCCGGGACTACATCCGGCGATTCTCGAAGCAGCGCACAGAGCTGCCCAACGTCACCGATTCAGATGTCATCGGCGCGTTCCTCGCCGGCACCACCTGCCGCGACCTGGTGAGCAAGCTGGGTCGCAAGACCCCCACCAGGGCGAGCGAGCTGATGGACATCGCCACCAAGTTCGCCTCTGGCCAGGAGGCGGTTGAGGCCATTTTCCGGAAGGACAAGCAGCCCCAGGGCCGCCCACCGGAAGATGCTCTCGAGATGTCAACTTAGCGCGGCGCCAAGAAGAAGGGCAAGAAGAAGTCGCAAGCGAAACGCGACGCCGCCGACGCGGACCTTGTCACCGCTGCCGAGTACAAGAACCCTCGGAAGCCTCCTGGAGGTCCCAACCTCTTCGACAAGATGCTCAAGGAGTCGTGCCCCTATCATCAGGGGCCCGTCAAGCACACCCTTGAGGAGTGTGCCATGCTTCGACGACACTTCCACAAGGCCGGGCCACCCGCGGAGGGTGGCAGGGCCCTCGACGACGCAAAGGAGGAAGATCACAAGGCAGGAGGGTTCCCCGAGGTCCGCGACTGCTTCATGATCTACGACGGGCAAGTGGTGAAAGCCTCGGCTCGGCACCGCAAGCAAGAGCGTCGGGAGGTCTGCTCGGTAAAGGTGGCGGCGCCAGTTTACCTAGACTGGTCTGACAAGCCCATCACCTTCGACCAGGCCGACCATCCAGACTACGTGCCGAGCCCAGGGAGATACCCACTCGTTGTTGACCCCATCATCGGCAACGTCAGGCTCACCAAGGTCCTCATGGACGGAGGCAGCAGCCTCAACATCATCTACGCCGAGACCCTCGGGCTTCTGCGGATCGATCTGTCCTCGGTCCGGACGGGTGCTGTGCCTTTCCATGGGATCGTCCCCGGGAAGCGCGTTCAACCCCTCGGACAACTCAACCTACCCGTCTGCTTCGGGACGCCCTCCAACTTTCGAAAGGAGAACCTCACGTTCGAGGTGGTCAGGTTTCGAGGAACCTACCACGTAGTGCTAGGGAGGCCATGCTACGCCAAGTTCATGGCCGTCCCCAACTACACCTACCTCAAGCTCAAGATGCCGGGCCCAAACGGGGTCATCACCGTCGGGCCCACGTACCGACACGCATACGAATGAGATGTGGAGTGCGTGGAGTACGCCGAGGCCCTCGCCGAATCCGAGGCCCTCATCGCTGACCTGGAGAGCCTCTCTAGGGAGGCGCCCGACGTGAAGCGCCACGCCGGCAACTTCGAACCAGCAGACACGGTCAAGTCCGTCCCTCTCGACCCCTGCAACGACGCCTCCAAGCAGATCCGGATCGGTTCCGAGCTCGACCCCAAATAGGAAGCAGTGCTCGTCGACTTTCTCCGCGCAAACGCCGACGTTTTCGCGTGGAGTCCCTCGGACATGCCCGGCATACCGAGGGAAGTCGTCGAGCACTCTCTGGATATTCGAGCTGGGGCCCGACCCGTGAAGCAACCTCTACGCCGATTCGACGAAGAAAAGCGCAGGGCCATAGGCGAGGAGATCCGCAAGCTACTGGCGGCAGGGTTCATCAAAGAGGTATTCCATCCTAAATGGCTTGCCAACCTGTGCTTGTGAGAAAGAAAGGGGGGAAATGGCAGGTGTGTGTAGACTACACCGGTCTAAACAAAGCATGTCCGAAAGTTCCCTACCCTCTGCCTCGCATCGATCAGATCGTGGATTCCACTGCTGGGTGCGAAACCCTGTCTTTCCTCGATGCCTACTCAGGGTATCACTAGATCAGGATGAAAGAGTCCGACCAGCTCGCGACTTCATTCATCACACCCTTCGGCATGTACTGCTATGTTACAATGCCGTTTGGTTTGAGGAATGCGGGGGCAACGTACCGGCGATGCATGAACCATGTGTTTGGCGAACACATCGGTCGAACGGTCGAGGCCTACGTTGATGACATCGTAGTCAAGACGAGGAAGGCCTCCGACCTCCTTTCCGACCTTGAAGCGACGTTCCAATGTCTCAAGGCGAAATGCGTGAAGCTTAATCCCGAAAAGTGTGTCTTCGGGGTCCCCCGAGGCATGCTCTTGGGGTTCATCGTCTCCGAGCGGGGCATCGAAGCCAACTCGGAGAAGATTGCAGCCATCACCAGCATGGGGCCAATCAAGGACTTGAAAGGCGTACAGAGGGTCATGGGATGTCTCGCGGCTCTGAGCCGCTTCATCTCCCGCATCGGCGAAACAGGTCTGCCTCTGTACCGCCTCTTAAGGAAAGCTGAGTGCTTCGCTTGGACTCCCGAGGCCGAGGAAGCCCTCGGGAACCTGAAGGCGCTCCTCACGAACGCGCCCATCTTGGTGCCCCCCGCTGCCGGAGAAGCCCTCTTGATCTACGTCGCCGCAACCACCCAGGTGGTTAGCGCCGCGATCGTGGTTGAGAGACGAGAAGAAGGGCACGCATTGTCCGTCCAGAGGCCAGTCTACTTCATCAGTGAGGTACTGTCCGAGACCAAGATCCGCTACCCACAAATCCAGAAGCTGTTGTACGCGGTGATCCTGACACGGCGGAAGTTGCGACACTACTTCGAGTCTCATCCGGTGACTGTGGTGTCATCCTTCCCCCTGGGAGAGATCGACTAGTCCCGAGAGGCCTCGGGTAGAATTGCGAAGTGGGCGGTGGAGATCATGGGCGAGACGATCTCGTTTGCCCCGCGGAAGGCCATCAAGTTCTAGGTCTTGGCGGACTTCGTGGCTGAATGGGCCGACACCCATCTCCCGACGGCTCCGATACAACCAGAGCTCTGGACCATGTTTTTCGATGGGTCGCTGATGAAGACGGGGGCCGGCGCAGGCCTCCTCTTCGTCTCGCCCCTCGGAAAGCACCTACGCTACGTGCTACGCCTCCACTTCCCGGCGTCCAACAATGTGGCAGAGTACGAGGCTCTGGTAAACGGGTTGCGAATCGCCATCGAGCTAGGGGTCCGACGCCTCGACGCTCGTGGTGACTCGCAGCTCGTCATCGACCAAGTCATGAAGAACTCCCACTGCCGCGACCCGAAGATGGAAGCCTACTGCAATGAGGTTCGGCGCCTGGAAGACAAGTTCTACGGGCTCGAGATCAACCACATCGCCCAACGCTACAACGAGACTGCGGACGAGCTGGCTAAAACAGCCTCGGGACGAACAACAGTTCCCCCGGACGTATTCTCCCGAGACCTGCATCAACCCTCCATCAAGACCGAGGACACGCCCGAGACCGAGGCACCTTCGGCTCCGCCCGAGGCACCTTCGGCTGAGTCCGAGGTATCCTCGGCTCAGTCCGAGGTACCCTCGGCCCAGTCCGAGGTACCCTCGGCACGGTCCGAGGTACCCTCGGCTCAGCCCGAGGTACCCTCGGCCCCCAAGGGTGAGGCACTGCGCGTCGAGGGGGAACCGAGCGAGGTCACGCCTAATCAAAGATGACAGACCCCGTACCTGCAATATCTCCACCAAGGAGAGCTGCCCCTCGACCGAGCCGAAGCTCGACGGTTGGCATGGCGCGCCAAGTCTTTCGTCTTGCTGGGAGATGGGAAGGAGCTCTACCACCGCAGCCCCTCAGGCATCCTCCAGCGATGCATTTCCATCGCCGAAGGCTAGGAGCTCTTGCAAGAGATACACTCGGGGGCTTGCGGCCATCAGGCAGCACCTCGAACCCTCGTTGGAAACGCCTTCCGACAAGGATTCTACTGGCCGACGGCGGTGGCCGACGCTACTAGAATTGTCTGCACCTGCGAAGGGTGTCAGTTCTACGCGAGGCAGACCCACCTGCCCGCTCAGGCTCTGCAAACCATACCCATCACCTGGCCATTTGCTGTGTGGGGTCTGGACCTCGTTGGCCCCTTGCAGAAGGCACCCGGGGGCTACACGCACCTGTTGGTCGCCATCGACAAATTCTCCAAGTGGATCGAGGTCCGACCCCTAAACTGCATCAGGTCCGAACAGGCGGTGGCGTTCTTCACCAACATCATCCATCACTTTGGGGTCCCGAACTCCATCATCACCGACAACGGCACCCAGTTCATCGGCAGAAAGTTCCTGGACTTCTGCGAGGATCACCACATCCAGGTGGACTGGGCTGCCGTGGCTCACCCCATGATGAATGGGCAAGTGGAGCGGGCTAACGGTATGATCCTGCAAGGACTCAAGCCTCGGATCTACAACGACCTCAACAAGTTCGGCAAGCGGTGGATGAAGGAACTCCCCTCGGTGGTCTGGAGTCTGAGAACAACGCCGAGCCGAGCCACGGGCTTCACACCGTTTTTTCTAGTCTATGGGGCCGAGGCCATCTTGCCCACAGACTTGGAATACGGTTCCCCGAGGGCGGGGGCCTACACCGACCAAAGCAACCGAGCCAACCGAGAAGACTCACTGGACCAGCTGGAGGAGGCTCGGGACATGGCCTTACTACACTCGGCGCGGTACTAGCAGTCCCTGCGACGCTACCACGCCCGAGGGGTTAGGTCCCGAGACCTCCAGGTGGGCGACCTAGTGCTTCGGCTGCGACAAGACGCCCGAGGGCGGCACAAACTCACGCCTCCCTGGGAAGGGCCGTTCGTCATCGCCAAGGTCCTGAAGCCCGGAACGTACAAGCTGGCCAACAGCCAAGGCGAGGTCTACAACAACGCTTGGAACATCCAACAGCTACGTCGCTTCTACCCTTAAGATGCTTTCAAGTTGCTCGTATACCTCGTTCACACACCAAGTCTGGTCGTCAAGGAAGGGTCAGCCTTGCCTCGGCAAAGCCCGACCCTCCCTCGGGGGCTAGAAGGGGGCAACCCCCTCTGCGTCAAAATTTTCCTCGAAAAAAGAAAAAAATCTTTTCTGCCAGAATGCCTTTCGTGCTCTTCGACTACTTCAAAAGTGGATCCTGAAAACGACGGAGTACACATGAGCAGCCAAGGCTGACCGAGCCGAGGGACTCCTACGCCTCCGGGATACGGATACCTCACTCATCACCTTCTGCGATAAGTAACTCGCGCTCGGGTAAGTGACTCCATGGACCGAACAAGTCTTCATGCTCGAGAGCTCCTCTGCCGAAATGATTTTTCGGGCCTTCTCGACTGCGTCGGTAACAGAACCCTATGGACGAGTAAGAGCGCGCGTAAGCGGCAAGGCCGACCGAGCCGAGGGATTCCTACGCCTCCGTGATACGGATACCTCACTCATCGCCTTCCGTGAAAAGCAACTCTCGCCCGCACAAATAATTCTGTTACCGACATATGAGTCCGGATACTCGAAACAAGAGGAAAAGAAACGCAGCTTTACAACACGACGACGGTGTGTTTAGGCCTCGGCGGCCGCAGAAAACATACACACACTACAAGACAACCTGGTCCTGCAGGCTCGGACGTCGACAGCCGAAGGGGGCAGCAGCCCCTCGGCATCAACTACACCTTCGGCGGGGTCTGACCTAGCCTCGGATGGCGACGCGGTCGGAGGGCCCCCACTCTGAAGGACGGCATCAACACCACATCCGGGCCATCGCCGCCAGGGTCTTCTTCGAGAATCCGGCCCGAGCAGGCGGCTCGGCCGGCCACCCCGAGGCCTCGACCAGCTGTCCCCCAGAGACATCAGCTCGGCTTGTGGCCTCGGCAGCTCAACTCCGGCGTCGGTTCCGCCAGTGGATGACCCGGCCAGGCTCTAGCCAACCACACCTCCTTTTCGAAGCCAACTCTGCCTCCGTCCATGCTGACACCGCTACCTCCGGCTTTGGCTCATCGAAGGGTGGCCGAGGGGTTCCTTTAACTAAGCAAGAGGGGCCTCGGACTGCAAGGCCGACCGAGCCAAGGGACTCCTACTCCTCTGGGATACGGATACCTCACTCGTCACCTTTGCACGAGGCAACTCACGCTCGGTGGAGCGGTTCAGATAATCGACAAGGCGAGTCTCAGTGCTCGAAATGAAGAAAAAACACGGCTCCGTGCCAAAAAAAATACATACACGTTTAGGCCTCGACAACCGCATTGAACAAAACACCGGCACTTAAGGTGCCTTTACAAATGGAACTCTGGTTCCACCTCCGCAGGTACGAACAACCCCACGCGATTGGGGGGGCCTGCGGAGCAACAGAAGACTGACAAACGGCTCGTCGTCGCCCACCCTGGCAGCGGCAACGACGACGACTTCTGCTCCGGAGGGCCGAACAGCAGCAGTGATGACCTCAGGGCGGATGCTGCTGCCATGAGGCCCTTGCCCATGCCCCCAACTCAAGAGGCAAGGACGGGCAGGAGGCCGTAGAGTTGGAGGTCAGTCCGTGGGTGGCGTCGGCTAGCTCGTCGGCGGCGGAACCTCTTCCAGCTGCCGTGGCGGAAGGCGGCACTAGGAGCGGCTCCGAAGCCACTCAGCTCAGAGGGCCCAGCACACGGCAGCTGCCCATGCCGCGAATGGCGGACACCCTTCCCCCCGATCACTGAGGGAAGGAGCGGGCCGCCGCCCGCACAGGGACCGACCCCAACTCGGCACACTCCCCTCCCCAGCACTGGTGATGAAAATCCTTGAGGCTGAGGGAGGGGCAGAGGCTGCAGCCCGGCTTGCTTCTCCCCGACGTCAAGCTGGTGGTCACCGTCTTGGGTGACCACCGGCGAGGGGATGCAGCCGGGCTGCCTGATGAAATTCCTTGAAGCCGAACGGTGGCTGAAAGGTACCAACTTCCTCGAAGCTGAGTCTCTCCGACGACAAGACGGAAGGATCATGGGCGTCCCCCATCCGGGGGGCTCGGAAGATGGAAAGGCACGATGCATGAGGGGAGCGTGAAGGACATGGTTGCCCTCCAAGGGGGTCGCCCCCCTTTTAAAGGTGACTCTCCCCACTTGCGCCCTCAACCGTTGCGGGTTGAGTCTTCTCCGACACGCTCCAAGATTCTCCCCCCACGGCGCGGGGGCTGGGTCCCACACGTCATGCAAGCCGGTCTAGGGGAGAAGAAGCCAAACCGCCACACGCGCGTGGTGCATGCAACCACCCAGCGGTTACAAGCACTCCTCCACTTTCGCCCAGACCAGCGAGCGAAAGGGCGGACAGCCATGCAGGCGACATGCAACCGTGCCAAGTGGGCGTGCCCCTTCGACTCCAATGAGCCCAGCATGGAGGTCCAGGCCCACGCGTCATGCAACCGGCGCGCCGGTTGCTACGTGTGAGCAACTGCACCGCCACTCGCGCCACTACCGCGCCTCCTCGACTGCGGAGTCAATACCGCGACTCGAGGCAACCCTGCCTAGTGCCAGCCAAGCGCGACGATCAAATGCGGTCAAAAATGGGCCGGCAGTAATGGCGGTGACAGGCGGGCAGGAGCAGCGGTCATGTCGTCAGCCAAGCTTATGTCCCATCCAGGGGCAGCGAGGGAGCCCTCTCCCACGGCGTGAAGACGGTGCGCCCGTGATCCGTTCCTCGAACGGCTCGCACACGCGCAACGACCGCCTCGCGAACCACTCGCCCCGTCGCATTAACTCCGCGGCAGGACAGGCGGCGCCTCAGGCGGGAGAAGCAAGCGACGCTTCGCCTTCGCCATAATAACCGCGTTGAAAAAGGTACGCCACGTCATTCGACTTCGCATCCTTTTCCTTTTCCTCTTTCTCTCTCTTACAACAGGGACCGGGAATACTCCTCCGCGCGATGCCAGAGGGCAACCATGTCCTTCGCGCTCCCCTCATGCATCGTGCCTTTCCATCTTCCGAGCCCCCCGGATGGGGGACGCCCGCGATCCTTCCGTCTTGTCGTCGGAGAGACTCAGCTTCGAGGAAGTTGGTACCTCTCAGCCATCGTTCGGCTTCAAGGATTTTTCATCATGCAGCCCGGCTGCATCCCCTCGCCGGTGGTCACCCAAGACGGTGATCACCAGCTTGATGGGGGGAGAAGCGAACCGGGCTGCGGCCTCCGCCCCGCCCTCAGCTTCAAGGATCTTCATCATCCTTGCTGGGGCGGAGGGTGAGGCGAGTCGGGGGGCCACCCCCGCGTGGGTCGGTAACCCTTTTCTTCCCCCGACGTCTGGGGAGAAAGGCATATTCCAGCTCCGCGGAGGCTTCCCTCAGCCAAGCCGGGGTAGGCGGACCGCCGCTGCTCAGCCAGGGTGCAGCATTCCGTCCTCCGTCCGGACGATGGTCGCACCGCGTGCGGGCCGGCCACGTCTAGGCCTTCCTCGCGCCGACAGCCGCATCAGTGGGTCGCCCAGCACGTCGTGTGCCGCGAGGGTGGCACTCATGTTCTGGGCGGCTCCGGCGAGGGCGAGGACCTGCCGGTGCGCTTTGAGGCGTCCGGCGCCCGCTGGCGCGGTGTTGAGGTGGTGGCAGCCGGAGAAGGCTTCTCTGCCAGCGAGATTGCCAACTCCGCCTGTACCCCCGGGTCTCCGTCTCCCGGCTTGAATGGCTGGTTCTTGTCCTTTGTGAACGAGAGCCCTCCTGTCATAGCACCCGCCCGGAAGCCGCTGCTGAAGCTGCTTCGTCGCCCGGGGCGGAGGTCATCGTCGCTGTTGCCGGAACGGGCGACGGCGAGCCACCCGTCGGCCTTCTGTTGCTCCGCAGGCCCCCAACCGCGTGGGGTTGTTCGTACCTGCGGAGGTGGAACCGGAGTTCCGTTTGTAATGGCACCTTGAGTGCCGGTGTTTTGTTCAATGCGGCTGTCGAGGCCTGAACGTGTATATATTTTTTTTGGCACGGAGCCGTGTTTTTTCTTCATTTCGAGCACTGAGACTCGCCTTGTTGATTATCTGAACCGCTCCACCGAGCGTGAGTTGCCTCGTGCAAAGATGACGAGTGAGGTATCCGTATCCCGGAGGAGTAGGAGTCCCTTGGCTCGGTCGGCCTTGCAGTCCGAGGCCCCTCTTGCTTAGTTAAAGGAACCCCTCGGCCGCCCTTCGATGAGCCGAAGCCGGAGGTAGCAGTGTCAGCACGGATGGAGGCAGAGTTGGCTTCGAAAAGGAGGTGTGGTTGGCCAGAGCCTGACCGGGTCATCCACTGGCGGAACCGACGCCGGAGTTGAGCTGCCGAGGCCACAAGCCGAGCTGATGTCTCTGGGGGACAGCTGGCCGAGGCCTTGGGGTGGCCGGCCGAGCCGCCTGCTCGGGCCAGATTCTCGAAGAAGACCCTGGCGGCGATGGCCCGGGTGTGGTGCTGATGTCGTCCTTCAGAGTGGGGGCCCTCCGACCGCATTGCTGTCCGAGGCTAGGTCAGACCCCGCCGAAGGTGTAGTTGATGCCGAGGGTGCTGCTGCCCCCCTTCGGTTGTCGACGTCCGAGCCTGCAGGATCAGGTTGTCTTGTAGTGTGTGTATGTTTTCTGCGGCCACCGAGGCCTAAACACACCGTCATCGTGTTGTAAAGATGTGTTTCTTTTCCTCTTGTTTCGAGTATCTGGACTCATATGTCGGTAACAGAATTGTTTGTGCAGGCGAGAGTTGCTTTTCACGGAAGGCGATGAGTGAGGTATCCGTATCCCGGAGGCGTAGGAATCCCTCGGCTCGGTCGGCCTTGCCGCTTACGCGCGCTCTTACTCGTCCATAGGGTTCTGTTACCGACGCAGTCGAGAAGGCCCGAAAAATCATTTCGGCAGAGGAACTCTCGAGCATGAAGACTTGTTCGGTCCGCGGAGTCACTTATCCGAGCGCGAGTTACTTATCGCAGAAGGTGATGAGTGAGGTATCCGTATCCCGGAGGCGTAGGAGTCCCTCGGCTCGGTCAGCCTTGGCTGCTTACGTGTACTCCGTCGTTTTCAGGATCCACTTTTGAAGTAGTCGAAGAGCACGAAAGGCATTCTGGCAGAAAAGATTTTTTTCTTTTTTCGAGGAAAATTTTGACGCAGAGGGGGTTGCCCCCTTCTAGCCCCCGAGGGAGGGTCGGGCTTTGCCGAGGCAAGGCTGACCCTTCCTTGACGACCAGACTTGGTGTGTGAACGAGGTATACGAGCAACTTGAAAGCATCTTAAGGGTAGAAGCGACGTAGCTGTTGGATGTTCCAAGCGTTGCTCTAGACCTCGCCTTGGCTGTTGGCCATCTTGTACGTTCCGGGCTTCAGGACCTTGGCGATGACGAACGGCCCTTCCCAGGGAGGCGTGAGTTTGTGCCGCCCTCGGGCGTCTTGTCGCGGCCGAAGCACAAGGTCGCCCACCTGGAGGTCTCGGGACATAACCCCTCGGGCGTGGTAGCGTCGCAGGGACTGCTGGTACCGCGCCGAGTGTAGTAAGGCCATGTCCCGAGCCTCCTCCAGCTGGTCCAGTGAGTCTTCTCGGTTGGCTCAGTTGCTTTGGTCGGTGTAGGCCCTCGCCCTCGGGGAACCGTATTCCAAGTCTGTGGGCAAGATAGCCTCGGCCCCATAGACTAGAAAGAACGGTGTGAAGCCCGTGGCTCGGCTCGGCGTTGTTCTCAGACTCCAGACCATCGAGGGGAGTTCCTTCATCCACCGCTTGCCGAACTTGTTGAGGTCGTTGTAGATCCGAGGCTTGAGTCCTTGCAGGATCATACCGTTAGCTCGCTCCACTTGCCCATTCGTCATGGGGTGAGCCACGACAGCCCAGTCCACCCAGATGTGGTGATCCTCGTAGAAGTCCAGGAACTTTCTACCGGTGAACTAGGTGCCGTTGTCGGTGATGATGGAGTTCGGGACCCTAAAGCGATGGATGATGTTGGTGAAGAACGCTACTGCCTGTTCGTACCTGATGCTGTTTAGGGGTCGGACCTCGATCCACTTGGAGAATTTGTCGATGGCGACCAACAGGTGCGTGTAGCTCCCGGGTGCCTTCTGCAAGGGGCCAACGAGGTCCAGACCCCACACAGCAAACGGCCAGGTGATGGGTATGGTTTGCAGAGCCTGAGCGGGCAGGTGGGTCTGCCTTGCGTAGAACTGACACCCTTCGCAGGTGCGGACAATTCTAGTAGCGTCGGCCACCGCCGTCGGTCAGTAGAATCCTTGTCGGAAGGCGTTCCCAACGAGGGTTCGAGGTGCTGCGTGATGGCCGCAAGCCCCCGAGTGTATCTCTTGCAAGAGCTCCTGGCCTTCGGCGATGGAAATGCATCGCTGGAGGATGCCTAAGGGGCTGCGGTGGTAGAGCTCCTTCCCATCTCCCAGCAAGACGAAAGACTTGGCGCGCCGCGCCAACCGCCGAGCTTCGGCTTGGTCGAGGGGCAGCTCCCCTCGGTGGAGATATTGCAGGTACGGGGTCTGCCAGCTTTGATTAGGCGTGACCTCGCTCGGTTCCCCCTCGACGCGCAGTGCCTCACCCTCGGGGGCTGAGGGTACCTCGGGCTGAGCCGAGGGTACCTCGGACCGTGCCGAGGGTACCTCGGACTGGGCCGAGGGTACCTCGGACTGAGCCGAGGATACCTCGGACTCAGCCGAAGGTGCCTCGGGCGGAGCCGAAGGTGCCTCGGGCTTGGGCGTGTCCTTGGTCTTGACGGAGGGTTGATGCAGGTCTCGGGAGAATACGTCCGGGGGAACTGTTGTTCGTCCCGAGGCTATTTTAGCCAACTCGTCCGCAGTCTCGTTGTAGCGTCGGGCGATGTGGTTGAGCTCGAGCCCGTAGAACTTGTCTTCCAGGCACCGAACCTCATCACAGTAGGCTTCCATCTTCGGGTCACGGCAGTGGGAGTTCTTCATGACTTGGTCGATGACGAGCTGCGAGTCACCGCGAGCATCGAGGCGTCGGACCCCTAGCTCGATGGCGATTCGCAACCCGTTTACCAGGGCCTCGTACTCTGCCACATTGTTAGACGCCGGGAAGTGGAGGCGTAGCACGTAGCGTAGGTGCTTTCCGAGGGGCGAGACGAAGAGGAAGCCTGCGCCGGCCGCCGTCTTCATCAGCGACCCATCGAAAAACATGGTCTAGAGCTCCGGTTGTTTCGGAGCCGTTGGGAGCTGGGTGTCGGCCCATTCAGCCACGAAGTCCGCCAAGACCTGGGACTTGATGGCCTTCTGCGGGGCGAACGAGATCGTCTCGCCCATGATCTCCACCGCCCACTTCGCAATTCTACCCGAGGCCTCTCGGGACTGGATGATCTCTCCCAGAGGGAAGGATGACACCACAGTCACCGGATGAGACTCGAAGTAGTGTCGCAACTTCCGCCGTGTCAGGATCACCGCGTACAGCAGCTTCTGGATTTGTGGGTAGCGGATCTTGGTCTCGGACAGTACTTCACTGATGAAGTAGACTGGCCTCTGGACGGGCAATGCGTGCCCTTCTTCTCGTCTCTCAACCACGATCGCGGCGCTAACCACCTGGGTGGTTGCGGCGACGTAGATCAAGAGGGCTTCTCCGGTAGCGGGGGGCACCAAGATGGGCGCGTTCGTGAGGAGCGCCTTCAGGTTCCCGAGGGCTTCCTCGGCCTCGGGAGTCCAAACGAAGCACTCGGCCTTCCTTAAGAGGCGGTACAGAGGCAGACCTCTCTCGCCGAGGCGCGAGATAAAGCGGCTCAGAGCCGCGACACATCCCATGACCCTCTGTACGCCTTTCAAGTCCTTGATTGGCCCCATGCTGGTGATGGCTGCAATCTTCTCCGGGTTGGCTTCGATGCCCTGCTCGGAGACGATGAACGCCAAGAGCATGCCTCGGGGGACCCCGAAGACACACTTTTCGGGATTAAGCTTCACGCCTTTCGCCTTGAGACATTGGAACATCGCTTCAAGGTCAGAAAGGAGGTCGGAGGCCTTCCTCGTCTTGCCTACGATGTCATCGACGTAGGCCTCGACCGTTCGGCCGATGTGTTCGCCAAACACATGGTTCATGCATCGCTGGTACGTTGCCCCCGCATTCCTCAAACCAAACGGCATTGTAACATAGCAGTACATGCCGAAGGGTGTGATGAATGAAGTCGCGAGCTGGTCGGACTCTTTCATCCTGATCTGGTGATACCTTGAGTAGGCATCGAGGAAAGACAGGGTTTCGCACCCAGCAGTGGAATTTACGATCTGATCGATGCGAGGCAGATGGTAGGGAACCTTCGGACATGCTTTGTTTAGACCAGTGTAGTCTACACACATCCGCCATTTCCCCCCTTTCTTTCTCACAAGCACAGGGTTGGCAAGCCATTCGGGATGGAATACCTCTTTGATGAACCCTGCCGCCAGTAGCTTGTGGATCTCCTCGCCTATGGCCCTGCGCTTTTCTTCGTCGAATCGGCGCAGAGGTTGCTTCACGGGTCGGGCCCTAGCTCGGATATCCAGAGAGTGCTCGGCGACTTCCCTCGGTATGCCAGGCATGTCCGAGGGACTCCACGCGAAAACATCGGCGTTTGCGCGGATAAAGTCGACGAGCACTGCTTCCTATTTGGGGTCGAGCTCGGAACCGATCCGGATCTGCTTGGAGGCGTCGTTGCAGGGGTCGAGAGGGACGGACTTGACCGTCTCCGCTGGCTCGAAGTTGCCAGCGTGGCGCTTCACGTTGGGCGCCTCCCTAGAGAGGCTCTCTAGGTCAGCGATGAGGGCCTCGGATTCGACAAGGGCCTCGGCGTACTCCACACACTCCACATCGCATTCGTATGCGTGTCGGTATGTGGGCCCGACGGTGATGACCCCATTGGGGCCTGGCATCTTGAGCTTGAGGTAGGTGTAGTTGGGGACGGCCATGAACTTGGCGTAGCATGGCCTCCCCAGCACTGCGTGGTAGGTTCCTCGAAACCCGACCACCTCGAACGTGAGGGTCTCCTTTCGAAAGTTGGAGGGCATCCCGAAGCAGACGGGTAGGTTGAGTTGTCCGAGGGGTTGAACGCGCTTCCCGGGGATGATCCCGTGGAAAGGCGCAGCGCCCGTCCGGACCGAGGACAGATCGATCCGCAGAAGCCTGAGGGTCTCGGTGTAGATGATGTTGAGGCTGCTGCCTCCGTCCATGAGGACCTTGGTGAGCCTGACGTTGCCGATGATGGGGTCGACAATGAGTGGGTATCTCCCCGGGCTCGGCACGTAGTACGGATGGTCGGCCTGGTCGAAGGTGATGGGCTTGTCGGACCAGTCTAGGTAGACTGGCGCCGCCACCTTTACCGAGTAGACCTCCCGACGCTCTTGCTTGCGGTGCCGAGCCGAGGCGTTCACCACTTGCCCGCCGTAGATCATGAAGCAGTCGCGGACCTCGGGGAACCCTCCTGCCTTGTGATCTTCCTCCTTTGCGTCGTCGAGGGCCTTGCCACCCTCCGCGGGTGGCCCGGCCTTGTGGAAGTGTCGTCGAAGCATGGCACACTCCTCAAGGGTGTGCTTGATGGGCCCCTGATGATAGGGGCACGGCTCCTTGAGCATCTTGTCGAAGAGGTTGGGACCTCCGAGAGGCTTCCGAGGGTTCTTGTACTCGGCGGCGGCGACAAGGTCCGCGTCGGCGGCGTCGCGTTTCGCTTGCGACTTCTTCTTGCCCTTCTTCTTGGCGCCGCGCTGAGTTGACGTCTCGGGAGCATCTTCCGGTGGGTGGCCCTGGGGCTGCTTGTCCTTCTGGAAAATGGCCTCAACCGCCTCCTGGCCAGAGGCGAACTTGGTGGCGATGTCCATCAGCTCGCTCGCCCTGGTGGGGGTCTTGCGACCCAGCTTGCTCACCAGGTCGCGGCAGGTGGTGCCGGCGAGGAACGCGCCGATGACATCTGAATCGGTGACGTTGGGCAGCTCTGTGCGCTGCTTTGAGAATCGCCGGATGTAGTCCCAGAGAGACTCTCCCGGCTGCTGGCGGCAGCTTCGGAGATCCCAGGAGTTCCCAGGGCGCACATACGTGCCCTGGAAATTGCCGGCGAAGGCTTGGACCAGGTCGTCCCAGTTGGAGATCTGCCCCGGGGGCAGGTGCTCCAGCCAGGCTCGAGCGGTATCGGAGAGGAACAGGGGGAGGTTGCGGATGATGAGGTTGTCATCGTCCGTTCCACCCAGTTGGCAGGCCAGCCGATAGTCCGCGAGCCACAGTTCCTGTCTCGTCTCCCCCGAGTACTTTGTGATAGTAGTCGGGGTTCGGAACCGGGTCGGGAACGGTGCCCGTCGTATGGCGCGGCTGAAAGCCTGCGGACCGGGTGGTTCAGGCGAAGGACTCCGATCCTCCCCGCTGTCGTAGCGTCCCCCACGCCTGGGGTGGTAGCCTCGGCGCGCCCTGTCGTCGAGGTGGGCCCGACGGCTGTGATGATGGCGCTCGTCGCCGAGGCGTCCCGGGGCCGCAGGCGCTGTGTTGCGCGTGCGCCCGGAGTGGACCGAGGCTTCCCGCATGAATCAGGAAGTCGCGACGTGATGTCCCGAGGGGAACCTGCCTTCGGGAGGCAGAGCTTTCGGCCCGTCGGACCGCGGCGTCCTCCAGGAGATTCTTGAGCTCTCCCTGGATACGCCGCACCTCGGTGGTTCTCCGTGAAGGAAACAGGCTCCGAGCCTCCCTACTGATCAGAGGTTCGAAGGCCGGCCCCTCGGAGGGGTTCAACGGCCGCCTCAGATCGATTGGGTTCTGCGCCCACTACTGGTCAGAGGTTCGATGGCCGGCCCCTCGAAGGGTTCAACGGCCGCCTCAGGCCACTCGGGCTCCACGCCCGCTACTGATCAGGGGTTCGTAGGCTGGCCCTCGAAGGGTTCACAGTCGCCTCAGACACAGAGCGAGGGATGACCATGGGTACGTTCGATACATAACCAAGGCTTGGGCTGCGCCTCCCGAGGTACCCTAGGACATTTCCGAGACTAGCGGGAACGATCTTGTAACGGAATCCCATCAGAGGGAGGCATCGAGCCCTCGGACCCCGTCGACAGGGGACCGGGTCCGGCAGATCACCCGCAGGTACTTTTGGGCGCACCTCTGGGCCTCTAGCCGACCCCTAACAAATGGGGCACGAACGTCCGCTCGAATTACTCGCCAGCAGCTCACCGGAAACACCATGTTCGGCACCCTCCGAGGACAACATGGCACTTTCCCCCCTCCTCCTTGCGGAAAGGCGACGCAGGGGTGTATGTAAAAAAGACGAGTCTGTCCTTGACCGTCCTCTCGCCCTGTGCAGAGGCTCGGGGGCTGCTCTCGCAAACCCGGCTCCGGCCAAACCGTTGACAGCGTCAACATACCAGCCCGAGAACTTGGGACCCGACCGTGCACTCGGGCTACGGCCAGCTCGCATGAGAGAACCACTAGACCAGCCGAAGTGTTGCGAAACGCACTAAGACCTCGAAGGAGTAAAACTACTCCTCCGAGGCCTCAGGGGCTACACCCGGCGGGTGCGCTCGCGCGCACCCACCGGAACAGAATGCAACCGAAAAAGGCTGGTCCCCTTGCAAAAAAGTGCGGCAAAAGCCTCCAAGCGAGTATTAGTACTCCCTTGGAGGCTCGGGGGCTACTATCGGGGACCATAATTAGGGGTACCCTCAAGACCCCTAAATCTCAGCTGGTAACCCCCATCAGCACAAAGCTGCAAAGGCCTGATGGGTGCAATTAAGTCAAGGATCGGTCCATTCAAGGGACATGATCGTGCCTCGCCCGAGCCTAGCCTCGGGCAAGGGAAGCCGATCCCGGAGAACCTACGTCTCGCCCGAGGACCCCCCCCCCCT
Source organism: Zea luxurians (assembly GCA_029449295.1). Classification (NCBI taxonomy): domain Eukaryota; kingdom Viridiplantae; phylum Streptophyta; class Magnoliopsida; order Poales; family Poaceae; genus Zea; species Zea luxurians. Next base: position 33,569,188 of record JAOPSE010000009.1, on the reverse strand, counting down.
CCAGCAACGGGCACACTATCGGCTCGCCCGAGGCCCAGTCTTCACCGAGAAGCAACCTTGGCCACATCGCCACGCCGACCGACCAAATCGCAGGGGCATTTAATGCAAAGGTGGCCTAACACCTTTATCCTGACGCACGCCCTCCAGTCGACAGAGCCGAAGTGACCGCGGTCACTTCGCCGCTCTACTGACCGGTCTGACAAGAGGACAGCGCCACCTGCGCCGCTCCGACTGCTGAGCCACCCGACAGAGTGAGGCTGACAGCGGCCAAGGCCGGCCTCGGGCGTCATAGGAAACTCCGCCTCGCCCGACCCCAAGGCTCGGACTCGGGCTCAGCCCCAGAAGACGGCGAACTCCGCTCCGCCCGACCCAGGGCTCGGACTCGGGCTCAGCCCCGGAAGACGGCGAACTCCGCTCCGCCCGACCTAGGGCTCGGACATGGGCTCAACCCCGGAAGACGACGAACTCCGCTCCGCCCGACCCAGGGCTCGGACTTGGGCTCAGCCCCAGGAGACGACGGACTCCGCTTCGCCCGACCCCAGGGCTCGGACTCAGCCCTGGCCTCAGCCGACGGTCTCTGCCTCGCCCGACCCAGGGGCTCGGACTCGACCACGGCCACGGAAGACAGACTCGACCTCGACCTCGGAGGAGCCTCCACATCGCCCAACCTAGGGCGCGGACCGACCACGTCGACGGGAGGCGCCATCATTACCCTACCCCGAGCTGACTCAGGCTACGGGGAACAAGACCGGCGTCCCATCTGGCTCGCTCCGCCAGATAGGCAATGATGGCGCCCCGCACGCTCTGTGACGACGGCGGCTCTCGGCCCCCTTACGGAAGCAAGAGGACGTCAGCAAGGACTCGACAACCCCGACAGCTGTCCTTCCGCCAGGCTCCAGTGCTCCTCCGACGGCCACGACACCACACGAACCGGGTGCCAAAACCTCTCCGGCTGCCACGATGGCATGTACTTAGGGCGCTAGCTCACCACCGCTAGACACGTTAGCACTCTGCTACACCCCCCATTGTACACCTGGATCCTCTCCTTACGCCTATAAAAGGAAGGACCAGGGCCCTCTTACGGGAGGGTTGGCTCGCGCGGAGAAGGACGGGACGGTGCTCGCGCAAGGCCGCTCGCTCCCACTCCCGCGTGGACGCTTGTATCCCCCTACTACAAACGCACCCGACTCAGGCGCGGGGCTAACACGAAGGCCGCGGGATCCGCTCTCTCACGTCTGCCTCCCTTCGGCTGCTTCCTTTCCCTCCCTTCGCGTTCCGCCTTGCATCGATCCATCTGGGCTGGAACACGCGGCGACAATTCACTCGTCGGTTCAGGGACCCCCCCGGATTTCGAAACACCGACAAAATTAAAAATAGTATTCATGAATATCAATATTATTATATTAAGGGTATATTATTGGTGAATTGCTCAGGATGCTATTAAGCTATCTCATTTCCCTCTCCTAACATCTTCCCTTATATGAGCATAGGCTCCCCTTATATATAGCACATGACACACATACTAGTCACATTTAGGTGCTTGTGGTGCCCCGTATGTACGGTCTGAGAGCATGTCTGTGGAGCGCTTGGAGTAAATTTTAAACGCATTCCAACGACACTTCTCTACTGTCAGCATGTAGGGTGATAGAAAAATCTCACCCCCACAAAAGGGGTTGTAATCTTTGTCATTTCGTTAATAAGTGATTTTAACCGTGAAATCAACTTTTTTCATGTTTGCTTACGATAACAACGTATATTATGGTAATACAAATAATGTATAATTTTTTAAGCCCTAAAAATCTGATGTAGAGAAATCAAATAACTTATATAAGGAGTAAAGGGAAACTGAATAGGAAAATGGTTGAAAAGGTGGTGAAATGGAGGGAAAAATATTTGAGGAGGATATATTTAAATATGAATAGAAAGTACAAATAGGTGAATTTAGGAGGATAAATGGTTAGAGTTAGCCTTAGATCGTCCGTAACGATTCCTTCTGAAGTTCTCCCTAAGCCTCAACGGTTAACCATAAAGAACACTTTAAATTTAGTTTCTACGCTTAAATCTAGGGTGTTCTCTTCGTTTCCCTAAACTTCCTTATATTCTAAACTATGAATTAAACATAAAATTAATATGTACATGTCATTTTAGACTATGACATATGTAAAAAAAATAATATAAAAATATATGAGGAATATGATATATTTTGTAAATGAGATGGATTTAGCGAAACCGCTGCGGGAGTTGGAATTGAGGCGCTGAATATTTTAGAAAATGGTAAAAAATTAAAATTTAGGGGATGATATAGAAAAAACCTTTTCAGATAGTCCTATGCCACCTGCATCGTTGTTGCTTTATATTAACCAGCTCACGAGGACTACGAGGCAAACGACCCAGCATATAAGGTCCCAGAGACCCAGACGGCCGGTGGCCACCGTCCAAGACTCCTGTGAGCCGCGAGCGCGACACGAGCGCACACGTACACTCTTTTACGCCGCGAGAGTGCTAGGGATGAGCCCCGGCGCCGGTACTGCCAAGAAGCGTCTCGGCGTTGGCTCCGTCGCCGGCGGGGGGTTCGCGCTCGGGTGCGGCTGCAGGGACGCCAAGGCCGTGGCGGTGGCGGTGGCATCGTCGTCCGTGTCACCCTACTCTGCCGCCACCAGCGCCACGGAGACGACGACATCGACGGCGACGACCGCGACGTGGCGCAGGGCGAGGACGACGACGACGCACCCGTCGTCGGCGTCCGGGTCCACGGGCACGCTCACCGTGCCCTCCGCGTCGTCGTCGTCCTTCCCGTGGGAGGACATGGACGCCGAGGGCGATGGCGAGGAGGTGGACTGCAAGAGGGAGAGCTCGGCGGCCACGACGAGCTTCTCCGGCCTGCTGCGCCAGCTCAACGAGCTCGAGCAGAGCGTCGTGTCGTGGGGGCGGAAGAGCGCCAGCAAGGATTACTTGTCGCCGCCGCCGTTACCAGCGCGGTCATCGGCGAAGCAACGAGCTGCGCACAGCGGTGGCGGCGACAGCAAAGAAGGTCACGGCAACTTCTCTCCGCCGCCGCTGGCGCTGCGTCCTTTCCAGTTCCAGGCTACGCAGCAGTACCGGAAGTCAAAGAGCATGGACAAGGACAAAGCAGCAAGACAAGTTGGAGTGGTCCACTCCAAGCAACCGCCGCCGCCGCCGCCGCCGCCGCCACCTCCATCATTGTCATTGCCGCCGGAGCAGCTCAAAGTGAAGAGCACGGACGACAAAGGCTGCAAGAAAGAAGCCGCCAACGTTTCCCCGACACCGCAGGCCCCGAACCACCGGAAAGCAAGAAGCTGCGACGCCGGCGCCGGCGCCGGCACTGGCCCCGGCCCCGCGAGGCCCGACGGGAGCGTGGCCGTGGCCGTGGTGAAGCAGTCCGACGACCCGCTGAGCGACTTCCGGCGCTCCATGGTGAACATGATCGTGGAGAACCGGATCGCGACGTGCGACGAGCTCCGCGACCTGCTCCGCCACTTCCTCGCGCTGAACGCGCCGCACCACCACGACGCCATCCTCCGGGCCTTCACCGAGATCTGGGACGAGGCGTTCTCCGCCAAGACGGCCCGCGGCCACCGAGAGCCCGTCGTCGCCACCAGGACGACGACCCCGCCGCGGCCGCGGCCCAGGGCACCGACGCCGCCGCGCCGCCGGCACGCCCCGCCTCCGCCGGCGTGGCGCTAACGCGTACGTGGTCACCAGTCAGCACTTGTTACTAGTAGCATTACGAACACTGTAGCTGGCTCATGCATCGGTTTACTTAGCCCCGTACCGCGAATCTACCGCATGCTGAAATGCAGATGTTCTCCAGATTTGTTTGTTCATGCTTTCGAGTTTCAGTTCCGTTCGAATCCGATATTCTCCAACCATACGAGTATACGACTACTGTACGCGAGACGGATAAGCCATCTCGTGAACGGCAGCGTCGTTTATTCCGCGCGCACAAGAGGCACGAGGGAAGCCGACACGCGAGAGGGGGCCTCTGCCGTAAAACCCGTGGCCGCTTGTGGGGAACTGCAACGCAAGCAGGCCGGAGGCCAGGCGGAAAGGCGCTTCGATCGGCGGCAAGCTGCGACTGCGAGAGGGAGGGCGGGGCGGCAGGGACGGTGGTTGGATGGATGGCAGTGGAGGGCCCGTGCGTCGAGTTATGGTGGTGGCGACGGTGCAGTAGGGTAGGGTGACAGTGGGTTGAAGTGACGCACGGGAGGCGGTAGCCAGGAGGGGAAGGGCGAGCGAAGGCGATGCCAATTGCCAAAGGAAAGGAAGCATGAGCCATCATTAATGCGCAACCTATCTGGCGTCCTTCTCTGCATCTGCGCTTACCGTCCTATAATGACAGGGGTTCACGACTTCACGGCAATCGCATCCACGGGTTGATGCTTCATGAATTTCTCGGCCTAATTTCGTTGACAAGTAGGTGTGGAGCTAATGCGCTCCCAAGTTTACTGTACTAGTATGATTGTACGAACACAGATCAATGGAAGTGGCGTTACGCTAGCTAGAAAACGGAGCGGCTCCTGGACGTGGCCCGTGGGCCGGGCGTGGGTGATGGGGACCGGGAAATATGCTAGGGCTTAGGGGCTTGTTTAGAGAGGATGGAAGGACATATAATCTCTTGTTATAATTTATTACTAGTATGGTGTCCGTGGATTGCGATGACTCATAAATCATTTGATAAATGAAATCTAACACCCAACCATTTTAAAGCGGAAAGCATAATATAATCTTTATTTATTTATTGTATGTATGCGTTTTCTGTTATCTAAACAAAGAAATACTTTCTACCAATTAGACATCATGGACGTTAGAGGATTGAGTTCATTCACTATCCCACCCACTTGGATTGAGTTCACTCACTATCCCCGCAGCTTATCAAGTCTTTACACAACTTGCTTCCATGGATAGTCGTTGCTTCTTGTGGCTAATGCATAACAGAACAAGCTTCAAACTAAGATCAAATACCTCCATTGAATACTCTCCATTCAACCAATATCAGCAAACTCTGATGCATTGCCATCTTGGATAAGTGTAGAGGCCTGGGAACAAAAGGTACACACATTTAGTTATTCTTCCTAGAGCGTAGTATCTTACTTTAACTGCTTAAAATCTTACCATTTTGATTACTAATTATCAGCAGGGATCATCATCATCCTAAAGTATCTAATTGATCTGGTCAAGTATGGGAACACCAGATAATCCCAAATAACACAAGTTGCAGGTGCTCCACTTTTTCATAAGCTTCAAACAAGTCAACTTTCCTTTCTTACCAAAGGCTTGTAGCATCCACGGTGGTTGCTCGATAATTCGGTACCTGATCACAGACATGAACGATTAGTTGTGCTAGAACATGACTCATTTGCATTAAAATTATAGGTGGATAGCTCACGGTTTCTAGTAAAAGCTTATGAAAAAGCGAAACATGTGGATTTTGGAGAACTGCAAATAGTAAAGCAGAATACGGCTCAAGGTTTCACAATTCATATAACACAAACTTAAAGCTTAAGAAGAAATATAGTAAAGCGGAACAAATTTAGACATTGGAGAACTGTGAACAGGCAACCGCTCAATAAGAATTTTCTAAAAGATGCAAAGAATAAGTAAAAGAAATGGATATAGCAGACCTAATAGCTAGAGTAACTATTATACAAATAATAATGTGATTATGAGTTGACCGCTAGAGTAACTATTATACAAATGGCAGACAAATATTATAGAAAAAGTTGTAGTCATAAATGGTAGATAAATATTTAAAAAAGTTGTCCAAAAACAACAACTAACAAGAGCTCAATCGTAGTAACAGAAGTAGCAGAACCTGCATACCTGAGACGGAAGATCAAGGACACCATCTTTTTTTTTGCATACAATGCACCAAATACCTTGCAATGTTTCCAGCCTATATCACAAGGAACAAAAAAGGAAAATGTTAGTTTCCTCGTCTTTTAGTTTTGTGCAAAGAACCTCGCAACGAGGATCTTCGGCTGCATACAGGGGACATCTTTAGAATGTCTACTAAGGTAGCAAAAATGTGGACTCCAGACAGGTAACAGACATTACCTTTGCTACAGGCACTGTCAACGTCCTTCTACATCTTTCCAACATGACACATAGAAGTCTTGCATTTTTTCAGGTCATCATCCTCATCTGCTTGTTCACTAAGAACAGTGTGCAATGCAGATATGATCTTCTTTGTAGTTCCTCTAGTGCCTAGTCTCTAATAAAAATGTCGATAATGTTTGAGATAATTTCTTAGTGGAGTTCAAGTGCCAAAAATAGTATAATGGAAAGAGCAGAAAACCTTACCAGTTTCACAGAACGAGAATCTATTTTAACAATCCTTATTGCTGAACTACGAGAACGCTTTTTGGTCATATCTAAAATAGGAAGGGGAGCTGCCCCAAGCATCACATCCTCGATACCCCCAACACGTGAGCCAAAAACTCTTCTTTCTTGCCATATGTCAACCTAGGACACCTTTGTGCGTTACTAATATGTTTTTGTAGATACACGACAATGTTAACAATCCTTATTACTGATCTACAGTCTAGATTCGGAAAATAGACATAACGTCGAATTAAACTAATCACACACACTAAAAATTCTAGATTCGGAAAATGGACATAACGTCAAACTAAACTAATCACACACACTAAAAATCCATGAGGTAGAAGTGCGCAAGTATGGCAACTAACCGAATCGTTGAGAGGAGTAAGCGTTGAATGTCCTCTTTCATAGACCCCCAACAGTCACCTATTAAGGAAGCGGGCAGGCATTAAAACAAGTAGTTGGCAGGACATCATGGACAGTGAACAGGATAAACATGGTGACTAACAGGATTATAGGACCTCACGAAGCTACATAGTCTAGAATCAATTTAAGGGAATAACTTAGAACCAAACCAATCACACAAACTAAAAATTCACGAGATACAAGCATGTCAACTAACTGAATCGTCGAAAGGAGAAAGGGATGAGTGTCCTCTTATAGAATCCTCCAACAGTCACCTATCAAGGAAGGAGACGGACGGGCATTAAAACAGGTAGCCAGCAGGCCAGCACATAGTGAGCAAGAGAAACACAGTGAATAACTGCACCTCATGGATGTACATAGGCCATAATTAGATTATGGGCATAGCGTAGAACTGAACCAATCACACAAACTAAAAATTCACGAGGTACAAGCGTGCAAGCATGTCAACTAACAAAATTGTCGAAAGGAGCAAGGGATGAGTGTCCTCTTGCAGAATCCTCCAATCATCACCTGCCAAGGAAGGAGACAGGCATTAGAATAAGTAGCTGGTAGGCGAGCAAACACAGAGAACATGTTGAGCATGTTAAATAATGTTTAGACCATGTGTACGACCATTCTTCCACCATAGTAAACAAATCCTCTGTGCACATAACTATAATTGGTCATGGCTACATGCGTATATCAAATAACTTGTAGAGAGTTGAATAGACAGTACATTAGCACAGGACATTGAACTGGTAAAGAAAACTGTAATTTCTCTACTACCTATTAAGGGACAGGGGGGCATCCACAGGCGAGGCCATGCCCCCGCCCCCCATCCTCCCTGCCCTCGACCCCAGCTATGCGATGCCCCCCAGCCTCCGCCCCTGCCATCCGCACTGGTCCGTCCCTCCATCTCAAATTCACACGGTCGCACTGGTCAAAGAAAATCAATGGCATAATTTTGGACATGAATATAGAGTTCTTCAATCAAAATAAACGTAGGACCATTAGCACATGATGTTGAACAAATAGCGACAGTTCTGTTCCAGAAGAAACAAGGTGGTATATGTGACCTCCTGACGTTCACATCACCATTACTGAGGAACATAATGACAGCACATATAGATGGAGTATCTCATGATTATAGTAATTTAGCTAATATGTTGCTGTGAAATAAATCATAATTATTGAGATACACTAATCCAAAACTTTACAATATGTTTGCCCAAGTGCAACATGATAGTCATAAGACTTTGCTAGCATGGTCCAGATCACTCTGTATGATAGTCATAAGACTTTGCTAGCTATAATCTAAGCAACTATGCTAATCATTCATGCTAGGATCAATTTGAATAAACCAAAACTTCAAATACATGCACCCTGGGAGTAAATTAAAACACCAAAAATAGACCTAGGTCTCCCTGCAAGCAAATAAATGAACAGAAAAATGAATTAACACCTTTCAACAAATATCACTTACTAAAGCATAGCCAACAGATTTCAAGGAGATAATTTGATAGTAGCAACATCTATGGGATCATGTGCGTAAGACCAGGTGAGCATCTATGCATACGATGCTAAGATGAGGTCTAACTGTCTAGTGCATAAAACATTACAGGATGGGTAGATGTTATTGAAGATGGTCAATGAATAAAGGAAGGCATGAAAATTAAAAGGGCACTTAAGAACACCAGATTATGTGTGTCAAAAGTATCACAGTTCGAAGATGGAAACCGTAATGTCACACACGTCCCAAATTCTGCCTTAGGGCAGAAGAACTACAAGCATTGAGTAGAGTGGAGACAAGAGTACAGGATTACCCTATCAATCGCAGAATGATCATCTAGAATTAACCAAAAATAAAAACACAACATTACTTCCCAAGGAAAATAGAAACACGAGCACAACGTTCTAGAGGATCTAATTCATAGCAATGCAACATAATAACTAACATACCAAATACGCTCTCTAGCGTGGCTGAATCTACACAAGAAACAATGATTGGTTTTTTACCCCAATGTTGGGGAAATAGATACACACACAATAGATAGAGGAATCTGCTCCATTACCCTGTCGTGGTCATCGCAGTCCTGAGTCTTCGGGCGTACTTGATCTCTGAGTCGATCAATCTAGTAGCTCGTCCTCGGAGTTGGGTCTCATCTCAGGCACCGAGGAGAACAACATCACGAGGCTTTGGCGGTGCCACAGCGACAGCGAGGGGCCGGAGCAGGATGGTGCTGCGAGCGTGATGAAGTCGCAAAAGCGGTGGCACATGGAATGGCGGTGCTGGTCAAGGTCGACGCGGCGGACACTGGTGACGAGATAGGAGACGTAGGTGGTCGCGGATTCGGGGACGAGCGAGGTGGTGGTAGACTCAGCTTCAATCGCTGGGTCGGAGACGGTGAGGAGGGCGTACTCGGAGGCTGCCACTACGCGGATCTTGGCGACGCGGAGGAGGACGAGGAGGAGACAGCGTCGGAGGCAGAGGAGGGCGAGGAGACGGAGCATGGGGAGAAGACGACGCCGACGCCGGTGACATCAGGAGGGCGGGTCAACGAAGGAGGAGGAAAATGTCGGCTAGAAGGTAGGTGAGATCTGCGCTGGGGCGGGGGCTGTAGATCGCGTGCGAGGAGGACGACACGCTTGCAGGCTGTTGCGGGTAGGCGTGATCTGCGGAGACGGGGGCATGGCATACCCTGTTACATCCTTATAGAGTAGTTCTCTTATTATAATTTATTATCACATATAAGTGTTTATATGGCTCTCAATACCCTCTAATCCCAATGCAATCAAACAACCCTTAAAGAGGTTTAGGTTGTCTCTAGCAGCCTTCATATCATACCTGTTGGTCACTTGTTCTCTAATTGTGTGAATCAAGAACAAGGCAACACAATTGTTAAAATTATAAAAACCTTCGTCCTCCGAAGCACTAACTCCTCTCGGATTCAATGATGATCGGACGAAGGTCTTGAAGGACATGCCTTTAATATGTTATAAATAAATAAGGATACACAATGATAAATACAATGATTATAAGTCATGAGTCTATTCATATTAGCATTCCATAAAGTCTATATGAACAAAAAATCTATATTACATTGATATCTTCGGCTTCCTCGAGGTGTTGACGCGAGAGAGATTACAATACAGCGTGAACAGTACAGTGCTACTGTTCATCTATTTATAGGCACGGGACGCAGCTCGGGTAAAAGTACATTTATGTATCTGTCACTTATGATCATAACACAAATCATTAAGGACTAGCTAGTCTTTTCCCCCTTTCGGCCAGCATCATGTTCAGTCTTCATCACCATTATAAGCCAAAGCTATTACTCTTCGGCTATAGCTTCGGCGTTAATTTTTATTATCTTCAGACTATATCTTCACCTCGTATGCCTTTGTCACGGGGAAAACCTTCATCCTGAAGCCGAAGCTCCCTGTAATAATACATATCATGCTGAAAACAAATGACTAGTCCTATTTTTGAGGATCTTCGGGAGAGGAAGACCCCTAACAATACCTCCGTCTCATTTCATATTTCAAACCTTATTCTGTAAATAGTAAAGTCTATTGAAAGTCGCCTAGAGGAGGGGTGAATAGGCGGAATCTGAATTTTACAAACTTTAAGCACAACTACAAGCCGGGGTTAGCGTTAGAAATATAATCGAGTCCGAAAGAGAGGGCGAAAACAAATCAACCAAAGAAATAGAGCGGATGGCACGATGATATGTTTTACCGAGGTTCGGTTCTTGCAAACCTACTCCCTGTTGAGGTGGTCACAAAGACCGGGTCTCTTTCAACCCTTTCCCTCTCTCAAACGGTCACCTAGACCGAGTGAGCTTCTCTTCTCAATCAATCAGGACACTAAGTCCCCACAAGGACCACCACACAATCGGTGTCTCTTGCCTTGATTACAATTGAGTTGGAAACAAGAAAGAATAAAGAAGAAAAGCGATCCAAGCGCAAGAGCTCAAAAGAACACGACAAAACTCTCTCTTCTAGTCACTATTGCTTTGAGTGGAATTGGGACTTGGAGAGATTTTGATTCGCTCTAATTGTGTCTTGTATTGAATGCTATAGCTCTTGTATTGAATGTGTTGGCTGAAAACTTGGATGCCTTGAAGTGTTGGTGGTTGGGGGTATTTATAGCCCCAACCACCAAAGTGGCCGTTGGGGATGGCTGCTGTCGTATGGCGCACTGGACAGTCCGGTGCGCCAGCCACATCACCCAACCGTTAGGGTTTGACCGTTGGAGCTCTGACATGTGGGTCCACCGAACAGTCTGGTGGTGCACCGGACAGTCACTGTTCACTGCCCGGTGCGCCTTCTAACGCCTGCTCTGACTTCTGCGCGCGCAGGCGCACACTGTAGTGTTTTACTGTTCCTTTGCAGACGACCATTGGCGCTAGTAGCCGTTGCTCCCGCTGGCACACCGGACAGTCCGGTGCTACACCGGACAGTCCGGTGCTACACCGGACAGTCCGGTGAATTATAGCAGAGCGGCTCCCCGAAAACCCGAAGCTGGCAAGTTCAGAGTGGATTCACCCTGGTGCACCGGACACTGTCCGGTGGCACACCGGACAGTCCGGTGCGCCAGACCAGGGCAGCCTTCGGTTGTCTTTTGCTCTTTTTATTTGAACCCTTTCTTGGACTTTGTATTGGTTTGTGTTGAACCTTTGGCACCTTTAGAACTCATAATCTAGAGCAAACTAGTTAGTCCAATTGTTTGTGTTGGGCAATTCAACCACCAAAATTCATTTAGGAAAAGGTTTGACCCTATTTCCCTTTCAATCTCCCCCTTTTTGGTGATTGATGCCAACACAAACCAAAGCAAATATAGAAGTGCAGAATTGAACTAGTTTGCATAAGGTAATTGCAAAGGTTGCTTGGAGTGAAACCAATATAATTATTTCTACTGGATATGCATGGATGGTTTTCTTCTTATTAAATATTTTTGGACCACATTTGCACCACGAGTTTTGTCTTTGCAAATTCTTTTGTAAATTCTTTTCAAAATCCTTTTTGCAAATAGTCAAAGGTACACGAATAAGATTGAAAGAAGCATTTTCAAGATTTGAAATTTTCTCCCCCTGTTTCAAATGTTTTTCCTTTGACTTAAACAAAACTCCCCCTCAATGAAAATCTCCTCTTAGTGTTCAAGAGGGTTTTACGAATTTTTGAAGATACTAGTACTTTCTCCCCTTTTTTTTGAACACAATAAGATACCAATTTGAAAAACTTCATTTTTAAAATTTGGTGGTGGTGCGGTCCTTTTGCTTTGGGCTAATACTTTCTCCCCCTTTGGCATGAATCGCCAAAAACAGATACTTGTGAGTGAAATATAAGCCCTTTTACTTTCTCCCAATGGTAAACAATTAAATATGAGTGAAGATTATACCAAAGTGGAGAACAATACGGAATACCGGCAAAGAGTAAATAACACGATGGAGTTGAGTGCAAGCGTCGTCTTTGCCGAATACTCCATTTCCCTTTCAATTCTATGACTAAGCATAATGATACGCTTGAAAACACATTAGTCATAGACATAAAAGAGATATGATCAAAGGTATATAAATGAGCTATGTGTGCAAAGAATCAAACAAAATTCCTAGAATCAAGAATATTTAGCTCATTCCTAAGTTTGGTAAAGGTTTTCTCATCTAATGGTTTGGTAAAGATATCGGCCAATTGATCTTTGGTGTTAATATAGGCTATCTCGATATCCCCCCTTTGTTGGTGATCTCTCAAAAAGTGATACCGAATGACTATATGCTTAGTGCGGCTGCGTTCAACGGGATTATCCGCCATGCGGATTACACTCTCATTATCACATAGAAGAGGGACTTTGCTAAATTTGTAGCCATAGTCCCTAAGGGTTTGCCTCATCCAAAGCAATTGTGTGCAACAATGGCCTGCGGCAATGTACTCGGTTTCGGCGGTAGAAAGAGCTACTGAGTTTTGTTTCTTTGAAGCCCAAGACACCAGGGATCTCCCCAGAAACTGACAAGTCTCTGATGTGCTCTTCCTATCAATTTTACACCCTGCCCAATCAGCATCGGAATATCCTAATAAATCAAAAGAGGATCCCTTGGGGTACTAAAGGCCAAACTTAGGTATATGAACTAGATGTCTCGAGATTCTCTTTATGGCCCTAAGGTGAATTTCCTTAGGATCGGCTTGGAACCTTGCACATATGCATACAGAAAGCATAATATCCGGTCGAGATGCACATAAATAGAGTAAAGATCCTATCATCGACCGATATACCTTTTGATCTACGGATTTACCTCCCGTGTTGAGGTCGAGATGCCCATTGGTTCCCATGGGTGTCTTGATGGGCTTGGCATCCTTCATTCCAAACTTGGTGAGTATGTCTTGAATGTACTTCGCTTGGCTAATGAAAGTGCCCTCTTGGAGTTGCTTGACTTGAAATCCTAGAAAATAATTCAACTCCCCCATCATAGACATCTCGAATTTTTGAACCATGATCCTACTAAACTCTTCACAAATAGATTTGTTAGTAGACCCAAATATGATATCATCAACATAAACTTGGCATACAAACAAATCATTTGCAATGGTTTTAGTAAAGAGAGTAGGATCGACCTTGCCGACTTTGAAGCCATTAGTGATAAGAAAATCTCTTAGGCATTCATACCATGCTCTTGGGGCTTGCTTGAGCCCATAAAGCGCCTTAGAGAGTTTATAAACATGGTTAGGATACTCACTATCTTCAAAGCCAGGAGGTTGCTCAACATAGACCTCTTCCTTGATTGGTCCATTGAGGAAGGTATTCTTCACGTCTATTTGATAAAGCTTAAAGCCATGGTAAGTAGCATAGGCAAGTAATATACAAACTGACTCAAGCCTAGCTACGGGTGCATAGGTTTCACCAAAATCCAAACCTTCGACTTGTGAATATCCCTTGGCCACAAGTCGTGCCTTGTTCCTTGTCACCACACCATGCTCATCTTGCTTGTTGCGGAAGACCCACTTGGTTCCTACAACATTTTGGTTAGGACGTGGAACTAAATGCCATACCTCATTCCTCGTGAAGTTGTTGAGCTCCTCTTGCATTGCCAGCACCCAATCCGGAATCTTTAAGCGCATCCTCTACCCTGTGTGGCTCAATAGAAGAGACAAAAGACTAATGTTCACAAAAATGAGCAACACGAGATCGAGTAGTTACCCCCTTATGAATGTCATCGAGGATGGTGTTCACGGGGTGATCTCGTTGGATTGCTTGGTGGACTCTTGGGTGTGGCGGTCTTGGATCTTGTTCATTTTCCTTGTCTTGATCATTGGCATCTCCCCCTTGATCATTGTCCTCCTCTTGAGGTAGCTCATCTTCTTGATCTTCATTTTCATCACCTTGAGCTTGATCCTCATCTTGGGTTGGTGGAGATGCTTGCATGGAGGAAGATGGTTAATCTTGTGCTTGTGGAGGCTCTTCGGATTCCTTAGGACACACATCCCCAATGGACATATTCCTTAGTGCGACGCATGGAGCCTCTTCATCATCTAGCTCATCAAGATCAACTTGCTCTACTTGAGAGCCGTTAGTCTCATCAAACACAATGTCACAAGAAACTTCAACTAGTCCAGTGGACTTGTTAAAGACTCTATATGCCCTTGTGTTTGAATCATAACCAAGTAAAAAGCCTTCTATAGCCTTAGGAGCAAATTTAGATTTTCTACCTCTCTTAACAAGAATAAAGCATTTGCTACTAAAGACTCTAAAATATGAAACATTGGGCTTTTTACCAGTGAGGAGTTCATATGATGTCTTCTTGAGGATTCGGTGAAGATATAACCGGTTGATGGCGTAGCAAGCGGTGTTGACCGCCTCGGCCCAAAACCGATCCGAAGTCTTGTACTCATCAAGCATGGTCCTTGCCATGTCCAGTAGAGTTCTATTCTTCCTCTCTACTACACCATTTTGTTGTGGCATGTAGGGAGAAGAGAACTCATGCTTGATGCCCTCCTCCTCAAGAAAGCCTTCTATTTGTGAGTTCTTGAACTCTGTTCCATTGTCGCTTCTAATCTTTTTGATCCTCAAGCCGAACTCATTTTGAGCCCGTCTCAAGAATCCTTTCAAAGTCTCTTGGGTTTGAGATTTATCCTGCAAAAAGAATACCCATGTGAAGCGAGAATAATCATCCACAATAACTAGACAGTACTTACTCCCGCCGATGCTTATGTAAGCTATCAGGCCGAATAGGTCCATGTGGAGTAGCTCAAGTGGCCTGTCAGTCGTCATGATGTTCTTGTATGGATGATGAACACCAACTTGCTTCCCTGCTTGACATGCGCTACAAATCCTGTCTTTCTCAAAATGAACATTTGTTAGTCCCAAAATTTGTTCTCCCTTTAGAAGCTTATGAAGATTCTTCATCCCAACGTGGGCTAGTCGGTGATGCCAAAGCCAACCCATGTTAGTCTTAGCAATTAAGCAAGTGTCTAGTTCAGCTCTATTGAAATCAACTAAGTATAGCTGACCCTCTAACACTCCCTTAAATGCTATTGAATCATCACTTCTTCTAAAGACAGTAACACCTATATCCGTAAAAAGACAGATGTAACCCATTTTACATAATTGAGAAACTAAAAGCAAGTTATAATCTAAAGAATCTACAAGAAAAACATTAGAAATAGAATGGTCAGGTGATATAGCAATTTTACCCAATCCTTTGACCAAACCTTGATTTTCATCCCCGAATGTGATAGCTCTTTGGGGATCTTGGTTTTTCTCATAGGAGGAGAACATTTTTTTCTCCCAAGTCATGTGGTTTGTACACCCGCTGTCGATGATCCAACTTGAGCCCCCAGATGCATAAACCTACAAAACAAATTTAGGCCTTGTTCTTAGGTACCCAAACGGTCTTGGGTCCTTTCACATTAGAGACAAGCACCTTGGGTACCCAAACACAAGTCTTTGACCCCTTGTGTTTGCCCCCAACATATTTGGCAACTACTTTGCCTGATTTGTTAGTGAGCACATATGAAGCATCAAAAGTCTTAAATAAAATGTTATGATCATTTGATGCAATAGGAGTTTTCTTCTTAGGCACTTTAACATGTGTAGAACGCCTAGAGCTAGAAGCCTCATTCTTATAAATAAAAGCATGGTGAGAAACAGAATGAGTCTTCTTAGCATGAATTCTCCTAATCTTATCCTCAGGATAACCAGCAGGATATAAAATATAGCCCTCGTTATCATGAGGCATGGGAGCCTTGCCCTTAACAAAATTAGACAATCTTTTAGGTGGGGCATTAAGCTTGACATTGTCTCTCTGTTGGAAGCCAATGCCATCCTTAATGCTAGGGCGTCTCCCACTATAAAGCATGCTACGAGCAAATTTAAATTTTTCATTCTCTAATTCATGCTCGGCAATTTTAGCATCTAGTTTAGCTATATGATCATTTTGTTGTTTAATCATAGCAAGGTGATCATGAATAGCATCAACATTAATATCTCTACATCTAGTGCAAATAGTAACATGCTCAACCGTAGATGTAGAGGGTTTGCAATCATTTAATTCAACAATCCTAGCATGTAAAATAGCATTCTCATCTCTAAGATTGGTAATAGCATCATTGCAAACATCTAATTCCTTAACCTTAGCAATTAATTTTTCATTCTCACTCTTAAGGCTAGCAAGAGATTCATTCAACATGTCAATCTTAGCAATTAAACTGGCATTATCATTTCTAATATTAACAATTGAATCATCACAAACATTTGATTTCTCAACCTTAGTAATTAATTTGACATTTTCATTTCTAAGGCTAGAAACAGTGTCATGGCAAGTGCTAAGCTCACTAGTCAATTTTTCATTTTTCTCTACCTTCTGAGCATAAGCATTTTTAACCTTAACATGCTTTTTGTTTTCCTTAATAAGGAAGTCCTCTTGGCTATCCAAGAGTTCATCCTTCTCATGAATAGCACTAATCAATTCATTCAATTTCTCTTTTTGTTGCATGTTAAGATTGGCAAAAAGAGTAAGCAAGTTATCCTCATCATCACTAGAATTATCCTCATCACTAGAAGTTGCATACTTAGTGGAGGATCTATATTTTACCTTCTTCTTCTTGTCGTCCTTTGCCATGAGGCACTTGTGGCCGACGTTGGGGAAGAGAAGACCTTTGTTGACGGCGATGTTGGCGGCGTCCTCGTCGGAGGAGGAGTCGGTGAAGCTCTCGTCGGAGTCCCACTCCCGACAAACATGGGCATCGCCGCCCTTCTTCTTGTAATATCTCTTCTTCTCCTTCTTCTTCCCCCTCTTGTCGTTATCCCTATCACTATCACTAGACAAAGGACATTTAGCGATAAAATGACCGGGCTTACCACATTTGTAGCAAACCTTCTTGGAGCGGGGCTTGTAATCCTTCCCCCTCCTTTGCTTGAGGATTTGGCGGAAGCTCTTGATGATGAGCGTCATTTCCTCGTTGTCGAGCTTGGAGGCGTCGATGGGGATCCTACTTGGTGTAGAATCCTTCTTTTCTTCTTCCGTTGCCTTGAATGCAACGGGTTGCACCTCGGGTGTTGAGGTGGCGCCTTGCTCGATGATTTTCTTGGAGCCTTTGATCATCAATTCAAAGCTCACAAATTTTCCTATCACTTCCTCGAGAGACATTAGTTTGTATCTAGGATCACCACGAATTAATTGTACTTGGGTAGGGTTAAGAAAAACAAGTGATCTTAGAATAACCTTGACCATTTCATGGTCATCCCATTTGGTGCTCCCGAGGTTGCGCACTTGATTCACCAAGGTTTTTAGCCGGTTGTACATGGCTTGCGGGTCTTCTCCTTGAATGAGCATGAAACGACCAAGCTCCCCCTTGATCGTCTCCCTCTTGGTGATCTTGGTCACCTCATCTCCCTCGTGCGCGGTCTTGAGCATGTCCCAAATCTCTTTGGCGCTCTTCAACCCTTGCACCTTATTATACTCCTCTCGACTTAGAGAGGCGAGGAGTATAGTGGTGGCTTGGGAGTTAAAGTGTCGGATTTGGGCAACCTCATCCGAGTCGTAGTCTTCATCCCCCGACGAAGGTACCTGCACTCCAAACTCAACAACGTCCCAAATACTAGCGTGGAGTGAGGTTAGGTGATGCCTCATTTTGTCACTCCACATGTTATAATCTTCACTTTCAAAAACGGGTGGTTTGCCTAGTGGGACGGAAAGTAAAGGAGTACATTTTGAAATGCGAGGATAGCGTAGGGGGATCTTACTAAACTTCTTGCGCTCATGGCGCTTAGAAGTTACGGACGACACGTCGGAGCCGGAGGTAGATGGCGACGAACAGTCGGTCTCATAGTAGACCACCTTCTTCATCTTCTTCTTCTTGTCGCCACTCCGATGCGACTTGTTGTGGGAGTGTGATTCTCCCTTTTCTTTGGAGCCAGACTCCCTTGATGGAGCCTTCCCATGGCTTGTAGCGAGCTTCTCGCCGGTCATGACCTCCTTCTTGGCGTGATCTCTCGACATCACTTCGAGCGGTTAAGCTCTAATGAAGTATCAGGCTCCGATACCAATTAAAAGTCACCTAGAGGGGGGTGAATAGGCGGAATCTGAATTTTACAAACTTTAAGCACAACTACAGGTTGGGGTTAGCGTTAGAAATATAATCGAGTCTGAAAGAGAGGGCAAAAACAAATCAACCAAAGAAATAGAGCGGATGGCATGGTGATTTGTTTTACCGAGGTTTGGTTCTTGCAAACCTACTCCCCGTTGAGGTGGTCACAAAGACCGGGTCTCTTTCAACCATTTCCCTCTCTCAAACGGTCACCTAGACCGAGTGAGCTTCTCTTCTCAATCAATCGGGACACTAAGTCCCCACAAGGACCACCACACAATCGGTGTCTTTTGCCTTGATTATAATTGAGTTGGAAACAAGAAAGAAGGAAGAAGAAAAGCGATCCAAGCGCAAGAGCTCAAAAGAACACGACAAAACTCTCTCTTCTAGTCACTATTGCTTTGAGTGGAATTGGGACTTGGAAAGATTTTGATTCGCTCTAATTGTGTCTTGTATTGAATGCTATAGCTCTTGTATTGAATGTGTTGGCTGAAAACTTGGATGCCTTGAAGTGTTGGTGGTTGGGGGTATTTATAGCCCCAACCACCAAAGTGGCCGTTGGGGATGGCTGCTGTCGTATGGCGCACCGGACAGTCCGGTGCGCCACCGGATACTGTCTGGTACGCCAGCCACGTCACCCAACCGTTAGGGTTCGACCGTTGGAGCTCTGACATGTGGGGCCACCGGATAGTCCGGTGGTGCACCGGACAGTCACTGTTCACTGTCCGGTGCGCCTTCTGACGCCTGCTTTGACTTCTGCGCACGCAGGCGCGCATTGTAGCGTTTTACTGCTCCTTTGCAGACGACCATTGGCGCTAGTAGTCGTTGCTCCCGCTGGCACACCAGACAGTCCGGTGCTACACTGGACAGTCCGGTGAATTATAGCGGAGCGGCTCCCCGAAAACCCGAAGCTGGCAAGTTCAGAGTGGATTCACCCTGGTGCACCGGACACTGTTCGGTGGCACACTGGATAGTCCGGTGCGCCAGACCAGGGCAGCCTTCGGTTGTCTTTTGCTCTTTTTATTTGAACCCTTTCTTGGACTTTGTATTGGTTTGTGTTGAACCTTTGGCACCTGTAGAACTCATAATCTAGAGCAAACTAGTTAGTCCAATTGTTTGTGTTGGGCAATTCAACCACCAAAATTCATTTAGGAAAAGGTTTGACCCTATTTCCCTTTCATCTATAGTACAAAGCGATGTTTTGCATGACCATATACATGTTCTGATGAGCATAACCTTAGACCTAGATTACGGGTCAGCCTATTATAAGCCGACCAAGTTGGCACTTATGCCTCTCCGACTAGCTTTCCTACGGTTGCGTGGACCAGCTTCTGTACCCCGCCCTCCAACCTGTTTCTCACACTTCTATTTCGTGGACCCTATTAAAGTTATATAGATAAACAGGGGTGGAGCCAGGTAGTAGAGCCTAACTTTTCACTATAAAGTCTCTTGCTCAAACCAATATAGATGCTCTTGTTTCTAGCATTTTGGTGCTTGTCCTTATAAGTATGGTGTCTGCCTTCAATCCTATTTTATTTTTGGCCCAGCCCTGTAGGTAAATATCAAACTTTTTATTTTTCTATACAATAAATCTACATCTTTTATAATAAAATTAGGGAAATGGTGTCTGTATTATTGTTTCTGTTGACACCTTTTTGGAGGCGCCAATCACTTCAAAAGAACCAGCGGCGGTGCTCTCTGGCCAAGCGCGGACGGTCCGCAGCACAGGGCCGGACGGTCCGCGACCTGGCGCGAGGCGAAGGTGCTCTCTGGTCAGGCGCGGACGGTCCGCGGCACAGGGCCGGACGGTCCGCGACCTGGTACAGGAGCCTGGGTTCCCTGCCTGACGGCCGGACGGTCCGCGCCCTGTGGCCGGACGGTCCGCGCGTGCGCAGGGGCGGCGGAGGATCGCCGGCGGCGCCTGAATCTCGCTCCCGGGAGGGACCCCGTCGGGGAGGAGAGATCCTAGGAATTGTCTAGGCTCGGGCAGGCCGACCTAGACTCCTCTAATCGACGTAGAGTCGAGGAGAGGCGGAGAATTTGGGGATCGAGAGACTAAACTAGGGCTAAACTAGAACTAGACTAGAACTACTCCTAATGCATAAGGTAAAAAACGAGTAATAGACTGGATTTGATCGATTGTTGGGGGTTCAATCGGCCGTAGCCCTTCATCTATATAAAGGGGGAGGTCTGGATCCGCTTCCAACTGATTTCCGGGTTAATCCCGCGGTTTTAGGTAACAAATCCCGCGAGAAACTAGGAACCCTAACTAACTCTACGCACGCGCGGACCGTCCGCGCCACCACCGCGGACGGTCCGGACCGCGGACCGTCCGGCCTCCGGGCCGGACCGTCCGCACGGTCATTTTTGGGTTCCAACATATGCCCCCCCTGCCTTTTGGTGAAGGTTGACGAACCAAAAGCATATGAACTAAACCTGATGTAAGTCACCGGCTTTTCGATATGGAGATTATTCAATAAAGCACCAATATAAAGGCCGTTTCGGATTGTATCTTTCTCGGCCATGACCATTTGATCAATGGATCAAAAGGAATAAAATGGAGGTGCCCCCCAGTCTGGATAGACGAAGGGACTATACATGTACCATGGATTCATCATCGTGTCATTCCATGTTTGAACAGGATAATATACCGACGATGAGTAAATAGATGGAAAGTACCCTGGTCTCATAGAATGAATAGGCGATGCTTGTTGTGTCGCCTTTCGGACCGTTTTGTTTAACCGTTTTGTTTTAGCAGGTGGCCGGGGTTTCTTTGTTGACCGATCACGTGGAACAGTCTTTTTGCTAGCATCTTTGGAGAGCAACTGATCAAAAGTAGGATCGGCTTTGATCAGCCGATTATATGTGCTTTGACCTTGCGTCTTTTTCCTTGCTTTGTGTAGAGGTTGACGCCTTTGGTCATAGGGGGACTGTCCGGCTGAGTTAGCCGGACCGTTTGTTTGAGCACCGGATCGTCCGCACGTAGGTGCCGGACCATCTACGATGTTCGGGCTAGGCTGATGTGTTTGGTTCATTAACTGTGCCTGCCCCCCAGTGCCTTCGGACTTTTTAGCCTTCTCGTCCGAAGCCTTCCGAGCAATCTCCTTTTGTGATATATCTGACATGCGGGGATCGCCAATGACGATACCCTTGCCTTTGCCTTTATCGGCCATTTCGGGCCGAACCAAGACCTTTTTGCATGTGAGTTCTATTGTATTAACAGGAAAGGGTTGTGTGTCTACTTGCATCTCCTGAAAAGCCAATCGACCCTCATTTATGGCCGATTGTATCTGTCGACGAAAAACATTACAATCATTGGTGGCATGAGAAAAGGAATTATGCCACTTACAATAAGCACGCCTCTTTAATTCATCAGGAGGAGGAATAGTATGAGTTAATTTAATGTTGCCGTTTTTCAGTAACTCGTCAAATATTTTATCGCATTTGGCAACATTAAACGTAAACTTAACTTCTTCTTGTCGATTCTTTCGAATCGACTGTAAAGCAGAACATGGTGAAGGTTTAGCCTGCCCTGGCCAAACCAGTTCGGCGGTGTATACATCTGTGGATTCATCGTCCGAGTCATCGTATCCCACTAGATGCATCTTATGGCTAGCCGATTTTGATGTTTCCTTACTTCGGCTTTCACATGTCATAGCCCGCTGGTGCAAGTGCACTAGCGAAAAGAATTGGGTGCCATCTAATTTTTCTTTTAAGTAGGGTCGCAACCCATTGAAAGCTAGCCCTGTCAGTTGTTTTTCTGCGACATGAATCTGAAAGCATCGGTTTCTAGTGTCCCGGAATCTCCGGATATAGTCATTAACCGATTCTTCAGGCCCCTGTCGGACTGAAGCTAAGTCAGCCAATTCTAACTCACGTTCTCCTGAGAAGAAGTGTTCATGAAATTTCTGCTCTAATTCTTCCCAAGAGTTAATAGAGTTTGGTGGCAAAGCTGCGTACCATGCAAATGCAGTATCAGTAAGGGACAACGAGAATAAACGAACGCGGTAGGCTTCCCCATCAGCCAATTCTCCCAAGTGTGCTATGAATTGGCTTATATGTTCATGTGTGCTTTTCCCACCTTCACCAGAAAACTTAGAGAAGTCTGGTATTCTAGTTCCCTGTGGATATGGCACGGTGTCGAATCGGTGGCTATAAGGCTTCCGATACGATTGCCCTGTACCTGACACACTAACACCGAGTTTGTCCCTGAACATCCCGGCTACCTCGTCTCTGATCCTCTCCGCCATATCTGGCGACCATCCATTGAGTTTGTGGGTGGAGATTTCAGGTTGCCTGACATTACTCTGTCGGCTTTCCTCCCAGGGATGTTTGAGGTGTGTGTTAGGTGTCCTATTAATGTCACCAGCTCCTGCCCTATACCCCTCAGGCTCTCTTGTGGCCGAATAGTATTCAGCCCTATGTCCATGAGGTGGTATGGTATGATTATAATGTGTTGCTGGTGGGGCACCATAATGTTGCTGCGATGAATGCGGGAACTGCGCGTATTGCGTAGCTCTCGGCTCTGCGTATGCATATCCGGACGGTCCGGCGTAAGAGGCCGGATGGTCCGTGACCTGGCCAAATGGTCCGAAGGTATATCCGGATTGTCCAGCCGTATATGGTGCTACATGGGTAGTCTCGTACCCAGACCGTCTGTCGTAAAGAATAGGACGGTCCGCGATCGGGCCGAATGGTCCAGGGCTGTACCCGGACGGATCGGCCATATATGGCGCGACTTGGGCAGTCTGCGCATGGACTCGTGTAGAGTCGGATGGTCCAGCATAATACGTCGGCCGGTTCATGCCATATCCGGACGGTCCGGTGTAAGATGGCGGACGGTCCGCAACATATCCGGACGGTCCGGCGTGATGCACCGGACGGTCCGTGATGGGGCCGAAGTGTTCAGGGTTGTACCCTGATGGTCCGGCCATATATGGTGCGACCTGAGTGTTTTGTGTGCGGGCCTGCATCTGGTCGGACGGTCCGGCGAAATACGCCGGACGGTTCGCGGTATAACCGGACTGTCTGAGATGATGCTCGGACGGTCCGGTCGCGTCCAGTACCTGCCGCGTGCCTAGTGGTTGCGGCTGTGATGGTGACACGAAAGCGTGCATCGGCATACCATATGATGGCTGGGTCAAGGGTGACCCATTTATAGCCGATGTGTTTGACGCGGGTGGCACTGTATTAGACTCTCGCGATGGAAAGTTAGGAGCAGCTGATTTCTCGTATGCACGTAAATGCATTTTAATAGATTCATCTACATATTGCTTTAACTGATCTCCTCGTTGATCCATGAAAGTCGTAAGAGATAGGTCTGGAGTACTTACAGCGGGACCCTGAAGTGGAGGTAGGAGAGATTCCATATCGATCTCCCCTTGACGGACGATCTTCTGGTGGCGATCTACCGTGAAGTGTGACAAGTACTTGTCCGCCGCCTCCTTGCGCCGTTCGGAGAGTTTATGCAGCAGTTCCGCCTCTTCCTTGTCGCGTTGTTCGTTCCATTGCCGCATCACCTCCTTCTCATCGCGCATTACGAGGTCTTCAAAGGGCCTTTGGTCATCAGCCGGGAGCGCCTCCATAGCCGGCTTGATGATGTTGGTAGTGGAGATCTTGGTGTGATCCTTAGAACCGGCCATTTATGGGCCGATTTTTAGCAGATCTAGACACCTAGTCCCCAGCGGAGTCGCCAAAAAGTATGTTGACACCTTTTTGGAGGCGCCAATCACTTCAAAAGAACCAGCGGCGGTGCTCTCTGGCCAAGCGCGGACGGTCCGCAGCACAGGGCCGGACGGTCCGCGACCTGGCGCGAGGCGAAGGTGCTCTCTGGTCAGGCGCGGACGGTCCGCGGCACAAGGCCGGACGGTCCGCGACCTGGTACAGGAGCCTGGGTTCCCTGCCTGACGGCCGGACGGTCCGCGCCCTGTGGCCGGACGGTCCGCGCGTGCGCAGGGGCGGCGGAGGATCGCCGGCGGCGCCTGAATCTCGCTCCCGGGAGGGACCCCGTCGGGGAGGAGAGATCCTAGGAATTGTCTAGGCTCGGGCAGGCCGACCTAGACTCCTCTAATCGACGTAGAGTCGAGGAGAGGCGGAGAATTTGGGGATCGAGAGACTAAACTAGGGCTAAACTAGAACTAGACTAGAACTACTCCTAATGCATAAGGTAAAAAACGAGTAATAGACTGGATTTGATCGATTGTTGGGGGTTCAATCGGCCGTAGCCCTTCATCTATATAAAGGGGGAGGTCTGGATCCGCTTCCAACTGATTTCCGGGTTAATCCCGCGGTTTTAGGTAACAAATCCCGCGAGAAACTAGGAACCCTAACTAACTCTGCGCACGCGCGGACCGTCCGCGCCACCACCGCGGACGGTCCGGACCGCGGACCGTCCGGCCTCCGGGCCGGACCGTCCGCACGGTCATTTTTGGGTTCCAACAGTTTCTCTAATATTTTTTATGCTTCGTTCACGTGAGAAGGAAACCAACGAACATACATTCTACGTCTTAATCATGCCTCTATTGTTGACACACGGGCAAGAGATATGAATTTATAACCTACGACGACGTTGTTACCCAACACATCATCAACACTCTACCTTAATGTCACCTGAGCTTGCCAAACTATCCTATGTGACATGCTTCATTTTATGCGCTAAATCAATAAATATGTTATGTCATTCGATTCGCTCTTAGGTTTAGATCTATTTAATCTCGATTAAATTCTCGTTGTCATATGTATAATACAAATTGGTTTCTATGTTTAGTTTCTTCTTGTAGTTTATTGTGTTGAATGAGGCCATAGTAGATGTTATTTTGATCTAGTTAGTTCATGAGAAAATAAAAAAATAATGTGTGATAATACACATGTCACATGTTGGTGTGTCTGGTTTCGCGTGCCGCTGTTAATCACACCCCAGACAGGACACACAAACCCTAGTGATTGTGATGTCCTAGGGTAGCCGAAGCGCCCATGCAAGACATGTTGGGTCGCCCCCCAACGAACCGCCCGACATGCCTCAACTGTGTCTCTTGCGTGATTGTTGATTGTATGGACATTTAGCGAGTGCTTCCTTTGTGCTATGAAAGTTACCCTCTTCTAGAGTCATTTTCTTACTTTTTATGTAGAATTAATTTCTATTTTTTCTGCTATAATAATTGAAGCTAATTAAATTCTTACTAAATTTATTGTGATGAACCCTAGTGATTATGATGTCCTAGGGTAGCCGAAGCGCCCATGCAAGCCATGTTGGGTCGCCCCCCCCCCCAACGAACCGCCCGACATGCCTCAACTGTGTCTCTTGCGTGATTGTTGATTGTATGGACATTTAGCGAGTGCTTCCTTTGTGCTATGAAAGTTACCTTCTTCTAGAGTCATTTTCTTACTTTTTATGTAGAATTAATTTCTATTTTTTCTGCTATAATAATTGAAGCTAATTAAATTCTTACTAAATTTATTTAATAAATTCTTAATGCATATTTAAGTTGTATATTCTATGTTTTTGTGTTGAAAATAATAAATAAAATAATTCATGTTTACGATAAATTTTACATATAACCATTTAAATTAATGTTATAAATGATTGGCTGTCTAATTAAGTTGAAGTTAATTTTGCATGATAAATATGGCTGAAGGCAACATAATTGACTCCATGGACTTTGCGTTGAATGGCAAGAACTACTTAACCTAGGCTAACGACTACCGGTTTCACGTAGAGATGATGCAACTTCGAAAAGTGGTTATTTCGTTGAGATTAAATGACACTAGCCTATAGCTTCATGAGAAGGTGAAATCTACCATATTTCTTATGTGCCACATTCATACATACATGAAGATGATGGTAGTGGGTTCGAGCCCCATGACCATGGTGGGCGCCAAATGTTGGAACTCACTGACACGTGGCCGAGTGTGTTCAAGTAGTGGGAAAACGGGAATACTTTGATACTTAACAACACAATAGATTAGAGCAACATTGTTTTTCAGTCTGTCCCATTAGGGTACAATGCGGGGGTATTTATAGGTAACTAGGGGGCAGTCTCACACTCGTAAATACGGTTATGCCCCTGGTTACCTACGTTATCCTCAGAATATCCCCCTCAAGGGTTATTACAGGTCATTACAATGTAGTTAAGTACAACCCGGATTGACACACCATCAATCCTACCTAGACTGAGGCTTACACATGGGGTCAGACGATCCAGGATGTCAGACGCACGGGCCTGCTTTAATAACATGCGCAGGTCATGACTATAGCCTTCGTCTTAGGGTGCCAGGCCTTCGGGAGCTAGCAAGGCCTTCGTCTGTCCTGGTTGATCCCTCCGTCGCAAGGTTTTCACTTGGTTGAAGTAGACTTCACTATCCCTCAGTTGTAACTTGTCCTGTTCACGTTATGAATGCGCCGAGCGAGGGGGTGGGCGGCCTTCGCTCCAACGAAATTCTTAGTGCATATTTAAGTTGTATATTCTATGTTTTGTGTCAAAAATAATAAATAAAATAATTCATGTTTACAATAAATTTTACATATAACAATTTAAATTACTGATATAAATGATTGATGTGCCTAATTGAATTGAAGTTAATTTGCGTGATAAATTATGGCTGAAGGCAACATAATTGACTCCATGGACTTTGTGTTGAATGGCAAGAACTACTTAACCTAAGCTAACGACTACCGATTTCATGTAGAGATGATGGAACTTGGAAAAGTGATTATTTCGTTGAGATTAAATGACACTAGCCTATAGCTTCATGAGAAGGTGAAATCTATCGTATTTCTTATGTGCCACATTCACACATACATGAAGATGGAGTATCTAGATATGAAGACCCTCTCATACTATGGATGAACCTGCACGAGTTTTTTATGCATAAGCATGTGATGCTTTGACGGACACTACAAGAAAAGGTTAATCTCTACTTCCTTGACTTAGGGACAATGAAGTCTTATAGCACCATAATCCATCATCTTGTCTCTTAGTTATACTTCAATGGTTAGATAGTCACAAACATATAAATTACTCAGAAAACTCTCCAAACCTTGCACCCCACAAACATGATGCACTTAGCAATAGTTCCACAGTACTAAGTACATGAAGTATTGTGACCTTGTCAATATGTTGCATAGCACCGAGGCTCAAAACAAGCTCCTAATGTAGATTACTAGTAGAGCCATACTAGTGATCCAACTGTGTCTAAAGCACACACTAACTTCCAATCTTAAAGGAAGAGCAGCCCTTCTAGGAAAAGGGGTCATAAACGTCACAACAATCAAGACCCAAGAGAGGAGAATTCAAAAAATTATTACAGAATGGCAGTAGTAGCAGTAGTGGCAATGACAATGACAATGGAATGAAAATTGTTCCTAGACTGCCCTTGTTTCAAACCCTAGTCCACCATTGCATGTGGTGAAGGAGGCAGTGGCGGGTTCAGTTCCATGTTGTTAAGGATTACAGAGGGGGAAGGGGAGGGGATGACATTGTTGGTGGGTTGTGAGCGACGAGTGAGATGGTGGGGCATCATTGAGTGGGCGGCGAGAGAAATCAATGAGGTACTCGATTGAGATTAGGGAAGGGTGTGGAAGGTATATGCGGGCGGAGGTTGTCCGTGACCTAGAGTGGAGGTCGAGCTAGCAGAGGGGAAACAAAGATAAACATAGAGAAAGTGAAGAAGAAGACATGCCGGAAAGAAGAAAACATGTGCCACTACTATGCAAGAAAGTCATCAGGAGCAATCGATAAGAGTTTATGTAGATTATTGTTATATTCTTGTTCTACTGATGTTGTCTTTTTTTCATCAGTGTTTGGCCTGCTTGCGTCCATTGTTACCTAACCCAGCGTATTTTGAGCCAAACGTGGCCTGAGCCTGATGAGTTTTGACCCGTCCATGAATCTTAGGTAGTGTTTGGTTACAGATTTAGATAGAATCGTGCCACTCAGTTCTAGCATATAACATATTTGGTTTGAATCCATATGGGACAAAATCGATCCAAAAGTGGAATATTCCTCCAACATGTTGGATCTTTGGCCCCCACAAAAATGACCAAAATTGTGTGCTCGCGAGTATAACACTCATCTCCTCGTTCGTGTAAGCAGTCTTTTCTATCGTTCTACTTCATCCCAAAACCAAACAAAAAATAGAACAACTCTGTTCTGACTGTCAAATATAGAATGGAACCATTCCATTCTCATGGTCTTAAACAGAGCCGCTCCCTCCAACTAAACTCTCGAACCAAACATTTTTTCTCACCTCTCTAAAATATTTAGTTTAACTATTTTACACTATAACTATACGGGCATCTTGTCTAGGCCCAGCCCTAAAAATTAGGCCAGATAAGATGAACGATAATGGGCAAAAAGCCAACTTGAACATGTATTTCCCATACCTGTCTGCACCCTAATCATGCTTGTTGCATTGCATATCGAACAAACAGCCAACTGATAAATACGCTCGCTCTCCTATATTTACAACAAGCTAGTTCGTACGAAGTTGCCTATTCTGGTCGGAGACCAGTGCACATGATAGTAGTTGCGGGATTCATGTCCATCCTCCAACAGTCCAACGCCAACAAAATATATGTACATGTACCCTGTCGAGCTGCTCGTGGAAACAGCAAGCCAACAAAACGTTCTTGTACTCTGCACCGACGATCGTCCTAGTCAACAACAGGCCGGCAGGAATTCATTCATCCGCCAACACTCGGCCCACGTAAAACTATGCAATCAGCACACTGGCCACTGAAAAGCTTGAACATAATTGTCATTGGCAAATCAATAACACTAGATGCTCTCTGTTACAACTGCAACGAAAGGAAGGTGCACCGACAGTATCCAAAGTTCTACATCTACGACTACAACCCAACAGAGCAAGCCTTCAAGGAAGCTTCCGATGATACGCACTCTTCAGCTACTGAATCAAATTGGCTTACACCTTGTCTTGCAGGTAAGCAGAGTAAAAGACGCCCAAGGCACCAAGAGAAAGGGCTAGAAGAAGGCCAGATGGCACCAGCTTCCGGCTGTTATACAACCTGATACCTGAAAAGGCGAGGAGAGGCTGGATGGTTTGACTTATCTGGGTCTCATGGGAACTGAAGCACAAAAAATGCGGAACATACCAAACACGCAGGCAAATAGAAAGGCAGATCCAAATCCAACAGCATCACCTGCTGCCATCGTCTCAGGCGACTGCATCAGATAATAGGTCTGCAAAAAAGATGTTAACCATATGATCTCGCTAAAATTATCAATGAAATGTAGTTGGCATCTGGTTACAAACAGAAGAGAGTAAGCTTATTGGTTCTGAGATTCTCGATGACATAAATAACTAAATAAGCTCATGGTTTCAGCTATTTACATAAAACTGGAAACATGAACGTGCATTGGTTTGAAGGTAATAGTTTCTGAAACGCAAAGGTAAATTCAACAAGCTCATTAATTTGCCAAGGGTATATATTTCTCAATCATAATATCTCATAAAGGGTTCACAGTTTTTCTTTCTTTAGTCCAGAAGTCGGGTAGAAACACTCCACAAAAAAGTCAAAGGATGCCCTTGGTATTAGGTCACAACTATAAATGGAATAAATGGTGAAAAATGCCTATGAATCTGATTCAACATTGCATTTGGAGTAGCAGTATTGCAAGCAGAATGAAAATTCCAATGTTTGATCCCATATTTCTACAAGCATCAGAGTCCTAATCTATATGAACAAACCTGGCAACATATTTCCACAATAATCCAGGTTCCTGTTCCAAAAGAATGATGCGGCATCTACAAAACTATCTATTGTTATTAAGATTCAACATTAGTGGTTCTTTGGAAATCTCTTCCTAAGAAAAAGGGAAAACAAAAACAGGCCTCCTTGTTCTGTTTTCCATGATCAATTTGGTGTAGTATTGCGAATTGAATGATGATGATGATGATGATAGTTCACTGCAAAGTAACAATTCCCATTATGTTTTACAAAATCCATCGCATAGCTCCATCAGGCATCACAGTCCTTATTTGTAACAACAGGCGAATTTTAAACTCCAGAATACATTTCTACAAGAATCCTGGTTAGTGGCTACGGTTCCACAGGGAATATTGCTATCTGGAAAACTGCCTACTGTTTGGGATTCTCTACCTAAGAATAAAAATAGGGACTACTCCTTATTCCTCGTGCCATGACCAGGCAAAAAAATAAAATAAAATGAGAGGAAAATTCTTCTAGTGTTTATTCGAGTGCAGCTGTTATGTCATAGATTTCCTGAACCCATATGCGCAAAGGAATATCCCAAAGAAAGACAAGGAGAATACGACCATTTGCCCTCGAATAAACAAGAGGGCTTGGAAGTCCTTTGCAGCACCTAGCAATTAAACATTACCGGGGACTTGAACAACTCTGGTCCAACCGAAGACTTCAAATTCCAGTGCTTCCAACCAACCCAGAATCAAATTCAAAATCCTGTCTGCAATTTGGTCTAAGCATGCTGCCATAGCCAACTCAGAATAACAGTCGTAGCGGTAACCATGGCACGATGACAAGGCATTCCGTATCTAATCTGCAAAGTGCACTATTCTAATCTAAACAAACGAAAAAGGCAGTGCTTGGGAAATCTAGATAACATTCGAGTTTCACTCACAGCGCCCATGAGCGCAGCTCCAGCCAGCCCCCCGTAGATGGAGCCTTTACTCCCCGACCTCGCATCTGAACACCAGAAAAGAAGAAACTCAGTGGTCAAGGAATAAAGTCGTAATCAACCCGACAGGCCACAGCAGCCATACTAGCAAATGCACCGGAGACTGGGAACGCGTGTAGTTAGGGATGAAAGTGGTAATCCGAACTGCTAGAACAAATTTAATATTTTAAAATAGATATGTATAAAAATTGTTGTTGATCTTTTCTTATGTTATCTAGCACATTAGTACAAATATGAATAATATATTACATAAAATGTTTTATGTATTATTTGCTCCCTACAACACAAAAAGTTGAAAAAATTACCGAATTTGTTTCCGAATCCATACCGAAGTTTATATCTATTATTTGAGAAAATATAGGATGAATTTGATGTTTACCTTTTATTAATCTTTACAAGCTGGATGTTAAAAACATGAATACAAATTTGTATTATAGATTCTATATCCTATTTATTCGCAATCAAAGAAAAACGAATAAAAAACTGATTACCGAATAAATATCGTTTCCGACCGTTTTCATCCCTACGTGTAGTACATGCGAAGGCGCCGCCGCCCAGGAGGAGGACGCCGTAGGTGGCTGAGGCGGCCGGGGCAATCTCGGACACCGCGTCGCAGCGGAACAGAGCGTGACGGCGGGGGTGGAGGCGCAGGCGGATAACGGGGAGGCGAGGCGGCGGCCGGAACGAAAGGAGAGGGGCGGAGAACGCGGAAGAGGTGGTCATCAGCGCCAGCATGCGGATTCCGGTGGTCGCTGTCAGTGGCCTGAGTCAGGGACGACCGGACGAGTGGTGTGTGGTGCCTGGCGGTCTGTCTATCGCTATCCGGTATCCCACGGTAGTCTGCCGACGACGATCGACGGCTGCTTCAGTTAAGATTTGCGGTGGGAGAACAAAATCACTCCTTCGTGTCTGTAAAAAGGGCTTCATCCTTTTCATCTTGTTTTTATTGTTGTGCACATTTCATTGGTTTTGCACGCTCCAACAGAGCTTGGCACGTCCCTTCTGGAATTTAAGCAACTCCAATAGTTATTTATAAATATAACTTAAATTTAGCAAGTTCTTAAATAAATATAGTAAACAAAAACTATCATCAGTTTTTTTAGAGTGTTGGTAAATGGTTGCTAAAGGGTGTTTGGTTTGTAGAACTAATTTTGTCTCTCCATTATATTTCATTTTAGTTTCTAAATTACAAAATACAAAAATTGAAATATAGTTTTAGTTTCCGTATTTAATAATTTAGATACTAAAATATAATAAAAACGGAGTGACTAAAGATTAGCCACTAGAAACGAAACACTCCATAAATGTAGGAAGAAAATAAAGTTAGGTGAAAAGTAGCTAATTTAGAAAGTTTATTTAGAAAATTGTTGGGTAGCACCAGACTATCTAGTGCACCCTAGACTAACCCTATTTTAACTCTTTTGAGCCAAACTTTTTCACGTCTTCTTGACTCTTGTTAGGAGGATTTTTATCACTTAGACAAATATAGTTACCAACTAAAATAAATAAATAATTGACTAAGTGGTAGAACCATACCTTTCTCACTTCTTTTCACAATGATTTGCAATATGTTGACTAGTAAGCCTAAAAGCCACGTTTCTTGCACAAAAGGAGTTAGTAGCCAAACAAAGGTGCAAAAAATATACTATAATGTATGTGCAACTAATTCAATTACTTAAACCTCATGTTTTTGTAGCTTTACCTAAAGTTGCACCTTTTGACCTTCCAATTCAACTTATTTGGACTTATTGTCTTCAATTTGCTTTCTCTAAACCTGTGCTCATGCTTATATCAATAGTGTCGGTCCAAATTGGTGTATTGAGCATTTAATTAATCACCAAAACCACTAGAAATGGCCCAATGACACATTTCAAGGGGCTAAATTTGAGTCCGTGATATCGTATGTTTGAATACTACTTAGAGGTATTAAATATAGCTTAGTTACAAAACTAATTACAAAGATAAGGATTAAATGGTAAGATGGGTCTTTTAAGTCTAATTAATCCATAATTAGATCATGTGATGCTACAGTAGGTATTTGTTAATTGTGGATTAATTTGGCTTAAAATTTTGTCACAACATTTAGTCTTTAGCTGTGTAATTAGTTTGATAATTAGATTATATTTAATATTTGTAATAGGTACTAAACGTCCAACGTGTCACTAGAACCAAACACCTCTAAGAATTTCATTTTGATTAATTGTATATTGTCCCGTTGCAAAAAAAGCAAGTCGCTTTACTTTTACGTCACATTTGGATCCTGTCGGGGACCATAATTAGGGGTACCCTCAAGACGCCTAATTCTCAGCTGGTAACCCCCATCAGCATAAAGCTGCAGAGGCCTGATGGGTTTGATTAAGTCAGGGATCAGTCCATACGAGCGACTCGATCACGCCACGCCCGAGCCTAGCCTCGGGCGAGGGCAGCCGACCCTGAGGTGTTTCCGTCTCGCCCGAGGCCCCCTTTTTACGGCAGACGCATCTCCGGCTCGCCCGAGGCCTTGCCTTCGTTGAGAAGCAACCCTGACTAAATCACCGCGCCAACCGACCAAGTCACCGGGGCGTTTAACGCAAAGAGTGAGACCGACGGGCGACCAGGCTTCGCCAGAGGTGCCATAGGAGGCTCCGCCCGACCCAGGGCTCGGACTCGGGCTAAGGCCCCGGAAGACGGCGAACTCCGCTCCGCCCGACCCAGGGCTCGGACTCGGGCTAAGGCCCCGGAAGACGGCGAACTCCGCTCCGCCCGACCCAGGGCTCGGACTCGGGCTAAGGCCCCGGAAGACGACGAACTCCGCTCCGCCCGACCCAGGGCTCGGACTCGGGCTAAGGCCCCGGAAGACGACGAACTCCGCTTCGCCCGACCCAGGGCTCGGACTCCGCCCTGGCCTCTGCCGAACGGCCTCCGCCTCGCCCGACCCAGGAGCTCAGGTTCGGCCTCGGCCATGCAGGACAGACTCGACCTCGACTTCGGTGGAGCCTCCACGTCGCCCGATCTAGGACACAAGACCGCCACGTCAACAGGAAGCGTCATCATCACCCTGCCCTGAGCCGACTTGGGTCACAGAGAACAAGACCGGCGTCCCATCTGGCCAGCTCCGCCAGATAGGCAATGATGGCGCCCCACTAGACCATGACGACGGCGACTCTCGGCTCCCTTACGAAAGCAGGGAGACGTCAGCAAGAGCACAGCTGTTCCAACAGCTGTCCCTCCATCAGGCTCCGTTACTCCTCCGACAGCCACGACGCCACACCGGCTAAACGCCAAGATCTCTCCGGCTGCCACCTTGGCATGTACTTAGGGCACTAGCTCTCCCCCGCTAGACACGTAGCACCTTGCTACACCCCCATTTTGTACACCTGGATCCTCTCCTTACGACTATAAAAGGGAGGACCAGGGCCTTCTTAGAGAAGGTTGGCCTCGCGGGAACGAGGGCAGGGGCAGGCGCTCTCTTGGGGCCGCTCGCTCCCCTCACCCGCGCGGACGCTTGTAACCCCCTACTGCAAGCGCACCCGACCTGGGCGCGGGACGAACACGAAGGCCGCGGGATCTCCGTCTCCCTCGTCACGACCCGGCTCCGGCCACCGACCTCTCGCTCTCTTCCCCCCTTCGCGCTCGCCCACGCGCTCGACCCATCTGGGCTGGGGCACGCGGCACACTCACTCGTCGGCTCGGGGACCCCCCGGTCCCGAAACGCCGACAGTTGGCGCGCCAGGTAGGGGCACGCTGCGTGTTGACGAGCAGTTTCCCGTCAAGCTCCAGATGGGCAGTCTCCAACGACCTCTCCAACCCGGGACGGTGCTCCGTTTCGGGAGCCTCGAGTTCATGTCTCTCGACAGCGGCTACGACATGGTACTTCTTCCACCGCCGTACGGCGGCGACAATGGCGGTCGACAGCCCGCCCGCCGGCGGCGGAACCGACGACGTCTTTCCCGCGTGGGGGAAGGACAACTTTCGAGCTCGCCCCATCCTCTCCCTCGCCATCGGAGGAGGAGGAGGCGGGGCAACCAGGGCCGAGCGGGAGGCTGCGCTCCGACGGCTGTCGAGCAAATCGACATCCCCAGTGCCCCAGCGGAGGACACGCTAGGCGTCACCCTCGCGTTCGAGGCAAAGGCGAGCGCCATCCCCCCGCAACACGTCGACCCCGAGCAGGTGGACAACGCCAGCACGCTCACGAAGGGCCTGCAGGACGTCGCCCTCGTACCCAAGACGACGGCGCGATCAGCCCCCGACGTGACTTCGTCGCTCCTCGTCGACAAAAAGGTACCAACTGCTTCCCGTCCTTCGTCATTTCGACTCGACCTCAACCCGCCTGGCGACCTCGCTTTGGCGGACACTCACGTTGAGGCGAGTGCAACCCCTCTGGGGTTTCGTGTGCGGTCGCCCTGGGACCGATTGACGGGCGTCTCGACCTACGGGCCCTCTGGGTCCGAGGAAGATGACGACCCCAGCATCTGCTGGGATTTCTCCGGATCTGGCAACCCCAGTGCCATGCGGGACTTCATGACCGCATGCAACTACTGCCTCTCCGACTGTTCCGACGACAGCCGCAGCCTTGACGACAAGGACTGCGGCCCGAGCCGCGAATGTTTCCACGTCGAGCTGGGGGATCCCTCCGGAGGCAGCTGTCTCGGCATGCCGGAGGGTGGTGATCCCCCTAGGCCAGCGCCTCGCGCCGACATCCCGCGGGAGCTAGCTGTGGTCCCCGTTCCGGCAGGGGGTCACGACCCACAGCTCGAGCAAGTCCGCGGGGCGCAGGCCGGGCTCGATGAGGGAGCAGGAGCGCTCGAGGCAATCCGCCGGGACGTCGGGCAGGTATGGGCGGGCCATCCCCCGGCCGGAGAAATACGTCACCTGCCCCAGGATCTCCAGCACCGCATCGCCAACGATGCCAGGGGTAGACCGCCACCCGCATCCGGCGGAACCGGCCAGGACCTGGCAGCCGCAGCGATGCTCCTCCACGCGATGCCGGAGTCATCTACCACCGAGGGACGGCGAATCCAGGGAGAGCTCAAGCATCTCCTGGAAGGCGCTGCGGCCCGGTGGGCCGAGAGCTCTGCCTCCCGAAGGCAGGGGTACCCCTCGGAACCTCGTGCCGCGACTTCCCGACTCACGCGGGAAGCCTCGGTCTACACCGGGCGCACGCGCAACACCGCGCCTGCAGCCCCGGGCCACCTCGGCGACGAGCACCCTCATCGCGACCGTCGGGCTCGCCTCGACGAAAGGGTGCGCCGAGGCTATCACCCCAGGCGTGGGGGACGCTACGACAGCGGGGAGGATCGGAGTCCCTCGCCCGAACCACCCGGTCCACAGGTCTTCAGCCGAGCCATTCGGCGGGCGCCGTTCCCGACCCGATTCCGACCCCCGACTACTATCACAAAGTACTCGGGGGAAACGAAACCGGAATTGTGGCTCGCGGACTACCGCCTGGCCTGTCAGCTGGGTGGGACGGACGACGACAACCTCATCATCCGCAACCTCCCCCTATTCCTCTCCGACACTGCTCGCGCTTGGTTGGAACACCTGCCTCCGGGGCAGATTTCCAACTGGGAGGATCTGGTCCAAGCCTTCGCCGGCAACTTCCAGGGCACGTATGTGCGCCCCGGGAATTCCTGGGACCTCCGAAGCTGCCGGCAACAGCCGGGAGAGTCCCTTCGGGACTACATCCGGCGATTCTCAAAGCAGCGCACCGAGCTGCCCAACATCACCGACTCCGATGTCATCGGCGCGTTCCTTGCCGGCACCACCTGCCGTGACCTGGTGAGCAAGTTGGGTCGTAAGACCCCCACCAGGGCGAGCGAGCTGATGGACATCGCCACCAAGTTCGCCTCCGGCCAGGAGGCGGTCGAGGCCATCTTCTGAAAGGACAAGCAGCCCCAGGGCCGCCCGTCGGAAGATGCTCCCGAGGCGTCTACTCTGCGCGGCGCCAAGAAGAAAGGCAGAAGGAAGTCGCAAGCGAAGCGCGATGCTCCCGACGCAGACCTTGTCGCCGCCACCGAGCATAAGAACCCTCGGAAGCCCCCTGGAGGTGCTAACCTCTTCGACAAGGCACTCAAGGAGACGTGCCCCTACCATCAGGGGCCCGTCAAGCACACCCTCGAGGAGTGCGTCATGCTTCGGCGCCACTTCCACCGGGCCGGGCCACCCGCGGAGGGTGGCAGGGCCCGCGACGACGACAAAAGGGAAGATCGCCAAGCAGGAGAGTTCCCCGAGGTCCGTGACTGCTTCATGATCTACGGGGGGCATGCGGCGAATGCCTCGGCTCGGCATCGTAAGCAAGAGCGTCGGGAGGTCTGCTCGGTGAAGGTGGCGGCACCAGTCTACTTAGACTGGTCCGACAAGCCCATCACCTTCGACCGGGACGACCACCCCGACCACGTGCCGAGCCCGGGGAAGTACCCGCTCGTCGTCGATCCCATCATCGGCGACGTCAGGCTCACCAAGGTCCTGATGGATGGGGGCAGCTGCCTCAATATCATCTACGCCGAGACCCTCAGGCTCCTGCGCGTCGATCTGTCATCCGTCCGAGCAGGCGCTGCGCCCTTCCACGGGATCATCCCTGGGAAGCGCGTCCAGCCCCTCGGGCAGATCGACCTTCCTGTCTGCTTCGGAACACCCTCCAACTTCCGAAGGGAGACTTTGACGTTCGAGGTGGTCGGGTTCCGAGGAACCTACCACGCAGTGTTGGGAAGGCCATGCTACGCGAAGTCCATGGCCATCCCCAACTACACCTACCTGAAGCTCAAGATGCCGGGCCCCAACGGGGTCATCACCGTCGGCCCCACGTACAAACACGCGTTCGAATGCGATGTGGAGTGCGTGGAGTACGCCGAGGCCCTCGCCGAGTCCGAGGCCCTCATTGCCGACCTGGAAAGCCTCTCCCGAGAGGTGCCGGACGTGAAGCGGCACGCCGGCAACTTTGAGCCAGCGGAGACGGTTAAGGCCATCCCTCTCGACCCCAGTGATGACACCTCCAAGCAGATCCGGATCGGTTCCGGGCTCGACCCCAAATAGGAAGCAGTGCTCGTCGACTTTCTCCGCGCAAACGTCGACGTCTTTGCGTGGAGTCCCTCGGACATGCCCGGCATACCGAGGGATGTCGCCGAGCACTCGCTGGATATTCGGGCCGGGGCCCGGCCGGTCAAACAGCCTCTGCGCCGATTCGACGAGGAAAGGCGCAGGGTGATAGGCGAGGAGATCCGCAAGCTGATGGCAGCAGGGTTCATCAAAGAGGTATTCCATCCCGAATGGCTTGCCAACCCTGTACTTGTGAGGAAGAAAGGGGGGAAATGGCGGATGTGTGTAGACTACACTGGTCTTAACAAAGCATGTCCGAAGGTCCCCTACCCTCTACCTCGCATCGATCAAATCGTGGACTCCACTGCAGGGTGCGAAACCCTGTCTTTCCCCGATGCCTACTCAGGGTATCATCAAATCAAGATGAAAGAGTCCGACCAGCTCGCGACTTCTTTCATCACGCCCTTCGGCATGTACTGTTATGTCACCATGCCGTTCGGTTTGAGGAACGCGGGTGCAACGTACCAGCGGTGCATGAACCATGTGTTCGGCGAACACATCGGTCGCACGGTCGAAGCTTACGTCGATGACATCGTAGTCAAGACGAGGAAAGCCTCCGATCTTCTCTCCGACCTCGAACTGACATTCCGGTGTCTCAAGGCGAAGGGCGTCAAGCTCAATCCCGAGAAGTGCGTCTTCGGGGTGCCCCGAGGCATGCTCTTGGGATTCATCGTCTCCGAGCGGGGCATCGAAGCCAACCCGGAGAAGATCGCAGCCATCACAAACATGGGGCCCATCAAGGACTTAAAAGGCGTACAGAGGGTCATGGGATGTCTCGCGGCCTTGAGCCGTTTCATCTCGCGCCTCGGCGAAAGAGGCCTGCCCCTGTACCGTCTCTTAAGGAAGGCCGAGTGCTTCACGTGGACTCCCGAGGCCGAGGAAGCTCTCGGGAACCTGAAGGCGCTCCTCACCCAGGCGCCCATCTTGGTACCCCCAGCTGATGGAGAAGCCCTCCTGGTCTACGTCGCCGCTACCACTCAGGTGGTCAGCGCCGCGATCGTGGTCGAAAGGCAGGAAGAGGGGCATGCTTTGCCCATTCAGAGGCCAGTTTACTTCGTCAGCGAGGTACTGTCCGAGACCAAGATCCGCTACCCACAAGTCCAGAAGCTGCTGTATGCAGTGATCCTGACGAGGCGAAAGCTGCGACATTACTTCGAGTCTCATCCGGTGACTGTGGTGTCATCCTTCCCCCTCGGGGAGATCATCCAGTGCCGAGAAGCCTCGGGACGGATCGCAAAGTGGGCGGTGGAAATCATGGGCGAGACAATCTCGTACGCCCCTCGGAAGGCCATCAAGTCCCAGGTACTGGCGGACTTCGTAGCCGAATGGGTCGACACCCAGTTGCCGACGGCTCCGATCCAACCGGAGCTCTGGACCATGTTTTTCGACGGGTCGCTGATGAAGACGGGAGCCGACGCGGGCCTGCTCTTCGTCTCACCCCTCGGGAAACACCTGCGCTACGTGCTCCGCCTCCATTTCCCGGCGTCCAACAATGTGGCTGAGTACGAGGCTCTGATCAACGGATTGCGAATCGCCATCGAGCTAGGGGTCCGACGCCTCGATGCACGCGGCGACTCGCAGCTCGTCATCGACCAAGTCATGAAGAACTCCCACTGCCGCGACCCGAAGATGGAAGCCTACTGTGAGGAGGTTCGACGCCTCGAAGACAAGTTCTACGGGCTCGAGCTTAACCACATCGCCCGGCGCTACAACGAGACTGCGGACGAGCTGGCGAAGATAGCCTCGGGGGCGAACGACGGTTCCCCCGGACGTCTTCTCCCGGGATCTGCACCAACCCTCCGTCAAGATAGGCGACGCGCCCGAGCCCGAGGTGCCCTCGGCCCCGTCCGAGGTGACCTCGGCCCAGCCCGAGCCACCCTCGGTTCAACCCGAGGAACCCTCGGCCCCCGAGGGCGAAGCACTGCGCATCGAGGAGGAGCAGAGCGGGGTCATGCCAGATCAAGATTGGCAAACCCCGTACCTGCAATATCTCCGCCAAGGAGAACTGCCCCTCGACCGAGCCGAGGCTCGGCGGGTAGCGCGACGCGCCAAGTCGTTCGTCTTGCTGGGCGATGAGAAGGAGCTCTACCACCATAGCCCCTCGGGCATCCTCCAGCGATGCATCTCCATCGCCGAAGGTCAGGAACTCCTGCGGGAAATACACTCGGGGGCTTGCGGCCATCATGCAGCACCTCGAACCCTCGTCGGGAACGCTTTCCGCCAAGGCTTCTACTGGCCGACGGCGGTGGCTGACGCCACTAGAATTGTCCGCGCCTGCGAAGGGTGCCAATTCTATACGAAGCAGACCCACCTGCCCGCTCAGGCTCTGCAGACGATACCCATCACCTGGCCCTTCGCTATGTGGGGTCTGGACCTCGTCGGCCCTCTGCAGAAGGCGCCCGGGGGCTACACGCACCTGCTGGTCGCTGTCGACAAATTCTCCAAGTGGATCGAGGTCCGACCCCTGAACAGCATCAGATCCGAGCAGGCGGTGGCATTCTTCACCAACATCATCCATCGCTTCGGGGTCCCGAACTCCATCATCACCGACAATGGCACCCAGTTCACCGGCAAAAAATTCTTGGATTTTTGCGAGGATCACAACATCCGGGTGGACTGGGCCGCCGTAGCTCATCCCATGTCGAATGGGCAAGTAGAGCGCGCCAATGGCATGATCCTACAAGGGCT
This sequence comes from Zea luxurians, assembly GCA_029449295.1. NCBI lineage: Eukaryota > Viridiplantae > Streptophyta > Magnoliopsida > Poales > Poaceae > Zea > Zea luxurians. The sequence continues at coordinate 33,528,425 of JAOPSE010000009.1, read as the reverse complement.
CAAGCCTCGGATTTACAGCGACCTCAACAAGTTCGGCAAGCGGTGGATGAAGGAACTCCCCTCGGTGGTCTGGAGCCTGAGGACGACGCCGAGCCGAGCCACGGGTTTCACGCCGTTCTTTCTGGTCTACGGGGCCGAGGCCGTCTTGCCCACGGACCTGGAATACGGCTCCCCGAGGACGAGGGCCTACGACGATGAAAGTAACCAAGCTAGCCGAGAAGACTCGCTGGACCAGCTGGACGAGGCTCGGGACAGGGCCTTACTACACTCGGCGCGGTACCAGCAGTCCCTGCGACGCTACCACGCCCGAGGGGTCCGACCCCGAGACCTCCAGGTGGGCGACCTGGTGCTTCGGCTGCGGCAAGACGCCCGAGGGAGGCACAAGCTCACGCCCCCCTGGGAGGGGCCGTTCATCATCGCCAAAGTTCTGAAGCCCGGAACGTACAAGCTGGCCAACAGTCAAGGCGAGGTCTACGGCAACGCTTGGAACATCCAACAGCTACGTCGCTTCTACCCTTAAGATGTTTCCAAGTTGTTCATATACCCCGCACCCACGCAAAGTTTAGTCAACAAGGAAGGGTCGGCCTCGCCTCGGCAAGGCCCGACCCTCCCTCGGGGGCTAAAAGGGGGGAAACCCCCTCTGCGTCAAAATTTTCCTCGAAAAGAAAATCTCTTTTACCAGAACATCTTTCGTGCTTTTTGACTGCTTCGAAAAGTGGGTCCTGGAAACGACGGGGTACACGTAAGCAGTCAAGGCTGACCGAGCCGAGGGACTCCTACGCCTCCGGGATACGGACACCTCACTCATCACCTTCTGCGATAAGTAACTCGCGTTCGGATAAGGTGACTCTGCGGATCGAATAAGTCTCTACGTTCGGAAGCCCTTCTGTCGAAGCGATTCTTCGAGCCTTCTCGACCGAGTCGGTGGCAGGGCCTCATGGACGGGTGAAAGTACGTGTAAGCGGCGAGGCCGACCGAGCCGAGGGACTCCCACGCCTCCGGGATACGGATACCTCACTCATCACCTTCCGCGAGAAGCAACTCTCACTCGCACTAACATCCCTGCTACCGACAAAAAGTCTAGATACTCGAAACAAGAGGAAAAGAGACGCAGCTTTATAACGCAGCAAGGGTGTGTGTTCTGGCCTCGACGGCCGCACAAGGCCCACGCTACAAGACGATTTGACCCTGCAGGCTCGGGTCTTAACGCTGGAATGGGGCGGCGACAACCTCGGCATCGACGGCACCTTCGGCGAGGCTCGACCTAGCCTCGGACGGCGACGCGGTCCGAGGGCCTCCGCTCCGAAGGACGACGTCATCACCACGCTCGAGCAATCGCTGTCAGGGACTTCTCCGGATCCGGCCCGAGCGGGCGGCTCGGCCGGCCACCTCCGGGGCCTCGGCCGACCACCTTCCGAGGCCGCCAGCCCGGTCCGAAGCCTCGGCTGATCAACTCCGACGTCAATCCTGCCAACGGACAACTCGGCTAGGCTCCGGCCAACCAGGTTTCATTTTCGAGCCAGCTCCGCCTCTGCTCATGCTGATATCGCTACCCCTGGCCTCGGCTCGTCGAAGAGCGGTCGAGGGGTCTCTTTAACTAAGCTAGAGGAGCCTCGAACAACAGGTCCGACCGAGCCAAGGGATTCCTACGCCTCCGGGATACGGATACCTTACTCGTCACCTTGACACGGGGCGACTCACGCTTGGTGAAGCGGTTCAGGCAAACAACAGGCGAGTCTTAGTGCTCAGAAATGAGAAAAAAAACACGGCTCCGTGCCGGCGTTACATACATGTTCAGGCCCCGAAAGCCGAAATGAACAAAAAACCCGGCACTCGAAGTGCCATTACAAACGGAACTCCGGTTCCGTCCCCGCAGGTGCGGGCAACCTCCCCGCTAGAGAAGCCCGTGGAGCGACGAGCTCTGGGCGAATCACCAGCAAACGCGGGTCGCCCCGAGGCGCATCGGCAGGTCCTCACTCCTGTCCTCGCCATGCAAGCGAGGAAGAGGACGGAATGTTGCATCCTAGCTGGATAGCAACAGCCCGCCTCCCCCAGCATGACTGGAGGACGTCTCCTCCGCAGAACTGGAGGATGGTCTCCACCGCCAGAAGCTGGAAGAGGAGGCGGTCGGCCGACCCACGCAAGGGGCAGAACACCGGCTTGGCCCGGGTCCTGTCCCGGCCGGGATGATGAAGACCAGCTGGGAGCGGGGCAAAGGCCACAGCCCAGCTGCTCCTCCCCATCCAGGGGCTGGTGGTCGCCGTCTTGGGTGACCCCCGGCGAGGGGGAGCGGCTGGGCTGGCTGATGAAAATCCTTGAAGCCGAACGATGGCTGAAAGGTACCAACTCCCACGGAGTTGCGTTCCTCCAACGATGGGGCGAAAAGATGGCGGTTTCCCCCATCCGGGGGCTTGAAAGGTGGAGAGACACAATGCATAAGGGAGGAAGAAGACATGGTCACCTTACGAAGGGGGTCGCCCTCCTTTTAAAGGCAACTCCCCCTGCTTGCGCCCCCAACCATCACGGGCTGAGCCTTCTTCAACACGCCTCCAAAGCCCTCCCCCGCGGCGCGGGGGCTGGGACCCACAAGTCATGGAGACCGGCTCCGAGCAGAAGAAGCCGAACCGCCGCGCACGGCGCGCGCAACCACCCAGCGGTTACAAGTAACCCTCCACTTTTGCCCGGACCAACGGGCGAAAGGGGCGGGCAGCCATGCGGGCGGCATGCAACCATGCCAAGTGGCCGCGCTTCTCCGACTCCTGGCAGGCCAGCGCGGAGGCCCAAGCCCACGCGTCGCGCAACCGGCGCGCCGGATGCTGCATGCAAGCCGCTGTACCACTTGCGCCACCACCACACCTCCTCGATTGCGGAACCGATACCGCGATTCGAGGCGACCCAGCGCGCGACCCAGCAGCGCCAGCCTGACGCAGCGGTCGAACGCGGTCAAAAGTGGGCCGGCAGTAATGACGGTGGCAGGCGCGCGAGAGCAGCGGCCACGCCATCGGCCAAGCTCATGTCCCATCCGGAGGCAGCGAGAGAACCCCCTCTCACGGTGTGAAGACGACGCACCCGTGACCCGTACCTCGAACGGCTCGCGCACGCGCAACGGCAGCCTCGCCAACTACTCGCCCCTGCGCATTAACTCCGCGGCTGGACAGGTGACGTTCCTGGCAGGAGCAGCTGGCGACGTTTCGCCATCACCAAAACGACCACACCAAAAAAGGTGCGCCACATCGTTCAATTTCGTATCCTTTTTTCCTTTTCCTTCTTTCTCTATCTCTTGCAACAGGGACCGGGAAAGGGGATACCCCCAAAGGGATCCTTCCCCGTGAAGGAACTAGGCTCCGAGCCTCCTTACTGATCAGGGGTTCGAAGGCTGGCCCCCCGAAGGGTTCAACGGTCGCCTCAGATCGCGTGGGCCCGACACCCACTACTGGTCAGGGGTTCGAAGGTCGGCCCCCCGAAAGGTTCCACGACCGCCTCAGGCTACTCGGGCTCCGCGCCCATTACTGATCAGGGGTTCGAAGGCTGGCCCTTCGAAGGGTTCACAGTCGCCTCAGACACCGAGCGAGGGATGACCAGGGGTACGTTCGATACATAACCAAGGCTCGGGCTGCGCTCCCGAGGTACCCTAGGACATTTCCGAGACCAGCGGGAACGACTCTGTAACGGAATCCCATCGGAGGGAGGCAACGAGCCCTCAGACCCCGTCGCCAGGGGACCAGGTCCGGCAGATCACCCGCAGGTACTTTTGGGCGTGCCTCCGGGCCCCTAGCCGACCCCTAACGAACAGGGCACGGACGTCCACTCGGATTACCCGATTGCAGCTCACCAGAGACACCATGTTCGGTGCCCATCGAGGGTAACATGGCGCTCTCCCCCCCTCCTCCTTGCGGAAAGGCGACGTAGGGGCGTATGTAAAAAAGCCGAGTCTGTCCCTGATCGTCCTCTCGCTCCGTGCGGAGGCTCGGGGGCTGCTCTCGCAAACCCGGCTCCGGCCGAACCGTTGACAGCGTCAACATACCAGCCCGAGAACTTGGGCCCCGACAGTGCACCTGGGCTACGGCCTGTTCGCATGAGGGAACCACCAGACCGGCCGAAGCATTGCGCAAGGCATTAAGACCTCGAAGGAGTGAAACCACTCCTCCGAGGCCTCGGGGGCTACACCCGGCGGGTGCGCTCGCGCGCACCCACCGGAACAAAGAGCAACCGAGAAGGGCTGGTCCCCTTGCAAAAAAGTGCAACGAAAAGCCTCCAAGCGAGTGTTAACACTCCCTTCGAGGCTCGGGGGCTACTATCGGGGACCATAATTAGGGGTACCCTCAAGACGCCTAATTCTCAGCTGGTAACCCCCATCAGCATAAAGCTGCAGAGGCCTGATGAGTTTGATTAAGTCAGGGATCAGTCCATACGAGCGACTCGATCACGCCACGCCCGAGCCTAGCCTCGGGCGAGGGCAGCCGACCCTGAGGTGTTTCCGTCTCGCCCGAGGCCCCCTTTTTACGGCAGACGCACCTCCGGCTCGCCCGAGGCCTTGCCTTCGTTGAGAAGCAACCCTGACTAAATCACCGCGCCAACCGACCAAGTCACCGGGGCGTTTAACGCAAAGAGTGAGACCGACGGGCGACCAGGCTTCGCCAGAGGTGCCATAGGAGGCTCCGCCCGACCCAGGGCTCGGACTCGGGCTAAGGCCCCGGAAGACGGCGAACTCCGCTCCGCCCGACCCAGGGCTCGGACTCGGGCTAAGGCCCCGGAAGACGGCGAACTCCGCTCCGCCCGACCCAGGGCTCGGACTCGGGCTAAGGCCCCGGAAGACGGCGAACTCCGCTCCGCCCGACCCAGGGCTCGGACTCGGGCTAAGGCCCCGGAAGACGACGAACTCCGCTTCGCCCGACCCAGGGCTCGGACTCCGCCCTGGCCTCTGCCGAACGGCCTCCGCCTCGCCCGACCCAGGAGCTCAGGTTCGGCCTCGGCCATGCAGGACAGACTCGACCTCGACTTCGGAGGAGCCTCCACGTCGCCCGACCTAGGACACAAGACCGCCACGTCAACAGGAAGCGTCATCATCACCCTGCCCTGAGCCGACTTGGGTCGCAGAGAACAAGACCGGCGTCCCATCTGGCCAGCTCCGCCAGATAGGCAATGATGGCGCCCCACTAGACCATGACGACGGCGACTCTCGGCTCCCTTACGAAAGCAGGGAGACGTCAGCAAGAGCACAGCTGTTCCAACAGCTGTCCCTCCATCAGGCTCCGTTACTCCTCCGACAGCCACGACGCCACACCGGCTGAACGCCAAGATCTCTCCGGCTGCCACCTTGGCATGTACTTAGGGCACTAGCTCTCCCCCGCTAGACACGTAGCACCTTGCTACACCCCCATTTTGTACACCTGGATCCTCTCCTTACGACTATAAAAGGGAGGACCAGGGCCTTCTTAGAGAAGGTTGGCCTCGCGGGAACGAGGGCAGGGGCAGGCGCTCTCTTGGGGCCGCTCGCTCCCCTCACCCGCGCGGACGCTTGTAACCCCCTACTGCAAGCGCACCCGACCTGGGCGCGGGACGAACACGAAGGCCGCGGGATCTCCGTCTCCCTCGTCACGACCCGGCTCCGGCCACCGACCTCTCGCTCTCTTCCCCCCCTTCGCGCTCGCCCACGCGCTCGACCCATCTGGGCTGGGGCACGCGGCACACTCACTCGTCGGCTCGGGGACCCCCCGGTCCCGAAACGCCGACAGATCCTTGGAATTGAATTCCATTCTAACAGTAGTAATTTGAGCAAAACAATTAAACCAATATGGTTTTATACAAAATATATTTGTAATTAGAAATATATGAGAGATATTTATGTGCTATATTTTTACTATAGATGAGTGAACCGAGGAACGTCTTTATTTGAGATGACATTATATTTGATCTTTGTAAAGTGGTAGAATGTCAAATTCCAACCAAATAAAATATTTTATTAAGTAAATTTCAATTTCTCTAAAATAAATAGATCCTAACAGCCTGTTATCTTAAATCGTATTGTCATAACTGGCAACGGAACCTGCATAATTATGATTTATGTGCAATTATATGTTTCGTTTTTTATGCAACTTAGATTGCACACTTCTCATCCTTTTTTTTACTACCACGTCCTACTATAAAACCTGGTTTACACTTTCACTTTATTAGCATTTGCTACCACGGGCAATCTAAGGTCTACATATCTCTTCGTCGATTGGTTGACGCCATCGTCCCCGATACACAGTGGCGTAATTAGGATTTGTTGATGTCCTAAACCGACTTATGAGAAAAGTACAGTGAAAACTATAATTCAAAGTTACATGACAACATAACATAGATAACATACAAAGAATGTCACTGTAAAACAATATTTTTTTTGTTCATCAATTGTTTTAAGTCTAGATATAAAATAAAAACCAGAAACATATGTTAAATACTTGAAAGATACAACAAAAATAATGTAAATTAAGATTTTGAATACAGAACTGTATAAATATTATTAGGACGAAGTAGAACACTCATATGATTTATTATATTTTAAGAAAGATTTTTTAAAAAAAGCAGGCTATGCACAGAGACCAGCGGATCTTATATTTCATCACTTATTTCAAAAACTACTATGTAAATAGTGTAATTTACAGTTCTACGTCCTCTATTTTACACTGTCCATCGAAAACAGACTCAGCCTATGTGTTTAGTTGCCTGTATTTGCTGGTGCTTGCATGGTGGGATGCAATAAGCTGGTGTTAGGTTATTGTTAGAAATATAGGCATTTTCCATATCATTTTAATTCCATAAATTAACATTATGATGATGACATATAAAATATGTTTAATTATAGAAATCACTATCTCAAATATATCCATAACAATATGGATCAGGAGAACATAAAGCATACGAATCATAGAAATATAATAAGCATATAAACATGGAACATGTATTATTATGGAACAACTGAAAATAAACAGATAGCAACATAAACAACATAACTGTAAAATTAAGACAAACAGATTTATCATATTACTAGTATAATCAGGCATCAGACATGTCATGATATAATACGACAAAACAGATTGGATAAATTTATGGCTATAAATAAAACAGCAGGTATGAACATATATAATTTGCAGAATGTAAAATAGTGAGGAGATGAATTGATCATACCCTCCCATGCGCTCCGAGGATCTAGATCCTTGTCCAACTTCAATAGTCATGTCTCCAGGAAGAAGACGATTTGGGCAGTCGCGTAGACGCTCCCCAAAAACCTAATTGCCGATCCCCCGTGCAAGGTCTCGAACGGCACCGGCTTCGGAGGCACCTGCCCTCTCGCTTCTCTGTGCGCGCAGAGTCACGAGATGGGAATACCCTCACTCGGCGGCTGGACTGTGACTCTGAAAGTAGTGTGTTCGCGTGTACCGAGTGACAGGGGTGCTCCTCTATTTAACCTCTCGCAGAGGGAAGTTGAAGGAGAAAGGTCGCCGAGTCACGCCAAGAGTCGGCCAGCTCTCGCCGAGTTATGCCATGAGTCGGCCAGCACTCGCCGAGTCACGCCATAAGTCGGCCAGCTGAAGGAGAAGGGTCACTCGGCTGGCTGACGAAGAGACAGAGTCACTCGGCTGGAGAGTCACTCGGCCGACGAAGAGACAGGGTCACTCGGCTGACGTACGCGGTTAGTGAGTGCTAAAAATTAACACAACCACACCACGCCCGCTCGCCTGCCTGCCTGCCTGCCTGCCTCGCCTCGCCTCGCCTCGCCTCGCCTCGCCACGCCACGCCACGCCCGGCCCGGCCCGGCCGGCGGCGGCGGCGGCGCGCGCGCGCGCGTGTGGCACGCCCTTGTCCTTTTCTTGACTTCTCAAGTTAAGTGGAATAAATCCCACCATATAAGTCAAGGCAAAAGACCCTTGGACTTCCAATGTGGTACTATTGGTATTCTCCACCATTACACACCATAGAGTTTATTCAATAAATGGGCCAAGCCCATAAAAGATCCAACAATCCCCACCAAACTCTAGGGTTTGTAATGATGAAGTATCAGAATCACAATCCTTTGATATACCAGTGTTTCGATGGAGACTGTTAAGTTGAACATCCATCTAGAATAAGAGTTTCACTCATTCACAACTGAACAATGGACTATGCCTTGAATTGACAGTTTTGTGCGAAATAAGATTCACTCAAATCCTTTGCTGATACTTGGCTGCAAAAGGGTATTCCCGCTGTTTAGAAGCATATAAGTCACACTTCAGTGCCTTTCATGAGTATTTAGGGATTACCCAAGTCCCATAGACTGTGACTAGCAGTCTGACTCATATAGGTGTATTCCTCAAAAGATGTTCTGTAGGACAACATCTCACCTTTATAAGACTCTTGGAATACATTAAGGTAAATACCATCCTGCCTTACAGATAGGAAAGATGTGCATCAGAAATGAGTTAAGAAAGGGATCTTTCCTCACAACCTACTCCTAGCTTGTTTCTCCACTCTACTTCACGGGATCTCCGATCACATAGAGCAGGTTACCACTAGAGTAGATCTCACATGGGTCTCATACCCATTTCCCTCGATGCACTTTCTATCACATTGCGTGATAGACCCTTAGTGAATTGATCTGCCAGATTGTTCGATGTGTGAACATAATCCACAGTTATAACTCCGGAGTTTTTCAACTTTCTGACAGATTTCAATCTCCTCTTAACATGCCTTGTAGACTTCATGTTATTCCTAGAACTGTTAACCTTTGTAATCACCGTTTGGTTGTCACAGTTCATGGAAATAGCCGGTATCGGTTTTTCAACTACCGGTAAGTCCAATAGGAAATCACGAAGCCACTCGGCCTCAGCCCCAGCAGTGTCTAATGCTGCGAGTTCTGCTTCCATTGTAGACTTTGTTAAGATAGTCTGCTTGCAAGACTTCCAGGAAACAGCGCCACCTCCAAACAGAAACACATATCCGCTTGTGGCATAAAGCTCATCAGCATCAGAAATCCAGTTGGCATCACAATAGCCTTCCAGCACTTTTGGGTTTCCGGTATAATGAATACCGTATGTCATAGTACCTTTCAAATACCGCAACACTCTCTCAAGAGCACGCCAGTGATCATCTCCTGGTTTCGACACAAACCGACTTAGCTTACTCACAACATAAGAGATGTCTGGCCTTGTTGCACTTGCAAGGTACATGAGTGAGCCAATGATCTGGGAGTATGTCAATTGATCCCTTGCTATTCTCCGATTCTTTCTTAATAGCACACTGGGGTCATAAGGTGTTGGAGCAGGATCACAGTCACTAAAACCAAAGCGACTCAATACCTTTTCCACATAATGGGATTGTAACAAAGTTACCCCACCATCAGCTTCTCTAACAAGCTTGATGTTTAGAATGACATCAGCTTCTCCCAAATCTTTCATCTCGAAATTGCTCGATAGAAGATTTTTAACTTCCTCAATCACATTGAGATTTGATCCAAAGATCAAAATGTCATCAACATAAAGACACAGCATAACAGACTCACCCCCACCATACCGATAGTATACACACGTGTCAGATTCATTTACAACAAAGCCAGCTGCTGTAAGAGTATTATCAAACTTTTCATGCCATTGCTTAGGTGCTTGTTTTAGGCCATACAATGATTTTATCAACCTGCACACCTTGTTCTCTTGACCATCCGCAATAAACCCTTCTGGCTGATCCATATAGATCTCCTCATCCAACTCTCCATTTAGGAAAGCTGTCTTAACATCCATCTGATGAATGATAAGACCATAAGAGGCTGCCACGGCTATTAATGTGCGAATTGTAGTCAATCGAGCCACTGGTGAGTAGGTATCAAAGAAATCTTCACCCTCCTTTTGGGTATATCCTTTGGCCACAAGCCTTGCCTTGTACCTCTCGATTGTACCATCAGGCCTAAGCTTTTTCTTGAAGATCCATTTGCAACCTATAGGTTGACAACCATAAGGACGGTCAACGACCTCCCAAGTTCCATTAGACATAATAGATTCCATCTCACTCCTTACTGCTTCCTTCCATAAGTCAGCATCAGGAGAGGAATATGCCTCACTAATGGTAGTTGGTGTGTCTTCCACAAGGTACACTATAAAGTCATTACCAAAGGATTTTGCAACCCTCTGTCTCTTGCTCTTTCGAGTGACTATAGTGTCATCCTCCTCAGGGATGTGTACGTGAGAATCCTCAGCATGATCTATAGGAATCGACAGTTCGTGCTCATGGGGAATTATAGTCTCATGACTTGTATCACTAGGTGTATTCTTCATGGGAAACTCATTCTCAAAAAATGTTGCGTCTCTTGATTCCATGATAGTATCAACATACATATCTGGCACATCAGATTTTATAATTAAGAACCTATACCCAGTGCTGTGAAAAGAGTACCCAAGGAATATACAGTCAACAGTTTTAGGCCCAAGTTTACGCTTTTTGTTGATTGGCACATTCACTTTAGCCAAGCAACCCCAAGTGCGCAAATACGAGAGATTTACTCTTCTCTTTTCCCATTCCTCAAATGGAGTGATCTCTTTGTTCTTTGTTGGAACTCTATTCAGGACATGACATGCTGTCAAAATCGCCTCACCCCACCATGCCTTGGATAATCCCGCTGTACTCAACATGGCATTCACCAAATCTGTTAGAGTGCGGTTTTTCCTTTCAGCAATCCCATTGGATTGTGGTGAGAATGGCGGTGTCCTCTCATGAATAATACCATGTTCCACGCAGAACTCATCGAACACATTAGAGAAATATTCTCCACCTCGGTCGGACCTTAAACGTTTTATTTTCCTCTCAAGTTGGTTCTCAACTTCAGCTTTATAGGCCTTAAAATAATTGAACGCTTCATCTTTTGTTTTTAAGAGATACACATAACAAAATCTAGTGGAGTCATCTATAAAAGTGAGAAAGTATCTTTTACCACCTTTGGTCAAAATTCCATTCATCTCGCACAGATCAGAATGAACAAGTTCTAGAGGTGCCAAACTCCTCGCCTCAGCAGCCTTGTGAGGCTTGCGAGGTTGTTTTGATTCAACACACACATGGCACTTAGACTTTTTGACCAAGTTAAATTTAGGAATTAAATTTATATTTGCTAACCGCATAAGACAGCCAAAGCTTGCATGACAAAAACGTGAATGCCATAAATCTGACTCATCAGAAAAATGAACAGAATTCACCAGTTTATTACACACATCATGCAGTGATAAGCGGAACAATCCTCCGCAGTCATATCCTTTACCAACAAAAGTACCATGTTTCGACACAACACATTTATTTGACTCAAGAACAACTTTGTAGCCATCTCGACATAGCATAGAAGCACTGACGAGATTCTTCTTGATAGAGGGCACATGCTGCACGCTCTTCAATGGCACCGTCTTTCCCGAAGTAAACTTCAGAATGACCGTACCAACACCAAGAACATGAGCACGCGACCCATTTCCCATTAACAAGGCGCCAGACCTCCCGACCTGGTAGGAGGAGAACATAGAGGCATCAGCACACACATGAATATTTGCACCACTGTCCATCCACCACTCAGGTGAATTACAAACTGAGAGAACAAATGGTAAAGAGTTACCATACCCAGATGTTCCATCTCCAGTTTCAGTGGTTACAACATTAGCTGATTTCTTGTCCTGAGTGAACTTGCGATCAGGGCACTCTCTAGCCCAATGTTGATCACTGCCACAGACAAAGCAACCTCCCTTTCCCTTGTTATTGTTGTTCTTCTTTTTAAACTGTGCTGTATGAACAGGTTTATTTGTGTTCTCTGGTTTGTTTTGGTTTTTCTTCTTGTTAAACTTGCGGAAGTTTCTCTTCTGCACCACATTAGCATTAGAGGTCTCCACACCTTTTCCATTGTCCTTTGATCTAGCTCTTTCCTCAACATCAAGAGTACCAATGAGCTCCTCCACATTGAACTCTTGTCTCTTATGTTTGAGAGAGGTAGCAAAGTCCTTCCAAGAAGGTGGCAACTTGGCGATTATACCGCCAGCCACAAACTTGTCAGGCAAAGGACAAGGAAAAAGTTCGAGTTCCTTAGCTAGTGCCTGAAACTCATGAGCCTGTTCCACTACAGATCGGTTCTCAACCATCTTGTAGTCATACAGCTGCTCCATGAGATACAGCTCGCTACCAGCGTCAGTAACTCCAAACTTTCCAACAAGAGCATCCCACAACTCTTTCCCCGTGGGAAGGATGATATAGCTTTTCTGGAATTTTGTATCCAGTGCGCTAATTACTGCTCCTCGAAAGAGGTTGTCTTCAGCCTTAAACTTAGCCTCATCCTCAGGAGGTAAGTTTGCAGGCTTGCCCTCAGCGGCATGAAAACAAGACATAGCAGTTAGCCACAATTCCATCTTAGCTTTCCATATCAAGAAGTTTTTACCATCAAACGGATCAGGCTTTAGCACAGCAGCAAAACCTCTGACAGAAAAATGCCTAACATTAGGTTTTTGGATTGTTAGAAATATAGGCATTTTCCATATCATTTTAATTCCATAAATTAACATTATGATGATGACATATAAAATATGTTTAATTATAGAAATCACTATCTCAAATATATCCATAACAATATGGATCAGGAGAACATAAAGCATACGAATCATAGAAATATAATAAGCATATAAACATGGAACATGTATTATTATGGAACAACTGAAAATAAACAGATAGCAACATAAACAACATAACTGTAAAATTAAGACAAACAGATTTATCATATTACTAGTATAATCAGGCATCAGACATGTCATGATATAATACGACAAAACAGATTGGATAAATTTATGGCTATAAATAAAACAGCAGGTATGAACATATATAATTTGCAGAATGTAAAATAGTGAGGAGATGAATTGATCATACCCTCCCATGCGCTCCGAGGATCTAGATCCTTGTCCAACTTCAATAGTCATGTCTCCAGGAAGAAGACGATTTGGGCAGTCGCGTAGACGCTCCCCAAAAACCTAATTGCCGATCCCCCGTGCAAGGTCTCGAACGGCACCGGCTTCGGAGGCACCTGCCCTCTCGCTTCTCTGTGCGCGCAGAGTCACGAGATGGGAATACCCTCACTCGGCGGCTGGACTGTGACTCTGAAAGTAGTGTGTTCGCGTGTACCGAGTGACAGGGGTGCTCCTCTATTTAACCTCTCGCAGAGGGAAGTTGAAGGAGAAAGGTCGCCGAGTCACGCCAAGAGTCGGCCAGCTCTCGCCGAGTTATGCCATGAGTCGGCCAGCACTCGCCGAGTCACGCCATAAGTCGGCCAGCTGAAGGAGAAGGGTCACTCGGCTGGATTCCACTTCTAGATAGAGAAACGAACTAAAGGAGAATACTTAATAATACGGCGAAACATTTATACAAAACACCTATCCCGAGCACACGCAAGGGAACCGTAGACAGGCAAGTGAAATCCAATCCACGAAATAAATTGATCCATGGACGGCACCGTTGTGGTAAAGGTCGTAATGCCAGAGGAATCATTACCGCAAGGCATAGAGGGGGAGGTCATAAGCGCCTATACCGTAAAATCGATTTTCGACGGAATCAAAAAGACATATCTGGTAGAATCGTAACCATAGAATACGACCCTAATCGAAATGCATACATTTGTCTCATACACTATGGGGATGGTGAGAAGAGATATATTTTACATCCCAGAGGGGCTATAATTGGAGATGCTGAAGGAGAAGGGTCACTCGGCTGGCTGACGAAGAGACAGAGTCACTCGGCTGGAGAGTCACTCGGCCGACGAAGAGACAGGGTCACTCGGCTGACGTACGCGGTTAGTGAGTGCTAAAAATTAACACAACCACACCACGCCCGCTCGCCTGCCTGCCTGCCTGCCTGCCTGCCTGCCTGCCTGCCTCCTCGCCACGCCACGCCCGGCCCGGCCGGCGGCGGCGGCGCGCGCGCGCGCGTGTGGCACGCCCTTGTCCTTTTCTTGACTTCTCAAGTTAAGTGGAATAAATCCCACCATATAAGTCAAGGCAAAAGACCCTTGGACTTCCAATGTGGTACTATTGGTATTCTCCACCATTACACACCATAGAGTTTATTCAATAAATGGGCCAAGCCCATAAAAGATCCAACAATTGTCAACCAGGCTCTACGCGTGCGAGATGTGTGTTTAGTTACTTGCGTATAGATGTGGAACCAGACTCGCACGATACTTAAAGCACCCTAGACTAGGCTCTGCAGATGCGAGCAAATTGGTCGTATCTCTGGAGCCAGATTTTCGTTGTCCTGGCTCATGCAACCAGGCTACGGGAACGTCGGGGAGAAGCCAACCAAACAGGCCAAATATGACTCTGCCGGTACACATATGTGCCTATGTGGGAAAAATTTACAAGTACTGATCAATGGACGACATCATTCAGCATTTTTCTCCTTGCGAGAAACTAGTTTGAAGAAGAGGCAAATGTGGCTAGCGCAGCATGAAAAAATAGAAATCTTGCAGGAGTAACTCGAAATACGTAGATTATTAATTCAATTAATTATGATTGGTAAACTGGTCTTTTTATTCACCCTTCTGGTACAGCTTCTGTTCTTAACTTTCGTCAGTGGTTTACAATAACAATTGATCGGGAGGACTAAATTGCCATTTCCGATCGTTATTCTACCATACTTTATACCAACGCGTCAAACCAAACCATACACGCGAATTTCGCAAAAAAAAAATAGAGAGAGATTTACACGAAAGTATCGAGGACAAATGCGTCCTGCTTGCGTGCTTGACTAGGTGCTTACCGATATCTGCTGACGCCTGTACAACGTCAAACTAGTTACGTACTACGCCCGCTCTTGTCTAGATAGTCTTTTGTCAACCATCCCATAGACTGATAGACTTGTTTGCAGTCACGTGAATGGGAAAAAAAGGTGCACGTACGGATGTACGGGCACATCCTACAGCCAGTCTCGCCGGATGCTCGGTGACTAGCTGGCGTGAACCATCGGGGACTGCGGCGACAGCAACGCCAAGGGGCTGGAGATGGGGAGGTGCGAAGCGGTGGCGCCTCCCCGGCGCGGCAAGCTGAGGCGCATGGGCCGCGTGGCCGCCCAGCGCTCGGCCTTGGCCTTGTGCTGGTGCTGGCGCACGAAGCGGCGGATCCGGTCGAGCGCGACCTCCATGGTCTCGTCGTCCATGTTAGCGTGGCAGACGCGGAACCAGCCGGGCTCGTTGCAGTGGAACGACGTGCCGGGCGACACGTTGAGCTTCACCTTGTGTACGATGACCCGCCACAGCTCCAGCTCCGCGTCGTGCGTCTTGTCCCGGAGCATGCCCCGCAGGTCCATCCACGAGAAGAGCCCCGCGTTGCCGGGCAGGCACGCGATGCCGACCTCGCGGAGGCCCGCGACGAAGCGGTCGTGGCGCGCCGCCAGCCGCCGCGCGCTCTCCGCGAGGAAGCGGGCCATGAACCCCGCGTCCGACAGCATCTTCGCCAGGAAGTGCTGCGTCTGCGAGGAGACGAGGCCGAAGCTGGACATCTTGCGCGCGCAGGCCACGACGTCGTCGTTGTACGAGTAGACGATGCCGACGCGGAAGCCCGGGAGGCCGAAGTCCTTGGAGAGGCTGTACGCGATGTGGATGAGGTCCCTGTTGCAGCCCGGGACGTCGCGCTCGATGACCTCGGCGATGCTCACGAAGTCCGGCTTGGCGAAGACGGAGCCCGCGTAGATCTCGTCGCAGATGAGGTGGACACGGTGCTCCGTTGCGAACCTGGCGAGCATCGCCAGCGTGGCGCGGTCCATGGTGGTGCCCAGCGGGTTGGAGGGGTTGGTGATGAGGACGCCCTTGACGCGGACGCCCTGCCTCCGCGCGCCGTCGTAGGCCGACACGAGCGCCTCCCGTGTGAGGGTGAAGTTGTTTGAGCTGTGGCATTCGATGGGCAGCAGCTTCACGCCTGACCTCCAGCAACAGTCGCGGTCGAAACTGTGTTTATACAATGAAAAGCGTGTCGTATATCAGGGGCTCAGGGCTGGCGAGAATGAGTACTGCAGGCGTGCCGTACGGAAAAATTATTTTAATCCTGGATACAAATAATCTCTTTTACAGCTCCACACATCCACCAACTGGTAGTTTATATAAATAGAAGAAAAACAAATTACCTAAGGATTAAATTACAAATTTTAATCTGTTTTTGTGGAGATACATGCGGTGGATACGAGGGGCTGTAAAATATGGTGTGCAGAATTTTTTTCCCGTGCCATACGTCGTACGTGCATGCATATGCTAACGTTGCTGTGCGGGACCTACAGGCACGTTCAGTTGGTTGGTCAACGATGCAAACGTGCGTGGAAATTAAAGTCGCATGGAAACAGACCGAGTATGAACAACGTGCATGGTTTTCATTACGTGACTAGATTGCGTTGTCCACTTGACGACAATCATCCATGCGACTATTGTACTGTATTATGTTGATTTGACTGTAGGGGAGGACCGGAGGAGGGGGCTACTTACTTTTAGGGCTTGTTCGGTTATTCCTGTCCCATATGGATTGGATGGGATTGGAAAAAAATATGAAGGATTTTGACTTGTTCGGGATTTAAACCCATCCAATCCCACCCAATCCACATGGATTGAGAGGAAAGCGAACAGGCCCTTAGAGGTTCGTGATCGAGGTAAATTTTGAAACGTTACCCAAACAAGGAAAGATGGGATGGCGAGGGGCTACAATTGGCTATTATTTGTTGACATGACACTCGAATTAGCTCTGCCTTTCCGTGCTCTTACCAACTTTCGTGTCAACGGGTGACTAATTTTGGTACAAGTACAAGGATGACGTCGGTCGAGACATACGCTGGGTAGTACGGCGTCGGCACGAGATAGGCGTCGCCCGGGTCAGCGAGGCAGAAGGCGAGAGTGTCCTGCGCGCCGGTGGCGCCTCCGCACATGACGACGCGGTCGGGGTCGAACGTCACCTTCCCGGCCCTCACCTGCCCCATGAACTTGGCCATCGCCTGCAACAATCAAAACGTCATGGATGATCTGTCAGGAAGGCGGCTGCTAGTGCTAGCTAACCGCCGGCCGGCTGGCCGGTAGCTGCTCCGTCGTTTTCGCAGTCGTCATTAGAGAGCAGCAAACCTAATCAATGATTCTGGCGTTTCCTTAGCCGAGCTGCTAGTTAAGTTAATTAATACCTCTCTGAACTCCGGCAGGCCGTGGTAGTCCTGGAAGTTGGCTATCCTCCTGAACTGCGACGCGCCCTGCGCCGTGCAGATGGACGCCTCCGGGTGCTCCATGCTCCATTGCTCGATCAGGTCCAGGGACAGCTGCAAAGCACGCCCCGGTGGTTTAATTACATGAGCATTCGATCGGCAGCAGGTCGAAAGGGTGTAGCTGCATGCGGCAGGGCTACGTCACGTCGTACTTGGTTCTCGGCGAGGCCCATCTGGATGACGCCGTCGCGGTTGTGGCGCAGGTCGAAAGGGTCCATGTCGTAGGCCTTCCACCCGTCGAAGTAGGACGAGTTCTCGCCGTGGCCATCGCCGGAGGCGATCCTGGATAGGAGCTGCTCGGCACTGCTACCACCGGCCATTTTGACGTCGTCGGCGAAAGCCAGGCGGCCGCGACGAGCTACAGTGCTTAAATTAGCACGCGTTCAGGCGGCGCTGTGCCAACGCGAGCTGCAGGCTGTGGTTGGGCTGCTGGAGAGGCTTAGGGAGGAGAGCTTGCAATTTGCAGCTTCTGGTGATGATGGCTCCCGAGGTTGGGGCGCGCGCCACCTTTATAAGATCAGCCGCGTCCATGCGCGTGGGCGTGGCTGCTGGAAACTTCCATGAAACGCAGCGCAGAGGGTGTTGAATGCGAACGCGACCGGGGGAGACATGTGGGGGCCTCGCTGACCTTTTCAACGTTTTTCGCTCTGTACTCAGTACTCACCCTCCTATAATCGCCGATCGGGATTTGGATTATGTATCTAGGATGCTCGGTCGAACTAGCGAGCCTGACGACGTTCTGCAATAGTCGACGGGCACTTAACCGCCTCCATCTCTGAGAGGGTGGCGGGGGCGACGGAACGGACAAGCGAATGATGGTGGTCCAAGAGCCAGGTAGCCGCCGCCGGCCGTGGCGCGCGGCGTCGATTCTACGTCTAACGGCGGCTTTGTGGGATAATTAATGGGTTTTGGACCCGCACTGAGCTTGCAGGGTTTGCTAGCACGACCATTAGGAAGGATTCAACCTGAACCGCCGGCGCACCCCGGCTTGCCAGGAAAAGGGTGGCGCCGTGGCGGTGTCATCCCGGTACGTGTCCTCCTCCGCGCTGTCAGTTCGTGTGCGCTAGTGTGCTGTCCTCGGGGGAACTGGCGGAGGACCATCTGGATCTGGCATCATGTCATAGTCAAAGCCGCCACACCTATCCCAAATGTCAATTTGCCAACTGGCTCTCTAGTCTCTCCGAACGGCAGGACAGCTTTGCATGGCCAATGGCGCGCGAGATTGTCAGGCCGAGACAAATGGTGCCGATCTGGTCATATACGTACTGTGACAGATGGCCGGAGTTCAGAGCAACGAGTCAAGGAGGCTAATAAATGCTCGATATTCTCGGTGTGCAGTCAACCTCTAGTCCTCTACATGGCGGCAATGCAATGCAAGTCCTAAAATTTGCCCTAGGACTGAGTGACTGGCTGCTAGTATACTAGCATTAGGCAACTTGGCCACCAACAGCAACTACAGTCGCTTTCCCTTTACTTAACGCGTGGAACGAAGAACAGCTGTGCTACGTCGTGCGTGTATTGCCAGATCGGCGCTGTCCTGTTTCGAAATCGATTGTACCAGAGCTAGATGCAAATGAAGGTACATTCACAGACAAATTTCGACACGGAGTTCTATACGCGATTAAATTGTCTGCTCCAATGGTGTGGTAGTATGTAGCGTCCAGTCTCTGCTGGTTACTTTCTAGGAAAGTATGTTGTCAAATGCTGTACTACATTTATCAATGTCAATGGTGGTGTTCGTTTTCAATGGGGAAAAAAATAGTCAATGGCGTTGAAAGCTTGCTGTAGAAACTACTATAATCATCGACTAAAAGCGGAGGAAAGGATAAGAACGGCAGAGAACGTAAGGCACCGACCGGTATGAAGTTTCAGCAAGCAGTTACAAAGTGATTCAATACATAGGAGCTTCTATATTTATTTTTAGAGAGAACAAATCTAGCTTTGTACACGATATTTTAAAATACTCTATTAAAATCCACTTTTTATGACGCTACATGCAAATAGGCAATGGCATGGAAAACTTGATATGATGCGTTCATGCTGTAACAATGATGACGTGTACTCCTTTATTATACCATTGACCCACCTCTTAAACTTTAGTGACTAAAATTTAGTCACTTTCAGTCCCTAAGCTAACAAACAGTATGACTAAATAAGACGTCTTAAATAGAAAATTTAGGGACTAGAGTTTAATTTTTCTTAAAGTTTAGAAGGGTGACTAAATAAAACAAACACCCTCTAAAATACGGATGCATGGACGCCCGTGCAAGGTTCACCATATCATTCGGCATTTTTTTCTTCTAATTTTCGTGAACTTAATAGGCTTTATTTGACAAAACAAGGGATTTCGGTTTCCTTCTCTCTGCTATCGATTTATCATTTTTAAGGACCGATTGTATCGGTCGATTAATTGACTGCAAACCAAGAAATTTTAAAGTTTAGCTTGGTTTCAAATCCGACTGGTTTCTATCAGTTCTTCGCGGATTAATTGCGGTTTATTGTGATCGGTGGCGACCGGTTTGGTGAACCTGCGCACGTGCACGCATGAGAATGCCAGCATCCTGGTTAAAGGAGGAGCTTTCTATGACGGATTGTTGTTGGGATTGTATTTGATTGGTTGTTGGATTAGTCCATGGGATTCACAGTAAAGCTCTCTTAAATAATGTTTTAGCACTTGTGAGATCTTAAACCTGAATTAAAGCTACTATAAGATATATAGATTTAGTATTCTAGAACTGATTTTTCAGAGTCAGAGCTGTTTTGGAATAGACGTGACCTGAAATCGTGGTGTCCGATAAGAACACTGTGGAACCGGCCGGCTGGACGAGACCGTACCAAACACCATTCATCTGGTGTCCGGTGCACGAAGCGGTGCAGGTCGCAGGGATGGTCGGTGGTCGCCCGAATATGTATGTAGGGTATACTATAGGGGAAGGGGTCGTCCGGTTGTATTGCGTGTCGCCTTGTCAGCATGCACGGGCGTTCACCTAGCACTAGCAGCCCCATCACTCATCTCCATCACAGGGTTGGCGATGCTCGTTTCAACTGTACTACCTCTGCAGAATGGAAGCGTGCTGTCCCTGTCCGGCACCTGTTCCGCACGGAAACAGTGCTTTTGGCGGTCCACCGTACGTAATAAACCGTGTGGTGGACTCTGGGCAGTCTCGCGTCTACAGGCTGCAGCGCGCAGGAACACGACAATGTGCTTTGTTGTTGGTCCGATTCGCAGCACCGCACATGCTGACATCCGTGGCCTCCAAGAAACTCGCGTTCAGCACGTCAGCCAGCGATAGCATGCGGCCATGCGTATTGTGTGCTCCCTCCCGAATCCCGCTCCGCGACGAATGCAATTCTAGCACAAGGTATTATTTTAGTATTTTCAGTTTGACCAATTATAAATAAAAAACATTAATACTTATTATAATAAATAGATGTTATTAGATGACTACTACACTTTTATGTAAAAAAACTGATTTAGAGTAAAAAAAGCGCGAGCATCATTTGCTAGAAATTTCATCGAGCGCTAGCTAACCGATTTTTTAAACTTATATGTGTTGTATTTTTCTTTACATAGGAATGAGTAGTATGTTCGGTTAGTAACTGCTTCTCACGTCAACAGCTTCCCTGACCAATGCAAATGTACTTCTCTGACCAACGCAAATGTACTTCGCCTTCGAAATCTTTGTGCTCGATCAGTTCAGCTGTAGTATAGACACAACCGGAGGGAACAAAGACTGAACGGGGGTATATCAGTAATATTCTACGTGTACTGTGCGCGGCTACTACACAGACCACAAATCAGTACTCTCAGTGGAGTCAGCACAGGCAACAGCTTTTAGTTAGTGTCCAAGAATGCTTTTTGCGGTGGCCTGCTTTGACAAGGCAACGCGGCATTGGCAGACATATACCAAGCACGCAGCGCATGGCATGAGCATGATATGTGAGTGAAACGGCGACGGCCGGGAAGGCTGTAGATTCAAATCAACCAACCCGTTAGCGTTAGGTGCGCAGTTGTTTTTCCAGGACAGCCGAAAGGGCAAAGTGAGGAACAGTGGTGTTCGAACCAAAAGTGAGCGCGCGGACGGTCCGGCCCTAAGGCCGGACGGTCCGCGGTCCGGACAGTCCGCGCCTGTGGGCCGGACGGTCCGCGCATGCGCAGAGCAGTTTAGGGTTCCGAGTTTTGTGCTACGGTTGTTAGCTATATTCGCGAGATTAGCTCGGAATCAGTTGTGTAAAGGGTCCAGCCCCCCTCCTCTATAAATAGAGAGGTCTACGGCCGATTTGTAAGAATCAACAATCGAATCAATACAACTTCTATTCGCATTTATTTCCAGTACAATTAGGAGTAGTTCTAGTCTAGTTCTAGTTTAGCCTCTCGATCCCCAAATTCTCCGCCTCTCCTCGACTCTACGTCGATTAGAGGAGTCTAGGTCGGCCGGCCCGAGCCTAGACAACCCCTAGGATCTCTCCTCCCCGACGGGGTCCCTCCCGGGAGCGAGATCCAGGCGCCGCCGGCGGTCTTCCGCCGCCCCTGCACACGCGCGGACCGTCCGGCCCCAGGGCGCGGACCGTCCGGACGTCAGGCAGGAAAACCTAGCCCCTGCGCCAGGTCGCGGACCGTCCGGCCCCAGGCCGCGGACCGTCCGCGCCTAACCAGAGAGCACCGCCGCCGGTTCTTCTTGAGTATTTGGCGCTCCGAAAAGGCGTCAACATACTTTTTGGCGACTCCGCTGGGGAAGACATATCTAAGCTCATCAAATCGGCCCTCAATGGCCGGTTCAAGGGATAGCTCTGATGTTTCTCCAAGCAACATCATAGAGCCGACTTGGGAAACCTTGCCGGCTGACGAGCAGCTCCAGTTCGAGGAGCACAAGGAGCGGATGATCCAGGAGGCGAAAGCAAAGTTCTTGGCCAACTTCAAAGTGGACAGGAACAACAAGGTCGTCCGACATCGGGCAACGGATCCGGCTTCGCTCCAACCCACGCCAGATATCCCCAATGTAAGTAATACCAACGATCTGCAATCTCTTAGAAATTATGTAGAAGATCAGCGTGAACAAATGCAGAACATCATAGGGGGTATGCAAAGCGATCTTAAGAGACTAGTACGTGCATTTGATAAATCTAGTACCGCAAATTTTCCTTCACACGAGGTTGAGTTAGGAGATAACGCGTGTAACACATCGGCTACAGGTTGTCACGACCAGTCACAACCCCTTTATGGGATGCCGATGGACACATACCCTAATCAACCGCAAATCGGCAGCAAACCAGCCGATCTGCACATGCCCGGACCGTCCGCACGTGAGCGCGGACCGTCCGGGCCAGCAATAGTCGGGCCTATTTTTAGAGAGTTACCTAGATATGCGCCCGAGCCACCACACACGGCACAGAACCTAAACTACCCAGTCGGACCGTCCGCGTACAACAACGGACGGTCCGCACATAATCACGGACGGTCCGGGCCAATGTCCGGACAGTCCGCACATGACCTTTTTGAGGAGGATTGTTACCGGAATCCTCACCCGTCCCAGCAGCACTTCCCATCGCACTATACAATGCATCAACCCATTAATTCAAGGTCTAGAGCCCAGGAAAGCTTTCCGGCCCCACCCAGGAGGCCGGAAAGAAACGATCAAACCTATGACCCATATAGGGCAAATGAAAATGCACCACGTAACTCAAACCAATGGGGGGAAAGACAGCATGCTAATATCCAGCCAACCCCACCTATGTTTGACCAGAGAGCCGATGGTCTCGCACCGGCTGCCATTGATATAGTAAGGGAAGAGATAGCCGGGGCGTTCCGAGATAAGCTCGGAGTAAGCATGGTCCCTGGGGGGCAATCATATCGGAAACCTTATGACAGCCGATTTGATCACCACCCATACCCACAGGGAACCAGGATACCCGAATTCGCAAAATTTTCGGGTGATCAAGGGAAAAACACACGCGAACATATAGGCCAGTTCTTAGCACAATTGGGAGAATTGGCCGACACAGAGGCATTTCGCGTACGTTTATTTTCATTATCACTAACAGGAACCGCGTTTGCATGGTATGCCACTTTACCTCCTAATTCCATTTCATCATGGGGGGATCTAGAACAAAAATTTCATGATCATTTTTTCTCCAGTGACTATGAGTTGGATTTGGTAGATTTAGTGTCGTTGCGACAGACAAAAGATGAATCGGTTAATGATTACATCCGGAGATTCCGAGATACGAGAAACCGATGCTTTCAAATTCATTTAGCAGAGAAACAGCTAGTAGGATTAGCCTTTAATGGTCTGCGATATTATTTAAAAGAAAGATTAGAAGACATCCAATTCTTCACACTAGCACAATTACACCAGAGAGCTTTGGCTTGTGAAAGCCGAAGCAAAGAAACTGCTAAAACAATTCGTCACAACGTACATGTAGTAGAGTGCGACCAAAGTAGCTCAGAAGACGAATCAGCAGAGGTGTATGCTGCTGAAATGGTTTGGCCAAAGCAGGCCAAATCTTCGGCTTGTGCCTCCTTACAGCCGGTTCAAAAGAAACGGCAAGAGGAGGTTAAGTTTACATTTAATGTTGGTAAGTGTGATAGAATATTCGATGAATTACTTAAGAATGGCAACATTAAAATAAATCACACTGTCCCATCCGCCGACGAGCTAAAACGTCGTGCATATTGCAAGTGGCATAACTCATTTTCTCATGCCACTAATGATTGTAATGTATTTCGGCGACAGATTCAATCGGCCATTAACGAAGGACGATTGAAATTTCAGGAAATGCAGGTGGATACAGAGCCCTTTCCGATGAACATGATTGACTTCGAGGGCAAGAAAGTCCTGATTCGGCCAAATACAGCTGATAAAGGCAAAGGCAAGGAAACAATCATCGGCAATGCTAAAAAGGCCGATGGGGATTGTAAAGCTTCTTGCAGGAAAGTGGTTGCCGAGAAGACTCCCGATGGAGGGGAGACCCTGAAGGTGACCATCACAGCCTCTAGCATTGGGGGGCAAGCGCAGACGGGAAGACAGTTGCAGGAACCCGTGCTGCGCATCACGGACAGTCCGCCGTCCAGACGCGGACGGTCCGACGCTTCGCCGGACGGTCCGGAGGACTCTGGCGGACGGTCCGGCCGTGCTCAGGACCCCCAGCGACCACGTACCTTCAAACCACGACGACCCGAGATAGGTACGTGGAAAACCAATACATTTAAAGCAGCTGGTCGGCTGATCAAGCCTGGCCCGACTTTCGATCAATTGTTGTCTAAATACGTGAAAAAGAAGGCCGGCCCTAGTGACCGGCCACCAAAGCGACCCCGCTCACCCATTCATGAGCAACGTCAGGTCAGGCCGATTGGATCACCTCACCAATCGGATGAAATGAAAGGTCCTATTGTACAATTGAGACCTAACATGCCAACATGGACACCTCCACCTCCATATCCACCTATGCCATATCCATACACATATTTACCTCCGCCATATGTCCCAAATCAAATGTGGGGCATGCCACCATATCCATTTGGAATGCCACAGTACCCCGCCTGGGGGGCACCCCAAACGTCTGTTTTTGACAGGTTGACGCCACCAATACAAGACCGATTGAGCACTGCTCAATCCGGTCACCAGGAACAAACCCAACAGGATTGCCGGACTACTCGGCCTTCCAGGCCGACCAATCCGGCAGGGGGGCATATGCCTGCAGCAACTCAAAAAACAACAAAAAAGGACATCATCAAAATAGGCACTGCAGATGTTGTCATACAAGAAGATAATAAAGGGCCGATGATTTTCGGTGAATCGGCCAACACGATCGAAAAGGATACGGCTACCATCAAAACAGCCGATCCAAAATACTCCATGACTCGATGGTGTCCAGCGGGATTGACACGATCCCAAAAGAGAAAATTACAACGCCTAAGAGCAAAGGAGAGCCAGGAGAAGGAGGCGGAAAAGACATTTAATGACACACATCCACTATACCCGCCACCGCAAAAGAAATGGAGACCAAAGGCCGTTGAGAAAAAACAAACGGCCACAGAAATAGAAAGTCAATCTGCACCAGGCGCGGACCGTCCGACCTCTGCGCGCGGACCGTCCGCCGTTCACCAGGAAGTCTCTGGACAACCTGCACCAAGCGCGGACCGTCCGGCCCCCGCACGCGGACCGTCCGCCGTTCACCAGGAAGTCTCTGGACAACCTGCACCAAGCGCGGACCGTCCGGCCCCCGCACGCGGACCGTCCGCCGTTCACCAGGAAGCCTCCAACGACACGACAACATCAATGGAAGAGGACGACCTGCTGGGAGAAGACCTGGTCGACTACGAGGCTTCTCCAGAACGCTCAGGTATGGATGTAAATATTATTACATTTTCTGCCGATTGTACTATCATCGGCGACGATGAACCTGTTGTTGCCCAGTTTGATTTTGGTCCTAAAGAAGCCGCCTTTACTAAACCAAAGGAATCGGTAAATCATTTAAAGCCGCTCTTCGTGCGCGGTCACATTGATGGGATACCGATTGCTAAGATGTTGGTAGACGGAGGGGCGGCTGTAAATCTAATGCCTTATTCATTATACAGAAAATTAGGAAAACAAGATGACGAACTTGTCAAGACCAACATGACCCTCAGCGGTGTTGGAACTGATAGTTCGATCAAAGCCAGGGGAGTCACGTCCGTTGAATTAACCATCGGGACTAAGACCCTTGCTGCTGCATTCTTCGTCGCTGATGTAGAAGGAAATTACAGTTTAATTCTAGGCAGAGATTGGATTCACGCCAATCAATGTATACCTTCTACATTACATCAAATGCTAATACAATGGGTAGGCGATGACATAGAACAAGTACATGCTGATGTATCGGCCTGCATCGCTGTGGCCGATGCCCCTGTACTCTGGACTTATGAGACTGCTACATGTCTCACAGGAGTAGATTTTTCTGATTACCAATTCATAAGTATAGATAAGAAAGGTTTCATTCCTGTAATGCTAGAGCCGATGGAGAATCGGCTAAATCCTAAATAAAGTTTAAATGATGAATACACACAAAACTCATGAGTCTCTGGCCACGGACAGTTCGGCTTCCAAGGCCGGATGGTCTGGTCTTTCACAAAAGGGTTCGGACTTTAAGACCGAACATACATCACAGCACAAGGACAGTATTACGAATGATCCGGTCCCCGAAACCGGAGAGTCCGCCGTCACACAAAGATCTTCTAATTCCTCTGTGGGAAACATAATAGAGGAATTCAGAGATCTTGATAAACTAGGACAGGGGTTTACATCGGCCGATCCTTTGGAGGAGATTGGCATAGGAGATGGTAAAACTCCAAGGCCGACTTTTGTAAACAAGACCCTGGAGACCGATCCTAGAGATGAGATGATCGGTCTATTGAAGGAATATTCAGATTGCTTTGCTTGGAATTATACTGAAATGCCTGGATTAAGCCGAGAGATCGTAGAGCATCGGCTGCCTATTAAATCTGGTTTCAGACCTTTCAAGCAAAGAGCTAGAACACTTCGTCCAGATGTTCTCCCACGCATCAAGGACGAAATCCACCGGCTGCTAGAAGCTGATTTTATCAGACCTTGCAGATAAGCAGAATGGGTCTCCAATATTGTGCCGGTGGAAAAGAAGGAGTCAGGTAAACTTAGAGTATGCATTGATTTTCGCAATTTAAATAGAGCAACTCCTAAAGACGAATATCCCATGCCCATAGCCGACACATTAATCAATAATGCATCAGGAAATAGAATTATTAGCTTTCTTGATGGTAATGCCGGATATAATCAGATTTTCATGGCCGAAGAAGATGCGTCTAAAACGGCCTTCATATGTCCAGACTTCATTGGTTTATTTGAGTGGGTTGTCATGACATTTGGTCTGAAAAATGCTGGTGCTACTTATCAGAGGGCTATGAATCTGATCTTCCATGAATTGTTAGGAAACACTGTGGAAGTTTACATTGATGATATTGTAGTCAAATCGGCTGAGTTTAGTTCTCATATAGCTGATTTGCGCAAAGCCTTTGATAAAATGCGTCAGTATGGTTTAAAAATGAACCCACGTAAATGTGCTTTTGGAGTGTCGGCTGGTAAGTTTTTAGGATTTGTCATACATGAACATGGTATAGAAATAGACCCTGACCGAATCAAGTCTATTCGGAATGTGGGACCTCCGACCTGTAAGGTCGAGGTACAGAGGTTTCTCGGCAAGGTGAATTATTTACGAAGGTTTATTTCTAACCTAGCCGGGAAGATTGATGCGTTCACCCCTATTCTTCGGCTTAAGAATGATGCCGAATTCGCTTGGGGGGCAGAACAACAAGAAGCATTTGATCTCATCAAAAAATACTTATCTTCGGCTCCCGTATTAAAAGCACCACGAGCAGGAGTACCATTCCGATTATACATTGCAGCTGAGGATAAGGTCATTGGGGCTGTTCTGACACAAGAAACCGAGGGGAAGGAGCATGTGGTGACATATCTAAGCCGAAGGTTGGTGGATGCTGAAACAAGGTACACTTTTATTGAAAAGTTATGCTTATGCTTGTTTTTTGCATGCACCAAATGTAGATGTTATTTATTGTCTAGTCATTGCACTGTTTCTGGTCAAGCCGATGTGATCAAATACATGTTGCATAACCCAATTATGAGTGGTAGAATTGGTAAGTGGGCTTATGCACTCGTAGAATATGACTTGGCCTATGAACCATTGAAATCTATGAAGGGCCAAGTCATAGCGGATTTCATCGTAGAACATCGGGTTAATGATATTCATGAACTAGACATGTCATACCTCACTATTACTCCTTGGACTTTATATTTTGATGGATCGGTTTGCAATGAAGGGCAAGGAATTGGCATTGTGCTTGTTTCACCAAGTAATGTCTCCTTTGACTTCTCTAGCCGATTGAAAACTTATTGCACTAATAATCAAGCTGAATATGAGGCCCTCCTATTCGGTTTAGAACTTTTAAATGGTATGGGAGTAAAACATGTGAAGGTATTTGGTGATTCTCAGCTGGTTGTCCAACAAGTGTTAGAAGAATATCAATGTCTTGATGGTACTCTAAATAGTTATCTTGAGAAATGTTGGAGCATAATCTATTCTTTTGACGAATTCAGTATTCGGCATATCTCTAGAGTTGAGAATCATAGAGCTAACGACTTGGCACAAGATGCATCGGGTTATCGGATAAAGAGAGGGAAATTTCACAAAACTGAAAATCTGATAACCAGTGCAAAGCCAAATTCCCAGGTCGCGGACCGTCCGCGTGTTGACGCCGGACCGTCCGAGATTACCAGAAAGGTTCTCTTAATTGATTCGGCTGACAATGAAGCCGATGCAAGTGATTGGAGGACACCTATACTTAATTATTTGCAAAATCCCAATATCAGGACAGATAAGAACATTCGGCGAACAGCTTTCAAGTATGTTTTGATGAGTGATGAACTTTACCGCCGAACGGTTAATGATGTCCTGCTTAAGTGCTTGGGCCCAGATGATGCTATATTAGCCATGGCCGAAGTACATGAAGGAATTTGTGGTACCCATCAATCAGCTCCAAAGATGAAGTGGTTGTTGCGAAGGTCTGGTTTTTATTGGCCTAGTATGACAGCTGATTGTTTCAAGTACTACAAAGGGTGCCAAGTGTGTCAAAAATTCGGCGACCTACAGTTGGTCCCTGCAGCCGAATTACATCCTATCATCAAGCCTTGGCCATTCAGAGGATGGGGATTAGACTTTATTGGAGAAATTCATCCTTCATCATCAAAGGGGCATCGGTTTGTGTTAGTTGCCACTGACTATTTCACCAAATGGACTGAAGCCGTTGCTCTAAAGAACATGACACACAAGGAGGTAATTGAGTTCATAACTGAGCATATTATTCATAGATTCGGCATTCCCCAGACCTTGACTACAGATCAAGGTACTTCTTTTATGTCAAAGGAGGTACGTGAATTTGCTGAATTATACAGAATTAAGCTGCTTAATTCGTCTCCATATTATGCTCAGGCCAATGGACAGGCCGAGTCTAGTAATAGGACGTTGATTAATTTGATAAAGAAGAAGGTATCTGATAATCCTAAACATTGGCATAAGATTTTGTCTGAAGCTTTATGGGCTCATAGAATATCTAAACATAGTGCTACTAAAGTATCTCCTTTTGAGCTTGTCTATGGGCAGGAAGCAGTGTTACCTGTGGAAATAAGTTTGAATGCTGTCAGGATTGCCAGACAAAATGATCTAACTACTACTGATTATTATAATTCAATGATGGATAATATTGATGAGGTGACCGACAAGAGGATGATAGCTTTGGGAGCGATAGAAAAGGACAAGATCATGGTAGCCAGGGCCTACAATAAGAAGGTCAAAGCAAAGTCATTTCAAGTAGGGGATCTGGTGTGGAAGACCATCTTGCCTCTAAGGAATAAAGACCAGAAGTTTGGAAAATGGTCGCCAAGCTGGGAGGGTCCTTATAAAGTAAAACAGATAATGTCTGGTAACGCCTATTTGCTACAAACATTACAAGGCAAGGATTTACCAAAGGCTTTGAATGGGCGTTTCCTCAAACAGTACCATCCTAGTATGTGGCAAGATGCCTAAGAAAACCGATGTGATCACATCGGGTTAGTTGCTTTTGGTTCGCCCAGCTCCACCAAAAGGCAGGGGGGCATATGTTCGAACCAAAAGTGAGCGCGCGGACGGTCCGGCCCTAAGGCCGGACGGTCCGCGGTCCGGACAGTCCGCGCCTGTGGGCCGGACGGTCCGCGCATGCGCAGAGCAGTTTAGGGTTCCGAGTTTTGTGCTACGGTTGTTAGCTATATTCGCGAGATTAGCTCGGAATCAGTTGTGTAAAGGGTCCAGCCCCCCTCCTCTATAAATAGAGAGGTCTACGGCCGATTTGTAAGAATCAACAATCGAATCAATACAACTTCTATTCGCATTTATTTCCAGTACAATTAGGAGTAGTTCTAGTCTAGTTCTAGTTTAGCCTCTCGATCCCCAAATTCTCCGCCTCTCCTCGACTCTACGTCGATTAGAGGAGTCTAGGTCGGCCGGCCCGAGCCTAGACAACCCCTAGGATCTCTCCTCCCCGACGGGGTCCCTCCCGGGAGCGAGATCCAGGCGCCGCCGGCGGTCTTCCGCCGCCCCTGCACACGCGCGGACCGTCCGGCCCCAGGGCGCGGACCGTCCGGACGTCAGGCAGGAAAACCTAGCCCCTGCGCCAGGTCGCGGACCGTCCGGCCCCAGGCCGCGGACCGTCCGCGCCTGACCAGAGAGCACCGCCGCCGGTTCTTCTTGAGTATTTGACGCTCCGAAAAGGCGTCAACAAGTGGTAATTAAAGCTGGTGTCCAGATGCGTGCATGCATGGGTGTGTGTGACAAGGCTCCGACTCGATCCGTCCGACGCCGCGTTCAACTCCAGGGCCAGCCTGCAACCATCACTGCTGCATATCAAAAACCCCACGCGTCTTATTCATCATGGATTGGCAAAACAGTCTTCCCTTGACAGTAGCCCGGCCCCGTCTTAATTTCTGTCCAGATGATCATTCTGTTCTGTCCTTTTGCATGCAGCCTGCTGGCCGGGTACGTGGCGTTTCACAAGACGCTGGCCGAGACAGCGACCGCGGCGAGGTGACCCGAATGATCACGGCTCGGGCGCCGGTGGGCGGTGGCAAGCGACGTCGGTCTCGGCCTGTCGGTCATCGGTCCCCCGGCCCGGAGTAGCTAGTTGCCCATGCGGGCATTCCATTGGTCATCGCACACGTACGGTACGATGCCACCCGCTGGATTCATGTTTCGAACATGCTCTAATTCACGAGCGCTTGGCAGTTCCACGACATTCTTGCGCAGGCAGAGAGGCAACAGCGTTTCGTATCGTTCGTTGCTATGGTTCGTCCAATCAAGTTCGGAAACCCCACAAGAAGCGTGCTAGTTGTAGTAGAGCTGCTCTTCGTAGACTCAGCTCAGGCCTCGCATGCTAATCGCTATTATTACCGTGTGCTCCATGTGTGTGTCTGTCCTGTTTCCACGATAGTTCAATCGACCGGCAGTATTTCTGCATGTGTTATGGAACCATTGCGCATGCGTTTCTGGAAAAAGGAACGCGACCGATGGTTCTACAGAGAATATTGACGAGAGACTGGGAAATACGTACAATGCCAGCTTTCTCTCGCATGTGCCTTCGTGAAACTTTGAGTTGAATCTTTGAACGCCAACCCCATTCTTTCTCAATAAATAAATAAAGATTAAAACTTGGAATCAGTTTAATTTGTTTGCGTACCACTTGGTCGGTTCAGTTGGACTGTAAATGAAACTCTAATGTACGTGGACCTGGACCTGTGGACCAGGAGAGTCTCCAAGCAAGTAGCCCAACTTGCGTTCCAGTCCAGGTACTTCCACGTGATCGGGCCCACACATCTACGACTCGATCGCACTCATGACCCAATATGAGTTTTTCCCCGTATAACCATGGGCCTTAACTGAGTAAAAGGGCTCCTAAAGAGGCCCAGTATCACGCTTTTTTTTATTTTCATCCCAGTTAATCATAGCCGCACGTTTGATGGTCACTCCTTGTCCCTGAGTCCTGTTCAAGAATCAAGACAAACTGGCAACGAGAAACTAGCGGATTTCCTGAATCCTGAGTTCCTCACCGGCGAGGCGAGCACGGAGAAAATCGCATGGCCTTGCAGCACGCAGGTCCAGCTAGCTCTACGCTGACCACCGGCCGTCATGGCAGGAGCGCCACAGCCGTCCTCCGTCGGCCACCGACGGGTTCTAGCAGCCGTTTGAGGGCGCACGCGCAGAAACCCGTCGCCGGATCCCGTTCCCGTGGCGCGGGAGCCGAGACCGCGACGTCGTCCTCATCCTCCCGCTCGGAGAACGCCGTCCTCAAGGCCGCCTGGTACGGCTCCGAGCTCCTCGGCATCGCCGCGTCGCTTCTCCGGCCCGCGCCGTCGTCGCCTCAGGAGGGGAACGCTGGCGGTGGCGGTGACGCAGAGGGAGACGCGGCGGCGGCGGCGGGGGCCCCGGACCTGGACCGCGCGGGAGTGGCCGAGGCCATCAAGGCGGACTTCGCGCGGTCGTACTTCGTCACAGGTCTCAATCTTCTCCGATGAACTGTCATGGGGTACTTACTAGAGCTTGATTAATTATCTGAGAACGGAACGCGCGTGTGCCGTGTGCGTTCCGGTTCGTTTCGTAGGGAATCTCACGCTGAGAGCTTACGAGGAGGACTGCGAGTTCGCCGACCCGGCGGGCTCGTTCAGAGGCCTGCGGCGGTTCAAACGAAACTGCACCAATTTTGGGTCTCTGCTCGAGAAATCGAACATGAAGCTCACCAAATGGGAGGACCTGGAGGTATGTGCGAACCGCACACCATCAGCAACCAAAGTCTATGACTTTGTAATTTGAAATACGGAGATGTGTCAACCATTGGTGGTAAAAAAAAAACCGACTGATCTGTGTGCCGCTGCTCGTTGCATCCGGTTGCAGGACAAGTCGATCGGGCACTGGCGTTTCAGCTGTGTCATGTCGTTCCCCTGGAGGCCTATTCTGTCAGGTGATTCCAGTTTAGTTGAAGTGAGCCAAACCAGGGCTTGATCCCTGCTGGTCCCATTCATGCTGTTGCTCAGCTCAGTTCGCCGGCTGTTTTTATGCGTA
The DNA here is from genome assembly GCA_029449295.1 of Zea luxurians. Classification (NCBI taxonomy): domain Eukaryota; kingdom Viridiplantae; phylum Streptophyta; class Magnoliopsida; order Poales; family Poaceae; genus Zea; species Zea luxurians. Next base: position 33,495,509 of record JAOPSE010000009.1, on the reverse strand, counting down.
TTTTGCTCCGGCTCTCTGACACGGTGTTTACTGTCGTCCCGCTGTTTCAGCAACCGGGTACACGGAATACTACTTCGATGCTGAATCGGGGAAGGTGTGCAGGTACTGAAAACTTCTATGCACTTGTGTTCAGAGATCCTAATCCTATAAAGGTCCCACGAGCGTCAAGCATATTTGTAGCTAACCGCTCGATAAATGTTCTACAAGCGTATGTGGCCAGGACTGACTGACAGCCCCTGTTGTCATCCAGGCACGTCGAAAACTGGAACGTTCCAAAGATGGCGCTCCTTCGGCAGATTTTCAGGCCGAGCCGATGGGTCTGGGAGAAGCGCTAAAGCAGCGCTAAAGCCTGCAGGGGGCCGTTGTTTTATGTTCCAAACCAAAATGCATGTGCGTGTACGTACTAGATACGTAAAAGTACACTCAGAAGGATAACTCATATACATACACGCACGTAAAAGTATATACTAGCAGTATATATAATGTGGATTTCCAAAAGAAAACAAAAAAAATAAGAGTTATCATATACATGCAAGGCCCACCGCGGCCCATATTCAGGAACTTTCGGCTGTATTTCTTCATGTGCTCGGCCCTTGTTACACAGACAGGGGCTCCTAGGGTTTCTTCTCTCCACGTCTTTATAAGCAGAAGCTATGGAGAGGGGAGGCGTGGGCTTTGCGGCGCTGGCTGCGTACTGCAACGGTGGATTGGATCTCTGCAATGGTGGATCTCTCTTCGATTTGTTTCGTTTTCACTCCAAGCTGCCGAGGAGTTAATTAATCTGTCCCTTTCGTTTTTTTTTCGGTGGAATTTGTACGCCTCTCTTCGCAGTTTTTGCTTTTTTTGGTTGCGTCTGTCGGCTGTAATGGCGTTCATGGTCAGGTGATTACATCATAACTGCAACAAAATGATCTATGATCTGATTACTAGTTTTAAGTCTCTGATGACCTCTCCACTGCCATTGCAAATGCTTCTGTTGCTGTCGTTTTTCGTGTCTGTTTTATTTCTGTTGCCTGAATCCGCGTTGGATGTGATGAAGAAAAGATTGGTCCGTGTTTCTGATTTTCAGTGACTGATAGCCATCCATATTTTCCTTCTGATCCCAAGCGGTTTTTCCTCTTTATGTGCCTTCACATGTTAACTTTTTTCACTCGGAATGTTTACACCATTTCGATTGCGAATTGCGGGCGATTTGTGGTGATGAATTATGAATATACTTCGCATGTCAGACTTTGGAGATGTTTCTGGCATCAATGAGAAGATCATTCATATAACTGAACAATTCAGATGTAACTCGCAAAAAACGAAAACTGATATTTACATGTTTTAGACTGAATTTGATTATTTCTAGCTAGCAGTAAACAAACGAATGGGTGTGCAATCAGTTAAACAAGCAATGCTTTATCTGATTGAGCTCGATGGGATTTTTGCTGTATCTTCACACCCGCTGGTTAGCTGCAGCAGGTTGTCATATTGGAGTTCTCATGATGGCGGCTACCAATGTCTCCGAGGTGGATATAAATGTGTTTATTTCTCTATGCATCTGTTGCTCTCGTTTTTCGTTTCTGTTTTCTTTTTGTTGTCTGAATCTGCGCTGGATGTGATGAAGAAAAGATTGGTCCGTGTTTCTGATTTTCAGTGACTGACAACCATCTCTATTTTCGTTCTGATCCCAAGCAGTAGTCCTCGTCTTCAGTTGATTGGTTTTCTCCTCTTCGATTGCAATGTGAGGTTTTCTCTTCGCCTGCCTTCAGACTACTGCTTGGGCAATGCAGATGTAACTCGCAAAAATGAAAACTGATATTTACATGTTTTAGAATGAATTTGAATATTTCTAGCTAGCAGTAAACAAACGAATGGGTGTGCAATCAGTTAACGAGCAATGCTTTATCTGATTGAGCTCGATGAGGTAATTGCTGGATCTTCATACTCGCTGGCATACCGCAGCAAGTTGGCGGATTCGACTTCTCATGTGGGCGGCTATCATTGTCACCGTGGTGATTGGTGCGGACACCGTTGAACGATAGGCTGTCTGAAGCCCATTTGAACGATAGGCTGTCTGAAGCCCATTGTGTAAAATCGTGCATTCTCAAATCAAAGCAGTCTGATGTTTGAACCAGACCATCGACACATGCCGGTGGGTCATCCGCGCATACGCCTTTCCATGAGTCTGAACGCATAGTCGGGGATTTTAGGTCTGTTAGATTAATACTCCAAAAAACCAACCTCATTAGACTTTATTTGGATACTATATTATTTATCTCAATACAGATGAATTCGTATGGGTTGCATTATTAACCATATAATCCACGACCGCTCCTCCACAACACACAATGTTATACTATTTCCAATAATCTTTTCGCATTGTTGTTTCACCATCAACCTGAACATAGAATGTGAGAACTATTGCCAACATCCGACCTATCCTCTTGCAAGGTAGTGTTGTTGCCTTTAACATGTTAATCAGCCTTTTCTCTACATAAAAATTATTGAAACTAGATAATGTCTTATGCTTGGTTTTTAAATTTATTTTTAGTTTCTAGTTCTAATAAAATTACGGTTTATTCTAAAATATAATTAATTTATTGTAAGTCAGAAAATGAAAAATTAGTGACATTTTTTGTTCCTAAAATTAAGACATTATCTACGAGTTTGTGATGAATATACAAGAGATTCAAGTTTGTTGCAAGTCAAACTGTTAACATTTACCAAAATTATAGAAAAGATAGATAACAGATGCGTCATCAAATTGGTGTCATTGGGAATGCAAAAGTATTTATACATTTTTTATGGGATGTGTTAATACTCTTCTCTATTTTTTTTCTTTAAAACTTATAGTTAGACTTAGAATAAAGTTGGATTACTTGTTATTTACTTATTTGGAAATAAATGTTGGAAATTAGTCTGATAGGCAACTTAAAAATTGAAAAATGTAATGTACCTTTTTGGGAAACAAATGAACAAAAGTAAGGTCTCCCACACAATTTCACTTGATTAAATAATTAAGCTGTCTTAAAATAAAATGATTATTTCTGGTTGGAGTTTTTTAGCTAAAAACAGGAACCCACATATTGCCAGATATACTCGTTATTCAATTTTCGCCACGTTTTTACCGATTGTTCTGATTTTTCCTGTTTTAAATATTTGATGTCATATATGACCATTGCTGTTCACTGGTTAACACCCCAAAAAACGTCATCCATTTAGGGGTGGATTTTACACTATAAAATTTAATGCTCAGATTATATAAAGATCAAACTCTATTCATTGTTAAACTTAAATTAATTAAATAAACATTTATACCGTAAACCATTACCATCCTTATATCCATCCATGATATCTGGTATACCAAATGCTAGAGTAACCAGATTTTTTTTCCCATAAACTGAAATCCAAGCGAATTGCAACAGAAATCTGTCTTAAATAGCATATTTATTACGTTAAATATTCTAAAAAATTCTTCCACTCGGAGAGGGTTATAGAAGGGACGTGTGTTTTATTTATCTATTTGGGGTTGTCAAAAGGACACATCACGATAAAATTAGTTTTTAAACCGTTGTATTTTAAACTTTGGTCAAGAACCCTTGTTACTCATTCAATTCAGATATTCATTGTGAATATATTACTCCCTTTGTTACAAAATAAAATTTTGATCTAACCTTTTAATTAATTCATACAATAATTAATGTATTTGTTATAATATATATGTTTACGTTCATCATAATTCATTTGAATCTAGACATAAAAGTCAATAGCTAAAGGGACTAATATTATGGAACGGATGGATTACTTCTCTGCTGATAAATAAATATCGGTATAAACAGACGCGGTGGCAAAACAAGGTTAGGTTTAGATTTGGCTGTGATGGGAGAGGTGTGGGCCGGGCCCGGAAATGCTACAGGCCTGAAGCTTGCGAGTTGCGACCACCACCACCATTGTTCACCTGTCGCACATTCCGTTCTGGCAAGCAATCTTTCTGTTGTCCGGCTGAAATCAGTGGTCACTTTCAGACTTCAGTCTCAAGCTTTGAGTGCCCTTCGCTATACATATATAGTAAGACCAAGTAACTACGCCATCTGGACTCCTAATGAGTTGTTTTCAAGTCTGTAATCGCAAGGATTTTTTTTTTGGAAAGCTTATTCGCATGGATTTGATACCACATGCAGGCAAGCTCCTGTTGTCAGTTGCAGCGCAAGTTTATGAAGGCATGAGCAGACTACTCATAAACATTACTGAAAGACGAGGCAATTAGGATCGAGTTTAAACATCAATGGCCTATCGAAGTAGGGTAAGTTGGCTCTCTGAAGAGTTGCTGTCCAGTCACACTAGCTAGTCACAAATCATAATACTTGTGATTTGGACATGCGTACTGTTCGCGATTCAATATTATGGTTTAGTTTAGTCTCTGTCTTTGGTGGTGTACGCTCAGCTAATCAACTCAGTGCACTGTTCAGAAATAGTTTCTGTTGGCAAGACCATGCACCAACCGAGCGAAACTGCAGCGTTTTACTAGCAACTAATGGTTGTGGCCAAGGGTTTCTACCAACCCTTTTTTTTTCATTTCAGTTTTTCAATTGTTAGTACTTCCTTGTTAATAGTTATAACAGCAAATAAACACATTATGCAAATATGATTGTAGCCATAAAATAGAGTCATAAATACTGATGGCCTTTCTTCTCTACAAATTCGATCAAACTTTGGCATGAATTCGCTCCCCCAACCTGACGTCTATGGGAACATCGAGTATGACAGATCCAAATGCTTTTTTATTCGTGAATATAATACTTATAATAAGATCCAAAGAGAAAATCCTGCACCAATTACATCCAAACACTGCCGACACTGATCACAATGATTTCGGACATATATATACCAGCAACGACGAGTCCTGAACTGATTATTTACCCCCTTTATTTTGCGACCAAATTCGCCTTTTGTTCGAGAACGCATAGGAAGATTGCGCGTCAATTCATCCACAAGAGAAGAAGCTACGCATGCCTTTCCGCACGCATCTTGATGCCTCACCGCATGTGGTTGTTGACCCATCGATATTGCCGGGTCGTGTGATGTGTCCAGTGTGCTCCACGATCGCTATCGAGCTCTAGTAATAAGTAGCCGATACTCCCACCCCAGCCTGGCACACTAGCAGAGTGTGGAGGACCAGAACACAAGCTCGTCGCAGCAGCACCTGCAAGATCTGAACAAAGATGAGTCGAGGAGGGAGCAGCGGTGGTGGCCGAAGCTCTCTCAGCTACCTCTTCGAGCCGGAGGAAACCGTCCTGTATCGCACTCGCACGAGCAACCAGGAAACCGAGAAGGCTCCGGGTACCAACAGCGGATGTGTCAAGCAGGACGACGACGACGAGAAGACGGCGGTCGGAACCGAGGTAGTTCATTCATCTCCCGCCAAGAGAGAAGTCTCCAACCCGATACTCTCGTCTCACAAACCTCCCTGCAACATCTACCATACCGGCCAGTTAAGCTCCGGGCTTCTTATCACTGTGAGTAGTAGTAATACGACGACCTTCCATTCTTTCATATAAACATCTGCGTGCTGCTGCATGTGTTCGGATGATTGATTATATATATATGTTCGCTAGCTCCTTATTGCTGCGTGCTTGTGTTTTTAGGACCGGCCTTCGACGAGGGTGCGCTGTGCACCAGGAGGGGCGTCGTCGCTCGGGTTTCTGTTCGGTGAGGAGCATGAGAAATAACAGACGATCTCAGTCTAAAATCTAGAGGACGGTTCGCCCCGCATGCGTATGCGCCGCTATCGTTGGGTTTACATTGAATGCCGCCTGTTGCATGTATATGCTATGCTATGCCTGCTTGTGTTTGGACAGTCAGCTGTGTTCTGCTTTTTACAACGTGTGTATATTTATGCATCTTCGTATTTATTTTGGCCACGCAGGATTGGAAGGGTGTTTGCAAATGTTTGATGTAAAATTGTTGCTGTCCAGGCATAAGTCATATTTATATGGGCAACTGATCTGAATGGGTATTTATAAAAGCTATACTACTCTCCTGTCTTGGGTCACAGATAAGCGATACTTTAATTGCATGTAGTTAATCAATCTAAACTATGACCATATAGTAGGTTATTCGCTCCCCACCACCCTATTTTCGATGCTACGGTATTCATGTTTTATATGCTCCACGAATGCAAACAAAAACAAATTGGATGTTGTTTTGATTCAATTTTTTCATAACTAAATAAACACATGCAACGAGATGGGGGGGGGGGGGGGGGGGGGTTCTCAGATATAAACTACTTAGCAAACCATAGGTTCCATGCATGCCAGTTCCTACGTGGCACTGAATTCCTTTCTCTGCTTCTATGTCCCCACTTTGGCGTGAGTAATCTAAGCTTATCGCGAATGAGAAATAAAATTCTCTTTTGTTTTATCGCCAATGCCATTCGAAATTTCGAATGAAGTAAGAGGCGGAGCGTGAGCAAGTGGAAGAGGAGGAAGGACAAGGTTTAACCAATTAAACTAGTCGGGATCTTCATGTGAATTTTAGCATATACACAATTTTGATAACTTCCTCCTAAAAAATCAAAAGGACACAAAAATATATTTAAAGCGGTTATGCCAAAATGAACATCATGGAATGACTTTTGATACCGAGGTTTTTTATTTTAATGTAGTAGAGAAATAAGAGATGAGATCATGGGAATAAGTAAGTTGTTTGAACAGCTCGAAAAGAAGCTCTAAACTAACCCAAAGATCAATATTAGAGAATAAACCGTGTTTTCGTCACTCCAACGGCTCCCTCTTTCTCTCCCAAAAATCTTCGCATCCCACATCTATGCCCTCCCCTTCTCATGTTTACGAGTGATGATTGCGTCCTCAAACCGAGTGTCCGTGTTTGTCTCCCGTGTTTTTTATTTGACGCGCGCGTGGTCTTTGTGTGGTGGTGGCGGGGTTCGGAATTAGAGCACGGCGGCGTGCGACACTGGAGCATCGATTTCCCCCCGGAGCATTTTGCGTGCAACAAGTTTCTGGCGTGCGTTGAGATGACAACGGGTACCATTATATATATCTGTATTCATAAAAAAAATTATATCCGTCTGATTACTCATATATGCTCGTGGATATAAAATCTTACCTGTACCCACACTCGTGCGGTTAATTTTACTCGTCGGGTAATCCATACCCGCTTATAAAGCCTTAAATTACAATATACTAATCACTCAATATATTAAATAAACATACAAAAACAAGTTTAACTTCACATAAAACAAATCATATGATTACATAACTTGGTAGTAAGACAAATGATAGCCAGAGAAGGGTTTTACTTTAGTTAAGATGGACTCTATTAGATGGTTATAATGGTATTGATGTTGCTATATTTTACTAATTGGTAGACGGGTATGGGTAGTACCAACTCATACTCGTACCTGTCTAACAATGTCGGTGTTTCGAAACCCGGGGGGTCCCTGGACCGACGAGTGAATCGTCGCCGCGTGCCCCAGCCCAGATGGGTCGACGCGAGGCGGAACGCGAAGGGGGGAAAGGAGGCAGCCGGAGGGAGGCAGGCGTGAGAGAGCGGATCACGCGGCCTTCGTGTTAGCCCTGCGCCTGAGTCGGGTGCGCTTGCAGTAGGGGGATACAAGCGTCCACGCGGGAGTGGGAGCGAGCGGCGTTGCGCGAGCGTCGTCCCGTCCTTCTCCGCGCGAGCCAACCTCTGTAAGAGGGCCCTGGTCCTCCCTTTTATAGGCGTAAGGAGAGGATCCAGGTGTACAATGGGGAGTGTAGCAATGTGCTAACGTGTCTAGTGGTGGTGAGCTAGCGCCCTAAGTACATGCCATCGTGGCAGCCGGAGAGGTCTTGGCGCCCAGTTCGCGTGGTGTCGTGGTCGTCGGAGGAGCGCTGGAGCCTGGCGGAGGGACAGCTGTTGGGGCTGTCGAGTCCTTGTTGACGTCCTCTTGCTTCCGTAAGGGGGCTGAGAGCCGCCGTCGTCACAGGGCATGCGAGGCGCCATCATTACTCGCATGGTGGAGCGAGCCAGATGGGACGCCGGTCTGGTTCCCTGTAGCCCGAGTCAGCTCGGGGTAGGGTAATGATGGCGCTTCCTGTTGACGTGGTCGGTCCGTGCCCTAGGCTGGGCGAGGTGGAGGCTCCTCCGAGGTCGAGGTCGAGGTCGAGCCCCCGGGTCGGGCGAGGCGGAGTTCGTCGTCTTCCGGGGTTGAGCCCATGTCCGAGCCCTGGGGTCGGGCGAGGCGGAGTTCGTCGTCTTCCGGGGCTGAGCCCGAGTCCGAGCCCTGGGTCGGGCGGAGCAGAGTTCGCCGTCTTCCGGGGCTGAGCCCGAGTCCGAGCCCTGGGTCGGGCGGAGCGGAGTTCGCCGTCTTCCGGGGCTAAGCCCAAGTCCGAGCCCTGGGTCGGGCGGAGCGGAGTTCGCCGTCTTCCGGGGCTGAGCCCGAGTCCGAGCCCTGGGTCGGGTGGAGCGGAGTTCGCTGTCTTCTGGGGCTGAGCCCGAGTCCGAGCCCTGGGTCGGGTGGAGCGGAGTTCGCCGTCTTCCGGGGCTGAGCCCGAGTCCGAGCCCTGGGGTCGGGCAAGGCGGAGTTTCCTATGACGACCGAGGCCGGCCTTGGCTGCTGTCAGCCTCACTCTTTCGGGTGGCTCAGCAGTCGGAGCGGCGCAGGCGGCGCTGTCCTCTTGTCAGACCGGTCAGTAGAGCGGTGAAGTGACTGCGGTCATGAGAGCACCTAGAGGGGGGGTGAATAGGTGATCCTGTAACACTTTAAAAACTTAAGCCACAAAACTTGTTTACTTGTTAGCACAGTAATATGCCAAGTGGCTAGAGAAGGATCTCAACACAACACAATAACCAAGAGATATCAATCACAGAGATGGCACAGTGGTTATCCCGTGGTTCGGCCAAGACCAACGCTTGCCTACTCCACGTTGTGGCGTCCCAACGGACGAGGGTTGCAATCAACCCCTCTCAAGCGGTCCAAAGACCAACTTGAATACCACGGTGTTGCTTTGCTTCTCTTAATCCCGTTTGCGAGGAATCTCCACAGCTTGGAGCCTCTCGCCCTTACACAAGATGTTCACGAAGAATCACAGAGCAAGGGAGGGATTAGCAACTCACACACGACACAAAGATCACAGCGAATACGCACACGCAAAAACAAGATTTGAGCTCAAGAGACTAGCACACTAGAACGGAGCTCAAATCACTAGAATGTCGAACAAGTGCGCAAGAATGAAGTGTGAGTGATCAATGATGCTCAAAGGATGCTTGGTGTGCTCCTCCATGCGCCTAGGGGTCCCTTTTATAGCTCCAAGGCAGCTAGGAGCCGTTGAGCACAAGTTTGGAAAGCCATTCTTGCCTTCAATTCTGTCATCGGGGGCACCGGACAGTCCGGTGCACACCGGACACTGTCCGGTGCCCGATTTCCTTCCTTAAATAGCGAAGCCGACCGTTGGCAGCCTGAGAGCCGTTGGCGCACCGGACATGTCCGGTGCACACCGGACAGTCCGGTGCCGTCTTCTAGCCGTTGGCTCGGCCATGTGTCCCGCGCAGATTGCGCGGCCGACCGTTGACCCGGCCGACCGTTGGCTCACCGGACAGTCCGGTGAATTTTAGTCGTACGTCGCCGGTGAATTCCCGAGAGCAGCCACTTCGCTCGAGCCAGCCTGACGCACCGGACACTGTCCGGTGCACCACCGGACAGTCTAGTGCTTGCAGACTCAGCAGATTCTTGGCTGCTCGAGCCAAGATATTTCCAATTGGATTTTTTCTGTTTCCAGCACTTAGACACAATACATTAGTCCATAAAACAATGTACTAAGTCTGAGAAACATACCTTAATTCTCGATTTGTACCTTGTCCACCTTTTTACACTTAGGCACTTGTGTTGGACACTAAATCACCAAAATACTTAGAAATGGCCCAAGGGCACATTTCCCTTTCAATCTCCCCCTTTTTGGTGATTTATGCCAACACAACATAAAGCAAGTAGAACAAGTACAAAATCAAATCAAATAAGAACTCAAAATTGTTTTGATTCAATTTTGACATATATGGATCACTCTATGCCACCACTTGGTTTGTTTTTGCAAATCAAACTCAATTTCTATCTCTAAGTCAAACACACATGTTAAGACATAAAGAGAGTCATTCTAAGAGAAATTGACTTAAGATTTCAAAAACTCCCCCTTTTTCCCATAATCAATACTTCTCCCCACAAGAAGCCAACTTTTGACAAGAGAGACAACAAAAGAGTTTTGACAAACCAAAAGCTCTATTCTACTATTTTTTCAAAATCTCTCAAGTGGTAGCTGATCCATTTATCGCTTTGGCCTTTATTTTCTCCCCCTTTGGCATCAAGCACCAAAACGGGATCAATCTTGGCCCTTTAACCCCATTGCCTCGCCAAAATCTTCAAATAAGAACACAAAGGCAATAAGAGTATGAAGATGAACTTGGAAAAGTTACTCTTTTCATCGGAGTGCAGTGGAAGTCTTGCATGGTCCAAGTCCACCTTTTCCCTTTCAATTTTCCTTGGAGACTAAAACAACGAAACTCAAGTACATGGTTAGTCTCAAAGGGTCAAGTTGTAGCACAACTCCCCCTAAATATGTGCATTACTTGCAAATAGGACTTGTGAGGTCCAGGGAGTGTTTGTACAACTTGAGCACCACAATAAGCAACAAAATGCAGAATGAACATGATCAAAGGCATAAACACATGTATGCTACATTTCAATCCAAGTTCCGCGAATCTAAGATATTGAGCTCACTACGCAGCCTGCAAAAGTTCTTCTCATCTAGAGGCTTGGCAAAGATATCGGCTAGCTGGTTCTCGGTGCTAACATGAAACACTTCGATATCTCCCTTTTGCTGGTGGTCTCTCAAAAAGTGATGCCGGATGTCAATGTGCTTTGTGCGGCTGTGCTCAACAGGATTTTCCGCTATTCGGATAGCACTCTCATTGTCACATAGGAGTGGGACTTTGCTCAGATTGTAGCCAAAGTCCCTGAGGGTTTGCCTCATCCAAAGTAGTTGCGCACAACACTGTCCTGCGGCAACGTACTCGGCCTCAGCGGTGGATAGGGCAACGGAGGTTTGTTTCTTAGAGTTCCATGACACCAGGGACCTTCCTAAGAATTGGCACGTCCCCGATGTACTCTTCCTATCGACCTTACATCCAACATAGTCGGAATCTGAGTACCCAATCAAGTCAAAGTTAGACCCCTTTGGATACCAGATCCCGAAGCAAGGCGTAGCGACTAAATATCGAAGAATTCGCTTCACAGCCACTAAGTGACACTCCTTCGGATCGGATTGAAATCTAGCACACATGCATACGCTAAGCATAATATCCGGTCTACTAGCACATAAATAAAGCAAAGAACCTATCATGGACCGGTATGCTTTTTGATCAACAGGCTTACCTCCTTTGTTGAGGTCGGTGTGTCCGTCGGTTCCCATTGGCGTCTTTGCGGGCTTGGCGTCCTTCATCCCAAACCTCTTTAGCAAATCTTGTGTGTACTTCGTTTGGGAGATGAAGGTGCCGTCCTTGAGTTGCTTCACTTGGAACCCAAGAAAGTAGGTCAACTCACCCATCATCGACATCTCGAATTTCTGCGTCATCACCCTGCTAAACTCTTCACAAGACTTTTGGTTAGTAGAACCAAATATTATGTCGTCGACATAAATTTGGCACACAAAAAGATCACCATCGCAAGTCTTAGTAAAAAGAGTTGGATCGGCTTTCCCAACCTTGAAAGCATTAGCAATTAAAAAGTCTCTAAGGCATTCATACCATGCTCTTGGGGCTTGCTTAAGTCCATAGAGCGCCTTAGAGAGCTTACACACGTGGTCGGGGTACCGTTCATCCTCGAAGCCAGGGGCTGCTCCACGTACACCTCCTCCTTGATCGGCCCGTTGAGGAAAGCGCTCTTCACATCCATTTGGTACAACCTGAAAGAATGGTGAGCGGCATATGCTAGCAAGATACGAATTGATTCTAGCCTAGCCACAGGAGCAAAAGTCTCCTCAAAGTCCAAACCTGCGACTTGGGCATAACCTTTTGCCACAAGTCGAGCCTTGTTCCTCGTCACCACCCCGTGCTCGTCCTGTTTGTTGCGGAACACCCACTTGGTTCCCACAACATTTTGCTTGGGACGAGGCACCAGTGTCCAAACTTCGTTGCGCTTGAAGTTGTTGAGTTCCTCCTGCATGGCCAACACCCAGTCCGGATCTAGCAAGGCCTCTTCTACCCTGAAAGGCTCAATAGAAGAGACAAAAGAGTAATGCTCACAAAAATTAACTAATCTTGAGCGAGTAGTTACTCCCTTGCTAATATCACCCAATATCTGGTCGACGGGATGATCCCTTTGAATTGTCGCTCGAACTTGGGTTGGAGGTGCCTGAGGTGCTCCTTCCTCTTGAACATCCTGTGCTCCCCCTTGATCATGTGCCTCCACTTGAGGTACCTGTTCGTCATCTTGGGTTGGGGGATGCACCATAGTTGAGGAAGACGGTTGATCTTGCTCCAAATGTTCCTGAGGCCGTACATCTCCAATCGCCATGGTGCGTATCGCGGCCGTTGGAACGTCTTCTTCATCTACATCATCAAGATCAACAACTTGCTCTCTTGGAGAGCCATTAGTCTCATCAAATACAACGTCGCTAGAGACTTCAACCAAACCCGATGATTTGTTGAAGACCCTATACGCCTTTGTATTTGAATCATAACCTAATAAAAATCCTTCTACGGCTTTGGGAGCAAATTTGGAATTCCTACCCTTCTTCACTAGAATGTAGCATTTACTCCCAAAAACACGAAAATACGATACATTAGGTTTGTTACCGGTTAGCAGCTCATACGATGTCTTCTTGAGGAGGCGGTGAAGGTGGACCCTGTTGATGGCGTGGCAAGCCGTGTTCACGGCTTCCGACCAAAAGCACTCGGGGGTCTTGAATTCTCCAAGCATAGTCCTCGCCATATCTATGAGCGTCCTGTTCTTCCTCTCTACCACACCATTTTGCTGAGGTGTGTAGGGAGCGGAGAACTCGTGCTTGATCCCTTCCTCCTCAAGAAACTCCTCCACTTGAAGGTTCTTGAATTCGGACCCGTTGTCGCTCCTTATCTTCTTCACCTTGAGCTCAAACTCATTTTGAGCTCTCCTTAGGAAGCGCTTGAGGGTCCCTTGGGTTTCAGACTTATCCTGCAAAAAGAACACCCAAGTGAAGCGGGAAAAGTCATCAACGATAACTAGACCATACTTACTTCCTCCTATGCTCAGATAGGCGACGGGTCCGAAGAGGTCCATATGTAGCAGCTCCAGGGGTCTTGATGTATTCATCACATTTTTGGTGTGATGAGAGCCTCCCACTTGTTTCCCTGCTTGACAAGCTGCACAAGGTCTATCTTTTTCGAATTGAACATTGGTTAGACCTATCACGTGTTCTCCCTTTAGAAGCTTGTGGAGGTTCTTCATCCCCACATGTGCTAAGCGGCGATGGCACAGCCAGCCCATGCAAGTCTTAGCCATTAAGCATGCATCTAGACCGGCCTTTCTTTTGCAAAATCAACTAAGTAAAGCTTGCCGTCTAGTACACCCTTAAAAGCTAGTGAACCATCACATCTTCTAAAGACAGACACATCTACATTTGTAAACAAACAGTTATATCCCATATTGCATAATTGACTAACAGATAGCAAATTATATCCAAGAGACTCTACTAAAAACACATTAGAGATAGAGTGCTCATTTGAGATTGCAATTTTACCTAACCCTTTTACCTTGCCTTGATTCCCATCACCGAATATTATTGAATCTTGGGAATCTTTATTCTTGACGTAGGAGGTGAACATCTTCTTCTCCCCCGTCATATGGTTTGTGCATCCGCTGTCAATAATCCAGCTTGAACCCCCGGATGCATAAACCTGCAAGGCAAATTTAGGCTTGGGTCTTAGGTACCCAACTCATGTTGGGTCCTGCAAGGTTAGCACAAATATCCTTAGGGACCCAAATGCAAGTTTTGTCTCCCTTGCATCTTGCCCCTAATTTTCTAGCAACTATCTTCCTATCCTTTCTACAAATAGCAAAAGAAGCATTTAAAGCATGATATATTGTAGAAGGTTCATTAACTTTCCTAGGAACATTAACGACATTTCTCCTAGGCATATTATGAATAACATTTCTCCTACCAACATTTCTATCATGCACATAAGAAGAACTAGAAGCAACCATGGCATAAGAATCAAAGGCATTATATACATTACAACTCCTATAAGCATTTCTAGGTTGTCTTCTATCATAGTACATAAAGGCATGGTTCTTTTGCACACTACTAGCCATAGGGGCCTTCCCTTTCTCCTTGGCGGAGATGGGAGCCTTATGGCTTGTCAAGTTCTTGGCTTCCCTCTTGTAGCCAAGTCCATCCTTAATTGAGGGGTGTCTACCAATCGTGTAGGCATCCCTTGCAAATTTTAGCTTGTCAAATTCATTCTTGCTAGTCTTAAGTTGGGCATTAAGACTAGCTAATTCATCATTTAATTTGGAAATTGAAACTAAATGATCACTACAAGCATCAATGTCAAAATCTTTACACCTATTACAAGTTTCAACAATTTCTACACAAGAATGAGATTTACTAGCTACTTCTAGTTTAGCATTTAAATCATCATTAAAACTTTTTAACTTAGCAATAGTTTCATGACAAGAAGATAATTCACTAGAGAGCATTTCATTCCTCTTAGTTTCTAGAGCAAGAGATTTCTATGCTTCTACAAATTTATCATGTTCTTCATACAACAAATCCTCTTGTTTTTCTAAAAGCATATTCTTGTCATTCAAGGCATCAATTAATTCATTAATTTTGTCTACCTTGGTTCTATCTAATCCCTTGAATAAGCATGAGTAATCTATCTCATCATCATCACTAGACTCATCTTCACTCGAAGAGGCATAAGTACTAGTATGAGTGCTTACTTTCTTCTCTCTTGCCATGAGGCAAGTGTGACGCTCGTTGGGGAAGAGGGATGACTTGTTGAAGGCGGTGGCGGCGAGTCCTTCATTGTTAGAGTCGGAGGAGGAACAATCCGACTCCCACTCCTTTCCGATATGTGCCTCGCCCTTGGCCTTCTTGTAATGCTTCTTTTTCTCCTTCTTGTTCCCTTGGTCCTGATCACTATCATTGTCGGGACAGTTAGCAATAAAATGACCAAGCTTACCGCATTTGAAGCATGAGCGCTTCCCCTTGGCTTTGGTCTTGCTCGGCTGCCCCTTGCGACCTTTAAGCGCCGTCTTGAAGCGCTTAATGATGAGGGCCATCTCCTCATCATTGAGTCCGGCCGCCTCAACTTGCGCCACCTTGCTTGGTAGCGCCTCCTTGCTCCTTGTTGCCTTGAGAGCAATGGGTTGAGGCTCATGACTAGGACCGTTCAACGCGTCGTCCACGTATCTTGCCTCCTTGATCATCATTCGCCCGCTTACGAACTTCCCAAGAACTTCTTCGGGCGACATCTTGGTGTACCTGGGATTTTCACGTATATTGTTCACCAAATGAGGATCAAGAACGGTAAATGACCTTAGCATTAGGCGGACGACGTCGTGGTCCATCCATCGCGTGCTCCCGTAGCTCCTTATTTTGTTGATAAGGGTCTTGAGCCGGTTGTATGTTTGTGTCGGCTCCTCGCCCCTTATCATCACGAACCGTCCAAGCTCGCCCTCCACCAACTCCATTTTGGTGAGCAAGGTGACGTTGTTTCCCTCATGAGAGATCTTGAGGGTGTCCCAGATCTGCTTGGCATTGTCCAAGCCGCTCACCTTGTGATACTCGTCCCTGCACAAAGAGGCTAGCAACACAGTAGTAGCTTGTGCATTTTTATGAATCTGTTCATTAATAAACACAGGGCTATCCGAGCTATCAAATTTCATTCCACTTTCCACAATCTCCCAAACGCTTGGATGGAGAGAAAACAGGTGAGTACGCATTTTGTGGCTCCAAAATCCATAATCCTCTCCATCAAAGTGAGGGGGCTTGCCAAGTGGAATGGGGAGCAATTGAGCATTTGAGCTATGCGGAATGCGCGAATAATCGAAAGAAAAGTTTGAGTTAACCGTCTTTCGTCTGTCGTAGTCGTCGTTGTCCTTTTGGGAGGAGGAAGATTCGTCGCTGTCGTAGTAGACAATTTCCTTGATGCGCCTTGTCTTCTTCTTCCTCCCGTCTTTTCTTTTGTGGCCCGAGCCTGAGTCGGTGGGCCTGTCATCATTGGGCTCGTTGACGAAGGACTCCTTCTCCTTGTCGTTGATCACCATCCCCTTGCCTTTAGGATCCATCTCTTCAGGCGGTTAGTCCCTTTCTTGAAGAGAACGGCTCCGATACCAATTGAGAGCACCTAGAGGGGGGTGAATAGGTGATCCTGTAACACTTCAAAAACTTAAGCCACAAAACTTGTTTACTTGTTAGCACAGTAATATGCCAAGTGGCTAGAGAAGGATCTCAACACAACACAATAACCAAGAGATATCAATCACAGAGATGGCACAGTGGTTATCCCGTGGTTCGGCCAAGACCAACGCTTGCCTACTCCACGTTGTGGCGTCCCAACAGACGAGGGTTGCAATCAACCCCTCTCAAGCGGTCCAAAGACCAACTTGAATACCACAGTGTTGCTTTGCTTCTCTTAATCCCGTTTGCGAGGAATCTCCACAGCTTGGAGCCTCTCGCCCTTACACAAGATGTTCACGAAGAATCACAGAGCAAGGGAGGGATTAGCAACTCACACACGACACAAAGATCACAGCGAATACGCACACGCAAAACCAAGATTTGAGCTCAAGAGACTAGCACACTAGAACAGAGCTCAAATCACTAGAATGTCGAACAAGTGCGCAAGAATGAAGTGTGAGTGATCAATGATGCTCAAAGGATGCTTGGTGTGCTCCTCCATGCGCCTAGGGGTCCCTTTTATAGCTCCAAGGCAGCTAGGAGCCGTTGAGCACAAGTTTGGAAAGCCATTCTTGCCTTCTGTCATCGGGGGCACAGGACAGTCCGGTGCACACCGGACACTGTCCGGTGCCCGATTTCCTTCCTTAAATAGCGAAGCCGACCGTTGGCAGCCTGAGAGCCGTTGGCGCACCGGACATGTCCGGTGCACACCGGACAGTCCGGTGCCGTCTTCTAGCCGTTGGCTCGGCCACGTGTCCCGCGCAGATTGCGCGGCCGACCGTTGGCCCGGCCGACCGTTGGCTCACCGGACAGTCCGGTGCACACCGGACAGTCCGGTGAATTTTAGCCGTACGTCGCCGGTGAATTCCCGAGAGCAGCCACTTCGCTCGAGCCAGCCTGACGCACCGGACACTGTCCGGTGCACCACCGGACAGTCTGGTGCTTGCAGACTCAGCAGATTCTTGGCTGCTCGAGCCAAGATATTTCCAATTGGATTTTTTCTGTTTTCAGCACTTAGACACAATACATTAGTCCATAAAACAATGTACTAAGTCTGAGAAACATACCTTAATTCTCGATTTGTACCTTGTCCACCTTTTTACACTTAGGCACTTGTGTTGGACACTAAATCACCAAAATACTTAGAAATGGCCCAAGGGCACATTTCCCTTTCAGGTCACTTCGGCTCTGTCGACTGGAGGGCGTGCGTCAGGATAAAGGTGTCAGGCCACCTTTGCATTAAATGCCCCTGCGATTTGGTCGGTCGGCGTGGCGATGTGGCCAAAGTTGCTTCTCGGTGAAGACTGGGCCTCGGGCGAGCCGATAGTGTGCCCGTTGTTGGAGGGGGGGTCCTCGGGCGAGACGTAGGTTCTCCGGGGTCGGCTTCCCTTGCCTGAGGCTAGGCTCGGGCGAGGCACGATCGTGTCCCTTGAATGGACCGATCCTTGACTTAATCGCACCCATCAGGCCTTTGCAGCTTTGTGCTGATGGGGGTTACCAGCTGAGATTTAGGGGTCTTGAGGGTACCCCTAATTATGGTCCCCGACAGTAGCCCCCGAGCCTCCAAGGGAGTACTAATACTCGCTTGGAGGCTTTTGCCGCACTTTTTTGCAAGGGGACCAGCCTTTTTCGGTTGCATTCTGTTCCGGTGGGTGCGCGCGAGCGCACCCGCCGGGTGTAGCCCCCGAGGCCTCGGAGGAGTAGTTTTACTCCTTCGAGGTCTTAGTGCGTTTCGCAACACTTCGGCTGGTCTAGTTGTTCCCTCATGCGAGCTGGTCGTAGCCCGAGTGCACGGTCGGGTCCCAAGTTCTCGGGCTGGTATGTTGACGCTGTCAACGGTTTGGCCGGAGCCGGGTTTGCGAGAGCAGCCCCCGAGCCTCTACACAGGGCGAGAGGACGGTCAAGGACAGACTCGTCTTTTTTACATACGCCCCTGCGTCGCCTTTCCGCAAGGAGGAGGGGGGAAAGCGCCATGTTGCCCTCGGAGGGCGCCGAACATGGTGTTTCCGGTGAGCTGCTGGCGGGTAATCCGAGCGGACGCCCGTGCCCCATTTGCTAGGGGTCGGCTAGAGGCCCGGAGGCGCGCTCCAAAAGTACCTGCGGGTTATCTGCCGGACCCGGTCCCCTTTGACGGGGTCCGAGGGCTCGATGCCTCCCTTTGATGGGATTCCGTTACAAGATCGCTCCCGCTGGTCTCGGAAATGTCCTAGGGTACCTGGGGAGCGTAGCCCGAGCCTTGGTTATGTATCGAACGTACCCAGGGTCATCCCTCGCTCTGTGTCTGAGGCGACTGTGAACCCTTCGAGGGCCAGCCTACGAACCCCTGATCAGTAATGGGCGCGGAGCCCGAGCGGCCTAAGGCGGCCGTTGAACCCTTCGAGGGGCCGGCCATCGAACCTCTGACCAGTAGTGGGCGCAGAACCCAATCGATCTGAGGCGGCCGTTGAACCCCTCCGAGGGGCCGACCTTCGAACCTCTGATCAGTAGGGAGGCTCGGAGCCTGTTTCCTTCATGGAGAAGGGTCCTTTTCGGGGTATCCCCCTTTCCCGGTCCCTGTTGTAAGAGAGAGAAAGAGGAAAAGGAAAAGGATACGAAGTCGAATGACGTGGCGTACCTTTTTCGACGCGGTTATTATGGCGAAGGTGAAGCGTCGCTTGCTTCTCCCGCCTGAGGCGCCGCCTGTCTTGCCGCGGAGTTAATGCGATGGGGCGAGTGGTTCGCGAGACGGTCGTTGCGCGTGTGCGCGCCGTTCGAGGAATGGATCACGGGCGCACTGTCTTCACACCGTGAGAGAGGGCTCCCCCGCTGCCCCTGGATGGGACGTGAGCTTGGCTGACGACGTGACCGCTGCTTCTGCCCGCCTGTCACCACCATTACTGCCGGCCCAATTTTGACCGCATTTGTCTGTCGCGCTTGGCTGGCACTGCAGGGTTGCCTCGAGTCGCGGTATTGACTCCGCAGTCGAGGAGGCGCGGTAGTGGCGTGAGTGGCGGTGCAGTTGCTCACACGTAGCAACCGGCGCGCTGGTTGCATGACGCGTGGGCCTGGACCTCCATGCTGGGCTTGTTGGAGTCGAAGGGGCGCGCCTTCTTGGCACGGTTGCATGCCGCCTGCATGGCTGTCTGCCCTTTCACCCGCTGGTCTGGGCAAAAGTGGAGGAGTGCTTGTAACCGCCGGGTGGTTGCATGCACCGCGCGTGCGTGGCGGTTTGGCTTCTTCTCCCCTGGACCGGTTTGCATGACGTGTGGGACCCATCCCCCGCGCCGTGGGGGGGGAGAATCTTGGAGCGTGTCGGAGAAGACTCAACCCGCGACGGTTGAGGGCGCAAGTGGGGAGAGTCGCCTTTAAAAGGGGGGTGACCCCCTTGGAGGGCAACCGTGTCTTCGCGCTCCCCTCATGCATCGTGCCTTTCCACCTTCCGAGCCCCCGAATGGGGGACGCCCGCAATCCTTCCGCCTTGTCGTCGGAGGAACGCAACTTCGTGGAAGTTGGTACCTTTCGGCCATCGTTCGGCTTAAAGGATTTTCATCATGCAGCCCGGCTGCACCCCTCCGCCGGCGGTCACCCAAGACGGTGACCTCCAGTTCGATGGCGGGGGAAAGCAAGCCGGGCTGCGGCCTCTGCCCCTCCCTCAGCCTCAAGGATTTTCATCACCAGTGCTGGGGAGGGGAGTGTGCCGAGTTGGGGTTGGCCCCTGCGTGGGCGGTGGCCCGCTCCTTCCCTCAGTGATCGGGGGGAAGGGCGTTCGCCGTCCGTGGCGCTGGCAGTTGCCGCGTGCCCGGCTCTCGGACGCGAGTGGCTTCGGAGCCGCTCCTGGCGCCGCCTTCCGCCATGGCAGCTAGAAAAGGTTCCTCCGCCGACGAGATAGCCAGGGCCGCCTACGGACCGACCTCCAACTCTACGGCCTTCTGCCCGTCCTTGCCTCACGAGTTTGGGCACAGGCGGGGGCCTCCTGGCAGCAGCATCCGCCCTGAGGTCATCGCTGCTGCTGTTCGGCCCCCCGGAGCAGAAGTCGTCGTCGTCGCCACTGCTGGGGCGGGTGACGGCGTGCCGTTCGTCGGTCTTCTGTTGCTCCGCAGCCCCCCCCAGCGAGTGGGGTTGTTCGTACCTGCGGAGGTGGAACCGGAGTTCCGTTTGTAATGGCACCTTGAATGCCAGTGTTTTTGTTCATTGTGGCTGTCGAGGTCTGAACATGTATGTATTTTCGGCATGGAGCCGTGTTTTTTCTTCATTTCGAGCACTAAGACTCGCCTCGTCGATTATCTGAACCGCTTCACCAAGCGTGAGTCGCCCCGTGCAAAGGTGACGAGTGAGGTATCTGTATCCCGGAGGCGTAGGAGTCCCTCGGCTCGGTCGGCCTTGCTGTCCGAGGCTTCTCTTGCTTAGTTAAAGGAACCCCTCGGCCGCTCTTCGATGAGCCGAAGCCAGGGGTAGCGGTGTCAGCACGGACAGAGGCAGAGTTGGCTCGAAAAGAAGACTTGGTCGGCCGGAGCCTGGCCGGGTCGTCCGTTAGCGGGACCGACGCCGGAGTTGATCTGCCGAGGCCTCGGGCCGGCCTGATGTCTTCGGGGGATAGCTGGCCGAGGCCTCGGGGTGACCAGCCGAGCCGCCTGCTCGAACCGGATTATTGGGGGAGACCCGGGCGGCGACGGCCCGGGCGTGATGATGAAGTTGTCCTTCAGAGTGGAGACCCTCGGACCGTGTCGCCGTCGGAGGCAAGGTCGGACCTCGCCGAAGGTGTAGTCGACGCCGAGGGTGCTGCTGCTCCCTTCAACCGTCAAGATCCGAGCCTGCAGGATCGGATTATCTTGTAGCGTGTGTTTTCTGTGGCCGCCGAGGCCCACACACACCCTCGCCGTGTTGTAAAGCTGCGTTTCCTTTCCTCTTGTTTCGAGTATCTGAACTTTTTTGTCGGTAACAGAATTGTCTGTGCGAGCGAGAGTTGCTTCTCACGGAAGGTGATGAGTGAGGTATCCGTATTCCGGAGGCGTAGGAATCCCTCGGCTCGGTCGGCCTTGCCGCTTACGCGCACTCTTACCCATCCATAGGGTTCTGTCACCGACGCAGTCGAGAAGGCTCGATGAATCGCTTCGGCAGAGGAGCTTTCGAACGTGAAGACTTGCTCAGTCCGCGGAATCACTTATCCGAACGTGAGTTACTTATCGCAGAAGGTGATGAGTGAGGTATCCGTATCCCGGAGGCGTAGGAGTCCCTCGGCTTGGTCAGCCTTGGCTGCTTACGTGTACTCCGTCGTTTTCAGGATCCACTTTCGAAGTAGTCGAAAAGCACGAAAGACATTCTGGCAGAAAGGATCTTTTTTCGAGGAAAATTTCGATGCAGAGGGGGTTCCCCCCTTTTAGCCCCCGAGGGAGGGTCGGGCTTTGCCGTGGCAAGGCTGACCCTTCCTTGATGACTAAACTTTGCGTGGAAGCGAGGTATATGAACAACTTGAAAACATCTTAAGGGTAGAAGCGACGTAGCTGTTGGATGTTCCAAGCGTTGCTGTAGACCTCGCCTTGACTGTTGGCCAGCTTGTACGTTCCGGGCTTCAGAACTTTGGTGATGACGAATGGCCCTTCCCAGGGAGGCGTGAGTTTGTGCCGCCCTCGGGCGTCTTGTCGCAGCCGAAGCACCAGGTCGCCCACCTGGAGGTCTCGGGACCTAACCCCTCGGGCGTGGTAGCGTCACAGGGACTGCTGGTACCGCGCCGAGTGTAGTAAGGCCATGTCCCGAGCCTCCTCCAGCTGGTCCAGTGAGTCTTCTCGGTTGGCTCGGTTGCTTTGGTCGGTGTAGGCCCTCGCCCTCGGGGAACCGTATTCCAAGTCTGTGGGCAAGATGGCCTCGGCCCCATAGACTAGAAAGAACGGTGTGAAGCCCGTGGCTCGGCTCGGCGTTGTTCTCAGACTCCAGACCACCGAGGGGAGTTCCTTCATCCACCGCTTGCCGAACTTGTTGAGGTCGTTGTAGATCCGAGGCTTGAGTCCTTGCAGGATCATGCCGTTAGCCCGCTCCCCTTGCCCATTCGTCATGGGGTGAGCCACGGCAGCCCAGTCCACCCGGATGTGGTGATCCTCGCAGAAGTCCAGGAACTTTCTGCCGGTGAACTGGGTGCTGTTGTCGGTGATGATGGAGTTTGGGACCCCAAAGCGATGGATGATGTTGGTGAAGAACGCCACCACCTGTTCGGACCTAATGTTGTTTAGGGGTCGGACCTCGATCCACTTGGAGAATTTGTCGATGGCGACCAACAGGTGCGTGTAGCCCCCGGGTGCCTTCTGCAAGGGGCCAACGAGGTCCAGACCCCACACAGCAAATGGCCAGGTGATGGGTATGGTTTGCAGACCCTGAGCGGGCAGGTGGGTCTGCCTCGCGTAGAACTGACACCCTTCGCAGGTGCAGACAATTCTAGTAGCGTCGGCCACCGCCGTCGGCCAGTAGAATCCTTGTCGGAAGGCGTTTCCAACGAGGGTTCGAGGTGCTGCGTGATGGCCGCAAGCCCCCGAGTGTATCTCTTGCAAGAGCTGCTGGCCTTCGGCGATGGAAATGCATCGCTGGAGGATGCCTGAGGGGCTGCGGTGATAGAGCTCCTTCCCATCTCCCAGCAAAACGAAAGACTTGGCGCGCCGCGCCAACCACCGAGCTTCGGCTTGGTCAAGGGGCAGCTCTCCTCGGTGGAGATATTGCAGGTACGGGGTCTGCCAGCTTTGATTAGGCGTGACCTCGCTCTGTTCCCCCTCGACGCGCAGTGCCTCACCCTCGGGGGCCGAGGGTACCTCGGGCTGAGCCGAGGGTACCTCGGACCGGGCCGAGGGTATCTCGGACTGAGCCGAGGATACCTCGGACTCAGCCGAAGGTGCCTCGGGCGGAGCCGAAGGTGCCTCGGGCTCGGGCGTGTCGTCGATCTTGACAGAGGGTTGATGCAGGTCTCGAGAGAAGACGTCCGGGGGAACCGTTGTTCGCCCCGAGGCTATTTTAGCCAGCTCGTCCGCAGTCTCGTTGTAGCGCCGGGCGATGTGGTTGAGCTCGAGCCCATAGAACTTGTCTTCCAGGCGCCGAACCTCATCGCAGTAGGCTTCCATCTTCGGGCCGCGGCAGTGGGAGTTCTTCATGACTTGGTCGATGATGAGCTGCGAGTCACCGCGAGCGTCGAGGCGTCGGACCCCTAGCTCGATGGCGATTCGCAACCCGTTTACCAGAGCCTCGTACTCAGCCACGTTGTTGGACGCCGGGAAGTGGAGGCGTAGCACGTAGCATAGGTGCTTCCCGAGGGGCGAGACGAAGAGGAGGCCTGCGCCGGTCCCCGTCTTCATCAGCGACCCGTCGAAAAACATGGTCCAGAGCTCCGGTTGGATCGGAGACGTCGGGAGCTGGGTGTCGGCCCATTCAGCCACGAAGTCCGCCAAGACCTGGGACTTGATGGCCTTTCGAGGGGCGAACGAGATCATCTCGTCCATGATCTCCACCGCCCACTTTGCAATCCTACCTGAGGCCTCTCGGGACTGGATGATCTCTCCGAGGGGGAAGGATGATACCACAGTCACCGGATGAGACTCGAAGTAGTGTCGCAACTTCGGCCGTGTCAGGATCACCGCGTACAGCAGCTTCTGGATTTGCGGGTAGCGGATCTTGGTCTCGGACAGTACCTCAGTGATGAAGTAGACTGGCCTCTGGACGGGCAATTCATGCCCTTCTTCTCGTCTCTCAACCACGATCACGGCGCTAACCACCTGGGTGGTTGCGGTGACGTAGATCAAGAGGGCTTCTCCGGCAGCGGGGGGCACCAAGATGGGCGCGTTCATGAGGAGCGCCTTCAGGTTCCCGAGGGCTTCCTCGGCCTCGGGAGTCCAAGCGAAGCACTCGGCCTTCCTTAAGAGGCGGTACAGAGGCAGACCTCTTTCGTCGAGGCGGGAGATGAAGCGGCTCAGAGCCACGAGACATCCCATGACCCTCTGTACGCCTTTCAAGTCCTTGATTGGCCCCATGCTGGTGATGGCTGCAATCTTCTCCGGGTTGGCTTCGATGCCCCGCTCGGAGACGATGAACCCCAAGAGCATGCCTCGGGGGACCCCGAAGACACACTTTTCGAGATTAAGCTTTACGCCTTTCGCCTTGAGACATCGGAACGTCGCTTCAAGGTCGGAAAGGAGGTCGGAGGCCTTCCTCGTCTTGACTATGATGTCATCGACGTAGGCCTCGACCGTTCGGCCGATGTGTTCGCCAAACACATGGTTCATGCATCGCTGGTATGTTGCCCCCGGATTCCTCAAACCAAACGGCATTGTAACATAGCAGTACATGCCGAAGGGTGTGATGAATGAAGTCGCGAGCTGGTCGGACTCTTTCATCCTGATCTGGTGATACCCTCTTTGATGAACCCTGCCGCTAGTAGCTTGTGGATCTCCTCGCCTATGGCTCTGCGCTTTTCTTCGTCGAATCGGCGCAGAGGTTGCTTCACGGGTCGGGCCCCAGCTCGGATATCCAGAGAGTGCTCGGCGACTTCCCTCGGTATGCCGGGCATGTCCGAGGGACTCCACGCGAAAACGTCAGCGTTTGCGCGGAGAAAGTCGACGAGCACTGCTTCCTATTTGGGGTCGAGCTCGGAACCGATCCAGATCTGCTTGGAGGCGTCGTTGCAGGGGTCGAGAGGGACGGACTTGACCGTCTCCGCTGGTTCGAAGTTGCCGGCGTGGCGCTTCACGTCGGGCGCCTCCCTAGAGAGGCTCTCCAGGTCAGCGACGAGGGCCTCGGCGTACTCCACACACTCCATATCGCATTCGTAAGCGTGTCGGTACGTGGGCCCGACGGTGATGACCCCGTTGGGGCCCGACATCTTGAGCTTGAGGTAGGTGTAGTTGGGGACGGCCATGAACTTGGCGTAGCATGGCCTTCCCAGCACTGCGTGGTAGGTTCCTCGAAACCTGACCACTTCGAACGTGAGGGTCTCCTTTCGAAAGTTGGAGGGCGTCCCGAAGCAGACGGGTAGGTCGAGTTGTCCGAGAGGTTGAACGCGCTTCCCGGGGACGATCCCGTGGAAAGGCGCAGCGCCCGTCCGGACCGAAGACAGATCGACCCGCAGGAGCCCGAGGGTCTCGGCGTAGATGATGTTGAGGCTGCTGCCTCCGTCCATGAGGACCTTGGTGAGCCTGACGTTGCCGATGATGGGGTCGACAACGAGTGGGTATCTCCCCGGGCTCGGCACGTAGTCTGGATGGTCGGCCTGGTCGAAGGTGATGGGCTTGTCGGACCAGTCTAGGTAGACTGGCGCTGCCACCTTTACCGAGCAGACCTCCCGACGCTCTTGCTTGCGGTGCTGAGCTGAGGCGTTCACCACTTGCCCGCCGTAGATCATGAAGCAGTCGCGGACCTCGGGGAACCCTCCTGCCTTGTGATCTTCCTCCTTTGCGTCGTCGAGGGCCTTGCCACCCTCCG
Organism: Zea luxurians; assembly: GCA_029449295.1. Taxonomy (NCBI): domain Eukaryota; kingdom Viridiplantae; phylum Streptophyta; class Magnoliopsida; order Poales; family Poaceae; genus Zea; species Zea luxurians. The sequence goes on along the minus strand of JAOPSE010000009.1, from coordinate 33,469,659 downwards.
CGGGTGGCCCAGCCTTGTGGAAGTGTCGTCGAAGCATGGCACACTCCTCAAGGGTGTGCTTGACGGGCCCCTGATGATAGGGGCACGGCTCCTTGAGCATCTTGTCGAAAAGGTTGGCACCTCCGGGAGGCTTCCGAGGGTTCTTGTACTCGGCGGCGGCGACAAGATCCGCGTCGGCGGCATCGCGTTTCGCTTGCGACTTCTTCTTGCCCTTCTTCTTGGCGCCGCGCTGGGTTGACGCCTCAGAAGCATCTTCCGGTGGGCGGCCCTGGGGCTGCTTGTCCTTCCGGAAAATGGCCTCAACCACCTCCTGGCCAGAGGCGAACTTGGTGGCGATGTCCATCAGCTCGCTCGCCCTGGTGGGGGTCTTGCGACCCAGCTTGCTCACCAGGTCGCGGCAGGTGGTGCCGGCGAGGAACGCGCCGATGACATCTGAACCGGAGTGGACCGAGGCTTCCCGCATGAATCGGGAAGTCGCGGCGCGATGTTCCGAGGGGAACCCCTGCCTTCGGGAGGCAGAGCTTTCGGCCCGTCAGACCGCGGCGTCCTCCAGGAGATTCTTGAGCTCTCCCTGGATACGCCGCCCCTCGGTGGTTGATGGCTCCGGCATCGCGCGGAGGAGTATTGCCGCTGCAGCCAGGTTCTGGCCGACTCCGCTGGAATCCGGCGGCGGCCTCACCCTGACGTCGTCGGCGATGCGGTGCCGGATGTCCTGGGGGAGATGACGCGCTTCTCCGGCCGGAGGTTGGACCGCCCATTCCTGCCCGATGTCCCGGCGGATCGGCACAAGCGTTCCTGCTCCCTCGTCGAGCCTGCCTGCCTCTCGCGGATTTGCTCGAGCTGTGGGTCAGGACCCCCCGTAGGGACAGGGACCACAGCTAGCTCCCGAAGGATGTCAACGCGAGGCACGGGCCTAGGGGGATCACCGTTTTCCGGCATACCAAGATGGTTGCCTTCGCCGGGACCCCTTAGATCGACGTGGAAACATTCACGACTTGGGCCGCGGTCCTCGTTATCGAGGCCGCGGCTGCCGTCGGAACAGTCGAAAAGGCAGTAGTCACATGCGGTCATGAAGTCCCGCACGGCACTGGGGTTACCAAGTCCGGAGAAATCCCAACAGAGGTCGGGCTCGCCATCTTCCTCGGACCCCAAGGGCTCATAGGTCGAGTCGGCCGTCAGTCGGTCCTAGGGTGACCGCACACGATACCCCAGAGGGTTTGGACTCGCCTCTAAGAGAGTGCTCACCGAAGCGGAGCCGCTTGGCGGGTCGTGGCCGAATCCAAAAGACACGAGATGGGAATCGGTCGGTACCTTTCGGTCGACGGTCGGTGACGAGGTCGCGTCTGGGACTGACTGCACCGTTGTCTCAGGTACGAGGGTGATGCCCAGCAAGTCCTTCGCGAGCATGCTGGCGTCGTGCGTTTGCTTGAGATTGGCGTGTTGCGGGGAGGCGGCGCTCGTCTTCGTCTCAGACGCGAGATCGATGCCCGACGCGCCCTCCGTTGGGGCGCCGGCGCCGTCGACTCGCTCGACAGCCAATGAGGTGCCGCTTCCTGCTTGGCCTTGGTTGCCTCGCCTCCTCCTCCGTCGGCGAGGGAGGGGACGGGACAAGCCCGAATGTCGTCCTTCCACCACGTGGGGAAGGCGTCGTCGATTTCCCCGCCGGCGAGCGGGTTGTCGACCGCCATTGTCGCTGTCGCACGGCGGGGAAGGAGTATCATGTCGTAGCTGCCATCGAGGGACATGAACTCAAGATTCCCAAAACGGAGCACCGTCCCAGGCTGGAAAGGTTGCTGGAGACTGCCCATCTGGAGCTTGACAGGAAGCTGTTCGTCAACACGCAGCAGGCCCCTACCTGGCGCGCCAACTGTCGGTGTTTCGAAACCCGGGGGGTCCCTGGACCGATGAGTGAATCGTCGCCGCGTGCCCCAGCCCAGATGGGTCGACGCGAGGCGGAACGCGAAGGGGGGAAAGGAGGCAACCGAAGGGAGGCAGGCGTGAGAGAGCGGATCCCGCGGCCTTCGTGTTAGCCCTGTGCCTGAGTCGGGTGCGCTTGCAGTAGGGGGATACAAGCGTCCACGCGGGAGTGGGAGCGAGCGGCGTTGCGCGAGCGCCGTCCCGTCCTTCTCCGCGCGGGCCAACCCTCTGTAAGAGGGCCCTGGTCCTCCCTTTTATAGGCGTAAGGAGAGGATCCAAGTGTACAATAGGGAGTGTAGCAATGTGCTAACGTGTCTAGCGGTGGTGAGCTAGCGCCCTAAGTACATGCCATCGTGGCAGCCGGAGAGGTCTTGGCGCCCAGTTCGCGTGGTGTCGTGGTCGTCGGAGGAGCACTGGAGCCTGGCGGAGGGACAACTGTTGGAGCTGTCGAGTCCTTGCTGACGTCCTCTTGCTTCCGTAAGGGGGCTGAGAGCCGCCGTCGTCATAGGGCATGCGGGGCGCCATCATTACTCGCATGGTGGAGCGAGCCAGATGGGACGCCAGTCTGGTTCCCCGTAGCCCGAGTCAGCTCGGGGTAGGGTAATGATGGCGCTTCCTGTTGACGTGGTCGGTCCGTGCCCTAGGCTGGGCGAGGTGGAGGCTCCTCCGAGGTCGAGGTCGAGGTCGAGCCCCCGGGTCGGGCGAGGCGGAGTTCGTCGTCTTCCGGGGTTGAGCCCATGTCCGAGCCCTGGGGTCGGGCGAGGCGGAGTTCGTCGTCTTCCGGGGCTGAGCCCGAGTCCGAGCCCTGGGTCGGGCGGAGCAGAGTTCGCCGTCTTCCGGGGCTGAGCCCGAGTCCGAGCCCTAGGTCGGGCGGAGCGGAGTTCGCTGTCTTCCGGGGCTGAGCCCGAGTCCGAGCCCTGGGTCGGGCGGAGTGGAGTTCGCCTTCTTCCGGGGCTGAGCCCGAGTCCGAGCCCTGGGTCGGGCGGAGCGGAGCGGAGTTTGCCGTCTTCCGGGGCTGAGCCCGAGTCCGAGCCCTGGGTCGGGCGGAGCGGAGTTCGCCGTCTTCCGGGGCTGAGCCCGAGTCCGAGCCCTGGGTCGGGCGGAGCGGAGTTCGCTGTCTTCCGGGGCTGAGCCCGAGTCCGAGCCCTGGGTCGGGTGGAGCGGAGTTCGCCGTCTTCCGGGGCTGAGCCCGAGTCCGAGCCCTGGGGTCGGGCGAGGCGGAGTTTCCTATGACGCCCGAGGCCGGCCTTGGCTGCTGTCAGCCTCACTCTGTCGGGTGGCTCAGCAGTCGGAGCGGCGCAGGCGGCGCTGTCCTCTTGTCAGACCGGTCAGTAGAGCGGCGAAGTGACTGCGGTCACTTCGGCTCTGTCGACTGGAGGGCGTGCGTCAGGATAAAGGTGTCAGGCCACCTTTGCATTAAATGCCCCTGCGATTTGGTCGGTCGGCGTGGCGATGTGGCCAATGTTGCTTCTCAGTGAAGACTGGGCCTCGGGCGAGCCGATAGTGTGCCCGTTGCTGGACGGGGGTCCTCGGGCGAGACGTAGGTTCTCCGGGGTCGGCTTCCCTTGCCCGAGGCTAGGCTCGGGCGAGGCACGATCGTGTCCTTTGAATGGACCGATCCTTGACTTAATCGCACCCATCAGGCCTTTGCAGTTTTGTGCTGATGAGGGTTACCAGCTGAGATTTAGGGATCTTGAGGGTACCCCTAATTATGGTCCCCGACAAACAACAGTAGAGGTTCTTGCCTATTAATATACCCGCAGGTAGAGAAATCATCATGTACTCGTCTTTGTAGATAAAAACCATCAGATATTCGAGTATCCATTGTCATCTCTAGGCGTGTCACATGCCGCACATGCACAACAAAGAGAATAGCCCGTGTAAGAAGCCCATACACATACGCCAATTACACCAGATGGAGGTGTTATTTCTTTTTAATTTAGTCCAATTTTTAGCTTGTTAGCATTTGTTCAATGGAGCTATTAGAGTATACATGTTAAGAACTCCTAAGATTTTTTAGCATGTCCCAATAATTATTTTTTGGGAGAAATATCTTAGCATACTTTTTGGAGTTGCTTTAAGAGATAGTATACCCAGCTTTACCGCGAAAGTCTAGGGTAAGAGTGCAAATGATTATGAATGAAAACGTGATGGGAAATTCTTGTACCGTTCCGTTTTGAATACTATATTTTCCTGAGTGTTTTTGAATTGTTCGGGGACCGATTAGAAACAGTACAAAAACGATTTAGCTAGTTTTCCGACATTTTTATATTTTTCGTTTTCGATTCGTGATGATGCCAGTTTTACTGTTTTTATATAATATGAAATACATCTAGTATATAATTTATTTAAGTTACAGACCTTTGTTGTGTTGAAGTGAATGAATAAGACAAAAACAAAAGTTATAATTTCTCTAACTAATATGAATGATGAAAAAGAGTTGTTTGTGTATTTTTATATCTTAAAATTAGGCAATACATCACTTTATTATGTTTTGTGTAAACTATAAAATATTTATCTTTCCGACTAGAGTATATCGTTCTCGGCCGTTTTCGAATAACCGACAATTTGGATCTAGTATTTCGATCGTTGGTTTTTGGTTTTGTGGCGGTCAAAAAATATAAAAACAAAAACAATTTAGCTGTTTTTCGATCGATTTCGACCATTTCTATCCCTACAAAATAATTTTCATGCTTTTTTTAGTACACTGGGCCCATCATGGGCCAAACGGCAGTGTCTCGGTCGTCCTAACCCGTGCCCGATGAACTAGTGGGTGGAACTATAGGCCCACTGGGCTAGATTCGTTTGCGCCGGCGCCGCAACTTCTCTTCATTTGTTTCGAATCGTCGAATGTGTGGTAGATGTGGACAGCTCATAGTTGAGGTCTATGACTATGATTACCAAAATCTCAGCTGATGCCGAATTGCCGGTCGCATCGCATTATTATTCGATGCATACAGGAAAAAGAGAATGACGATGACAGAAGAGCAGGGAGGATCTCCATCACCGTCCGGGCGTCTGCTTCTGTCCGGAGTTTTTTTTTTCTCCTCCTTCCCTTTTGTTCGCCCGTGCACTTTTTCCCAGCAACAACGGGCAACGGCCAGAACCCCCTCCGTCGTGGTCTTTCCTCGTCAAGTGGAGAAGGGAAGGGCGGGGGAGGTGAGAGCGTGTCGCCGACTTCGGCCACACACAGGCGATGCCACTGTACACCGTAGACGGTACAAAACTACAAACGCGCCAGATCCTCCAGGCTCGTGCATTTTCGTTTGCCTTTAATTCATACCGAATTATACTGATTTTATAATGTTTTGTAGACGCAGCAGTCCGAAACAACTGATTTTAATCTAAAACTGAAATGGTTACTACGTGCAAAATTAACAAACTAAATCGAGCGTGCGTAACATGGAAAACTGTTATTGACTCTAGTGGCGTTGAAGGCTGAAAAGAGCCTGGCGGACGGTCCGGCCCTGAGGCCGAACGGTCTGCGGTCCGGACTGTCCGCGGTGGTGGCGCAGACGGTCCGCGCGCGCGCAGAGTCAGTTAGGGTTCTTAGTTTCTCGCGGGATTTGTTACCTAAAACCGCAGGATTAACTCGGGAAACAGTTGGAAACGGATCCAGACCTCCCCTTTATATAGATGAAGGGTTACGGCCGATTAAAACCCCAAACAATCGATCAAATCCAATCTATTATTCGTTTTTACCTTATGCATTAGGAGTAGTTCTAGTCTAGTTTTAGTTTAGCCCTAGTTTAGCCTTCCAATCCCCAAATCTTCCGCTTCTCTTCGACTCTACGTCGATTAGAGGAGCCTAGGTCGGCCTGCCCGAGCCTAGACAACTCCTAGGATCTCTCCTCCCCGACGGGGTCCCTCCCGGGAGTGAGATACAGGCGCCGTCGGCGATCTTCCGCCGCCCCTGCGTACGCGCGGACCGTCCAGCCCTAGGGCGCGGACCGTCCGGCCGTCAGGTAGGGAACCCGAGCTCCTGCACCAGGTCGCGGACCGTCCGGCCCTGTGCCACGGACCATCCGCGCCTGACTAGAGAGCACCACCGCCTCGCGCCAGGCCGCGGACCGTCCGGCCCTGCGCCGCGGACCGTCCGCGCCTGACCAGAGAGCACTGCCGCTGGTTCTTTTGAGTGATTGACGCTCTAAAAAGGCGTCAACATACTTTTTGGCGACTCCGCTGGTGATTAGGTGTCTACATCTGCTAAAAATCGGCTCATAAATGGCCGATTCTAAGGATCACACCAAGATCTCCACTACCAACATCATCAAGCCGGCCATGGAGGCGCTCCCGACTGATGACCAAAGGCCCTTTGAAGACCTCGTAATGCGCGATGAGAAGGAGGTGATGCGGCAATGGAACGAACAACGCGACAAGGAAGAGGCGGAACTGTTGCATAAACTCTCCGAACGGCGCAAGGAGGCGGCGGACAAGTACTTGTCACACTTCACGGTAGATCGCCACCAGAAGATCGTCCGTCAAGGGGAGATCGATATGGAATCTCTCCTACCTCCACTTCAGGGTCCCGCTGTAAGTACTCCAGACCTATCTCTTACGACTTTCATGGATCAACAAGGAGATCAGTTAAAGCAATATGTAGATGAATCTATTAAAATGCATTTACGTGCATACGAGAAATCAGCTGCTCCTAACTTTCCATCGCGAGAGTCTAATACAGTGCCACCCACGTCAAACACATCGGCTATAAACGGGTCACCCTTGACCCAGCCATCATATGGTATGCCGATGCACGCTTTCGTGTCACCATCACAACCGCAACCACTAGGCACGCGGCAGGTACTGTACGCGACCGGACCGTCCGAGCATCATCTCAGACAGTCCGGTTATACCGCGGACCGTCCGGCGTATTTCGTCGGACCGTCCGACCAAATGCAGGCCCGCACACAAAACACTCAGGTCGCACCGTACATGGCCGGACCATCAGGGTACAACCCTGAACACTTCGGCCCCATCACGGACCGTCCGGTGCATCACGCCGGACCGTCCGGATATGGCATGAACCGGCCGACATATTGCGCTGGACCATCCGACTCTACACGAGTCCATGCGCAGACTTCCCAAGTCATGCCATATATGGCCGATCCGTCCGGGTACAGCCCTGGACCATTCGGCCCGATCACGGATCGTCCAGTTCTTTACGACAGACTGTCTGGGTACAAGACTACCCACATAGCACCATATACGGCTGGACAATCCGGATATACCTTCGGACTATTTGGCCAGGTCGCGGACCATTCGACCTCTTACACTGGACCGTCCGGGTACAGCCCTAGACCATTCGGCCCGATTGCGGATCGTCCAGTTCTTTACGACAGACTGTCTGGGTACAAGACTACCCACGTAGCACCATATACGGCTGGACAATCCGGATATACCTTCGGACTATTTGGCCAGGTCGCGGACCATTCGACCTCTTACACCGGACCGTCCGGATATGCATACGCAGAGCCGAGAGCTGCGCAATACGCACAGTTCCCACATTCATCGCAGCAACATTATGGTGCCCCACCAGCAACACATTATAATCATGTCATACCACCTCATGGACATAGGGTTGAATACTATTCGGCCACAAGAGAGCCTGAGGGGTATAGGGCAGGAGCTGGTGACATTAATAGGACACCTAACACACACCTCAAACATCCCTGGGAGGAAAGCCGACAGAGTAATGTCAGGCAACCTGAAATCTCCACCCACAAACTCAATGGATGGTCGCCAGACATGGCGGAGAGGGTCAGAGACGAGGTAGCCGGGATGTTCAGGGACAAACTCGGTGTTAGTGTGTCAGGTACAGGGCAATCGTATCGGAAGCCTTATAGCCACCGATTCGACACCGTGCCATACCCACAGGGAACTAGAATACCAGACTTCTCTAAGTTTTCTGGTGAAGGTGGGAAAAGCACACACGAACATATAAGCCAATTCATAGCACACTTGGGAGAATTGGCTGATGGGGAAGCCTACCGCGTTTGTTTATTCTCGTTGTCCCTTACTGATACTGCATTCGCATGGTACGCAGCCTTGCCACCAAACTCTATTAACTCTTGGGAAGAAATAGAGCAGAAATTTCATGAACACTTCTTGAAAGGGAATTAGGCTTACACCTAGTTCTTAAATAATTTTGGTGGTTGAATTGCCCAACACAAATAATTGGACTAACTAGTTTGCTCTAGTGTACAAGTTATACAGGTGCCAAAGGTTCACACTTAGTCAATAAAAAGACCAAGTATCGGGTTCAACAAAAGAGCAAAGGGTCAACCAAAGGCACCTCTGGTCTGGCGCACTGGACTGTCCGGTGCACCAGAGGACTCTAACTCAAACTCGTCGCCTTCGGGAAATTCCAGAGGCAACTCCGCTATAACTCACCGGACTGTCCGGTGTACACCGGACAGTGTCCGGTGCTCCAAGGGAAAGCGGCCTCAGGAACTCGCCTGCTTCGGGAAACTGCATCGGCTGCTCCGCTATAATTCACCGGACATGTCCGGTGTACACCGGACTGTCCGGTGTATCTGCGGAGCAACAACTATTTCGGCGCCAACGACTACCTGCAGCGCATTTATTGCGCGCCAGCGCGCGCAGAAGTCAGGCACGCCCATGCTGGCGCACCGGACACTCTACAGTACATGTCCGGTGCGCCACCGGACATCCAGGCGGGCCCAGAAGTCAGAGCTCCAACGGTCAGAACCCAACGGCGTTGGTGATGTGGCTGGCGCACCGGACATGTCCGGTGTGCACCGGACTGTCCGGTGCACTATTCGACAGGTAGCCCCACCAAATGGCTAGTTTGGTGGTTGGGGCTATAAATACCCCCAACCACCCATCATTCATGGCATCCAAGTTTTCCTACTTCAATCACTTACAAGAGCTCTAGCACTCAATTCTAGACACACCCAAGTGATCAAATCCTCTCCAAATTCCACACAACGCCTTAGTGATTAGTGAGAGAGATTTGCATGTGTTCTTTCGAGCTCTTGCGCTTGGATTGCTTTCTTCTTTCTTTGATTTTTCATTGCGATCAAACTCACTTGTAATTGAGGCAAGAGACACCAATCTTGTGGTGGTCCTTGTGGGAACTTTGTGTTCCAAGTGATTGAGAAGAAAAGCTCACTCGGTCTGAGGGACCGTTTGGGAGAGGGTAAAGGGTTGAAAGAGACCCAGCCTTTGTGGCCTCCTCAACGGGGAGTAGGTTTGCGAGAACCGAACCTCGGTAAAACAAATCCACGTGTCTCACTCTTTATTCGCTTGCGATTTGTTTTGCACCCTCTCTCGCGGACTCTATTATATTACTAACGCTAACCCAGCTTGTAGTTGTGATTATTTTTGAGAATTTTAGTTTCGCCCTATTCACCCCCCCTCTAGGCGACTTTCAATTGGTATCAGAGCTCGGTGCTTCATTAGAGCCTAACCACTCGAAGTGATGTCGGGAGATCACACCAAGAGGGAGATGGAGACCGGCGACAAGCCCACTACGAGCCACGGGAGCACGTCATCGGAAGAGTCCCGCACTAAGAGGAAGGAGAAGAAGAAGGACTCCTCCAACAAAGGGAAGGGGAAGGAGAAGAAATCCTCTTCTCACAAGTCGCATCGGAAAGGTGACAAGCACAAAAGGATGAGGAAAGTGGTCTACTACGAAACCGACACTTCATCAACGTCGACCTCCGACTCCGACGCGCCGTCCGTAACTTCTAAGCGCTAAGAGCGCAATAAGTATAGTAAGATCCCCCTACGCTACCCCCACACTTCAAAACGTACTCCCTTACTCTCCGTTCCATTAGGCAAACCACCGGTTTTTGACGGTGAAGATTATAATATGTGGAGTGATAAAATGAGGCATCATCTAACCTCACTCCACACAAGCATATGGAATGTTGTTGAGTTTGGTGTATAGGTACCATCCGTAGGGGATGAAGACTACGACTCGGCGAGGTGGCCCAAATCCACCACTTTAACTCCCAAGCAACCACTATACTCCTCGCCTCTCTAAGTCGAGAGGAGTATAACAAGGTGCAAGGGTTAAAAAGTGCGAAGGAAATTTGGAACGTACTCAAGACCGCGCACGAAGGAGACGAGGTGACAAAAATCACCAAGCAGGAGACGATCGAGGGGGAGCTCGGTCGCTTCATGCTTCACCAAGGGGAGGATCCACAAGCTATGTACAACCGCTTGAAGACCTTGGTGAACCAAGTGCGCAACCTCGGGAGCGAAAAATGGGATGACCATGTGAAAGGGAATTAGGCTTACACCTAGTTCCTAAATAATTTTGGTGGTTGAATTGCCCAACACAAACATTGGACTAACTAGTTTACTCTAGTGCATAAGTTATACAGGTGCAAAAGGTTCACAATCAGCCAATAAAAAGACCAAGTGTTGGATTCAACTAAGGAGCAATAAGGCAACCGAGGGCACCTCTGGCTGAAGGCACCGGACTGTCCGGTGTGCACCGGACATGTCCGGTGCGGCCAGAGGACTTCGACTCAAACTCTTCGCCCTCGGGAATTCTCGGAAGCCAGCGCACTATAATTCACCGGACTGTCCGGTGTGCACCGGACTGTCCGGTGCGCCTGCGGAGCAACGGCTCCCTGCGGCGCCAACGGCTCCCTGCGGTGCATTTAATGCGCGCGCAGCGCGCGCAGACGTCAGGATCGCCCATACCGGTGCACCGGACATCAAACAGTACATGTCCGGTGTGCACCGGACACCCAGGCGGGCCCAGAAGTCAGAAGCTCCAACGGTCAGAATCCAACGGCAATGGTGACGTGGCAGGGGCACCGGACTGTCCGGTGTGCACCGGACTGTCCGGTGCACCATCGAACAGACAGCTTCCAGCAACGGTCACTTTTGGTGGTTGGGGCTATAAATACCCCAACCACCCCACATTCATTGCCATCCAAGTTTTCCAACTCTCAACCACTTACAAGAGCTAGGCATTCAATTCTAGACACATACAAAGAGATCAAATCCTCTCCAATTCCACTCAAGCCCTTAGTGACTAGCGAGAGAGATTTGCCGTGTTCTTTCGAGCTCTTGCGCTTGGATCGCTTTCTTTCTTTCTCATTTGTTCTTGAGATCATCACTCAATTGTAACCAAGGCAAGAGGCACCAATTGTGTGGTGGCCCTTGCGGGAAGTTTTGTTCCCGGTTGATTGAGAAGAAGAGAAAGCTCACTCGATCCGTGGGATCGTTTGAGAGAGGGAAGGGTTGAAAGAGACCCGGCCTTTGTGGCCTCCTCAACGGGGAGTAGGTTTGCGAGAACCGAACCTCGGTAAAACAAATCCTCGTGTCACACTCTTATTTGCTTGCGATTTGTTTGCGCCCTCTCTCGCGGACTCGTTTCTTTATTACTAACGCTAACCCGGCTTGTAGTTGTGATTATTTTTGTAAATTTCAGTTTCGCCCTATTCACCCCCCCTCTAGGCGACTATCAATTGGTATTAGAGCCCGGTGCTTCATTAGAGCCTAACCGCTTGAAGTGATGTCAGGAGATCACACCAAGAGGGAGATGGAAACCGGCGATGACAAGCCCACTACAAGCCAAGGGAGCACTTCATCGGAAGAGTCCCGCACCAAGAGAAGAGAGAAGAAGAAGAACTCCTCCAAGCGGAAGGAGAAAAGATCTTCCTCTTCTCACCACAAAGAGAAGAAGGAAAAATCTTCTTCTCACAAGCCGCATCGGAGTGGGGACAAGCACAAGAGGATGAGGAAGGTGGTCTACTACGAGACCGACACTTCATCGACATCTACCTCCGGCTCCGACGCGGCGTCCGTCACTTCTAAACGCCAAGAGCGTAAGAAGTATAGTAAGATCCCCCTACGCTACCCTCGCATTCCTAAACATACACCTTTACTATCCGTCCCTTTAGGCAAACCACCAACTTTTAATGGTGAAGATTATGCTATGTGGAGTAATTTGATGCGATTTCATCTAACCTCTCTCCACAAAAGATTATGGGATATTGTTGAGTATGGTGTACAGGTACCATCCGTAGGGGATGAAGACTACGACACGGACGAAGTGGCCCAAATCGAGCACTTCAACTCCCAAGCCGCAATCATCCTTCTTGCCTCTCTAAGCAAGGAGGAATACAACAAAGTACAAGGGTTGAAGAACGCCAAGGAGATTTGGGACCTACTCAAGACGGCGCACGAGGGTGATGAACTCACCAAGATCACCAAGCGGGAAACGATCGAGGGGGAGCTCGGTCGCTTCCGTCTTCGTCAAGGGGAGGAGCCACAAGACATGTACAACCGGCTCAAGACCCTGGTGAACCAAGTGCGCAACCTCGGGAGCGCAAAATGGGATGACCACGAGGTGGTTAAGGTTATTTTAAGAGCACTTATTTTCCTTAACCCTACTCAAGTACAATTAATTCGTGGTAATCCTAGATATCCACTAATGACCCCCGAGGAAGTCATCGGGAATTTTGTGAGCTTTGAATGCATGATTAAGGGCTCCAAGAAGATCAACGAGCTTGATGAACCCTCCACATCCGAGGCGCAACCCGTGGCCTTCAAGGCAACGGAGGAGAAGAAGGAGGAGTCTACACCAAGTAGACAACCGATTGACGCCTCCAAGCTCGACAATGAGGAGATGGCCCTAATCATCAAAAGCTTTCGGCAAATCCTCAAGCAACGGAAGGGGAAGGACTACAAATCCCGTTCCAAGAAGGTTTGCTACAAGTGTGGTAAGCCCGGTCACTTTATTGCTAAATGTCCATTATCAAGTGATAGTGACAGGGGCGACGACAAGAAGGGCAAGAGGAAGGAGAAGAAGAAGTACTACAAGAAGAAGGGCGGCGATGCCCATGTTTGTCGGGAGTGGGACTCCGACGAAAGCTCAAGCGACTCCTCCGACGACGAGGACGCCGCCAACATCGCCGTCACCAAGGGCCTCCTCTTCCCCAACGTCGGCCACAAGTGCCTCATGGCCAAGGACGGCAAAAAGAAGGTAAAATCAAAGTCCTCCACTAAATATGAAACATCTAGTGATGAGGATGATGATAAAAATGAAGAGGATAATTTGCGTATTCTTTTTGCCAACCTTAACATGGAACAAAAGGAAAAATTAAATGAGCTAATTAGTGCCATCCATGAAAAGGATGATCTCTTGGACTCCCAAGAGGACTTCCTAATCAAGGAGAACAAGAAACATGTTAAGGTTAAAAATGCTTATGCTCTAGAGGTAGAAAAATGTAACAAATTAACTAGTGAGCTAAGCACATGCCATGACACTATTGCCAACCTTAGAAATGAAAATGTTAAATTAATTGCTAAGGTTGATTCTCATGTTTGCATTGATCCTAGAAATGATAATGTTGATTTGCTTGCTAGGATTGATGAGTTGAATTTTTCTATCACTAGCCTTAGAGATGAGAATGAGAAACTAATTGCTAAGGCTAAGGATTTTGACGTTTGCAATGCTACTATTTCCGATCTTAGGACTAAAAATGATATGTTGCATGCTAAGGTCGTTGAACTAAAATCTTGCAAACCCTCTACATCTAATGTTGAGCATATTTCCATTTGTACTAGATGTAGAGATATTAATGTTGATGCTATCCATGATCACCTAGCCTTAATTAAAAAACAAAATGATCACATAGCACAACTTAATGCTAAGATTAGAGAGCATGACTTAGAAAATGAAAAATTTAAATTGGCTAGAAGCATGCTCTATAATGGGAGATGCCCTGGCATTAAGGATGGCATTGGCTTCCAAAAGGGAGACAATGTCAAAATTAATGCCCCTCCAAAGAATTTATCTAACTTTGTTAAGGGCAAGGCTCCCATGCCTCAGGATAACGAGGGTTACATTTTGTACCCTGCCGGCTATCCTGAGAGCAAAATTAGGAAAATTCATTCTAGGAAGTCTCACTCTGGCCCTAATCATGCTTTTATGTATAAGGGTGAGACATCTAGATCTAGGCAACCAACCCATGCCAAGTTGCCTAGAAAGAAAATCCCTAATGCATCAAATAATCATGCCATGTCATTTAAAACTTTTGATGCATCTTATGTTTTGACTAACAAATCCGGCAAGGTAGTTGCCAAGATTGTTGGGGGCAAACACAAGGGCTCCAAGACTTGTGTTTGGGTACCCAAAGTTCTTGTATCTAATGCCAAAGGACCCAAAACCGTTTGGGTACCTAAAATCAAGAACTAAACTTGTTTTGTAGGTTTATGCATCCGGGGGCACAAGTTGGATACTCGACAGCGGGTGCACAAACCACATGACCGGGGAGAAAAGGATGTTCTCCTCTTATGAGAAAAACCAAGATCCCCAACGAGCTATCACATTCGGGGATGGAAATCAAGGTTTGGTCAAAGGTTTGGGTAAAATTGCTATTTCTCCTGACCATACTATTTCCAATGTTTTTCTTGTAGATTCTCTAGATTACAATTTGCTTTCCGTATCCCAATTATGTCAAATGGGCTACAACTGTCTTTTCACTGATATAGGTGTTACTGTCTTTAGAAGAAGTGATGATTCAGTAGCATTTAAGGGAGTGTTAGAGGGTCAGCTATACTTAGTAGATTTTAATAGAGCTGAACTCGACACTTGCTTGATTGCTAAGACTAACTTGGGTTGGCTCTGGCACCGCCGACTAGCCCATGTTGGAATGAAGAATCTCCACAAGCTTCTAAAGGGAGAACATATTTTGGGACTAACGGATGTTCATTTTGAGAAAGACAGGATTTGTAGCGCATGCCAAGCCGGGAAGCAAGTTGGCATCCATCATCCACACAAAAACATCATGACTACCGACAGGCCACTGGAGCTCCTTCACATGGATTTGTTCGGCCCGATCGCTTACATAAGCATCAGCGGTAGTAAGTATTGCCTTGTAATTGTGGATGACTATTCTCGCTTCACTTGGGTATTCTTTTTACAGGACAAATCTCATACCCAAGAGACTTTAAAGGGATTCTTGAGACGTGCTCAAAATGAGTTCGGATTAAGGATCAAGAAAATTAGAAGCGACAATGGGACGGAGTTCAAGAACTCTCAAATAGAAGGCTTTCTTGAGGAGGAGGGCATCAAGCATGAGTTCTCTTCTCCCTACACTCCACAACAAAATGGTGTAGTGGAGAGGAAGAATCGAACTCTATTGGACATGGCAAGAACCATGCTTGATGAGTACAAGACACCGGATCGGTTTTGGGCCGAGGCGGTCAACACCGCCTGCTACGCCATCAACCGGTTATATCTTCACCGAATCCTCAAGAAGACATCTTATGAACTCCTAACCGGTAAAAAGCCCAATATTTCATATTTTAGAGTTTTTGGTAGCAAATGTTTTATACTTGTTAAAAGAGGTAGAAAATCTAAATTTGCTCCTAAAACTGTAGAAGGCTTTTTACTAGGATATGACTCAAACACAAGGGCATATAGAGTCTTTAACAAGTCCTCAGGACTTGTTGAAGTTTCTTGTGACGTTGTGTTTGATGAGACTAACGGCTCTCAAGTAGAGCAAGTTGATCTTGATGATGTAGGTGAAGAACAGGCTCCATGCATAGCGCTAAGGAACATGTCCATCGGGGATGTGTGTCCTAAGGAATCCGAAGAGCCTCCAAATGCACAAGATCAACCATCCTCCTCCACGCAAGTATCTCCATCAACTCAAGTTGAGGATGAGGCTCAAGATGTTGAACAAGAAGATCAAGAAGATGAGCCACCTCAAAATGACGGCAACGATCAAGGGGGAGATGCAAATGATGAAGACAAGGAGGATGAACAACCAAGACCGCCACACCCAAGAGTCCACCAAGCAATACAACGAGATCATCCCGTCGACACCATCCTCGGCGACATTCATAAGGGGGTAACTACTCGATCTCGTGTTGCGCATTTTTGTGAACATTACTCGTTTGTTTCCTCTATTGAGCCAACCAGGGTAGAGGAAGCACTACAAGATTCGGATTGGGTAGTGGCGATGCAAGAGGAGCTCAACAATTTCACGAGAAACGAGGTACGGCACTTAGTTCCACGTCCTAACCAAAATGTTGTAGGAACCAAGTGGGTCTTCCGCAACAAGCAAGACGAGCATGGTGTGGTGACTAGGAACAAAGCTCGACTCGTGGCCAAGGGGTATTCACAAGTCGAAGGTTTGGATTTTGGTGAAACCTATGCACCCGTAGCTAGGCTTGAGTCAATTCGTATATTATTGGCCTATGCTACTTACCATGGCTTCAAGCTCTACCAAATGGACGTGAAGAGTGCCTTCCTCAATGGACCAATCAAGGAAGAGGTCTACGTTGAGCAACCTCCCGGCTTTGAAGACAGTGAGTACCCTAACCATGTTTATAGGCTCTCTAAGGCGCTTTATGGGCTCAAGCAAGCCCCAAGAGCATGGTATGAATGCCTTAGAGATTTCCTTATTGCAAATGGCTTCAAAGTCGGCAAGGCCGATCCTACTTTATTCACTAAGACTCTTGACAATGATTTGTTTGTATGCCAAATTTATGTTGATGATATCATATTTGGGTCTACTAACAAATCTACATGTGAAGAATTTAGTAGGATCATGACACAAAAATTCGAGATGTCAATGATGGGGGAGTTGAAGTATTTTCTAGGATTCCAAGTCAAGCAACTCCAAGAGGGCACCTTCATTAGCCAAACGAAGTATACTCAAGACATTTTAAGCAAGTTTGGAATGAAGGATGCCAAGCCCATCAAGACACCCATGGGAACCAATGGGCATCTTGACCTCGACACGGGAGGTAAGTCCGTGGATCAAAAGGTATACCGGTCGATGATTGGATCATTGCTTTATTTATGTGCATCTCGACCGGACATTATGCTTTCCGTTTGCATGTGTGCAAGATTCCAAGCCGACCCTAAGGAATCACACCTTACGGCCGTGAAACGAATCTTGAGATATTTGGCTTTTACTCCTAAGTTTGGGCTTTGGTACCCTCGGGGATCCACTTTTGATTTGATTGGTTATTCGGATGCCGATTGGGCGGGGTGTAGGATTAATAGAAAGAGCACATCGGGGACTTGCCAGTTCTTGGGAAGATCCTTGGTGTCTTGGGCTTCAAAGAAGCAAAATTCGGTCGCTCTTTCTACCGCCGAAGCCGAGTATATTGCCGCAGGCCATTGTTGCGCGCAATTGCTTTGGATGAGGCAAACCCTGCGGGACTACGGTTACAAATTAACCAAAGTCCCTTTGCTATGTGACAATGAGAGTGCAATCAAAATGGCCGACAATCCCGTCGAGCATAGCCGCACTAAGCACATAGCCATTCGGTATCATTTTCTTCGGGATCACCAACAAAAGGGGGATATCGAGATTTCTTACATTAACACTAAAGATCAATTAGCCGATATCTTTACCAAACCACTTGATGAACAATCTTTTACCCGACTTAGGCATGAGCTCAATATTCTTGATTCTAGGAATTTCTTTTGCTAGTCTTGCACACATAGCTCATAAATATACCTTTGATCATGTCTCTTTTATATATGCTATGACTAATGTGTTTTCAAGTGTATTTCAAACCAAGTCATAGGTATATTGAAAGGGAATTGGAGTCTTCGGCGAAGACAAAGGCTTCCACTCCACTCTACTACTCATTCTTCGCCGTCGCTCCGCATCATCTCTCCAACTTTGGTATAATCTTCACTCATTCATTTCATGACCAAAGGGGGAGAAAGTACCTCATTGGGCTCTAATGATTCCGTTTTTGGCGATTCATGCCAAAGGGGGAGAAAATATGAGCCCAAAGCAAAAGGACCGCACCACCACCTAATTTTTTAAATTTGATGATTTTCATTGGTAAATAGTATTTCAAAATGATAAATCAAAACCCTCTTGAACACTAAGAGGAGGATCTCATTTAGGGGGAGTTTTTAGTCAAAGGAAAAGCATTTGAACAAAGGAAGAAAATTTCAAATCTTGAAAATGCTTTGCAAAATCTTATTCATTTACCTTTGACTATCTTGCAAAATGACTTTGAAAAGAATTTACAAAAGAGTTTGCAAAAACAAAACTTATGGTGCAAATGTGGTCCAATATGTCAAAAACAAAGAAAACAATCCATGCGCATCATATAAGTATATATTGGCTCAATTCCAAGCAACCTTTGCACTTACATTATGTAAACTAGTTCAATTATGCACTTCTATATTTGCTTTGGTTTGTGTTGGCATCAATCACCAAAAAGGGGGAGATTGAAAGGGAATTAGGCTTACACCTAGTTCCTAAATAATTTTGGTGGTTGAATTGCCCAACACAAACATTGGACTAACTAGTTTACTCTAGTGCATAAGTTATACAGGTGCAAAAGGTTCACAATCAGCCAATAAAAAGACCAAGTGTTGGATTCAACTAAGGAGCAATAAGGCAACCGAGGGCACCTCTGGCTGAAGGCACCGGACTGTCCGGTGTGCACCGGACATGTCCGGTGCGGCCAGAGGACTTCGACTCAAACTCTTCGCCCTCGGGAATTCTCGGAAGCCAGCGCACTATAATTCACCGGACTGTCCGGTGTGCACCGGACTGTCCGGTGCGCCTGCGGAGCAACGGCTCCCTGCGGCGCCAACGGCTCCCTGCGGTGCATTTAATGCGCGCGCAGCGCGCGCAGACGTCAGGATCGCCCATACCGGTGCACCGGACATCAAACAGTACATGTCCGGTGTGCACCGGACACCCAGGCGGGCCCAGAAGTCAGAAGCTCCAACGGTCAGAATCCAACGGCAATGGTGACGTGGCAGGGGCACCGGACTGTCCGGTGTGCACCGGACTGTCCGGTGCACCATCGAACAGACAGCTTCCAGCAACGGTCACTTTTGGTGGTTGGGGCTATAAATACCCCAACCACCCCACATTCATTGCCATCCAAGTTTTCCAACTCTCAACCACTTACAAGAGCTAGGCATTCAATTCTAGACACATACAAAGAGATCAAATCCTCTCCAATTCCACTCAAGCCCTTAGTGACTAGCGAGAGAGATTTGCCGTGTTCTTTCGAGCTCTTGCGCTTGGATCGCTTTCTTTCTTTCTCATTTGTTCTTGAGATCATCACTCAATTGTAACCAAGGCAAGAGGCACCAATTGTGTGGTGGCCCTTGCGGGAAGTTTTGTTCCCGGTTGATTGAGAAGAAGAGAAAGCTCACTCGATCCGTGGGATCGTTTGAGAGAGGGAAGGGTTGAAAGAGACCCGGCCTTTGTGGCCTCCTCAACGGGGAGTAGGTTTGCGAGAACCGAACCTCGGTAAAACAAATCCTCGTGTCACACTCTTATTTGCTTGCGATTTGTTTGCGCCCTCTCTCGCGGACTCGTTTCTTTATTACTAACGCTAACCCGGCTTGTAGTTGTGATTATTTTTGTAAATTTCAGTTTCGCCCTATTCACCCCCCTCTAGGCGACTATCACCATGAGATGGTCAAGGTTATTCTTAGATCCCTCGTATTTCTTAACCCTACTCAAGTGCAATTAATTCGAGGTGATCCTAGATATAAGCTAATGTCTCCCGAGGAGGTTATAGGAAAATTTGTGAGCTTTGAGATAATGATTAAGGGCTCAAAGAAAATCATCGAGCAAGGCACCTCTTCCACGCCCGAGGCACAACCAGTCGCTTTCAAGGCGACGGAAGAAAAGAAGGAGGAGGCTACTCCAAGTCGAACACCCATCGACGCCTCCAAGCTTGACAACGAGGAGATGGCGCTCATCATTAAGAGCTTCTGCCAAATCCTCAAGCAAAGGAGGGGGAAAGACTACAAACCCCGCTCCAAGAAAGTATGCTACAAATGTGGTAAGCCCGGTCATTTTATTGCTAAATGTCCATTATCCAGTGATAGTGACAGGGGCGACGACAAGAAGGGAAGAAGAAAGGAGAAGAAGAGGCACTACAAGAAGAGGGGCGGTGATGCCCATGTTTGCCGGGAGTGGGACTCGGACGAGAGCTCCACCGACTCCTCCTCCGACGAGGACGCCGCCAACATCGCCGTCACCAAGGGACTTCTCTTCCCCAATGTCGGCCACAAGTGCCTCATGGCAAAGGACGGCAAAAGGAAGAAGGTTAAATCCAAATCCTCCACTAAATATGAATCCTCTAGTGATGATAATAGTGATGAGGAGGATAATTTGCGTACTCTTTTTGCCGACCTCAACATGCAACAAAAGGAAAAACTAAATGAGCTAATTAGTGTTCTCCATGAGAAGGATGATCTCTTAGACTCCCAAGAGGACTTCCTAATCAAGGAGAACAAAAAGCATGTTAAGGTTAAAAATGCTTATGCTCTACAAGTTGAAAAATGTGAAAAATTGTCTAGTGAGCTAAGCACTTGCCATGAGACCATTGACAACCTTAGAAATGAGAATGATAAATTATTAGCTAAGGTTGATTCTCATGTTTGTCATGCTTCAATTCCCAGTCTTAGAAATGATAATGTTGATCTACATGCTAAGATTAAGGAATTAAATGATTCTCTTGCTAGCCTTAGGATTGAAAATGAAAAATTAATTGCTAAGGCTAAATATTTTGATGTTTGCAATATTACTATTTCTAACATTAGAAGTGAGAATGATATATTACATGCTAAGGTTGTAGAATTAAAATCTTGCAAACCCTCTATATCTACTGTTGAGCATGTTTCTATTTGTACTAGATGTAGAGATGCTGATATTGATGCTATTCATGATCATATGGTCTTAATTAAACAACAAAATGATCATATAGCAAAATTAGATGCTAAAATTGCCGAGCATAACCTAGAGAATGAAAAATTTAAATTTGCTAGAAGTATGCTCTATAGCGGGAGACGCCCTGGCATCAAGGATGGCATTGGCTACCAAAGGGGAGACAATGTCAAACTTAGTGCCCCTCCTAAAAGATTGTCTAATTTTGTTAAGGGCAAGGCTCCCATGCCTCAGGATAACGAGGGTTACATTTTGTACCCTGCCGGTTATCCCGAGAGCAAAATTAAGAGAATTCATTCTAGGAAATCTCACTCTGGCCCTAATCATGCTTTTATGTATAAGGGTAAGACATCTAGCTCTAGGCAACCAACCCGTGCTAAGTTGCCTAGAAAGAAAACTCCTAGTGCATCAAATGATCATAGCATTTCATTTAAAACTTTTGATGCATCTTATGTTTTGACTAACAAATCCGGCAAAGTAGTTGTCAAGTTTGTTGGGGGCAAACACAAAGGGTCAAAGACTTGTGTTTGGGTACCCAAAGTTCTTGTTTCTAATGCCAAAGGACCCAAAACCGTTTGGGTACCTAAAGTCAAGAACTAAAATTGTTTTGTAGGTTTATGCATCCGGGGGCACAAGTTGGATCATCGATAGCGGGTGCACAAACCACATGACGGGGGAGAAGAAGATGTTCTCCTCCTACGAGAAAAACCACGATCCCCAACGAGCTATTACATTCGGGGATGGAAACCAAGGTTTGGTCAAAGGTTTGGGTAAAATAGCTATATCTCCTGACCATTCCATTTCCAATGTTTTTCTTGTTGATTCACTAGATTACAATTTGCTTTCTGTATCTCAATTATGTCAAATGGGCTACAACTGTCTCTTTACTGATGTAGGTGTCACTGTCTTTAGAAGAAGTGATGATTCAATAGCATTTAAGGGTGTGTTAGAGGGTCAGCTATACTTGGTAGACTTTGATAGAGCTGAACTCGACACATGCTTAATTGCTAAGACTAACATGGGTTGGCTCTGGCATCGCCGACTAGCCCACGTTGGGATGAAGAATCTTCATAAGCTTCTAAAGGGAGAGCACATTCTAGGATTAACCAATGTTCATTTTGAGAAAGACAGGGTTTGTAGCGCATGCCAAGCAGGAAAGCAATTTGGCACTCATCATCCACACAAGAACATCATGACAAGTGACAGGCCACTGGAGCTCCTACACATGGATTTATTCGGCCCGATCGCTTACATAAGCATCGGCGGGAGTAAGTACTGTCTAGTTATTGTGGATGATTATTCTCGCTTCACTTGGGTGTTCTTTTTGCAGGAAAAATCTCATACCCAAGAGACCTTAAAGGGATTCTTGAGACGGGCTCAAAACGAGTTCGGCTTAAGGATCAAGAAAATTAGAAGCGACAACTGGACGGAGTTCAAGAACTCACAAATAGAAGGCTTCCTTGAGGAGGAGGGCATCAAGCATGAGTTCTCTTCTCCCTACACCCCACAACAAAATGGTGTAGTGGAGAGGAAGAATCAAACTCTATTGGACATGGCAAGAACCATGCTTGATGAGTACAAGACTTCGGATCGGTTTTGGGCCGAGGCGGTTAACACCGCTTGCTACGCCATCAACCGGTTATATCTGCACCGAATCCTCAAGAAGACATCATACGAACTCCTCACCGGTAAAAAGCCCAATATTTCATATTTTAGGGTCTTTGGTAGCAAATGCTTTATTCTTGTTAAAAGAGGTAGAAAATCAAAATTTGCTCCTAAGACTGTAGAAGGCTTTTTACTAGGATATGATTCAAACACAAGGGCATATAGAGTCTTTAACAAGTCCTCAGGACTAGTTGAAGTTTCTTGTGACGTTGTGTTTGATGAGACTAACGGCTCTCAAGTAGAGCAAGTTGATCTTGATGAGATAGGTGAAGAACAGGCTCCGTGCATCGCGCTAAGGAACATGTCCATTGGGGATGTGTGCCCTAAGGAATCCGAAGAGCCTCCACATGCCCAAGATCAACCATCCTCCTCCACGCAAGCATCTCCACCAACCCAAAATGAGGACAAGGCTCAAGATGATGAAGAAGAAGGTCAAAGAGATAAGCCACCTCAAGATGACGGTAATGATCAAGGGGGAGATGCAAATGATGAAGACAAAGGGGATGAAGAACCAAGGCCGCCACACCCAAGAGTCCACCAAGCAATCCAACGAGATCACCCCGTCGACACCATCCTCGGCGACATTCATAAGGGGGTAACTACTCGATCTCGCGTTGCACATTTTTGTGAGCATTACTCTTTTGTCTCCTCTATTGAGCCACACAGGGTAGAGGAAGCACTCCAAGATTCGGATTGGGTGATGGCGATGCAAGAAGAGCTCAACAATTTCACTAGGAACGAGGTATGGCATTTAGTTCCACGTCCTAACCAAAATGTTGTAGGAACCAAGTGGGTCTTCCGCAACAAGCAAGATGAGCATGGTGTGGTGACAAGGAACAAAGCTCAACTTGTGGCCAAGGGATACTCCCAAGTCGAAGGTTTGGATTTCGGTGAAACCTATGCACCCGTAGCTAGGCTTGAGTCAATTCTCATATTATTAGCCTATGCTACTTATCATGACTTCAAGCTTTATCAAATGGACGTGAAGAGTGCCTTCCTCAATGGACCAATCAAGGAAGAAGTCTATGTTGAGCAACCTCCCGGCTTTGAAGATAGTGAGTACCCTAACCATGTCTATAGACTCTCTAAGGCGCTTTATGGGCTCAAGCAAGCCCCAAGAGCATGGTATGAATGCCTAAGAGATTTCCTTATTGCTAATGGCTTCAAAGTCGGCAAGGCCGATCCTACTTTATTCACTAAAACTCTTGACAATGATTTGTTTGTATGCCAAATTTATGTTGATGATATTATATTTGGGTCTACTAACGAATCTACATGTGAAGAATTTAGTAGGATCATGACACAGAAATTCGAGATGTCGATGATGGGGGAGTTGTAGTATTTTCTAGGATTCCAAGTCAAACAACTCCAAGAGGGCACCTTCATTTGCCAAACAAAGTATACACAAGACATTCTAACCAAGTTTGGGATGAAGAATGCTAAGCCCATCAAGACACCCATGGGAACCAATGGG
Source organism: Zea luxurians (assembly GCA_029449295.1). Taxonomy (NCBI): domain Eukaryota; kingdom Viridiplantae; phylum Streptophyta; class Magnoliopsida; order Poales; family Poaceae; genus Zea; species Zea luxurians. The sequence goes on along the minus strand of JAOPSE010000009.1, from coordinate 33,445,935 downwards.
CATCTTGACCTCGACACGGGAGGTAAATCCGTCGATCAAAGGGTATACCGGTCGATGATTGGTTCATTGCTTTATTTATGTGCATCTCAACCAGACATTATGCTTTCCGTTTGTATGTGTGCAAGATTCCAAGCCGACCCTAAGGAATCTCACCTTACGGCCGTAAAACGAATCTTGAGATATTTGGCTTATACTCCTAAGTTTGGGCTTTGGTACCCCCGGGGATCCACATTTGATTTAATTGGTTATTCGGATGCCGATTGGGTGGGGTGTAAAATTAATAGAAAGAGCACATCAGGGACTTGCCAGTTCTTGGGAAGATCCTTGGTGTCTTGGGCTTCAAAGAAGCAAAATTCGGTCGCTCTTTCTACCGCCGAAGCCGAGTACATTGCCGCAGGCCATTGTTGCGCGCAATTGCTTTGGATGAGGCAAACCCTGCGGGACTATGGTTACAAATTAACCAAAGTTCCTCTTCTATGTGATAATGAGAGTGCAATCCGCATGGCGGATAATCCCGTTGAGCATAGTCGCACTAAACATATAGCCATTCGGTATCATTTTCTTAGGGATCACCAACAAAAGGGGGATATCGAGATTGCATACATTAATACTAAAGGTCAATTAGCCGATATCTTTACCAAGCCACTAGATGAACAAACCTTTACCAAACTTAGGCATGAGCTCAATATTCTTGATTCTAGGAATTTCTTTTGCTAACCTGCACACATAGCTTATAAATATACCTTTGATCATGTCTCTTTTATATTTGCTATGACTAATGTGTTTTCAAGCGTATTTCAAACCAAGTCATAGGTATATTGAAAGGGAATTAGAGTCTTCGGCAAAGACAAAGGCTTCCACTCCACTCTACTACTCATCCTTCGCCGTCGCTCCGCATCACTCTCCGTCTTTGGTATAATCTTCACTCATTTATTCCATGACCAAAGGAGGAGAAAGTACTTCGAGAGGGCTCTAATGATTCCGTTTTTGGCGATTCATGCCAAAGGGGAGAAAGTATGAGCCCAAAGCAAAAGGACCGCAACCACCACCTAATTTTAAAATTGAAGATTTTCAATTGGTCAATTTCAAATTGGTATCTTATTATATTCAAAAGGGGGAGGAAGTAGTATTCCAAAAATGATATATCAAAACCCTCTTGAACACTAAGAGGAGGATCTCATTTAGGGGGAGTTTTTGTTTGGTCAAAGGAAAAGCATTTTGAAACAAGGGGAAAAATTTTCAAATCTTATAAATGCTTCTTAAAAATCTTATTCATTTACCTTTGACTAGTTGCAAAAAAATCTTTAAAAAGATTTTACAAAAGAATTTGCAAAAACAAAACATGTGGTGCAAGCGTGATCCAAAATATTAAGAAACAAAAGGAACAATCCATGCATATCCTATGATAATACATATTGGCTCAACTCCAAGCAACCTTTGCACTTATATTATGCAAACTAGTTCAATTATGCACTTCTATATTTGCTTTGGTTTGTGTTGGCATCAATCACCAAAAAGGGGGAGATTGAAAGGGAATTAGGCTTACACCTAGTTCTTAAATAATTTTGGTGGTTGAATTGCCCAACAAAAATAATTGGACTAAATAGTTTGCTCTAGTGTACAAGTTATACAGGTGCCAAAGGTTCACACTTAGCCAATAAAAATACCAAGTATCGGGTTCAACAAAAGAGCAAAGGGTCAACCAAAGGCACCTCTGGTCTGGCGCACCGGACTGTCCGGTGTGCCACCGGACAGTGTCCGGTGCACCACCGGACATGTCCGGTGCACCAGAGGACTCCAACTCAAACTCGTCGCCTTCGGGAAATTCCAGAGGCAACTCCGCTATAACTCACCGGACTGTCCGGTGTACACCGGACAGTGTCTGGTGCTCCAAGGGAAAGTGGCCTCAGGAACTCGCCTGCTTCGGGAAACTGCATCGGCTGCTCCGCTATAATTCACCGGACATGTCCGGTGTACACCGGACTGTCCGGTGTATCTGCGGGGCAACGACTATTTCGGCGCCAACGGCTACCTGCAGCGCATTTATTGCGCGCCAGCGCGCGCAGAAGTCAGGCACGCCCATGCTGGCGCACCGGACACTCTACAGTACATGTCCGGTGCGCCACCGGACATCCAGGCGGGCCCAGAAGTCAGAGCTCCAACGGTCAGAACCCAACGGCGTTGGTGACGTGGCTGGCGCACCGGACTGTCCGGTGCACCATTCGACAGGCAGCCCCACCAAACGGCTAGTTTAGTGGTTGGGGCTATAAATACCCTCAACCACCCACCATTCATGGCATCCAAGTTTTCCTACTTCAATCGCTTACAAGAGCTCTAGCACTCAATTCTAGACACACCCAAGTGATCAAATCCTCTCCAAATTCCACACAACGCCTTAGTGATTAGTGAGAGAGATTTGCCTGTGTTCTTTCGAGCTCTTGCGCTTGGATTGCTTTCTTCTTTCTTTGATTTTTCATTGCGATCAAACTCACTTGTAATTGAGGCAAGAGACACCAATCTTGTGGTGGTCCTTGTGGGAACTTTGTGTTCCAAGTGATTGAGAAGAAAAGCTCATTCGGTCCGAGGGACCATTTGAGAGAGGGTAAAGGGTTGAAAGAGACCCGACCTTTGTGGCCTCCTCAACGGGGAGTAGGTTTGCGAGAACCGAACCTCGGTAAAACAAATCCACGTGTCTCACTCTTTATTCGCTTGCGATTTGTTTTGCACCCTCTCTCGCGGACTCTATTATAGTACTAACGCTAACCCGGCTTGTAGTTGTGATTATTTTTGAGAATTTCAGTTTCGCCCTATTCACCCCCCCTCTAGGCGACTTTCACTTCTTCTCAGGAGAACATGAATTAGAATTGGCTGACTTAGCCTCAGTCCGACAGGGGCCTGAAGAATCGGTTAATGACTATATCCGGAGGTTCCGGGATACTAGAAACCGATGCTTTCAAATCCATGTCGCAGAAAAACAACTAACAGGGTTGGCTTTCAATGGGTTGCGACCCTACTTAAAAGAAAAATTAGATGGCACCCAATTCTTTTCGCTAGTGCACTTGCACCAGCGGGCTATGACCTGTGAAAGCCGAAGTAAGGAAACATCAAAATCGGCTAGCCATAAGATCAGGGGCGGACACACAGGGGGGTCCAGGTGGGCCCCGGCACACCCTAAGCCGGGCCCACCGCGGACCCCACCTGGCCATCATGTTCGCTGTTGGGCCGTGCGTTCCAACTTCTGCAGTTTCAATCGTTCGGCCAGCTCCTAACTTCCTGGCGGCAGGCCGGCAGCACGATTGTTCCAGGGTTTCTTAGTTCTGGCGCTGGCGGCTGGAAAGTGGAAGGCACTGGCGGCTGGAAAATGGAAAAATCTGGTGATCTTGCTCGATCCGCTACTCTGCTCCGGCTGCCGACGACTGACGCCTACGGCCCTGTCCTCACCAGCGCTCGCACGAAGACGGAGGTGTGAGGTGTCCTACAGCCCTTCCCGCGTACAGCCGTATAGAACATCACGCCCCTGCTGTTGATTTTTGTCTTATTAATTATTGATTCACTACCATTATTTTTGTAGTGACTAAAATATGAAGAAGCAGAGAGATATTGCCTCTCTTTTGATGCACACAAGGTACGGAAGCTAGCTGATTTCTATCCTAATGACATGTCAAGCACTGACTTGTTAAAACTTGACTTGCAACTTGACAATTATATTGATGGCAGAAGAGAAGATGATAGATTCAAAGACATAACTAATCTTGTGGACCTCTCAGTTAAGCTTGTTGAAACAAAGAGATATAATGTGTTTGATATAGTTTATTTGCTTCTCAAATTGGTATTGATTTTGCCGGTGGCGACAACAAGTGTTGAAAGGGCATTTTCTGCAATGAGTTTGGTGAAGACTAAATTGAGAAACAAGATATGTGATAGTCTTTTGGATGATTGTCTTGTTAATACATCGAGAGGGATATTTTCTTCGAAGTGAATGAAGAAGATATAATTGAAACTTTTATGGCGTTGAGAAAGCGCAGACCAGATAAGTAGTATTATTGTAATCTTTATGTTTAATGTATACAATTTTCATGCTTATTTGTTGAGTGTCAAACTTTATATCTATATATCAAATTGTTTACCAAATTTACTATGAAATTATATGTACATTAGATAGAATTTTATATGAAAATTTTGTTGCGGCACACCCTATATAAAAATCCTAGGTCCGCCACTGCATAAGATGCATCTAGTGGGATACGATAACTCGAACGATGAATCCACGGATGTATACACCGCCAAACTGGTTTGGCCAGGGCAGGCTAAACCTTCACCGTGTTCTGCTTTACAGTCGATTCGAAAGAATCGACAAGAAGTTAAGTTTACGTTTAATGTTGCCAAATGCGATAAAATATTTGACGAGTTACTGAAAACGGCAACATTAAATTAACTCATACTATTCCTCCTCCTGATGAATTAAAAAGGCATGCTTATTGTAAGTGGCATAATTCCTTTTCTCATGCCACCAATGATTGTAATATTTTTCGTCGACAGATACAATCGACCATAAATGAGGGTCGATTGGCTTTTCAGGAGATGCAAGTAGACACACAACCCTTTCCTGTTAATACAATAGAATTCACATGCAAAAAGGTCTTGGTTCGGCCCGAAATGGCCGATAAAGGCAAAGGCAAGGGCATCGTCATTGGCGATCCTCGTATGACAGATATATCACAAAAGGAGATTGCTCGAAAGGCTTCGGACGAGAAGGCTAAAAAGTCCGAAGACGCCGGGGGGCAGGCACAGTTAATGAACCAAACACATCAGCCTAGCCCGAGCATCGTAGATGGTCCGGCACTTACGTGCGGACAATCCGGTGCTCAGAAAAATGGTCCGGCTAACTCAGCCGGACAGTCCACCTATGACCAAAGGCGTCAACTTCTACACGAAGCAAGGAAAAAGACGCAAGGTCAAAGCACATATAGTCGACCGATCAAAGCCGACCCTACTTTTGATCAGTTGCTCTCCAAAAATGCTACCAAAAGACCGTTCCACGTGATCGGTCAACAAAGAAACCCTGGTCACCTACTAAAACGAAACGGCCGAACAAAACGGCCTAAAAGGCGACGCGACAAGCATCGTCTGTTCATCCTATGAGACCAGGGTACCTTCTACCCGTTTATTCATCGTCGGTATATTGTCCTACCCAAATGTGGAATAGCATGACGATGAATCCATGGTACATGTATAGTCCCTTTGTCTATCCAGGCTGGAGGGCACCTCCATTCTATTCATTTTGATCCATTGATCAAATGGTCATGGCCGAGAAAGATACAATCCAAAACGGCCTTTATACATTGGTGCTTTATTGAATGATCTCTATTTTGAAAAGTCGATGACTTACATCAGGTTTAGTTCATATGCTTTTGGTTCGTCAAACTGCACCAAAAGGCAGGGGGCATATGTTGAAGGCTAAAAAGAGCTTGGCGGACGGTCCGGCCCTGAGGCCGGACGGTCCGCGGTCCGGACTGTCCGCGGTGGTGGCGCGGACGGTTCGCGCGCGCGCAGAGTCAGTTAGGGTTCCTAGTTTCTCGCGGGATTTGTTACCTAAACCCGCGGGATTAACTCGGGAAACAGTTGGAAACGGATCCAGACCTCCCCTTTATATAGATGAAGGGTTACGGCCGATTAAAACCCCCAACAATCGATCAAATCCAATCTATTATTCGTTTTTACCTTATGCATTAGGAGTAGTTCTAGTCTAGTTTTAGTTTAGCCCTAGTTTAGCCTTCCAATCCACAAATCTTCCGCTTCTCTTCGACTCTACGTCGATTAGAGGAGTCTAGGTCGGCCTGTCCGAGCCTAGACAACTCCTAGGATCTCTCCTCCCCGACGGGGTCCCTCCCGGGAGTGAGATCCAGGCGCCGCCGGCGATCTTCCGCCGCCCCTGCGTACGCGCGGACCGTCCGGCCGTCAGGCAGGGAACCCGAGCTCCTGCACCAGGTCGCGGACCGTCCGGCCCTATGCCGCGGACCGTCCGCGCCTGACTAGAGAGCACCGTCGCCTCGCGCCAGGTCACGGACCGTCCGGCCCTGCGCCGCGGACCGTCCGCGCCTGACCAGAGAGCACCGCCGCTGGTTCTTTTGAGTGATTGGCGCTCAAAAAGGCGTGAACAAGTGGGATTCAACAACGTGCGACAGATCACACAGGTCGCTGCGTACTACAGTAGAATGCACAAACAGTTTCGATGCTTAAGCAAACTCCGCTCCGGCCTTTGGATCAAAATCTGTCGGCTGTGAGGACACGGACCGTTGTGAGAACCACATTGCATTTTTCTGATTTCGCCACCGCCACCGCTTTCTACCTCCCCGCAAAGCGAGCCTCTGGGAGACTCGAGGTCTTAAATAGTGTGCACCTGGTCTCCTCTTCCTTCCCCTCACACTTGACGCTCCCGCTCACCCGGTCCCTGTCCTGACTCCTGGCCATCTGTACCGTTCCATTCCAACTCCATCCCCGGAAAGCGCAAGCCGCGGGAGAGCGGGCGGCGTACGTACCACGAGGACCGCCAGCCCAGGGCCATGGCCGCCGGTCTGTCCGGCGCCGCGATGACCGGCTTCGTCGCCAAGAACCCGCTGCTGGCGGCCGCGGCGCGCCGCAGGGCGCTGCCTCCCCTCGCCGGGCGCGCCCTGCCGTTCTCGCCGCTCACCACCGCCAGGGCCCCGCGCCGCCGCGGGCTCGGGACCGTCACGTGCTTCGTGCCGCAGGACACGGAGCACCCGGCGGCCCCGGCCCCGGTCGCTCCAGTGCCGGAGACGGCGCTGGACGAGGAGGCCAGGGCCGCGGCGGCGCGGCGCGTCGCGGAGAGGAAGGCGCGGAAGCGGTCCGAGCGGCGCACCTACCTGGTGGCCGCCGTGATGTCCAGCCTCGGGGTTACGTCCATGGCCGTCGCCGCCGTGTACTATCGCTTCAGCTGGCAAATGGAGGTAACTTTCTACTGATTGCCTTTTTTTTATTTGATATGGTGGGTATAGAGTTGTTCCAGTAGTATATGGCCATGACGTGGCCGCGAGTGTGCCAGTGGTTGAAGCGCAATGCTGGAATTTTTTACGCCTCCTCCATGCACTGCAGGGCGGCGCGGTCCCGGTGAGCGAGATGTTCGGCACGTTTGCGCTCTCCGTCGGCGCGGCGGTACGCGGCGCTGCGCTCCTCGGCAGCTCTAGCTCCAACCTTTTTTTTCCCCTTTCCTGACGCGAAACTGGGCTGATTTCCCTGGGCGCGTCCGTGCGTGTGCGTGCAGGTCGGGATGGAGTTCTGGGCGCGGTGGGCGCACCGGGCGCTGTGGCACGCCTCCCTGTGGCACATGCACGAGTCGCACCACCGGCCGCGCGAGGGCCCATTCGAGCTCAACGACGTGTTCGCCATCGTCAACGCCGTGCCGGCCATCTCCCTCCTCGCCTACGGCTTCTTCCACCGCGGCCTCGTGCCCGGCCTATGCTTCGGCGCGGTAAGCTAGCCACGTACAGTATCTCGGTGTGCTGTGTCTGGTTAGTTAGTTGGCTGGCTGGACCCAGCTGTTGCCTGGTAGGCAGGGTGGCTGGCGTCAGCCACGTATCCGACTGTGATCTCACCCTCCACGTGTATTCCTCCCACAGGGCCTCGGGATTACGCTGTTCGGCATGGCCTACATGTTCGTCCACGATGGCCTGGTCCACCGCCGCTTTCCGGTCGGTCCCATCGCCAACGTGCCCTACTTCCGCCGAGTGGCTGCCGCTCACAAGGTACGCACGGACGACGGCGACGAGAGGCCAGCTAGCGACCTCTCGCTCACCACCTCCTCCTCATCCTTCTCGAAGCTTCTGTAGCGTGCATTCTACTGTGCTGTACTTTCCACTTGCCAGTACCGACTTGAGCTGATTTTTTTACGCCCTTTTTGTGCGCCCCTGTGGCTGGCTGGGCCTGGGCTCCTCGGCGACGTCGCGAGCAGATACACCACATGGACAAGTTTGAGGGCGTCCCGTATGGGCTCTTCCTGGGACCAAAGGTGAGCGAGTGGTGCCCCTTCGTTTGTCCTCACCTTTTCTGTGATCCGCTCTGTGGTCACTCGTGGCTGTGGTTTCAGGAGCTGGAGGAGGTCGGTGGCCTGGACGAGCTGGAAAAGGAGCTCGCGCGAATCGGCCGGACCATCTGATGGATTCGTCCGGATTCCGGCGCGGCGATCTCCGCTCCGCTCCGTGATTCCGGCGCAGCCTCATTGTCGGTGGGGAGCCCACGACCAGAACCTCCAGAAGACCAGAAGGGATTTGGTTTGGATGCGCGAGCGTAGATCTTGACCTGCATTTCGGATGGTCTGTGGAGGCACAGCTCGTACCTGGAGATGTCTGGTGCCATGGAATTACTTTTCTTTTCTTTTTTTTTCCTGACATTTTCTTATGGCTAGGATTCTGTATATAACTTGTAGAGACATGTTATGAACCACCAGCTCAATGAAGCTAAAAATTCGGTGGTTGGAAACAGCGCTGAAAAATCAGAAGCTCCTCCTTTCACATTCAGAGGCGCTAGCGCAACGAGGGCACGACGACCAACGTTACACAATAGTTCCATTAGCCAGCCTTAACTTAAAGTTGTAGCCACGTAGAGGGAGAAGAAGGCGATGCAAACAGTCTATAAAAAACAACGATGATGCGAACAGTATCGCGGTCCAAGTAGTAGAAGAGGCTATCTTGTCTTAACCCAAATGCATGTACGTAATTTGCTAATTTCTCCCTTTATCTGGTTGTTATTCTCCTCCTTACTGGATCAGCTATATGTACGAATAAAATATTTTCTTTCAATACGTATTGTACTGCTCATACAGTGAATATTCGAAATAAGACAACAATAGAGAGACCGATGAAATTAGTACATTGGTGGTTCGGCCGGACCAAATAATCGCGGCTCGTTCGACTCATGGTTGGCTCGATCGATTCGATCGATTTTTTTCATAAACTGTCTAAAAATCCTATTTTAGATTGTTAACGAGCCAGCTCAACGAGCTATCACATTTCAACAAAATACATTTATGCATGAATTGATGAACATGTTCAGGGCCAGACCCCACACCTCAGGCGGTGGCATGGGCTGCCTCGTGGGTTCTAATAGATAGAACCAAGTATAGGGTGAAAGTATAGGCATGAAGGATCACAATGTAATATCGTCTAGGTTGTCTCTAAATCCTGGGTCCACCACTAAAAATGTTATATGTATGTGCGGTGTCTATGGTCTGGGAGTTAAACTCATGATTGATGAACTGTGTCTATGTATTAAATTGGTCTATACGACTGTACATATTGGTTAAACTGGTGAATGTGTGTGAAATATAAATTTATGACGAACTAATGAGTAATGAGCTATATTAATTTGGTGTTGCATTAATGTGATATGTGAAACTATGAGTATAATTATTGTTTTTTGTTGTTAAAATGGTTTGGAATTAACTAGAAATTTAAATTTAATTATGGTGAATATATATGTATATTATTGTTTTTTGTTATGGCTCGTGACAAGAAGCTAGCTTAAGCTCGTAAACGAGTCAAGCCGACTCTTTGTTCAATTTCTTAATGAGTCAAACTGAGACAACTTAAACTCGATCGAGCCAAGCTAAGATGGCTCGATATCTATCACTAATCGGTGGTTTGGCTTTTTTTTTCCTCATATGAGGTGATCAACTATTTTGACATACGGCAAGACAATCATCCCGTACCGTCTAGGATTTTGATAGCGCTTTGAATCGGTCAACTAGGGCCTGTTTGGTTCAGCTTTTTTCTGACCAACTTTTCTGAAAATCTGGCTGTGGGAAGAATCTGGCTGTGGGGAGAATCTGAATATTATTACGATTATGTGCGGAGGAAGATAAAGTTGTTCATAGGACTCAGGATCTAGAAAGTGACGGATTCCTATTATTACAATGACTCAACCAATTATGTGTTATGTTGATTTTGGATGGTTTTTCCCTCAACGAATTTTATAGAAGCTGGCTAAAAACCTGAGCGTTTGGCAGTCCACAGCAGCTTTTGGTGGCTAAAAGCTACCAAAAGCCGAAACAAACAGGGCCAGTACACTAAGAGCTAGTTTGAGAGTCTAAAACTGAAAGAGCTTAAATGGACTAAAATCTCTTTAATAAGAAGAAAATTTTAGTCAGTCTAATCCACTCCGGTTTTATTCCTAAACTAACCATAAAGATTGTGGAGAAGTATAGGTGTACATTTGGACCGGGCCTGATAGGCCGGTCCGAAGCACGAAAAAAAGCATGGTCCAGGCATGTCACGGCCCGAAATATTTTAGTGCTGGGCCGGGTTTGGTCCGAGGTCGCGGCCCATGGGCGGGCACGAGCACGACCCATTTAAGGCAGGCACGAAAAGGCCCATATATTTATTAAAACCACACTTCATTCCACACTTTCATGTACTTGATAAAGAACATAAAGCTAGAGATAATGTTAGTTAGATGTTTTTTGTAGCTTTGAATTAGAGTATGTGATGTAATTTTATTTTTGTTATGAACATTAGATAATGAACTGAACTTACGAACTTTATATAGAGCTGATTATACTCTATTTCTTTCTAACAAAATGATTTGTAAATGAGGTAGTCATTGCATAGCTCTGGTAACTTAATACAAATATTAAGTTTGCTATTGGTCAAATTTATTTGTCTTATCTTTTATTTGTTTTATTAACTTTGATGTGAATTTCGGGTTCTGATGTGAATTTCGGAGCCTGATGTGAATTTCGGGCCAAAAATTGAAGTTCAGGCCCTAATGTGAATTTCGGGCCGTCCGAAATGAGCTCGACACGTTTAAACAATTACGGGTCAGATCGTGAGCTAGGCCCGTGGGCCGGCCCAAAATTCAAACGGACCGAACCAGCCCGAAATTCAAATAATACGAGTTTTTTTGGGCTTGGGCCGGACCGGGCGGCCCGAATGTACACCAAAAGACACCTTGCGTCCGCTCGCTCGCCTACTTGCGTGCTGTGCACCGCTGTCGTCTGAGTTAACAACCTAATAGCCGTTGAAAAGTTGATTTGGCCATCGAAAATTGGGCCCTGTTTGGTTCCTTTAGTTACTAGACTAAATTTTACTAAATTTTAATGACTAAAGTTTAGTCACTAAAGTACCCCGTTTGGTTCCAGTGACTAAAACGGACTAAAGAGCATTAATTGTTGTGAATAATGACTGTTTTACCCCTATTAATTAATGGATGTTTGCTACAAGAAGGAAGTGGAGATGACAAATAAGGTAAAAATATTACTTTAGTCCCTTTTAGTCACCCCCTTGGTGACTAAAGAACTAAATTTTAGTCACCCAATTTTAGTCATCATGTTTGCTTGTTTAGGGACTAAAAATGACTAAACTTTAGTCACCCCAAACCAAACGGGGCCTTAGATATGTTTCGTGTAGTGTAGGCACACGGGAGATAAAGATAAGACTACCGATGAGTGTTGGTTCATGCGTCAGCATTCTTTCTATTTGTGTACGTGGTGCGCTGTCGCGTCTCCGATCAAGACAGAGTTGTTACGTCCTGTTTGTTTAACCCCTTGGCCAAACTAGGCAAGGTCAATCCAACAGCCATATCATCTGCAACGAAGACGTACGGAGATACTGCTGGTCGGCCGGGGTCGATTAACGGCCACATACTGGACTCTTTTTCATGCGGAAGTCGTGGATTGTTTGTGTGCAGGATGCCATTGAGCCAGGCGCTAACAGGATCTTGATGACAGAAACACGGGCCCGGCTGCACCGTTTCATACTTGTGCTGTTCCTAGTTCATGTAATGGGGGGCAGAGGTCATGCTTGCGGCGTTAGGGTGTGTGTGTTCGGAAGACGACGACCCACTTATGGATTCTATCCTTGACTATATATGCGATTCTTTGTAGCTTCCAATTTCTGTGCATCCTCTGAGTAATGGAATTCATTTATGTTCTAAAAAAATGGCATCCAACTTCAGCACGAAGGCACGCAAACGACACACACAAGGGGGGATATATAAGAAGGAAGGATCAAACACTCTACTCAGCCTACCAACACTCTCCATATTTTACGCACTTGATTTTACTTTGTATTATATTAGTATTCTGTACCGACTGGCTGTCCGGCTCAAGCGTGCGCCACTGCCTACGTCAATTGCATGAACTGACGAGCATGGAGCGCATAGCCGGCGCCCGGCGCTCGGCGCGGCGACACCTGGCTCGGAGCAAAGCTTATACTAATGCACGCGCAGATCGTGCGAGAGCGGAATGCGTGCGCCGCGTCATCGGAACCGAATGACAGGACACTCTTGTAATTATATTAAAGCTAGGGCCACGTCACATTCCGTAACACCATAGGCTGATCGGCCAACACGAAACTATACTGAAGTCACGTGTCTTTGTATCTCCACTCAATTTGGTGACGAGTACGTTCGGGTTGAGCCTTTGAGGTTTGGCCGGTCGATAGGCCCGGCCCACTATCGTGCTCGTGCCAATACGGAGGCGGCACTTGCCCGGAAGTCGGCAAAAGTTACTCGTGTTACAAAATATATTGTTCATGTGATCAAATCTCTGACAGTCTTTTCCCAAGGGACACACCCCTTGGGAAACACTGTATCCACTTGTATATAAACAAGTATCACTGCAATAAAGAATAACTGTCTCTGGCATTTGCACAATCTCTGAGTCTCGTTACCACTACGATCTAACACGTTATCAGCACGACCCGCGAGAAAACAGAGAGAAATTGCTGGTGGGAAGAAAACAGATCGCTCCTAGTTGGAGAAGGATGATGGTATGGAACCTACTCTTCCTCTCCGCTTTCACTGTATGCGTGAAATTTTTATGTCGTCAGTGGCCACAACTATACCACACCGGACGACGCCGCGACGGCAAAGGCTCGGCGCGGACAAGCCCTGGCCCCAGCGCACAGACGGTGCAGGCCATGCACAACAAGGCCATGCGCAGAGCAGCGCGCCTCAGCCATGCGCGGTGCGTCTGCCTGCCTACACAGGGCCATGCGGCTCATGCACAGGGAGGGCCATGCAGGCTCCCCACATGGTGCCATGCGGCCAGCCCACCGGCCAAGGTACCGGCCGCTACGAGCCCTTGGCCGCATGTGCCCAGGTGCACTTCGGCGTGGCCGCCTCCTGGTGCGGGGTTGGCTGACACCGGCGCGCATGACGAGGACACCCAGGCGCTGCTGCTCCTGGCGCCGGATGGAGCAAACTGCGGCGGCCCGGCGGAGGCTGTGGCGGCTCTCCATGGCGGTCGCGGACCGCGGCGCATGGCGAGCGCCTGGATCTCGGCGAGGGCGCGGTCGCCCCTTGCCTGGTCGCGGCTACCGGCCCCAGCCAGGGCGCAGTCCGGCCTCGGACGGGGCGGCGGCTCCCTGATGGCGGCTACTGCAGGAGCTGTGGGCGGTTAGGGTTTGAAACCCTAGCCACCCCTCATAATAGACGTTTTGGACCCTTGTTGGGCCTCCTCGGCCGGCCAGCCAGGCTGGGCCGGCGTGCAGGCCGCCAGGCCGCTGCCTGGTCCACCTGGCAGACCGCTTGGGCTGTTTTCCAGGGCCCAGAATAGTCTATTTTACTATTTTTAAATTCTAAATTTAAGTATAAGTCCCTGTTTTATATGTAATTTCAGTTCAAAATTATCTTAGGCATCTAGATTCGTTATTTAGATTGCTAAAGATATATTTGACTGTACATATTTGTCCATTTTATTATGGAAATTACAGACTTGTTAGTGAATTATATTTTCTATTTATATTTATAATTCACATTTTTTTCGACTTGATTTTGTTTTTGCATTCTTTTACGTTTGCATGAAAACATAGCACATTAATAAGTCGAAACTCACTAGTCCTCATGCAAAATATGGTTGCGTTTTTTTTTTGGAAAAGCATAGGGTGATGGAGTTCTAAGCACTGGCTGCACTAAATTCTTTATAGAATTTAGTAGCCCAGAGACCGTGCTTTAGGCCGCATTTGAAATGCCTATCACTATGAGGTCTACATCTTTCGAGATGATTACCTATATGTGCTATCCAAAAAGATCACGGACCATGCAGGCGTCGTAGGCTATGGAGCCAGGCTGGACGCTGCAGTCATGCTGACTGCTAAAAGAATTCTTTTAATTAAGTTCTACTTAATTAAACGATGAATTCTTGCAAAATATGACACATATCTTGAACTTGGGATATTTCAACACATGATGGAGATCTAAGCTTTGGCTGCAATAAGTTCTTGGAATTTATTTGCCCTGAGACCAAGCGTTTAGACAGCAAAATGTTATTTGCCCATCAGTAAGAGGTCTACATCATATGGTTATGATGATTACCTATGTGTTCTTCCAAGTAGAGATGTTGGAGATGTGATGTTGGTTATTCACCTTTATGGTGATTTCCATTTTATTTTTGAAATTTTGGTCAAGCACAGGGTAGTGGAGTCCTAAGCATTGGCTGCGGTATGTTCTTTGAATATATTAGCCCAGAGACCATGCTTTCAGGCAGCAAATGTTTTGCCCACTACTGGGAGATCTACTCCATTGTTTCATTACATGGAGATTATCTACGTTGTGTACACCAATTTTCAAAAAAAATTATTTGGTACACTTTATGTGATACCTAGTGTTCTCCAACATATAATGATATGATGTATTTTGCGGCATATTACAACATCAGAAACTGGTTAAGCCATTTGGAGGATAATTATTTAATAGAGTTTGATGAACTCGCCTACTCGGCTTAATTATCCTTAATGTTCATTGCATGTGTCCATTTCATTTTTGTATGATATGGGAATTCATCTCTTCATTTTGGAGGAAATAAGATGCTCTCTTTCTCTTTCGGTTCTTATGAAAAGAACTTATGTGCTTTTGCGGCTTGATATGCAAGCGCAAAATAAATAGCAAAGAAAATCATAAGACTTGTGGACTTATGAGTATGTGTCTGCATTATGTTGTAGACTAACACTTTGTATTCAAATATTTTGCTTGAAAGCAAATATATAAGCACATTAAAAAGGGAAGGGCAATGAGTATGACAAACTCTTTTGTCATTACACTATACATGGTATAGTGTTGTATGCCTAAGCATCTAATCATGTATATGAAATCCCAATAGATGCATACTGAAAGGGAATTAGGCTTTCACCTAGTTCCTAAATAATTTTGGTGGTTGAATTGCCCAACACAAATATTGGACTAACTAGTTTGCTCTAGTACTTAAGTTATACAGGTGCAAAAGGTTCACACTTAACCAATAAAAAGACCAAGTGTTGGATTCAACAAAGGAGCAGCAAGGCAACCGAGGGCACCTCTGGCTGGAGGCACCGGACTGTCCGGTGTGCACCGGACTGTCCGGTGCGGCCAGAGGACTTCGACTTCAGACTCTTCGCCCAGAGGACTCTTCGCCCAGAGGACTCTTCGCCCAGAGGACTTCGCTCTCGGGATTTCTCGGAGGCCGGCGCGCTATAATTCACCGGACTGTCCGGTGTGCACCGGACATGTCCGGTGCTCCAAGGAAACGCGGCCTCCGGAACTTGCCAGCCTCGGGTTTGCGCGACAGCCGCTCCGCTAAAATTCACCGGACTGTCCGGTGTGCACCGGACTGTCCGGTGTGCCAGCGGAGCAACGGCTCTCTGCGGCGCCAACGGCTCCCTGCGGTGCATTAAATGCGCGCGCAGCGCGCGCAGACGTCAGGATCGCCCATACCGGTGCACCGGACATCAAACAGTACATGTCCGGTGTGCACCGGACACCCAGGAGGGCCCAGAAGTCAGAAGCTCCAACGGTCAGAATCCAACGGCAATGGTGACGTGGCAGGGGCACCGGACTGTCCGGTGTGCACCGGACTGTCCGGTGCGCCATCGAACAGACAGGTTCCAGCAACGGTCACTTTTGGTGGTTGGGGCTATAAATACCCCAACCACCCCACATTCATTGCCATCCAAGTTTTCCACTTCTCAACTACTACAAGAGCTCTAGCATTCAATTCTAGACACACCAAATAGATCAAGTCCTCTCCAAATTCCACACAACTCCATAGTGACTAGAGAGAGTGATTTGCTTGTGTTCTTTCGAGCTCTTGCGCTTGGATCGCATTCTTTTCTTTCTCACTTGTTCTTGTGATCAATCTCAATTGTAACCAAGGCAAGAGGCACCAATTGTGTGGTGGCCCTTGCGGGGAAGCTTTGTTCCCGTTTGATTGAGAAGAAGAGAAAGCTCACTCGATCCGAGGGATCGTTTGAGAGAGGGAAGGGTTGAAAAAGACCCGGCCTTTGTGGCCTCCTCAACGGGGAGTAGGTTTGCGAGAACCGAACCTCGGTAAAACAAATCCTCGTGTCACACTCTTATTTGCTTGCGATTTGTTTTGCGCCCTCTCTCGCGGACTCGTTTCTTTATTACTAACGCTAACCCGGCTTGTAGTTGTGATTATTTTTGTAAATTTCAGTTTCGCCCTATTCACCCCCCCTCTAGGCGACTATCAATTGGTATCAGAGCCCGGTACTTCATTAGAGCCTAACCGCTCGAAGTGATGTCGGGAGATCACACCAAGAGGGAGATGGAGACCGGCGATGACAAGCCCACTACAAGCCAAGGGAGCACTTCATCTTCATCGGAAGAGTCCCGCACCAAGAGAAGGGAGAAGAAGAAGAGCTCCTCCAAGCGGAAGGAGAAAAGATCTTCCTCTTCTCACCACAAGGAGAAGAAGGAAAAATCTTCTCACAAGCCGCATCAGAGTGGAGACAAGCACAAAAGGATGAGGAAAGTGGTCTACTACGAGACCGACACTTCATCGACATCCACCTCCGGCTCCGACGCGGCGTCCGTCACTTCTAAACGCCAAGAGCGTAAGAAGTATAGTAAGATTCCCCTACGCTACCCTCGCATTCCTAAACATACACCTTTACTATCCGTCCCATTAGGCAAACCACCAACTTTTAATGGTGAAGATTATGCTATGTGGAGTAATTTGATGCGATTTCATCTAACCTCTCTCCACAAAAGATTATGGGATATTGTTGAGTATGGTGTACAGGTACCATCCGTAGGGGATGAAGACTACGACACGGACGAAGTGGCCCAAATCGAGCACTTCAACTCCCAAGCCGCAACCATCCTCCTTGCCTCTCTAAGCAAGGAGGAATACAACAAAGTACAAGGGTTGAAGAACGCCAAGGAGATTTGGGACCTACTCAAGACGGCGCACGAGGGTGATGAACTCACCAAGATCACCAAGCGGGAAACGATCGAGGGGGAGCTCGGTCGCTTCCGTCTTCGCCAAGGGGAGGAGCCACAAGACATGTACAACCGGCTCAAGACCTTGGTGAACCAAGTGCGCAACCTCGGGAGCGCAAAATGGGATGACCACGAGGTGGTTAAGGTTATTTTAAGAGCACTTATTTTCCTTAACCCTACTCAAGTACAATTAATTCGTGGCAATCCTAGATATCCACTAATGACCCCCGAGGAAGTTATCGGGAATTTTGTGAGCTTTGAATGCATGATTAAGGGCTCCAAGAAAATCAACGAGCTTGATGAACCCTCCACATCCGAGGCGCAACCGGTGGCCTTCAAGGCAACGGAGGAGAAGAAGGAGGAGTCTACACCAAGTAGACAACCAATTGACGCCTCCAAGCTCGACAACGAGGAGATGGCCCTAATCATCAAAAGCTTCCGGCAAATCCTCAAGCAACGGAAGGGGAAGGATTACAAATCCCGTTCCAAGAAGGTTTGCTACAAGTGTGGTAAGCCCGGTCATTTCATTGCAAAATGTCCTATGTCTAGTGATAGTGACAGGGGCGACAACAAGAAGGGCAAGAGGAAGGAGAAGAAGAGATACTACAAGAAGAAGGGCGGCGATGCCCATGTTTGTCGGGAGTGGGACTCCGACGAAAGCTCAAGCGACTCCTCCGACGACGAGGACGCCGCCAACATCGCCGTCACCAAGGGCCTCCTCTTCCCCAACGTCGGCCACAAGTGCCTCATGGCCAAGGACGGCAAAAAGAAGGTAAAATCAAAGTCCTCCACTAAATATGAAACATCTAGTGATGAGGATGATGATAAAAATGAAGAGAATAATTTGCGTATTCTTTTTGCCAACCTTAACATGGAACAAAAAGAAAAATTAAATGAATTGATTAGTGCTATACATGAGAAGGATGATCTCTTGGATTCTCAAGAGGACTTCCTTATTAAAGAAAATAAAAAGCATGTTAAAGTTAAAAATGCTTATGCTCTAGAAAGAGAAAAATGTGAGAAATTGTCTAGTGAGCTAAGCACTTGTCATGAGACTTTAGACAACCTTAGAAATGAAAATGCTAATTTGTTAGCTAAGGTTGATTCTCATGTTTGCATTGATCCTAGAAATGATAATGTTGATTTGCTAGCTAGGATTGATGAGTTAAATGTTTCCATTGCTAGCCTTAGAAATGAAAATGAGAAATTAATTGCTAAGGCTAAGAATTTTGATGTTTGCAATACTACTATTTCCGACCTTAGAACTAAAAATGATATGTTGCATGCTAAGGTTGTTGAACTTAAATCTTGCAAACCCTCTACATCTAATATTGAGCATGTTTCCATTTGTACTAGATGTAGAGATATTAATGTTGATGCTATCCATGATCACCTAGCCTTAATTAAAAAACAAAATGATCACATAGCACAACTTAATGCTAAAATTAGAGAGCATGACTTAGAAAATGAAAAATTTAAACTTGCTAGAAGCATGCTCTATAATGGGAGACGCCCTGGCATTAAGGACGGCATTGGCTTCCAAAGGGGAGACAATGTCAAAATTAATGCCCCTCCAAAGAACTTATCTAACTTTGTTAAGGGCAAGGCTCCCATGCCTCAGGATAACGAGGGTTACATTTTGTACCCTGCCGGCTATCCTGAGAGCAAGATTAGGAAAATTCATTCTAGGAAGTCTCACTCTGGCCCTAATCATGCTTTTATGTATAAGGGTGAGACATCTAGATCTAGGCAACCAACCCATGCCAAGTTGCCTAGAAAGAAAATTCCAAATGCATCAAATGATCATGCCATTTCATTTAAAACTTTTGATGCATCTTATGTTTTGACTAGCAAATCTGGCAAGGTAGTTGCCAAAATTGTTGGGGGCAAACACAAGGGCTCCAAGACTTGTGTTTGGGTACCCAAAGTTCTTATATCTAATGCCAAAGGACCCAAAACCGTTTGGGTACCTAAAACAAAGAACTAAACTTGTTTTGTAGGTTTATGCATCCGGGGGCTCAAGTTGGATACTCGACAGCGGGTGCACAAACCATATGACAGGGGAGAAAAGGATGTTCTCCTCATATGAGAAAAACCAAGATCCCCAACGAGCTATCACATTCGGGGATGGGAATCAAGGTTTGGTCAAAGGTTTGGGTAAAATTGCTATTTCTCCTGACCATACTATTTCCAATGTTTTTCTTGTAGATTCTCTAGATTACAATTTGCTTTCCGTATCCCAATTATGTCAAATGGGCTACAACTGTCTTTTTACTGATAAAGGTGTTACTGTCTTTAGAAGAAGTGATGATTCAATAGCTTTTAAAGGAGTGTTAGAGGGTCAGCTATACTTAGTAGATTTTCATAGAGCTGAACTCAACACTTGCTTGATTGCTAAGACTAACTTGGGTTGGCTCTGGCACCGCCGACTAGCCCATGTTGGAATGAAGAATCTTCACAAGCTTCTAAAGGGAGAACACATTTTGGGACTAACCGATGTTCATTTTGAGAAAGACAGGATTTGTAGTGCATGCCAAGCCGGGAAGCAAGTTGGCATCCATCATCCACACAAAAACATCATGACTACCGACAGGCCACTGGAGCTCCTTCACATGGATTTGTTCGGCCCGATCGCTTACATAAGCATCGGCGGTAGTAAGTATTGCCTTGTAATTGTGGATGACTATTCTCGCTTCACTTGGGTATTCTTTTTGCAGGAAAAATCACAAACCCAAGAGACCTTAAAGGGATTCTTGAGACGGGCTCAAAATGAGTTCGGCTTAAGGATCAAGAAAATTAGAAGCGACAATGGAACGGAGTTCAAGAACGCTCAAATTGAAGGTTTCCTTGAGGAGGAGGGCATTAAGCATGAGTTCTCTTCTCCCTACACTCCACAACAAAATGGTGTAGTGGAGAGGAAGAATCGAACTCTATTGGACATGGCAAGAACCATGCTTGATGAGTACAAGACACCGGATCGGTTTTGGGCCGAGGCGGTCAACACCGCCTGCTACGCCATCAACCGGTTATATCTTCACCGAATCCTCAAGAAGACATCTTATGAACTCCTAACCGGTAAAAAGCCCAATATTTCATATTTTAGAGTTTTTGGTAGCAAATGTTTTATTCTTGTCAAAAGAGGTAGAAAGTCTAAATTTGCTCCTAAAACTGTAGAAGGCTTTTTACTAGGATATGACTCAAACACAAGGGCATATAGAGTCTTTAACAAGTCCTCAGGACTTGTTGAAGTTTCTTGTGACGTTGTGTTTGATGAGACTAACGGCTCTCAAGTAGAGCAAGTTGATCTTGATGATGTAGGTGAAGAACAGGCTCCATGCATAGCGCTAAGGAACATGTCCATCGGGGATGTGTGTCCTAAGGAATCCGAAGAGCCTCCAAATGCACAAGATCAACCATCCTCCTCCATGCAAGCATCTCCACCAACTCAAGTTGAGGATGAGGCTCAAGATGTTGAACAAGAAGATCAAGAAGATGAGCCACCTCAAATTGACGGCAACGATCAAGGGGGAGATTCTAATGATGAAGATAAGGAGGATGAACAACCAAGGCCGCCACACCCAAGAGTCCATCAAGCAATACAACGAGATCACCCCGTCGATACCATCCTCGGCGATATTCATAAGGGGGTAACTACTCGATCTCGTGTTGCTCATTTTTGTGAACATTACTCCTTTGTTTCCTCTATTGAGCCACACAGGGTAGAGGAAGCTCTTCAAGATTCGGATTGGGTGATGGCGATGCAAGAGGAGCTCAACAATTTCACAAGGAACGAGGTATGGCACTTAGTTCCACGTCCTAATCAAAATGTTGTAGGAACCAAGTGGGTCTTCCGCAACAAGCAAGACGAGCATGGTGTGGTGACTAGGAACAAAGCTCGACTCGTGACCAAGGGGTATTCACAAGTCGAAGGTTTGGATTTTGGTGAAACCTATGCACCCGTAGCTAGGCTTGAGTCAATTCGTATATTATTAGCCTATGCTACTTACCATGGCTTCAAGCTTTATCAAATGGACGTGAAGAGTGCCTTCCTCAATGGACCAATCAAGGAGGAGGTCTATGTTGAGCAACCTCCCGGCTTTGAAGATAGTGAGTACCCTAACCATGTTTATAGGCTCTCTAAGGCGCTTTATGGGCTCAAGCAAGCCCCAAGAGCATGGTATGAATGCCTTAGAGATTTCCTTATTGCAAATGGCTTTAAAGTCGGCAAAGCCGATCCTACTTTGTTCACTAAAACTCTTGACAATGATTTGTTTGTATGCCAAATTTATGTTGATGATATCATATTTGGGTCTACTAACAAATCTACATGTGAAGAATTTAGTAGGATCATGACACAAAAATTCGAGATGTCAATGATGGGGGAGTTGAAGTATTTTCTAGGATTCCAAGTAAAGCAACTCCAAGAGGGCACCTTCATTAGCCAAACAAAGTATACTCAAGATATTCTAAGCAAGTTTGGAATGAAGGATGCCAAGCCCATCAAGACACCCATGGGAACCAATGGGCATCTCGACCTCGACACGGGAGGTAAGTCCGTGGATCAAAAGGTATACCGGTCGATGATTGGATCATTACTTTATTTATGTGCATCTCGACCGGACATTATGCTTTCTGTTTGCATGTGTGCAAGATTCCAAGCCGACCCTAAGGAATCACACCTTACGGCCGTGAAACGAATCTTGAGATATTTGGTTTTTACTCCTAAGTTTGGGCTTTGGTACCCTCGGGGATCCACCTTTGATTTGATTGGATATTCGGATGTCGATTGGGCGGGGTGTAGGATTAATAGAAAGAGCACATCGGGGACTTGCCAGTTCTTGGGAAGATCCTTGGTGTCTTGGGCTTCAAATAAGCAAAATTCGGTCGCTCTTTCCACCGCCGAAGCCGAGTATATTGCCGCAGGCCATTGTTGCGCGCAATTGCTTTGGATGAGGCAAACCCTGCGGGACTACGGTTACAAATTAACCAAAGTCCCTTTGCTATGTGACAATGAGAGTGCAATCAAAATGGCCGACAATCCCGTCGAGCACAGCCGCACTAAGCACATAGCCATTCGGTATCATTTTCTTCGGGATCACCAACAAAAGGGGGATATCGAGATTTCATACATTAACACTAAAGATCAATTAGCCGATATCTTTACCAAACCACTTGATGAACAATCTTTTACCCGACTTAGGCATGAACTTAATATTCTTGATTCTAGAAATTTCTTTTGCTAAACTTGCACACATAGCACATGAATATACCTTTGATCATGTCTCTTTTATATATGCTATGACTAATGTGTTTTCAAGTATATTTCAACCAAGTCATAGGTGTATTGAAAGGGAATTGGAGTCTTCGGCGAAGACAAGGCTTCCACTCCACTCCACTACTCATCCTTCGCCGTCGCTCCGCATCATCTCTCCAACGTTGGTATAATCTTCACTCATTCATTTCATGACCAAAGGGGGAGAACGTACTTCATTGGGCTCTAATGATTCCGTTTTTGGCGATTCATGCCAAAGGGGGAGAAAATATGAGCCCAAAGCAAAAGGACCGCACCACCACCTAATTTTATAAATTTGATGATTTTAATTGGTAAATTTTAAAATTGGTATCTCTTTATGTTCTAAAGGGGGAGGAAATAGTATTTCAAAATGATAAATCAAAACCCTCTTGAACACTAAGAGGAGGATCTCATTTAGGGGGAGTTTTGTTTAGTCAAAGGAAAAGCATTTGAACAAGGATGAAAATTTCAAATCTTGAAAATGCTTTGCAAAATCTTATTCATTTACCTTTGACTATCTTGCAAAATGACTTTGAAAAGGATTTACAAAAGAGTTTGCAAAAACAAAACTTATGGTGCAAATGTGGTCCAATATGTCAAAAACAAAGAAACCATCCATGCGCATCACATAAGTATTTATATTGGCTCAATTCCAAGCAACCTTTGCACTTACATTATGCAAACTAGTTCAATTATGCACTTCTATATTTGCTTTGGTTTGTGTTGGCATCAATCACCAAAAAGGGGGAGATTGAAAGGGAATTAGGCTTTCACCTAGTTCCTAAATAATTTTGGTGGTTGAATTGCCCAACACAAATATTGGACTAACTAGTTTGCTCTAGTACTTAAGTTATACAGGTGCAAAAGGTTCACACTTAACCAATAAAAAGACCAAGTGTTGGATTCAACAAAGGAGCAGCAAGGCAACCGAGGGCACCTCTGGCTGGAGGCACCGGACTGTCCGGTGTGCACCGGACTGTCCGGTGCGGCCAGAGGACTTCGACTTCAGACTCTTCGCCCAGAGGACTCTTCGCCCAGAGGACTCTTCGCCCAGAGGACTTCGCTCTCGGGATTTCTCGGAGGCCGGCGCGCTATAATTCACCGGACTGTCCGGTGTGCACCGGACATGTCCGGTGCTCCAAGGAAACGCGGCCTCCGGAACTTGCCAGCCTCGGGTTTGCGCGACAGCCGCTCCGCTAAAATTCACCGGACTGTCCGGTGTGCACCGGACTGTCCGGTGTGCCAGCGGAGCAACGGCTCTCTGCGGCGCCAACGGCTCCCTGCGGTGCATTAAATGCGCGCGCAGCGCGCGCAGACGTCAGGATCGCCCATACCGGTGCACCGGACATCAAACAGTACATGTCCGGTGTGCACCGGACACCCAGGAGGGCCCAGAAGTCAGAAGCTCCAACGGTCAGAATCCAACGGCAATGGTGACGTGGCAGGGGCACCGGACTGTCCGGTGTGCACCGGACTGTCCGGTGCGCCATCGAACAGACAGGTTCCAGCAACGGTCACTTTTGGTGGTTGGGGCTATAAATACCCCAACCACCCCACATTCATTGCCATCCAAGTTTTCCACTTCTCAACTACTACAAGAGCTCTAGCATTCAATTCTAGACACACCAAATAGATCAAGTCCTCTCCAAATTCCACACAACTCCATAGTGACTAGAGAGAGTGATTTGCTTGTGTTCTTTCGAGCTCTTGCGCTTGGATCGCATTCTTTTCTTTCTCACTTGTTCTTGTGATCAATCTCAATTGTAACCAAGGCAAGAGGCACCAATTGTGTGGTGGCCCTTGCGGGGAAGCTTTGTTCCCGTTTGATTGAGAAGAAGAGAAAGCTCACTCGATCCGAGGGATCGTTTGAGAGAGGGAAGGGTTGAAAAAGACCCGGCCTTTGTGGCCTCCTCAACGGGGAGTAGGTTTGCGAGAACCGAACCTCGGTAAAACAAATCCTCGTGTCACACTCTTATTTGCTTGCGATTTGTTTTGCGCCCTCTCTCGCGGACTCGTTTCTTTATTACTAACGCTAACCCGGCTTGTAGTTGTGATTATTTTTGTAAATTTCAGTTTCGCCCTATTCACCCCCCCTCTAGGCGACTATCACATACTACTCATGAAAGCTAAGATATGAAGTGTACTTCAATCTTCCATCTGACATGATAACAGTGGTTAGTTGTGTAAATCGTGATTTGGAATAATCATGTAACAACACTTCTTTTTCTAAGAGAAGACCACTTTGTTAGATGATTCACTTTTGAGTACTATATAAATGATGCATGAGATTTGGTATAATCTCATAATTGATGTTGTGATAGGTTCAACTCATGCGATGTGAGTTGAACACACTCATGTAATTTGAGTGTTAAAAAAAACTCATATGAATTTGAGTTAAACAAACTCATCGATTGGAGTTGATCACTCATGTGATTTGAGTTGAACAAACTCATAGATTAGAGTTGAACCAACTCATCAAGGGAGTTGAAGACTCATTGATTTGAGTTGTGCAAACTTGTATAGGGATTCTTCCAATTGAGGAAGAAACATGCAATGTGGAGAATTGAGCCACAAACTCTATAAGTGGGGAAACAAAATATTCTCATATTTCTTTGGAAAGAGGAAAGAATATTTTAACAATCGCTTCGCGCGATATCATGATATGTTAATATCTAGTCCCCTTTTGGTATTGGAAGTATCAAGGATGTGTTGATATATCCTAATTGATATCTTACCATATTATAGAGATATCCATATAATTTCTATCATGTGGAAACACAAGGTGATAGTGATGGATATTGCATATGTTTCTCAGAAACATTTCTTATGGACTGTATTCTACATACATCCTCCCATACAAAGTGTTGCATTTGTTATAACTTTTCGTGATGATTCTTACCATGCTGGGTAAGACTGAATTGGTAATTCCATTATTGGGATGAAATGAAAAGTTATAGACAATTCTGTTGGTCATGTTTTTCCCATAAGATGGATACTTGATGAGTATCATTGGGAATGAGATTTTAAGTCCATCTTATCTTAAAATCTGATCTGAATTGGTTAAGTTCTTTGAATTGTTTCAAAGGAACGAGTGTGGTCCATTACATAGATGATATGGACATTGAAGGCTTTATATGGTTATTTGGCGCATCTATATGATGACCTGAGGTGTGTCCTTCGGACAACACATGACCATTAAGTAATAATGTCTCAAGCTTGAGCACATTAGCCTCCACACTACTGAATTTACCAAATGTGCTTACAATGATGATTGTTTGTCTTGGTATTCAGAATGATATCCATAAAGGATATGATGAATCTATGATAGATTCGAAAAATTTCAGATCATTAATGACCATCAACAATGAATTGTCATTTCCAACTGGTTATGGTTGGAGTCAGGAATTTTGCACGCTCCTGACTTGTGATTAACTGCATGTACTGCATGTACAAGTTCCCCTATGGTTTTTAGTATGTGGGAATCCGTGAAAGATTTCCCATGCGTACATTGGGTATGTTCCCAATCTCACCACCGCAGCGTACATGTATGGGCACACAGAAAGCTGGGGATCTATGTGAGAATTCATTCTCCGTCGATCGTTAAGTTTTAGAATCTCTTCATGAGAATCTATTTACGGCCCGTACGCTTGCTTGAATCATGAGCTTTTCCAGGCATTAGGGGGAGATTTCGAGTACCAAAAAGAATGCCAGGAAATGATGAATGCAGTAAGCATTCAGGCTCAGGATCACGTACTAAAACTGAACCTTTGAGTTTGAATGATTTGCAAGAAGTTGCAAATTGACTGCCATGTGCATTTACTATGAGGTGTCACTCAAATTAATCCTATGTGGAAGTGCCAGAAAGAGTGGTTAAATGGAACACCACTCAACTCCCTATTACAATGATGTTGTAAATAAGAGGGGGAGAAGTATGGTCACAAATTGGGATTAAGATGCTTGCAAGCAGCTGAAGGCTAAACCTTCTGAGATAGTAAATGCAGACCATCTATTCGTTGGTAACCAACTTAGCATTGGTGGACACCTAAAGGATATGAATTATCCTGTGAATGGAAGACATTCACAACCTAGCTCAGTGCGCACTGATGAGGCTAGGTTATCGGAAGCCCTTGATTCTCGTTTTGGGATTTCACGAGGAATCATAAGGGTACATAAAAAATGACTTTATGTCAACTGGAGAATTGTGCTATTTAAAAGCTACAAGTGTCGACACATACATCTCAGCAATTGTATATGCACTCCAAGTGATCCAAAAGACTATGGCCATAGCAGAGCACGAGTATGCTCAAATTGGATCTTGTTGAGTGATACAATGTTGCAGAGATAGCCTTGCTCACCGGAAAGAAGTGTTAACTTATTTTCACTTCAAGGTATCTTACTGTGGATACAAGTTTGTTTTCATGGACTTGGAAACAATGAGGTGGTGAGGAAGCATGGCTAGTAGCAACTGGGTTTATACGCAAACCCAAGCATTATTTTAATGCTATAAATTCTCTTCTACCGTGAGTAGTAAAATTCCGATACAATAATATGGGCAGTAAATCATCTATCTATGCAGTTGATAGATGTAGTGACAACATATGCATATGTGGTCACTGGATTATGGTATTTATGGAGTTTTTGAAAGATTCCAAATACATAATCACCAATCACAAATTTGCAATGCTTGGAAAGTCTTTGTGACTTAGAGCATCCTGGTCAAATATGGTACATTTGACCTAGTGAATCCTTCCTTCTGAAAGGATACACAAAGTATGGTATGTTCAGTGTAAATATGTGCAACATATTTTAAACATACATTACTTATCGACGGAGTTCGAGATAGAGGATATGAATTGAAAGAGATTTTCAATTCAAAGTAAACTATCTTGAGTATCTTGGATACAAAAGTTGTCTATATCCAACATATATTGAAGAAATTCAATATGAGAGAATCATTGTTCTTTGATTCTTTTCGATCATGAGATGTGCTATTGTATCTTGCAAGAGCATCCGGCCGGATATTGCTTTGCAAAGATTTGCTAGCTAACAGCACATGAGATCGAGTTATGATCTCCAGGTGTACTCATGCTCTCCTTATGTTTGGATATACTGATCTTGGATATCTATAGAAGATCCCCAGGTACAAGATCAATGACATACTTCTGGTAAGTTGGACCTACTGTTTGATAAATGTTGATCAACAGAGATTAATGGTCACTTACACTAATCATTCTATAGTACACTTCGTGGGATTGTACAGAATGATATACTACATACAGAGGGTATGTGGTGGTCATGATTTTATATCAGTGACCTTATTATCTATGAAGATAATATTACTTTGTGTTGTTTAGATGAAAAACAAGTTACGAACTAAGTCTCTACTTACTCCACATTTTAGATGTGTTTGAGAGCAGGTATGGGATGACTTAGTGATTTGTAAAGATCAGGGGGAGTTTCCTCTTGATCTGAAGAACTTGTTTCTACATAATGTTGTACTCTTTTCTTTGCATGAGTTTTCCCCTGTTTGGGTTTCTCATTCAAAGTTTTTAATGAGGCAACATCAACACAAGGCCTATGTCGTATCATCTATTTTCCCGTAGAGGTTTTCGAGGATGATACATTATGGCATAGTTATTGTTGTATTTGAACCAGCTAGGTGATGCGTTTATCTCCCTAGAGTTCAAATGAATCAACAATAGAGTATGACTACTCTCCTTATTTTTCCCACTGGGTTTTTAAGGAGACTCGGCTGATATGTTGATTTCTCAGATTTTCTGGCATGATTATCTTTGAGAAATATTAGCTTGAGTTATATGTCTCATCATTTATTTTCCCCACGGGGGTTTTTGAAATGATGACTATAGACATATTATTGTTCTTTGGGCTAAAGGTCCATTGGAGAACAATGTCGTATTGTGGTTCAATTGAACCACTAACAATTATCTATAAAGATAATTAAGCTTGTGTTTCATATTACACTCTTTTCTTTGTATGAGTTTTGCCTTGTTAAGGTTTTCTCATCCAAAGTTTTTAACGAGGTAATACCAACTAAACTATATGCTTCATCATTGATTTTCCCCACAGGGGTTTTTATGCATGATGATTATAAGCATATTTTCTTTTGGAATTCAATATGAGTTTTACTCATAATCCAAAAGACATTGTGTACTCCTTATTTTTCCCACAGGGTTTTTGAGGAGATAATATCTTGGAAGACAGATTGCAGATGATCAAATGGACTTGGATTGATCAAGGGGGAGTGTTACAAAATATATTGTTCATGTGATCAAATCCCTGACAGTCTTTTCCCAAGGGACACACCCCTTGGGAAACACTGTATCCACTTGTATATAAACAAGTATCACTGCAATAAAGAATAACTGTCTCTGGCATTTGCACAATCTCTGAGTCTCGTTACCACTACGATCTAACAACTCGGACGGTTACCTTCACTCGTGAGTCGGGTACGAGTGAATGATCTGAAGCAGGCCACAGTTGTGGCGTGCGTTATGGTTTCCATCAGTTCACGGGTTTGTTCCTCGGCCTTGGCTTGCGGTTTGTGGGACACGTGCGAGCAGCCTGATTAGTTTGGGGATGTCTGAATCCAACTCTGAAAGGTGGATGGACCCTGAATTGGATGACCTGCTGAAACGTTTGAAGATAGCAGACGATAAGAATCACCAAGGTCTTGTGCTGGAAGAGGACATAGAGCGCTCAGAGCTGGGGCGCAATGGACAACTTTTTTTTGTTAAGGTCTTGTCCCGCGAGGCCAAAGGATTTCGGTTTAAAGGCTACAGATGAATCCTGTTTTCTTGCCTAAGAGATTGGTACAAGCTGCTGGATGATGGACCATAGTTTTTTTCAGAGGAAATGCAGTGCTTTTAGAGGAATATGATTGCATCACAGACCCTTCCTCTATTAAATTCAGGAATCTGACTGTTTAGGCACGGGTTTATGACGTATGATTTTGAACACAAAAAAAAGTATTGAACGTCAAATTGCAGGAAAAAATATTGAATTTCTGATGCCAAATTCTGATGATTAAAAGGATCTAAATAGCAAGAGGGAGTGAATCGGCTATACAATTTTTTTAGAAATTCATAACACTTGAACAAAAGTTGATTAATACGATATGAAGCCTGATAGCAACTACTTTACAATAGTTCTAATACAGCCAAAACAAACATCTACACAATTCCAATAGCTTAGTTTCCAGTCTAAAGCACCACTAAATAAGCTACTACTAAAAAAGGTACGCTAGACATATACTAAAGCAACTAATGCTAGTTACTACTACAACCTCTACCAATCCACTAGCTAGCAACGTAAACAACAACCGCTCACAAGCAATATACGGAAGTAAATACAAGCGAGAGTAGTGAGCAAACAAACGAGAGCAATTGATTGGCACAATATTTATTCTCAAGGTTCGGCTGTTTATCGGAAACCTACGTCCTCAATATGGCGAGTTTCTAAGTTATGGTTCGAGTGCTAGCTAGCATGGTAAGTTAGGCCCTCAACTTAGGTGCCTTAATAATCTATCAAATAATACACTACAGCTAATCCCGAGCATTTCACTAGGCATCCATTTGCACTCTGTAAGGCCTTGTTCGGCACTTCTGGAAAATTTTCCAGATTGGTTTTTCACCCCACATGGATTGGGTGAATCCAAGCCTTTCACCCAATCCCTTGTGGGATTTAATCCCAAAACTCAATTAACCAATGTTTGTTCGTTTGGTCCATATGGATTATATTCCAAAACCCAAACAACTATGTTTGTTCGTTTATTCCATATGGATTAAACCCCAAACTTAAATACCAACAAAAGCCAATAAAACCAACAAAATTAAAAAATAGAACAAGTCATTTCTCAAAAAATTTAAGCATGTCATACGATTCTCGATACATATATTAATTTGTTCAAAAAAATTAAGCATGTAATGTCTCTGTGTGAGCTATATTTTGTTCAAAAATTTAAGCATGCCATACAAGTCTTGCAACAACCTGCCTTCAGGTTCTATTACATGATGAGCCCAAACATGGAGAAATGCAACATATATATAGCTCATACTGGTGTGCAAGGCTCTGCCTCTATATGACCAATATTCCCTGTCTGTAAAGTTTAAATAAGGAATAAATCAGAAATTAACAGATAAAAATTTGAAATTTATGTAGAAAGCAAACCAAAATAATTCAAATGGTGCTAACTGTTATCAAATTAAAAGTGCAGAATAATGTGCTACCATATTAAATGAACTACAATTAGAAAAAAGCTAGCTACTGGACAAAAGCGAAGCTTTCGATAAGAGATACCAGTTTTCAGGTGCCTACACTATTTGACATTGTTGTACCTATTTGTCTGCACTATTAGATATAGAGATACCAATTTTAAGTTTTCAGGTACAAGTTTTCAGCTAGCTTGTTTGCAGATTCTCAGGAAGCTGTTTTGGTTTAGTTACATGTCAACGATCAGCAAAGCAAGTCGAGCTACTGTCACTGCATCAGTGCTCTGCAAGTATAATATAAGTGTTCACTTGTGGATTTCACATTACAGTCTTCAACCTAACAAAGTCTAAAATTAGGCTACAGATCACAAAGGTACAACTTATGGCACAATCTTCACAGGAAGCGTGATGTTGAAGTTCATGTTCTAAAAATAATTAACTCTTTTGTATAACCTTTTAGCTATTAGCCAGAACAAGGAAAAATGACACCACCTGCGATAGTGGATCATGTGCTAACAATCATAGTCAAGCATTTTTAAAAGAGAAGTTGACAGGTTAACTATGGATCTATGTATTAATAGAAGAGTGGAAAACATAATAAAAAACATTTAAACACAAAACAAAAACAATATCTGCCAACAAAGACAGGTAGCCATACATGCCATCTCTTCAATTAATCACATCAGGAGATTGATGTAGCAGCAGAACAGTGAAGTAGAGCCACTAGATATAAACAAGTTTATCTCTGGTTAGATGGTAGCTATTGGATCTGTGATCATGTTTATATTCAGTACAATCGTCAGTACTCAGGAGCAACTATCGGTCTTCAGTGTTCACGGGGCATCCAAAATATGGTCTACTTAAAATATGAGAAGAAACAACCATGCGGCTCGCTCGGTGGCCAGCGGCCCAGAGACTCAACTCTTCATTGCTCACGCTCGGCAGTCAGCATGGCACTCGCCGCCATCTCCGGTGACCGGTGCCCCGCGACCCCCGACCCCCTCCCTCAACCACGGCACCGCCCATCTACCATGAACACCGGGACCAAGAAATGACTCGAAACCCTAGCTAACAAAAGAGAGAGGTACCCACCAGAGAGAAGGTTGCCAACACAGTAGAAGTTGCTGGCGACGCGGAGAGTGTAACACCCAAATTCTGAATTGAGAATTGGTAGAAGAAATTTGAACAAAATATCATAATGTTTTGGAAATTGGGAAATAAGAAAAAGGGGGGAAAAGAATTTTTCTTTTAAAAGAAACCATTTATACATCCCATGAAATAAATAACAAGGAGAATAAAACTTACATTAGTAATAATAAAATAGTATGGTTTATGTTCACCTTTGAGTTTCAATTGATACATTTGAAAAATCTGAAAAACAAAAATAGAAGTATAGATTTGAATTGGGAATAGAAAAATAGAAAATAAATGGGAAAGGTAGAAAAGAGAAGAGATATGAGAATATACATAAAATGTATAACCAAATATCTTCAGGTTTAGCATTTTTAATTTCAAAAAAATGAGTTTATAAATGAAGATCCACACAAAGTTTGAATTTGAATTTGAACTCAAGTTGGATTTGAAAATAGAGAAAAGAAAATAGAAAATAAAAAGAAAAATAATAAAAACCCTAACTGGGCCGCCACCACACATTTCGGCCCACTTAAACCTCCCACGCGCTGGCCCAACTGAATCCGGCGCCGACATCGTGGGCCCACTGGCCAGCCTCTCCCCCTCGCTCTCTCACTGACGTCGCGGGCCCGCCCGTTCAGCCACCCGCCGCCGCTCGCCTCGCACCAAGTCACCTACACGTGGGGCCCGTCTGTCAGGCGTATCCTCTTCCTTCCGTTGAAGCCAACAGAATTCGCGCGGCAATCGCTGGCGTCCGCAAGCTCCCCGGCCGGAAACTTCGCTGCTGCTCCGCTCGGACTCGCCCCAGCCCCTGCTCACCCCGCTCGCGTCCACACCACGGACTCCATGGCCGGGAATCTCGCAACAGACCTGCGCGCGCGGGGGAGAATCGCACCAAATCCGCCGACGGTCTCGGCCTCCTCTCGCGCGGATTTATCCCTCCCTCCGGGCTATAAAACTCGAGCGTGGCCCGTTGGATGACCAAGCGACGGCTGCGATTAGAATAGGAAGATACCCCTTCACGTGTGATGATCCGAACCGTTGGATGGGGATCGGACGCATTCAAAGCCACCTCGGGTATTTTAAATCCGATCCGTAGATCTCGGATCGGACGGCCGCCAGAGCTTACCGGTTCGCTTAAACGTAGATCTAATCTGGCGCATCGGTCGTTGATCCAACGGCTGAGATCTGAGAATACCCCCTTCGCCGTGGCACTTTTGTTAAAGAGACCCCGCCTTTTCAAGAAAACAACCCGCCGTCCTCGGACACTATTCCCTGTGTCTCGGGTTTCTTGCGCTGTGGCCCCTGAGTTTCTTTTTATTTGACGCGCAGTCCAGATAACAGAGAAATAAGATTATTAATATTAAAAATTGATTTTTAGTATAAAAATAAATCTTAAAACTTGTATAATTCATATTTAATTCATTTTAGCTCCAAATTGAGTCATTCCAATTCCTAAAATTTTGTAATAATATTCTCTATCATTTAGAATCACTGTTTTGACATGAACTCTGTTAGGAAATTAATTTATCATCTAATCCTATTATAATCACCTTAAATCTTAGGAAATTCATAACTTGAATTCTATAACTCAAAAATTAATAATTCTTTTTCCTGTGATCTTATTTTAATATGTATATTATTAATGTGTATTTTGTCCTTATGTTTGGTGTAATGTTAATCTTGCCTATACCATGTTTGTTTGAATTGCTACGACTAGCAGTGAGGATACGTATCACCTGAAGATCATCCTGGTATCTGGATTCTCAAGGCCCAGGCAAGTTGTGCCCTTGATCACTTCTTTTTACCCAGCCATGTTCTAATTAATCATAATGATCTGCATAGGTTAATTTTGATGGGACCCAACAGGTTACCTAGTTTGATTATCTTTATACCTTGTTTACCACTAAACTTTTTGGGTAGTACTTGCTAGTGCTTTATGTGGTTTTGGGTATGAAGATTACACTATTCATGATTATACTCTTGTTATCAGTTGTTATTTATTGTTCATGATAAGATCATTATGTTAATTGGAACATGGAGCGACCACCCGGGAAAACAGTGCTACCACAAGGGTAGTATGGGATGCCCTTGGCTGATTAATTAGGAAAGCTAGTGGAAGACTACCTTACCCGAAAGGGGCAAGGGCAGTAGGGGAGAGGTCAGTGTAGGGAGGCCCTCGGGAGGATTTTGCTGCGATGGCGGTCCTGCAAGGGATTCCTGCACTGGATCTTCCTATAAACTGTAGCGGGTTTTCTGAAGCTAGTGGAACTTTGTAAAGGCCTCGTAGTGTTACCCTGCCTCGCCTCCTCGGTAGAGGTGTATGGGAAGTCGCGATCCCTTGGCAGATGGGTAACATGACTTGTGGGTAAAGATGCGCAACCTCTGCAGAGTGTAAAACTGGTATACTAGCCGTGCTCACGGTCATGAGCAGCTCGGACCCTCACATGATTAATTTATGGAACTAAATTCAATTTGTCATATGCATTGCATTGCAGGTGATGTTGTTGTTACTTTTGTTCTACTATTTAACTGGGTTGGTATTTACTTATACTTAGTAATTGCTAATAAAATTTTGACCAACTTTAAAAGCAATGCTCAGCTCTAACCATCTTCTTTGGTAAGCCTTACACTTCACGTGAGCTCCCACCTTTGGCGAGTTCATGCACATTATTCCCCACAACTTGTTGAGCGATGAACGTATGTGAGCTCACTCTTGCTGTCTCACATACACCACAGGTCAAGATCAGGTACCGCAGGATGATGCTCATGGAGGATGCTGCGATGAGTTCGTGAGAGGTCTAGGCCGTCGTCTCCCAGTCAACTTTGGGTTGCTGGACCGTTGTCTCCTTATAATGTAATTATTTATTTTGTATAGAACTCCTGTTATATATAAAGATGTGACATTCGATCCTGTGCCACTATACATCATATGTTTGAGACTTGGTCCCAGCATACCTGGTGTTTATGTTAACCCCGGGTTTTGGATCCCTAAAATCCGGGTGTTACAGAAGTGGTATCAGAGGAATGTTGACTGTAGGACGAAACCTAGATAGAACTGGACAACCATTATCTACTTACCTTTGCTACTCTGATCATTTCTAAACTTATCTTAATCTTTTCTCATCTATTTCCGCTTCACTCTGATTATTCTTACCTTTTCTTTCTAAAGACAAATGTGGATTTCACACTTTGAAATCCTATGCCTAAAGTGACTTTAGGAATAGGAGACCTAATCTTAGGAACAAAAACAAAACTATTTTTATAAGTGTTTATATATTTGAATGTTTTGTTCTTATGATACTTGTCTGATTTGGATCTTCGATTGAGTGTGATGGGTTGTGGAGTAATGTCCACAACTACATCTGCATATACATCTAGGTATAAAAGATAGCATTTGTAAGATAACTAGACAAACTAGATTATCCCCTTAGAAA
This sequence comes from Zea luxurians, assembly GCA_029449295.1. Taxonomy (NCBI): domain Eukaryota; kingdom Viridiplantae; phylum Streptophyta; class Magnoliopsida; order Poales; family Poaceae; genus Zea; species Zea luxurians. The sequence goes on along the minus strand of JAOPSE010000009.1, from coordinate 33,410,617 downwards.
ATATATGTAGTATTCCGTATCTATCTCATCTTGACATATTCTATCTTACCTTTGGACATTCACCTCGTACAAACTAATTACCCTAGTCTTGACATAGAATATCCGGCCCAGCCCTGCCAAAGAAAATTTCAGTACATAACCAACTATTAGATTATTCATTCTGTCTACTAAATGATTCCCTTGCAAAGCTATCTTACCATATGCTTCTAACTTAGATGGTCAATACCAGGCGGGGTGGTGGAATTGATTTACCCGCTAATCAACAACCCCAACCACAGTCAGCAGCAATGAATCCTCCTAATCCCCCACCCGGCGGAGTCGATCCACTCGTTGCAGCTCAAATGAGAATGATGCAGCAAATGGCGGACACCATGGCAGATATGCGCACCCAAATGCAGCAAGAACGCCAAGAAATGCACCAGGAAAGAGAGGATGCACGTCGGGAAATGCGTCAAGAGCGGGAAGAAATACGCCAGGAGAGAAGGGTGCAACAACAACAGCTGCAGCAACAACTTCAACAACAGCAGCAACAACAACAAATGCCATTGCCTCCACCTCCACCACCAGTTCCACCCCGGGACAAACACCGGGAATTCATGAGCCACAAACCACCAACCTTCTCCAACTCCGCAGATCCACTGCAAGCTGATGACTGGTTAAAGTCCATAGAGAAGATGCTCAACATAGCTCAGTGCTCAGATAGAGAGAAAGTACTCTATGCATCGGGTCGTCTTGCTGGTCCCGCTGCGGATTGGTGGGATGCGTACTGTGCAGCTCATGCTGCTGCCGATACAATTACCTAGGAAGAATTCTCCACACAATTCAGGAATTACCATATTCCTGCTGGACTCATGAAGATTAAGAGGAAGGAGTTTCTATCCCTCAAGCAAGGAAGTATGTCCGTAAGCGAATATAGAGACAAATTCATCCAGTTATCTCGATATGCTCCCAGAGATGTTGAGGATGATGAGCAAAAGCAGGAGCTCTTTCTGGACGGATTAATTGGACCCTTGCAATATCAACTGGTGTCGCACACCTTCCCATCCTTCCAAAGGCTACTTGACAAAGCTATTGCTGTAGAAAATAAGAGGAGTATATTTGGAGAGAAAAGAAAGGCTATCAACCAAGGACAGGCTGGAAGTAGTTCCCGTCCTCGCTATACTACCACTCCCAATACACCAGCTAGTGGCAGTTCTGGACAACAAACTCAACAGACACCAACTGCTCCTCCAAAAGCAAGCACTCCAGGAGGAACCGTTGCTCCCAACACAACCGCCATCAGAACATGCTTCAAGTGTGGACAACCGGGACACTACGCCAACTACTGTCCCAACAGAGCTGCCTACACTACACCGGCACCGATGAAGCAAGGACAAGCCTCGGCAGGGAAGAGTCAGCCCCTATCCATCAACCGAGGATATGCCCATCATACAGAAGTAGAAGCTGAACCCGGTGAACTTGAAATTCAAATTCAAGAAGAAGAGCCAGTTGGAGATGAAGTAGTCGGTGAAGAAGTCAACGAGCAACAAGAATAAAGAGATAAACATAGATATAGATACATACATATATATATATATTTTACTATTTGTAAGACCTAAATATTAGTTTAGTCAGTAGTAGTATCTTCCTATTTTAGTAATAATAATAAGGTCCATTTGACCCTGTGTTTTGCTAATAAGATATGCATCATGCCGAGATTTTGTTTATGCATATGTGTTGAATCAATATGAACATACACCCTTTTTCCTTACAAATCTCGAGGACGAGATTATTTTTAAGGGGGGTAGGATTTGTAACACCCAAATTCTGAATTGAGAATTGGTAGAAGAAATTTGAACAAAATATCATAATGTTTTGGAAATTGGGAAATAAGAAAAAGGGGGGAAAAGAATTTTTCTTTTAAAAGAAACCATTTATACATCCCATGAAATAAATAACAAGGAGAATAAAACTTACATTAGTAATAATAAAATAGTATGGTTTATGTTCACCTTTGAGTTTCAATTGATACATTTAAAAAATCTGAAAAACAAAAATAGAAGTATAGATTTGAATTGGGAATAGAAAAATAGAAAATAAATGGGAAAGGTAGAAAAGAGAAGAGATATGAGAATATACATAAAATGTATAACCAAATATCTTCAGGTTTAGCATTTTTAATTTCAAAAAAATGAGTTTATAAATGAAGATCCACACAAAGTTTGAATTTGAATTTGAACTCAAGTTGGATTTGAAAATAGAGAAAAGAAAATAGAAAATAAAAAGAAAAATAATAAAAACCCTAACTGGGCCGCCACCACACATTTCGGCCCACTTAAACCTCCCACGCGCTGGCCCAACTGAATCCGGCGCCGACATCGTGGGCCCACTGGCCAGCCTCTCCCCCTCGCTCTCTCACTGACGTCGCGGGCCCGCCCGTTCAGCCACCCGCCGCCGCTCGCCTCGCACCAAGTCACCTACACGTGGGGCCCGTCTGTCAGGCGTATCCTCTTCCTTCCGTTGAAGCCAACAGAATTCGCGCGGCAATCGCTGGCGTCCGCAAGCTCCCCGGCCGGAAACTTCGCTGCTGCTCCGCTCGGACTCGCCCCAGCCCCTGCTCACCCCGCTCGCGTCCACACCACGGACTCCATGGCCGGGAATCTCGCAACAGACCTGCGCGCGCGGGGGAGAATCGCACCAAATCCGCCGACGGTCTCGGCCTCCTCTCGCGCGGATTTATCCCTCCCTTCGGGCTATAAAACTCGAGCGTGGCCCGTTGGATGACCAAGCGACGGCTGCGATTAGAATAGGAAGATACCCCTTCACGTGTGATGATCCGAACCGTTGGATGGGGATCGGACGCATTCAAAGCCACCTCGGGTATTTTAAATCCGATCCGTAGATCTCGGATCGGACGGCCGCCAGAGCTTACCGGTTCGCTTAAACGTAGATCTAATCTGGCGCATCGGTCGTTGATCCAACGGCTGAGATCTGAGAATACCCCCTTCGCCGTGGCACTTTTGTTAAAGAGACCCCGCCTTTTCAAGAAAACAACCCGCCGTCCTCGGACACTATTCCCTGTGTCTCGGGTTTCTTGCGCTGTGGCCCCTGAGTTTCTTTTTATTTGACGCGCAGTCCAGATAACAGAGAAATAAGATTATTAATATTAAAAATTGATTTTTAGTATAAAAATAAATCTTAAAACTTGTATAATTCATATTTAATTCATTTTAGCTCCAAATTGAGTCATTCCAATTCCTAAAATTTTGTAATAATATTCTCTATCATTTAGAATCACTGTTTTGACATGAACTCTGTTAGGAAATTAATTTATCATCTAATCCTATTATAATCACCTTAAATCTTAGGAAATTCATAACTTGAATTCTATAACTCAAAAATTAATAATTCTTTTTCCTGTGATCTTATTTTAATATGTATATTATTAATGTGTATTTTGTCCTTATGTTTGGTGTAATGTTAATCTTGCCTATACCATGTTTGTTTGAATTGCTACGACTAGCAGTGAGGATACGTATCACCTGAAGATCATCCTGGTATCTGGATTCTCAAGGCCCAGGCAAGTTGTGCCCTTGATCACTTCTTTTTACCCAGCCATGTTCTAATTAATCATAATGATCTGCATAGGTTAATTTTGATGGGACCCAACAGGTTACCTAGTTTGATTATCTTTATACCTTGTTTACCACTAAACTTTTTGGGTAGTACTTGCTAGTGCTTTATGTGGTTTTGGGTATGAAGATTACACTATTCATGATTATACTCTTGTTATCAGTTGTTATTTATTGTTCATGATAAGATCATTATGTTAATTGGAACATGGAGCGACCACCCGGGAAAACAGTGCTACCACAAGGGTAGTATGGGATGCCCTTGGCTGATTAATTAGGAAAGCTAGTGGAAGACTACCTTACCCGAAAGGGGCAAGGGCAGTAGGGGAGAGGTCAGTGTAGGGAGGCCCTCGGGAGGATTTTGCTGCGATGGCGGTCCTGCAAGGGATTCCTGCACTGGATCTTCCTATAAACTGTAGCGGGTTTTCTGAAGCTAGTGGAACTTTGTAAAGGCCTCGTAGTGTTACCCTGCCTCGCCTCCTCGGTAGAGGTGTATGGGAAGTCGCGATCCCTTGGCAGATGGGTAACATGACTTGTGGGTAAAGATGCGCAACCTCTGCAGAGTGTAAAACTGGTATACTAGCCGTGCTCACGGTCATGAGCAGCTCGGACCCTCACATGATTAATTTATGGAACTAAATTCAATTTGTCATATGCATTGCATTGCAGGTGATGTTGTTGTTACTTTTGTTCTACTATTTAACTGGGTTGGTATTTACTTATACTTAGTAATTGCTAATAAAATTTTGACCAACTTTAAAAGCAATGCTCAGCTCTAACCATCTTCTTTGGTAAGCCTTACACTTCACGTGAGCTCCCACCTTTGGCGAGTTCATGCACATTATTCCCCACAACTTGTTGAGCGATGAACGTATGTGAGCTCACTCTTGCTGTCTCACATACACCACAGGTCAAGATCAGGTACCGCAGGATGATGCTCATGGAGGATGCTGCGATGAGTTCGTGAGAGGTCTAGGCCGTCGTCTCCCAGTCAACTTTGGGTTGCTGGACCGTTGTCTCCTTATAATGTAATTATTTATTTTGTATAGAACTCCTGTTATATATAAAGATGTGACATTCGATCCTGTGCCACTATACATCATATGTTTGAGACTTGGTCCCAGCATACCTGGTGTTTATGTTAACCCCGGGTTTTGGATCCCTAAAATCCGGGTGTTACAGAGAGCCGTCACGACGCCGGCATGCCGCTCATCGGCCGGTTGCGCCGCCGCCGTCGCTGGTCACGCGTATACGTGTTATCGCTCGCTCTGGATTCGTTTCCATACCCTTCGAGTCCTGGCTCTGTTCCATGACCTCCTCTGTCAAAAAAAAATCCAAGCCCATGGGTTAAAAATCCTAGTGGGCTTAACCGAACAGAAAAACGAATAGGATCACAGAAATTTACTGGGCTTGGATTTCAGCCTGGATTGGCCCCCAATCCAGACCCAATCCGGACTGGTTGGGTACAACCGAACGAGGCCTAAGGTGGGGATCAAAACCTCTTATAAAAAATCACTGGGCGAAGGTGAAGAACAATCACCAATCTTTATCAATGACCACCAGCTTGTCCAAGTTGTATAGGTAGCAGAAACCATTAAAAATTAAGAAGAACATCACAAACCAATAGATCAACTAGCGCCACTAGATGTAGCAATTCAATTGGATTGCACTAGGTTTCTCTCAATCTCAATCTAGATGAAGCACAAGGAAACGAGAAGAGTGTGGAGGTGTTCTTGAATGCTTTGAGAGGGTGTTTGCACAACAGCACTGTACACCATTTTCGGCGGCCACTGTTATTTTCGGCGGCCAGAGGTTGGCCGCCGAAAATAAGCAGTTATTTTCGACGGCCTAAATAAGCAGTTATTTTCGGCGGCCTGACACAACCGCCGAAAATAACGTTATTTCCGGTGGCTTCTGACACAGCCGCCGAAAACTAAATGTTTAAAAACGGTCCTCGACCTTCTTCTCTGTTTCTTTCTCTCTTTCTTGCAACCGCCCGCGCCGCCTTGCCTCCAGCCGCCGTGCCGCCGCTCCCGGTCGGCCACGCGCCGCCGCTCCCCCGCCTGCCCAGCGCCGCCGGTCCCCGGCCGCCCCCGCGCCACGCAGCGCCCCCTGCGCGGGACGCCCGCCCAAGGCCGCCGCCGCCCCAAGCCACCGCCGGCCCGAGCAACCACCGTCGACCGCCGCCGTTCAAAGCCCCGAGCCGTCCCCATCGTAAGGTATTTTTTGCGTTTTTTATTTCATATTTTCGACAGCTGTTATTTAATTGCCGCCGAAATTAGTATATATTTATAACTGTGTTTGTTTGATTAGTTGTGTGATTAGTATTATTGTTTAGTTCGATTTCATTAATGTATTAGTGGTATATGTGGTTTAGTGATTAGAGGTATAGTGTATTTAGACATTAATTTTATATTAATATGTGGTACTAATAATATTATTAGTTTTAATAGTATATTGTATTGGTACATAGAATTGTTGCATTATTATGGTATGTGGTACTTAGTTTGATTTGATTTAATAGTATATCATTCTCTGTTTTATATATAAGTATTATATTGTTTAGTGGCAGCGAGGTTATGCTGCTGAAATTTTTTTGGTCCTGCTAGCTTGCTGTGGGTTTAGAACCTATCCTTGCCTATACATATAGGACCTAAACCCTTAACGAAGTAGAATAATGTTTTCACGATATGGTTTGGTTTAACAATCTCAGGCATGGCTGACGATCGTGCATAGATGTACAATGGCTGGAGTAGAAATGGACGTCATTCTGATGATTGGGTAGCCAAAACCAAAGATTTTGTGGACCACATATTCTCCTTGTCCTTAACCGACACTGTCAGATGCCCTTGTAGGCGGCACGAAAACAGTATATTTCTTAATAAGGAAAGAGTTAGCCTAGATCTTTGTCAGTTTGGATTTATGCCCGGATATGAGGTGTGGGAACATCATGGTGAGGTAGTACCCAACCGGAATGTAGAAGAGGAGGAGAACAATGATTGGGTTGGAGATGATGCGATGCATGAGATGCTAGATTTGCTACGTCCAGAATTAAACCTAAGCTCCAAGTATCCTGCCACACCAGAGGTTTCTAGATTTTTCAAACTACTAAAAGACTCTGAAGAGCCGTTGCATGAACACACAGATGTGAGTATACTCGCTTTTGTGACTCAGCTCATGGCCATTAAGTCCAAGTACTTTTTCTCGAACAATTGTTACAATGGGATTTTAAAGTTATTAGGAGATGTGCTCCCAAAGCCCAATAAGTTGCCTAAAGACATGTACCATTCAAAAACAATTATCAAAGGTCTCGATATGGATTATGAGAAGATTGATGTGTGCAAAAATAATTGTATGCTTTTCATGAAGGAGCATACGGAAGAGAAAAAATGTCTGAAATGTGGACAATCTAGATTTGTGGAAGTTGTTAATGATGAGGGTGAGAAGGTGATGACAGATGTTGCACATAAGCAGCTCTGCTACTTGCCACTAACTCCTCGAGTGAAACAGATGTTTCTATCTAAAAAACCGCTATGCACATGCGATGGCACAAAGAAGGTGTCCGTGATAACGATGACCTAATCGTGCACCCTTCAGATGTGGATGCATGGAAGGCTCTCGACACGTTTGATCCCGACTTTGCAGCTGATCCGAGGAATATTCGAATCGGCCTCGCGACCGATGGCTTCACACCTTTTGGTCAAATGGCATCATCATACTCATGTTGGCCCGTCTTTGTTATTCCATACAACCTTCCACCTTCTCTTTGTATGAAATATGAATTTATGTTTCAAACTAACATTTATTAGTTGTTTCAAACTAACATTTATTAGTTGTTTTCAAACTAATTTTATTTTCGATGTTGGACAGAGACGCTATCGTGTGGAACTTGAGGCTCAAGAGCATGCAGACCGAGTATTAGAGAAAAATGCGAAGAAAGTGAGCAGGGATGCATTTTCCAATGCTCGTCTACAGGCTGTGAACGCGTACATGAAGCGCCAAGGTCATTTTATCAACAACTTTCGACAGTATTCGGATGTCTACTTGGCTGTAGACCAGTACATGGAGGTAAAAATCTAATTTAACAGCTCATTCAGATGTGAATGTAATTTTGAGCTAACGCTTTATATGCAGGTAACTCTTCCATGGATGGAACACCGGTCGCAGGCTTACAAGGCTTTGTGTGAGATATGGGCTTCGCTCGAGTGGATTGAGAAGTCAAACAGAAATCAACATAGGCAGCGCCATCAACAGGACGAGGACGATGATGAGGTCGTAGTCAACCATACCTATGGGGCTGATGGATACATTCGGTTGGCTAAGCGAATGGTGAGTATGTAGTATTCTGTTTTACTCAGAAATGAAACCGGATTGAACTCATATTTGCAAGAGGCTCAAACTAGAGTTGTCCCGAGCCCAATCGATGTTTATAGGAGAGGGCATAGAGCGAAAAACAGTGAAATCTCCGATGAGCTGTGTAGTCAAGCGGCCGTTGAGCGTATGGTTAGTTGTTGTTATGATTAATGTTTTCTTGCCATATAGCTATAAATTACATGTGTGCTGAACCTTCATATTGTATTGCAGGAGACATACGGGCAGGAGATGGTTAAGAAGTATGGAGAAGACTACGATTGGCGAGGAGCGCCTACCATCGACGCTGAAGTTGTGCATTCACTTGGAGGCAAGGCGCATGGACGGTACGAACTTGTGAATTTTTTTCAATAATATTGGAACTATGACCGAATAGCTAATTTTCTTGTTTTTCAAGATATTCTATGTTTACCGGTGTTATCGATTCGACGGAGTTGCGTTCTCGTGGCGGCTCTTCGTCGCAGGCGGGCTGTGGTAGTAGCAGCCGTAGTTGCCACTCTGTATCTAGCATGGAGGAAGCTATGAGGGAGCAGCAAGAAAAGTTTCGTGAAGAGCTGCGGCAACAACAAATGGCATTCCTCCAACAGCAATCAGAGTACATGGCTGCTTACAACGCACAGACGCAACAAGCAATGAACGTGAGTGTCTTATTTATTCTCAACACGCTCGATATTGGTTCTATAACTAATATATTATATTTGCAACAGTCTTGGTTTCCACAGCAGGCACAACAGCAACCATTTGTTTTCCCTCAGTTTCAGCCGCCGATGCCTCAGTGGGGATTACATGCTCCACCACCTCCACCTCCACCACAGGTTCTTCAATTTAGTTAAGACTTATCATTTGTATCAACCTAATTTCAAATCTTTACTAAACTTGATTTTGTAGGGATCCGAGGTCATGGGCCACAACACGCCACCACCGGTGATACCAGCACCAGGAGGAGCTTATGCAGGGGAGGGAGCTACTCCAGAAGAGGTTAGTTTGAGAAACAATTTGTTTGAATAGTGGTCATACATGTAACCAATGTCGTTATGAATGTCTTCTTTTTTCTTTAGGATCCAAACCCGTTACACGACTTTGTCAACGAGTTTTTCGTTTCTGGAGGTAGTGGACACAACTCCAACGACCCCGATATGTGATGGAGTTAGCTTTGTGCCGCATTGCGCATTGTAATGAACTATATGTGTGGATTTTATGTTTGTATGAACTATTTGTGGACTTTATATTTGTATGGACTCAAGTTTTATGTTGTCAACTCAATTATAGATTTTCTGTTATTGTATGAAATTTCTGTTATTGTATGAATTTTGTATGAATTTTCTGTTAGTTTTTGCATTTTTTTCAAATTTTTTTGCTCTGAAATTGTTAATTTTCGGCGGCCCCCTGGCCGCCGAAAATAAAAGTACTATTTTCGGCGGCCCCCCTAGCCGCCGAAAATAAAAGTACTATTTTCGGCACTTCTTATTTTCGGCAGCTGACCCCCTGGCCGCCGAAAATTACGTGTTATTTTCGGCAGTTGTCGTGGGGCCGCCGAAAATAAGCTATTTTCGGCGGCCAAGGCCTGGCCGCCAAAAATATGGCCTTATTTTCGGCTATTTTTTTCTGGCGGCCAGAAACCACCGAAAATAAGCCTAAAGCCGCCGAAAATAGCTTATTTTCGGCGGCAAAGGCCTTATTTTCGGCGGCTTCTGGCCGCCGAAAATGAATGTAGCTCTTGTAGTGTTGTTCACTTAAAATGCACAAAGAGATGACCAACAATTGCCCAAGGTCTATTTATAACATACCTGTCGGGTACCGTAATTAGGGGTACCCCCAATGCTCCTTAACCCGGCTGGAAAATATCTTCAGAACAAACCATACACGGCTGATGAAGCGCGGTTCAAGTCAAGGCCTCGTCTACCAAGGGACGCGACCTCATCCGAGCCTAGCCTCGGGCAAGGACAGTAGTCCCGGATGAATTCACGTCTCGCCCGAGGGTCCCCTCGGTCAGCAGACACACCCCCGTCTCACCCAAGGCTAAGCTCGGGCGAACTTTGTCGTGCAGCGACCTCGGCCGAATCACCTTACCAACCGACCGTATCGCATGCGCATTCAATGCGGGGATCGCCTGACACCTTATCCTGACACGCGCGCCTCAGTCGGCAAGGTCGAAGTGACCGCAGTCACTTCGCCCCTTTACTGACCGTTCTGACAGGAAAACAGCGCTATTCACCCCGTTCTGGCTACTGTGCCAACCACCAGGGTAAGACTAGCAACAGTAAGTCGTGACCTCCCCCGAGTTCAGCCTCGGGCGCAACAAGGAGCTCCGCCTCGCCCGATCCTAGGCCTCGGCCTCAGCCTCGGCCTCGGGAGAAGGTCTCCGCCTCGCCCGACCTCAGGCCTCAGTCTCGGCCTCGGCCTCGAGAGGAGTCACAACCTCGCCCGACCTCAGCCTCGGCCTCAGGAGGAGTCTCCGCCTCGTCCGACCTCGGCCTCGGACCGACTACGCTACAGGGGATACATCATTACCCTACCCCTAGCTAGCCGCTTCAGGCTACAAAGAAACAAGACCGGTGTCCCATCTAAGTTACTCCGATAACAGGTAATGATGGTTCCCCGCGTGCGCCCATGACGTCGGTTGCTCTCAACCCCCTATGGAAGCAAGGAAACGTTAGCATGATCCATGCCGCACCGCCAGCTATGCTTCTACAAGGCTCAAGGCACTTCACCGACAACCACGTTGGTACATGTATAGGGCTCAAGGCACTTCCCCGCCAGCCACGTTAGCTCAGACAACTGGGCATCTCCTTGTATCTATAAAAGGGGATGTCCAGGGCCTTCCAAAGGGAGAAAAAAGGGGGGGAGGGAGAGACGGAACGTATGAACGTGCAACGTACGAACGAGCAGAGGCAGGCAGAGCAGGAGAGACGCGGTAGAGGCAGACTCAGACAGCTCACCTCAAGGCCGAACCCTCTCTCTCTCTCTCTCTCTCTCTCTCTCTCTCTCTCTCGCTCTCTCGCAACGCTTGTAACCCCTACTACGAGCACCCCGGTGCAAGATAACATAAGCCTCATTTCCCTCTTGTGTTCCATCTTGCATCAACCCATCTGGGCAGGGACACACAGCGACAAATTCACTGGTCGGTTGACGATCCTCGTGGGTCCGAAACACCGACAGTTGGCGCGCCAGGTAGGGGACTGCTGCGTGTTGACAAATACTTTCCCGTTGAGTTCCAGATGGGTAGCTTTCAGCAGCCTCTTCAGCCCGGGACGGTGCTCCGCTTTGGGAGTCTCAAGTTCATGTCCCTCGACGGCAGCTACGACATGGTGCTCCTCCCCTCGTAGCATGGCAACAACGACGGTCGTCGGCTCGCCCCGTGAAGGCGAACTCGACGACGACTTCCTCCCGCGGCGGAAGAGGAACACCCGGGTTTGCGCCGCTACCCTCCTCGCCGGAGGAGGAGGAGACGGGGCAACCGTGGCCATGCAGGAGGCGGCACCTCGTCGGCTGTCGGACCAGAGCGAGTCGACGACGCCGGCACCCCTGCGGGGGACATGTTGGGTGTTGTCCTCGCACATGAGACAACGGCGGGTGTCTCTCCCCAGCAACGTGCCAACCCCAAGCGGGCTGATGACGCCAGCACTCTCACGAAGGACTTGTTGGGCGTTAGCCTCGTACCTGAGATAACGGTGCAGTCCGTCCCCGACGCGACTTCGCCACCGTCCATCAACAAAGAGGTACCATCCGTTTTTCACCCTGTTCCCTTTAGATTTAGCTTCGATCCACCAAGCGACCCCGCTTCGGTGAGCGCTTTCGCTAGGGCATATCCTGACCTTCCGGGGTACCATATGTGGTCAACTTGGGACCGACTGACGGCCGTCTCAACCTCCGGACCCACGGGTTCCGAGGAAGAGGATGACCCCGACATCAGTTGGGATTTCTCCAGACTCCATGATCCTGGTGCCATGTGTGACTTCATGTCCGCATGTGACCACTGCCTCTCCGGTTGCTCTGATGATGGCCTCAGCCTTGACGACGAGGGTTGCGACCCAACTCGCGAGTGCTACCACATCGATCAGGAGGATCACGATGGAGAAAACCACCTTGGCATGCCAGGAAGTGACGGCGCCCTTGCACCTGCGTCTCGCGTTGAGATCCCGCGGGAGCTAGCTATGGTCCAAGTCCCTGCGGGGGGTCAGGACACACAGCTTGAGCAACTGAGAGCACCTAGAGGGGGGGTGAATAGGTGATCCTGTAAAAACTTAAACTTAAAGCCACAAACTTGATTAAGTGTTAGAGCAATGAAGCCAAGTGGCTAGAGATGAGTTCTTGCAAAACACAATAACCACAAAGAGATCAACACAGAGAGGCACAATGGTTTATCCCGTGGTTCGGCCAAGTCCAACACTTGCCTACTCCACGTTGTGGCATCCCAATAGACGAGGGTTGCACTCAACCCCTTTCAAGCGGTCCAAAGACCCACTTGAATACCACGGTGTTTTGCTTTCGTTTCACTATATCCCGCTTGCGAGGAATCTCCACAACTTGGAGCCTCTCGCCCTTACAATTTGATTATCACAAAGACGCATGGAAGTAAGGATGGGATGAGCAACACACACAAGACACAAAATCAGAGCAACAATACGCACACAAGTCACAACTTGAGCTCTCAACACAACTCGAAGAGTTCTCTACTCAAATGGAGCTCTAGTTGCTATCACAAAGAATCGAATGCGCGAAAATGAAGTCTTGGTGCTTAGGAATGCTCAAGGGATACTTGGTGTTCTCCTTCATGCGCCTAGGGGTCCCTTTTATAGCCCCAAGATAGCTAAGAGCCGTTGAGAGCAATCCAGGAAGGCAATTCTTGCCTTCTGTCGACTGGCGCACCGGACAGTCCGGTGCACCACCGGACACTGTCCGGTGCGGATTTCTTTCCTATTCTGGCGCAGCCGACTGTTGGAGACTTGGAGCCGTTGGCGCACCGGACACTGTTCGGTGCACGCCGGACAGTCCGGTGCTCCCATCCGACCGTTGGCTCGGCCACGCATCACGCGCGGATTGCGTGGCCGACCGTTGGCGCGCCCGACCGTTGGCTCACCGGACAGTCCGGTGTCTCACCGGACAGTCCAGTGAATTATAGCCGTACGCTGTTGACTTGGTTCCCGAGAGCGGCGACTTCGCCGTAGATGACTCACCGGACAGTCTGGTGCACCACCGGACAGTCTGGTGATTTATAGCCATACGCCGCCGTCGAGACCCGAGAGCAGCCAGTTGACGAGACGCCAGCCTTGCGCACCGGACACTGTCCGGTGCACCACCGGACAGTCCGGTGCACCCAGACTGAGCAGAGTCTTGGCTGCTCGAGCCAAGTCTTTTCCAATTGTATTTTCTCTGATTCTAGCACTTAGACAAATATGTTAGTACACAAAAACCAATGTACTAAGTCTAGAATCATACCTTTGTGTTGACTTTGCACTTCTTCCACCATTTGGCATAGTTTCACACTTAAACCATTTGTGTTGGCACTTGATCACCAAAATACTTAGAAATGACCCAAGGGCACATTTCCCTTTCAGTAACTCCACGAGATGTAGGCCAAGCTCGACGAAGAAGCAGGGCGGCTTGTGCAGCTCTGACAAAACATCAAGCAGGAGTGGGAAAGCCGGGCTCTTGCCGGAGGAGCGCGTCATCGGGCCCGGGACGTCCAGCGCCGTATCGTTGACACATGTTCTCCCTTTAGAAGTTTGTGAAGGTTCTTCATCCCCACATGTGCTAGACGGCGATGCCACAGCCAGCCCATGCTAGTCTTAGCAATTAAGCATGCATCTAGACCGACCTCCTCCTTTGCGAAATCAACTAAATAGAGTTTGTCGTCTAGTACACCCTTAAAAGCTAATGAACCATCACTCCTTCTAAAGACAGACACATCTACATTTGTGAATAAGCAATTGTATCCCATATTACATAATTGACTAACCGATAAAAGATTATAACCTAGCGACTCTACTAAAAATACATTGGAGATAGAGTGCTCATTTGAGATGGCTATCTTGCCTAAGACTTTAACCTTGCCTTGATTCCCGTCACCGAATATGATTGAATCTTGGGAATCTTTGTTCTTGACGTAGGAGGTGAACATCTTCTTCTCTCCCGTTATGTGGTTTGTGCATCCGCTGTCGATAATCCAGCTTGATCCCCCGGATGCATAAACCTGCAAAGCAAATTAGGCTTGGGTCTTAGGTACCCAACTCTTGTTGGGTCCTACAAGGTTAGTTACAATAGCCTTAGGGACCCAACTGCAAGTCTTATCTCCCTTGCATTTTGCCCCTAATTTTCTAGCAATCACTTTCTTATCCTTTCTACAAATTGCAAAGGAAGCATTGCAAGCATGGTAAATTGTAGAGTGTTCATTTCTTACATTCCTAGGTACATGAACAACATTCTAGGCATATGATGAATAACATTTTTTCTAGCCAAATTTCTACCATGCATAATAGAAGAACTTGAAGAAATCATGGTATGTGAATCAAAATTATAACTTCTATCATAATGAACATTCCTAGAATATCTCCTATCATGATACATGAAAGCATGGTTCTTTTTAGCACTATTAGTCATTAGAGCCTTCCCTTTCTCCTTGGCGGAGATGGGAGCCTTATGACTTGTTAAGTTCTTGGCTTCCTTCTTAAAGTCAAGCCCATCCTTAATTGAGGGGTGTCTACCAATAGTGTAGGCATCCCTTGCAAATTTTAGTTTATCAAATTCATCTTTGCTAGTCTTAAGTTGAGCATTAAGACTAGCCACTTCATCATTTAATTTAGAAATGGAAACTAGGTGTTCACTGCAAGCATCAACATTAAAATCTTTACACCTATTGCAAATCATAACATGTTCTACACAAGAGGTTGATTTATTAGCTATTTCTAACTTAGCACTCAAGTCACCATTGATACTTTTTAAGCTAGAGATAGATGCATGGCATGTAGACAATTCACATGAAAGTACTTCATTTCTTTTAACTTCTAGAGCAAGAGAATTTTGCACACTAACAAATTTATCATGCTCTTCATATAAAAGGTCCTCTTGCTTTTCTAACAATCTATTCTTCTCATTCAAAGCATCAATTAATTCATTGATTTTATCAATTTTGGTTCTATCTAAACCTTTGAATAGACTAGCATAGTCTACTTCATCATCACTAGATTCATCATCACTTGAACAAGCGTAAGTAACAGTATTACGAGTGCTTACTTTCTTTTCCCTTGCCATGAGGCAGGTGTGATGCTCGTTGGGGAAGAGGGATGATTTGTTGAAGGCGGTGGCGGCGAGTCCTTCGTCGTCGGAGTCGGACGAAGAACAATCCGAGTCCCACTCTTTGCCAAGGTGTGCCTCGCCTTTAGCCTTCTTGTAAGTCTTCTTCTTTTCCCTCTTCTTTTCTTGATCCTGGTCACTGTCATTATCGGGACAATTAGCAATAAAGTGACCAACCTTACCGCACTTGAAGCATGAGCGCTTTCCCTTCGTCTTGTTCTTTTTGGGATGCTCCTTGTGACCCTTTAGCGCCGTCTTGAAGCGCTTGATGATGAGGGCCATTTCTTCCTCGTTGAGCCCCGCCGCCTCGACTTGTGCCACCTTGCTATGTAGCGCCTCCCTGCTACTTGTTGCTTTGAGAGCAACAGTTTGAGGCTCGTGCATTGGACCATTCAACGCCTCATCGACGTATCTTGCCTCCTTGATCATCATTCGTCCGCTTACGGACTTTCCAAGTATTTCTTCGGGCGACATCTTGGTGTACCTAGGATTCTCACGAATAGAGTTTACAAGATGTGGATCAAGGACAGTGAAAGACCTTAGCATTAGGTGGACGACGTCGTGGTCCGTCCATCCCGTGCTTCCATAGCTCCTTATTTTGTTGACGAGGGTCTTGAGCCTATTGTACGTTTGGGTTGGCTCCTCCCCCCTGATCATCGTGAACCTTCCTAGTTCGCCTTCCACTAACTCCATCTTGGTGAGCATGGTGACGTCGTTCCCCTCATGCAAGATCCTGAGGGTGTCCCAAATTTGCTTGGCGTTATCCAAGCTGCTCACCTTATGGTATTCATCCCTGCACAATGACGCTAAAAGAACAGTAGTAGCTTGTGCATTTTTGTGAATTTGTTCATTGATGAACATGGGACTATCCGTACTATCAAATTGCATTCCATTTTCTACTATCTCCCATATACTTGGATGGAGAGAGAACAAGTGGCTACGCATTTTGTGACTCCAAAATCCGTAGTCCTCTCCATCAAAGTGAGGAGGTTTACCAAGGGGAATGGAAAACAAATGAGCATTGGAACTTTGCGGAATACGAGAATAATCAAAGGAAAAGTTCGAATTAACCGTCTTCTTTTTCTCGTAGTTGTTGTCGTCGTCGTCCTTTTGGGAAGAAGATGACTCCTCGCTGTCATCGTAGTAGACGATCTTCTTGATACGCCTCCTCTTCCCGTCCTTCTTCTTATGACTTGAGCCCGAGTCAGTGGGCTTGTCGTCTTTTGGCTCATTGATGAAGGACTCCTTCTCCTTGTCATTGATCACCATCCCCTTTCCCTTAGTGGCGGAACCGCCCGAATTATTCCAGCTTAAGTGCCCAAGTCGCACCCTTAAGGGCAGCAACACACTTAAACAGGAATAACCCTTCAGTCCCTCGGATCTAGTCCGATAAAGCCACTTATCCAGGATCGAATACCACTAGCTCACTCGAAGGTGAGGCACAGAGAATACAATAAAGCATAATACCACAAATTTAATAAGTATCAATAGTGATTACATTATCGGAGTTTCAGAAATAATAACCATAAATTTTAATGCAGCGGAAATAACTAACGGAGAAAACCCGAGTAACATGGCGAAGCCTGGCCACGCTACTCCTCCTGGTCCTCTCCTGCGGAAGCAGTAACCCACTCGACCGTCTATCCCGGTGGCAGGGATGGAGGCCAAGTCACACCATTAACCAAATCAAGGAGATACCTGCAAAAATTATGCCACAAGCAAGGCTGAGTATACTAATACTCAGCTAGACTTACCCGGTGTGAGGAGTCTACTCCTCTACATCTAGACATGCAGCTGTTTGGCTGAGGGGTTTTGGTTTGCCAAAAGCACTAGCTGAGTCTAAAAACAAGTTTTAGCTTTTCAAGTTTTAGTATGATCCTTTTAAACTAGATGTGTACCTAGCTAATCATACATGGTATCAAACATTTTTTTTTACCAATCAACATCTTTTGCCAGTCACCTCATTTCCACTTATTACTCAATGTAGCAGCATGGATCAAGCAGTCTCATTAGCTGCGAGAAGCAGACGATTCGAATCGAGTTTTTAAACCTTGCAAAGTAAACCTAAACACACGACGTGGCGAGGTACTCCGTCCCCACACACATCAACCGTCCCCATCGATTCCCCGTCAGCAGATCAGGGCTCACCGCCTTGGCGTACAATGCCTCACTGACCCCGACTGGCCGTCGTGCAGTGACCGCACTTGTACCCACCATAACCGGAATGGGAGACTACGTCTCAGGTCGCGTGAGGGGTAAAGTCCACTGCCAGGTTCAATCAGGTACTAGGCTTACCGATTTACCATATTTCTCGGCATGTGCTTAGTACGTTCAAACGCTTGACTCACGGTACCACACCTTAATCCTTATTCAAATTTTTATCCCGTAGACAACCAATCCCCATGGATTGTTGCCCACACACCAACATCAATATGATAAGAAAGTGGATACAGCCAATTCCTAACCTCGCGCGAGTGCTGGGAAAATCACTCGACTTCTACCGAGATCCTAATTAATAAAGCAGCTACTCGACTTATCATACTAGTATTCATCTCAAAGGGATTCCTGAGTTCATGCAACTAGGGTTTCAGTCAACTCCTACACTTAAGTGCACAGTACAAGCCTACAAACAATAAGTGTGGTAAAATAGCATAAATAAACGGTTATGCATAAAACCGGGGCTTGCCTTTAATTTAACACTTAGATAGTGGTTGCTGGGGGAGGGTACTCGCTTGGCGAGCATCCACCGGTTAAGTCCATTCTTCAGGTCGTCCACCATCTGCATCTTGTGGCTGGCACCACATCACTTGCACGATCGTCATCTCTCGGTCCTAAATGAGATGCAGGATGCATATGTATGAATATAATGAAAGTAGCACAAGATATACAAGGACACAGTGGCGAACTAAACAATAAAATGGAAGACATCGTAACAATCACATGTTCGCTTTAGTTATCTACACACTATCGACGTTCAACATTAATACCATTAAAAGACAACAAATATTTTATGTATTTACGCAACACCACTACGACACCACAAGTACGCGCATTTTATTTATTTGGACACGGCTTTTCAGTGGTTCTTCTAGTGATCATACGAAATCATTCCAAACAACACAAGTGTCACAGAGTACCTAGGCATCAATAACTACGGAACTCCTATCCACAGCCAACTACAGCAAGCAAGCACATTAATCATGGACACATGTTAACTTAAGTTTAGACATTACAAGTCTGGGTCCGTTAAGTGCTAACTAAGCATTTTTAGTCAAAGGGTGAACTCAACAATCAAAAGCGCACTAACAGAATTTTTGGACAGCAATACAACAGTTGCTAGTTTTAGTCATAACTCTTCAAATTTTAATCCAAAAATAGCCAACTAAGACTTTCTGAAAAGCTTAAGAAGTGAACTACAACTTTGGTATTCTTACCTCCACAGGATTCAGCTGTTAGCAAGGTCAAAAAGTGCAATTACAGCAGCACTGTCCAGATTTGGACAGATTCTGACTTGCAACTTAAAAAATTCACAACTGAAGATTCAGACATCTAAACAAAGTGATCTTAGACTTTCTGGAAAGGTAATAAAATTTTCTACATATCATTTATAAATATCTCAAGGTGATTCAATGTTTTACTAAGGACAAAAGACACTAGAAGGCTTTGCTGTCCAAAACTGGGCAGATTCAGCCTTCACACTTCAAACACATGTAACTTAATCTTCAGACCACCAAAAAGAGTGATCCAAGACTTTTTGGAAAGCTTGGGAAAAGTACTACATAACTTTTATAATCACCAAGAAGTGATTCCAGGTTTATTCAAATCAAACATTACAGTTTTTGAAATCTGTTCTGACAGAGGACAGAACACAGCAACCAGTTTGAAAAATTCGTAACTCTTAAACCATCAGTCCTATGGTTATGAAATTTTAACACAAGCAAGATCAGAAAAGCCTCTACAACTTTCTTATAATGGACAAGGACTGATTCTAACATTAACTTAAGCAAACAATGCAGCTTCTGAAATCTGTACAGAATTTGGACAGATTCAGTTATTGAATTTGTAAAAATCATAACTCCTAAACTGTCAGACCTATGGCTGTCAAATTTTAACACCAGCAAGATAATAAAGTTCTCTACCACTTTTCTATAGCACATATCTACAGAAAACACCATTTAGTTCATCAAACATACATCACAACTAAAACAGTGCGTGCAGTCCAAAACAACAATCAATGAATTTCAGTTTCTATATAATTCAAGAATTGCCATGATCTAGAGATTTGAATTATTCTAACACTTTACCATTTGTTAGAGTTAAAACAATCAAATGAGAGCTAACAAGTAGACTCACTAATTTCCATCCAAGTTATTTCGCGCGCTAGAACTAACATACACATTTAATCAACGCATTCACCACAATCATCAATTTCGGCATACATGTATATCGAATCGCTTTTCACCCACTAGTTTGCATTTTAGTTTAGACACCACATGAGTACTACAGATTTTTACCCGCGATCACAACCATGCGCATTTAGACTACAACAAGTAAATCACTGTGACTACGAGCTTACCCAAACACATCTATTAATTTGGCTAACTAGCGCAACAACATAGACCGCTATACATCCTACACGTCGGCTTGCCTCTTATTATCGCAATCCGTGGCAACACATATATAACAAACACTTAAAGAAATCGACTCCTATTTAACATGAGTTGGCTAATCACAGGAGAAGACTTAGCGAACCATTTTAGATATCGTAACTCAAAAACATGGTTTGGAGCAGATTAATCAGCGTTTCTTACCCATGGCTCAACTTAATTTAGTTAACACACCAGTCACCTAAAACAGCACATCGTTGGGGTCTAACCTAGAGGCATCTACATATGGTATAAAACTTCATAAGACTTACATTGGCTACTAAAGAACCTAAAGCACTTATGTGCATATGTTATCGAATTGTTCTTCAATTTTAACAAGGACGGACTCATGAACGCTACTCGCTTCCAATAATTCTTGGGCTGCGATAACGCTCATATAAGACCTCTAATCAACCAACAAGATATTTATTTTACCCAATGGGAATGAAATGCAATATTTGACAAGGCAAGGCATCGACCCGCCATACGACAAAAATCATGACGATGTCGATAGGTGCTATCAACTAATCGTTTAAAAATATTGAACTTACTTCTCGCTTGCCACTATATCACCTTTTAGTCACATGACCATCGCGAGCATTCTTCACACGGTTATACGACAGCAACCTAAACGTTGTGTTAACAAGACATACATATTTCTTTGTTACGAGTATAACCATATTACGGCATATACCCGCACACTTCAAACAAATATCTTACGCCACCATTACTAAAATACACCACGATACCACACACATACGTGCACTAATTCAATCCTCGCATCCCTTGTATTACCAGACTTACTTATCACATAAAACAAGAACGACACATTTGTTTACCAAAACGTGAATGCGACCTTGCCACGGCATATAATCCAAACATTCTATGCCCACATCTAATCAAACACCACTATACACCACATCGACCCAAAACGTAATTAGACAAACTACAAATCGCACACCTCAACAACCGCTTATTCTTTAACCGCAAATGCGATCCTACTAATGTGTATTGCCGAAACATATTACACACATCCACATATATACATGCATTGTCCGACATCAACCAAAGCGTATGTATTATAAACTATAATTCAATCAACCTGAACGGGTCGTGACTAGACGCATGGCTGTCCACATGGCTCGGTATTTCGTCGAACGGGCAAGGCACGACGTCGACCACTAGCTGCGAAAACACACAATTTGTTGGCGGCAGTTCATCGAACATCACACACATTGGAAAATAAACATCGAGAACAGCGGGGGTTTCTCACCACGGTTTTCGACGGTGTCGCGGATGGGCTGCGCAAAACAGCGAGCACACGGCGGGCGTCGACGGCGTACTGTCCATTGGGCTCCCTAAAACAGCGAGCCGGCAGCGCGCGCAGACATCGGGGCTACTGCTCACAGCGAGGCCAACCAGGGAAAGCCTTGGCCCCAACCCACGGACAGGACTTCCTGGGCACGGCCAGGAATGAAGCTCGTCTCCTGGAAAAAAAAGTAGGGGCAGCGGGAGCATGATGGCGTAGTGGCTAGGGAGAGGAAATAGGCATCACTGCTGCTGGGAGCTCCTGCTCGACCATGGAGCTGGAGAGTTGAGGCCGTGAGCAACGTAGGACCATGTGCTGCAGGCGCGCGCAGGGAAGTTGCAGGTCCGGCAGAGCTCGAGCAGAGCGCGCTTGAGGAGCACAGCCGCCGGAAGGAGGGATCCCGGCGCCATGAGGAAGAAGGTCGTGGGGAGGAAGGAGGGCAGGGCGCCGGCAAGGGGCTTCAACAGGGGAGCGCCATGGGAGGATCTCGCCTGGGCATCTGCCATGGGGGAGTTTCTGCGCGGCGTCCGAATCAGGGGAGGTGGAGCTCGCTCCCATGGGCGAAGAAGGGCAGGGGAGGGAGCAGGCTTGGGCGCCGGATTGAGGAAGAAGGCTTGGGCGCCATGGAGAGGAAAGGAGTCGAGCTCCATGCGCTCTGCCTGCTGCAACCGTGAGGAAGAAAGGGACAGGGAAAAAGAAAATGGCGGCCAGGGGTTAGATGAATAAAATCCAATTTGCAAGGGGAGAAGGGTTCTATTTATAGAAGGAGCCCTAGGGTTAGGGTTTCCTTAGCGAGCTGGGCTGGGCTAGAATGGGCCTGGCCCAAAATACGTAATCGGGCTGCGCTAAATTTATTTTCCGGAATAAAATGCTCTCGCGGAAGTCGTCTGTGTAAAAACAGAGCGAGCTAGAGTTCGGACGAACGGAAGATTGAGCGATTAATTCGACCGAGAGTTTGATTTGAATTTGCTTGGAAATAATTCCCTACGCGTGATTCGAAAATAAATCGCTGAGATTTGATCGGCTTGGATTTTTAGTCGGAGAAGGCAAATCGTGATATTTTTAAAATCGCTGTCGATACGGGGTTTTGAGTTTGGTTCGGACATGAGCTATTTGGCCGAGTCGGATAAAACTGATTAGAGGACGACATATTGAGCATTCCGTTTGAGAGTGCGGACTCAGATTAAAATAGTCAGACATAGATCAATGTTCGAGGAATTAAACTCGGGCTCAGATCAAATAACAGCCGTTGAGAGTTTGATTAAATGAGCTTCGGATGAGATTTATAAATCGAGAATGATTTTTGAGTTTGCATTCGTTCCAAGAAATAAAAGTTTTAACAGGCTCCAAAATTGGCCTTCTGTGAGACTGAATAACTCCGAATTCGGTGAAACGTGAGGGAATAATCTAGATAATCAGAGACATTCGCGAGCGAGAAATAGAAATTTTCACTGAGCATCCGAGATTAAGATAAATCTCCCGACATAACACAAAACTGACACCTGGGGTGTCACACTTAGGATCCATCCCTTCGGGCGATTAGTCCCTTTCTTGAAGAGAACGACTCTGATACCAATTGAGAGCACCTAGAGGGGGGTGAATAGGTGATCCTGTAAAAACTTAAACTTAAAGCCACAAACTTGATTAAGTGTTAGAGCAATGAAGCCAAGTGGCTAGAGATGAGTTCTTGCAAAACACAATAACCACAAAGAGATCAACACAGAGAGGCACAGTGGTTTATCCTGTGGTTCGGCCAAGTCCAACACTTGCCTACTCCACGTTGTGGCGTCCCAACGGACGAGGGTTGCACTCAACCCCTTTCAAGCGGTCCAAAGACCCACTTGAATACCACAGTGTTTTGCTTTCGTTTCACTATATCCTGCTTGCGAGGAATCTCCACAACTTGGAGCCTCTCGCCCTTACAATTTGATTATCACAAAGACGCATGGAAGTAAGGATGAGATGAGCAACACACACAAGACACAAAATCAGAGCAACAATACGCACACAAGTCACAACTTGAGCTCTCAACACAACTCGAAGAGTTCTCTACTCAAATGGAGCTCTAGTTGCTATCACAAAGAATCGAATGCGCGGAAATGAAGTCTTGGTGCTTAGGAATGCTCAAGGGTTGCTTGGTGTTCTCCTTCATGCGCCTAAGGGTCCCTTTTATAGCCCCAAGGCAGCTAGGAGCCGTTGAGAGCAATCCAGGAAGGTAATTCTTGCCTTCTGTCGACTGGCGCATCGGACAGTCTGGTGCGGATTTCTTTCCTATTCTGGCACAGCCGACCGTTGGAGACTTGGAGCCGTTGGCGCACCGGACACTGTCCGGTGCAGACCGGACAGTCCGGTGCTCCCATCCGACCGTTGGCTCGGCCATGTATCACGCGCGGATTGCGTGGCCGACCGTTGGCGCGCCCGACCGGTGAGGTGTCTCACCGGACAGTCTAGTGAATTATAGCCGTACGCTGTTGACTTGGTTCCCGAGAGCGGCGACTTCACCGCAGATGACTCACCGGACAGTCCGGTGCACCACCGGACAGTCCGGTGATTTATAGCCGTACGCCGCCATCGAGACCCGAGAGCAGCCAGTTGACCAGACGCCAGCCTGGCGCACCACCGGACAGTCCGGTGCACCCAGACTGAGCAGAGTCTTGGCTGCTCGAGCCAAGTCTTTTCCAATTGTATTTTCTCTGATTCTAGCACTTAGACAAATATGTTAGTACACAAAAACCAATGTACTAAGTCTAGAATCATACCTTTGTGTTGACTTTGCACTTCTTCCACCATTTGGCATAGTTTCACACTTAAACCATTTGTGTTGGCACTTGATCACCAAAATACTTAGAAATGGTCCAAGGACACATTTCCCTTTCAATCTCCCCCTTTTTGGTGATTTATGCCAACACAACAAAAAGCAACTAAAAGAAGTGCAACATCAATGCAAATAAGA
This sequence comes from Zea luxurians, assembly GCA_029449295.1. NCBI lineage: Eukaryota > Viridiplantae > Streptophyta > Magnoliopsida > Poales > Poaceae > Zea > Zea luxurians. The sequence continues at coordinate 33,386,434 of JAOPSE010000009.1, read as the reverse complement.
ACACAAATTTGTTTTGATTCAAATTTGGCATATTTGGATCATTCTTTGCCACCACTTGGTTTGTTTTTGCAAATCAAACTCAATTTCCTATCTCTAAGTCAAAGTCACTTGTTGAGGCATAGAGAGAGGTATTCCAAGAGAAATTGATCAAGAATTCAAAAACTCCCCCTTTTTCCCATAATCAAACATTCTCCCCACAAGAGACCAACTTTTGACAATAAGAGACAATAAGAGTATTTTGACAAACCAAAAGCTCTAATTCTATTATTTTCAAAATTCTCAAGTGGTAGTTGATCCATTTCTTGCTTTGGCCTTATTTTCTCCCCCTTTGGCATCAAGCACCAAAACGGGATCAATCTTGGCCCTTAAACCCCATTTATCACCAAAATCTTCAAATAAGAGTAAATAGGCAATAAGAACACGGAGATGAAATTGGAGTGAGTTACCCTCTCATCGGAGTGCAGTGGAAGTCTTGCATGGTACAAGTTCACCTTTCCCTTTCAATCCACCTTTGAGACTAAATTAAGAAAACTCAAGCACATGGTTAGTCTCAACGGGTCAAGTTGTAGCATTTCTCCCCCTTAGTATGTGCATCATTCACACATGGACTTGTGAGGTCCGGGGATCCTTTGCACAACTTGAGCACCATAAGTAAGCAATAAGATGCATAATGGAACATGATCAAAGGCATAAGACACATGTATGCTCGATATCAATCCAAGTTACGTGAATCTAAGACATTTAGCTCACTACGCAGCCTGCAAAAGGTCTTCTCATCTAAAGGCTTGGTAAAGATATCGGCTAGCTGGTTCTCGGTGCTAACATAAAACACTTTGATATCTCCCTTTTGCTGCTGGTCTCTCAAAAAGTGATGCCGGATGTCTATGTGCTTTGTGCGGCTGTGTTCAACAGGATTGTCCGCCATGCGGATAGCACTCTCATTGTCACATAGGAGTGGGACTTTGCTCAGATTGTAGCCAAAGTCCCGGAGGGTTTGCCTCATCCAAAGTAGTTGCGTGCAACATTGTCCTGCGGCAACGTACTCGGCCTCAGCGGTGGATAGGGCAACATAGGTTTGTTTCTTAGAACTCCAGGATACCAGGGACCTTCCTAGGAATTGGCACGTCCCTGATGTACTCTTTCTATCGACCTTACATCCAGCATAATCGGAGTCTGAATATCCAATTAAGTCAAAGGTAGACCCCTTTGGATACCAGATCCTGAAGCAAGGCGTAGCAACTAAATATCTAAGAATTCGCTTAACGGCCACAAGGTGACACTCCCATGGGTCGGATTGAAATCTCGCACACATGCATACGCTAAGCATAATATCCGGTCTACTAGCACATAAATAAAGTAAAGACCCTATCATAGACCGGTATGCCTTTTGATCAACGGACTTACCTCCTTTGTTGAGGTCGACATGTCCGTCGGTTCCCATTGGAGTCTTTGCGGGCTTGGCGTCCTTCATCCCAAACCGCTTGAGCAAGTCTTGTGTGTACTTCGTTTGAGAGATGAAGGTGCCGTCCTTGAGTTGCTTCACTTGGAACCTAAGGAAGTAGTTCAACTCGCCCATCATTGACATCTCGAATTTCTGAGTCATCACCCTGCTAAACTCTTCACAAGACTTTTGGTTAGTAGAACCAAATATTATGTCATCGACATAAATTTGGCACACAAATAAGTCACCATCACATGTCTTAGTGAAAAGAGTTGGATCGGCTTTCCCAACCTTGAAAGCATTAGCAATTAAAAAATCTCTAAGGCATTCATACCATGCTCTTGGGGCTTGCTTAAGTCCATAGAGCGCCTTAGAGAGCTTACACACGTGGTCGGGGTACCGTTCATCCTCAAAGCCAGGGGGTTGCTCCACGTACACCTCCTCCTTGATTGGCCTGTTGAGGAAAGCGCTCTTCACGTCCATTTGGAACAACCTAAAAGAATGGTGAGCGGCATAGGCTAACAAAATATGAATCAACTCTAGCCTAGCCACAGGAGCAAAAGTCTCCTCAAAGTCCAAACCTGCGACTTGGGCATAACCTTTTGCCATAAGTCGAGCCTTGTTCCTTGTCACCACCCCGTTCTCGTCCTGTTTGTTGCGGAACACCCACTTGGTTCCTATAACGTTTTGCTTGGGACGCGGCACCAGTGTCCAAACTTCATTTCGCTTGAAGTTGTTGAGCTCTTCCTGCATGGCCAACACCCAGTCCAGATCTAGCAAGGCCTCTTCTACCCTGAAAGGCTCAATAGAAGAGACAAAAGAGTAATGCTCACAAAAATTAGCTAATCTAGAGCGAGTAGTTACTCCCTTGCTAATGTCACCCAAAATTTGGTCGACGGGATGATTCCTTTGAACCATTACTCGAACTTGAGTTAGAGGGGCCTGTGGTACTTCTTCCTCCTCATCTTGGACATCCTGTGCTCCCCCTTGATCACACGCCTCCCCTTGAGGTACCTGTTCATCATCTGGAGTTGGGGGGTGCACCGTCGTTGAGGAAGAAGGTTGATCTTACTCCTTGTGTTCCTGTGGTCGCACGTCTCCAATTGCCATGGTATGAATTGCGTCCGTTGGAACATCATCCTCATCTACATCATCAAGATCAACTTGCTCTCTCAGAGAGCCATTAGTCTCATCAAATACAACATCGCTAGAGACTTCAACCAAACCCGATGATTTGTTGAAGACTCTATACGCCTTTGTATTTGAGTCATAACCTAACAAAAACCCTTCTACAGCTTTGGGAGCAAATTTTGAATTTCTACCTTTCTTCACCAGAATGTAGCATTTACTCCCAAAAACTCGAAAGTACGAAACGTTGGGTTTGTTACCGGTTAGTAGCTCGTATGACGTCTTCTTGAGGAGGCGATGGAGATAGACTCGGTTTATGGCGTGGCAAGCCGTGTTCACAGCTTCCAACCAAAACCGCTCGGGCATCTTGAATTCTCCAAGCATCGTCCTCGCCATGTCTATGAGCGTCCTGTTCTTCCTCTCTACCACACCATTTTGTTGTGGTGTGTAGGGAGCGGAGAACTCGTGCTTGATTCCTTCCTCCTCAAGGTACTCCTCCACTTGAAGGTTCTTGAACTCAGACCCGTTGTCGCTCCTTATCTTCTTCACCTTGAGCTCAAATTCATTTTGAGCTCTCCTTAGGAAGCGCTTGAGGGTCCCTTGGGTTTTAGATTTATCCTGCAAAAAGAATACCCAAGTGAAGCGGGAAAAATCATCAACAATTACTAAACCATACTTACTTCCCCCGATGCTGAGGTAGGCGACATGTCCGAAGAGGTCCATATGCAGCAGCTCCAGGGGTCTTGATGTGGTCATCACATTCTTGCTGTGATGTGCACTTCCCACTTGTTTACCTGCTTGACAAGCTGAACAAGGTTTATCTTTTTCGAAATGCACATTTGTTAGACCTAACACATGTTCTCCCTTTAGAAGTTTGTGAAGGTTCTTCATCCCCACATGTGCTAGACGGCGATGCCACAGCCAGCCCATGCTAGTCTTAGCAATTAAGCATGCATCTAGACCGGCCTCCTCCTTTGCAAAATCAACTAAATAGAGTTTGTCGTCTAGTACACCCTTAAAAGCTAATGAACCATCACTCCTTCTAAAGACAGACACATCTACATTTGTGAATAAGCAATTGTATCCCATATTACATAATTGACTAACCGATAGAAGATTATAACCTAGCGACTCTACTAAAAATACATTGGAGATAGAGTGCTCATTTGAGATGGCTATCTTGCCTAAGCCTTTAACCTTGCCTTGATTCCCGTCACCGAATATGATTGAGTCTTGGGAATCTTTGTTCTTGACGTAGGAGGTGAACATCTTCTTCTCCCCCGTTATGTGGTTTGTGCATCCGCTGTCGATAATCTAGCTTGATCCCCCGGATGCATAAACCTGCAAAGCAAATTAGGCTTGGGTCTTAGGTACCCAACTCTTGTTGGGTCCTACAAGGTTAGTTACAATAGCCTTAGGGACCCAACTGCAAGTCTTATCTCCCTTGCATTTTGCCCCTAATTTCCTAGCAATCACTTTCTTATCCTTTCTACAAATTGCAAAGGAAGCATTGCAAGCATGGTAAATTGTAGAGTGTTCATTTCTTACATTCCTAGGTACATGAACAACATTCTAGGCATATGATGAATAACATTTTTCCTAGCCAAATTTCTACCATGCATAATAGAAGAACTTGAATAAATCATGGTATGTGAATCAAAATTATAACTTCTATCATAATGAACATTCCTAGAATATCTCCTATCATGATACATGAAAGCATGGTTCTTTTTAGCACTATTAGTCATTAGAGCCTTCCCTTTCTCCTTGGCGGAGATGGGAGCCTTATGACTTGTTAAGTTCTTGGCTTCCTTCTTAAAGCCAAGCCCATCCTTAATTGAGGGGTGTCTACCAATAGTGTAGGCATCCCTTGCAAATTTTAGTTTATCAAATTCATCTTTGCTAGTCTTAAATTGAGCATTAAGACTAGCCACTTCATCATTTAATTTAGAAATGGAAACTAGGTGTTCACTGCAAGCATCAACATTAAAATCTTTACACCTATTGCAAATCATAACATGTTCTACACAAGAGGTTGATTTATTAGCTATTTCTAACTTAGCACTCAAGTCATCATTGATACTTTTTAAGCTAGAGATAGATGCATGACATGTAGACAATTCACATGAAAGTACTTCATTTCTTTTAACTTCTAGAGCAAGAGAATTTTGCACACTAACAAATTTATCATGCTCTTCATATAAAAGGTCCTCTTGCTTTTCTAACAATCTATTCTTCTCATTCAAAGCATCAATTAATTCATTGATTTTATCAATTTTGGTTCTATCTAAACCTTTGAATAGACTAGCATAGTCTACTTCATCATCACTAGATTCATCATCACTTGAAGAAGCGTAAGTAACAGTATTACGAGTGCTTACTTTCTTTTCCCTTGCCATGAGGCAGGTGTGATGCTCGTTGGGGAAGAGGGATGATTTGTTGAAGGCGGTGGCGGCGAGTCCTTCATCGTCGGAGTCGGACGAAGAACAATCTGAGTCCCACTCTTTGCCAAGGTGTGCCTCGCCTTTAGCCTTCTTGTAAGTCTTCTTCTTTTCCCTCTTCTTTTCTTGATCCTGGTCACTGTCATTATCGGGACAATTAGCAATAAAGTGACCAACCTTACCGCACTTAAAGCAGGAGCGCTTTCCCTTCGTCTTGTTCTTTTTGGGATGCTCCTTGTGACCCTTTAGCGTCGTCTTGAAGCGCTTGATGATGAGGGCCATTTCTTCCTCGTTGAGCCCCGCCGCCTCGACTTGCGCCACCTTGCTATGTAGCGCCTCCCTGCTACTTGTTGCTTTGAGAGCAACGGTTTGAGGCTCGTGGATTGGACCATTCAACGCCTCATCGACGTATCTTGCCTCCTTGATCATCATTCGCCCGCTTACGAACTTTCCAAGTATTTCTTCGGGCGACATCTTGGTGTACCTAGAATTCTCACGAATAGAGTTTACAAGATGTGGATCAAGGACAGTGAAAGACCTTAGCATTAGGCGAACGATGTCGTGGTCCGTCCATCCCGTGCTTCCATAGCTCCTTATTTTGTTGACGAGGGTCTTGAGCCTATTGTACGTTTGGGTTGGCTCCTCCCCCCTGATCATCGCGAACCTTCCTAGTTCGCCTTCCACTAACTCCATCTTGGTGAGCATGGTGACGTCGTTCCCCTCATGCGAGATCCTGAGGGTGTCCCAAATTTGCTTGGCGTTATCCAAGCCGCTCACCTTATGGTATTCATCCCTGCACAATGACGCTAAAAGAACAGTAGTAGCTTGTGCATTTTTGTGAATTTGTTCATTGATGAACATGGGACTATCCGTACTATCAAATTGCATTCCATTTTCTACTATCTCCCATATACTTGGATGGAGAAAGAACAAGTGGCTACGCATTTTGTGACTCCAAAATCCGTAGTCCTCTCCATCAAAGTGAGGAGGTTTACCAAGGGGAATGGAAAGCAAATGAGCATTGGAACTTTGCGGAATACGAGAATAATCAAAGGAAAAGTTCGAATTAACCGTCTTCTTTTTCTCGTAGTTGTTGTCGTCGTCGTCCTTTTGGGAAGAAGATGACTCGCCGCTGTCGTCGTAGTAGACGATCTTCTTGATACGCCTCCTCTTCTTCCCGTCCTTCTTCTTATGACTTGAGCCCGAGTCAGTGGGCTTGTCGTCTTTTGGCTCATTGATGAAGGACTCCTTCTCCTTGTCTTTGATCACCATCCCCTTTCCCTTAGGATCCATCCCTTCGGGCGATTAGTCCCTTTCTTGAAGAGAACGACTCTGATACCAATTGAGAGCACCTAGAGGGGGGTGAATAGGTGATCCAATAAAAACTTAAACTTAAAGCCAAAAACTTGATTAAGTGTTAGAGCAATGAAGCCAAGTGGCTAGAGATGAGTTCTTGCAAAACACAATAACTACAAAGAGATCAACACAGAGAGGCATAGTGGTTTATCCCGTGGTTCGGCCAAGTCCAACACTTGCCTACTCCACGTTGTGGCGTCCCAACGGACGAGGGTTGCACTCAACCCCTTTCAAGCGGTCCAAAGACCCACTTGAATACCATGGTGTTTTGCTTTCGTTTCACTATATCCCGCTTGCGAGGAATCTCCACAACTTGGAGCCTCTCGCCCTTACAATTTGATTATCACAAAGACGCACGGAAGTAAGGATGGGATGAGCAACACACACAAGACACAAAATCAGAGCAACAATACGCACACAAGTCACAACTTGAGCTCTCAACACAACTCGAAGAGTTCTCTACTCAAATGGAGCTCTAGTTGCTATCACAAAGAATCGAATGCGCGGAAATGAAGTCTTGGTGCTTAGGAATGCTCAAGGGATGCTTGGTGTTCTCCTTCATGCGCCTAGGGTCCCTTTTATAGCCCCAAGGCAGCTAGGAGCCGTTGAGAGCAATCCAGGAAGGCAATTCTTGCCTTCTGTCGACTGGCGCACCAGATAGTCCAGTGCACCACCGGACACTGTCTGGTGCGGATTTCTTTCCTATTCTGGCGCAGCCGACCGTTGGAGACTTGGAGCCGTTGGCGCACCGAACACTGTCCGGTGCACACCAGACAGTCTGTGCTCCCATCCGACCGTTGGCTCGACCACGCGTCACGCGCGGATTGCGTGGCCGACCGTTGGCGCGCCCGACCGTTGGCTCACCGGACAGTCCAGTGAATTATAGCCGTACACTGTTGACTTGGTTCCCGAGAGCGGCGACTTCGCCGCAGATGACTCACCGGACAGTCCGGTGCACCACCGGACAGTCCGTTGATTTATAGTCGTACGCCGCCGTCGAGACCAGAGAGCAGCTAGTTGACCAGACGCCAGCCTGGCGCACCGGACACTGTCCGGTGCACCACCGGACAGTCCGGTGCACCCAGACTGAGCAGAGTCTTGGCTGCTCGAGCCAAGTCTTTTCCAATTGTATTTTCTCTGATTCTAGCACTTAGACAAATATGTTAGTACACAAAAACCAATGTACTAAGTCTAGAATCATACCTTTGTGTTGACTTTGCACATCTTCCACCATTTGGCATAGTTTCACACTAAACCATTTGTGTTGGCACTTGATCACCAAAATACTTAGAAATGGCCCAAGGGCACATTTCCCTTTCAGCAACTCCACGAGATGCAGGCCAAGCTCGACGAAGAAGCAGGGCGGCTTGTGCAGCTCTGACAAAACATCAAGCAGGAGTGGGAAAGTCGGGCTCTTGCCAGAGGAGCGCGTCATCGGGCCCTGGACGTCCAGCGCCGTATCGTTGACGATGCCAGGGCAGGGCTGCCCCCGGAACCTAGCTGCAGCGGCGATGCTACTTCGAACAATGCCGGAGCCATCCACCACCGAGGGGCGACGTATCCAGGGCGAGCTCAAGGGCCTCCTGGAAGACGCCGCTGTCCGACAAGCCGAGAGCTCTGCCTCCCGGAGGCGAGGAGACCCCTCAGAGCATCACGCAACGCCCTCCGGATGCATGTGGGAGGCCTCGGTCCACACCAAGCGCACACGGGATGGAACGCCTGCAGCCCCGGATCGCCTCGGCGCCGAGCAACACCGCCGCGACCGTCGAGCCCGACTCGAGGAAAGGGTGCGCCGAGGATACCACCCCAGGCGCGGGGGATGCTACGACAGTGAGGAGGATCGGAGTCCCTCGCTCGAACCGCCAGGTCCGCGAGTCTTCAGCCGGGCCATACGACGAGCGTCGTTCCTGGCCCGGTTCCGAGCCCCGACTACCATCATCAAGTACTCAGGGGAGACAAGGCCGGAGTTGTGGCTTGCGGACTACCGGATGGCATGCCAGTTGGGAGGGACAGACGATGACAACCTCATCATCCGCAACCTCCCCCTTTTCCTCTCCGACGCTGCCTGGGCCTGGCTGGAGCATCTGCCTCCTGCGCAGATCTCCGACTGGGACGACCTGGTCAAGGCTTTCGCTGGAAATTTCCAGGGTACGTATGTACGCCCTGGGAACTCATGGGATCTCCAAAGCTGCTGCCAGCAGCCAAGGGAATCCCTGCGAGAGTACATCCGGCGGTTTTCAAAGCAGTGCACCGAGTTGCCCAACATCACCGACTCGGACGTCATCGGGGCATTCCTCGCCGGCACCACTTGCCGAGACCTGGTGAGCAAACTAGGACGCAAGACTCCCACCAAGGCGAGCGAATTGATGGACATCGCCACCAAATTCGCCTCTGGTCAAGAGGCGGTCGAAGCCATCTTCCGAAAGGACCAGCAGCCTCAGGGAAGACAGAAAGAAGACACCCCAAGGCGTCCGCCCAGCGTGGCACGAAGAAGAAGGCCAAGAGGAAGGTGCAGGCAAAACGCGATGCCATTGACGTGGATCTCGTCGCTGCTACCAAGCACAGGAACCCTTGGAAGCCTCCTGGAGGAGCCAACGCGTTCGACAAGATGCTCAAGGAGTCGTGCCCCTATCACAGGGGTCCCGTCAAGCACACCCTTGAAGAGTGCGACATGCTCCAGCGCTATTTCAACAAGGCTACACCCTCGGCAGAAGGTGGCAAAGACCAAGGCAACAACAAGAAGGGGGGCAACAAGGAAGAGGAGTTCCCGGAGGTCCACAACTGCTTCATGATCTACGGCGGACAGGTGGCGAGCGCCTCGGCTCGGCACCGCAAGCAGGAGCGCCGGGAGGTCTGCTCGGTGAAGGTAGCGGTGCCGGTCTACCTAGACTGGTCCGACAAGCCCATTACCTTCGACCAAGGTGACCACCCTGACTATGTGCCGAGCCCAGGAAGGTACCCGCTCGTCGTCGACCCAATCATCGGCAATGTTAGGCTCTCCAAGGTCCTCATGGACGGAGGCAGCAGCCTCAACATCATCTACGCCGAGACCTTGGAGCTCTTGGGGGTTGATCGGTCCGAGATCCAGGGTGGTGCAGCACCCTTCCACGGGATCGCACCCGGAAAGCGTATCCTACCCCTCGGACAGATTGACTTACCCATCTGCTTCGGAACTCTCTCCAACTTCCGAAAGGAAACCCTCACCTTCGAGGTAGTTGGGTTCCGAGGGACCTATCACGCGGTGCTGGGAAGACCGTGCTACGCCAAGTTCATGGCCATCCCCAACTACACTTACCTCAAGCTCAAGATGTCTGGCCCCAAGGGAGTCATAACTGTTGGATCCTCATATCGCCACGCTTACGAGTGCGACGTGGAATGTGTGGAGTACGACGAGGCCCTCGCCGAGTCCGAAGCCCTCATCGCCGACCTGGATTGCCTCTCCAAAGAGGCGCCCGACGCGAAGCGACACGCCAGCAACTTCGAACCAGCCGAGGCAGTTAAGTCTGTCCCTCTCGACCCTAGCAACGACGCCAGCAAGAAAGTCAGGATCAGCTCCGAGCTCGACCCCAAATAGGAAGCAGTGCTCGTCGACTTTCTCCGCGCAAACGCCAAAGTTTTTGCGTGGAGTCCCTCGGACATGCCCGGCATACCAAGGGATGTCGCCGAGCACTCACTGGACATCCAAGCCGGTGCCCGACCCGTGAAGCAGTCCCTGCGCCGCTTTGATGAAGAAAAGCGCAGGGCCATAGGCGAGGAGGTCCACAAGCTGATGGCTGCAGGGTTCATCAAAGAGGTATTCCATCCCGAATGGTTAGCTAACCCTGTGCTTGTAAAGAAAAAAGGTGGGAAATGGAGGATGTGCGTAGACTACACTGGTTTAAACAAAGCATGTCCAAAGGTTCCCTACCCTCTGCCTCGCATCGATCAAATTGTGGACTCCACTGCTGGGTGCGAAACCCTGCCTTTCCTCGACGCCTATTCGGGTTATCACCAAATTAAGATGAAAGAATCCGACCAGCTCGCGACTTCTTTCATCACACCCTTTGGCATGTATTGTTATACTACTATGCCATTTGGCTTGAGGAATGCAGGTGCAACCTACCAAAGGTGCATGAACCATGTGTTCGGGGAGCACATCAGCAGAACGGTCGAGGCTTACGTCAATGACATCGTTGTCAAGACAAGGAAAGCCTCTGACCTCCTCTCCGACCTCGAAGTAACTTTCGGGTGCCTACGTGCAAAGGGTGTAAAACTCAACCCCGAGAAGTGTGTCTTCGGAGTCCCCCGAGGCATGCTCCTAGGGTTCATCGTCTCCGAACGAGGCACGAGGCCAACCCAGAGAAAATCGCGGCCATCACCAACATGGGACCCATCAAAGATTTAAAAGGAGTACAAAGGGTCATGGGATGCCTTGCGGCTCTGAGCCGCTTCATCTCGCGCCTCGGTGAGAAAGGATTACCCTTGTACCGCCTCTTAAGGAAGGCCGAGCGCTTCACTTGGACCCCCGAGGCCGAAGAAGCCCTCGGAAACTTAAAGGCACTCCTTACTAATGCACCCATCTTGGTGCCCCCTGCTGCGGGAGAAGCCCTCTTGATTTATGTAGCCACAACCACTCAGGTGGTCAGCGCCGCGATCGTAGTCGAGAGACGAGAAGAGGGGCATGCACTGCTCATCTAGAGGTCGGTCTACTTCATCAGCGAGGTGCTATCCGAGACCAAGATCCACTACCCACAAATCCAGAAGCTACTGTACGCAGTAATTCTGACACGGCGAAAGTTGTGACACTACTTCGAGTCTCATCCGGTGACTGTGGTGTCATCCTTCCCCCTGGGAGAGATCATCCAGTGCCGAGAGGCCTCGGGTAGGATAGCAAAATGGGCAGTGGAACTCATGGGCGAAACACTTTCATTCGCTCCTCGGAAGGCCATAAAATCTCAAGTCTTGGCAGACTTCCTGGCTGAATGGGTCGACACCCAATTGCCGACAGCCCCAATATAGCCTGAACTTTGGACCATGTACTTCGACGGGTTGTTAATGAAAACCGGAGCGGGCACGGACTTGCTCTTCATCTCACCCCTCGGAGAACATGTGCGTTACGTACTGCGCCTCCATTTTCCGGCGTCAAACAACATGGCCGAGTACGAGGCCTTGGTTAATGGACTACGCATCGCCGCCAAGCTAGGGGTTCGGTGCCTTGACGCTCGTGGCGACTCGCAGCTTGTTATTGACCAAGTCATGAAGAACTCCCACTGCCGCGATCGGAAAATGGAGGCCTACTGCGACGAAGTTTGGCGCTTGGAAGACAAGTTCTACGGGCTGGAGCTCAACCATGTTGCTCGACGGCACAACGAGACCGCGGATGAGCTGGCGAAAATAGCCTCGGGGCGAACAACGGTTCCCCCGGACGTCTTCTCCATGGACATATATCAACCATCCGTCAAACTCGACGACGCGCCCGAACCCGAGGAGACCTTGGCCCAGCCCGAGGTACCCTCGGCCGCCGAGGGTGAGGCCCTGCGCGTTGAGGGAGAACAGAACGGGGTTGCGCCAAACCAAAACTGGCAGACCCCATACCTAGAATATCTCCTCCGAGGAGAGCTGCCCCTCGACAAGGCCGAAGCTCGGCGACTGGCTCGGCGCGCCAAGTCGTTCGTTTTACTGGGTGATGAAAAGGAGCTGTACCGCCGCATCCCCTCAGGCATTCTCCAACGATGCATATCCACTGCCCAAGGACAAGAGCTGTTACAAGAAATACACTCGGGGGCTTGCGGTCACCATGCAGCACCTCGAGCCCTTGTGGGAAACGCTTTCCGACAAGGGTTCTACTGGCCAACCGCGGTGGCCGATGCCACTAGGATTGTACGCTCCTGCCGTGGGTGTCAATTCTACGCGAGACAGACGCACCTGCCCGCTCAAGCCCTGCAGACAATACATATCACTTGGTCGTTTGTCGTGTGGGGTCTAGACCTCATCAGTCCCTTGCAGAAGGCACCCGGGGGCTTCGAGCACCTGCTGGTCGCCATCGACAAATTCTCTAAGTGGATCGAAGTCCGACCCTTAATCAGCATCGGGTCCGAGCAGGCAGTAGCATTCTTCACAAATATCATCCATCGCTTTGGGATCCCAAACTCAATCATCACCGACAATGGCACGCAGTTCACTGGGAAGAAGTTCCTGGATTTCTGCGAGGACCACCACATCCGTGTGGACTAGGCCACCGTAGCGCACCCAATGACAAATGGGCAGGTGGAACACGTCAATGGTATGATTTTGAAGGGACTAAAACCGAGGATCTACAACGACCTCAACAAGTTTGGCAAGCGGTGGATAAAAGAACTACGCTCGGTGGTTTGGAGTCTGAGGACGACGCTGAGCCGGGCCACAGGCTTCTCGCCATTTTTCCTAGTCTATGGGGCCGAGGCCATCTTACCCACGAACTTGGAATATGGTTCCCCGAGGACAAAGGCTTACGATGACCAAAGCAACTAGACCAGCCGAGAGGATTCATTGGACCAGCTGGAAGAGGCTCGAGACGTGGCCTTACTACACTCGGCGCGTTATCGGCAGTCTCTGTGACGCTACCACGCCCGAAGGGTTCGGCCCTGAGACTTCCAAGTGGGAGACTTGGTACTTTGGCTGCGACAAGACGCCCGAGGACGCCACAAGCTTACTCCTCTCTGGGAAGGGCCATTCATCATCACTAAGATTTTGAAGCCTGGGACATACAAACTGGCCAACGATCAAGGCGAGGTCTACAGCAACGCTTGGAACATCGAACAGCTACGTCGCTTTTATCCTTAAAATGTTTCAAGTCGTTCATGTATCTCACTTTTCTTTACATGCATAACTAAAGTCTAACCATCAAGGAAGGATCAGCCTTGCCTTGGCAAAGCCCGACCCACCCTCGGGGGCTAGAAGGGGGAACCCCCTTTGTGTCAAAAATTTTCTCGGAAAAGTCTTTTACCAGAACGACTTTCGCGCTTTTCGACTACGTCGATAATAGAATCCTAAAGACGAGCAAGAGAGACCTTGAGCGGCAAGGCCGACCGAGCCGACGGACTCCTACGCCTTCGGGATACGGATACCTCACTCATCACCTTCCGCGAAGGGTAGCTCATGCTCGGATAAGCGATTCTGCTACCGAACAAGTCTTAACGCTCGAAAACTTTTCTACCAAAACGACTTTTCGTGCTTTTCGACTATATCGATAACGGAATCCTAAAAACGATGAGAGAACACACATAAGCGGCAAGGCCGACCGAGCCGAGGGACTCCTACGCCTCCAGGATACGGATACCTCACTCATCACCTTCTGCGAAAAGTAACTCACGCTCGGATAAGCGATTTCGCTACCGAACAAGTCCTAACGCACGAAACAAGAGGAAAGAAAACACAGGTTCATAATCCGACAATAAAAATGTTTAGGCCTCAGTGCCCGCAAAAAACATACGCATACTTAGAACAAACTGTTCCTGCAGGCTCAGACATCGGTAGGGGGAGGAGGAGCACGCTCGGCGTCATTTCCACCCTCGGCAGAATCTAGCCTAGCCTCGGACAGCGACACGGGCGGAAGGATCTCCACCCCAAAGGAGGAATCCAGCGCCGCGCTTGGGCCCTCGACAGCCGCGTCAAGCCTCTAGACCTCGGCTAAGGCAGCCTCCTCTTCGTCGGGTAAGCAGTACCCCTCGCTGACCCGCTCCAGATCCACATCGTAGTGGGAGGCGAGCACGACGAAGGCCCGCCTAACGCCATGGTGCAGCACCCCACGGAGTCTGCTGCGCACATGGCCGCCCAAGGCCCGCAGGTGACTCTGAGGGGAGCTACCCGAGGGGACGTCGTCGAGGCCAAAGGCCTAGCAGAAAGCCGAGATAGCCTCGAACATGGCCACGCGGTCGGCCTCCTTCTACTCAGCCGCCTCGGCAAGCGCCTTGTAGTTCTTGACGGACTCGTTAAGAGCCGTCTCGAACCCTGCAGACAGCTGGACAATGTTCTTCAGACACGAGGTAAAGGACAAAGCAGAAACAAAGTCACAAAGCGGACGAAACAACCTTCGGCCCGGACACGCAGCTGCGAGGCCTTAGCTTGGGCGGACCAAGCAGACCCGATGGCCATGGCCAGACCCTCCACAAGGGTCCCGGCCCGGGCGGTCGCCTCAAAGTCTAGAAAGGAGGAACCCCCTCTGGGCCAAAAACTTTCCTCGGAAAAGTTTTTCCACCAAAACGACTTTCGTGCCTTTCGACTATATCGATGGCGGAGTCCTAAAAACGACAAGAGAGACCTTGAACGGCAAGGCCGACCGAGCCAAGGGACTCCTACGCCTCCGGGATACGGATACCTTACTCGTCACCTTCCGTGAAAGGTAGCTCACGCTCGGATAAGTGATTCTGCTACCGACGAACAAGTCTTAATGCTCGAAACAAGAGGAAAGAAGCACGGCTTTATACCCAAATGTTCAGGCCTCAGCAGCCACAAAGAACAAACACACGTACTTGGGATAACTATGCTACGTAGATGTCGGCAGCACCCTCGGTGGCTTTTCCGACCTACAGCAGATATCTCTGTACTTGGAGCAATTACATTTTGCTCTTACATTCCCTTACAAACGGGACCTGTGACACCCCAGTGTCACTCAGGGTTTTTCTCAAAAAGCCAAACCAAGAACCATCATTATATGTGAACCAAAGTAAGCATGAGCAACAAAACAATTTAAGTAAGAAAAAATTCACCAAGTATATAATTAAAAGTGTCATGATCAAAGCAATTGAGTCTTTTAAAAGATAAGATTGTGCAACCCTAATTGAAAACCCTAAGTAAGCCCCATGAGCAAAATTCAAGAGAATAAGAAAAAGGCAGTGAAAAGTTTAAAATTTTGAGTTGAGCCAATTATATAAGTTAAAGTATGTTTATTAAGCAACAAGAAAGATTGAGAAGGCTTAGCCAAAATAATTCAATTAAATCCCCAAATCAGCCCTTGATCTATGAACCCTTGGGAAATTCAGATTTCTGAATTTCTGAATTTCAGACCTCTTTCCAAGATCATCTGTGTTCCCTGCTTTTCAAAACTCAAAGCCAGAAGATCCAAATATCAAAGTCGTGCCAAATTACCTTGAACACATTCTGGGAAAGTTTGAACTCAAACCAAATTCGTTTGACACGATTTTGGCGCAGCTTAACCTCGGGACCAGGCATTCTGACACTGGCACCTTGGTGACGCTACAACTCCCTGTCCCTAGCCTAAAACTGCGCGTCGTCCATACACAAAAGACAAAGCTTGGTCTGATGAACAAATCCCTTGCAGTGATCTTGCCCAAATTCACGAAGATTTGCTCCCAATCGGCGCTTGAACAGGGGCAGAGGCAACGGGAACACGTGTTCGACCGTGGCTGACACCCCGGTTCACGCCCGTTCGCGCACCGCGCCTTCCTAGTGCACGCCCGCGCGCACTCGCCGGTCCACGACCGCCCGTGCACCGCGCCGTGCCTATAAAGCCTCCCCAGGCGCACCTCACTTCGCCCCGCACTCACCCTCACCGGCCAGCCACTTTCCCTTAGCTCCGGCGAGCTCAATTCCGCCCGCCATTGCCGCCAGAGCTTTGGCCACCGTGGCCAGCCCACCCCAGCCATCCTCCGGGCAAGCCAGTGCTTCGGCTAGCTCCGCCAGTAGCCCGTGAAGCTTGCCAAGCCCTCGGACCCGGCCGGACTTCACCGGAGGCCCGAGATTGACTTCACCGGACTTCGGTCTTCCGCCGCCGCGCGTGGACCGAGCTATCCAGTGAGTCTCCGCCCACTTCCTTGCGCTCATGTCTTCTCTGGCACCCCGTGGTCCTCCCTGACCCATTTGATTGAACTATCTCGCCGTGACCAGGCCGGTCTCCTCACCGCCGACGAGCATCCCCGCCTGCGTACGTGGACCGACCGACTCCGGCCATCTCCGACGGCGTTCCGCACACCGTTGTGATCCCCGAGACCTCCCCTTCATCCTCGACCACTTCACCGGAACAGTCTCGCCGCCGGTAAGCCCCTCCGCCCTTTTCTCCGCCGCGACTACTGTTTAAGGTAGAAGAAGGACCTCGGGTTAGGTTCTGTAGAACCCGAGGGGTTTTCTGTAATGTCAGAAACTCATGTGAATAGTAGCCTGAGGACTGATTCGCGAAGAAACTTAGAAAACCCGCCAGGGACCCCAGTGCAAATTGGATTTTCATTTAATCAATTCTGTTATTCTTTTTAAAATATCCAGAGAACTTGTAAAATTCATAACTTGATGAATTCCTAATCAAAAGATGTCAAACCAATTTTGCTAGCTCCTGTATATTATAATCTATCATTTAAAAATAGTAGACCCTATACTTTCTGTTCAAAATTTTAGAGTTTAAAATTAAAAACAGAAACCCACTAAACCTTATTTAATCAAGGAAAATTAGTTTTTCTTCTGTACTAGACTTAAGAAAATTTGTGGGTGTTCAAACCTCTTTTAGACACTGTTTAAAAATAGTAGGAACCCCAGCATTAGAAATTATGATGTAGTTTCTCATTTAAAGATGTTTTGTCCAAAACTTAGAGAAAATCAGAAAGATATTAGAAATTAATGAACAGTGATTAATATTATTTTTCCTAGTTTACTTATGTAACAGAGAACTTAGGAAAAATACAGAGACCATTAATTTGGACCAGTTTTAAATTAAACTGATTTGTTTAGCCTAAATAAGACTGAAAATCAATTATTAAAAAGGCAAAACTATAACCAAAATGCTTAACAAAAATCCAGTGAACTTATAACCACCAGAGCCCCACTACAAAAATACAGAGCACCTCAGTCCAACTTTTTAAGTAAGGGAAATAAATACAAAGTGATAATAAGGCATTTTCCAACTAAATCATGAACAACCCCAAATAATGTGATAATGGGCAACCAAAAATTAACTAAGTCCATGATGAGGTAGACTACCAGAGAAAAATGCAAACCCATGAAAAAGAAGCAAACTCTTACCAATTGCTAATGATTTAAGGGAAAGGCCATTTAATTCAAATAATGCATACCACCCCTTCCCTTAAGCAAAAAGATGCCAAACTTCAGAATGATTGCTCTTGCACAAAATAATAACCAAGAAAAATAAGAACTCTGTTGTTTGATTTTTTTTCCAATATAGTGGTAGTAGAAAGCACCTATTTGGCTAGAAACTTGAGAAAACCATAGAAAAATAATTAAAAGGTATTAATGACTAGAAATTTGTATCAAGTCATGTTATAACACCTAAAAGCCAGCAAAAATAAGTCCTGAAGAATTACCCACTGTTAAATAGTAGTTGTAGTTCAAAGCACCCCTTCTACCCTAGAATTTAATAATTTTTTACAGAGAAAACTATTCACTTTCTGATCCCCAAATTTTGAGACAGAGAAACATACACCAGTAGCAAGCCACTGTAATTTTTACAGAATTTTTAGAATTTTATAAAAGCAACTTGTAGTTCAAACCTACTCCAAAACATTAAAGAGAATAAAAGAAAAGGAAAGAAGAAATAAGCCCCACCTCAATAAGTCTAACTTGAGTACTTATCATATATCCCTAAGACTTAAAAGAAATAAACCCCAAAATAAATCTACCACTTACCTTAGCTAAGTTTAACCAGTTTACCAAGTATACCACCCAAGGGTCTTGCATAAGTAAAGCTAACTTTGTTTAACTCAAGAAAGATCATACACCTTTTAAGTTGTGATTTCTAAAAGCACATATCATATCATGCATATATCTTACGCATTGCATTCATTAGATTGTAATCTTGCCGACGGAGAGTACGTGCTCATCCCCGAGCAAGGACCTGTCCAGGAGGAAGACCAGGAGCAGGCTTCAGAGGCTGCTGTTGAGGATCTCCCCGCAGCCCCAGCAATTGAAGGCAAGCCCCGGTTTTATGCATAACCTGTTAATTATGCTATTTTACTACACTTAATGCTTGTAGGATTGCAATGTGCACTTAAGTGTAGGAGTTGCTTGAAACCTCTAGTTGCATAAACTTAGGATTCCTTTTGAGATGGATACTAGTATGCTAGGTCGAGTAGCTGCTTGCTAATCAGGATCTCGGTAGAAGTCGAGTGATTTTTCTAGCACTCGCGCGAGGTCAGGAATTGATTGTATTCATCTTGATAACGGGATAGATGTTGGTCTTTGGACTTGGATCCAGGGAGGATGCCTTGTCTATGAGACGGGAAAATGAATTAAGGATTAATGTGTGGATACCTGAGTCAAGCTTTTGAACGTACTAAGCACATGCCGGGAAATATGGTAACCGGTAAACCTAGTACCTGAGTGAAGCCGGGCGCAGACTTTATCCCTCACGCGACCTGAGACTGGGTCTCCCATGCTAGCTATGGTGGGTACAAGTGCGGTCACTGCACGGCGGCAGCCGGGGTCAGTGGAGCATTGTATGCCAAGGCGGTGAGGCCTGGACGCGAACGGGGAATCGATGGGGACGGTTGTCATGTGTGGGGTCGGAGTACCCTGACATGACGTGTGTTTAGGTTTACCTTGCAAGGTTAAAACTCGATTCGAATCGTCTGCTTCTCGCAGCTAATGAGACTGCTTGATTCCTTGTACTGCATCGAGTAAGAAGTGAAATGTGGTTACATGAGATAACTTGTTGATTGAACTAATTGATTGTTACCATGTATGCTTAGAAGGAGCAAATCTAGCTAAGTTAATGATGATAAAATTTGGAAAAGCTAAAAATTGATTTTAGTAACAGCTAGTGCTTTTGGCAAACCAAACCCCTCAGCCAAACAGCTGCATAGTCTAGAGGTAGAGGAGTAGACTCCTCACACCGGGTAAGTCTAGCTGAGTATTAGTATACTCAGCCTTGCTTGTGGCACCCTTTTTGCAGGTACCATGCAGGAATTGGTTGATGGTGTGACTTGGCCTACCACCCTGCCACCGGGTTGGACGGTCGAGTGGGATGTTGCTCCGGCAGGAGAGGAGCATGAGGAGTAGTGGGCTAGGCCTTGCCCATTTCCTCATTACCGACGACATCGATTATCCGCTGCACTTTACTTTATGAACTTTATTTGCTACTCAAGAACTCCGATTTATGTAATAATTCAGTACTTAATTTGAGGTTTCTTGTTTTATTGTATTTCTTCTGTGACTCACCTTCGAGTGAGATTGTGGAATTTGATCCTGGTTAAGTGGCTCTATCAGACTAGATCTGAAGGACTGACGGGTTATTCCGATTTAAGTGTGTCACAGCCCTCGAGGCGTGACTCAGGCACTTAAGCTGGAATAATTCAGGTGGTTCTGCCACAGCTGGTATCGGAGCAAATTCCACCACAGAGAAGGACAATAAACCATGAATACCAATTTTCAAAACCTAAAACTTGCTTAGAAACTGCTAAGGATCGTCACGACTAGACCGTTAGACCTAGGACGAAAGGCCTTAGGCATAGAGGGAGAAATAGGTGGCTAATTAATTAGGCCCCGTGGGCCAATACTTATATTAAGGATGCCCTAAAAAGGCACCCTATTTTCTTTTTGAGAGGCAACGTTTCTTCCAGCATGCATGCATTATAAAACATAAAGAGGAATTAAAAATTTGAGCTAACCCCTTTTTTCTTTAAAACCATCCGGGCTCTCTTTTTCTTTTTTCCTTCCACCATAATCTTTATCTTTGATTCCCTTCCGCAGATGAATTCACCCACCCCCGCCAGTGGAGGAGACTCTCGTTTCAGTTCTGACTTCCTTTCTCGCGATGGCTTTCCCTCCATCTTGTGGGAAGTGCTTAACTCCACCGGTTACCCTACGCCCCCTTTGTACACGGTGCAGTTGTATGAGGAGCATCGGGTACCTCGTTGTCGGGTCTGGCTGACTTTGGAGGCTCATCCCCTTCAGTCGGGTTGGCGTTCTCTTGACTCTGAGACGATTGGACTCAGGACGGACGACACCGTTGAGGCAGCAGCCATGAAGGCTCTGACGACTTTCTGTGGCTACCATCCCCTGGAGATGGTGATGCACCCCTTGGGACTCTTCCCTCCTGAGAAGAAGGATGATCCCATGTGGTGTAACCGCGTGAGCCATGTGAAGGATGTGTGGGCAATGTATCCTGACTTGGTTGGGAGGGTCACCGTTCAGTGCATGAGTGCGCTGTACCGCCTTCAGGCCCTTCAGAGCGATGCTATGACACTTCTTGCTAACACCGCTCAAACCACCAAGCTCACTCTCGACAGTCGGGAAGATTTTGTGGTCGACCTATCCACAGAGTTGGTGGAGAAGGATCTGCAGGTGGAGAGGCTGCGCCAGCGTATCGCTACCTTGGAGCAGCAAGTGGAGATCCGAGACAACACTATTGATGTCTTAGAGAACCAGCTTCACGATGTGCAGAGGGAACTCGAGGAAGCAAATGACCACTTGGACATGCACCACCTGGAGATGGAGGCCAATGAAGCAGGAAGCGAGGGAGAAGAGGCTCCCGAGGAGCTAGGACCAGCCCCTGGTGCCAATGGGACTACCTCCGCGATGCCTCCTTCACCCGCATCCAGTGTCGCTTCCACCGCTCAGGGTTAAGCAGTCGCTTTGACGTTTTTAGGTGGATAGAAACCTATGCGAGCTTAGTAGTATCACATTTTGGACTAGGCTTGCGGGTACTTTCCCCTGATTAGTGTAACCCTGTAAACTTTTGAAATCTGTGGGATCTTTGTCACCATGTTATCTTCATTTCGAACCTAATATTATGATTATGGCATTTTTTTCCATATGAGATGATATCTTGCCGTTCGAAACTGTGAGTTGGGATAACAATGGTGACAATCTCTGTTTTCAGATGGCAGCTAGGCAGCGTCGCGGGCAGAACGAGCAAGTTCCCCCGCCACCTCCTCCAGCTCCCACAGTGCAGGAGCTGATGGCCCAGCAGAATGAGATTCTGCGACAGCTCTTGCAGCGCCAGCCCCACCCCCAGCAGCATGGTGGAGGCCAGCATCAGCGACCTCCGGCTATGGCAACATACCAGGAGTTTCTGAGCACGCAGCCGCCCTTGTTCGCCAAGGCAGAGGATCCGTTGGACGCCGACGTGTGGCTTCGCGCCGTCGAGTCCAAGTTTCCCCTCCTCACGGGAGACTGCCCTAATGCTACCAAGACCCGCTTCGCCGCACAGCAGCTTCGCGGATCTGCTCGGACTTGGTGGGATCACTTCTGTGCTATGCTCCCCGCTGATCGTGAGGTATCTTGGGAGGAATTCAAGACTGCTTTCAGAGGACACCACATTCCAGCTGGCATTCTTGATCGGAAGTTGAATGAATTTCTGGCCCTCAATCAAGGAACCCGCACGGTACTGCAGTATGCGCAAGCCTTCAACGACTTATGCCAGTATGCAGGGTATCATGCTGATTCTGATGAGAAGAAGAGGGATCGCTTCCGCAGGGGTCTCAATACCAAGCTGCGGGAACGACTCAATACTGTCCGGGCTGATAGCTTCAATGAGTTGGTCAACATGGCCATCTCTCAGGAGGATTGCATTGTTGCTCACCGGGCAGAGAAAAAGAGAAAGGCACCAATGGCAGCACCATCCGCTCAGGCTCAGAGGTTCCGGATTGTTTCCCACAATCAGAGCAGGGGTTTTCAGCAGCAGGCAGGCAGATGGGTGATCAGGCCACCTCAGCAGCAGCAGCAGCCGGCACCCAACCGCTACCCAGCTCCCGCCCTAAGGAACAATCAGCCTCCGCAGCAGCAGCAGTTCCGCCAGGGCAATGGGAACAAGTGTTTCACTTGTGGCAATGTGGGCCACTATGCCAAGAATTGCCCCAGGAACCAGCAAAGGCAGATGCCAGCACCAAATCAAGACAAGGGAAGAAAGCAGAAGGTGCAAGTCAGGCAGGGGAAGCTCAACTTCACTGCTCTAGAGGAAGTGCCAGAAGGAGCTCCTATCATGACTGGTATCTTTTCAGTTTATAATCAACCTGCTTTAATTCTGTTTGATTCTGGTGCATCTCATAGTTTCATTAGCCAAAAGTTCAGTGCTAATTGCAAACTGCCATTCTCTCACTCAAAAGGGTCATTCATGATAGTCACACCTGGGGGTAAAATTGCAACTAATCAATTAAACCAAAGTGTGCCTATTCAACTGGGAAGCCACATTGTCAAAACCACTCTTCTTGTGTTGGGATTGGAAAATGTGGATATTATTCTAGGGGCAAATTGGATGACCTTGCACCAAGTTGTGCTTGATGTAGCCAGTCGTACCGTGGAAGTTAATTCTCCTTTCTGCGGGAACTTCACTTTGATTTTGCCTAGTCAGGGTTCTACTCAGTCATGTGCTTTCTCTATGACGGAGTTACCCCTGAAGAAGATCCCAGTGGTCTGTGAGTATGCAGACGTCTTTCCCGATGAATTGCCGGGAATGCCACCGAACCGGGATATTGAATTCGCCATCGAGTTGCAACCGGGAACGACCCCAATTTCCAAGAGGCCCTACCGAATGCCACCCGCTGAGCTGGCAGAGTTGAAGAAGCAATTGCAAGAGTTGCTGGATAAGGGTTTTATTCGCCCAAGCACTTTGCCTTGGGGATGTCCAGCACTGTTTGTGAAGAAGAAGGATGAAAGCTTGAGGCTGTGTATAGATTACCGCCCTCTTAATGCGGTAACTATCAAGAACAAGTATCCTTTGCCTCGTATTGATGTTCTCTTTGACCAGTTGGTCGGGGCCAAGGTGTTTTCCAAGATAGACCTTCGTTCTGGCTACCATCAGATCAAAATACGAGCAAGTGATATTCCGAAGACGGCATTCTCAACCAGATATGGGCTATATGAATTCTTGGTGATGTCATTTGGGCTGACAAATGCACCAGCATATTTCATGTATCTGATGAATTCTGTTTTTATGCCTGAATTGGACAAGTTCGTGGTGGTCTTCATCGATGATATTCTGGTGTACTCAAAGAACGAAGAAGAACATGCCGGGCATTTGCATGTAGTGCTTCAACGTCTGCGAGAGCACCACCTTTATGCCAAGTTATCCAAGTGTGATTTTTGGCTAAAGGAAGTCAAATTCTTGGGTCACACTATCTCTCAGGCTGGAATAGCTGTTGATCCTGATAAAGTGCAAGAGGTGATGAACTGGAAGCCACCAACAACTGTTCGCCAGATTCGGAGTTTTCTGGGATTAGCTGGTTATTACCGAAGATTTATTCCGGACTTCTCTCGAATTGCGAAGCCTATTACTGAGTTACTGAAGAAAGAAGTCAAATTTGTGTGGAGTCAGAAGTGCGAAGATGCCTTCCATGCATTAAGGCAGCATCTGACCACAGCACCAGTATTGGCGCAACCCGACAGCAGCAAACCTTTTGATGTATATTGTGATGCCTCGGGCACCGGGCTAGGTTGTGTCTTGATGCAAGACAA
This sequence comes from Zea luxurians, assembly GCA_029449295.1. NCBI lineage: Eukaryota > Viridiplantae > Streptophyta > Magnoliopsida > Poales > Poaceae > Zea > Zea luxurians. Next base: position 33,362,695 of record JAOPSE010000009.1, on the reverse strand, counting down.
CCGAGTCATTGCTTATGCCTCAAGAGCACTCAGGCCTCATGAGCAAAATTATCCCACTCATGACCTTGAGTTAGCAGCAGTGGTTCATGCATTGAAGATATGGAGGCACTATCTAATGGGAACCCACTGCAACATCTTCACTGATCATAAGAGCCTCAAGTACATTTTTACTCAGGCTGATCTTAACATGAGACAGAGAAGATGGCTAGAGCTGATCAAGGATTATGACCTGGAGGTACATTATCACCCAGGGAAGGCTAATGTGGTAGCTGATGCCTTGAGTCGGAAGTTGCAATGCAATTGTGTTCTGATGGATTCTCGCATTAACACCTTGTGTGATGAGTTGAGCAAGATGCAAATTGAAGTGATTCCTTCTGGTTCTTTGTCTCACATTTCTGTTGAGCCAGCTTTGCAAGACCAGATTATCATGGCCCAGCTCAGTGACAAGGGAGTGCAGATTATCAAGAAGAATCTCCATCAGAAGGTTGAGAAGTATAATTGTTTCCGCCAGGATGAGAAGGGTGTGTTATGGTTCAAAAGCAGATTGGTAATTCCTAAAGACCAGGATCTCAAGAGGAAAATTTTGGATGAAGCTCATCTCTCCAAATTCTCTATGCATCCGGGAAGCACCAAGATGTACCATGATTTGAAGCCTTTGTACTGGTGGACCAGAATGAAGAGGGAGATCGCCCAGTATGTATCAGAGTGTGACACCTGTCAGAGGATAAAGGCAAGCCACTTGAAGTCAGCTGGAGCTTTGCAACCACTATCCGTACCTTCATGGAAGTGGGACGACATCAGCATGGATTTCATTGTGGGTCTGCCTAACACCTCTCGTCATCATGATTCAATTTGGGTTATTGTGGACCGATTGACGAAAGTGGCACATTTTCTTCCTGTGCACACCACTGATAAGGCTCAGAAATATGCAGAATTGTATATTGACCAGATCGTGTGTTTGCACGGATTACCTCAGACCATTGTTTCTGACCGAGGAGCCCAATTTGTTGCCAGATTTTGGGAACAATTGCAAGAGTCTTTGGGAACCAAGCTAATCAGGAGTTCAGCTTACCACCCACAGACTGATGGTCAGACGGAAAGGGTAAACCAAATCCTGGAAGATATGCTGAGAGCTTGTGCGATCGATTGTGGCAAGAACTGGGATAAGCACCTCTCCTTGGCAGAGTTCGCTTATAACAATAGTTATCAATCCAGCCTAAAGATGGCACCTTTTGAAGCTCTCTATGGAAGAAGGTGCAGGACACCACTCAATTGGTCTCAACCTGGTGAAAGAGAAGTTTTTGGACCTGATTTAGTGACTGAAGCCGAAAGGAAGGTCAAGCTAATCAGGAAGAACCTAGAAGCTGCTCAGGCCAGGCAGAAGAGTTACCATGATAGAAGAAGGAAACCTCTCCAGTTCGAGGTGGGAAGTTTTGTATACCTCAAGGTATCACCCACCAAGGGAATGCAGAGGTTTGGGATCAAAGGCAAGCTAGCCCCTCGTTACATTGGGCCTTATGAGATCATAGAAGCATGTGGACCCGTGGCATACAAGCTGAAGTTACCTTCAAAGATGTCTGCCATTCACAATGTTTTCCATGTATCTCAGCTGAAGAAGTGTGTTCGATTGCCGACCGAGATCATAGCAGAGCCAGAATTGGAGATAGAGCCAGATCTATCGTACCAAGAGTACCCCTCCAAGATTCTGGATTGCAAAGAAAGATCAACTCGGGCTAAATCGATCAAGATGTACAAGGTCCAGTGGAGTAATCACTCAGAGGAGGAAGCTACTTGGGAAACCGAGGAATTCCTGAGATCCAACTTCCCCGATTGCCTACCTAAGGAAGCTGGTACGTAATCACCCCCAACCCCTCCTCCTACCTTTCGAATCTAATTCTCAAAAATATAATCTTAATTCGGAATGAAGTAACTATAAAGTAAAACTTAAAAGGACTTCCTTCTGAAGTTGCAAAGAGAACGACATTCGAAGAGCAGTTTATCCTAATAATGGCAATCATCACCCTTTTTCCTATCAGTCTCACCCTTCGCTTTACCCCGGGAGGACTCTGGCCCGAATCTCGGGACGAGATTCCTTTAAGGGGGGAAGGCTGTGACACCCCAGTGTCACTTAGGGTTTTTCTCAAAAAGCCAAACCAAGAACCATCATTATATGTGAACCAAAGTAAGCATGAGCAACAAAACAATTTAAGTAAGAAAGAATTCACCAAGTATATACTTAAAAGTGTCATGATCAAAGCAATTGAGTCTTTTAAAAGATAAGATTGTGCAACCCTAATTGAAAACCCTAAGTAAGCCCCATGAGCAAAATTCAAGAGAATAAGAAAAAGGCAGTGAAAAGTTTAAAATTTTGAGTTGAGCCAATTATATAAGTTAAAGTATGTTTATTAAGCAACAAGAAAGATTGAGAAGGCTTAGCCAAAATAATTCAATTAAATCCCCAAATCAGCCCTTGATCTATGAACCCTTGGGAAATTCAGATTTCTGAATTTCTGAATTTCAGACCTCTTTCCAAGATCATCTGTGTTCCCTGCTTTTCAAAACTCAAAGCCAGAAGATCCAAATATCAAAGTCGTGCCAAATTACCTTGAACACATTCTGGGAAAGTTTGAACTCAAACCAAATTCGTTTGACACGATTTTGGCGCAGCTTAACCTCGGGACCAGGCATTCTGACACTGGCACCTTGGTGACGCTACAACTCCCTGTCCCTAGCCTAAAACCGCGCGTCGTCCATACACAAAAGACAAAGCTTGGTCTGATGAACAAATCCCTTGCAGTGATCTTGCCCAAATTCGCGAAGATTTGCTCCCAATCGGCGCTTGAACAGGGGCAGAGGCAACGGGAACACGTGTTCGACCGTGGCTGACACCCCGGTTCACGCCCGTTCGCGCACCGCGCCTTCCCAGTGCACGCCCGCGCGCACTCGCCGGTCCACGACCGCCCGTGCACCGCGCCGTGCCTATAAAGCCTCCCCAGGCGCACCTCACTTCGCCCCGCACTCACCCTCACCGGCCAGCCACTTTCCCTTAGCTCCGGCGAGCTCAATTCCGCCCGCCATTGCCGCCAGAGCTTCGGCCACCGTGGCCAGCCCACCCCAGCCATCCTCCGGGCAAGCCAGTGCTTCGGCTAGCTCCGCCAGTAGCCCGTGAAGCTTGCCAAGCCCTCGGACCCGGCCGGACTTCACCGGAGGCCCGAGATTGACTTCACCGGACTTCGGTCTTCCGCCGCCGCGCGTGGACCGAGCTATCCAGTGAGTCTCCGCCCAATTCCTTGCGCTCATGTCTTCTCTGGCACCCCGTGGTCCTCCCTGACCCATTTGATTGAACTATCTCGCCGTGACCAGGCCGGTCTCCTCGCCGCCGACGAGCATCCCCGCCTGCGTACGTGGACCGACCGACTCCGGCCATCTCCGACGGTGTTCCACACACCGTTGTGATCCCCGAGACCTCCCCTTCATCCTCGACCACTTCACCGGAACAGTCTCGCCGCCGGTAAGCCCCTCCGCCCTTTTCTCCGCCGCGGCTACTGTTTAAGGTAGAAGAAGGACCTCGGGTTAGGTTCTGTAGAACCCGAGGGGTTTTCTGTAATGTCAGAAACTCATGTGAATAGTAGCCTGAGGACTGATTCGCGAAGAAACTTAGAAAATCCGCCAGGGACCCAGTGCAAATTGGATTTTCATTTAATCAATTCTGTTATTCTTTTTAAAATATCCAGAGACCTTGTAAAATTCATAACTTGATGAATTCCTAATCAAAAGATGTCAAACCAATTTTGCTAGCTCCTGTATATTATAATCTATCATTTAAAAATAGTAGACCCTATACTTTCTGTTCAAAATTTTAGAGTTTAAAATTAAAAACAGAAACCCACTAAACCTTATTTAATCAAGGAAAATTAGTTTTTCTTCTGTACTAGACTTAAGAAAATTTGTGGGTGTTCAAATCTCTTTTAGACACTGTTTAAAAATAGTAGGAACCCCAGCATTAGAAATTATGATGTAGTTTCTCATTTAAAGATGTTTTGTCTAAAACTTAGAGAAAATCAGAAAGATATTAGAAATTAATGAACAGTGATTAATATTATTTTTCCTAGTTTACTTATGTAACAGAGAACTTAGGAAAAATACAGAGACCATTAATTTGGACCAGTTTTAAATTAAACTGATTTGTTTAGCCTAAATAAGACTGAAAATCAATTATTAAAAAGGCAAAACTATAACCAAAATGCTTAACAAAAATCCAGTGAACTTATAACCACCAGAGCCCCACTACAAAAATACAGAGCACCTCAGTCCAACTTTTTAAGTAAGGGAAATAAATACAAAGTGATAATAAGGCATTTTCCAACTAAATCATGAACAACCCCAAATAATGTGATAATGGGCAACCAAAAATTAACTAAGTCCATGATGAGGTAGACTACGAGAGAAAAATGCAAACCCATGAAAAAAGAAGCAAACTCTTACCAATTGCTAATGATTTAAGGGAAAGGCCATTTAATTCAAATAATGCATACCACCCCTTCCCTTAAGCAAAAAGATGCCAAACTTCAGAATGATTGCTCTTGCACAAAATAATAACCAAGAAAAATAAGAACTCTGTTGTTTGATTTTTTTTCCAATATAGTGGTAGTAGAAAGCACCTATTTGGCTAGAAACTTGAGAAAACCATAGAAAAATAATTAAAAGGTATTAATGACTAGAAATTTGTATCAAGTCATGTTATAACACCTAAAAGCCAGCAAAAATAAGTCCTGAAGAATTACCCACTGTTAAATAGTAGTTGTAGTTCAAAGCACCCCTTCTACCCTAGAATTTAATAATTTTTTACAGAGAAAACTATTCACTTTCTGATCCCCAAATTTTGAGACAGAGAAACATACACCAGTAGCAAGCCACTGTAATTTTTACAGAATTTTTAGAATTTTATAAAAGCAACTTGTAGTTCAAACCTACTCCAAAACATTAAAGAGAGTAAAAGAAAAGGAAAGAAGAAATAAGCCCCACCTCAATAAGTCTAACTTGAGTACTTATCATATATCCCTAAGACTTAAAAGAAATAAACCCCAAAATAAATCTACCACTTACCTTAGCTAAGTTTAACCAGTTTACCAAGTATACCACCCAAGGGTCTTGCATAAGTAAAGCTAACTTTGTTTAACTCAAGAAAGATCATACACCTTTTAAGTTGTGATTTCTAAAAGCACATATCATATCATGCATATATCTTACGCATTGCATTCATTAGATTGTAATCTTGCCGACGGAGAGTACGTGCTCATCCCCGAGCAAGGACCTGTCCAGGAGGAAGACCAGGAGCAGGCTTCAGAGGCTGCTGTTGAGGATCTCCCCGCAGCCCCAGCAATTGAAGGCAAGCCCCGGTTTTATGCATAACCTGTTAATTATGCTATTTTACTACACTTAATGCTTGTAGGATTGCAATGTGCACTTAAGTGTAGGAGTTGCTTGAAACCTCTAGTTGCATAAACTTAGGATTCCTTTTGAGATGGATACTAGTATGCTAGGTCGAGTAGCTGCTTGTGTAACACCCGGATTTTAGGGGTCCAAAACCCGGGCGTAAACATAATCACCAAGTGTGCTGGGACCAAGTCTCATACGTATGATGTATAGTGGCACAGGATCGAATGTCACAACTTTATATATAACAGGAGTTCTATACAAAATAAATAATTACATTATAAGGAGACAACGGTCCAGCAACCCAAAGTTGACTGGGAGACGACGGCCTAGACCTCTCACGAACTCATCACAGCATCCTCCATGAGCATCATCCTGCAGTACCTGATCTTGACCTGTGGTGTATGTGAGACAGCAAGAGTGAGCTCACATACGTTCATCGCTCAACAAGTTGTGGGGAATAATGTGCATGAACTCGCCAAAGGTGGGAGCTCACGTGAAGTGTAAGGCTTACCAAAGAAGATGGTTAGAGCTGAGCATTGCTTTTAAAGTTGGTCAAAATTTTATTAGCAGTTACTAAGTATAAGTAAATACCAAACCCAATTAAATAGTAGAACAGAAGTAATAACAACATCACCTGCGATGCAATGCATATGACAAATTGAGTTTAAGTTCCATAATTTAATCATGTGAGGGTCCGAGCTGCTCATGACCGTGAGCACGGCTAGTATACCAGTTTTACACTCTGCAGAGGTTGCGCATCTTTACCCTGCTCATGACCGTGAGCACGGCTAGTATACCAGTTTTACACTCTGCAGAGGTTGCGCATCTTTACCCACAAGTCGTGTATCCCATGTCGCCAAGGTTTGCAAAGCCCTTAGACACTTCCGAGGTGAATGGCTAGGGATCCACTACGAGGCCTTTACAAAGTTCCACTAGCTTCCGAAAACCCGCTACAGTTTATAGGAAGATCCAGTGCAGGAATCCCTTGCAGGACCGCCATCGCAGCAAAATCCTCCCGAGGGCCTCCCTACACTGACCTCTCCCCTACTGCCCTTGCCCCTTTCGGGTAAGGTAGTCTTCCACTAGCTTTCCTAATTAATCAGCCAAGGGCGTCCCATTCCACCCTCGTGGTAGCACTGTTTTCCCGGGTGGTTCTCCATGTTCCAATTAACATAATGATCTTAACATGAACAATAAATAACAACTGATAACAAAAGTGTAATCATGAATCATGTATCTTCATACCCAAAACCATATAGAGCACTAGCAGGTACTACCCAGAAATTCAGTGGTGAACAAGGTATAAAGATAATCAAACTAGGGTAACCTGTTGGGTCCCATCAAAATTAACCTATGCAGATCATTATGATTAATTAGAACATGAGTGAGTAAAAAGAAGTGATCAAGGGCACAACTTGCCTGGGCCTTGAGAATCCAGGTACCAGGATGATCTTCAGATGACTCGTGACCTCACGCTAGTCGTAGCAATACAAACAAACAGTGTATAGGCAAAATTAACATTACACCAAACATATATGCAAGATACATATTAATAATCTACATATCAAAATAAGATCACAGGAAAAAGAATTATTAATTTTGGAGTTGTAGATTTTAAGTTATGAATTTTCAAAGGTTTTATGTGCTTAAAATGGATTAAGTGAGAGATTAAATTTCTAATTGTTTTCATGACCAAACAGAGGTACAAAATAATAAACAATAATATTACAAAATTATAGGAATTGGAATGGGTTAATTTGGACTAAATATGCATTTTCTATGAATTAAACAAATTCTAGCATTTATTTTTGTATTAAAAATCATTTTCTAATTCCTTTTACTGAATTTCTAATTTCCTGGACTGGGCGTCAAATACTGGAAAAGTCAGGGGCCTCTAAGTGAAAGTTCTTAAGACACAGGGCGCCCCACATGTGGACGGCGGGTTTATTACACAAAACCCCGAGGGCTCTTTAGCAAAACGTCCACGGCGAAGGGGTATCGGATGATCACCACCCTCCGATCAAACAGGGACGGCTACGATTAGATCTAATCTTCACAGGAGCCGGCATACTCTGGTGGCCGCAGGATCGACGAGGGACGGCAGAGATTTTAAGTAATCAAAGACCGCACCATGCTCGTCAGATCAAGAATGGATGGTCCAGATCCAATCCATCGAAAGGTTATCTCACTATCTAATCTCCACCGTTGGATAAGAATCCAACGGTACGACCCTCATCTCCTTCCCCCGCCATATGGGCACGGCGGCGCGGCCGGCCAACCGCGGCGACGGCCGGAGTTCAGGGTCCCGCCTTCCTACTAGCAGCCCCAAATCGCGCACTAACGACGGCAATCCATACGCAGCGATGAAGCGGATCGATTGGAGAAGGTATTGCCTGTTGAGTAGGTCGCGAGGAGTACCGGCCACGGCGTGAGGCGAACTCACGGCAACAGTGGACTACGACGAGAAATTCCCAGTGCAGCACATGCCAATCGGGTCCGGCGAGGCCACGAGCACCTTCCAGGTGGCGAGTTGAAGCTCCCAGACCCAATACCGAGACCCCATTGAGGCTGTATACGCGATTCGTTCGCGGCGGATCTTTCTCCCTCTTCTCTCTCGCTCGGAGCTTACGACGTGATGTTCTGGGCTTACGCGACCATGCTTTTTTTATAGGGGAGGGCGATTCCGCGCAGAGGATGATTAGTTGGAGGGGAAGGGAGGATCCCAGGATCTTCGGCGACGACCATGGCGGCAACCGAGCTGAGTTTGTTGCGAGATCTCAGCTCGGGGAAGGAGAAGCGTCTGGCAACCCGGGCCCGTGCGCCAGTGGGAGGAAGAATAGGTGCGCGCGGTGGAGTCCGAGTTACAGAGACCGGACGGTGGGACCCTAATGCAGTGAGCGCGGACGTGACTGGCAAGGTGGGCCGCACCAATCAGGGAATCTAGCGAGCAAGCAACTGACCCGCGGGCCCCGAATGTCGGCGTCAGGGCCATCATGGGCTGCGTGGAAGGACAGGTCTTGGTGGGCCGCAGGCAAGAATTCGGCCCAAACCGAGCAGGTATGCTTATTTCTTCTTTTTCTTTTCTTTATTCCTTTCTCTTTTCTTTTTCAAATTTAGATTTTCATTCCTCCTTTTACATTTCAAATTCAAATTTTGAATTTCAGTTATGGATTTGTATTTATATCAAATGTACCAATTTACATTTGGAGATAAAGAAAAATATCTTTATGTATATATTTATTTCCTATGTTTTATGTGGTATTTCTTCTCTTTTTATTTTCAAAACCCTATATTTTAATTTAGAGATCAATTCAACCTTTAGATTTATTTTTTTTATTATTATTAACATTATTATTTTATTTAATGCACAAACAGTAAAACTCCAACGAGATGCATTTTCTTTTATTTTAGTGTCTTTGGTTTGATTTACTCACTCCTCATTTTATATATGCTCTTTTCATGATGCAAATAAGGCACATAAAATAAGGTAATCACCATGTATTTCTTGTAAACAATTTTGAGTATTACAAATTCTACCCCCCTTAAAAATAATCTCGTCCCCGAGATTTGTAAGGAACATGATACAACAAATTTAGCTTGTAGTCTAGATTTCAGTTTCTAGCTAGTTCAAAAATCAAGAGTTCCCCTCTTTTTTTTTTATTAGTTAGTTATTAGGAGAGCATAGGTATATATGGTTATAGACACTTTATTATGCAGGATAAAAGATATCTTTTAAAGCCTACATAGGTTTGGGCAAGAAAGAGTGGGGTAAAGAAAGACTCCATCCAAGATTGTGGATCTTGACTCATCTTGGTGACCTCACTTGATCCTTGAAGACTTGAGTTGGTGCTCATCCTTTCTTGATGAAGTTAATCATCTTCTCCGGTCTTGTCTCATTGATTCGAGGTTAGTGTATATCATTGGAGTTGGGGAACATGGTTAAAATAGATATGGGTGAGATAGACTACATGATGTAGATCAAAAGTTTATTTGATGTTAGGTGGGGATAAACAGATCATGCAATCCATTATGAATCTATTGGTTGAGTTAGATCTTCTGCTCATGGTTGAGTTAGTCTAATGTGCTAAGTTAACACCTGACTAGTAGGGTCTAATCCCTTCTTACCTGTATCATTAGTCTGATTAAGTAGGCCACATTAGATTAGTTTAGTAGATGGCTATGAGTTAATGAGATTAGTCAGAATCTGGTTTGATTGTTTTGCTTCTGTATGGTTTGGATAGGGTATGTAACCTGGGTATGGCTGAACTGATCTAAGTCACCAATTTAGACTTAAGTGAATTAGGAGCATGGCCATATCTTTTGTACCAGCATTAAGTAACACACACTAGATTAGATCATATTAGATTAAGTAGGAGCTAGATTAGATTGAATATGACTAGATTAGACTAGTTTAGGTTAAATAGATCTACTAGGGTAGGATAAATATTATTAGGATATGTTAGAATCTTTAGATTTATTAGGACCAGATAAAATCTTTTTAAGGTAAGATGAATCTATTAAGGTAATAGAATATCCTTTAAGATAAGATGGATCTATTACACAAGATTGAATCTAGGTTAGATTGGTATGACTAGTTTGACTAAATAAGATCTAATTAAGTTGCATTAGATCATGGTTGTTTAATCTAGGGTGGATAAGTATGCTTATTAGGATAAGATGAATCTTTTGAGGTCAGTTAGATCTATTAGGCTGAGATAAAATCTTTTCAAGATAAGATGAGTATCTTTTAAGATGAGATGGATCTATTAAGATAAGGAAGAATCTTTTAAGATAAGATGAATCGGTTAGAATGAGATCTTTTAGGATAAGATAAATCTCTTAAGCTAAATATATATCAATGGGGATAATCTAGTTTGTCTAGTTATTTTGATGAGCATTTTTTTTCTATATGTATATGTAGATGTAATTGTGGATATTACTCCACAACTAATCACACTCAATCAAAGATCCAAATCAGACAGATATCATAAGAACAAACATTCAAATACATAGATATCTATAAAAATAGTTTTGTTTTTTTTTGTTCCTAGGGTTAGGTCTCCTATTCCTAAAGTCACTTTATGTACGGATTTCAAAGTGTGAAATCCACATTTGTCTTTAGAAAAGAAAACAGGTAAGAATAATCAGAGTAAAGCGGAATTAGATGAGAAAAGATTAAGAAAAGTTTAGAAAGGATTAGAGTAGCAAAGGTAAGTAGAGAATGGTTGTCCAGTTCTATCTAGGTTTCGTCCTACAGTCAACATTCCTCTGATACCACTTCTGTAACACCCGGATTTTAGGGGTCCAAAACCCGGGCGTAAACATAATCACCAAGTGTGCTGGGACCAAGTCTCATACATATGATGTATAGTGGCACAGGATCGAATGTCACAACTTTATATATAACAGGAGTTCTATACAAAATAAATAATTACATTATAAGGAGACAACGGTCCAGCAACCCAAAGTTGACTGGGAGACGACGGCCTAGACCTCTCACGAACTCATCACAGCATCCTCCATGAGCATCATCCTGCAGTACCTGATCTTGACCTGTGGTGTATGTGAGACAGCAAGAGTGAGCTCACATACGTTCATCGCTCAACAAGTTGTGGGGAATAATGTGCATGAACTCGCCAAAGGTGGGAGCTCACGTGAAGTGTAAGGCTTATCAAAGAAGATGGTTAGAGCTGAGCATTGCTTTTAAAGTTGGTCAAAATTTTATTAGCAGTTACTAAGTATAAGTAAATACCAAACCCAATTAAATAGTAGAACAGAAGTAATAACAACATCACCTGCGATGCAATGCATATGACAAATTGAGTTTAAGTTCCATAATTTAATCATGTGAGGGTCCGAGCTGCTCATGACCGTGAGCACGGCTAGTATACCAGTTTTACACTCTGCAGAGGTTGCGCATCTTTACCCTGCTCATGACCGTGAGCACGGCTAGTATACCAGTTTTACACTCTGCAGAGGTTGCGCATCTTTACCCACAAGTCGTGTATCCCATGTCGCCAGGGTTTGCAAAGCCCTTAGACACTTCCGAGGTGAATGGCTAGGGATCCACTACGAGGCCTTTACAAAGTTCCACTAGCTTCCGAAAACCCGCTACAGTTTATAGGAAGATCCAGTGCAGGAATCCCTTGCAGGACCGCCATCGCAGCAAAATCCTCCCGAGGGCCTCCCTACACTGACCTCTCCCCTACTGCCCTTGCCCCTTTCGGGTAAGGTAGTCTTCCACTAGCTTTCCTAATTAATCAGCCAAGGGCGTCCCATTCCACCCTCGTGGTAGCACTGTTTTCCCGGGTGGTTCTCCATGTTCCAATTAACATAATGATCTTAACATGAACAATAAATAACAACTGATAACAAAAGTGTAATCATGAATCATGTATCTTCATACCCAAAACCATATAGAGCACTAGCAGGTACTACCCAGAAATTCAGTGGTGAACAAGGTATAAAGATAATCAAACTAGGGTAACCTGTTGGGTCCCATCAAAATTAACCTATGCAGATCATTATGATTAATTAGAACATGAGTGGGTAAAAAGAAGTGATCAAGGGCACAACTTGCCTGGGCCTTGAGAATCCAGGTACCAGGATGATCTTCAGATGACTCGTGACCTCACGCTAGTCGTAGCAATACAAACAAACAGTGTATAGGCAAAATTAACATTACACCAAACATATATGCAAGATACATATTAATAATCTACATATCAAAATAAGATCACAGGAAAAAGAATTATTAATTTTGGAGTTGTAGATTTTAAGTTATGAATTTTCAAAGGTTTTATGTGCTTAAAATGGATTAAGTGAGAGATTAAATTTCTAATTGTTTTCATGACCAAACAGAGGTACAAAATAATAAACAATAATATTACAAAATTATAGGAATTGGAATGGGTTAATTTGGACTAAATATGCATTTTCTATGAATTAAACAAATTCTAGCATTTATTTTTGTATTAAAAATCATTTTCTAATTCCTTTTACTGAATTTCTAATTTCCTGGACTGGGCGTCAAATACTGGAAAAGTCAGGGGCCTCTAAGTGAAAGTTCTTAAGACACAGGGCGCCCCACATGTGGACGGCGGGTTTATTACACAAAACCCTGAGGGCTCTTTAGCAAAACGTCCACGGCGAAGGGGTATCGGATGATCACCACCCTCCGATCAAACAGGGACGGCTACGATTAGATCTAATCTTCACAGGAGCCGGCATACTCTGGTGGCCGCAGGATCGACGAGGGACGGCAGAGATTTTAAGTAATCAAAGACCGCACCATGCTCGTCAGATCAAGAATGGATGGTCCAGATCCAATCCATCGAAAGGTTATCTCACTATCTAATCTCCACCGTTGGATAAGAATCCAACGGTACGACCCTCATCTCCTTCCCCCGCCATATGGGCACGGCGGCGCGGCCGGCCAACCGCGGCGACGGCCGGAGTTCAGGGTCCCGCCTTCCTACTAGCAGCCCCAAATCGCGCACTAACGACGGCAATCCATACGCAGCGATGAAGCGGATCGATTGGAGAAGGTATTGCCTGTTGAGTAGGTCGCGAGGAGTACCGGCCACGGCGTGAGGCGAACTCACGGCAACAGTGGACTACGACGAGAAATTCCCAGTGCAGCACATGCCAATCGGGTCCGGCGAGGCCACGAGCACCTTCCAGGTGGCGAGTTGAAGCTCCCAGACCCAATACCGAGACCCCATTGAGGCTGTATACGCGATTCGTTCGCGGCGGATCTTTCTCCCTCTTCTCTCTCGCTCGGAGCCTACGACGTGATGTTCTGGGCTTACGCGACCATGCTTTTTTTATAGGGGAGGGCGATTCCGCGCAGAGGATGATTAGTTGGAGGGGAAGGGAGGATCCCAGGATCTTCGGCGACGACCATGGCGGCAACCGAGCCGAGTTTGTTGCGAGATCTCAGCTCGGGGAAGGAGAAGCGTCTGGCAACCTGGGCCCGTGCGCCAGTGGGAGGAAGAATAGGTGCGCGCGGTGGAGTCCGAGTTACAGAGACCGGACGGTGGGACCCTAATGCAGTGAGCGCGGACGTGACTGGCAAGGTGGGCCGCACCAATCAGGGAATCTAGCGAGCAAGCAACTGACCCGCGGGCCCCGAATGTCGGCGTCAGGGCCATCATGGGCTGCGTGGAAGGACAGGTCTTGGTGGGCCGCAGGCAAGAATTCGGCCCAAACCGAGCAGGTATGCTTATTTCTTCTTTTTCTTTTCTTTATTCCTTTCTCTTTTCTTTTTCAAATTTAGATTTTCATTCCTCCTTTTACATTTCAAATTCAAATTTTGAATTTCAGTTATGGATTTGTATTTATATCAAATGTACCAATTTACATTTGGAGATAAAGAAAAATATCTTTATGTATATATTTATTTCCTATGTTTTATGTGGTATTTCTTCTCTTTTTATTTTCAAAACCCTATATTTTAATTTAGAGATCAATTCAACCTTTAGATTTATTATTTTTTTTATTATTAACATTATTATTTTATTTAATGCACAAACAGTAAAACTCCAACGAGATGCATTTTCTTTTATTTTAGTGTCTTTGGTTTGATTTACTCACTCCTCATTTTATATATGCTCTTTTCATGATGCAAATAAGGCACATAAAATAAGGTAATCACCATGTATTTCTTGTAAACAATTTTGAGTATTACAGCTTGCTAATCAGGATCTCGGTAGAAGTCGAGTGATTTTTCTAGCACTCGCGCGAGGTCAGGAATTGATTGTATTCATCTTGATAACGGGATAGATGTTGGTCTTTGGACTTGGATCCAGGAAGGATGCCTTGTCTATGAGACGGGAAAATGAATTAAGGATTAATGTGTGGATACCTGAGTCAAGCTTTTGAACGTACTAAGCACATGCCGGGAAATATGGTAACCGGTAAACCTAGTACCTGAGTGAAGCCGGGCGCGGACTTTATCCCTCACGCGACCTGAGACTGGGTCTCCCATGCTAGCTATGGTGGGTACAAGTGCGGTCACTGCACGGCGGCAGCCGGGGTCAGTGGAGCATTGTATGCCAAGGCGGTGAGGCCTGGACGCGAACGGGGAATCGATGGGGACGGTTGTCATGTGTGGGGTCGGAGTACCCTGACATGACGTGTGTTTAGGTTTACCTTGCAAGGTTAAAACTCGATTCGAATCGTCTGCTTCTCGCAGCTAATGAGACTGCTTGATTCCTTGTACTGCATCGAGTAAGAAGTGAAATGTGGTTACATGAGATAACTTGTTGATTGAACTAATTGATTGTTACCATGTATGCTTAGAAGGAGCAAATCTAGCTAAGTTAATGATGATAAAATTTGGAAAAGCTAAAAATTGATTTTAGTAACAGCTAGTGCTTTTGGCAAACCAAACCCCTCAGCCAAACAGCTGCATAGTCTAGAGGTAGAGGAGTAGACTCCTCACACCGGGTAAGTCTAGCTGAGTATTAGTATACTCAGCCTTGCTTGTGGCACCCTTTTTGCAGGTACCATGCAGGAATTGGTTGATGGTGTGACTTGGCCTACCACCCTGCCACCGGGTTGGACGGTCGAGTGGGATGTTGCTCCGGCAGGAGAGGAGCATGAGGAGTAGTGGGCTAGGCCTTGCCCATTTCCTCATTACCGACGACATCGATTATCCGCTGCACTTTACTTTATGAACTTTATTTGCTACTCAAGAACTCCGATTTATGTAATAATTCAGTACTTAATTTGAGGTTTCTTGTTTTATTGTATTTCTTCTGTGACTCACCTTCGAGTGAGATTGTGGAATTTGATCCTGGTTAAGTGGCTCTATCAGACTAGATCTGAAGGACTGACGGGTTATTCGGATTTAAGTGTGTCACAGCCCTCGAGGCGTGACTCAGGCACTTAAGCTGGAATAATTCGGGTGGTTCTGCCACAGGACCCAGCTCCATTCCCGTAGGAATGAACTACCTCCACACCAGAGGGGCTACAAGATAACAAACCCCAGGTGGCTCGCCGGCGACCACTGCACCAGCAGCGCGACAACGACCTCCGCCTTGGGCGGCTAGACAACAGCAGCGATGGCCTCAGGGCAAATGCTACTGTGAAAAGGCCCTCGTTCACGTCCCCTCACGGGGGACGAGAACTAGCCATTAAAGCCAAAGAGTCGGAGGTCCGGAGAGCAGGTGGCACTAACGGTCTCATCGACGGAGGCAACCGCTTCGGCAGAGGAAGCCTCACCTATGGCGACCACCACCTCAGCACCGACGACAGCGACCACCTGCCCACCAACACCGTACCGGCGAACGGCGGCCGCCCCAATGTGCACCGGCAGGTCCTCACTCCCGTCCTCGCTGAGGCTGTCCCAGAACACGAGTACCGCCCTCGCGGCGTACGACGTGTTGTGCGACCCCCCGGTGCAGCCGACGGCGCAAGGAGGACCTGGACGTGGCCGGCCCGCGCACGGCGCGACCGACACCCGTGCGGCGCACGGGCAGCCACGCTCCGCCCCAGCGGTAGGAGGTGGCACCGGAAGCAGCACCGGAGCCGCTCAGGCCGAGGAGCCAGACACGCGGTAGCTGACAGCGCCACGGGCGGCGAACGCCCTTATCCCCCTATCACTGAGGGAAGGAGCGGGCCGATGCCCACGCGGAGGCAGGCCCCACTCGATACACCCTCCTCCCCAGCACGGATGATGAACATCCTTGAAGCCGAGGGTAGGGGGGAGGCCATGGCCCGGCTCGCCCTTCCCCGCCACGAAGCTGGTGGTCATCCTCCTGGATGACCATTGGTGGGGGAATGCAGCTAGGCTGCGTGATGAAAATCCTTAAAGCCGAGCGACGACTAGAGAGCGCCACCCCCCATGGGGTCGCGCCCCTCCAACAGCAGCAAGAAGAAGGCAACACGGGTGCACCCCATCTGGGGGCTCGGAAGGGGGAAAGACGTGATGAATGCGAGGGGTGTGAAGGCATGGCCACCGCCCGGGGGGTCGATCCCTTTTTAAAGGCAGATCTCCTCACTCTCACCCCAAGCGCCACGGGCAAAGTCTCCACCGACGTGCTCCAGGGTTCCCACCCTATGACACGGGGGTTGGGTCCCACACGTCATGCGAGCTGACCCAAAACGCGAAGAAGGCAAACCACCGCACGCGAAGCACGTAATCGCCCCGCGGTTATAAGCATTCCCTCATCCTCGCTGAAACCAGCAGTCGAAAGGGTAGACCGCCGCGCGAGAAGCATGCAACCACACTACGGTTGTGCACCTTTTCAGCTTCATCGCATCCGGCGGTCCAGCATGGAGGCCTGGTCCCACATGTCATGTAACCGGCGCGCCGATCACTACGTGCAAGGAAACCGCACCGCCACCTGCGCCAATGCTGCGTCTTCTCGACTGCAGAACCAGCATAGCGACTCAAGGCAGCCCTACGCGTGTGTAGGATCTAGGACACCGGCTAGAGGGGGTGAATAGACGGTTTTGACTAAAATAAAAAACACTAGGGAAATTTAATCAATATAACAAGAGGAATAAATTCTCTAGTGATAACAAGTAAACAATCTATGAGAATCAACTAAGGTGATTGAATACTTGAAGAACAATATGCAAAACACTAATCACTTGCACGGCAATAAGTAATGCAAGAAAGTAAAGACACCGAATTTTATCCCGTGGTATCGGTGATTTGCCGGTCACCCCTAATCCATGTTGAGGTGGACTTCAAGCTCTCACTTGCTCCTCTATCAAGACACGACTTGATCTTTGAGCCAAGTGGACAAGAAATCACTCAATACCTCGATTCCACTAATGTCACCTTTGCCGCTCCGGCGAGGTAGGTGCGAACCCCTCACAATCAACACCGCAGCTTCTCCACAATCTTCTTGGAGGGCTCGACGGAGACAATCACCCGAGCCGTCTAGGAGGCGGCAACCTTCAAGAGTAACAAGCCGATGACGCTTGCTCGGTGTACCACCTAGTGCCTCAAGAATCACCGAAGGATGCAAATGCACTAGGAACCCTCAATCTCTCACTAGAATGCGATCTCAAGCAAAGAATGTGAGAGAGTGAGTTAGAGGATCACAAATGAGCTCAATGTGTGCAAGGAATGGCCAAGAGAGGTCTCACACACGAGCTACCCTTCTATTTATAGTCCCCCATCAAATTCCAACCGTTATGAGCAAAAAAAAGCACCTGCTCTACGCACACGTGGACGGTCCGCGTGCTAGGGCCGGACGGTCCGTCGTACACACAACGGCTATATTCCCCGTTTAAAATCTG
The DNA here is from genome assembly GCA_029449295.1 of Zea luxurians. Classification (NCBI taxonomy): domain Eukaryota; kingdom Viridiplantae; phylum Streptophyta; class Magnoliopsida; order Poales; family Poaceae; genus Zea; species Zea luxurians. The sequence goes on along the minus strand of JAOPSE010000009.1, from coordinate 33,344,998 downwards.
TCAGAGCTGTCAGAAAAGTTAGGTCCGGACAGTCCGCCCACCATGGCCGGACCGTCCGCGACCTAGCAACTTGAAGCACCTGGACTTCTGACCAAGAGCGGTTAGCACAGGTGGACCGTCCGCCTACAAGGCCGGACGGCCCGAGACCTGAAAACAGTACCATCCGGAGATATCCTCTGGACAGTCCATAGAACAAAACACAAAAAACACACAGTCCCTGCCCAAACCATATTTGGCACCTGCGGACTGTCCGCCATCCAAGCTGGACGGTCCGCACTATAATTCAGGGACTGTCCCGAAAGCAGACTTCTCTAGTCAGGACAGCGAACTGTCCGGCCCCAAGGCCCAGATGGTCCGCAGTGCAAAGGAACAGTAAAAGTCCGAAGTGGGCAGACTTCGGACCCATTGGTGGATCGCGGACGGTCCGCCCTCAACACCCAGACAGTCCGCGCATCCAAGAATTCGAGTTTTTCAAACACGCTTTTGAAAGAAATTTTAACTCATGAAATTCGAAGCGTTGTTAGTCCTCATGCAAATGCAACCACTAGATGCTCTATGAGGCACTAAGCTTTACACAGATCAGAGTCGTTGACTCCTCTTAATAGTACGGCTATCTAGCCTACTAATCCGGTCAAGTATATTCTCTAAACTCCTCAAGACCGGCAAAAACAAAACCTATGTTATACCTTTGCCTTCACTTGATCCACAACCAATGCTTATGAATCTCCAGGATTTCCTGTTCTATATGGTCCAACCCTGCATTCTTATTTCTCCAAGAATCGTTAGCCCACAGGAAGTTGTCATTAATTACCAAAACATCACCAAGGGGCCTAGATGATTCACAATCTCCCCCTTTTTGGTAATTGATGACAACACTGCATAATATATTAAAGAGAAGTTTTGTTTTTCAAAATCTCTCTCATACCTTAGGTATAAGAAGGATTTTGGAGATGAGTTTCATAGGACTTATCTTGATTTGAAGTTCTGTCCGAGAGATAGATAAATCCCAATTAAAACTCGGAATGTAAGAAAGACTCCCCCTATGTGTGTGCAGGATTATTTCAAGCTAAAGATATAACACACATAATTGATCGGAGTTTTAATGGAGACCTTCCTACAGTCATGGTTATCGAGGTGTACAAGAGATAATATGTAAAGTAAGCGCAGCAATTAAAATTACTCCTCGATTAACCATACACAGAGTAATCCTGAACTAAACATAGTTCAACCCATAGAATATTACACATAATTGTCCACAGACATAAGACATAGAGTTCAAAGTTCAAATAGTAGCCAGTACCAAGTGCATAAGACATAAAACAATGCATGCGACATAAGATGGTAAACATGCACATGCACGGTCTCAATGTCCACATAAGCACAACTCCCCCTGAATAAAATAAGATAACTGTTCATAACTTCTCTCCTCTTTCTTCACTTCCCTCCCCTTTGGCATCAATTTGCCACAAAAGAGAGGCTTCACTGATCACTTGGTGGCGGATGCATGTTGTAATAGTGAGTGCTGAAGGTATCAAAAAGAGAGGAGAACTGGCCAAAGTCTTGTTGGAGTTGCTGCTGCCTCTGACTGATCTCATGCATGCTGTCATTGGTAGAGAGGTTGTCAAATTGACTAGACAGAGCTCCCATGTTACCCTGAAAACTTTGCTGCATATTGTTCAGTCGGGTCATGATAGGATCAGTGACAGTAGTTTGAATGTGATCGCGAAACTCAGAATACTCAGATTGAGCGCATCCCAGTTACTGTCAAACTGCGATTGCATGTCATCCAGGCGGTGATCCATATGTGTCATCATTCCCTCAAAGCGAGTATCAATATGGGTCTAAAGCCCGTGCTGCATATTTTGAAAATATGGGTCAAAGTAGCCTGGACCAGGCTGCCAATACTGCTGAGGCTGAGGAGGAGGTGGAGGAGGAGTCATCTGCTCTGCCTCAGCATCAGGAGCTGCGCCTGCATCATAACCAGGGTCTTCCTCATCATCTGGGAAGGGAGTGAGTGGCCTGGTGAGGAACCCTATTTCATTCTTGAAAGGTCTAAACGGTGTATGAACTATCTCGCAGGACCCCTCAAATCTTGTCTTTGCTGTGGTTAGAGCCATAATATAAGGAGCATATGCTAGATTCTGCTTTTTGTCCATTTTCAAATCATTGAGCTGTCTCATCATGAAGAGCACAATATTCATTACCTCACCATTCATGATGTGGTGGATAATGTTCCAAAATTTGTCTCGAATTTTGCTCTTATCCCCACTCTTAGGGAGAATAGTGACTCTGGCAATCTTGTTGATCACAGCAAGATGATGCCTTAGTCCTACTGTCTCTCCAAACCTCCTAGGTATGCCTAGCCTTGCTGGCTCATAGAATTGCACAAAGTCCTCAAAATTATCTTCAGTGTAGAGATCTATCCCAGCTGAAATGATGCCATAATTCAGACTATTTGCAGCAGCAAAATCAGCAAAAGTTGCAGAATATCTCTTGAATCCTGTCATCCAAATGATGGATTCCTCTTCTATATCAATCTCTGCTGTGGCCAGGAATTGCTTGACTGCCATCTCACTGAAGTCAGTTCTCTGTCCCATAAACTGATATAGACCACATGTCTCAAACTTAGGAATCAGACCCGCCATAACTGATTGTCCTAGCATGAAGGACCAATCAATCACCTGATGTTTATGGAAGTTGGTATCCATCAAAGTGCCCCAAAAAACATCAAATTGGAGGTGAGTGTGGAAGAATTGAACATTGGTGTCAGATGGCAGAGAGTATTGATTCACAGTTCGCCTTGAGCAGTATTCAGCCATAGAAAACCGCCTCTTTGGGAATGTCCAACCTGTGATATCAATTGGGTAGTCAGGATGTATATGAGGAATGTCTTCTGTGTCCATAGATTCAGTGCCCCCAGCTGAGGATTGGGCCTCTGAATCAGAAGTTGGAATGTAGTCAGCATCATCTGCACGAGGGCGCTTTGATTTGAAGCGACCTGCAAGCTTCTTGCGGGGACCACCCAAACCACTGCAATAAATGTGACATACATCCAGAGATGAATAGTTGATATCAATAACCACAATCAAAGAGAAAAGAAGTGCATTTCTCTGTCAGGGTCCAAACTGTCCGCGCTAGTGTCGGGGACCATAATTAGGGGTACCCTCAAGGCTCCTAATTCTCAGCTGGTAACCCCCATCAGCATAAAGCTGCAAAGGCCTGATGGGAGCGAATAAGTCAGGGATCGGTCCATTCGAGGGACCCGATCACGCCTCGCCCGAGCCTAGCCTCGGACAAGGGCAGCCGACCCTGGAGGATTTCCGTCTCGCCCGAGGCCCCCCTTCAGCGGCGAACATGTTTCCGGCTCGCCCGAGGCCCTGCCTTCGCCAAGAAGCAACCCTGACCAAATCGCCGCACCGACCGACCGAATCGCAGGAGCATTTAATGCAAAGGTGGCCTGACACCTTTATCCTGACGCACGCCCCCCAGCCGGCAGAGCCGAAGTGACCGCCGTCACTTCGCCGCTCCACTGACCGGCCTGACAGGAGGACAGCGCCGCCTGCGCCACTCCGACTGCGGTGCCACTTGACAGAGTGAGACTGACAGGCAGTCAGGCCCGGCCAAAGGCACCATAGGAAGCTCCGCTCCGCCCGACCCAGGGCTCGGACTCGGGCTAAGTCCCGGAAGACGGCGAACTCCGCCCGACCCAGGGCTCGGACTCGGGCTAAGTCCCGGAAGACGGCGAACTCCTCCCGACCCAGGGCTCAGACTCGGGCTAAGACCCGGAAGACGGCGAACTCTGCCCAACCCAGGGCTCGGACTCGGGCTAAGTCCCGGAAGACGACGAACTCCGCCCGACCCAGGGCTCGGACTCAGGCTAAGTCCCGGAAGACGACGACCTCCGCCTCGCCCGACCCAGGGCTCGGACTCGGGCTAAGACCCAGAAGACGACGACCTCCGCCTCGCCCGACCTAGGGCTCGGACTTGGGCTAAGACCCGGAAGACGGCGAACTCCGCCCGACCCAGGGCTCGGACTCGGGCTAAGTCCTGGAAGACGACGAACTCCGCCCGACCCGGGGCTCGGACTCGGGCTAAGTCCCAGAAGACGATGAACTCCGCCCGACCTAGGGCTCGGACTCGGGCTAAGTCCCGGAAGACGGCGAACTCCGCCCGACCTAGGGCTCGGACTCGGGCTAAGTCCCGGAGGACGACGACCTCCGCCTTGCCTGACCCAGGGCTCGGACTCGGGCTAAGTCCCAGAAGACGATGATCTCCGCCTCGCCCGACCCAGGGCTCGGACTTGGGCTCAGCCCCAGAAGACGATGAACTCCGCTTCGCCCGACCCCAGGGTTCGGACTCTGCCCCGGCACCAGCCGGCGATCTTCGCCTCGCCCGAACCTGGGGCTCGGACCCGACCTCGGCCACGGAAGACAGACTTGACCTCGGCTTCGGAGGAGCTTCCACATCGCCCAACCTAGGGCGTAGTCCGGCCACGTCAACAGGAGGCGCCATCATCACCCTACCCCGAGCTGACTCGGGCCGCAGGAAACAAGACCGGCGTCCCATCTGGCTCGCCCCGCTAGATAGGCAATGATGGCGCCCTGCATACTCTGTGACGACGGCGGCTCTCAGCCCCCTTACGGAAGCAACAGGACGTCAGCAAGGATTCAACCGCTCCGACAGCTGTCCCTCCGCCAGGCTCCATCGCTCCTCCGACGGCCACGACATCACACCAGCTGGGTGCCAAAATCTCTCCGGCTGCCACAACGGCATGTACTTAGGGCGATAGCTCTCCTCCGCTAGACACGTAGCACTCTGCTACACCCCCCATTGTACACCTGGATCCTCTCCTTACGCCTATAAAAGGAAGGACCAGGGCCCTCTTAGAGAAGGTTGGCCGCGCGGGGACGAGGACAAGACAGGCGCTCGCTGGAGGCCGCTCGCTCCCTCTCCCGCGTGGACGCTTGTAACCCCCTACTGCAAGCGCACCCGACCTGGGCGCGGGACGAACACGAAGGCCGCGGGATTCCCACCTCTCTCACGCCGGTCTCCGGCCGCCTCGCTCTCCCCCTTCACGCTCGCCCTCGCGCTCGTCCCATCTGGGCTGGGGCACGCGGCGACATTCACTCGTCGGCTCAGGGACCCCCGGTCTCGGAACGCAGACAGTTGGCGCGCCATGTAGGGGCCTGCTGCGTGTTGACGAACAGCTTCCCGTCAAGCTCCAGATGGGCAGTCTCCAGCAACCTCTCCAACCCGGGACGGTGCTCCGTCTCGGGAGTCTTGAGTTCATGTCCCTCGACGGCAGCTACGACATGATACTCCTCCCACCGCCGTGCGACAACGACAGTGGCGGCCGACAACCCGCCCGCCGGCGGCGGAATCGGCGACGTCTTCCCCGCATGGTGGAAGAACAACCTTCGAGCTCACCCCGTCCTCTCCCCCGCCGACGGAGGAGGAAGCGGGGCAACCAAGGCCAAGCAGGAGACAGCGCCTCGTCGGCTGTCGAGCGAGTCAGCGGCCCCAGCGCCCCAACGGGGGGCGCACCGGGCGTCGACCTCGCGTTTGAGACGAAGGCGAGCGCCGTCTCCCTGCGACATGCCAATCCCAAGCAAGCGGACGACACCGGCACGCTCGCGAAAAGCTTGCTGGACGTCACCCTCGTACCTGAGACGACGGCGCAGTCAGTCCCCGACGTGACCTCATCGCCGCCCGTCGACCAAAAGGTACCGACCGATTCCCATCCCACGTCTTTCGGATTCAACCTCGACCCGCCTAGCGGCCCTGCTTTGGCGGGCGCTCTTGTTGAGGCGAGTCCAAACCCTCTGGAGTTTCGTATGCGGTCACCTTGGGACCGGCTGACGGACGTCTCGACCTACGGGCCCTCTGGGTCCGAGGAAGACGACGAGCCCAGCATCTGTTGGGATTTCTCTGGACTTGGCAACCCCAGTGCCATGCGGGACTTCATGACCGCATGCAACTACTGCCTTTCCGACTGTTCCAACGGTAGCCGTAGCCTCGGCGACGAGGACTGCGGCCCAAGTCGCGAATGCTTCCACGTCGATCTAGGGGGTCCCCCCGAAGGCAACCATCTCGGCATGCCGGAGGACGGTGACCTCCCTAGGCCGGTGCCTCGCGTTGACATCCCATGGGAGCTAGCTGTGGTCCCCGTTCAGGCGGGGGGCCATGACCCATAGCTCGAGCAAATTCGCGGGGTGCAGGCCAGGCTCGACGAGGGGGCAGGAGCGCTTGAGCCGATCCGTCGGAAGGTCGGGCAGGCATGGGCGGGCCAACCTCCGGCCGGAGAAATACGTCATCTACCCCAAGGCTTCCAGCACCGCATCACCGACGACGTCAGGGTCAGACCACCACCCGCATCCAGTGGGGTCGGCCAGAACCTGGCGGCATCAGCAATGCTTCTTCGCGCGATGCCAGAGCCATCAACCACCGAGGGGCGGCGAATCCAGGGAGAGCTCAAGAATCTCCTTGTCGGGGACCATAATTAGGGGTACCCTCAAGACGCCTAATTCTCAGCTGGTAACCCCCATCAGCATAAAGCTGCAGAGGCCTGATGGGTTTGATTAAGTCAGGGATCAGTCCATATGAGCGACTTGATCACGCCACGCCCGAGCCTAGCCTCGGGCGAGGGCAGCCGACCCTAAGATGACTCCGTCTCGCCTGAGGTCTCCTCTTTCACGGCAGACGCATCACCGGCTCGCCCGAGGCCCCGCCTTCGATAAGAAGTAACCCTGACTAAATCACCGCGCCAACCGACCAAATCCCTGGGGCCTTCAACGCAAAAGGTAAGACTGACGGGTAGCCAGGCTTGGCCAAAAGCGCCAGAGGAAGCTCCGCCCGACCCAGGGCTCGGACTCGGGCTAAGGCCCCGGAAGACGGCGAACTCCGCCTCGCCCGACCCAGGGCTCGGACTCGGGCTAAGGCCCCGGAAGACGGCGAACTCCGCTCCGCCCGACCCAGGGCTCGGACTCGGGCTAAGGCCCCGGAAGACGGCGAACTCCGCTCCGCCCGACCCAGGGCTCGGACTCGGGCCAAGGCCCCGGAAGACGGCGAACTCCGCCTCGCCCGACCCAGGGCTCGGACTCGGGCTAAGGCCCCGGAAGACGGCGAACTCCGCTCCGCCCGACCCAGGGCTCGGACTCGGGCTAAGGCCCCGGAAGACGGCGAACTCCGCTCCGCCCGACCCAGGGCTCGGACTCGGGCTAAGGCCCCGGAAGACGGCAAACTCCGCCTCGCCCGACCCAGGGCTCGGACTCGGGCTAAGGCCCCGGAAGACGACGACCTCCGCCTCGCCCGACCCAGGGCTCGGACTCCGCCTCGGCCCCTGCCGAACGACCTCCGCCTCGCCCGACCCAGGAGTTCGGGCTCGGCCTCTGTCATGCAGGACGGACTCGACCTCGACTTCGGAGGAGCCTCCACGTCGCCTGACCTAGGACACAAGACCGCCACGTCAATAGGAAGCGTCATCATCACCCTGCCCTGAGCCGACTCGGGTCGCAGAGAACAAGACCGGCGTCCCATCTGGCCAGCTCCGCCAGATAGGCAATGATGGCGCCTCACTAGACCATGACGACGGCGGCCCTCAGCTCCCTTACGAAAGCAGGGAGACGTCAGCAAGAGCACAGCTGTTCCAACAGCTGTCCCTCCGTCAAGCTCCACTGCTTCTCCAACAGCCACGACGCCACACCAACAGGGTGCCAAGATCTCTCCGGCTGCCACCTTGGCATGTACTTAGGGCGCTAGCTCTCCCTCGCTAGACACGTAGCACCTTGCTACACCCCCATTTTGTACACCTGGATCCTCTCCTTACGACTATAAAAGGAAGGACCAGGGCCTTCTTAGAGAAGGTTGGCCTCGCGGGGACGAAGGGCAGGGGCAGGCGCTCTCTCGGGGCCGCCCGCTCCCCTCACCTCGCGCGGACGCTTGTAACCCCCTACTGCAAGCGCACCCGACCTGGGCGCGGGGCGAACACGAAGGCCGCGGGAATTCTCCGACTCCCTCACGACCCGGCTCCGGCCACCTCGCTCTCTCTCTCTCTCTCCCCCTTTCGCGCTCGCCCATGCGCTCGACCCATCTGGGCTGGGGCACGCGGCACACTCACTCGTCGGCTCGGGGACCCCCCGGTCTCGGAACGCCGACAGTTGGCGCGCCAGGTAGGGGCCTGCTGCGTGTTGACGAGCGGTTCCCCGTCAAGCTCCAGATGGGCAGTCTCCGACGACCTCTTCAACCCGGGACGGTGCTCCGTTTCGGGAGCCTCGAGTTCATGTCTCTCGACAGCAGCTACGACATGATACTCCTTCCACCGCCGCGCGGCAGCGACAATGGTGGCGGACAGCCCGCCCGGCGGCGGCGGAATCGACGACGCCTTTCCCGCGTGGGGGAAGGACAACTTTCGAGCTCGCTCCGTCCTCTCCCTCGCCATCGGAGGAGGAGGCGGGGCAACCAAAGCCGAGCGGGAGGCTACGCTCCGACGGCTGTCGAGCAAATCGACACCCCCAGCGCCCCAACGGAGGACACGCCAAGCGTCGCCCTCTCGTTCGAGGCAAAGGCGGGCGCCGTCCCCCCGCAACACGTCGACCCCGAGCAGGTGGACGACGCCAGCACGCTCACGGAGGGCCTGCAGGACGTCGCCCTCGTACCCAAGACGACGGCGCGATCAGCCCCCGACGTGACTTCATCGCTCCTCGTCGACAAAAAGGTACCGACTGCTACCCATCTTTCGTCATTTCGACTCGACCTCAGCCCGCCTGGCGACCTCGCTTTGGCGGGCGCTCACGTTGAGGCGAGTGCAACCTCTCTGGGGTTTCGTGTGCGGTCGCCTTGGGACCGATTGACGGGTGTCTCGACCTACGGACCCTCTGGGTCCGAGGAAGATGACGACCCCAGCATCTGCTGGGATTTCTCCGGATCTGGCAACCCTAGTGCCATGCGGGACTTCATGACCGCATGTGACTACTGCCTCTTCGACTGTTCCGACGGCAGCCGCAGCCTTGGCGACAAGGACTGCGGCCCGAGCCGCGGATGTTTCCACATCGAGCTAGGGGATCCCTCCGGAGGCGGCTGTCTCGGCATGCCGGAGGATGGTGGTCCCCCTAGGCCAGCGCCTCGCGCCGACATCCCGCGGGAGCTAGCTGTGGTCCCCGTTCCGGCGGGGGGTCACGACCCACAGCTCGAGCAAGTCCGCGGGGCGCAAGCCGGGCTCGATGAGGGAGCGGGAGCGCTCGAAGCAATCCGCCAGAACATCGGGCAGGTATGGGCGAGCCAGCCCCCGGCCGGGGGAATACGTCTCCTGCCCCAAGGTCTCCAGCACCGCATCACCAACGATGCCAGGGACAGACCGCCACCCGCATCCGGCGGAACCGGTCAGGACCTGGCCGCCGCAGCGATGCTCCTCCGCGCGATGCCGGAGTCATCAACCACCGAGGGTCGGCGAATCCAGGGAGAACTCAAGCATCTCCTGGAAGGCGCTGCGGCCCGGCGGGCCGAAAGCTCTGCCTCCCGAAGGCAGGGGTACCCCTCGGGACCTCGTGCCGCGACTTCCCGACTCACGCGGGAAGCCTCGGTCTACACCGGGCGCACGCGCAACACCGCGCCTGCAGCCCCGGGCCGCCTCGGCGACGAACACCCTCATCGCGACCGTCGGGCACGCCTCGACGAAAGGGTGCGCCGAGGCTATCACCCCAGGCGTGGGGGACGCTACGACAGTGGGGAGGATCGGAGTCCCTCGCCCGAACCACCCGGTCCGCAGGTCTTCAGCCGAGCCATTCGGCGGGCGCCGTTTCCGCCCCGATTCCGACCCCCGACTACTATCACAAAGTACTCGGGGGAAACGAGACTGGAATTGTGGCTTGCGGACTACCGCCTGGCCTGTCAACTGGGTGGGACGGACGATGACAACCTCATCATCCGCAACCTCCCCCTGTTCCTCTCCGACACCGCTCGCGCCTGGTTGGAGCACCTACCTCCGGGGCAGATTTCCAACTGGGAAGATCTGGTCCAGGCTTTCGCTGGCAACTTCCAGGGCACGTACGTGCGCCCCGGGAATTCCTGGGACCTCCGAAGCTGTCGGCAACTGCCGGGAGAGTCTCTCCGGGACTACATCCGGCGGTTCTCGAAGCAGCGCACCGAGCTGCCCAACGTCACCGACTCCGATGTCATCGGCGCGTTCCTCGCCGGCACCACCTGCCGTGACCTGGTGAGCAAGTTGGGTCGCAAGACCCCCACCAGGGCGAGCGAGCTGATGGACATCGCCACCAAGTTCGCCTCCGGCCAGGAGGCGGTAGAGGCCATCTTCCGAAAGGATAAGCAGCCCCAGGGCCGCCCGTCGGAAGATGCTCCCGAGGCGTCTACTCCGTGCGGCGCCAAGAAGAAAGGCAGGAGGAAGTCGCAAGCGAAACGCGACGTTCCCGATGCAGACCTTGTCGCCGCCGCCGAGCACAAGAACCCTCGGAAGCCCCCCGGAGGCGCCAACCTCTTCGACAAGGCACTCAAGGAGACGTGCCCCTACCATCAGGGGCCCGTCAAGCACACCCTCGAGGAGTGCGTCATGCTTCGGCGCCACTTCCACAGGGCCGGGCCACCTGCGGAGGGTGGCAAGGCCCGCGACGACGACAAAAGGGAGGATCGCCAAGCAGGAGAGTTCCCAGAGGTCCGCGACTGCTTCATGATCTACGGAGGGCATGCGGCGAATGCCTCGGCTCGGCATCGTAAGCAAGAGCGTCGAGAGGTCTGCTCGGTGAAGGTGGCGGCACCAGTCTACCTAGACTGGTCCGACAAGCCCATCACCTTCGATCGGGACGACCACCCCGACCACGTGCCGAGCCCGGGGAAGTACCCGCTCGTCGTCGACCCCGTCATCGGCGACGTCAGGCTCACCAAGGTCTTGATGGATGGGGGCAGCTGCCTCAACATCATTTACGCTGAGACCCTCAGGCTCCTGCGCGTCGATCTGTCATCCGTCCGAGCAGGCGCTGCGCCCTTCCACGGGATCATCCCCGGGAAGCGCGTCCAGCCCCTCGGACAGCTCGACCTCCCTGTCTGCTTCGGAACACCCTCCAACTTCCGAAGGGAGACTTTGACGTTCGACGTGGTCGGGTTCCGAGGAACCTACCACGCAGTGTTGGGAAGGCCATGCTACGCGAAGTTCATGGCCATCCCCAACTACACCTACCTGAAGCTCAAGATGCCGGGCCCCAACGGGGTCATCACCGTCGGCCCCACGTACAAACACGCATTCGAATGCGATGTGGAGTGCGTGGAGTACGCCGAGGCCCTCACCGAGTCCGAGGCCCTCATCGCCGACCTGGAAAGCCTCTCCCGAGAGGTGCCGGACGTGAAGCGACATGCCGGCAACTTCGAGCCAGCGGAGACGGTTAAGGCCGTCCCTCTCGACCCCAGTGGCGACACCTCCAAGCAGATTCGGATCGGATCCGGGCTCGACCCCAAATAGGAAGCAGTGCTCGTCGACTTTCTCCGCGCAAACGCCGACGTCTTTGCGTGGAGTCCCTCGGACATGCCCGGCATACCGAGGGATGTCGCCGAGCACTCGCTGGATATTCGGGCCGGAGCCCGACCGGTCAGACAGCCTCTGCGCCGATTCGACGAGGAAAGGCGCAGGGTGATAGGCGAGGAGATCCACAAGCTGATGGCAGCAGGGTTCATTAAAGAGGTATCCCATCCCGAATGGCTTGCCAACCCTATACTTGTGAGGAAAAAAGGGGGGAAATGGCGGATGTGTGTAGACTACACTGGTCTCAACAAAGCATGTCCGAAAGTCCCCTACCCTCTACCTCGCATCGATCAAATCGTGGACTCCACTGCAGGGTGCGAAACCCTGTCTTTCCTCGATGCCTACTCAGGGTACCATCAAATCAAGATGAAAGAGTCCGACCAGCTCGCGACTTCTTTCATCACGCCCTTCGGCATGTACTGTTATGTCACAATGCCGTTCGGTTTGAGGAACGCGGGTGCAACCTACCAGCGGTGCATGAACCATGTGTTCGGCGAACACATCGGTCGCACGGTCGAGGCCTACGTCGACGACATCGTAGTCAAGACGAGGAAAGCCTCTGACCTACTCTCCGACCTCGAACTGACATTCCGGTGTCTCAAGGCGAAGGGCGTCAAGCTCAATCCCGAGAAGTGCGTCTTCAGGGTGCCCCGGGGCATGCTTTTGGGATTCATCGTCTCCGAGCGGGGCATCGAAGCCAACCCGGAGAAGATCGCGGCCATCACAAACATGGGGCCCATCAAGGACTTAAAAGGCGTACAGAGGGTCATGGGATGCCTCGCGGCCTTGAGCCGTTTCATCTCGCGCCTCGGCGAAAGAGGCCTGCCCCTGTACCGCCTCTTAAGGAAGGCCGAGTGCTTCACTTGGACTCCCGAGGCCGAGGAAGCCCTCGGGAACCTGAAGGCGCTCCTCACCCAGGCGCCCGTCTTGGTACCACCAGCTGATGGAGAAACCCTCTTGGTCTACGTCGCCGCAACCACTCAGGTGGTCAGCGCCGCGATCGTGGTCGAAAGGCAGGAAGAGGGGCATGCTTTGCCCAGTCAGAGGCCAGTTTACTTCGTCAGCGAAGTGCTGTCCGAGACCAAGATCCGCTACCCACGAGTCCAGAAGCTGCTATATGCAGTGATCCTGACGAGACGAAAGTTGCGACATTACTTCGAATCCCATCCGGTGACTGTGGTGTCATCCTTCCCCCTGGGGGAGATCATCCAGTGCCGAGAAGCCTCAGGGCGGATCGCGAAGTGGGCGGTGGAAATCATGGGCGAGGCAATCTCTTTCGCCCCTCGGAAGGCCATCAAGTCTCAGGTACTGGCGGATTTCGTTGCTGAATGGGTCGATACCCAGCTGCCAACGGCTCCGATCCAACCAGAGCTCTGGACCATGTTTTTTGACGGGTCGCTGATGAAGACGGGAGCTGGCGCGGGCCTGCTCTTCGTCTCGCCCCTCGGGAAACACCTGCGCTACGTGCTCCGCCTCCATTTCCCGGCGTCCAACAATGTGGCCGAGTACGAGGCTCTGATCAACGGATTGCGAATCGCCATCGAGCTAGGGGTCCGACGCCTCGATGCACGCGGTGACTCGCAGCTCGTCATCGACCAAGTCATGAAGAACTCCCTCTGCCGCGACCCGAAGATGGAGGCCTACTGTGAGGAGGTTCGACGCCTGGAAGACAAGTTCTACGGGCTCGAGCTTAACCACATCGCCCGGCGCTACAACGAGACTGCAGACGAGCTGGCGAAGATAGCCTCGGGGCAAACGACGGTTCCCCCGGACGTCTTCTCCCGAGATCTGCACCAACCCTCCGTCAAGATAGGCGACGCGCCCGAGCCCGAGGCACCCTCGGCCTCGTCCGAGGTGACCTCGGCCCAACCCGAGCCATCCTCGGCTCAACCCGAGGGACCCTCGGAGCCCGAGGGCGAAGCACTGCGCATCGAGGAGGAGCAGAACGGGGTCGTGCCAGATCAAGATTGGCAAACCCCGTACCTGCAATTTCTCCACCAAGGAGAACTACCCCTCGACCGAGCCGAGGCTCGGCGGGTAGCGTGACGCGCCAAATCGTTCGTCTTGCTGGGCGATGAGAAGGAGCTCTACCACCGTAGCCCCTCGGGCATCCTCCAGCGATGTATCTCCATCGCCGAAGGTCAGGAACTCCTGCGGGAAATACACTCGGGGGCTTGCGGTCATCATGCAGCACCTCGAACCCTCGTCGGGAACGCTTTCCGCCAAGGCTTCTACTGGCCAACGGCGGTGGCTGACGCCACTAGAATTGTCCGCGCCTGCGAAGGGTGCCAATTCTATGCGAAGCAGACCCACCTGCCCGCTCAGGCTCTGCAGACGATACCCATCACCTGGCCCTTCGCTGTGTGGGGTCTGGACCTCGTCGGCCCCTTGCAGAAGGCGCCCGGGGGCTACACGCACCTGCTGGTCGCCGTCGACAAATTCTCCAAGTGGATCGAGGTCCGACCCCTGAACAGCATCAGGTCCGAGCAGGCGGTGGCGTTCTTCACCAACATCATCCATCGCTTCGGAGTCCCGAACTCAATCATCACCGACAATGGCACCCAGTTCACCGGCAAAAAATTCTTGGATTTTTGCGAAGATCACAACATCCGGGTGGACTGGGCCGCCGTAGCTCATCCCATGTCGAATGGGCAAGTAGAGCGCGCCAACGGCATGATCTTACAAGGGCTCAAGCCTCGAATTTACAACGATCTCAACAAGTTCGGCAAGCGATGGATGAAGGAACTCCCCTCGGTGGTCTGGAGCCTGAGGACGACGCCAAGCCGAGCCACGGGTTTCACGCCGTTCTTCCTGGTCTACGGGGCCGAGGCCGTCCTGCCCACGGACCTGGAATACGGCTCCCCGAGGACGAGGGCCTACAACGAAGAAAGCAACCAAGCTAGCCGAGAAGACTCGCTGGACCAGCTGGATGAGGCTCGGGACAGGGCCTTACTACACTCGGCGCGGTACCAGCAGTCCCTGCGACGCTACCACGCCCGAGGGGTCCGACCCCGAGACCTCCAGGTGGGCGACCTGGTGCTTCGGCTGCGGCAAGACGCCCGAGGGAGGCACAAGCTCACGCCCCCCTGGGAGGGGCCGTTCATCATCGCCAAAGTTCTGAAGCCCGGAACGTACAAGCTGGCCAACAGTCAAGGCGAGGTCTACGGCAACGCTTGGAACATCCAACAGCTACGTCGCTTCTACCCTTAAGATGTTTCCAAGTTGTTCATATACCTCGCACCCACGCAAAGTTTAGTCAACAAGGAAGGGTCGGCCTCGCCTCGGCAAAAGCCCGACCCTCCCTCGGGGGCTAAAAGGGGGGAAACCCCCTCTGCGTCAAAACTTTCCTCGAACAAAAAAATCTCTTTTACCAGAACATCTTTCGTGCTTTTTGACTACTTCGAAAAGTGGGTCCCGGAAACGACGGGGTACACGTAAGCAGCCAAGGCTGACCGAGCCGAGGGACTCCTACGCCTCTGGGATACGGATACCTCACTCGTCACCTTCTGCGATAAGTAACTCGCGCTCGGATAAGGTGAATCCGCGGATCGAACGAGTCTTTACGTACGGAAGCTCTTCTGTCAAAGCGATTCTTCGAGCCTTCTAGACCGAGTCGGTGACAGGGCCTCATGGACGGGTAAAAGTACACGTAAGCGGCAAGGCCGACCGAGCCGAGGGACTCCCACGCCTCCGGGATACGGATACCTCACTCATCACCTTCCGCGAGAAGCAACTCTTGCTCGCACTAACATCCCTGCTACCGACGGAAAGTCCAGATACTCGAAACAAGAGGAAAAGAGACGCAGCTTTATAACACAGCAAGGGTGTGTGTTCTGGCCTCGACGGCCACGCAAGGCCCACGCTACAAGACGATTTGACCCTGCAGGCTCGGATCTTGACGCTGGAAGAGGGCGATGACACCCTCGGCGTCGACAACACCTTCGGCAAGGCCCAACCTAGCCTCGGACGGCGACGCGGTCCGAGGGCCTCCGCTCCGAAGGACGACGTCCTCACCACGCTCAAGCAATCTCTGCCAGGGACTTCTCCGAGAACCCGGCCCGAGCGGACGGCTCGGCCGGCCACCTCCGGGGCCTCGGCCGACCGCCTTCCGAGGGCGCCAGCTCGATCCGAAGCCTCGGCTGAGCAACTCCGACGACAATCCTGCCAACGGACAACCCGGCTAGGCTCCGGCCAACCAGGTTTCATTTCCAAGCCAACTCCGCCTCTGCTCGTGCTGATATCGCTACCCCTGGCCTCGGCTCGTCGAAGAGCGGCCGAGGGGTCTCTTTAACTAAGCTAGAGGAGCCTCGGACAACAGGGCCGACCGAGCCGAGGGACTCCTACGCCTCCGGGATACGGATACCTCACTCGTCACCTTGACACGGGGCGACTCATGCTTGGTGAAGCGGTTCAGACAATCAGCAGACGAGTCTTAGTGCTCGGAAATGAGGAAAAAACACGGCTCCGCGCCGTAATTACATACATGTTCAGGCCCCGAAAGCCGAAATGAACAAAAAACCCGGCACTCGAAGTGCCATTTACAAACGGAACTCCGGTTCCCCCCCCCCCCCCGCAGGTACGAACAACCCCACTCGATGGGGGAGGGCCTGCGGGGCAGCAGAAGGCCGACGAACGGCACGTCGCCGCCCGCCCCGGCAGCGGCGACGATGAAGACGTCTGTCCTGGGGGGGCCGACAGCAGCAGTGATGGCCTCAGGGCGGATGCTGCTGCTGGGAGGCCCCCGCCCTTGCCCAAACTCGAGAGGCAAGGACGGGCAGAAGGCCGTAGAGTCGGAGGTCGGTCCGTGGCCAACCTCGGCCGTCGCGCCGGCGGAAGAACCTCTTCCAGCTGCCGTGGCGGGAGGCGACACCGGGGGCGGCTCCGAGATTGCTCGGCTCAGAGAGCCGGGCACGCTGCAGCTGTTGGCGCCACGGACGACTCCCGCCCTTCCCCCCGATCACTGAGGGAAGGAGCGGGTCACCACCCGCGCAGGGGCCAACCCCGACCCGGCACACGCCCCTCCTCAGCCCTGGTGATGAAAATCCTTGAGGCTGAGGGAGGGGCGGAGGCCGCAGCCCGGCTCGCTTTCCCCCACCACCAAGCCGGAGGTCACCCTCCTGGGTGACCGCCGGTGGAGGGGTGCAGCCGGGCTGCATGATGAAAATCCTTGAAGCCGAACGATGGCTGAAAGGTACCAACTCCCACGGAGTTGCGTTCCTCCAACGATGGGGCGAAAAGACGGCGGTTTCCCCCATCCGGGGGCCTGGAAGACGGAGAGACACAATGCATAGGGGAAGAAGGAGACATGGTCGCCTTACGAAGGGGGTCGCCCTCCTTTTAAAGGCAACTCCCCCTGCTTGCACCCTCAACCGTCACGAGCTGAGTCTTCTCCAACACGCCTCCAAAGTCCTCCCCTACGGCGCGGGGGCTGGGGCCCGCCTGTCATGCAGACCGGCTCTAAGAAGAAGCCGAACCGTCGCGCACGACGCACGCAACCACCCAGCGGTTACAAGCAATCCTCCACTTTCGCCCAGACCGGCGGGCGAAAGGGGCAGGCGGCCATGCAGGCGGCATGCAACCGCGCCAAGTGGACGCGCCTCTCCGACTCCTGACAGGCCAGCGCGACGGCTCAAGCCCACGCGTCGTGCAACTGGCGCGCCGGTTGCTGCATGCGAGCCGCTGTGCCACTCGCTCCACCACCGCACCTCCTCGATTGCGGAACCGATACCGCGATTCGAGGCGACCCAGCCCGCGACCCAGCAGCGCCAGCCTGGCGCAGCGGTCAAACGCGGTCAAAAATGGGCCGGCAGTAATGACGGTGGCAGGCGCGCGAGAGCAGCGGTCACGCCATCTGCCAAGCTCATGTCCCATCCGGAGGCAGCAAGAGGACCCCCTCTCACGGCGTGAAGACGACGCGCCCGTGACCCGTACCTCGAACGGCTCGCGCACGCGCAACGGCAACCTCGCCAACTACTCACCCCGGCGCATTAACTCCGCGGCTCGACGGACAGCGCTACGGGCGGGAGCGGCTGGCGACGTTTCGCCTTCGCCAAAACAACCACGCCGAAAAAGGTACGCCACGACGTTCAATTTCGAATCCTTTTTCCCTTTTCCTTCTTTCTCTATCTCTTGCAACAGGGACCGAGAAGGGGGATAACCCCAAAGGGATCCTTCCCCGTGAAGGAACTAGGCTCCGAGCCTCCCTACTGATCAGGGGTTCGAAGGCTGGCCCCCCGAAGGGTTCAACAGCCGCCTCAGATCGCGTGGGCCCGACACCCACTACTGGTCAGGGGTTCGAAGGTCGGCCCCCGAAAGGTCCCACGACCGCCTCAGGCTACTCGGGCTCCGTGCCCCCTACTGATCAGGGGTTCGAAGGCTGGCCTGTCGAAGGGTTCACAGTCGCCCCAGACGCCGAGCGAGGGATGACCAGGGGTACGTTCGATACATAACCAAGGCTCGGGCTGCGCTCCCGAGGTACCCTAGGACATTTCCGAGACCAGCGGGAACGACTCTGTAACGGAATCCCATCGGAGGGAGGCAACGAGCCCTCGGACCCCGTCGCTAGGGGACCGGGTCCGGCAGATCACCCGCAGGTACTTTTGGGCGTGCCTCCGGGCCCCTAGCCGACCCCCAACGAACGGGGCACGGACGTCCACTCGGATTACCCGATTGCAGCTCACCGGAGACACCATGTTCGGTGCCCATCGAGGGTAACATGGCGCACTCCCCCCCTCCTCCTTGCGGAAAGGCGACGTAGGGGCGTATATAAAAAAGCCGAGTCTGTCCCTGATCGTCCTCTCGCTCCGTGCGGAGGCTCGGGGGCTGCTCTCGCAAACCCGGCTCCGGCCGAACCGTTGACAGCGTCAACATACCAGCCCGAGAACTTGGGCCCCGACAGTGCACCTGGGCTACGCCCTGCTCGCATGAGGGAACCGCCAGACCAGCCGAGGCATTACGCAAAGCATTAAGACCTCGGAGGAGTGAAACCACTCCTCCGAGGCCTCGGGGGCTACACCCGGCGGGTGCGCTCGCGCGCACCCACCGGAACAAAGTACCACCGAGAAAGGCTGGTCCCCTTGCAAAAAAGTGCGACGCAAGCCTCCAAGCGAGTGTTAACACTCTCTTCGAGGCTCGGGGGCTACTGTCGGGGACCATAATTAGGGGTACCCTCAAGACGCCTAATTCTCAGCTGGTAACCCCCATCAGCATAAAGCTGCAGAGGCCTGATGGGTTTGATTAAGTCAGGGATCAGTCCATACGAGCGACTTGATCACGCCACGCCCGAGCCTAGCCTCGGGCGAGGGCAGCCGACCCTAAGATGACTCCGTCTCGCCTGAGGTCTCCTCTTTCACGGCAGACGCATCACCGGCTCGCCCGAGGCCCCGCCTTCGATAAGAAGTAACCCTGACTAAATCACCGCGCCAACCGACCAAATCCCTGGGGCCTTCAACGCAAAAGGTAAGACTGACGGGTAGCCAGGCTTGGCCAAAAGCGCCAGAGGAAGCTCCGCCCGACCCAGGGCTCGGACTCGGGCTAAGGCCCCGGAAGACGGCGAACTCCGCCTCGCCCGACCCAGGGCTCGGACTCGGGCTAAGGCCCCGGAAGACGGCGAACTCCGCTCCGCCCGACCCAGGGCTCGGACTCGGGCTAAGGCCCCGGAAGACGGCGAACTCCGCTCCGCCCGACCCAGGCTCGGACTCGGGCCAAGGCCCCGGAAGACGGCGAACTCCGCCTCGCCCGACCCAGGGCTCGGACTCGGGCTAAGGCCCCGGAAGACGGCGAACTCCGCTCCGCCCGACCCAGGGCTCGGACTCGGGCTAAGGCCCCGGAAGACGGCGAACTCCGCTCCGCCCGACCCAGGGCTCGGACTCGGGCTAAGGCCCCGGAAGACGGCGAACTCCGCCTCGCCCGACCCAGGGCTCGGACTCGGGCTAAGGCCCCGGAAGACGACGACCTCCGCCTCGCCCGACCCAGGGCTCAGACTCCGCCTCGGCCCCTGCCGAACGACCTCCGCCTCGCCCGACCCAGGAGTTCGGGCTCGGCCTCTGTCATGCAGGACGGACTCGACCTCGACTTCGGAGGAGCCTCCACGTCGCCTGACCTAGGACACAAGACCGCCACGTCAACAGGAAGCGTCATCATCACCCTGCCCTGAGCCGACTCGGGTCGCAGAGAACAAGACCGGCGTCCCATCTGGCCATCTCCGCCAGATAGGCAATGATGGCGCCTCACTAGACCATGACGACGGCGGCCCTCAGCTCCCTTACGAAAGCAGGGAGACGTCAGCAAGAGCACAGCTGTTCCAACAGCTGTCCCTCCGTCAAGCTCCACTGCTTCTCCAACAGCCACGACGCCACACCAACAGGGTGCCAAGATCTCTCCGGCTGCCACCTTGGCATGTACTTAGGGCGCTAGCTCTCCCTCGCTAGACACGTAGCACCTTGCTACACCCCCATTTTGTACACCTGGATCCTCTCCTTACGACTATAAAAGGAAGGACCAGGGCCTTCTTAGAGAAGGTTGGCCTCGCGGGGACGAAGGGCAGGGGCAGGCGCTCTCTCGGGGCCGCCCGCTCCCCTCACCTCGCGCGGACGCTTGTAACCCCCTACTGCAAGCGCACCCGACCTGGGCGCGGGGCGAACACGAAGGCCGCGGGAATTCTCCGACTCCCTCACGACCCGGCTCCGGCCACCTCGCTCTCTCTCTCTCTCTCTCTCTCCCCCTTTCGCGCTCGCCCATGCGCTCGACCCATCTGGGCTGGGGCACGCGGCACACTCACTCGTCGGCTCGGGGACCCCCCGGTCTCGGAACGCCGACACTCCTGGAAGGCGCCGCGGTCCGACGGGCTGAGAGCTCTGCCTCCCGAAGGCAGGGGTACCCCTCGGAACCTCATGCCGCGACTTCCCGATTCATGCGGGAAGCCTCGGTCTACACCGGGCGCACGCGCAACACCGCGCCTGCGGCCCTGGGTCGCCTCGGCAACGAGCACCATCACCACGACCGTCGGGCCCACCTCGATGAGAGGGTGCGCCGAGGCTACCACCCCAGGCGTGGGGGACGCTACGACAGCGGGGAGGATCAGAGTCCCTCGCCCGAACCACCCGGTCCGCAAGCCTTCAGCCGAGCCATCCGACGGGCGTCGTTCCCGACCCGGTTCTGACCCCCGACTACTATCACAAAGTACTCGGGGGAGACGAGACCGGAACTGTGGCTCGCGGACTACCGTCTGGCCTGCCAACTGGGTGGAACGGACGATGACAGCCTCATCATCCGCAACCTCCCCCTGTTCCTCTCCGACTCCGCTCGCGCCTGGTTGGAGCACCTGCCTCCGGGGCAGATCTCCAACTGGGACGACCTAGTCCAAGCTTTCGCCGGCAATTTCCAGGGCACGTATGTGCGCCCCGGGAATTCCTGGGACCTCCGAAGCTGCCGACAGCAGCCGGGAGAGTCTCTCCGGGACTACATCCGGCGATTCTCGAAGCAGCGCACCGAGCTGCCCAACATCACCGACTCGGATGTCATCGGCGCGTTCCTCGCTGGCACCACCTGCCGCGACCTGGTGAGCAAGCTGGGTCGCAAGACACCCGCCAGGGCGAGCGAGCTGATGGACATTGCCACCAAGTTCGCCTCCGACCAGGAGGCGGTCGAGGCTATCTTCCGAAAGGACAAGCAGCCCCAGGGCCGCCCATCGGAAGATACTCCCGAGGCGTCAACTCAGTGCGGCGCCAAGAAGAAGGGCAAGAAGAAGTCGCAAGCGAAACGCGACGCCGCCGACGCGGACCTTGTCGCCGCCGCCAAGTACAAGAACCCTCGGAAGCCCCCGGAGGTGCCAACCTCTTCGACAAGATGCTCAAGGAGCCGTGCCCCTATCACCAGGGACCCGTCAGGCACACCCTTGAGGAGTGCGTCATGCTTCGGCGCCACTTCCACAGGGCCGGGCCACCCGCGGAGGGTGGCAAGGCCCGCGACGACGACAAGAAGGAAGATCACCAGGCATGAGAGTTCCCCGAGGTCCGCGACTGCTTCATGATCTATGGTGGGCAAGCGGCGAACGCCTCGGCTCGGCACCGCAAGCAAGAGCGCCGGGAGGTCTGCTCGGTCAAGGTGGCGGCGCCAGTCTATCTGGACTGGTCCGACAAGCCCATCACCTTCGACCGAGACGATCACCCCGACCATGTGCCAAGCCCGGGGAAATACCCGCTCATCATCGACCCCGTCATCGGCGACGTCAGGCTCACCAAGGTCCTCATGGACGGAGGCAGCAGCCTCAACATCATCTACGCCAAGACCCTCGGACTCCTGCGTGTCGATCTGTCCTCTGTCCGGGCAGGCGCTGCGCCCTTCCATGGGATCATTCCCGGGAAGCGTGTCCAACCCCTCGGACAGCTCGACCTTCCCGTCTGCTTCGGAACACCCTCCAACTTCCGAAGGGAGACCCTGACGTTCTAGGTGGTCGGGTTCCGAGGGACCTACCATGCGGTACTGGGGAGGCCATGCTACGCGAAGTTCATGGCCGTCCCCAACTACACCTACCTGAAGCTCAAGATGCCGGGCCCCAACGGGGTCCTCACCGTCGGCCCCACGTACAAACACGCGTTCGAATGCGACGTGGAGTGCGTGGAGTACGTCGAGGCCCTCGCTGAGTCCGAGGCCCTCATCGCCGACCTGGAGAGCCTCTCTAAGGAGGTGCCAGACGTGAAGCGTCATGCCGGCAACTTTAAACCAGCGGAGACGGTTAAGTCCGTCCCCCTCGACCCCAGCGGCGACACCTCCAAGCAGATCCGGATCGGCTCCGGGCTCGATCCCAAATAGGAAGCAGTGCTCGTCGACTTTCTCCGCGCGAACACCGACGTCTTCGCGTGGAGTCCCTCGGACATGCCCGGCATACCGAGGGATGTCGCCGAGCACTCGCTGGACATCCGAGCCGGAGCCCGACCCGTCAAGCAGCCACTGCGCCGATTCGACGAGGAGGAGCGCAGAGCCATAGGCGAGAAGATCCACAAGCTAATGGCGGCAGGGTTCATCAAAGAGGTATTCCATCCCGAATGGCTTGCCAACCCTGTGCTTGTGAGAAAGAAAGGGGGAAATGGCGGATGTGTGTAGACTACACTGGTCTCAACAAAGCATGTCCGAAGGTTCCCTACCCTCTGCCTCGCATCGACCAAATCGTGGATTCCACTGCTGGGTGCGAAACCCTGTCTTTCCTCGATGCCTACTCAGGGTATCATCAAATCAGGATGAAAGAGTCCGACCAGCTCGCGACTTCTTTCATCACACCGTTCGGCATGTACTGCTATGTCACCATGCCGTTCGGCTTGAGGAATGCGGGCGCGACGTACCAGCGGTGCATGAACCATGTGTTCGGCGAACACATTGGCCGCACGGTCGAGGCCTACGTCGATGACATCGTAGTCAAGACGAGGAAAGCCTCCGACCTCCTTCCCGACCTTGAAGCGACATTCCGATGTCTCAAGGCGAAAGGCATCAAGCTTAATCCCGAAAAGTGTGTCTTCGGGGTGCCCCGAGGCATGCTCTTGGGGTTCATCGTCTCCGAGCGGGGCATCAAAGCCAACCCGGAGAAGATCGCAGCCATCACCAGCATGGGGCCCATCAAGGACTTGAAAGGCGTATAGAGGGTCATGGGATGTCTCGTGGCTCTAAGCCGCTTCATCTCACGCCTCGGCGAAAGAGGTCTACCTCTGTACCGCCTCTTAAGGAAGGCCGAGTGCTTCACTTGGACCCCTGAGG
Source organism: Zea luxurians (assembly GCA_029449295.1). Classification (NCBI taxonomy): domain Eukaryota; kingdom Viridiplantae; phylum Streptophyta; class Magnoliopsida; order Poales; family Poaceae; genus Zea; species Zea luxurians. Next base: position 33,321,726 of record JAOPSE010000009.1, on the reverse strand, counting down.
CCGAGGAAGCCCTTGGGAACCTGAAGGCGCTCCTCACGAAGGCGCCTATCTTGGTGCCCCCAGCTGCCGGAGAAGCCCTCTTGGTCTACGTCGCCGCGACCACTCAGGTGGTTAGCGCCGCGATTGTGGTCGAAAGGCAAGAAGAGGGGCATGCATTGCCCGTTCAGAGGCTAGTCTACTTCATCAGCGAGGTACTGTCCGAAACCAAGATCCGCTACCCACAAGTTCAGAAGCTGCTGTACGCGGTGATCCTAACGCGGCGGAAGCGGTGACACTACTTCGAGTCTCATCCGGTAACTGTGGTGTCATCCTTCCCCTGGGGGAGATCATCCAGTGCCGAGAGGCCTCGGGTAGGATTGCAAAGTGGGCGGTGGAAATCATGGGCGAGACGATCTCGTTCGCCCCTCGGAAGGCCATCAAGTCCCAGGTCTTGGCGGACTTCGTAGCTGAATGGGTCGATACCCAGCTACCGACGGCTCCAATCCAACCGAAGCTCTGGACCATGTTCTTCGACGGGTCGCTGATGAAGACAGGAGCCGGCGCAGGCCTACTCTTCATCTCGCCCCTCGGGAAGCACCTACGCTACGTGCTATGCCTCCATTTCTCGGCATCCAACAATGTGGCTGAGTACGAAGCTCTGGTCAACGGGTTGCGGATCGCCATCGAGCTAGGGGTCCGACGCCTCGACGCTCGCGGTGACTCGCAGCTCGTCATCGACCAAGTCATGAAGAACTCCCACTGCCGCGACCCGAAGATGGAGGCCTACTGCGATGAAGTTCGGCACCTGGAAGACAAGTTCTACGGGCTCGAGCTCAACCACATCGCTCGGCGCTACAACGAGACTGCGGACGAGCTGGCTAAAATAGCCTCGGGGCGAACGACGGTTCCCCGGACGTCTTCTCCCGGGATCTGCATCAACCCTCCGTCAAGATCGACGACACGCCCGAGCCCGAGGCACCCTCGGCTCGGTCCGAGGCATCCTCGGTTCGGCCCGAGGTACCCTCGGCCCCCGAGGGCGAGACGCTGCACGTCGGGGGGGGAGCGAAGTGGGGTCACGCCTGATCAAAACTGGCAGACCCCGTACCTGCAATATCTCCACCAAGGAGAGCTACCCTCCGACCGAGCCGAAGCTCGGCGGGTGGCGCGGCGTGCCAAGTCGTTCGTCTTGCTGGGAGATGAGAAGGAGCTCTACCACCACAGCCCCTCAGGCATCCTCCAGCGATGCATCTCCGTCGCCGAAGGTCAGGAACTTCTGCGAGAGATACACTCAGGGGCTTGCGGCCATCACGCAGCGCCTCGAGCCCTTGTCGGAAATGCTTTCCGGCAAGGCTTCTACTGGCCGACGGCGGTGGCCGACGCCACTAGAATTGTCCGCACCTGCGAAGGGTGCCAGTTCTACGCAAGGCAGACCCACCTGCCCGCTCAGGCTCTACAGACGATACCCATCACCTGGCCTTTTGTTGTGTGGGGTCTAGACCTCGTCGGCCCCTTGCAGAAGGCACCCGGGGGCTACACGCACCTGCTGGTCGCCATCGACAAATTCTCCAAGTGGATCGAGGTCCGACCCCTGAACAGCACCAGGTCCGAGCAGGCGGTGGCGTTCTTCACCAACATCATCCACCGCTTCGGGGTCCCGAACTCCATCATCACCGACAATGGCACCCAGTTCACCGGTAGAAAGTTCCTGGACTTCTGCGAGGACCACCACATCCGGGTGGACTGGGCCGCCGTGGCTCACCCCATGTCAAATGGGCAAGTAGAGCGTGCCAACGGCATGATTCTACAAGGGCTCAAGCCTCGGATCTACAACGACCTCAACAAGTTCGGCAAGCGATGGATGAAGGAACTCCCCTCGGTGGTCTGGAGTCTGAGGACAACGCCAAGCCGAGCCACGGGCTTCACGCCGTTCTTCCTAGTCTACGGGGCCGAGGCTGTCTTGCCCACAGACCTGGAATACGGCTCCCCGAGGTCGAGGGCCTACACCGACCAAAGCAACCAAGCTAGCCGAGAAGACTCGCTGGACCAGCTGGAGGAGGCTCGGGACAAGGCCTTACTACACTCGGCGCGATACCAGCAGTCCCTGCGACGCTACCACGCCCGAGGGGTCCGGTCCCGAGACCTCCAGGTGGGCGACCTGGTGCTTCGGCTGCGACAAGACGCCCGAGGGCGGCACAAGCTCACGCCTCCCTGGGAGGGGCCGTTCGTCATCGCCAAAGTTCTGAAGCCCGGAACGTACAAGCTGGCCAACAGTCAAGGCGAGGTCTACGGCAACGCTTGGAACATCCAACAGCTACGTCGCTTCTACCCTTAAGACGTTTTCAAGTTGTTCATATACCTCGCGCCCAGCAAAAGTTTAGTCGTCAAGGAAGGGTCGGCCTTGCCTCGGCAAAGCCTGACCCTCCCTCGGGGGCTAAAAGGGGGGGGAACCCCCTCTGCGTCGAAATTTTCCTCGAAAAAAGATCTTTTCTGCCAGAAGGTCTTTCGGGCTGTTTGACTACTTCGAAAGTGGATCCTGAAAACGACGGAGTACACGTAAGCAGCCAAGGCTGACCGAGCCGAGGGACTCCTACACCTCCGGGATACGGATACCTCACTCATCACCTTCTGCGATAAGTAACTCACATTCGGATAAGTGATCCCGCGGACCGAACAAGTCTTCACGTTCGGAAGCTCTTATGCCGAAGCGATTTCTCGAGCCTTCTCGACTGCGTCGGGAACGGAGCCCCATGGACGGGTAAGAGTGCGCGTAAGCGGCAAGGCCGACCGAGCCGAGGGACTCCTACGCCTCCGGGATACGGATACCTCACTCGTCACCTTCCGCGAGAAGCAACTCTCGCTCGCACAAACATTTCTGTTACCAACAAAAAGGTCCAGATACTCGAAACAAGAGGAAAGGAGACGCGGCTTTACAACACGGCGAGGGTGTGTTTTGGCCTCGGCGGCCGCAGGGAACACACACTACAAGATAATCCGTTCCTGCAGGCTCGGGTCTTAACGCTGGAAGGGAGCAGCAGCACCCTCGGCATCGACAACACCTTCGGCGAGGTCCGACCTAGCCTCGGACGGCGACACGGTCCGAAGATCTCCACTCTGAAGGACGACGTCATCGCCATGCCCGGGCCATCGCTACCAGGGTCTTCTCGGGAATCCGGCCCGAGCAGGCGGCTCGGCCGGTCACCCCGGGGCCTCGGCCAGCTGTCCTCCAAGGACGTCAACCCGACCCAAGGCCTCGGCTGGTCAATTCCGGCGTCGGTCCCGCTAACGGACGACCCGGCCAGGCTCCGGCCAACCAGGTTTTCTTTTCGAGCCAACTCTGCCTCTGTTCATGTTGACGCCGCTACCCCTGGCCTCGGCTCACCGAAGAGCGGCCGAGGGGTTCCCTTAATTAAGCTAGAGAAGCCTCGGACGACAAGGCCGACCGAGCCGAGGGACTCCTACGCCTCCGGGATACGGATACCTCACTCGTCACCTTTACACGGGGCGACTCACGCTTGGTGAAGCAGTTCAGACAACCAACAGGCGAGTCTTAGTGCTCGAAAATGAGGGAAAAACATGGCTCCGTGCCGAAAATACATACATGTTCAGGCCCCGACAGCCACAATGAACAAAAACACTGGCATCCAAGGTGCCATTACAAAACGGAACTCCGGTTCCACCTCCGCGGGTACGAACAACCCCACTCGACGGGGGAGAGGCCTGCGGAGCAACAGAAGACCGACGAACGGCTTGTCGTCGCCCGCCCCAGCAGCGGCGACGACGACGACTTCTGCTCCGGGGGTCCAAACAGCAGCAGCGATGACCTCAGGGCGGATGCTGCTATCAGGAGGCCCCCGCCCGTGCCCAAACTCGAGAGGCAAGGACGGGCAGAAGGCCGTAGAGTTGGAGGTCGGTCCGCGGGTGGCGCCGGCAAACTCGTCGGCGGCGGAACCTCTTCCAGCTGCCGTGGCGGGAGGCGGCACCGGGAGCGGCTCCGAAGCCGCTCGGCTCAGAGAGCCGGGCACGGTGCAGCTGTCAGCGCCACGGACGACTCCCGCCCTTCCCCCCGATCACTGAGGGAAGGAGCGGGCCACCGCCCACGCAGGGGCCGACCCCAACTCGGCACACTCCCCTCCCCAGCACTAGTGATGAAAATCCTTGAGGCTGAGGGAGGGGCAGAGGCCGTAGCCCGGCTCGCTTTCCCCCACCATCAAACTAGAGGTCACCATCTTGGGTGACCGCCGGTGGAGGGGTGTAGCCGGGCTGCATGATGAAAATCCTTGAAGCCGAACGATGGCTGAAAGGTGCCAACTCCCACGGAGTTGTGTTCCCCCAACGACGAGGCGGAAAGACGGCGGATCTCCCCCATCCGGGGGCTTGGAAGGTGGGAAGACACGATGCATAAGGGAGTGCGAAGACATGGTCGCTTTCCAAGGGGGTCACCCTCCTTTTAAAGGCGGTTCTCCCTACTTGCGCCCCCAGCCGTCACGGGCTGAGTCTTCTCTAACACACTCCAAGGTCCTCCCCTACGGCGCGGGGGCTGGGTCCCACGCGTCATGCAAGCCGGCTCAGAGCGGAAGAGGCCAAACCGCCGTGCGCGGTGCGTACAACCGCCCAGCGGTTACAAGCGACTCTCCACTTTTGCCCATGCCAACGGGCGAAAGGGCAGGCAGCCGTGCAGGCGGCATGCAACCACGCCAAGAGGGCGCACTTCTCTGACTCCCAACACGCCCGGCATGGAGGCCCAGGCCCATGCGACATGCAACCGGTGCGCCGGTTGCTACGTGTGAGTAACTGCACCGCCACCTGCGCCACCACCGCGCCTCCTCGACTGTGGAACCAATACCACGACTCGAGGCCACCCAGCATACGACCCAGCGGCTCCAGCCTGGCATGACGGTCAATACGGCCGAAGACGGGCCGGCAGTAGTAATGGCGGTGGCAGGCGGGAAGGTGCAGCGGTCACGTCGTCAGCCAAGCTTACGTCCCATCCGGGGGCAGCGAGAGAACCCTCTCTCACGGCGTGAAGACAACGCGCCCGTGACCCGTTCCTCGAACGGCTCACGCACGCGCAACGGCTACCCTGCGAACTACTCGCCCCATCGCATCAACTCCGCGGCGGGACACGCGGCGCCTCTGGCAGGAGAAGCGAGCGACGCTTCCCTTCGCCGTAATGACCGCGTCAAAAAAAAGGTACGCCGCATCGTTCGATTTTGTATCCTTTTCCGTTTTTCCTCTTTCTCTCTCTTGCAACAGGGACCGGGAAAGGGGGATACCCCAAAAAGGATCCTTCCCCGAGAAGGAACCAGGCTCCGAGCCCCCTACTGATCAGAGGTTCGAAGGCTGGCCCCCCAGAAGGGTTCGACAGCCGCCTCAGATCGCGTGGGCCCTACACCCACTACTGGTCAGAGGTTCGAAGGCCGGCCCCTCGAAAGGGTTCCACGGCCGCCTCAGGCTACTCGGGCTCCGCACCCATTACTGATCAGGGGTTCGAAGGCTGGCCCCCGAAGGGTTCACAGCCGCCTTAGACGCCGAGCGAGGGATGACCATGGGTACGTTCGATACATAACCAAGGCTCGGGCTGCGCTCCCGAGGTACCCTAGGACATTTCCGAGACCAGCGGGAACAATCTTGTAACAGAATCCCATCAGAGGGAGGCATCGAGCCCTCGGACCCCGTCACCAGGGGACCGGGTCTGGCAAATCACCCGCAGGTACTTTTGGGCGTGCCTCTGGGCCCCTAGCCGACCCCTAACGAACGGGGCACGGACGTCCACTCGGATTACCCGCTTGCAGCTCATCGGAGACACCATGTTCGGCGCTCATCGAGGGCAACATGGCGCTTTCCCCCCCTCCTCCTTGCGGAAAGGCGACGCAGGGGCGTATGTAAAAAAGCCGAGTCTACCCCTGGCCGCCCTCTCGCTCTGTGCAGAGGCTCGGGGGCTGCTCTCGCAAACCCGGCCCCGGCCGAACCGTTGACAGCGTCAATATACCAGCCCGAGAACTTGGGACCCGACCGTACACCTGGGCTACGGCCAGCTCGCATGAGGGAACGACCAGACCAGCCGAAGCACTACGCAAGGCATTAAGACCTCGAAGGAGTGAAACCACTCCTACGAGGCCTCGGGGGCTACACCCAGCGGGTGCGCTCGCGCGCACCCACCGGAACAAAACGCACCGAGAAAGGCTGGTCCCCTTGCAAAAAAGTGCGACGAAAGCCTCCAAGTGAGTGCAAGCACTCCCTTCGAGGCTCGGGGGCTACTGTCGGGGACCATAATTAGGGGTACCCTTAAGGCTCCTAATTCTCAGCTGGTAACCCCCATCAGCATAAAGCTGCAAAGGCCTGATGGGTGCGAATATGTCAGGGATCGGTCCATTCGAGGGACCCAATCACGCCTCGCCTGAGCCTAGCCTCGGACAAGGGCAGCCGACCCCGGAGGATTTCCGTCTCGCCCGAGGCCCCCCTTTAGCGGCGAACATGTTTCCGGCTCGCCCGAGGCCCTGCCTTCGCCAAGAAGCAACCCTGACCAAATCGCCGCACCGACCGACCGAATCGCAGGAGCATTTAATGCAAAGGTGGCATGACACCTTTATCCTGACGCACGCCCCCCAGCCGGTAGAGCCGAAGTGACCGCCGTCACTTCGCCGCTCCACTGACCGGCCTGACAGGAGGACAGCGCCGCCTGCGCCACTCCGACTGCGGTGCCACTTGACAGAGTGAGACTGACAGGCAGTCAGGCCCGGCCAAAGGCACCATAGGAAGCTCCGCTCCGCCCGACCCAGGGCTCGGACTCGGGCTAAGTCCCGGAAGACGGCGAACTTCGCCCGACCCAGGGCTCGGACTCGGGCTAAGTCCCGGAAGACGGCGAACTCCGCCTGACCCAGGGCTCGGACTCGGGCTAAGACCCGGAAGACGGCGAACTCCGCCCGACCCAGGGCTCGGACTCGGGCTAAGTCCCAGAAGACGACGAACTCCGCCCGACCCAGGGCTCGGACTCAGGCTAAGTCCCGGAAGACGACGACCTCCGCCTCGCCCGACCCAGGGCTCGGACTCGGGCTAAGACCCGGAAGACGACGACCTCCGCCTCGCCCGACCCAGGGCTCGGACTCGGGCTAAGACCCGGAAGACGGCAAACTCCGCCCGACCCAGGGCTCGGACTCGGGCTAAGTCCCGGAAGACGACGAACTCCGCCCGACCCAGGGCTCGGACTCGGGCTAAGTCCCAGAAGACGACGAACTCCGCCCGACCCAGGGCTCGGACTCGGGCTAAGTCCCGGAAGACAGCAAACTCCGCCCGACCCAGGGCTCAGACTCGGGATAAGTCCCGGAGGACGACGACCTCCGCCTCGCCCGACCCAGGGCTCGGACTCGGGCTAAGTCCCAGAAGATGATGATCTCCGCCTCGCCCGACCCAGGGCTCGGACTTGGGCTCGGCCCCAGAAGACGACGAACTCTGCTTCGCCCGACCCCAGGGTTCGGACTCCGCCCCGGCACCAGCCGGCGATCTCCGCCTCGCCCGAACCTGGGGCTCGGACCCGACCTCGGCCACGGAAGACAGACTCGACCTCGGCTTCGGAGGAGCTTCCACATCGCCCAACCTAGAGCGTAGACCGGCCACGTCAACAGGAGGCGCCATCATCACCCTACCCCGAGCTGACTCGGGCCGCAGGAAACAAGACCGGCGTCCCATCTGGCTCGCCCCGCCAGATAGGCAATGATGGCGCCCTGCATACTCTGTGACGACGGCGGCTCTCAGCCCCCTTACGGAAGCAAGAGGATGTCAGCAAGGATTCAACCGCTCCGACAGCTGTCCCTCCGCCAGGCTCCATCGCTCCTCCGACAGCCACGACATCACACCAGCTGGGTGCCAAAATCTCTCCGGCTGCCACAACGACATGTACTTAGGGCGCTAGCTCTCCTCCGCTAGACACGTAGCACTCTGCTACACCCCCCATTGTACACCTAGATCCTCTCCTTACGCCTATAAAAGGAAGGACCAGGGCCCTCTTAGAGAAGGTTGGCCGCACGGGGACAAGGACGAGACAGGCGCTCGCTGGAGGCCGCTCGCTCCCTCTCCCGCGTGGACGCTTGTAACCCCCTACTGCAAGCGCACCCGACCTGGGCGCGGGACGAACACGAAGGCCGCGGGATTCCCACCTCTCTCACGCCGGTCTCCGGCCGCCTCGCTCTCCCCCCTTCGCGCTCGCCCTCGCGCTCGACCCATCTGGACTGGGGCACGCGGCGACATTCACTCGTCGGCTCAGGGACCCCCCGGTCTCGGAACGCCGACAGCTAGGGGGCCGGACTGTCCGTGCCACAGGTTCGGACGATCCGCGCCCACCAGGCGGACGGTCCGCGACCGGCCAGGGGTGACTCCCTAGAACCCTAGTCGCCACAATCGTTGAAGGGATGAATCTGCAGAGAATATCCATCCAAATGCGTTCAAATTTTTGCACAACATTCATGGAGAGGAGCACTAACAATCCCACCAATCAGATTTGTAAAACTATTGCTCAATTCTAGATCAGAGAGGAAATTCAAATAATCCCAAACTTGTCGAGATTTGATGAAATCCATAAGATTATGAAATACCGTGATGACGACATGTTGGTTGAACTTTTCACAAGCTGTCAGACTGTCCGTGCGTAACTTCCCTTCTCCGTCCACGCACAATCGACAAAGGAGACCCCTTTTGGCGAGTGGAGAGCGAGAGAGGAGTGCAAAGAGTGGAAATAACAAGTTTGCTGTCTCTGGTCGACTTTTACTGCCTGTCGCGGACGGTCCGCGCAGGGGCGGCGGACGGTCCACGGCCTGATGAATTCAGACTGTGTGCATTACTAACCGTACTGTCCAGTTCCCGATACGGCGGACGGTCCGCGGTCCATGGGCGGACGGTCCGTGGCCTGATACTCAGTTTTCCAATGTCTGTCCATTTTCTGATTTTGAATTTCAAATCTGAATTGGTGCTCATATATGGACATTTCGACCAATTTAAGGGTTAGTATGCATGCATATACACATTATGTAATTGAGTAATGCAATTTTTTCATATCAAACTACTTAGATCAATTTAAGATGAAAAATGCATCTAAAATACCAAATAAATAGCGTAGAGAGCATATTTAGAACCGAAATGCAATACTACACATGTGCGATCAACTTCAAGCCACATTTGAGAGATCGATCACATTCATTTCACTTCTTAGAGTACAAAATCTCGTTTCATCCAATGGCTTTGTAAAAATGTCGGCTAGTTGATCATCCGTACCAATGGAATAAATAGAGATATCTCCCTTTCCAACATGATCCCTTAAGAAGTGATGTCGTATATCAATATGCTTAGTTTTTGAGTGTTGGACCGGATTTGTAGCACATTTTACCGCACTCTCATTATCACACATGAGAGGCACATTCTTGAAAATAATCCCATAATCCAATAGAGTTTGTTTTATCCATAATAGTTGAGCACAACAATTTCCGGCCGATATATATTCCGCCTTGGCGGTAGAGAGAGCAACCGAATTTTGTTTTTTAGAAGACCATGAAACAAGAGATCTACCAAGAAATTGACAACATCCGGAGGTGCTTTTTCTATCAACTTTGCACCCCGCATAATCCGAGTCCGAATATCCAATTAATTCAAATTGAGCACCTTTGAGATACCAAAGACCAATATTGGGAGTATACTTCAAATATCTTAGAATTCTTTTTGCGGCCTTCATGTGAATCTCTCTAGGTGAGGCTTGAAATCGAGCACACATGCAAACACTAAACATAACATCGGGCCTAGATGCGGTAATATAAAGCAAATTACCAATTATTGAGCGATAAAGTTTTTAGTGAATAGAGTAGTGTCAACCTTCCCAATTTTAAAGTCTTTGGAAAGCAAGAAATCCCTAAGCCTTTCATACCAAGCGCGTGGAGCTTGCTTAAGCCCATAGAGAGCTTTAGAAAGCTTGAACACATGGTTAGGTCTTTTGGGGTCCTCAAAACCGGGAGGTTGTTCAACATACACTAGTTCACTAATCTTACCGTTTAGAAAAGCACTCTTTACATCCATTTGGTAGAGCTTTATATTATGTGCACAAGCATAAGCAAGAAGAATCTGGATTGCTTCTAATCTTGCCACGGGAGCAAATGTCTCCCCAAAATCCAATCCCTCAATTTGAGTATATCCTTGTGCCACTAATCTTGCCTTGTTTCTTACTACTACACCATCTTCATTATGCTTGTTGCGAAACACCCATTTTGTACTAATAACATTGTGGTTCTTTGGTCTCTCAACAAGCTCCCAAACTTCATTTCGAGTGAAGTTATTTAATTCTTCATGCATTGCATTCACCCAATCAACATCAAGTAGAGCTTCATCTACACGGTTAGGTTCCATACAAGATACAAAAGAGAAATGCTCACAAAATGAAGCTATGCGAGAGCGAGTTTGAACACCCTTACTAATATCACCCACAATTTGATTAACCGGGTGATCCTTCACAATAGAATGATGAATTCTTGATACCGTTTGATAATTGCTAGTTGAAGCATTAGGAGGAACCGGATGTCTTGAAGTGCCTTGATCATGAGTATCCATAGTTTCATCATTTTGTTGGGTTTGGTGATCTTCTTCATTTAGAGTTGAAGATGAAGGAATTACAACCACACTATTTTCATCATCATCTTCCTTTGGCTTTATTTCACCAATGGCCATTGTTTTCATTGCATTTATCAATTGAGTTCCACCAACATCATCAAGATTATCAATCTCATCTTGAGACCCATTTGTTTCATCAAACTCAACATCATATGCTTCTTCAATAATACCATGAGTTTTGTTGAAGACTCTATAAGCCTTACTATTCGATGAATATCCAAGAAGAAAACCCCCATCACATTTCTTCTCAAATTTAGAAAGTCGGCTTCCCTTTCTCAAAATATAACATTTGCAACCGAATACCCTAAAATATGAGATAATTGGCTTTCTACCAATGAGCAATTCATATGGAGTTTTCTTCAAAGGCTTGTGACAATATAGTCTATTTGATGAATGACAAGCGGTGTTTATTGCCTCGGCCCAATAAGAATCCGATATATTATATTCCGCTAATATAGACCTAGCCATATCAATGAGAGTCCTATTCTTTCTTTCAACAATACCATTTTGTTCCGGGGTATATTTGGAAGAGAATTCATGTTTAATACCCTTGTCATCACAATATTCATCAATTCTTGCATTTTTGAATTCCGACCCATTATCACTTCTAACTTTCTTGATATCAAAATCAAATTGATTTTGAGCCAATATAGCAAATGACTTGAATGTTTCAAACACATTAGATTTATATCGAAGAAAATAAACCCAAGTAAATCTTGAATAATCATCCATAATCACAAGACAATAGGAATTACCACCAATACTCACAAAAGATGTGGGCCCAAATAAATCCATGTGAAGTAATTCCAAAGGTCGATGAGTGGACATTTGACTTTTATTTGGATGAGTATTTGCCACTTGCTTCCCGGCTTGACAAGAGCTACACAATTTATTCTTCTCAAACTTCACATCTTTTAAGCCACGAACTAAGTCATGCTTGGTTAACCGATTGAGTTGCTTCATTCCAACATGACCAAGTCTTCTATGCCATAACCAACCTAGTGAAGCTCTCGATAATAAGCAAGTTGTGAGCTTTGCCTCATTAGATGAGAAATCAACAAGATAAAGATTTTCATGTCTAAAACCTTTAAACTTAAGATTGCTACCGTCAACACTAGAGATAATAACATCTTCAACCGTGAAATTGCAACTAAATCCTAAATCACATAATTGAGCTACGGATAGTAAATTAAAATTCAAAGACTCAACAAAGAGCACATTTGATATGGAATGATCATTTGAAATAGCAATTTTACCCAATCCTTTAACCTTTCCTTTGCGATTATCTCCAAATGTGATACTATCATAATTTGAGCAATCTTCCTCACTCATTTGGGTGAACATTTTCATATCTCCTGTCATGTGTTGAGTGCATCCACTATCTAACACCCAATGATTCCCTCTCGCCTTGTAGTTCACCTACAAAAGGAAATCAATCTCTTTTAGGTACCCAAACTTGCTTGGGTCCTTGGATGTTAGTGACCAAGGTCTTTGGCACCCAAATAGCTTTCTTTTTGTTTCCAACAATTGAAGTACCAACAAATTTAGCATGAACACCTTTTGCATTATGAGAAAGAACATAACAATGCTCAAAACAAGTGGAGGATACATTTTTGAGCTTAGGATAATTTTTCTTAACATGTCCCTTCTTGTGACACTTATGACACACTTTGTCACATTCTTTCACAAACAATGTCTTTTGCTTTATAAAAGCATTCTTTCCTTTCTTGGTAACATATCTAAGACCTTCACGGTTAAGAGAGCACTGTTGACTTCCCAATATGAAATCCAATTTAGCCTTTCCGACGTATGCCTTTTCTAGATCATGAGTTAGAGTCTTTACTCTATCCACTAACACTTCATTCTCAACAATGATTTCTGATTTATCAAGAGCAATATTATCATTGAGAGAAATTTTGTATTTATCACATATAGAGTTAGTAGGTAGTGGTTCACTTGTAAGACTATCAAGTAAGTCATAAGTGATTCCAACATCCTTAGTGACCACTACAACTTCATGCACAATAGATGATTTTTGAGCATCCGCAAGCTTCTCACAATTTTCTTTTAGATCATTGTGAGAGGTCTTGAGCTCCTCAAAAGACACTTGGAGGTTTTTATACAATTCCTTCAAGGTCTTAAATTTTTTTTTCTTTGTGCATGTAGTCATCGGCCTCACCTAACATTCTAATAAGATCATCATATGAGTAGCCATTATCATCAACATCATCATCATCATTTATATCATTTAAATCGGTGATGATTTTTACCTTAGCATCTCCCTTTGCCATGAGACAATGGGGGGATGAAAAGAGTGAGGGAGCTTCCTTGATGGCAATTCTGGCATTAAGCTTGGATGAGGTGTCATCATCATCATCATCTGAGCTATCATTCGAGTCCCATTCAACTAGATAGGCTTTGCCATCTTTCTTCTTGTTGTAGAATTTCTTTTTCTTCTTGTCACTTTCATCTTTGCTCTTCTTCTTCTTGCTTGGGCAATTCATGGCAATGTGACCGGGTTCCCCACACTCAAAACACTTTCTATCATTGAAAGCATTTCTTCTTGATGTTTGACCTCTTCTAGGTTGACCTCTCTTCATCTTCATGAATTTATTGAATTTCCTTACAAATAGAGCCATATCACCGTCACTCTCACTTTCATTTTCTTCATCATTACTATCTTATTTTTCAATTGCCTTTGAGGCCTTAGCTTTGAGAGCAATTGATTCATTTTTCACTTTCTTTGCCAAACTTAAAGCATCGACTTGAGACTTCTTGAATATATCTTGAGTAAGAATTTCTCCCAATACTTCGGTTGGAGAAGTTGTAGATAGATCACTCCTTACTAACATTGTCACAATGGTCTCATATTTCTCAGGAAGTGATCTAAGGAACTTGTGAGTGAAATCCACATCTGGTACATTAAAACCAAGTCCCTTGAGTTCATTCACTATCTCATTTAACCGGTTGAACATATCGGATACACTCTCATCTTCTTTCATAATAAATTGCTCAAACTTCCCTTTGCACACATATAGTTTGGCACTATTCACAATTGTAGTTCCTTCATGAATTTCCATTAGCTTAATCCAAATCTCATGAGCGGTTGTGAGATTCTTGATGCGATTGAACTCATTTATATCAAGAGCATCATAGAAGACATTCATGGCTTGATCATTTGTAAGGATATTCTCATTGTCACTAACGGATGGTTCATCTTCTTTTAACACAACAAATCCATCCCTAACAATCGGCTAAATTTTTCCACCCATTGCTCTAAGATGCATTGACATTCTTATTTTCCAATAGTCGTAGTTATTCCCATCAAAATGTGGTGGCTTCCCAATGTGCACATTGTTGTTACTAGCCATTTTGTCCCACTTCGGGATGATTAGATCCACAAACAATGGAGTCCACGGCTCCGATACCACTTGTAGGATCTAGGACACCGGCTAGAGGGGGGTGAATAGACGGTTTTGACTAAAATAAAAAACACTAGGGAAATTTAATCAATATAACAAGAGGAATAAATTCTCTAGTGATAACAAGTAAACAATCTATGAGAATCAACTAAGGTGATTGAATACTTGAAGAACAATATGCAAAACACTAATCACTTGCACGGCAATAAGTAATGCAAGAAAGTAAAGACACCGAATTTTATCTCGTGGTATCGGTGATTTGCCGGTCACCCCTAATCCACGTTGAGGTGGACTTCAAGCTCTCACTTGCTCCTCTATCAAGACACGGCTTGATCTTTGAGCCAAATGGACAAGAAATCACTCAATACCTCGATTCCACTAATGTCACCTTTGCCGCTCCGGCGAGGTAGGTGTGAACCCCTCACAATCAACACCGCAGCTTCTCCACAATCTTCTTGGAGAGCTCGACGGAGACAATCACCCGAGCCATCTAGGAGGCAGCAACCTCCAAGAGTAACAAGCCGATGACGCTTGCTCGGTGTACAACCTAGTGCCTCAAGAATCACCGAGGATGCAAATGCACTAGGAACCCTCAATCTCTCACTAGAATGCGATCTCAAGCAAAGAGTGTGAGAGAGTGAGTTAGAGGATCACAAATGAGCGCAATGTGTGCAAGGAATGGCCAAGAGAGGTCTCACACATGAGCTACCCTTCTATTTATAGTCCCCCATCAAATTCCAACCGTTATGAGCAAAAAAGCACCTGCTCTGCGCACACGCGGACGGTCCGCGTGCTAGGGCCGGACGGTCCGCGGTACACACAACGGCTATATTCCCCATTTAAAATCTGTCAGAGCTGTCAGAAAAGTTAGGTCCGGACAGTCCGCCCACCATGGCCGGACCATCCGTGACCTGGCAACTTGAAGCACCTGGACTTCTGACCAAGAGCGGTTAGCACAGGCAGACCGTCCGCCTACAAGGTCGGACGGTCCGAGACCTGAAAACAGTATCGTCCGGAGATATCCTCCGGACAGTCCATAGAACAAAACACAAAAAACACACAGTCCCTGCCCAAACCATATTTGGCACCTGCGGACGGTCCGCACTATAATTCAGGGACTGTCCCGAAAGCAGACTTCTCTGGTCAGGACTGTGGACTGTCTGGCCCCAAGGCCCGGACGGTCCACAGTGCAAAGGAACATTAAAAGTCCGAAGTGGGCAGACTTCGGACCTGTTGGTGGATCGCAGACAGCCCGCCCTTAACACCCGGACGGTCCGCGCATCCAAGAATTCGAGTTTTTCAAACACGCTTTTGAAAGAAATTTTAACTCATGAAATTCGAAGCGCTGTTAGTCCTCATGCAAATGCAACCACTAGATGCTCTATGAGGCACTAAGCTTTACACAGATCAAAGTCGTTGACCCCTCTTAATAGTACGGCTATCTAGCCTACTAATCCGGTCAAGTATCTTCTCTAAACTCCTCAAGACCGGCAAAAACAAAACCTATGTTATACCTTTGCCTTCACTTGATCCACAACCAATGCTTATGAATCTCCAAGATTTCCTGTTCTATATGGTCCAACCCTGCATTCTTATTTCTCCATGAATCGTTAGCCCACAGGCAGTTGTCATTAATTACCAAAACATCACCAAGGGGCCTAGATGATTCACAACGTGACCCAACAGTGCCCATTAAGTGCGACGATCACGGGTCACTCAGCCGCGGAGATAGGCACGATGGTCGATATGATCAGAGGCGGGCCGACAGTAATTGCAGCAATAGGCATGCGGAAGCAGCGGTCCAATCACCTACAGGTTCGCATCCTCTCCCGAAACGGCAGGGGAGCCCTCTCCCGCAGCATAAAATACGATGCACCCATGTTCCGTTCCTCGAACGACTCGCGCACGTGCAACAGATGCCCCACAAATCACCCGTCCCATCACATTAACTCCTTGGCAGGGCAAGCGACACCTCCGGCAGGTGAAGCGGGCGCCGTTTCACCTCCGCCATGATGACCACGTCAAAAAAGGTGCGTCATTTTATTTAAATTTATATCCTTTTCCTCTCTCTCTCTCTTGCCACAGGGACCGGGAAATGGGATATTGCGAAAAGGATCCTTCTCGGCGAAGGAAACGGGCCCTGAGCCCTCCTATTGATCAGGGGTTCGAAGATTACGCCCTCCGGGGTTCGGCAACCACCCCAGAGCACTCAGGCTCCGAGCCCTTTACTGAACAGGGGTTTGAAGGCTGGCCCCTGGGAAGGGTTCGACAGCCGTCCCAGAGCACGCAGAGTCAGGGATGACCCTGGGTACATCCGTTACATGGCTGAGGCTCGGGCTACGCTCCCGAGGTACCCTAGGACATTTCCGAGACTAGCGGGAATGATTTGTAATGGAATCCCACCGGAGGGAGGCACCGAGCCTCGGACCTTATCGAATGGGTCCGGGTCCAGCAAATCACCTGCAGGTACTTTTGGAGCGCGCCTCTGGGTCACTAGCCGACCCTTATCGAACGGGGCTCGAGCGTCCACTCGGATCACCCGCTAGCAACTCACTGGAAACACCATGTTCGGTGCCCTCCGAGGGTAACATGGCGCTTTCCCCCCCCCCCTTCCTCCTCATGGAGAGGCGACGAAGGGGCGTACGATAAAAGTCGAGATGGTCCTTGATCGTCCTCTCGCTCCGTGCAGAGGCTCGGGGGCTGCTCTCGCGCCAGGCTTCGGCCAAACTGTTGACCACGTCAACAAACCAGCTTAAAAACACGGAGCCTGACCATGCACCCGGGCTGCGGCCAGGCCGCATGAGGGAACAACAAGGCTGACCGAGACATCGCAAAAAGGATTAAGACCTCAGAGGAGTCAAACCACTCCTCCGAGGCCTCGGGGGCTACACCCGGCGGGTGCGCTCGCGCGCACCCACCGGAACAAAACATAACCGAGAAAGGCTGGTCCCCTTGCCAGAAATCCGGCAGAACCTCCAAGCGAGTACCTACACTCCCTTGAAGGCTCAGGGGCTACTGTCGGGTACCGTAATTAGGGGTACCCCCAATGCTCCTTAACCCGGCTGGAAAATATCTTCAGAACAAACCATACACGGCTGATGAAGCGCGGTTCAAGTCAAGGCCTCGTCTACCAAGGGACGCGACCTCATCCGAGCCCAGCCTCGGGCAAGGACAGTAGTCCCGGACGAATTCACGCCTCGCCCGAGGGTCCCCTCGGTCAGTAGACACACCCCCGTCTCACCCAATGCTAAGCTCAGGCGAACTTTGTCGTGCAGCGACCTCGGCCGAATCGCCTTACCAACCGATCGTATCGTATGCGCATTCAATGCGGGGATCGCCTGACACCTTATCCTGACACGCGCGCCTCAGTCGGCAAGGTCGAAGTGTCCGCAGTCACTTTGCCCCTTTACTGACCATTCTGACAGGAAAATAGCGCTATTCAGCCCGTTTCGGCTACTGTGCCAACCACCAGGGTAAGACTAGCAACAGTAAGTCGTGACCTCCCCCGAGTTCAGCCTCAGGCGCAACAAGGAGCTCCGCCTCGCCCGACCCTAGGCCTCGGCCTCGGGAGAAGGTCTCCGCCTCGCCCAACCTCAGGCCTCGGCCTCGGCCTCAAGAGGAGTCACAACCTCGCCCGACCTCAGCCTCGGCCTCAGGAGGAGTCTCCGCCTCGTCCGACCTCGGCCTCGGACCGACTACGCTACAGGGGATACATCATTACCCTACCCCTAGCTAGCCGCTTCAGGCTACGAAGAAACAAGACCGGTGTCCCATCTAAGTTACTCCGATAACAGGTAATGATGGTTCCCCGTGTGCGCCCATGACGTCAGTTGCTCTCAACCCCCTACGGAAGCAAGGAAACGTCAGCAGGATCCATGCCGCACCGCCAGCTATGCTTCTACAGGGCTCAAGGCACTTCACCGACAACCACGTTGGTACATGTACAGGGCTCAAGGCACTTCCCCGCCAGCCATGTTAGCTCATAGCTACACCCCCATTGTACAGCTGGGCATCTCCTTGTATCTATTGAAAGGGAAATAGGGTCAAACCTTTTTCCAATATGAATTTTGGTGGTTAAATTGCCCAACACAAATTATTGAACTAACTAGTTTGCTCCAGATTATGAGTTCTACAGGTGCCAAAGGTTCACAACAAACCAATACAAGTCAAAAGAAAGGGTTCAAACAAAGGGAGCAAAAGACAACCGAAGTGTGCCCTGGTCTAGCGCAGCGGATTGTCCGGTGTGCCACCAGACAGTGTCCGGTGCACCAGGAAATCCAACTCCGAACTTGCCACCTTCGGGAATTCTGGGAGCCGCTCCGCTATAATTCACCGGACTGTCCGGTGTGCCAGCAGAGCAACGGCTACTTCACGCCAACGGTCGTCTGCAGACGAATTAAATGTGCTACAGTGCGCGCCTGCGCGCACAGAAGTCAGAGCAGGCGCCAGAAGGCGCACCGGACAGTCTATAGGACCTGTCCAGTGCACCACAGGACTGTCCGGTGGCCCCACAAGTTAGAGCTCCAACGGTCGAACCCTAACGGCCAGGTGACATGGCTGGCGCATCGGACAGTGTCTGGTGCGCCCGTCGACAGAAGCCTCCACCAACGGCTACTTTGGTGGTTGGGGCTATAAATACCCCCAACCACCCACCATTCATTGCATCCAAGTTTTCAGACTTCCTACACCTTACAAGAGTTATAGCATTCAATACAAGACACACCAAAGAGATCAAATCCTATCCCAAGTCCAAAGATCATTCCAATTAAATAGTGACTAGTGAGAGAGTGACTTGTGTTCATTTGAGCTCTTGCGCTTGGATTGCTTTTCTTCTTCCTTCTTTCTTGTGCTCAACTCACTTGTAATCAAAACAAGAGACACCAATTGTGTGGTGGTCCTTGTAGTGGACTTAGTGTCCCATTTGATTGAGAAGAGAAACTCACTCGATCTAAGTGACCGTTTGAGAGAGGGAAAGGGTTGAAAGAGACCCGGTCTTTGTGACCACCTCAACGGGGAGTAGGTTTGCAAGAACCGAACCTCGGTAAAACAAATCACCGTGTCTCACTCTTTGTTTACTTGTGATTTGTTTTCACCCTCTCTCTCGGACTCGTTTATATTTCTAACGCTAACCCCGGCTTGTAGTTGTGCTTAAGTTTATAAATTTCAGATTCGCCCTATTCACCCCCCTCTAGGTGACTTTCAATTGGTATTAGAGCCCGGTGCTTCATTAGAGCCTAACCACTCGAAGTGATGTCGGGAGACCACGCTAAGAAGGAGATGGTGACCGGCGACAAGCCCGTTATAAGCCACGGGAAGGCTCCATCGGGAGAGTCCCGCAATAAGGGGAAGGAGAAGGAATCCCCTTCACACAAGTCGCATCAGAGTGGCGAAAAGAAAAAGAAGATGAGGAAGGTGGTCTACTACGAGACCGACTCTTCATCGCTATCCACCTCTGGCTCCGACGCGCCGTCCGTAACTTCTAAGCGTCATGAGCGCAAGAAGTTTAGTAAGATTCCCCTACACTACCCTCGCATTTCTAAACGCACTCCATTACTTTCCGTTCCATTAGGCAAACCACCGGTTTTTGACGGTGAAGATTATAACATGTGGAGTGACAAAATGAGGCATCACCTAACCTCACTCCACACTAGTATTTGGAACGTTGTTGAGTTTGGTGTGCAGGTACCATCCGTAGGGAATGAGGACTATGATTCGGACGAAGTTGCCCCAATCCGGCACTTCAACTCACAAGCCACCACAATACTCCTCACCTCTCTAAGTCGAGAGGAGTATAACAAGGTGCAAGGATTGAAGAGCGCCAAAGAAATTTGGGACGTACTCAAAACGGCACATGAAAGAGATGAGGTGACCAAGATCACCAAAAGGGAGACGATCGAGGGGGAGCTCGATCGATTTATGCTTCACCAAGGGGAGGAGCCACAAGCAATGTACAACCGGCTCAAGACCTTGGTGAACCAAGTGCGCAACCTCGGGAGCACAAAGTGGGATGACCATGAAATGGTCAAGGTTATTCTAAGATCACTAGTTTTTCTTAATCCTACTCAAGTACAATTAATTCGTGGTGATCCTAGATACAAACTAATGTCTCCCGAGGAAGTGATAGGTAAATTTGTGAGCTTTGAACTAATGATCAAAGGCTCCAAAAAGATCATTGAGCAAGGCACATCCTCCTCCGTACCCGAAGCACAACCCGTTGCATTCAAAGCAACGAAGGAGAAGAAAGAAGATTCTACTCCAAGTAGAATCCCCATCGACGCCTCCAAGCTCGACAATGAGGAGATGGCGCTCATCATCAAGAGCTTCCGTCAAATCCTCAAACAAAGGAAGGGGAAAGATTACAAGCCCCGTTCCAAGAAGGTGTGCTACAAGTGTGGTAAGCCCGGTCATTTCATTGCTAAATGTCCATTATCTAGTGATAGTGACAGGGGCGACGACAAGAAGAGAAAGAGGAGAGAAAAGGAGAGGTACTACAAGAAGAAGGGCGGCGATGCCCATGTTTGCCGGGAGTGGGACTCCGACGAGAGCTCCATCGACTCCTCCTCTGACAAGGATGCTGCCAACATCGCCGTCAACAAAGGGCTCCTCTTCCCCCAACGTCGGCCACTAGTGCCTCATGGCAAAGGACGGCAAAAGGAAGAAGGTGAAATCAAAATCCTCAACTAAATATGCAACATCTAGCGATGAGGCTAATTCTAGTGATAATGATGATGACTTGTTTACTCTTTTTGCCAACTTAAACATGCAACAGAAAGAAAAATTAAATGAATTAATTAGCGTTATCCATGACAAGGGTGAACTCTTGGATAGCCAAGAGGACTTCCTAATTAAAGAAAACAAAAAGCATGTTAAGGTGAAAAATGCTTATGCTCTAGAAGTAGAAAAATGTGAAAAATTAACTAGTGAGCTAAGCACTTGCCATGATATTATTTCCAACCTTAGAAATGAGAATGCCAATTTAATTGCTAAGGTTGGGAAGCTTGATGATTGTGATATTTCAATCGTTAGTCTTAGAAATGATAATACCAACTTAATTGCTAAGATTGACAAATTGAATGCTTCTCTTTCTAGCCTTAAAATTGAAAATGAAAAATTAATTGCTAAGGCTAAAGATTTAGATGTTTGCAATGCTTCTATTTCCAATCTTAGAGATGAGAATGATATATTGCATGCTAAGATTGTTGTATTAAATACTTGCAAGCCCTCTACATCTTCCGTTGAGCATGTTACTATTTGTACTAGATGTAGAGATATTAATGTTGATGCTATTTATGATCACCTAGCCTTAATTAAACAACAAAATGATCACAGAGCTCAACTTAGTGCCAAAATTAATGAGCATGACTTAGAAAATGAAAATTTTAAATTTGCTAGAAGCATGCTCTATAATGGGAGACGCCCTGGTATTAAGGATGGCATTGGCTTCCAACAGGGAGACAATGTCAAGCTTAATGCCCCACCTAAAAGATTGTCTAATTTTTCTAAGGGCAAGGCACCCATGGTTCATGATAACGAGGGTTACATTTTATACCCTGTCGGTTATCCCGAACACAAAATTAGGAGAATTCACTATAGGAAGTCTCACTCTGCCCCTAATCATGCTTTTATGTATAAGAGTGAGGCATCTAGTTCTAGGCAATCAACCCATGCTAAATTGCCTAAGAAGAAAACTAGTAAAGCACCAAATGATCATAATGTTTCATTTAGAACTTTTGATGCTTCTTATGTACTAACTAACAAATCCGGCAAGGTAGTTGCCAAGTATGTTGGGGCCAAGCACAAGGGATCAAAGACTTGTGTTTGGGTACCCAAAGTTCTTGTATCTAATGTCAAAGGACCCAAAACTGTTTGGGTACCTAAAATCAAGAACTAAATTTGTTTTGTAGGTTTATGCATTGTCACACCCGGGTTTCAGGGGTCCAAAGCCCGGGCGCGAACATAATCACCAGGTGTGCTGGGACCAAGTCTCACACATATGATGAATCATGGCACAGGATCGAATGTCATATCTTTACTACATAACAGGAATTCTGTACAAAATAAATAATTACATTATAAGGAGACAATGGTCCAGCAACCCAAAGTTGACTGGGAGACGACGGCCTAGACCTCTCACGAACACATCACGGCATCCTCCATGCGCCTCTTCCGGTGGTACCTGCTCTTGACCTGTGGGGGGGGGTGAGACAGCAAGAGTGAGCTCACATACGTTCATCGCTCAACAAGTTGTGGGGAATAATGTGCATGAACTCGCCAAGGGTGGGAGCTCACGTGAAGTGTAAGGCTTACCAAAGAGGATGGTTGAAGCTGAGCATTGCTTTTAAAGTTGGTCAAAATTTTATTAGCAATTACTAAGTATAAGTAAATACCAACCCAATTAAGTAGTAGAACAAAAGTAACAACATCACCTTCGATGCAATGCATATGACAAATTGAATTTAGTTCCATAAATTAATCATGTGAGTGTCCGAGCTGCTCATGACCGTGAGCACGGCTAGTATACCAGTTTTACACTCTGCAGAGGTTGCGCATCTTTACCCACAAGTCATGTTACCCATCTGCCAAGGGATCGCGACTTCCCATACACCTCTACCGAGGAGGCGAGGCAGGGTAACAGTACGAGGCCTTTACAAAGTTCCACTAGCTTCAGAAAACCCGCTACAGTTTATAGGAAGTTCCAATGCAGGAATCCCTTGCAGGACTGCCATCGCAGCAAAATCCTCCCGAGGGCCTCCCTACACTGACCACTCCCCTACTGCCCTTGCCCCTTTCGGGTAAGGTAGTCTTCCACTAGCTTTCCTAATTAATCAGCCAAGGGGTCCCATTCCTCCCTTGTGGTAGCACTGTTTTCCCGGGTGGTTCTCCATGTTCCAATTAACATAATGATCTTATCATGAACAGTAATAATAAATAGATAACAAAAGTGTGATCATGAATAATGTATCTTCATACCCAAAACCACATAAAGCACTAGCAAGTACTACCCAAAAAGTTCAGTGGTAAACAAGGTATAAAGATAGACAAACTAGGGTAACCTATTGGGTCCCATCAAAATTAACCTATGCAGATCATTATGATTAATTAGAACATGAGTGGGTAAAAAGAAGTGATCAAGGGCACAACTTGCCTGGGACTTGAGATTCCAGGTACTAGGATGATCTTCAGGTGACTCGTGACCTCACTGCTAGTCGTAGCAATACAAACAAACAGTGTATAGGCAAAATTAACATTACACCAAACATATGTGCAAAATAGATATTAATAATCTACATGTTGAAAAATAATCACAGGAACAAGAATTATTAAATTCGGAGTTATAAATTTCAAGTTATGAATTTCCTAAGGTTTAATGTGATTAAAATAGGATTAGATGATAAATTAATTTTCTAACTGAGTTCATGTCAAAACAATGATACTAAATGATAGAGAATATTATTACAAAATTTTAGAAATTGGAATGGTTCAATTTGGACTAAAAATGGATTTTCTATGATTTATACAAGTTCTAGGGTTTATTTTCATATTAAAAATCCCATTTCTAATTCATTTAATTGATTTAAAACAGTTCTGGATCGGGCCTCAATTACTGGTAAGTTCAGGGGCTAACCCGCAAGATCTCCAAGACACAGCGTGCCACTGGTCTGGACTGCGGGTTGATATGGTAAAAGGGCAGGGGCTCTTTAAGAATTTATCACGGACGAAGGGGTATCGGCCGATCTGTGCCGTCCAATCTAGGATCGATGGACTAGATTAGATCGAGCATCACCTGAACCGGTACGCATTACCAGCCATCGGATTACCCATCGACGTCTGTCATTAAACTGATCCTAACGTTGTCGCTACATCAGATTCGGGCCACCC
This sequence comes from Zea luxurians, assembly GCA_029449295.1. Taxonomy (NCBI): domain Eukaryota; kingdom Viridiplantae; phylum Streptophyta; class Magnoliopsida; order Poales; family Poaceae; genus Zea; species Zea luxurians. The sequence continues at coordinate 33,297,802 of JAOPSE010000009.1, read as the reverse complement.
GATTGAGATCGGACGGAGGACAAGACATCAGACGGAAAGGGGGTTCCCATCTAATCTCGGCCGCACCAAACCCATCCAACGGCCCCCAACCAATCCCCCATTCGACCCCGCGCAGACGGCGGCGCGTGCGCTACCCGCGGCGGAGACCGTCGCCGGCGTTGCTCCATTCGCGCGCAGGTGCACCAAACTCCGTGGAAGCTCGATGAAAACGATGTGGAGATTCAAATAAACACGCAGGGGGGGTTTCCTTACTGGTGATTGGGCGACGGTGAGGTCTCACGTCGTCGTGGGGCGGCCCCGTGGTTTCCGTAAAGTCCGATGACAAATTCGCGTCGCCACGGACCCTTTCCACGCCCAACGAGGCCCCACACGCGATAGGTACGATCTTTCGAGGCTACCAGGGCACTCGTCTGAGCTTGCACGATGGTTCGACCGAGTTGCCCGTGTGGTGGCGGAGCTCGTGGTTACGGTGGCGCCCCAATCCACCACGCGCGGCGGCGATTCGGTCCGAGTACAGCACACACGAGGCACCCAGTCGGGCGCACCCATAGGGTCTTCCTATTTATGCTCCGCGGAGTGGGTCAAGTCACCGGAAAAGCGAGATCACCATGCGCGCGGATTTCGTGAAGTTCGGCCGAGCGGAGAAGATGCACAGCAGCCGAACGAGGGCCCACATGGCGGAGACCCGCAGTAGCCGAGGCGCTAACGCGACCAGTAGACTGGGCGGGGGCCGGGAAGTGCGCGCGCTTGCCAAACCTCCGGCGATGTCGCGGCGGTCGTTGCGCGTGAGTTTGTTAAAATCCGTGGAGGGAGGTGGGAGACAGCTGACAGACGAGCCCCACATACCAGTGTAACCAAGACGCGCGCAGTATAGGGGAGGATAGTTGGGCCGCGCGGGATGAGATGGTGAAGATGGGCCGACCAGGGAGGAAGGAAGATGGCCCAAGTGTGGGTTTCTTCAATTCTTTTCCCTTTTTTTTGTTTTTCTTTTCTTTTCTCTATTTCCAATTTGAATTATCCAAACCAAATTCAAATTCAGGTTTTGAACTTTCAATTTTTACAAATATAAAACTCGTCCCTAATGAAGATATAACATCCACTATTTTCATTAATATTATTTTTCCTTCCATCCCATTTATTTCGGTTTTCCATTTTCAAATTCTAATTTTCTGAATTTAACCTGTCTCACAACTTTGAATACAAAGTGCAACAGTACAATAACTTCAGAATGAGATGCATAATTTCATATTTATTTATTTGATATTTTACTACTTTAATTCCCATCATTGAGTATGCTAAAAAAAAGAATTCATGAAAAGAAAGAAAAAACACTCACTTATTTAATTATCTATTCATTTTATTTTATTAAATTTTTTTATACCAATTTTGGGCTTTACAAATCCTACCCCCCTTAACAGAAATCTCGTCCTCGAGATTTGTAAGGAAAGGAATACAAAACGATTGGCTTGTAATTCAACTTTTAGTCTATAATTGTTTCAAATATCCAGAGTATTTTATAGTCAAAAGTGGGTGATTAGGAGAGCATGGGTATATATATGTATGTCCACATTATTATGTAGGATAGAAGATGTCTTTAGAGCATAGATAGGTTTAGTTATAAAAGGGTAGGGCTAGGAAAGACTCTATCCAAGTTTGTGGATCTTGATTACTTTTGAAGATCTAGCTTGAATCTTATCCTTCCTTGATTTGATGAGCTCGATCATCTTCGATCTTCGTTCTTGAAGTTTTTATCCGAATTAGGGACATGTAGTTAGGATAACTTGTAGGTAAGGACAGATGGTTAACAGGCTGGTGGCATAAGATAAGTGTATTATGGCAACATCTAGGATGGGAGGGATGGTCACCACAAATATGCTGGTAAGTTATTTGTTCATGGGTGGTTTGGTCTAATGTACTAATTTAAGTTAAAACATGGCCAACAGGGTCTAATCTATTTCACTAGTCCGTTAAGTAACTCACTTTAGATTGGACCATATTAGATTAGCTAAGATCAAGATCAGATTGGATATGATTAGATTAGAATAGTTTATATCACATTAATTTGGATTAGATCATGGTTGTTATTCTAGAGTGGGATAAATATGCTAATTAGGGCAAGAGGAATCCATAAAGATAAGATAGAATCTTTTGAGGTCAGTTAGATCTATTTAGGATAAGATAAAATCTTTTAAAGATAAGATATCTTTTAAGATACGATGGATCTATGAGTGTAGGATAGAATCTTCTAATATGAGATGGATATTGTTAGGCTAGATACTTTAATGAGGGATAATCTAGTTTTATCTAGTTATTTTATAAACACTATCCTTTATGCCTAGATATATATGCAGATGTAATTGTGGATATTACTCCACAACTAATCACACTCAATCAAAGATCCAAATCAGACAAGTATCATAAGAACAAACATTCAAGTGCATAGATAACCATAAAAATAGTTTTGTTTTTGTGCCTAAGAGTAGGTCTCCTATTCTCAAAAGTCACTTTAGGCACCGGATTTCAAAGTGTGAAATCCACATTTATCTTTAGAAGAAAAAGGTAAGAGTAATCAGAGTAAAGCGGAAATAGATGAGAAAAGATTAAGATAAGTTTAGAAAAGAATCAGAGTAAGGTAAGTAGACAATGGTTGTCCAGTTCCATCTAGGTTTCGTCCTACAATCAACATTCCTCTGATACCACTTCTGTCACACCCGGGTTTCAGGGGTCCAAAGCCTGGGCGCGAACATAATCACCAGGTGTGCTGGGACCAAGTCTCACACATATGATGAATCATGGCACAGGATCGAATGTCATATCTTTACTACATAACAGGAATTCTGTACAAAATAAATAATTACATTATAAGGAGACAACGGTCCAGCAACCCAAAGTTGACTGGGAGACGACGGCCTAGACCTCTCACGAACACATCACGGCATCCTCCATGCGCCTCTTCCGGTGGTACCTGCTCTTGACCTGTGGGGGGGGGGGTGAGACAGCAAGAGTGAGCTCACATACGTTCATCGCTCAACAAGTTGTGGGGAATAATGTGCATGAACTCGCCAAGGGTGGGAGCTCACGTGAAGTGTAAGGCTTACCAAAGAGGATGGTTGAAGCTGAGCATTGCTTTTAAAGTTGGTCAAAATTTTATTAGCAATTACTAAGTATAAGTAAATACCAACCCAATTAAGTAGTAGAACAAAAGTAACAACATCACCTTCGATGCAATGCATATGACAAATTGAATTTAGTTCCATAAATTAATCATGTGAGTGTCCGAGCTGCTCATGACCGTGAGCACGGCTAGTATACCAGTTTTACACTCTGCAGAGGTTGCACATCTTTACCCACAAGTCATGTTACCCATCTGCCAAGGGATCGCGACTTCCCATACACCTCTACCGAGGAGGCGAGGCAGGGTAACACTACGAGGCCTTTACAAAGTTCCACTAGCTTCAGAAAACCCGCTACAGTTTATAGGAAGTTCCAATGCAGGAATCCCTTGCAGGACTGCCATCGCAGCAAAATCCTCCCGAGGGCCTCCCTACACTGACCACTCCCCTACTGCCCTTGCCCCTTTCGGGTAAGGTAGTCTTCCACTAGCTTTCCTAATTAATCAGCCAAGGGGTCCCATTCCTCCCTTGTGGTAGCACTGTTTTCCCGGGTGGTTCTCCATGTTCCAATTAACATAATGATCTTATCATGAACAGTAATAATAAATAGATAACAAAAGTGTGATCATGAATAATGTATCTTCATACCCAAAACCACATAAAGCACTAGCAAGTACTACCCAAAAAGTTCAGTGGTAAACAAGGTATAAAGATAGACAAACTAGGGTAACCTATTGGGTCCCATCAAAATTAACCTATGCAGATCATTATGATTAGTTAGAACATGAGTGGGTAAAAAGAAGTGATCAAGGGCACAACTTGCCTGGGACTTGAGATTCCAGGTACCAGGATGATCTTCAGGTGACTCGTGACCTCACTGCTAGTCGTAGCAATACAAACAAACAGTGTATAGGCAAAATTAACATTACACCAAACATATGTGCAAAATAGATATTAATAATCTACATGTTGAAAAATAATCACAGGAACAAGAATTATTAAATTCGGAGTTATAAATTTCAAGTTATGAATTTCCTAAGGTTTAATGTGATTAAAATAGGATTAGATGATAAATTAATTTTCTAACTGAGTTCATGTCAAAACAATGATACTAAATGATAGAGAATATTATTACAAAATTTTAGAAATTGGAATGGTTCAATTTGGACTAAAAATGGATTTTCTATGATTTATACAAGTTCTAGGGTTTATTTTCATATTAAAAATCCCATTTCTAATTCATTTAATTGATTTAAAACAGTTCTGGATCGGGCCTCAATTACTGGTAAGTTCAGGGGCTAACCCGCAAGATCTCCAAGACACAGCGCGCCACTGGTCTGGACTGCGGGTTGATATGGTAAAAGGGCAGGGGCTCTTTAAGAATTTATCACAGACGAAGGGGTATCGGCCGATCTGTGCCGTCCAATCTAGGATCGATGGACTAGATTAGATCGAGCATCACCTGAACCGGTACGCATTACCAGCCATCGGATTACCCATCGACTTCTGTCATTAAACTGATCCTAACGTTGTCGCTACATCAGATTCGGGCCACCCGATTGAGATCGGACGGAGGACAAGACATCAGACGGAAAGGGGGTTCCCATCTAATCTCGGCCGCACCAAACCCATCCAACGGCCCCCAACCAATCCCCCATTCGACCCCGCGCAGACGGCGGCGCGTGCGCTACCCGCGGCGGAGACCGTCGCCGGCGTTGCTCCATTCGCGCGCAGGTGCACCAAACTCCGTGGAAGCTCGATGAAAATGATGTGGAGATTCAAATAAACACGCAGGGGGGTTTCCTTACTGGTGATTGGGCGACGGTGAGGTCTCACGTCGTCGTGGGGCGGCCCCGTGGTTTCCGTAAAGTCCGATGACAAATTTGCGTCGCCACGGACCCTTTCCACGCCCAACGAGGCCCCACACGCGATAGGTACGATCTTTCGAGGCTACCAGGGCACTCGTCTGAGCTTGCACGATGGTTCGACCGAGTTGCCCGTGTGGTGGCGGAGCTCGTGGTTACGGTGGCGCCCCAATCCACCACGCGCGGCGGCGATTCGGTCCGAGTACAGCACACACGAGGCACCCAGTCGGGCGCACCCATAGGGTCTTCCTATTTATGCTCCGCGGAGTGGGTCAAGTCACCGGAAAAGCGAGATCTCCATGCGCGCGGATTTCGCGAAGTTCGGCCGAGCGGAGAAGATGCACAGCAGCCGAACGAGGGCCCACATGGCGGAGACCCGCAGTAGCCGAGGCGCTAACGCGACCAGTAGACTGGGCGGGGGCCGGGAAGTGCGCGCGCTTGCCAAACCTCCGGCGATGTCGCGGCGGTCGTTGCGCGTGAGTTTGTTAAAATCCGTGGAGGGAGGTGGGAGACAGCTGACAGACGAGCCCCACATACCAGTGTAACCAAGACGCGCGCAGTATAGGGGAGGATAGTTGGGCCGCGCGGGATGAGATGGTGAAGATGGGCCGACCAGGGAGGAAGGAAGATGGCCCAAGTGTGGGTTTCTTCAATTCTTTTCCCTTTTTTTTGTTTTTCTTTTCTTTTCTCTATTTCCAATTTGAATTATCCAAACCAAATTCAAATTCAGGTTTTGAACTTTCAATTTTTACAAATATAAAACTCGTCCCTAATGAAGATATAACATCCACTATTTTCATTAATATTATTTTTCCTTCCATCCCATTTATTTCGGTTTTCCATTTTCAAATTCTAATTTTCTGAATTTAACCTGTCTCACAACTTTGAATACAAAGTGCAACAGTACAATAACTTCAGAATGAGATGCATAATTTCATATTTATTTATTTGATATTTTACTACTTTAATTCCCATCATTGAGTATGCTAAAAAAAAGAATTCATGAAAAGAAAGAAAAAACACTCACTTATTTAATTATCTATTCATTTTATTTTATTAAATTTTTTTATACCAATTTTGGGCTTTACAAATCCTACCCCCCTTAACAGAAATCTCGTCCTCGAGATTTGTAAGGAAAGGAATACAAAACGATTGGCTTGTAATTCAACTTTTAGTCTATAATTGTTTCAAATATCCAGAGTATTTTATAGTCAAAAGTGGGTGATTAGGAGAGCATGGGTATATATATGTATGTCCACATTATTATGTAGGATAGAAGATGTCTTTAGAGCATAGATAGGTTTAGTTATAAAAGGGTAGGGCTAGGAAAGACTCTATCCAAGTTTGTGGATCTTGATTACTTTTGAAGATCTAGCTTGAATCTTATCCTTCCTTGATTTGATGAGCTCGATCATCTTCGATCTTCGTTCTTGAAGTTTTTATCCGAATTAGGGACATGTAGTTAGGATAACTTGTAGGTAAGGACAGATGGTTAACAGGCTGGTGGCATAAGATAAGTGTATTATGGCAACATCTAGGATGGGAGGGATGGTCACCACAAATATGCTGGTAAGTTATTTGTTCATGGGTGGTTTGGTCTAATGTACTAATTTAAGTTAAAACATGGCCAACAGGGTCTAATCTATTTCACTAGTCCGTTAAGTAACTCACTTTAGATTGGACCATATTAGATTAGCTAAGATCAAGATCAGATTGGATATGATTAGATTAGAATAGTTTATATCACATTAATTTGGATTAGATCATGGTTGTTATTCTAGAGTGGGATAAATATGCTAATTAGGGCAAGAGGAATCCATAAAGATAAGATAGAATCTTTTGAGGTCAGTTAGATCTATTTAGGATAAGATAAAATCTTTTAAAGATAAGATATCTTTTAAGATACGATGGATCTATGAGTGTAGGATAGAATCTTCTAATATGAGATGGATATTGTTAGGCTAGATACTTTAATGAGGGATAATCTAGTTTTATCTAGTTATTTTATAAACACTATCCTTTATGCCTAGATATATATGCAGATGTAATTGTGGATATTACTCCACAACTAATCACACTCAATCAAAGATCCAAATCAGACAAGTATCATAAGAACAAACATTCAAGTGCATAGATAACCATAAAAATAGTTTTGTTTTTGTGCCTAAGAGTAGGTCTCCTATTCTCAAAAGTCACTTTAGGCACCGGATTTCAAAGTGTGAAATCCACATTTATCTTTAGAAGAAAAAGGTAAGAGTAATCAGAGTAAAGCGGAAATAGATGAGAAAAGATTAAGATAAGTTTAGAAAAGAATCAGAGTAAGGTAAGTAGACAATGGTTGTCCAGTTCCATCTAGGTTTCGTCCTACAATCAACATTCCTCTGATACCACTTCTGTCACACCCGGGTTTCAGGGGTCCAAAGCCCGGGCGCGAACATAATCACCAGGTGTGCTGGGACCAAGTCTCACACATATGATGAATCATGGCACAGGATCGAATGTCATATCTTTACTACATAACAGGAATTCTGTACAAAATAAATAATTACATTATAAGGAGACAACGGTCCAGCAACCCAAAGTTGACTGGGAGACGACGGCCTAGACCTCTCACGAACACATCACGGCATCCTCCATGCGCCTCTTCCGGTGGTACCTGCTCTTGACCTGTGGGGGGGGTGTGAGACAGCAAGAGTGAGCTCACATACGTTCATCGCTCAACAAGTTGTGGGGAATAATGTGCATGAACTCGCCAAGGGTGGGAGCTCACGTGAAGTGTAAGGCTTACCAAAGAGGATGGTTGAAGCTGAGCATTGCTTTTAAAGTTGGTCAAAATTTTATTAGCAATTACTAAGTATAAGTAAATACCAACCCAATTAAGTAGTAGAACAAAAGTAACAACATCACCTTCGATGCAATGCATATGACAAATTGAATTTAGTTCCATAAATTAATCATGTGAGTGTCCGAGCTGCTCATGACCGTGAGCACGGCTAGTATACCAGTTTTACACTCTGCAGAGGTTGCGCATCTTTACCCACAAGTCATGTTACCCATCTGCCAAGGGATCACGACTTCCCATACACCTCTACCGAGGAGGCGAGGCAGGGTAACACTACGAGGCCTTTACAAAGTTCCACTAGCTTCAGAAAACCCGCTACAGTTTATAGGAAGTTCCAATGCAGGAATCCCTTGCAGGACTGCCATCGCAGCAAAATCCTCCCGAGGGCCTTCCTAGCAGGAATCCCTTGCAGGACTGCCAACGCAGCAAAATCCTCCCGAGGGCCTCCCTACACTGACCACTCCCCTACTGCCCTTGCCCCTTTCGGGTAAGGTAGTCTTCCACTAGCTTTCCTAATTAATCATCCAAGGGGTCCCATTCCTCCCTTGTGGTAGCACTGTTTTCCCGGGTGGTTCTCCATGTTCCAATTAACATAATGATCTTATCATGAACAGTAATAATAAATAGATAACAAAAGTGTGATCATGAATAATGTATCTTCATACCCAAAACCACATAAAGCACTAGCAAGTACTACCCAAAAAGTTCAGTGGTAAACAAGGTATAAAGATAGACAAACTAGGGTAACCTATTGGGTCCCATCAAAATTAACCTATGCAGATCATTATGATTAATTAGAACATGAGTGGGTAAAAAGAAGTGATCAAGGGCACAACTTGCCTGGGACTTGAGATTCCAGGTACCAGGATGATCTTCAGGTGACTCGTGACCTCACTGCTAGTCGTAGCAATACAAACAAACAGTGTATAGGCAAAATTAACATTACACCAAACATATGTGCAAAATAGATATTAATAATCTACATGTTGAAAAATAATCACAGGAACAAGAATTATTAAATTCGGAGTTATAAATTTCAAGTTATGAATTTCCTAAGGTTTAATGTGATTAAAATAGGATTAAATGATAAATTAATTTTCTAACTGAGTTCATGTCAAAACAATGATACTAAATGATAGAGAATATTATTACAAAATTTTAGAAATTGGAATGGTTCAATTTGGACTAAAAATGGATTTTCTATGATTTATACAAGTTCTAGGGTTTATTTTCATATTAAAAATCCCATTTCTAATTCATTTAATTGATTTAAAACAGTTCTGGATCGGGCCTCAATTACTGGTAAGTTCAGGGGCTAACCCGCAAGATCTCCAAGACACAGCGCGCCACTGGTCTGGACTGCGGGTTGATATGGTAAAAGGGCAGGGGCTCTTTAAGAATTTATCACGGCCGAAGGGGTATCGGCCGATCTGTGCCGTCCAATCTAGGATCGATGGACTAGATTAGATCGAGCATCACCTGAACCGGTACGCATTACCAGCCATCGGATTACCCATCGACGTCTATCATTAAACTGATCCTAACGTTGTCGCTACATCAGATTCGGGCCACCCGATTGAGATCGGACGGAGGACAAGACATCAGACGGAAAGGGGGTTCCCATCTAATCTCGGCCGCACCAAACCCATCCAACGGCCCCCAACCAATCCCCCATTCGACCCCGCGCAGACGGCGGCGCGTGCGCTACCCGCGGTGGAGACCGTCGCCGGCGTTGCTCCATTCGCGCGCAGGTGCACCAAACTCCGTGGAAGCTCGATGAAAACGATGTGGAGATTCAAATAAACACGCAGGGGGGTTTCCTTACCGGTGATTGGGCGACGGTGAGGTCTCACGTCGTCGTGGGGCGGCCCCGTGGTTTCCGTAAAGTCCGATGACAAATTCGTGTCGCCACGGACCCTTTCCATGCCCAACGAGGCCCCACACGCGATAGGTACGATCTTCCGAGGCTACCAGGGCACTCGTCTGAGCTTGCACGATGGTTCGACCGAGTTGCCCGTGTGGTGGCGGAGCTCGTGGTTACGGTGGCGCCCCAATCCACCACGCGCGGCGGCGATTCGGTCCGAGTACAGCACACACGAGGCACCCAGTCGGGCGCACCCATAGGGTCTTCCTATTTATGCTCCGCGGAGTGGGTCAAGTCACCGGAAAAGCGAGATCTCCATGCGCGCGGATTTCGCGAAGTTCGGCCGAGCGGAGAAGATGCACAGCAGCCGAACGAGGGCCCACATGGCGGAGACCCGCAGTAGCCGAGGCGCTAACGCGACCAGTAGACTGGGCGGGGGCCGGGAAGTGCGCGCGCTTGCCAAACCTCCGGCGATGTCGCGGCGGTCGTTGCGCGTGAGTTTGTTAAAATCCGTGGAGGGAGGTGGGAGACAGCTGACAGACGAGCCCCACATACCAGTGTAACCAAGACGCGCGCAGTATAGGGGAGGATAGTTGGGCCGCGCGGGATGAGATGGTGAAGATGGGCCGACCAGGGAGGAAGGAAGATGGCCCAAGTGTGGGTTTCTTCAATTCTTTTCCCTTTTTTTTGTTTTTCTTTTCTTTTCTCTATTTCCAATTTGAATTATCCAAACCAAATTCAAATTCAGGTTTTGAACTTTCAATTTTTACAAATATAAAACTCGTCCCTAATGAAGATATAACATCCACTATTTTCATTAATATTATTTTTCCTTCCATCCCATTTATTTCGGTTTTCCATTTTCAAATTCTAATTTTCTGAATTTAACCTGTCTCACAACTTTGAATACAAAGTGCAACAGTACAATAACTTCAGAATGAGATGCATAATTTTATATTTATTTATTTGATATTTTACTACTTTAATTCCCATCATTGAGTATGCTAAAAAAAAGAATTCATGAAAAGAAAGAAAAAAACACTCACTTATTTAATTATCTATTCATTTTATTTTATTAAATTTTTTATACCAATTTTGGGCTTTACATGCATCCAGGGGCTCAAGTTGGATCATTGACAGCGGGTGCACAAACCATATGACTGGGGAGAAAAAGATGTTCTCCTCCTACGAGAAAAACCAAGATCCCCAACGAGATATCGTATTCGGGGATGGAAATCAAGGTTTGGTCAAAGGATTGGGTAAAATTGCTATATCACCTGACCATTCTATTTCCAATGTTTTTCTTGTAGATTCTTTAGATTACAACTTGCTTTCCGTTTCTCAATTATGTAAAATGGGCTACAACTGTCTTTTTACGGATTCAAGTGTTACTGTCTTTAGAAGAAGTGATGATTCAGTAGCTTTTAAGGGAGTATTAGGTAGTGTTTGGTTGAGGAGCCAAGTAGAACGGAGCCGTTCCATCCCTGATTCTAGGAACGGAGCCGCTCTGTTCTGTGTTTGGTAATCTGGAACGGAGCGGCTTTGTTTTTTGTTTGGTTGCAGAGTGAACGGAACGGAGCGTGACTGTGCGAGCGGGATTGGAACGGAGCGGCTCCGTTCGGTTGATTTTTTGGAGCGGAATGATTCCAGATCTTAGGAGAATATTCCCTAATTGAAGCCATTCTGTTCTAGTTACTTTGTAACCAAACAACAACAAAACTGGGATAGAACGGCTCCGTTCTACTTGGCTCTTCAACCAAACGCTACCTTAGAGGGTCAGCTATACTTAGTTGATTTCAATAGAGCTGAACTCGATACTTGCTTAATCGCTAAGACTAACATGGGTTGGCTCTGGCATCGCCGACTAGCCCACGTTGGAATGAAGAATCTTCACAAGCTTCTAAAGGGAGAGCACATTTTAGGACTAACAAATGTGCATTTTGAGAAAGACAGGATTTGTAGCGCATGCCAAGCAGGGAAGCAGGTTGGTGTTCATCATCCACACAAGAACATCATGACAACTGACAGGCCACTGGAACTACTCCACATGGATTTATTCGGCCCGATAGCTTACATAAGCATCAGCGGGAGTAAGTACTGTCTTGTTATTGTGGATGATTATTCTCGCTTCACTTAGGTATTCTTTTTACAGGATAAATCTCAAACCCAAGAAACTTTGAAAGGATTCTTGAGACGGGTTCAAAATGAGTTCGGCTTGAGGATTAAGAAGATAAGAAGCGACAATGGAACGAAGTTCAAGAACTCACAAATAGAAGGCTTTCTTGAGGAGGAGGGCATCAAGCATGAGTTCTCTTCTCCCTACACGCCACAACAAAATGGTGTAGTGGAGAGGAAGAATAGAACTCTATTGGACATGGCAAGAACCATGCTTGATGAGTACAAGACTTCGGATCGGTTTTGGGCCGAGGCGGTCAACACCGCTTGCTACGCCATCAACCGGTTGTATCTACACCGAATCCTCAAGAAGACATCATACGAACTCCTCACCAGTAAAAAGCCAAATGTTTCATATTTTAGAGTCTTTGGTAGCAAATGTTTTATTCTTGTTAAAAGAGGTAGAAAATCAAAATTTGCTCCTAAGGCTGTAGAAGGTTTTTTACTAGGATATGATTCAAACACAAGGGCATATAGAGTCTTTAACAAGTCCACTGGACTAGTTGAAGTTTCTTGTGACATTGTGTTTGATGAGACTAATGGCCCTCAAGTAGAGCAAGTTGATCTTGATGAATTAGATGATGAAGAGGCTCCGTGCGTCGCGCTAAGGAACATGTCCATTGGGGATGTGTGTCCTAAGGAATCCGAAGAGCCCATTCAAGCACAAGATCAACCATCCTCCTCCATACAAGCATCTCCACCAACTCAAGATGAGGATGAGGCTCAAGATGATGAAGAAGAAGATCAAGAAGATGAGCCACCTCAAGAAGACGACAATGATCAAGGGGGAGATGCAAATGATCAAGACAAGGAGGATGAGCAAGTTCCAAGGCCGCCACACCCAAGAGTCCACCAAGCAATTCAACGAGATCACCCCGTGAACACCATCCTAGGAGATATTCATAAGGGGGTAACTACTCGATCTCGTGTTGCTCACTTTTGTGAACACTACTCGTTTGTTTCCTCTATTGAGCCACACAGGGTAGAGGAAGCACTTTAAGATTCAGATTGGGTGCTGGCGATGCATGAGGAGCTCAACAATTTCAAGAGGAATGAGGTATGGCATTTAGTTCCACGTCCTAACCAAAATATTGTAGGAACCAAGTGGGTCTTCTGCAACAAACAAGATGAGCATAGTGTGGTGACAAGGAACAAGGCACGACTTGTGGCCAAAGGGTATTCACAAGTCGAAGGTTTGGATTTCGGTGAAACCTATGCACCCGTAGCTAGGCTTGAATCAATTCGAATATTACTTGCCTATGCTACTCACCATGACTTTAAGCTTTACCAAATGGACGTGAAGAGTGCCTTCCTCAACGAACCTATCAAGGAAGAGGTCTATGTTGAGCAACCTCCTGGCTTTGAAGATAGTGAGTATCCTAACCATGTTTACAAACTCTCTAAGGCGCTTTATGGGCTCAAGCAAGCCCTAAGAGCATGGTATGAATGCCTAAGAGATTTTCTTATCACTAATGGCTTCAAAGTCGGAAAGGCCGATCCTACTTTATTCACTAAAACCATTGAGAATGATTTGTTTGTGTGCCAAATTTATGTTGATGATATCATATTTGGGTCTACTAACAAAACTATTTGTGAAGAATTTAGTAGGATCATGATTCAAAAATTCGAGATGTCTATGATGGGGGAGTTGAAGTATTTTCTAGGATTTCAAGTCAAACAACTCCAAGAGGGCACCTTCATCAGCCAAACGTAGTACATTCAAGATATACTTACCAAGTTTGGAATGAAGGATGCCAAGCCCATCAAGACACCCATGGGAACCAATGGGCATCTCGACCTTGACACGGGAGGTAAATCCATAGATCAAAAGGTATACCGGTCGATGATAGGTTCTTTACTCTATTTATGTGCATCTCGACCGGACATTATGCTTTCCGTATGCATGTGTGCAAGGTTCCAAGCCGACCCTAAGGAAGGTCACCTTAGGGCCGTAAAGCGAATCTTGAGATATTTAGTTCACACACCTAAGTTTGGTCTTTGGTACCCCAAGGGATCCTCATTTGATTTAATAGGATATTCCGATGCTGATTGGGCAGGGTGTAAAATTAATAGGAAGAGCACATCAGGGACTTGTCAGTTTCTGGGAAGATCCCTGGTGTCATGGGCTTCAAAGAAACAAAACTCAGTAGCTCTTTCTACCACCGAAGCCGAGTACATTGCCGCAGGCCATTGTTGCGTGCAATTGCTTTGGATGAGGCAAACCCTTAGAGACTATGGCTACAAGTTTAGCAAAGTCCCTCTCCTATGTGACAATGAGAGTGCAATCCGCATGGCGGATAATCCTGTTGAACACAGCCGCACTAAGCACATAGCCATTCGGTATCACTTTCTGAGAGATCACCAACAAAAGGGGGATATCGAGATAGCCTATATAAACACCAAGGACCAATTGGCCGATATCTTTACCAAGCCTTTAGATGAGCAATCCTTTACCAAACTTAGGAATGAGCTAAATATTCTTGATTCTAGGAATTTTGATTGATTCTTTGCACACATAGCTCATTTTTATACCTTTGATCATATCTCTTTTATGTCTATGACTAATGTGTTTTCAAGTGTCATCTTATGCTTAGTCACAGATATTGAAAGAGAAATGGAGTATTCGGCAAAGAAGGCGCTTCCACTCAACTCCAATTATATTTGCCGGTACTCCGCTTCGTTCTCCACTTTGGTATAATCTTCACTCATATTTTTGTTTGCCAAAGAGGGAGAAAGTTTGAATAAGGGCTTATATATCACTCACAAGTATCCGTTTTTGGCGATTCATGCCAAAGGGGGAGAAAGTATGAGCCCAAAGCAAAAGGACCGCAGCACCACCATATTTAAAAATGAAGTTTTCAATTTGATATCTTATTTTGTTCAAAAAGGGGAGAAAATAGTATCTTCAAAACTTGCAAAACCCTCTTGAACACTAAGAGGAGAATTTTATTTAGGGGGAGTTTTGTTTTAAGTCAAAGGAAAAGCATTTGAGACAGGGGGAGAAAATTTTAAATCTTGAAAATGCTTTCTTCAATCTTATTCATATATCTTTGACTATTTGCAAAATGATTTTGAAAAGAATTTTTACAAAGGATTTACAAAAACAAAACTTGTGGTGCAAATGTGGTCCAAAATTTTAATATGAAGAGAAACCATCCATGCACATCTATTTTAACAAGTATATTGGTTTCAATTCCAAGCAACCTTTGCACTTACATTATGCAAACTAGTTCAATTCTGCACTTTTATATTTGCTTTGGTTTGTGTTGGCATCAATCACCAAAAAGGGGGAGATTGAAAGGGAAATAGGGTCAAACCTTTTCCAATATGAATTTTGGTGGTTAAATTGCCCAACACAAATTATTGAACTAACTAGTTTGCTCCAGATTATGAGTTCTACATGTGCCAAAGGTTCACAACAAACCAATACAAGTCAAAAGAAAGGGTTCAAACAAAGGGAGCAAAAGAAAACCGAAGTGTGTCCTGGTCTGGCGCACCGGACTGTTCGGTGTGCCACCGGACAGTGTCTGGTGCACCAGGAAATCCAACTCTGAACTTGACACCTTCGGGAATTTTGGGAGCCGCTCCGCTATAATTCACCGGACTGTCCGGTGTGCCAGCAGAGCAACGGCTACTTCGCGCCAACGGTCGTCGGCAGACGAATTAAATGCGCTACAGTGCGCGCCTACGCGCGCAGAAGTCAGAGCAGGCGCCAGAAGGCGCACCGGACAGTCTACAGGACCTGTCTGGTGCACCACCGGATTGTCCGGTGGCCCCACAAGTCAGAGCTCCAACGGTCGAACCCTAACGACTAGGTGACATGGCTGGCGCACCGGACAGTGTCCGGTGGCGCACCGGACTGTCCGGTGTGCCCGTCGACAGAAGCCTCCACCAACGGCTACTTTGGTGGTTGGGGCTATAAATACCCCCAACCACCCACCATTCATTGCATCCAAGTTTTCAGACTTCCTACACTTTACAAGAGCTATAGCATTCAATACAAGACACACCAAAGAGATCAAATCCTATCCCAAGTCCAAAGATTATTCCAATTAAATAGTGACTAGTGAGAGAGTGACTTGTGTTCATTTGAGCTCTTGCGCTTGGATTGCTTTTCTTCTTCCTTCTTTCTTGTGCTTAGCTCACTTGTAATCAAAACAAGAGACACCAATTGTGTGGTGGTCCTTGTAGTGGACTTAGTGTCCCATTTGATTGAGAAGAGAAACTCACTCGGTCTAAGTGACCGTTTGAGAGAGGGAAAGGGTTGAAAGAGACCCGGTCTTTGTGACCACCTCAACGGGGAGTAGGTTTGCAAGAACCGAACCTCGGTAAAACAAATCACCGTGTCTCACTCTTTGTTTACTTGTGATTTGTTTTCACCCTCTCTCTCAGACTCGTTTATATTTCTAACACTAACCCCGGCTTGTAGTTGTGCTTAAGTTTATAAATTTTAGATTCGTCCTATTCACCCCCTAGGCGACTTTCATCTATAAAAGGGGATGTTCAGGTCCTTCCAAAGGGAGAAAAAAGGGGGAGGGAGAGACGGAACGTACGAACGAGCAGAGGCAGGCAGAGCAGGAGAGACACGGTAGAGGCAGACTCAGACAGCTCATGTAACGCCCTGAATTTGGGGGTAGAATTTTTTTTTCTTCTTTTCCCTCGCCAAATTCAGGCGTTACCCTTTCTTTTCCTTTTTCCCCTCGCTAAACCTTGATCTTTTCCAAAGTCATAGCGGGTTTCGGCTTGAGATCCCATGTAAAGCAAAACCTTAAAAATACTTTACTTTGTGTGATGCACCATGCCGAACCATGCATACCTTTTGATTGTTTAAAAATGTGAATGGATTCATCTAGAGGAAAATGGATTTTAGAAAAAAAGAAAAACCTTTTTCTCCTTCCCTCCCCTCCCTCCTTCCCCATTTCGGCCCAGCCGCCCCCTCCCCCTCCCCCGTCGTGGGCCGGCCTGGCGGCCCAGCCGCGCCCCCCCCCCTTCCCCTTTGGGCCCAGCCGGCCCAACCATCCCCCCCTCTCTTTTTTTCTTTTTCCAAAAAATCCCCTCCCTCTCACTCTCTCTCTCTCTCTCACCCTCACCCTAACCCTAGCCGTCGCCGCCCCTAACCCGCGCCGCCGCCGCCCCTCCCCAGCGCCGCCGCCGCCCGCCCCCCTCCGGTGAGGCCCTCCCTCCTCCCTCCCTCCTCTCTCCCTCCTCCCTCTCCTCCCTCCGGTGCTCTCCCCGGCGCCCCGCGCCCCGCGCCACCCGCCTCGGCCCTCGGCTCGGTCGCTCCGGCGAGCTCGGCCCCGCCCGCGCCCCGACCCCGGCCCCGCCCGCGCCCGGCCGGCTCCGCGCCCGGCCGCCCCTCGCCATGGCCCGGCCGCCCGCGCCCGGCCGGCTCCGCGCCGGCGTCCCCCGCCCCCCGGCTCGGCCGCCTCGCCCGCTCGGCCCCGCCCCCGGCCGTTCGGCTCGGCCACTCCGGCGAGCCCCGTCCCGCGCCCGCCCCCTCCGGCGAGCCCGCCCCCCCCCCCCCCTTGTCCGCCCGCCCCCTCCGGCGAGCCCCCCCGGTTCAACCGCCCCGACCCCGGTTCAACCGCCCCGGCCCCTAGCTCGGTCGTCCGTGCCGCCCCTCCCCCGCGCTCGGCCCAACCGTCCCGCCCCGGCCCCCGGCTCGGCCGCCCGCGCCGCCCCTCCCCCGCGCTCGGCCCAACCGCCCCGCCCCGACCCCGGCCCAACCGCCCGCGCCCCCGCGCCCGGCCTCGGCCGTGCCCCCGTCCTGCCCGTGCTTCGCCCCGCCCGGGCGCCGTGTTTGCCCGCTCGCCCCGCCGTGCCTTGCTCGCGTCGTGTCGGCCCTCGGCGTAGCCTCGAGCTCGGCCCAGCGTGCCTTCGGCGTGCGGCCTCGAGCTCGGCCAGCGCACGGCCCCAACGCGTGCGCGACTCGTTCGCGGCACGTTAAGTGTGGCTTTGCGCGTGCGCGTGTTCGCGCAGCGTTCTGGCGTAGCTCGTCGTGCTCGCGACGCGACGCATAGCACCCTGTCGCGCTCGCAACACGATCGTCTACCCCCTAGCCCCGTCTACCCCCCTGTATCCTATATGCGCTAATCACGTTGTTTATATTAATAAGATAGGAGTCTCAATTTGGAAATTAGTTACGTTAGTTAAATTGTATAGCTAATCGTCTATCTTATTCAATGTTAATCTACTAAAAATGGTCACGTTTACACTAGTGCATGTAGCTAATTCTTATCATTGAAGCTACGTAGACCTAGAGCACGTGACGTCTAGTTATTCGTTTACCCGTAGTGCACCTCGAGCATAAGCCTTAACCTCTGCGAGACCTTCCCTCGTTTCTTTCTAACCAAGGTAAATCCATTATCGTATGTGATATTCTATGCATATTTACTGTTGGGGGCCTTCGTCCTCCGAAGGTCCTCAAAAACATGATTTGACAATGTTTTCCAAGTGGATTATGTGAACAGGTATCTTCGGTCTCAGAATTGTAAAGCACGGTCAGGACGAAGCCTGAACCAGACGAAGGGCGAGCTGATTACCAAGCTCTACGAAGGTGCACAGCCGAAGCTGTGTGCAAGGAAGCTTCGTCACGGTAGCAAAAAGGGGAACCGACTTAAAGATGAAAAGACTGCGTGGGCCTCGACAGATTTCCATAAGTCATTAACAAATGTAATGGACATGGATGTAATTTTACGTGGGCTGCGTCCCGCGTCTATAAATAGATGAACAGTACTCCCGTACTGTTCACGCTGACTTGGCATTCGCTTTTGCGTCACGCTTGTACCTTCTACCTTCTCTCAGGACCGAAGGTATTTTTGTAATTTGAAATCATTTCTATTTTTCCATGTTAATAAAATAGAAATGATTTTATGATGATGTCTAAATTATATTCCATGTTTTATATGAATCCTTCGTCATTATTTGTTATATTTACGAAGGTATGTTTCTTATGACCTTCGTCCGAAACTCATTATTCCCGAAGGGGCATAATGTCTCGAAGGACGAAGGGCTTTAGCACTTAACATTTTTTATGTTGCCTTGTTCTTAATTCGAAGCATTTGAGAACAAGTCCCCAACATTGGCGCCCACCTCCGGTGAACTCACTTCCACTTCGAGCTTTTTTGAACACCTTCGGAAGGTATAGACCTTCACTATGGCGCCGAAGAAAGCTTCAGCGATTGGGGCTTCAGCACTGCAACCGCTGGACCACAACCAGGAGACCGTCTCTCTTCGGGAGGCCCGAAGCCAGAAGAGAAAGGTCGTAAGCCCGACGCTTCAGGAGGAAGAGCTAGACCAAGAAATCAGGGATATGGAGATCCTACATCAACAAGTGCAAAGGAAGAAGGAGAAGATGGCCCGGCTAGCTGAGTTGCAACGGCAGATAGACGAAGCCTCTGAGGAAGTCCGCCACCTCACCCATGATGAGCAAAACAGAAGGCCTCAGCAGAAAGACCTTCGTCAGGAGGGCTTCGTCAACGAAGATGACTGGTATGACAATTTCCATCAGGGAAATTTTGTTTTCGATGATGCTTCTCCTTTGTCCGCTGAGCTGCAGGCTACACCTTGGCCTCCATCCTATAAGCCACCTCAGCTTCCCATGTTCGACGGCCACTCAGACCCGAAGCAGTTCCTGATGAGCTACGAAGCAACAGTGTCTTCGTATGGGGGCAATGCTGCAGTCATGGCGAAGTCTTTCTTATGGCCGTCAGGAGTGTTGCTCAGACCTGGTATTCCTCCCTTCGGCCAGGAACGATCACTTCATGGCAAAAGCTGAAGGATATGTTACTGACCAGCTTTCAAGGATTTCAGACGAAGCCGGTCACAGCTCAAGCCTTGTTCCAGTGCATTCAGGATCATGAAGAATACCTTCAGGCTTATGTCCGAAGGTTCTTACGTTTGAGGGCGCAGGCACCAACGGTGCCCAATGAAATTGTTATTGAAGCCATGATTAAGGGGCTTCGTCCGGGGCCTGCAGCTCAATACTTTGCTAGAAAGCCGCCTCAGACCCTGGAGAAACTGCTCCAAAAGATGGATGAGTACATTCGTGCTGACAATGACTTTCGCCAAAGAAGGGAGGAGGCCTTCAGATTTTCTGAAATGACCAGGGGCTTCGGAGGAAGATACTACCCGAG
The DNA here is from genome assembly GCA_029449295.1 of Zea luxurians. Lineage (NCBI taxonomy): Eukaryota > Viridiplantae > Streptophyta > Magnoliopsida > Poales > Poaceae > Zea > Zea luxurians. The sequence goes on along the minus strand of JAOPSE010000009.1, from coordinate 33,277,808 downwards.
GCATGTCCGGTCCATCCACAGCTCCACTCAGAATGATGATAAGGGGAGTCAGCAGAGCAGACCGCAGTGCTCCTCACAGGCTTCGGGGCAACAACAAGCTTTCTTCCGGCCACCAGCTCCGAGAGGCAGAGGCGCCAGGGGCTTCGGCGGAAGATTCGGAGATCAACCAAGGAAATTGTTTTGCTTGTTCTGTGGAGAAGGCAAGGGCCATACCACCAGGACGTGCCATATTACAATCCAGAAGCAAAAGGAAATAGCCGAAGCTACATCTCAACAAGTTCAGCCGAAGCAGGTCATGCATACTGCTTCGTATCATCCGCCTTACATCCCACAGTACATAGACAACCATCCTGCAGCTTCTGTAGCTTCGGCAAGTCAACCTCAAGCTTCCTGGCAACAGCCCCCGCCTCCACCTCCACTGCAACAGGGTCAACAGCCAGAAGGGAGTCAATATGCTCCACATCAAAGGGACTTCAGAGAACAATCCGAAGCTCGCACAGTCAATAGCACTGTGCCAGAGTCGAAGCACATTTATTGACACATATCCTACCTTTGATAGTAGTCTTTTCCATTCAGTTCTATTTTCTGTAGCAAAAAACATTGATCGTTTCCATGTAATAATTTCGCTGTTTCCCACGAGGAAAATCTATTTTCTCCACAGGATTAAGTTGATGAAGTTTTTGTGTTAACAAGGAAGACCTTCGAAATATTAAAAATCCTTCGGATTAACAGAAAGTCGTTCTAAGGAACGCAGAGTAAGTTCATGAAGTCACAAAAAGCCGTTCCAAAGGGAGCGCAGTGTAAGTTTTCTGCTCAAAAGTCGTTCCTAAAGGAATGCAGAGCTTACAGCGAAAAGTCAACGCTGATACCGTCTAAGTAAAAGACGAAGAAGCTCCTAAGGGAGGCTTACAGCGAAAAGTCAACGCTGATACCGTCTAAGTAAAAGACGAAGAAGCTCCTAAGGGAGGCTTACAGCGAAAAGTCAACGCTGATACCGTCTAAGTAAAAGACGAAGAAGCTCCAAAGACGTTCCTAAGGGAATGCAGAGCTTACGAATAAATTTTGTGTGTATCTTCGGAACAAAGGTCATTTGCATAACATAACATCATCACATCATCTTGCATAGCATAAGCATCATACATCATATTGCATTTTGCAAGAGAAGGGTACACAGTATCGACCTTCGGAAGAATGCTTTGAGAAAGCAATATCGAAATTGTATAAATTCGGAATACAGCTTCGGAGAATATTTTTACGAAGCATGGACAAGCTTCGTCAGAGCAATATCGAAATTGTATAGCTTCGGAGAATATTTTTACGAAGCATGGACAAGCTTCGTCAGAGCAATATCGAAATTGTATAGCTTCGGAGAATGCTTCCACGAAGCATGGATGTGACTTATCAGAACAGTTTTAACGGAGAATATTTTCTTTACGAAGCATGAAAAGAAGGGAAGGTGTTTTTTCGCCGAAGGCTCAAAAATGGTATGTATGTACAGTTTCATGCATCGTAAAGAATTGAATAATGAAAAGAAACTTGTATATTACATTCAAATGTACAAAATGTTACATAGATCACAATTTAAATGTTTTTTCTAAATAGCATCTAGTCTTCTCTTAATACTGCTTCGGCGGCTTCATTTAGAAGCTGATCAACAACTTTGTCCATGATAGCTTCGGCCATTTGTTTAATTTCATCATCACCTTTTGTGTGCGGGTCGGCAGTCGATTCAGCAGCTTCTGAGGCAAAAGAATATTTCTTCATTACTATTACAAACCGTGAGCAAAGTTTGAAACAAAAATTACAACACAATAAGAACGACTAATTAATACCTAATTGCCTTTCGGGCTCTGTACTTTTTTCGGCAGCTTCTGCCACTTTCCTAGCATCATGGATGCCTTTTTCGCTTCTTTGGATGATTTCTTGCGCCATTCCTCGGCCGCCGTCGTTCCAGATATCAGTAAAAAATTTGCCACCAACCACGCTTGCTTCGGCCGAGGGGTCCTTGATGTCTTCGGAAGATAAGGTAGCTTCGGACTGAGCTAAAACTTTTACATGCCCGCAACCTTTTTTCTCTAAGACAGAAGCAATTCCTCTGGCGCCCGAAAAAGCGCAGATATCGCCGCGACTGCTCAGGATCTCCTCGAAGGCCTCTGCTTCGTGACTAATCCATTCCAGTGGACCTTCGGGATTGCCTCGAGAGAAATTCTCTTCGCTGGAAAAGGCGCCCACGCTGGCGAAGCTGGCTTTAATTTTATTCACGCATTCTATAGATTTAACATAACATTTCCTCTGAGATGCACGAAGCTCTTTAACTCTTAACTCCAATTTGTTGACCATATGATCACTGAGTTCTCGTTTTGTTTCCTCAAGCACGCGCTCCTCTTTAGCTCTAGCCAGTTGTTTCTGAAGATCTTTAATATCACGCTTTTGGGCTTCGGCCTGGGTTTTTGAAGCAGCTTCGTCCTTCTTTACTTTGTCTACCAGCGTAAGCAGAATTTTATCCTTTTCTAGAGCTTCGTTTCTCAGTTTGATAACTTCGGAGCGCATGTTGTTGAACGCAATCTCATAGCTTTCATCTTCGGCGCTTTTTTGGGCTCTTAATGCGTTGCTTAGAATTAAGCCCTGTACGAAAAAAGAATCCATATAAGAATGTAGGAATGAATTACGTATTAAAAAAGTTTTTTCAAACGCTTAATTCCCAAACCTTTAGGCTATTGTATGCAAGACTGTCTGCGAGATCCTCTTTCGTCATGGCGCTTAGTCCAGCTTCGAGCTTCGGAAAGCCTATACTCCTGGCCATCTCTCGGCAGACAGATAGTTCTTTATTATCAGGTAGGCAGTATAGGAAGTCATCTTCATTTGTCCCATTGAATATTACTGCCCCCTTCGGATATTTTAGCTCTTTCGCATAATGGTTGGCTTCATAAGTTTCCTCTGCAGATAGTTTCTTCCCCGAAGCGTGTCGTATAATGTAATCGCATATGCTGGCAGGAGCTTCGGGGATGGCAGTGTCAATTTCTTCAACTACAACTGGTTCTGATATTTTTATTGCTTCGGCTTCCAAAGGTTGCTCCTTGTAGGGCTCTGAAGGCCCAGCTTCAGCTTCAGCTTGTTGCGTCGAAGCTTCAGTAGAAGCTTCAGCAGCTTCAACACTCTTTTTTGGAGTTATGCTTGAAGACTTAATTGTCTCCAAGACATCTAGTACGTTTACCATTCTTTTCCTTTTTGGGGTCATCGATGGCCCTTTTTGGTTTTTTATTGCTTCGACATTTACCGAAGGACTTAAGATTTCAGACATTTTTGGCTCGTCAATCTTCGGCTTTTCTACTGCTGAAGGCGCTTCAGTCTTCTCTTCCATCTTCGGCACTGGAGCTGGTTCTGTAGCTTCAGAGGCCAAAGAAGCTTCACCAATGAATTCTGGCACTGTGGCCGGCTCAATAAAGCGTGTCCGATGGGTGAGCACCTTCATCTTTTTTCTTTGAGGCGCTGGCTCACTAGGGGCACTTGTGGTAGCTTCTGTCGCAGGAGAAGTATTTTTCCTTTTGCGACCCAATACCGGATAGTGATAGTCGGGGTACATAAACCCGACTGCGTCAAACACACGGTTGAGCCTTTTCTTCTTTCGGCCTCCGAAGGCTGCTGATAGCGTAGTATTTTCGGCCTTCGAATATGCCCCAAGTAGTTCATCACTTAAAGTTTCAATGCTCTTCAGCCAGTCATCATCAGGTTCAACAAATTTATCTGCATATTTGAATGTGTATTTCAGTCTAACTAGTCCGCCTTCGTCGGACTCTTTAATGGTTTCCTTCGGCATTTCCCACTTTTCTGCAAGTGGCCATACCCTGAAGGCAATGTGCTCTTGGACCAAGTCCCTTGTTCCAATGAAGGAGCAGACTACGCCGAAGGCTCTTTGGCACTCCTCGGCTGCTTCGTCCATTTCAACCTTCGGCCTTCGAAGTCCGAAGCGTTGCCAGATGGGGCACATAATAATACTCTTAACATTTTCTTGCGCTGATAAGTTATTCTTCACATAAAACCACTCTGTCATCCAGGCTCCGGGCCATCTCTTCCGAAAGGTCGGCACAGGGCAGCTTGACCCGGAGCGGGCACCGAAGCTATAGCACCCAAAATTGTTGTGATATTGTTCTTTTCCCCAGGGTTTCGTTTCATATAACAATTCGTGAATGTTGCAGAAGCTTTTAGCGTTTGGTTCCAAACCTTGGCTTCTCACAGCCCAGACAAAAATCCCCATTCTTATGATAGCTTCGGGAGTGAGTTGATGAAGGTAGACTTGAAATGTTTTCAGTACCTCAACAACAAAATTGCTCAGGGGGAATCGAAGCCCAGCCTTGAGAAAGCTTCGGAAGATTACAACTTCATCTTCTTCGGGAGTGGGAGAAGTCTTTTCTCCAGCGTCAGCCCTCACAGTAGATATATCTCGAAAATACCGCCCCCTCATATTATCAATATGGCTCTGCTTGATAGTGGTTTTTCCGAAAACCGTGTGACTTGGCCGCCATGGACGATCCTCGGCCTCTTCCCCACCACTCTCTACATCATAGCTGTCGCTGTCACCAGTATCTTCGGACAAACCTTCGAGAATCTCCTTGGTGATTTTTTCTGTATTAGTCTCTGCCATCGCTATCAGGAACCCCAGATTCTTCTCCTCCTCGAGACTCAGCTTCGTCTCAGCAGGGATCTTCTTGCCTTCAGACATCTTCGGAAACGCTAAAAAATTGTTCCCGAGGCCGAAGCTTCAAAATCAAAAAGACCAGCAAATCTTAGTGCACAAGAGCTAAAAATTTCAGTGGGCCGAAGCAGATGGCAAGTGTGCGTACCAAATGAGTTTGCGGTGCGATCTTATTTATACGCCCAGGGCGTTGAAAATTGAAAGGCCCCGCTTGTCAGTGAATGTTGCTATTCTAGCAAAGGGAAGGTGTTTTTTCGGACCTTCGGCTCAAGGCCTTCGTCCATATCGCAATCTGAATTTATTATTAACAAATTAATATTGCGAGGGGCTACTGTTGGGGGCCTTCGTCCTCCGAAGGTCCTCAAAAACATGATTTGACAATGTTTTCCAAGTGGATTATGTGAACAGGTATCTTCGGTCTCAGAATTGTAAAGCACGGTCAGGACGAAGCCTGAACCAGACGAAGGGCGAGCTGATTACCAAGCTCTACGAAGGTGCACAGCCGAAGCTGTGTGCAAGGAAGCTTCGTCACGGTAGCAAAAAGGGGAACCGACTTAAAGATGAAAAGACTGCGTGGGCCTCGACAGATTTCCATAAGTCATTAACAAATGTAATGGACATGGATGTAATTTTACGTGGGCTGCGTCCCGCGTCTATAAATAGATGAACAGTACTCCCGTACTGTTCACGCTGACTTGGCATTCGCTTTTGCGTCACGCTTGTACCTTCTACCTTCTCTCAGGACCGAAGGTATTTTTGTAATTTGAAATCATTTCTATTTTTCCATGTTAATAAAATAGAAATGATTTTATGATGATGTCTAAATTATATTCCATGTTTTATATGAATCCTTCGTCATTATTTGTTATATTTACGAAGGTATGTTTCTTATGACCTTCGTCCGAAACTCATTATTCCCGAAGGGGCATAATGTCTCGAAGGACGAAGGGCTTTAGCACTTAACATTTTTTATGTTGCCTTGTTCTTAATTCGAAGCATTTGAGAACAAGTCCCCAACATTGGCGCCCACCTCCGGTGAACTCACTTCCACTTCGAGCTTTTTTGAACACCTTCGGAAGGTATAGACCTTCACTATGGCGCCGAAGAAAGCTTCAGCGATTGGGGCTTCAGCACTGCAACCGCTGGACCACAACCAGGAGACCGTCTCTCTTCGGGAGGCCCGAAGCCAGAAGAGAAAGGCCGTAAGCCCGACGCTTCAGGAGGAAGAGCTAGACCAAGAAATCAGGGATATGGAGATCCTACATCAACAAGTGCAAAGGAAGAAGGAGAAGATGGCCCGGCTAGCTGAGTTGCAACGGCAGATAGACGAAGCCTCTGAGGAAGTCCGCCACCTCACCCATGATGAGCAAAACAGAAGGCCTCAGCAGAAAGACCTTCGTCAGGAGGGCTTCGTCAACGAAGATGACTGGTATGACAATTTCCATCAGGGAAATTTTGTTTTCGATGATGCTTCTCCTTTGTCCGCTGAGCTGCAGGCTACACCTTGGCCTCCATCCTATAAGCCACCTCAGCTTCCCATGTTCGACGGCCACTCAGACCCGAAGCAGTTCCTGATGAGCTACGAAGCAACAGTGTCTTCGTATGGGGGCAATGCTGCAGTCATGGCGAAGTCTTTCTTATGGCCGTCAGGAGTGTTGCTCAGACCTGGTATTCCTCCCTTCGGCCAGGAACGATCACTTCATGGCAAAAGCTGAAGGATATGTTACTGACCAGCTTTCAAGGATTTCAGACGAAGCCGGTCACAGCTCAAGCCTTGTTCCAGTGCATTCAGGATCATGAAGAATACCTTCAGGCTTATGTCCGAAGGTTCTTACGTTTGAGGGCGCAGGCACCAACGGTGCCCAATGAAATTGTTATTGAAGCCATGATTAAGGGGCTTCGTCCGGGGCCTGCAGCTCAATACTTTGCTAGAAAGCCGCCTCAGACCCTGGAGAAACTGCTCCAAAAGATGGATGAGTACATTCGTGCTGACAATGACTTTCGCCAAAGAAGGGAGGAGGCCTTCAGATTTTCTGAAATGACCAGGGGCTTCGGAGGAAGATACTACCCGAGGCATGTCCGGTCCATCCACAGCTCCACTCAGAATGATGATAAGGGGAGTCAGCAGAGCAGACCGCAGTGCTCCTCACAGGCTTCGGGGCAACAACAAGCTTTCTTCCGGCCACCAGCTCCGAGAGGCAGAGGCGCCAGGGGCTTCGGCGGAAGATTCGGAGATCAACCAAGGAAATTGTTTTGCTTGTTCTGTGGAGAAGGCAAGGGCCATACCACCAGGACGTGCCATATTACAATCCAGAAGCAAAAGGAAATAGCCGAAGCTACATCTCAACAAGTTCAGCCAAAGCAGGTCATGCATACTGCTTCGTATCATCCGCCTTACATCCCACAGTACATAGACAACCATCCTGCAGCTTCTGTAGCTTCGGCAAGTCAACCTCAAGCTTCCTGGCAACAGCCCCCGCCTCCACCTCCACTGCAACAGGGTCAACAGCCAGAAGGGAGTCAATATGCTCCACATCAAAGGGACTTCAGAGAACAATCCGAAGCTCGCACAGTCAATAGCACTGTGCCAGAGTCGAAGCACATTTATTGACACATATCCTACCTTTGATAGTAGTCTTTTCCATTCAGTTCTATTTTCTGTAGCAAAAAACATTGATCGTTTCCATGTAATAATTTCGTTGTTTCCCACGAGGAAAATCTATTTTCTCCACAGGATTAAGTTGATGAAGTTTTTGTGTTAACAAGGAAGACCTTCGAAATATTAAAAATCCTTCGGATTAACAGAAAGTCGTTCTAAGGAACGCAGAGTAAGTTCATGAAGTCACAAAAAGCCGTTCCAAAGGGAGCGCAGTGTAAGTTTTCTGCTCAAAAGTCGTTCCTAAAGGAATGCAGAGCTTACAGCGAAAAGTCAACGCTGATACCGTCTAAGTAAAAGACGAAGAAGCTCCTAAGGGAGGCTTACAGCGAAAAGTCAACGCTGATACCGTCTAAGTAAAAGACGAAGAAGCTCCTAAGGGAGGCTTACAGCGAAAAGTCAACGCTGATACCGTCTAAGTAAAAGACGAAGAAGCTCCAAAGACGTTCCTAAGGGAATGCAGAGCTTACGAATAAATTTTGTGTGTATCTTCGGAACAAAGGTCATTTGCATAACATAACATCATCACATCATCTTGCATAGCATAAGCATCATACATCATATTGCATTTTGCAAGAGAAGGGTACACAGTATCGACCTTCGGAAGAATGCTTTGAGAAAGCAATATCGAAATTGTATAAATTCGGAATACAGCTTCGGAGAATATTTTTACGAAGCATGGACAAGCTTCGTCAGAGCAATATCGAAATTGTATAGCTTCGGAGAATATTTTTACGAAGCATGGACAAGCTTCGTCAGAGCAATATCGAAATTGTATAGCTTCGGAGAATGCTTCCACGAAGCATGGATGTGACTTATCAGAACAGTTTTAACGGAGAATATTTTCTTTACGAAGCATGAAAAGAAGGGAAGGTGTTTTTTCGCCGAAGGCTCAAAAATGGTATGTATGTACAGTTTCATGCATCGTAAAGAATTGAATAATGAAAAGAAACTTGTATATTACATTCAAATGTACAAAATGTTACATAGATCACAATTTAAATGTTTTTTCTAAATAGCATCTAGTCTTCTCTTAATACTGCTTCGGCGGCTTCATTTAGAAGCTGATCAACAACTTTGTCCATGATAGCTTCGGCCATTTGTTTAATTTCATCATCACCTTTTGTGTGCGGGTCGGCAGTCGATTCAGCAGCTTCTGAGGCAAAAGAATATTTCTTCATTACTATTACAAACCGTGAGCAAAGTTTGAAACAAAAATTACAACACAATAAGAACGACTAATTAATACCTAATTGCCTTTCGGGCTCTGTACTTTTTTCGGCAGCTTCTGCCACTTTCCTAGCATCATGGATGCCTTTTTCGCTTCTTTGGATGATTTCTTGCGCCATTCCTCGGCCGCCGTCGTTCCAGATATCAGTAAAAAATTTGCCACCAACCACGCTTGCTTCGGCCGAGGGGTCCTTGATGTCTTCGGAAGATAAGGTAGCTTCGGACTGAGCTAAAACTTTTACATGCCCGCAACCTTTTTTCTCTAAGACAGAAGCAATTCCTCTGGCGCCCGAAAAAGCGCAGATATCGCCGCGACTGCTCAGGATCTCCTCGAAGGCCTCTGCTTCGTGACTAATCCATTCCAGTGGACCTTCGGGATTGCCTCGAGAGAAATTCTCTTCGCTGGAAAAGGCGCCCACGCTGGCGAAGCTGGCTTTAATTTTATTCACGCATTCTATAGATTTAACATAACATTTCCTCTGAGATGCACGAAGCTCTTTAACTCTTAACTCCAATTTGTTGACCATATGATCACTGAGTTCTCGTTTTGTTTCCTCAAGCACGCGCTCCTCTTTAGCTCTAGCCAGTTGTTTCTGAAGATCTTTAATATCACGCTTTTGGGCTTCGGCCTGGGTTTTTGAAGCAGCTTCGTCCTTCTTTACTTTGTCTACCAGCGTAAGCAGAATTTTATCCTTTTCCAGAGCTTCGTTTCTCAGTTTGATAACTTCGGAGCGCATGTTGTTGAACGCAATCTCATAGCTTTCATCTTCGGCGCTTTTTTGGGCTCTTAATGCGTTGCTTAGAATTAAGCCCTGTACGAAAAAAGAATCCATATAAGAATGTAGGAATGAATTACGTATTAAAAAAGTTTTTTCAAACGCTTAATTCCCAAACCTTTAGGCTATTGTATGCAAGACTGTCTGCGAGATCCTCTTTCGTCATGGCGCTTAGTCCAGCTTCGAGCTTCGGAAAGCCTATACTCCTGGCCATCTCTCGGCAGACAGATAGTTCTTTATTATCAGGTAGGCAGTATAGGAAGTCATCTTCATTTGTCCCATTGAATATTACTGCCCCCTTCGGATATTTTAGCTCTTTCGCATAATGGTTGGCTTCATAAGTTTCCTCTGCAGATAGTTTCTTCCCCGAAGCGTGTCGTATAATGTAATCGCATATGCTGGCAGGAGCTTCGGGGATGGCAGTGTCAATTTCTTCAACTACAACTGGTTCTGATATTTTTATTGCTTCGGCTTCCAAAGGTTGCTCCTTGTAGGGCTCTGAAGGCCCAGCTTCAGCTTCAGCTTGTTGCGTCGAAGCTTCAGTAGAAGCTTCAGCAGCTTCAACACTCTTTTTTGGAGTTATGCTTGAAGACTTAATTGTCTCCAAGACATCTAGTACGTTTACCATTCTTTTCCTTTTTGGGGTCATCGATGGCCCTTTTTGGTTTTTTATTGCTTCGACATTTACCGAAGGACTTAAGATTTCAGACATTTTTGGCTCGTCAATCTTCGGCTTTTCTACTGCTGAAGGCGCTTCAGTCTTCTCTTCCATCTTCGGCACTGGAGCTGGTTCTGTAGCTTCAGAGGCCAAAGAAGCTTCACCAATGAATTCTGGCACTGTGGCCGGCTCAATAAAGCGTGTCCGATGGGTGAGCACCTTCATCTTTTTTCTTTGAGGCGCTGGCTCACTAGGGGCACTTGTGGTAGCTTCTGTCGCAGGAGAAGTATTTTTCCTTTTGCGACCCAATACCGGATAGTGATAGTCGGGGTACATAAACCCGACTGCGTCAAACACACGGTTGAGCCTTTTCTTCTTTCGGCCTCCGAAGGCTGCTGATAGCGTAGTATTTTCGGCCTTCGAATATGCCCCAAGTAGTTCATCACTTAAAGTTTCAATGCTCTTCAGCCAGTCATCATCAGGTTCAACAAATTTATCTGCATATTTGAATGTGTATTTCAGTCTAACTAGTCCGCCTTCGTCGGACTCTTTAATGGTTTCCTTCGGCATTTCCCACTTTTCTGCAAGTGGCCATACCCTGAAGGCAATGTGCTCTTGGACCAAGTCCCTTGTTCCAATGAAGGAGCAGACTACGCCGAAGGCTCTTTGGCACTCCTCGGCTGCTTCGTCCATTTCAACCTTCGGCCTTCGAAGTCCGAAGCGTTGCCAGATGGGGCACATAATAATACTCTTAACATTTTCTTGCGCTGATAAGTTATTCTTCACATAAAACCACTCTGTCATCCAGGCTCCGGGCCATCTCTTCCGAAAGGTCGGCACAGGGCAGCTTGACCCGGAGCGGGCACCGAAGCTATAGCACCCAAAATTGTTGTGATATTGTTCTTTTCCCCAGGGTTTCGTTTCATATAACAATTCGTGAATGTTGCAGAAGCTTTTAGCGTTTGGTTCCAAACCTTGGCTTCTCATAGCCCAGACAAAAATCCCCATTCTTATGATAGCTTCGGGAGTGAGTTGATGAAGGTAGACTTGAAATGTTTTCAGTACCTCAACAACAAAATTGCTCAGGGGGAATCGAAGCCCAGCCTTGAGAAAGCTTCGGAAGATTACAACTTCATCTTCTTCGGGAGTGGGAGAAGTCTTTTCTCCAGCGTCAGCCCTCACAGTAGATATATCTCGAAAATACCGCCCCCTCATATTATCAATATGGCTCTGCTTGATAGTGGTTTTTCCGAAAACCGTGTGACTTGGCCGCCATGGACGATCCTCGGCCTCTTCCCCACCACTCTCTACATCATAGCTGTCGCTGTCACCAGTATCTTCGGACAAACCTTCGAGAATCTCCTTGGTGATTTTTTCTGTATTAGTCTCTGCCATCGCTATCAGGAACCCCAGATTCTTCTCCTCCTCGAGACTCAGCTTCGTCTCAGCAGGGATCTTCTTGCCTTCAGACATCTTCGGAAACGCTAAAAAATTGTTCCCGAGGCCGAAGCTTCAAAATCAAAAAGACCAGCAAATCTTAGTGCACAAGAGCTAAAAATTTCAGTGGGCCGAAGCAGATGGCAAGTGTGCGTACCAAATGAGTTTGCGGTGCGATCTTATTTATACGCCCAGGGCGTTGAAAATTGAAAGGCCCCGCTTGTCAGTGAATGTTGCTATTCTAGCAAAGGGAAGGTGTTTTTTCGGACCTTCGGCTCAAGGCCTTCGTCCATATCGCAATCTGAATTTATTATTAACAAATTAATATTGCGAGGGGCTACTGTTGGGGGCCTTCGTCCTCCGAAGGTCCTCAAAAACATGATTTGACAATGTTTTCCAAGTGGATTATGTGAACAGGTATCTTCGGTCTCAGAATTGTAAAGCACGGTCAGGACGAAGCCTGAACCAGACGAAGGGCGAGCTGATTACCAAGCTCTACGAAGGTGCACAGCCGAAGCTGTGTGCAAGGAAGCTTCGTCACGGTAGCAAAAAGGGGAACCGACTTAAAGATGAAAAGACTGCGTGGGCCTCGACAGATTTCCATAAGTCATTAACAAATGTAATGGACATGGATGTAATTTTACGTGGGCTGCGTCCCGCGTCTATAAATAGATGAACAGTACTCCCGTACTGTTCACGCTGACTTGGCATTCGCTTTTGCGTCACGCTTGTACCTTCTACCTTCTCTCAGGACCGAAGGTATTTTTGTAATTTGAAATCATTTCTATTTTTCCATGTTAATAAAATAGAAATGATTTTATGATGATGTCTAAATTATATTCCATGTTTTATATGAATCCTTCGTCATTATTTGTTATATTTACGAAGGTATGTTTCTTATGACCTTCGTCCGAAACTCATTATTCCCGAAGGGGCATAATGTCTCGAAGGACGAAGGGCTTTAGCACTTAACATTTTTTATGTTGCCTTGTTCTTAATTCGAAGCATTTGAGAACAAGTCCCCAACATTTACTTTATTATCTTGTATGGTGTACTGTTCTTTTGTATTAAATATGTGGATGTATGTATGCTTGCAATCGCATAGAGAACGATTCGGTCGAGGAGCCCGAAGAACTCGCAGGAGAAGCCCCTGAGCAGCAGTCGGTTGGTGGAGGCAAGTGTCCTTTGACCTATCTCTGTCCTAATCATTCTTTAATTCACCTCCCGCATTACACATTTATACCTGAGGATTGACTAGCTTTTGTTATCCACGTCCTTGTTTACCTATTTGGGTCGGATTATTATTGTTTAGCTTCATGCTATTTGTAGGAAACGGGTGACGCCTAAGAGGGGGGGGGGGTGAATTAGGACTTCTAAAACTTTTACTTAACTAGGCCACAATTAAATCCCTAGAGCAAAACCTATGCAAATAATCAAAACTAGAATGTGCAAACTAGGTTTTGTCTAAGTGTTGCTATCTCTACCGCAAAGACTAAGTTTCAATCTACACTAAATAAGTATGACAACAAGATTGAAACTTAAAAGCTTAATATAAATGCGGAATGTAAAGAGCTAAGTAGAGAAGCAAACTCTCGTGGATGACGCCGGTGTTTTTACCGAGGTATCCGGAACCACGCAAGGTCCCGACTAATCCTCGTTGGTGCCCCTACGCAAAGGGAAGCCCACGCGAGGGCCAAGCACCACGGTCGAGTAACTCCGTAGAGAGCCGCGGGCCTTCTCCACGCGCAAGTGGTGCTCCGCTTCCGGCTCCTCTCGGACGCTCCCCGCCGTCTCCACTATCGAGCTTCCGGCCGAAACGCCGCGGGCCTCGTTCCCTCCGGTACACGGTGGCGGCCGTGACACAAACGCGGTTGTCACGGTCTCGCAAGACTCTCGCCCCACTCGGTACAATTACAACGACTCGCGCAAGAGCCGAGGGGTTGTGTGGTTTTACAAAACTCACTCAACTAACTAGGATTCACCTAGAGCAAGCGCTAAAGCGGTCTAACTAACCTAAGCACTTCGCAAAGCACCTACGCTAATCACCGAGTGATTCTATTAAGCACTTGGGTGTTTGAGCTCTTGGAAATATGCACTATGTGTATTGGTATGTTGCTTGGGCTCTCACACCTGAGAATGGCCGGTTGGGGTGGTATTTATAGCCTCCACACCCCCAACTAGCCGTTGGACAGAAAGCAGCAGCTTTCTGTCGTCGGGTGCACCGGACAGTCCGGTGCACACCGGACACTGAACAGTAGATGTCCGGTGCACGCCACGTCAGCCGACCGTTGGCGCCTGTAGCAGTCGACCGTTGGATCCGACCGTTGGATTCGACCGTTGCCGTCTGCCCGTTGGCACACCGGACAGTCCGGTGCACACCAGACAGTCCGGTGCTATAGCCAGAGAGCGCCTGTCTGCGGCCTCTCTGCGCAGACTGTCCAGTGCCTCACCGGACAGTCCGGTGCACACCGGACACCGATGTCCGGTGCGCCACCAGGCGCTGGCTGACAGCCCTTATCTTGGATTTCTTCGCTGATTTCTTCGGGCTTCTTTGTTCTTGAGTATTGGACTCCTATGCATCTTTTTATGTCTTCTTTTGAGGTGTTGCATCCTCATTGCCTTGGTCCAATTCTCTTTGCATCCTGTGAACTACAAACACAAACACTAGAAAACTTATTAGTTCACTGATTGTGTTGTTCATCAAACACCAAAACTCAGTTAGCCAAAAGGCCCGGGGTCCATTTTCCTTACAATCTCCCCCTTTTTGGTGATTGATGACAACACAACCAAAGCAAGCAAATAATACAAGTATTTGAGTGAAAATATGCAATCTACTTGCTAAGATGCATGATTGTCCCCTCAATGTGATATTATGGACTTAAGCCTCCCCCTAACTCCATAATTCACTTACTTCCTATTTTTGGACCAAATAACCAAAACCATTTGAAAAGCCATTTGTAGATATAAAATTTTAAATTGGTGGTGTTTGGTGTTTGATAAAGTTTTCATTGCTTTGGTCCCTAAACTTCTCCCCCTTTGGCATCAACCACCGAAAAGGAAGACATTAAAAGCATGCAGGAAGTAAATAAAAGCTTGCCCTCATCAAGAATTGAATCAAATGATATCGCTAGAAGGATATTAAGTTAAGCCATGAATGATACCATATGTAGGAATCCTTAAAAGATTACTCCCCCTGAATGAGTATTCTCCTTTAGAAAGAGTTTTTCTCCCCCTTTAGAGATGAAGAAATACTCCCCCTGACAGAGATACTCTACTTAGGAAAAAGCATGTGAAAAATAGAGGTGCAAGATATGATTTGAAAAGACTAACTTCCCTTATGCATAGGTAACAGAATATGAGTTAACTACTTATGCATTTTTAGCAACATGGAAGCATATGATATGAAATATAGTCTAATCAAATATTGGAGAAGACATGTAAATGATACTGAATGTAATCTCAAAAGATACCAATTGAAGATCAATGGCGAGCTTAAGAGACATGAGAGTTCTTGGAGATTTTGCAGTGGAAGATTGTTGTCTTTCTCCGGGGACTTCATTTTCCTTACAATGAGACTATCACATGAAATAGACTTGAAAAGATGTTAGTCTCAAAGTGTTAGATTATAGAGTAACCTCCCCCTAAAGGTGTGCATACAAGTTTTGAATACTTGTAGGAGACATGCACTTTGATTTGATATCAAGAGGGGCAAATTATCCATAATCCAAACTTTGGCACATATAAGTTAAATGATACACTTTGTAGAAATCAAAATTTTCAATTTATGCATCATTTACTATGGAGTGATATAAAAGCTATGTGCCGTGCTTTAACTAAACATTTTAAGCCATGTAGGTTTGCTTAAGTATATGAATTTAAAACAAGCAATCCTACCATATGATTTACCTAGTATGCATGATTTTAAACAAAAGTACATAACAATTGTAATACTAGGCAAGAAAGGTAAACTAGATAAAAGATAAATAGATACGCATATCTAAAAACGAGAAATACAATAAAACTAGTTACCTTAGTCATGGGCGGGAAATTTGGGTCCAAAGTTTTCACTAACCCACTTGGCAATAAACTTGATCCAATATGATGTATCCCATGATATACATCCCAATTTAGCCAAGTCTCCAAATTTCCCGTTGACCTTCAGTCCACTCACTTCCCTTTCGGGATCCAAACCTTCTTGGTGCTTTTCATGGTTAAAATTATCTCCTTTGGCACCCAGATGCGTTTGGCCCCTTTTTCTTTGTTGGCTTGCTTGTTGGCCTTGATTGCTATCACCTTTCCATTCTTTTTCTTCTTGATCAAATATGGTGTAGCATCCTTTTTGTTCACCTTTTTGATGTAGGTGTTGGAGATTTTGCTTGATGGCTTTTGCTTGAGCTTTTGCCTTTGTTTATCCCCGGTCATCGCCTTGCATTGGAAAGACTTGTGGCCTTCCTTGTGGCATAGCCTACAAATCACAGTTTCTCCCTCTACAGGCTTGTTCACTCCCGCAGTGGTGTTATCCTGTGGAGGTCGGATTTGTTTGGCTTTGCCTTTCTTGTCATACAAAGCCTTGCCAAGGCGAGCCACTTCTTGCTTTAATTGTTCATTTTCCTTTGCAACCTCATCCGTACATGTCTCTACAACAATATTCTCAACAACGACTTGGTTGCAGGGGTTAGAATCATCAATTAAATCAAAGCAGGAAGTAGAAGCATCTTTCTTAATTATTTTAGGTATTTCAACTAAAGATGCTGCTGGGGTGCTACCAATGTTTTCTAGCTTAGTAGTTAGCTCATTATTGTGTATGCTAAGAATTTCCATTTTCTCTAGCAAACTTTCAATAGCTTCTTGGGAGCTAGCTAACTTAGCCTTAAGTTTTTCATTCTTTTTAATAAGGCTATCATCGGTAGCAGTGGATGGAGCACTAGACTCTAATAGCTCAATTTTAGTTGATAGCTCACTGTTTAAGTTTGCAAAAGTTTCAAATTTTTGTAGCAAACCTTTGTAATCATTTTGAGAGCTAACCAACTTATTTTTCAAAGTTTTAAGTTGAGCTTTTTGCTTAGTGCAAACATCCTGGAAAAATTTTACGGCTTCCGCAAGCTCTTCTAGAGAGGCCTTTCCCTCGCCTTCATCATCACTACTACTTTCATCACTAGAGGATGGAATGCTTTTGTTACCTCTTGCCATAAGGCATTTGTGTGATGACCGTGATGATCGTGACGAGGACCGGTGGCTGCGCGTCCTTGGAGGTTCATCTTCACTTGAAGAATCATCCCAAGTTCTAACACTTGTGAGCGCCTTGCCTTTGCTCCTCTCCTTTTTGGGTTTGGCCATATTCGGACAGTTGTCCCTGAAGTGGCCCTTCTCCCCACATGCAAAGCATCCTCTCTTCCTTTGCTTTTTCCTGTCAATGTTAAAGAGAAGATCCTCGACCTGCAGGGGCACACCCATTAGATTAATCTTGCGGATCATCCTCATTACCTTTCCGACGCGTTGGATTGTTTCTTTGTCCTCGGAGGATGATGTGCATGGTTGATTATCTTCATCATCATCACTTTATTCTTCTTCTTCCTCTTCTTCGCTTGAGGAACTTGGAGTGGGAGCCTTCTTTTTGCCCTTCCTTTCATCACATGCAAACGCATATGGTCTTGAGGAAGTTGGCTCCTCTCCCCGACTCATTTTTCGCGACATCTCAAAGGCCGCGATTTTCCCAATCACGATGGTCGGGGTCATGTTGCTCAAGTCCTCCATGTTGTGAAGGATGGTGATGATGCTCCCATATCTTTGTTGTGGTAGCAGGGAGATAATCTTCCTCACAATGTCCGCATCACCTAGCTTATTAATGCCAATAGAATTGAGCTCATTGATAATTAGATTCAAACGAGAATACATGTCTCTAACAAGCTCATCATCTTTCATGGCAAAAGAATTATACTCATTTAAGACAAGGCAATGTTTTTGCTCACGGACATTGGATGTGCCGTCATGGAGCTCATGCAATTTTAGCCAAATCTCATTAGCAGTTTTCAAGGTAAATACTTGATTAAAAATGTCCATGCTAAGAGATTCATACAAGCAATTTTTGGCTCTAGCATTTAAATGAATTTCTTTTTCCTCACTCGTGGTGGGTTTCTCGGGATTCTTGAGGGGTTTCATCCCGTCACGAGTGACTCTCCAAACACCTAGATCAACGGCCTCTAGGTAACAAGCCATTCTAGCACTATAATATGGGAAGTTAGTGCCGTCGAAGTGTGGTGGCCTATGGGTATCCATCCCTTCCTCTAAAAAGCGTCGGCTCTTTTAGCGGTGAAGCTAAAGCGTTTCAAATGAGCCAAACCAGGCTCCGATACCACTTGTAGGAAACGGGTGACGCCTAAGAGGGGGGGGTGAATTAGGACTTCTAAAACTTTTACTTAACTAGGCCACAATTAAATCCCTAGAGCAAAACCTATGCAAATAATCAAAACTAGAATGTGCAAACTAGGTTTTGTCTAAGTGTTGCTATCTCTACCGCAAAGACTAAGTTTCAATCTACACTAAATAAGTATGACAACAAGATTGAAACTTAAAAGCTTAATATAAATGCGGAATGTAAAGAGCTAAGTAGAGAAGCAAACTCTCGTGGATGACGCCGGTGTTTTTACCGAGGTATCCGGAACCACGCAAGGTCCCGACTAATCCTCGTTGGTGCCCCTACGCAAAGGGAAGCCCACGCGAGGGCCAAGCACCACGGTCGAGTAACTCCGTAGAGAGCCGCGGGCCTTCTCCACGCGCAAGTGGTACTCCGCTTCCGGCTCCTCTCGGACGCTCCCCGCCGTCTCCACTATCGAGCTTCCGGCCGAAACGCCGCGGGCCTCGTTCCCTCCGGTACACGGTGGCGGCCGTGACACAAACGCGGTTGTCACGGTCTCGCAAGACTCTCGCCCCACTCGGTACAATTACAACGACTCGCGCAAGAGCCGAGGGGTTGTGTGGTTTTACAAAACTCACTCAACTAACTAGGATTCACCTAGAGCAAGCGCTAAAGCGGTCTAACTAACCTAAGCACTTCGCAAAGCACCTACGCTAATCACCGAGTGATTCTATTAAGCACTTGGGTGTTTGAGCTCTTGGAAATATGCACTATGTGTATTGGTATGTTGCTTGGGCTCTCACACCTGAGAATGGCCGGTTGGGGTGGTATTTATAGCCTCCACACCCCCAACTAGCCGTTGGACAGAAAGCAGCAGCTTTCTGTCGTCGGGTGCACCGGACAGTCCGGTGCACACCGGACACTGAACAGTAGATGTCCGGTGCACGCCACGTCAGCCGACCGTTGGCGCCTGTAGCAGTCGACCGTTGGATCCGACCGTTGGATTCGACCGTTGCCGTCTGCCCGTTGGCACACCGGACAGTCCGGTGCACACCAGACAGTCCGGTGCTATAGCCAGAGAGCGCCTGTCTGCGGCCTCTCTGCGCAGACTGTCCAGTGCCTCACCGGACAGTCCGGTGCACACCGGACACCGATGTCCGGTGCGCCACCAGGCGCTGGCTGACAGCCCTTATCTTGGATTTCTTCGCTGATTTCTTCGGGCTTCTTTGTTCTTGAGTATTGGACTCCTATGCATCTTTTTATGTCTTCTTTTGAGGTGTTGCATCCTCATTGCCTTGGTCCAATTCTCTTTGCATCCTGTGAACTACAAACACAAACACTAGAAAACTTATTAGTTCACTGATTGTGTTGTTCATCAAACACCAAAACTCAGTTAGCCAAAAGGCCCGGGGTCCATTTTCCTTACATTATTGCTCAACTCTAATCAATGAACATGATGAGATTATATATGATACGTTGTTTTCCCTTCTCTTATTATGATGTTATACTTGTGGTCTTCAAGGGGGCTCGAGCGGTTTCTCGAGTGCCTCTCCGTAAGGACCTGTTCTATGGATGACCGCCCGGGAAAACAGTGCAACCATGAGGGTGGAGTGGGACGCCCTTAGCTGAATAATTAGAGGATCTAGGGTGTAGTTCGCTTCACCGTCGTGCCGTCAATGGGGCTCGGTGTATGCGGCTCGCTCTGCCAAGGTTGATTTGTCCCTTGGGAGGAGTGCGGTACATTTAGGAAACCTAACGGGCGGCTACAGCCCCGGAGAATCTTTGTAAAGGCTACGTAGTGAAACCCTGCCTATTCACCTTGGTAGTGTTTAAGGGTTTGATCGGCCCGAGGCAAGAGGGAATCACGGCTTGTGGGTAAAGTGCACAACCTCTGCAGAGTGTTTGAAAACTGATATATCAGCCATGCTCGCGGTTATGAGCGACCAAGGGAGCTCCAATGATTAGTGGTACTTGATCCGAGACATTTTGGTTTACAGGTGGCAGTGAGACTGATGGTTTTGGTTATGTCTATGGTGCTGGTAAGTGGTATTCTTTCCGTTTAGAAAGGGTACATCGGGCTAATAACTTGGGTTAATGTTAAAACCTGGCTTTCTACTGGTAAAT
Source organism: Zea luxurians (assembly GCA_029449295.1). Classification (NCBI taxonomy): domain Eukaryota; kingdom Viridiplantae; phylum Streptophyta; class Magnoliopsida; order Poales; family Poaceae; genus Zea; species Zea luxurians. The sequence continues at coordinate 33,257,879 of JAOPSE010000009.1, read as the reverse complement.
AATAACCTGACCAATTAAAAGCAACTGCTTGACTGACCCCCACATAAAGCTAGTCCACTACAGCCAAACAGGATACTTGCTGAGTATGTTGATGTGTACTCACTCTTGCTCTACACACCAAACCCCCCCCCCAGGTTGTAAGCATTGCAACCACTGCTCAGGCGAAGATGAAGCTGTGGAAGGAGACTTCCAGGAGTTCAAAGACTATGACGAGTTCTAGGCGTGGGTTAGCGGCAACCCCCAGTCGACTGCCTGTGAAGGCCGCGTTTATCTACGTTTCGTGTTCGCACTTTGATTTATTGTAATGACTATATGGACGTCTCAGACGTATGATGTAATCGACTATTTTCCCTTTTTAATACTATTTGAGCACTGTGTGATGATGTCCATGTTATGTAACTGCTATGTACGTGAATTGTTGATCCTGGCACGTACATGGTTCGCATTCGGTTTGCCTTCTAAAACCGGGTGTGACATAAGTGGTATCAAAGCCGTGCTGACTGTAGGACCGCTAACCTAGAGTAGAATGGTCGTTCTAAGGATTATAGACCTCTGTCCCTGCCTTGACTTTGACATCCCTTCAAAAGTTGGTCATACCGACCAAACCTATGTTCTACTATATAATATACCTTGCTGAAAATTATGTTTTATTCTAATCCTTCATTTATTTATGATTCATTATTTGCTAGTCATATTAATTCTGTTCTCACTCTTTTGCTTGCAGTGTCTTTTGTAGATGGCTCGACTTAGACACACTGCACGAAAGTCCGTCATCCCCTTCTTACCCTCCCGCCTTGCTGAGCGTCCGCTTCGCCGTCCCGTGGCCGGACAGTCCAGCCACTTGGAGAGACTGCACCACCGCCTGCATGAGGAGCAGGAACGTCGACGACAGGAGCAGCAGGGCTCTTCTTTCTCGCTCCAGCAGGAGATAGAGTCTGTGAGGAGCTGCTCTCATGTGCTTCCTCTGGAGGCGCCCCCTGCACCGCCACTGGGCGCCCCAGCCCCTGGAGTAGCCGCTGGAGGAGACCCAGACGACGGAGGTGGCGACGACAGCCCGAGCCACGACATCGATTTCCCTGCTGACCATGAGCCGGAAGGATGGGTTGCTCGACCCATCACTCGCGACGCTGCTCGCGGGTGTCACTTCCATGATGCGCTCGACACCCTGCTACGTCGGGCACTTGACCGGCGTACTTGGTCCATCGAGTATCGCTGTGTGGTCTACCAGCATAGTCGCGGGGTCTACCCGGACCGCTGGGAGGCGACCTGCTTGGTGCGCCGTCCGGAGAACAGTCTCCAGGGTGCGGAGGCCTGCTCAGAGCACTATTCTATCTCTGAGCGGGACTCAGCTGAGGCAGCCATGCAGGATGCTGCACGGCGTGCGCTTTCGCACTACTGCTCGGTTCTCGGCGGGGTAGCTGACGGTCTCGACCTGAAGTATTACCCCCGCCGTCCATCTGGCAGCACAGGAGGCGTGATTGTTTCACCTGCTGGTGAGGACAATCCTAGGTTGAGCAGCACAGTCAACCTAGCCGCCGTGCTAAACACGGAGCTGGACCATGCACTAGACGAGCTGAGTAGGGCTCATGCTGAGATCGCCCTGCTGCGGGCTGAGCGCGCGGAACGTCGTCACCTGGATGACGGTTCCCCCGCTCCCGTTGGGACTCAGCACCCGTACCGCTCACCTCGGCGTGGACACCAGTCTTATGGCAATCCCGACTGCAAGACCAAGATAAATCTAGAACCATAGATCGTTAGAGTTGGATCTTGTAATTAATACAAAATACATACGTAGAAGCTACAGTCTTAGTGTTGGTATCGCTTCTAGTTAGTCTTAGTTAGACAGGGTAGTTTGCTATATCCTGTGCATCTATGTTTGTCATGTTGAACTATGTTTGGTTTGGATCTTTGTAATGACTGTCACCAGAGTGTGGGTATCCCCTGCATTTTGATTTACCTGTTATATGTTAATGGAGTTAGCTATATAGTTGGGAAACCTTTTATTCCACTTTCCTCTCTATCTGAGAAGTTGTGTGGTCTGTGTTGGAGATCAGTGAAGATGCTCATCTGTTCAGTGCTGTTGAAGAATTCTATACTCGTTTCTTATGCTGCAAGATTTGCAAGATCAGTTCTAATGTGTGGTTGCATTCTGCAGATGTCAGAGAACAGGCGCAGAGGAGGAAGGCGTGCTCAGCAGGAGCGAGCCGCTCCGCAGGATGAGGTGCCTCAGCAGCAGCACCTGCTGCCCCCGCCCCCGATGTCGATCGAGCAGATGTTTCTGATGCAGACTCAGGCAGTTCAAGCCATCGGTCAGACTCTGGCCACCATTCAGCAGCAGCAGCAACAACAGCAGCAAGCACCACCTCAGCCTCAGATGCCTCAGATGCCTAGAGACAAGCGTGCTGAATTCATGAGAGATCATCCACCAACGTTTGCTCATTCTTCTGACCCCATGGATGCTGAAGATTGGCTGCGCACGGTGGAGCGGGAGTTGCATACCGCTCAGTGCGATGACAGAGAGAAAGTCTTGTATGGTCCCCGTCAGTTGAGAGGAGCAGCTCAGTCATGGTGGGAGTCTTATCTCGCCACCCATGCCAACCCCGACGCCATCACTTGGGAAGAGTTCAGAAGCAGCTTTCGTCAGTACCATGTGCCTGCAGGGCTGATGATAGTGAAGAAAGAGGAGTTCCTAGCCCTTAAGCAAGGGTCATCATCTGTTAGTGAGTATCGAGACAGGTTTCTGCAGTTGTCCCGCTATGCTCCTGAAGATGTCAACACCGACGCCAAGCGACAGTACCGTTTCTTGAGAGGCTTGGTTGACCCTCTGCACTATCAGCTGATGAATCACACCTTCCCGACATTCCAGCACTTGATTGACAGAGCAATCATGACAGAAAGAAAGCGTAAGGAGATGGAGGATCGTAAGCGCAAGATCAGTGGACCCCAGCCTGGAAGCAGCAGCCGTCCTCGTTTCTCAGGCAATCAACCTCAGCAGTTCAGGCAGAACCAGCGTCCACCTCAGCAGCATCAACAGTTCCAAAGGCAGTACCCTCAGCACCAGTATCAGAACCGTCAGAGCAATCAGTCAGGAGGTCAGTTTCAGAGGCAGAATCAGCAGGCACCTCGTCTTCCTGCCCCAGCAAACCAGCAGAACAATCAGGCAGCACCAGCTCAGGTTGGAAACAGAGCATGTTTCCACTATGGAGAGCAAGGCCATTGGGTGATGCAATGTCCGAAGAAGGCAGCCCAGCAGCAGTCAGGCCCCAATGCCCCAGCAAAGCAGAATGTGCCTCAGCCAGGAGCAGGCAACCACTCTCAGCCACGTTACAATCATGGGAGACTTAACCACTTGGAGGCTGAAGCAGTTCAGGAGACCCCCGGCATGATAGTAGGTATGTTCCCAGTCGACTCCCATATTGCAGAAGTGTTATTTGATACTGGAGCAACGCATTCTTTCATTACTGCATCATGGGTAGAAGCACATAATCTTCCAATTACTACCATGTCAACCCCCATTCAAATTGACTCAGCCGGTGGTAGAATTCGAGCTGATAGCATTTGTTTGAATATAAGTGTGGAAATAAGGGGAATAGCGTTTCCCGCTAACCTTATAGTAATGGGTACTCAGGGAATAGATGTCATCCTAGGGATGAATTGGCTAGATAAGTATCAGGCAGTTATCAGTTGTGATAAAAGGACAGACAAGTTGGTGTCCCCACTAGGAGAGGAAGTGGTGACCGAGTTAGTCCCGCCTGAGCCGAAGAGAGGAAGTTGTTATCAGATGGCTGTCGATAGCAGTGAAGCAGACCCAATTGAGAGTATCAAGGTTGTGTCTGAGTTCCCAGATGTGTTTCCGAAGGACTTACCGGGTATGCCACCAGAGCAGAAAGTTGAGTTTGCCATAGAGCTTCTTCCTGGAACCGCCCCTATCTTTAAGAGAGCTTACAGAATATCCGGACCAGAATTGGTTGAGCTTAAGGAACAAATTGATGAGCTGTCAGAGAAAGGTTACATCCGGCCAAGCACTTCGCCTTGGGCCGCCCCTGTCTTGTTCGTGGAAAAGAAAGATGGCACCAAAAAGATGTGTATCGATTATCGAGCTTTGAATGAAGTCATGATCAAGAATAAGTACCCTTTGCCCAGAATAGAAGATCTGTTCGACCAGTTGAGAGGAGCCAGTGTGTTCTCCAAGATTGATCTGAGGTCGGGTTATCATCAGCTCAGGATTCGACCTTCGGACATTCCGAAGACGGCATTCATTACCAAGTATGGGTTCTATGAGTTCACCGTGATGTCTTTTGGTTTGACCAATGCACCAGCGTTCTTCATGAACTTGATGAACAGTGTATTCATGGATTACCTTGATAAGTTTGTGGTGGTATTCATCGATGACATTCTGGTTTATTCTCAAAGCGAGGAAGAACATGCAGATCATTTGAGGATGGTATTGCAGAGATTGCGAGAGCATCAGTTGTATGCAAAGTTGAGCAAATGTGAATTCTGGATCAATGAAGTCCTGTTCTTGGGTCACATAATCAACAAAGAAGGATTGGCTGTGGACCCGAAGAAAGTGGCAGACATTCTGAACTGGAAAGCGCCAACGGATGCTCGAGGAATCAAGAGCTTCATTGGAATGGCCGGATATTATCGGCGATTCATTGGAGGGTTTTCGAAGATTGCGAAACCAATGACAGCGTTGCTAGGCAACAAGGTTGAGTTCAAGTGGACCCAGAAATGTCAAGAGACTTTCGAAGCGCTGAAAGAGAAGTTGACAACAACGCCTGTCCTAGTCTTGCCTGATGTGCACAAGCCCTTCTCTGTGTACTGTGATGCTTGTTACACAGGTTTGGGATGCGTATTGATGCAAGAGGGAAGAGTTGTGGCTTACTCGTCCCAACAGTTAAAGGTTCATGAGAAGAATTACCCAATCCATGATCTAGAATTGGCAGCAGTGGTTCACGCACTGAAGACATGGAGGCACTATCTGTATGGGCAGAAATGTGAGGTTTACACAGACCACAAGAGTCTGAAGTACATATTCACTCAGTCAGAGTTGAATATGAGGCAACGAAGATGGTTAGAGTTGATCAAAGACTATGAGTTGGAGATTCACTACCATCCAGGCAAAGCAAACGTAGTGGCAGATGCTTTGAGCAGGAAGAGCCAAGTCAATCTGATGGTCGCTCGTCCGATGCCTTATGAGTTGGCCAAGGAGTTTGACAGGTTGAGTCTCGGGTTTCTGAACCATTCGTGAGGAGTCACAGTTGAGTTGGAACCTACCTTGGAGCGAGAAATCAAAGAAGCGCAGAAGAATGATGAAAAGATCAGTGAGATTCGGCGACTGATTCTAGATGGCAGAGGCAAAGATTTTCGTAAGGATGCAGAAGGTGTGATATGGTTCAAAGACCGCTTGTGCGTTCCCAATGTCCAATCCATTCGGGAGTTGATTCTTAAGGAAGCTCATGAGACAGCCTATTCGATTCACCATGGCAGTGAGAAGATGTATCAGGATCTGAAGAAGAAATTCTGGTGGTACGGAATGAAGAGGGAAATCGCAGAGCATGTGGCTATGTGCGATAGTTGTCGAAGAATTAAGGCAGAGCACCAGAGACCAGCTGGATTGTTGCAACCGTTGCAAATTCCTCAGTGGAAATGGGATGAAATCGGTATGGATTTCATAGTCGGATTGCCTCGCACTCGAGCCGGCTACGATTCCATTTGGGTAGTGGTGGACCGTTTGACCAAATCCACCCACTTCATACCTGTCAAGACCAACTACAGCAGTGCAGTGTTGGCAGAATTGTATATGTCTCGGATCGTTTGTCTTCATGGTGTGCCAAAGAAGATAGTGTCAGATAGAGGAACGCAGTTCACCTCTCATTTCTGGCAGCAGTTGCATGAAGCCTTGGGCACACATCTGAATTTCAGTTCAGCTTATCATCCGCAGACAGATGGCCAGACCGAAAGGACCAATCAAATTCTCGAAGATATGTTGAGAGCCTGTGCGCTGCAAGATCAGTCCGGATGGGATAAGCGATTGCCTTATGCAGAGTTTTCTTATAACAACAGTTACCAGACCAGTTTGAAGATGTCACCATTTCAAGCGCTCTATGGGAGGAGTTGTAGAACTCCGTTGCAATGGGATCAGCCTGGAGAAAAGCAAGTGTTTGGGCCAGACATTTTGCTTGAAGCTGAAGAGAACATCAAGATGGTCCGAGAGAATCTGAAGATAGCGCAATCAAGGCAGCGAAGCTATGTAGGCACAAGAAGAAGAGAGCTGAGTTTCGAAGTCGGAGACTTCGTCTATCTGAAAGTGTCACCGATCAGAGGAGTCAGAAGGTTCGTAGTCAAAGGCAAGCTAGCACCCCGCTACATTGGTCCGTACCAAATTCTCTCAAGGCGTGGAGAAGTGGCCTATCAGCTCAGCCTACCAGAGAATTTGTCTGCAGTGCATGATGTCTTTCATGTGTCTCAGTTGAAGAAGTGCTTGCGCGTGCCGGAAGAGCAGTTGCCAGTGGAAGGTCTTGAAGTCCAGGAGGACTTGACCTACGTTGAGAAGCCAGTGCAAATCCTTGAGGTTGCAGACAGAGTCACCCGAAGGAAGACCATCAGAATGTGCAAAGTCAGGTGGAATCACCACTCTGAGGAAGAAGCAACCTGGGAGCGTGAAGATGATCTGTTGGCCAAATACCCTGAGCTCTTTGCTAGCCAACCCTGAATCTCGAGGGCGAGATTCTTTTAAGGGGGATAGGTTTGTAATGCCCTGAATTTGGGGGTAGATTTTTTTTCTTCTTTTCCCTCGCCAAATTCAGGCGTTACCCTTTCTTTTCCTTTTTCCCCTCGCTAAACCTTGATCTTTTCCAAAGTCATAGCAGGTTTCGGCTTGAGATCCCATGTAAAGCAAAACCTTAAAAATACTTTACTTTGTGTGATGCACCATGCCGAACCATGCATACCTTTTGATTGTTTAAAAATGTGAATGGATTCATCTAGAGGAAAATGGATTTTAGAAAAAAAGAAAAACCTTTTTCTCCTCCCCTCCCCTCCATCCTTCCCCATTTCGGCCCAGCCGCCCCCTCCCCCTCCCCCGCCATGGGCCGGCCTGGCGGCCCAGTCGCGCCCCCTTCCCCTTTGGGCCCAGCCGGCCCAACCGTCCCCCCTCTCTTTTTTTCTTTTTTCTAAAAAATCCCATCCCTCTCCCTCTCTCTCTCTCACCCTCACCCTAACCCTAGCCGCCGCCGCCCGCCCCCCTCCGGTGAGGCCCTCCCTCCTCCCTCCCTCCTCTCTCCCTCCTCCCTCTCCTCCCTCCGGCGCTCTCCCCGGCGCCCCGCGCCCCGCGCCGCCCGCCTCGGCCCCCGGCTCGGTCGCTCCGGCGAGCTCGGCCCCGGCCCCGGCCGCCCCGGCTGCCCGCGCCTCGACCCCGCCTGGCTCGGCCCCGCCCGCGCCGCCTCTCCCCCGACCCCGGCCCCGCCCGCGCCCGGCCGGCTCCACGCCGGCGTCCCCCGCCCCCCGGCTCGGCCGCCTCGCCCGCTCGGCCCCGCCCCCGGGCGTTCGGCTCGGCCGCTCCGGCGAGCCCCGTCCCGTGCCCGCCCCCTCCGGCGAGCCCGCCCCCCCCTCGTCCGCCCGCCCCCTCCGGCGAGCCCCCCCCCGGTTCAACCGCCCCCCTGGTTCAACCGCCCCGGCCCCCGGCTCGGCCGCCCATGCCGCCCCTCCCCCGCGCTCGGCCCAACCGCCCCGCCCCGGCCCCCGGCTCGGCCGCCCGCGCCGCCCCTCCCCCGCGCTCGGCCCAACCGCCCCGCCCCGACCCCGGCCCAACCGCCCGCGCCCCCGTGCCCGGCCTCGGCCGTGCCCCCGTCCTGCACGTGCTTCGCCCCGCCCGGGCGCCGTGTTTGCCCGCTCGCCCCGCCGTGCCTTGCTCGCGTCGTGTCGGCCCTCGGCGTAGCCTCGAGCTCGGCCCAGCGTGCCTTCGGCGCGCGGCCTCGAGCTCGCCCAGCGCACGGCCCCAACGCGTGCGCGACTCGTTCGCGACACGTTAAGTGTGGCTATGCGCGTGCGCGTGTTCGCGCAGCGTTCTGGCGTAGCTCGTCGTGCTCGCGACGCGACGCATAGCGCCCTATCGCGCTCGCGACACAATCGTCTACCCCCTAGCCCCGTCTACCCCCCGTATCCTATATGCGCTAATCATGTTGTTTATATTAATAAGATAGGAGTCTCAATTTGGAAATTGGTTACGTTAGTTAAATTGTATAGCTAATCGTCTATCTTATTCAATGTTAATCTACTAAAAATGGTCACGTTTACACTAGTGCATGTAGCTAATTCTTATCATTGAAGCTAAGTAGACCTAGAGCACGTGACGTCTAGTTATTCGTTTACCCGTAGTGCACCTCGAGCATAAGCCTTAACCTCTACAAGACCTTCCCTCGTTTCTTTCTAACCAAGGTAAATCCATTATCGTTTGTGATATTCTATGCATATTTACTTTATTCTCTTGTATGGTGTACTGTTCTTTTGTATTAAATATGTGGATGTATGTATGCTTGCAATCGCATAGAGAACGATTCAGTCGAGGAGCCCGAAGAACTCGCAGGAGAAGCCCCTGAGCAGCAGTCGGTTGGTGGAGGCAAGTGTCCTTTGACCTATCTCTGTCCTAATCATTCTTTAATTCACCTCTCGCATTACACATTTATACCTAAGGATTGACTAGCTTTTGTTATCCACGTCCTTGTTTACCTATTTAGGTTGGATTATTATTGTTTAGCTTCATGCTATTGCTCAACTCTAATCAATGAACATGATGAGATTATATATGATACGCTGTTTTCCCTTCTCTTATTATGATGTTATACTTGTGGTCTTCAAGGGGGCTCGAGCGGTTTCTCGAGTGCCTCTCCGTAAGGACCTGTTCTATGGATGACCGCCCGGGAAAACAGTGCAACCATGAGGGTGGAGTGGGACGCCCTTAGCTGAATAATTAGAGGATCCAGGGTGTAGTTTGCTTCGCCGTCGTGCCGTCAATGGGGCTCGGTGTATGCGGCTCGCTCTGCCAAGGTTGATTTGTCCCTTGGGGAGGAGTGCGGTATATTTAGGAAACCTAACGGGCGGCTACAGCCCCGGAGAATTTTTGTAAAGGCTACGTAGTGAAACCCTGCCTATTCACCTTAGTAGTGTTTAAGGGTTTGATCGGCCCGAGGCAAGAGGGAATCACGGCTTGTGGGTAAAGTGCACAGCCTCTGCAGAGTGTTTGAAAGCTGATATATCAGCCGTGCTCGCGGTTATGAGCGGCCAAGGGAGCTCCAATGATTAGTGGTACTTGATCCGAGACATTTTGGTTTACAGGTGGCAGTGAGACTGATGGTTTTGGTTATGTCTATGGTGCTGGTAAGTGGTATTCTTTCCGTTTGGAAAGGGTACATCGGGCTAATAACTTGGGTTAATGTTAAAACCTGGCTTTCTACTGGTAAATAATAACCTGACCAATTAAAAGCAACTGCTTGACTTACCCCCACATAAAGCTAGTCCACTACAGCCAAACAGGATACTTGCTGAGTATGTTGATGTGTACTCACTCTTGCTCTACACACCAAACCCCCCCAGGTTGTCAGCATTGCAACCACTGCTCAGGCGAAGATGAAGCTGTGGAAGGAGACTTCCAGGAGTTCCAAGACTACGACGAGTTCTAGGCGTGGGTTAGCGGCAACCCCCAGTCGGCTGCCTGTGAAGGCCGCGTTTATCTACGTTTCGTGTTCACACTTTGATTTATTGTAATGACTATATGGACGTCTCAGACGTATGATGTAATCGACTATTTTCCCTTTTTAATACTATTTGAGCACTATGTGATGATGTCCATGTTATGTAACTGCTGTGTACGTGAATTGCTGATCCTGGCACGTACATGGTTCGCATTCGGTTTGCCTTCTAAAACCGGGTGTGACAGCTCACCTCAAAGCCGAACCCTCTCTTTCTCTCTCTCGCTCTCTCGCAACGTTTGTAACCCCTACTACGAGCACCCGAGTGCAAGATAACATAAGCCTCATTTCCCTCTTATGTTCCATTTTGCATCAACCCATATGGGCAGGGACACGCAGCGACAAATTCACTGGTCGGTTGACGATCCTCATCCGAAACGCCGACAACACCCAAAGCCAAAGAGTAATTGGGCTACCAAACTGTATAACCTGCAGGAGCATCGGATGTAAACGATGCCCCATTAAACTATATGCTAAAAAAAGAGGCACTATAGGATATGGTCTAATGCTCATTAAGCCGCTTGATCTGATGATGTGGCTACACATCTATTAAACGGAAATAATAAAAAAGAAAACCTCCCAACATGGTTCATGTAACCGATCTTAAAACACGAGGAAGAGATTAGTTCCCTTTCTTATATTAAGAAAAAAAATGTTTTTTTGATAGTCGAAGAAGATAAAATGAACTTTGAAGAAAATTGAATAAGTAGACTTTATTGAAAAAGGGCCCATCAAGACATCAAGTAGCCCAAGCCCACCACCTTATCTAGGTCTTCTCTGCGCTCTCGGTCTCTCCAGCATACCAGCCGCCGGCGCCGGCCTACTCCGCCCGACGCCCCTCCTCCCCCACCGGCGACCTCCACCCGACGTACCTTCTTCCCGCACCGCCGCCCAACGTCCGGGTCGCCCCCACGTATCCATGCCTTAGGTGCCGGCTAGCCCCTAGGCAAGGCGGTACCCCTCCGCCCAGAGGCGCGCCCAGGCGAGCGCAGAAGAGCGCCTTGTTGAACACTGACCAGGACACCCGCCTCAATCGCGCCTCATCCCTCTCCCTGATTCCCGGTACACAGCTGCGCGACCGAGGACCGAATCCGTGAACCATGTCGACCAGCAAGGGCAGCGCAGCCAAGGGCGGCGGAGGTTCGAACACTTCCTTCGCCATCGTCTTCCACCGTCACCCTTGGGTCCTTTTTGCATCTGAACTTGCTTGGTCGCGGATTGCAGGGAAGAAGAAGGAGGTGAAGAAAGAAACAAAGCTCGGGATGGCGTATAGGAAGGACGACAACTTTGGGGAGTGGTACTCTGAGGTTGGTTAAGTGTTGGTTTGTTTCGTTGTAATAGGGCAACTAGTTCTGATTTGATTCACGCTGGGCTGTGGTGGGATTCGCCGGGATGAAATTCGTGGGTTATGATATTGCATGCACCAATCAGTCCAACCCAAAATTTTAAGCTTATAAAAAGAGATGGGCAATTAACTTATATTATATTTCACACTTCTACCCACATTGAGCCTCTTTTGGGTCTCATACATAAAATAAAAGCTACTAACAATTATTTTTTTAACTGCGTAGAACTCGAGACTTATATGATACTATATTAAGGCCTTGTTTGTTTCCTTCTTATATAATCCAGCTTATAGATTATGTAAGCACCTAATAATCTGCTTATGGATTATCACAACCTAGTTATCTAGATTATATAATCCATCTAATAATCCGTGTTGTTTGTTTGTCTCTCAACTTATTTAAGTCGGATTATATAATCTCGAGGGTAAACAAATAGAGCCTAAGTTGTATGTATAAAAAAGGTCATGTTTGGCACAACTGCTGCTTGTTGAAAAAGCAGCTTATCTGAGAAGCTGGTGAAAAGAAGCTTCTGTTTGTTGCCTGCTTTTAGTTCATTCTGAGAAGCAGCTGAACTGATAAGCTGCTGCAGAAGCTGCCTGTTTGGCAGAACTTCTGCTTAAATTTGTGAAGAAGCTGAATAAGTTGTGCCAAACAGGGCATATAGGAAGAGGCAGACAATTTACTTATATTATATTTCAACGAGGATTGATGTAAGTGGAGTTCTTTCCCTATTATAGTACTCTACCATGCGACCTATCCTTAATAATATTCATTATTTAAACTTTTATAAAACAATGCTTAGAAGTGTGGATCTCGTCTAAAACGAAATTCCAACTTTATTTTGTATATTTAATTTTTTCTACTTATTTTGTACCAATTGAAAAGACTTATTTGTGTTTGCCTTCTCGAACTTATGAAGGCAATCTTAGTGCCCGACACTCTTAGAGTCGTTTGGTTTGAGGTCAAAGTAGGATGAGGAAAGGGCGACACCGTCCCCTTAATTTTTTGGGATCACGCCGCCACCAAAAGTTACTCCGGTGTTTACCTCGCCCCACATGACTCTCATCCAAACACTATAAAACTGTGGCCGACCCCTTTCATCCCTCCTTGTACATCCAACTAAACACACCCTTAGTGCCACCATAGTTCCACGTATCCTTTGTGCCGCCGCCAGCTATCCTCCGGTCGTGCGGCGCTGCATCCCTCCTCCTTTGCTACCGTTCCTCCTCCCTCCTTTGCGACCTATCCTCGCTTGTCTGCCCCTCCCTGCGTCTGACGCTGCTCGAGTCTGCCCTTACCAGGCACGCTGCCTCCTCTATCATCCTCTCCATTCGATGTGCCTAGACTCTACTCATAGAGTAAGGGTAAAGATGTCTTTTCAAGTGGTAGAAAATAAGAAAATGAAATAAAATTGGAATACTGTTTTAGAGAAGTTCACAAGCACTATTTTAGAGAATTCCAAATTGTGAATACCGTTACGGAGAAATTGACGATGAGTACCATACTAGCAAAAAAAACTTGTTGCCCCATCGGCTTACTATTTTCCCACTTCACAAAGTTAGAAAACTATCCACAATTCTTTTTTTCACGTATCGATAATATGGTAATTGAATAGCAAGGGGATTCCTCCCCCATGGATCTCCTTGTGATCCCTGATCACCAAACTAGCTCTAAGGTTTGGCTTGATTTGAGGTTGAGGCATTGTGATTTGAAAACAAATCAAGCCCAATCGGGACCGACTGAGGCCCCTTCCTGATAGGATCAGCCCTCTTCCACATCAGCAGACATTGGACTTGCCTTCTTCTCAGTTGTCGCTGCCGTCATCGAGAAGCACTAAGCACCATCTAACATCAGGCGCGAGAGGACCATCATGCGAGGGGGATCTAGCCTTACTGGCGGATAATCAGATGACAAACCCTGCCACATCCTCGGTCGTCATCATCGCTGCCATGGAGCAGCGAGTGAGAGAGGCCAACTAGAAGGAATCAAGGGGTCTCGTGATAGAATGGGGCAGCATCGTCATTTAATTTTATGGTATTAAAACTGTAGAATGTACCCACCCCACATCACACAAATCTCAAGTACCAACATCTGGGGCTAAAAATATGCTTGCCCGAGAACACAGCTTCGGATAAACCAAACTTTGTAAGAGGGTTTAGGAGAGATCACTGTTTCAGTAGCCTAGAATTTTGGTCTGTGTACAGAGACGGTTACAAATCTGTACTATAGTTGCCTATTCTACACCTAAAATTAAGTGCCAGATTCGTACTGCCATTATTTATCGCTCTTTGGCACATGACAAAATATTTTTTTCCTCAAAATATAGGCCTTGTTCGTTCCATGGTGCTAATTCTATTATTTGTTCCTCCAGGTTGTTGTTAACAGTGAAATGATTGAGTACTATGACATCTCTGGTTGTTATATATTGAGGCCATGGGCAATGGAAATCTGGGAGCTAATGAAAGTAAGTTTTTGTCAATACGGACTAAAAACCATAAGTGTTCTTTGTTGCCAATTCTGGAATTGAACTATCTCAGTGCTAAATAATAGCCACCCTTGTATCTAGAGACTGATTGTAGTGTAGTGTAGCACTTTCCCCAGCTTCTCCATAACAATGATTTCAAGTCGCCTAGTCGCCTGGTCGAACCCTGGGACCGACCAGGCGACTAGTCGCGATTAGGCGACGACTAGGGCGACTAGTCGACCCCTAGTCGGTCCCTGGTCGTCTTACACTAGTAGCTATACTTATATAGGTATATATATAAATATACATGTATACATTATATAAATTAGAGACTGCAGTAGTGCAGCAAGCTGCAGGACTCTAGGAGAAGGGGTAGGGACGCAGGGTGTTGTAGCCGCCGCCCGCCGGTGTGGCTGTCGGCAATCAAAGTCCAGGACTGCAGGGGCGGTGCAAGAGAGGAGAGGAGACGTGCAGAGAGCCAGAGACTGTTGGCGGGTAGGTTAGAATAGGAGAGGAGAGGAGACGTGCAGTGACTGTAGATGGTCTAAAAAAGGCCCAATAACTAAACCCTAGCCGGGACGACCAGGACACATAAGTCGGACGACTAGTCGCCCTAGTCGACGATTAGTCGGACGACCAGGACGACTAGGTTGTCTGGTCGAGTCGTCCAGCAAATCGTGTACTAATTACGGACCAGCCCGACTAATCGCGATTAGTCGGACGACTTGAAATCATTGCTCCATAACATAAGTTCTGATCCTGAATTATGTAGGAAGCTATGTTTAGCATCAGTGTCCTTTATGTTTGTTTCTATACATATTTATGAAGCATAGTGATATTACTGTAATTTTGATGATTTGTAACTGCTTTGTGATTTGGTGCAGGAATTCTTTGATGCAGAAATTAAAAAGCTGAAGCTCAAACCATATTATTTCCCCTTGTTTGTTACCGAGAATGTTCTACAGAAGGAAAAAGACCACATTGAGGGCTTTGCACCTGAGGTGTGCCTTTTGCTCTTTCCTTCACATCTCCATTTCCAGATTTTCACAGTTAGGATTCAATGCAATCGAATATGAATAATTTCTTTAATGCTGTAATGTTTATTGGGTTATAGGCACACATGCATGTTTTTAAGGACGTGCGTATTCCATAGTGTATGTTAAAAACAAATCAAGCACACATGAATATAAATAAGGTTCATTTATAGAAGAATAATGTCAATTTCTCTTTACTGTAAACTAGCTCTGTTGCTGGCTATGGGGTGAATTGGTATTAACCAGTGCATGTTATCCACCTTTTGCAAGAGTTTAGTTTGGTCCATTGATATTGGATAATCTAGTGGCATGTTTATTGGCAGCTGATAACAGTCATCTCTTTTATTCTATATTTTTAGTTCACTATGATGCAGAGTTCCAGACAGGCAATAGTTCTATGAAATTTTTAAATTTGTTTGTTAATTGAATTTATTTCATTGCTAATTGCTGAATGCTTCCAGCTTTCCCCCCCATCACATGGTCACTTATGCAAAAAAGGAAAGTAATATATTCTTCTTGCAGGTAGCTTGGGTTACTAAGTCAGGGAAATCTGACCTGGAAGCACCTATTGCAATTCGCCCCACAAGTGAGACTGTCATGTATCCATACTTCTCCAAATGGATAAGAAGCCA
The DNA here is from genome assembly GCA_029449295.1 of Zea luxurians. NCBI lineage: Eukaryota > Viridiplantae > Streptophyta > Magnoliopsida > Poales > Poaceae > Zea > Zea luxurians. The sequence continues at coordinate 33,242,651 of JAOPSE010000009.1, read as the reverse complement.
CAGAGACTTACCCTTGAGGTGTAATCAATGGTGTAATGTTGTTAGATGGGAGTTTAGCAATCCTACTCCATTCATAAGGTACCTCATTTGTTGGCTTGCCAATGTAGTTATGCTATTCTCCCTGCCTGCCTTATTATCTTATGTTCTGCAAGACGCTCCCATACTGTCTACCTAGCAAATTTGCATAGTTCATTGATTGCATGTTAATGTGTTGGCGATACGAGCACGACCAGATGATTGCCTCACTTGTCAGCTCTCAATCAAGGAACTCGAATTTTCATTTCTAACCATAAGATAATGAAATAGCACTTCCTTACAAGCATTATTATTTATTCTAGAACATTTGAATAAGTGGTCCACTGGAAAGATTGGTAATAAAGGCACTGACTACTTGTCACCCTGAGTAATTAAAATGTTCAATATGCTTTTTTTACAGTATCCACAACACCCATCATTTGAGCTTATCTTCTTCCTTATATAACCATAGAAATGTACTTTGGAATATGAATCTAGTGGCTCTGCTTGTGTATTACTGAACTCACTTTCGGATTTGATAGCCAAATTGTTGGCCTAGAGTTACAAAGCTTTGAATTTTGAAATGTGTGCTTGGGGGTCATATAATTGGTTGGCCGAGGTAACAAATTACATGCGCCCTTCGTTTCTGTGCATATGGATGTACCCAGTGCCCTCTGTACTGCGCTGTTTTTTTTCCTGCTAAACATTCTGCAAATCATTTCTTCAGGAGCCGTGAATTTCTGTGGCAAGAGGGGCATACTGCTTTTGCGAATAAAGAAGAGGCAGATGAAGAGGTAGAAGTAGAACTACATATTTTTGCACAGTTTTGACATGGTTCTGTTGTCAACTATTATTATTGTGGTGGTTTTGGTGAGTCCATTGCAAAGTATAACACTGACTCTTGAGCTAGTTTTCCCAGAATTAAGTTGTGAAAGTTTGAAGATCTTGAGAGCCTGAAGCACAGCTGACCTAACGTAGTACATTGGATTAGATTATAGACTTTTGTTTATTGCAGTAATTTAGTTTTTATATTACATTCAATTGCAAACCAGTACCTTGTTTTGCATTTGTGTAATTTAAAGTTTCATGTATTTATCTAGGTAGTTCTGTGCAAAAACAATTTGAGCCTCTATGATGTATCAAAGGGACACCTCAATACTGTAATCATAATCTATTATGATTGCATAAACATTTTTGAGTGGGAATGATCAGTTATTTTAATCCATGGTATATTCTCAGGTTCTCCAAATACTGGAACTGTACAGAAGGATATATGAAGAATTTTTAGCAGTTCCAGTGTCCAAAGGGAGGAAAAGTGAGATGGAAAAATTTGCAGGTGGACTTTATACCACCAGTGTTGAGGTATTGATGCATTCCTAAAATATGTAGCCTTTCCTTAACTATCCTGATTAAAAGAATTAACCCCATTATTTTATTGTAATATGCTTGTTGCTAACTCTTGTTTTACCAGGCCTTCATCCCAAACACTGGTCGTGGCATCCAAGGCGCAACTTCACACTGTCTTGGTCAAAATTTCGCCAAGATGTTTGATATCACTTTTGAGAATGAGAAGGGTGTTAGGGAAATGGTTTGGCAAAACTCTTGGGCCTACACAACCCGATCGGTAATTCTCACACGTCACATACTGATCGAAAATGCAAGATTGATGTGGGGATGGGGATGCTTCCATTTTGTATCCTGCAACTGTACTTTTGTCCATCGGTAGTCGATATCTAGCTAACAAACTGAACTGTAACATCATACATGGACTGTTATCATGTGGAGTCACTAGTGTTCATTTAGAGTTAAGCAGCTGCACTGGCGCCACAGGATGCAAAATCGAAGCACCTAATCTCAGCCTTTAGACTTGCAAACCAATGGCTCAGGTCATGTTCAGTTGCACCTGATCCTGGTGCCTCATAGACTTGGACTTGTAGATCTGTTAGGTCCTTAGTATCACTTTTACTTGATATAAACTGCTTTTTATGATATGATTGTCAAGTGATACCATGGAAATATATTTTAGAATTATTCTTTGATAATATACTGAGCAAGTGTATACTTCAAACTTGGTTTGGATATGTTCAATATTCCATGTCATCAGTTTATCATTGGGGCTAATTTCTGTTTGCACCAGGTTTTGAAAAAAATTCACTAAATGTTCCATGGTCTTGGGCTTGGAGCCAGAAACCACTGGCTGCTGGTCTCTCTTTGTTACGTCGATTTTTTTATTGTTCTCTTGATTATATATAGTCATATATAATCATCAAATAGAGCCTGAAACAACAAAACGTTTGCTGAAATGGTATGCTCTCACCAAGGCAATTGTTCCAGGTAGTCACTGTCATTTTCGGTTCCTGGCAGTATCTGGCTTCCTGCCTTCCACTTCGCGGAACCCTTATTCTGTGATTTACTTTGCTTAGATGATAGAACTGCTGAAATCATGTACAGCCAGCTTCTCATTATAGCTTTAAGCCTTTAAAGGTCATTGCAATGTAATGTTGCAATACACCACTTAGCAAATGTCGGTTTTTTTTTGTGGCTTGTGGCTCACAATAAATGTTGGACAGCAGATAGGTTGGCTAAAATCGGATTGACTCAGTCGCTTCTTTGCCCGCTCTGTGATCAACATGATGAGACTATCAATCATCTGTTGGTGGGCTGCTCCTTTGCGCGTCTTTTCTGGTTTGAATTGCTCAGGTCTTTTGGATTGCAGGACTTTCTTCCAGGACAGGATTTAGATGATTTTGATCACTGATGGTGTTTCAATAGTGCTCGGCTAGGTGGGTTGAGTAAGAAGGGTTTGGACTCTTTGGTCGCTTTGGGTGCTTGGATGTTGTGCAAGCATAGAAATGGTGTGTTGTCTTCCTTGGTACCCCTCCAAACTTGGTGGTGGCTGTTCGGCTGGCTAGGGAGGAAGCTCTCTTGTGGTCTTTGGCTGGAGCTAAGGGGTTCCTTCCTCCAAGCTCAAAGCCATGTTGGTTAGTTTTTTGTTTGTGTTGGGGTTCCTGCCAGCGGACAGGTGCACTGTCCCTGCTCCTGCTCCAGTTGTGGATCTGGCTGGGTGGGGTTATTTATTTTGTGTGGGTGTGTGTGGGTGTTTGTTTTTTATAATGTTTTTCCGGGGTCTTTTCCCCTTCTTAATACAATGACGCTCAGCTCTCCTGCGTGTTCAACAAAAAAAATGTAAGTTTGAGTGGCCATGATAAGAAGTCTGTTGTTGATGGGGAATAGGGAGTATATGATAAAGGAGAGATCGGTGTTCTCTCTTCTGAGCCTATTCTCTTTCCTTCCCGATCTCTCCCTCCCTCTCCTAGAGTCAACCTAACACAGAAAAATTCCCATCCCATTGAGCGAAAAAATGGAAATTCTAGTGATGGCATTGAAGTTTTTTTTTGTGGAAAAACAGCACATGTTGCATTGAAATAATGACTTTTATTGTTTCTTGGATGTTTGTGATATTTAGAACCTACGCCCTTGCAGATTGGAGTGATGGTGATGACACATGGTGATGACAAAGGCTTAGTATTACCGCCAAAGGTGGCACCAATCCAGGTAATCGTGATTCCAGTGCCTTATAAGGACGCTGACACAACTGCCATAAAGGGAGCCTGCGAATCAACTGTTTACACACTCAATCAATCTGGGATTCGAGCGGATCAGGACACCCGTGAAAATTACTCTCCAGGTTGGAAGTATTCTCACTGGGAAATGAAAGGTGTTCCATTGAGAATTGAGATTGGTCCAAAAGATCTGGCAAACAAACAGGTACCGACAACTGATATATTCATGTTTAAATTTGGTCGCATTTTTTTGTTGCCTTTTTTATATAAATTTATGTGTCACCTGAATCACTCTTGTAATCTTGCTTCTTTTCTCTAGGACCATCGGCAGTTGGTTAACAGTAATAATACATTTCATAGCCTCTTATAGATAAGGGACATTGTTGGTTGGCTGGTTACTCTTCCCTTGTTTTATTTATCGTCATTGCTTCTTGCTTGTATTAACAGTAGTTCTTTGATACTACTATGGTAATACCTCCTTACCTTACATAGGGCATACTAGGATTTGAGTGTCTTCAAAACTAAAACATGACCATATACTTATCTTGAAATGTGTTACTATCATTTGGTACACAATCAATATATTAAAAACATGTGAAATATGAACACATTAATACAACTTTTAGTCATTAAGCTTGCATATCATTTGACAAATAATTGTTTGCTCAAAACATACAAAGCTTGACCTTTTCAATTTAGTCCAGCTACCAATTGTCCAATCCGTGTGCCTCTGCAAAAAAAAGCTGCTGAGTGGCAACAATGTTCTGATTCTTATATTTGCTGCAATGTTCAATTTACTATGCTTTTGTGAGCAATTTCCATGAGTATGTGAAAAATGAGTGTGAAGTTATATCTTCTTTTTAGGTACGCATTGTCCGCCGGGACAACGGTGCAAAGGTTGACATTCCGGTGACCAATTTGGTTGAAGATGTTAAAGTGTTATTGGATGAGATTCAAAAAAATCTGTTCAAAACAGCCCAAGAAAGGAGAGATGCATGTGTTCAGGTTGTCAACTCTTGGGATGAATTCACAACTGCTCTGAATAACAAAAGGTTGATCTTGGCTCCATGGTGCGATGAGGAGGTACTTGAAGTTGTCCTTTTTGTTACCAGATTTGCCTCTGAATTTGTTCTTAACCTTGGCAACAATTAACTAATAAGAGTTATCAACACTATTGCCACTGTATACTTCTAATTGTAGAGGTAGGAGTGGGGGACACAAAAGATAATTGGGAAACTCTTCCTTAGCCTTTTTTTTGCCTGGATTGAGGCTAGGAACTATTCAAGCTGATCATTGTTAATACAATCAAGCCTATTGTTCCAGCTAGAACAGTTCCAGGGAACCATCACGGAGTAAAAGAGCCCTTAAAAGGTTGCTGTCATTGTCATCACCTTTGGTTCTTGGCTTGCCACAAAATTATAAGTATTTTGAAAAATGTTGCAGATGAGAGACGATTGGAAGTTTATCACCATGAACTAGCATTTTACCTACCAGTTGTATTGTACTTCCGCCTGCCATGCTTGTAAATTTATTTTCCCCATACAGGAAGTTGAGAAAGATGTGAAAGCTCGGACAAAAGGGGAACTCGGAGCTGCGAAAACATTGTGTACTCCATTTGAGCAGCCAGAACTTCCAGAAGGTATGGCTCGAAGAGGGCCTGAATGCAAGTTTATGGTTTTTACTTTACCCTTGTTATGATTGTTGTGTTACTATATTTTCAAATATTGCCATGCTGACCTGTCTTGTACAACCTAAATTCAGGTACCCTGTGCTTTGCATCTGGAAAGCCAGCAAAGAAGTGGTCGTTTTGGGGCCGCAGCTACTGATTGCCCTTGCTGGGAGCCCTTTTGGATTCAGTAGTGAACCATGTAACTTCGAGATTTTGGATACAAATCGGAAAATCCATTTACATTGTTTTTACATCGACTTGCAGTTCTGATGTCATCACAGTTGAAAAAAAGCCATTGATTACAGTGGACATTACTTCCGAGTTTTGATGTTGCAAGGATGAGAAGACATACATTCCTTTTACTGGTGTGCAGTGTTGCCAAGTAGAAAAAACGCTTCATATCTGATTGCAACCCATCACACTGAAAAGAGTGACCACAATTACGACAGTGTTCGGAAATCACAGTTCCTACTCTTTCTACCCTAAAATTGATCGCATCATAGTCATGTGAGAATGCCAGCCAAAAATTCACTTCCACACTTCTACGGAGAGTGGTATGGCAACTTGAGGCGACCGATCGACTTCCTTTTTACCTTTTAAGTGGTAAGGTGTAAAGTGAGGCGATGCTTTAATAATATATAAAAAATAGATAATATAGGAATAGTCTCAAATTTATATATATAATAGTACCAAATATTTGGTTGGTAGTTGATTTGTTGCTTAGCTATGGATCTTTTTGTATATAATAGTACCATAAGACCAACTCCAGCAGACGGAGTCTCCGTATCCCTAAAACGCGCGGCCAACAGGTTCTCTCTCCTCTCCGTATCCGTCTCCGTTTCCAGCAGACTCCGTATTTACACTCCGCATGCAGTCTATGACACGTGGAGCCCGCGAGCAGCCGCGCGCGCGAGCAGAGAGCTGCGGAGAGGAGAGAGAATGCGTGGAAATGGGGAGTCAGGGTACACGGCGTCTATTTTGCGGAGACGGATGCGGAGCCTGCTGGAGAGCGAAATAGTGCCTCAGACCGTGTAAAATGCGGATGCGGAGTGGGATGGGGAGTGTTGCTGGAGTTGGTCTAAGGTGTGCTTAGTTTTATAACGGTCATGTTGGGTCCAAACACTTTCATTCTACTTATTTTAATGATACATAGTTTTTCTACGCGTTCGAGAAAAAAAGCACCAAATAAAAGTAGGTTTAATAGAGTAGTGAAGAAGCACTTATAAAAAACAATTCCGTGCTTTATTTTTTTTTCTAAAATATGGGTCTTGCAAAACTTGTTATAAATTTTACCTTTTTTATTACAGCTAAAATACAATAAATTTAAACATAAAATTTTGTATATAGTTGGAGTAAAAAAAAGAACATGTATACATGTTTTCATAATTTATTATAAACTTTGTTAGTATATATGCACCGTGTGTGGATATGATATGTTCTTGCTGTAAAAAGATATATTCATGCTCCTCTGATACTCCTTGGTTGTAAAAAAAATATAATTCTAGCACATTGTAATGGTTTAGTATCTTTGATCAAATATAGATAAAAATATCAACACATATGATTATTGAATTAATTATAAAATATTTTCTTATAATAAATTTATTTATAATAAAAAATATGAATATTGTTATTAATCACTGAGATTCATACACAAGCTATAAATATAGGCGACGACGATTGTGCAAGTAGTCCAAGCGAACCTTTTTATTTGTTAGATTGGGCAACAACTACTGGGCAATCGTGAAAGCGAGACTCTTGATTCGATAGATTAGAATCCAACCATATATCACATTTAGGGCTAGTTTAGAAACTCTATTTTCTTAAGAGATTCATATTTTTTTAAGAGAAAATAAACTAATTTCTCTTAGAAAAACAGAAATCTTTTGAAAAAATAGGGTTCTCAAACTATCCCTTAACACTTGAATCCTCCTACCACTAGCTTACGTACATTTATAAAAAATCCCTAACAGACCACGGTTATATTCATACTCGGATTATGATCTAGTGGATCTAAATACTTGCTTGCACGTTTGTACATAAAATTTGATTGGACATTAGTTGTCGTTGTTAGATTATGATCTAACTGTAAATGCAATCATGATTTACTAGTGTTTTTTTCTCTAAAATTATACGAGCTAGTTGTGAAAGAATTTAAATATTAAGGGGGTGTTTGATTAGAGGGACTAAAGATTAGTCTCTAGTTTTTAGTCTCATTTAGTCCCTTTTTTGCCAAACACTAGGACTAAAATATGGACTAAAATGATTTAGTCTTTAGTCCTTCACATATGTGCTAAAAGGGACTAAACTATATTAATTCCACATTTACCCCTCATTTAATTCAATTGTACTAATAGCAGGAGCATGTTAAAGGTTATTTTAGTCTTCTTATAAGTCATTTAGTATATTCTTACTATTTTTAGCCCCTAGAACCAAATATGTTAGAGACTAAACTTTAGCCCCCTAACTAAACTTTAGTCCCTAGACTAAAGAAACCAAACATGACCTAAAATATGATATATCGGAAGGCTAGCTTGCATGTTTATACTAGAAGGCTGCTTGCACAACTGTTTTATATTCTTACTTAGGATAGTGAGAAACGCACCAGTCCTACAGTACTGTTGGATTCGAGATGACAATGACATGCTAGCAAGCTAAAATCGGATTGGTCCCTCTAGGTGCCTGTTTGTTTCAGCTTTTGGCAGCTTCTGTCCAACAAAAACTGATGCAGACTGCTAAACACTTAACTTTTTAGTCAGTTCCTATAAAATTTATTGGGGCAAAAATCATCTAAAATCAACATAAACACATAATCGGTTAAGTCGTTATAACAGTAGGAATCCGTTACTTTCTAGATCCTGAGCTCTATGAATAACTTTATCTTCTTCCAAATGTAATCGTAATAATACTTAGATTCTCTTCTCAGTCAGATTTTCTTTACAACTAAATTTTCAAAAAAACTAGTCAGAAAAAAAGCTGACAGGGCAACGGGCAACGTACTCGCCCGGCATCGTCCGAGCGACGCAGGTGAATAGGCGATGATTCCGGACTTCCGGTGTTCGTCCCGAGAGCTTTCCAGAGCGCTCGGCGCTCGCTAGCAATATTCCAAATCTCTCCTTGCTGCTTGCCCATCCCATCGACTACAACTCAACGACCCGAGAACTTTCCAGAGCACTCGCCACTCGCACATCGAGTACAACTCAACGATCCGAGCCAAGGGACGCGTGTGTTCTCTTCCTCTACGAGGCCATCATCCTTCGCGCGAATTAGCCGCTCAGCGACCGGGATTCAAGGTACGTCCTGCTCACCTTCGGGAACCCTCTTCCTCGTTTGCCCCCTTCTCTTCTCTCATGTGGACCAGGAATAAGACGCAAGCTTGTCCCCCACCATGGTCCCCCAGACCCCCACCATGGTTCATCGTTGCCCTGAGTATATCGTGCCGTCTATTTCCGATCTGTGGACGAGGCAGAAAAGGCTTTTCATGGATCATCCAGCTTGCAAACTGAAGCAGAAATGCAGGGATTGTTCTTGGCGTTTCCATGGACGGCGACAATTCTAAGCAGCTTCTCTGTCCGTGACATGTGATTATGTGAAGTAAATCGCCTTCTCTGTTTAGCTAGTACAAAACCTTGGTTTGTGTTTCGTTATTCCGTTGACGCGGAGCACGATACAATCAGAAACAAACTCGATTCAGTAATCCTCTACCTCTTCATGACTTGATGGGCTACATTGCCATTATCTAATTTGTAGAATCCCAAGATGGAGGAACCAAACACTTTTCATGCTATGCAAATGCAATCGAACAATCGGTAGTATGAGCTAACTGAACATGATCAAACGTGCGAAGAATATTAATTAATCAAATTGAAATAGAGTAAATTGTGCAAAAATCTCACACTAGGTCTAACTGTGTTGCAAACCTTATTTAGGATGAATACCGGCCGGGAATTTATCTGTACAGTGAAAAGAATTTGACAGGCAGAATTACCTGTTGGACAAGTTTTGGAGAAACTAAACCCTTTGCTTCTTTCATCTGAAGATTACTGGCTACAGGGTTGCGATCAGATGAGGGGCGCAGCAAGGCTTCTGGTGCAGAGCGCGACCAAAACCAAGCAAATCAATCCTGTCAATGGACCAGCAAGTATGGCAACCCCTTCCTCTAGATTTTGGTTGAAGTTTGAACTGTGAGAGTCCTTTCCCTGAATGCCTGACGTTTCCTTCTCCTGTTTGTTCTCAGGGATGCCGGCGATCACTACTCCTCAGAGGCATGGGAACGAGAATACTTCCGGTGAATCTGTCGTCACGAAAGACGAAAACGTTGAGCCCCTTGTCGCCTTCAGCAGGCCACCTCCTTTGCCTCCAGTTCTGGGCCCGCTCGTCGTGCTCTCAGTTTTCGAGATGTCGTCCGGCGGCGGTGATGAAGACACCGAATGAGGCAGCAAATGGGCACCCGTGGAAATTAGCTTTGTGTTGTCTGTTAAGTTTGCTCCGTCGTACCCCTGTGGAAGGTTCGCACGAGGGGGCTGATCTTCCCTGAGCAGCTCGAATTAGGCCTTGTACAGAACTACAGACTACAGACTATGTACTGTTAGCTATCAACTAGGTGGCGTTTGGATAATGTGATGTGCAAGGTGGGATAGGGAAGTGGAGGGTGGTAGTACAAATGATTTACCACGTTGTGGTTGGCGGAATAGATATAAGGAAAGGGAACCGTCTGTCAGTCTCACTCGTGAGGTGGATGCATTATGGCGTCGGCGACGTACTAATCGTGAGTAACCAAGGTAACCGGGGGTGCGAGCCTGGGCTGCATTCGTTGCTTACCTCGCGCCTAGGCGCCTAGGTAGCAGCCGGAGCCAACTCGCGTCATGTCCGTGGCCCGTGAGCAGATGCTTAACTTGCGTGGCCGTGGTAACGCTGCGCGCCTCGCAACACCGCCACCGCCAGAGCCATGGCGAAACAATAGACACCCTTAACACTAGTGAAGTCTTGGATGCATTTTTTTTGGCATCAAAATATAAATCTTTCGTATATACCTCTATATGACAACACCGTTGCTTGACTTGTGACCTCCAACAATGTTAACAAAAAACAATTTTATTTCTCTTAAATAAATACTCCTTAATTATTTAAATAACTATTTAACTAGTCGGTTACCCGTGCTTTACTACGTTTTTATATTTCATATAAATATATATTGTAATATTTATTAAAATATGATTATTGTTTATTTTTAAACACTAATGTACATGTGGTCTGGTGGTTAGCCCCACATTTCTGAAGCAGTGGGTCGTTGGTTTGATAATTATTGTAGTAGCTGCGGGTCGGGTGCTGGACAGACCCTAGAACAGTAGCTGAGAGAGCGCTGGGCACGACGCCCCCATTAAGTTCTTAATATAGTAGTATATATATGTGAAATTCACATTGATAAACCTAATAATTACTCTTTACTAAGAGGCCACATCTACTTTAGAGTGTGACAATAGATCATGTATATGATCGTGTAAAACAAAGACCGTATTGTCTATCTGATAGAATTTAGAACAGTAGATGGAACGAACAAGTCCGCTGGAAATACCTTTGAGGCTGATATGATTGTGTGTAGTAGCACTCTTTTTTATGTAAATAACAGAGTACCTATGAATTACGATTATACTAATGACAGTATAGATATTTGGTAAAGTGCAAAGGTGTAAAAAGCTACCAAATGTGTTTTTTTTTTGTGAAATTTAGGTTTACACGTGTTTTGAATATTGTGGAAATTTTTGTAACTTTGGCTTCGTCTCACGGGGTGTGTGAATTAAAAAGCTAAATTTTAGTCCCTATCACACTAGATGTTTAGGTAAAAATAGAAGTATAAGTATAGTCTAATTATAAAACTAATTACATAGATGAGGAGTAAACGATAAGACATAATTATTAAACTTAATTAGTTTATGATCTGCATACGTGATACTAGGGTTGAAAACGGTTTTGGAATTTCGGAAACCGTTTTCGGTTTTTTCGGTCGGATTTATCAGTATCGGTATTTTTCGAAAACAATATCGGTTGTCAGAATTTTGATTCAGAATCGGCATCGGAATCAATGCGGCGTTTTACCGACCGTTTTCATTTCTATATATGAAAGGCGGACGCAAAGCTCGCCAACCATGCTGCCACGTCACTCCTCCCTCTCCATCGCCGCCCTCCCCCACCTCGTCCTCATCGCGTGTCATGCTTCCGGGCTCCGGCCCTCTGCGACCCTACTCCACCTCCCCCGGCCGGCTTTCGCCGCCGCTGGCAGACGCTCTCACCGCCGCTGCAGACGCTTCACCACCACCGTCACACGCTCCGCCTCTCTTCCATGCACGTCTCCCTCCTGCTTCCACTCCTCCGGCTACACCCCCGCCTTATGGCCTTGCTGCTCGCCGTAGCCCCGCACCTCAACCTCGGGAAGATACGGACCAGAGTGACGACATTGAGGAGGAAAAGTAGGAGCGTCGGCGGCGGCAGTGCAGCACGGCGCAAGCCCTAATAATTACCGTCATGACGCCGTGATTGGACCAGTTTTCGCGGCCAAATGGCGTGCCTCAGCGAAGCTGCAAGTTGGCACCGCGGCGACGACGCTGGTGAGGTGGTCCGTCGTAGGGATCGAAACAAGAGTATGGCGTGTCGGAGGTGAAGGCAACCGCGTCAGCCATGGCAGATGAGGAGCATCCAGAGATGATAGAGGAGGCCTCCGAGGTGAGCTGGCTATTTCCCTAACCATTGCGCAGAGTGTTTCTGTTAGTGTTAATTCCAGTGATGTTCGGTTGCTTGCCCTGATTTGATGCGGTTCCAGTTAGGTTTAAGTTTGTGAGTTTTGGTTGGATTTGATGTTCTGTTCCACTAGATGTTCATGTATCTATAATTTTTTCTTCCCCTACATCTTGCCCCGTTTTGATCTGACCAAGCAGATGAACAAGAAGAAAATTGTCATCCAAGAACCTTCTGATGAAATGGACAAGCTTACAGCAAAGACAAAAACATTGGCAATCACAAAATCTCTAAACTTAACTTCAGTGGAATAAAGAAGAAGCATGTACTGGACAATTTTAAGAATTAGAAAATGAACCGAACCTTTACATTTAGTCATCGTGCAAGTTTAAGAATCCGCAAGTGAATAAAGGTTTACATTTGTTCATTTTGCAATTTTTTCAAGTGGATCATGATTCAACTCTTGATGAGCTTGGAGATGGAGAGGACACTCAAGGTGCATTTCATTTGCTCTGAAACTAAGCCTTGCTCTTATTGAGTACTTTTGCAATATCTAACTCCCTGCTTTTTAGATGATCAAGCTGTAGAGGAACAAGGGAAAGACATTGTGCTTGGAAGTGCCCTTACATACCCTTGTGAGGGCACTGACCGAGATTATAAATATGGATATTGTCAGTGTTTCGAAACCCGGGGGGTCCCTGGACCGACGAGTGAATTGTCGCCGCGTGCCCCAGCCCAGATGGGTCGACGCGAGGCGGAACGCGAAGGGGGAAAGGAAGCAGCCGGAGGGAGGCAGGCGTGAGAGAGTGGATCTCGCGGCCTTCGTGTTAGCCCCGCGCCTGAGTCATGTGCGCTTGCAGTAGGGGGATACAAGCGTCCACGCGGGAGTGGGAGCGAGCGGCCTTGCACGAGCGCCGTCCCATCCTTCTCCGCGTGGGCCAACCCTCTGTAAGAGGGCCCTGGTCCTTCCTTTTATAGGCGTAAGGAGAGGATCCAGGTGTACAATGGGGGGTGTAGCAGAGTGCTACGTGTCTAGCGGAGGAGAGCTAACGCCTAAGTACATGCCGTCGTGACAGCCAGAGAGGTTTTGGCACCCGGTTCGTGTGGTGTCGTGGCCGTCGGAGGAGTGCTGGAGCCTGGCGAGAGGACAGCTGTTAGGGCTGTCGAGTCCTTGCTGACGTCCTCTTGCTTCCGTAAGGGGGCTGAGAGCCACCGTCGTCACAGAGCGTGCAGGGCGCCATCATTGCCTATCTGGCGGAGCGAGCCAGATGGGACGCCGGTCTTGTTCCCCGTAGCCTGAGTCAGCTCGAGGTAGGGTAATGATGGCGCCTCCTGTCGACGTGGTCGGTCCGCACTCTAGGTTGGGCGATGTGGAGGCTCCTCCGAGGTCGAGGTCGAGTCTGTCTTCCGTGGCCGTGGTCGAGTCCGAGCCCCTGGGTCGGGCGAGGCGGAGACCGTCGGCTGAGGCCAGGGCTGAGTCCGAGCCCTGGGGTCGGGCGAAGTGGAGTCCGTCGTCTCCTGGGGCTGAGCACAAGTCTGAGCCCTGGGTCGGGCGGAGCGGAGTTCGTCGTCTTCTGGGGTTGAGCCCATGTCCGAGCCCTGGGGTCGGGCGAGGCAGAGTTCATCGTCTTCCGGGGTTGAGCCCATGTCCGAGCCCTGGGTCGGGCGGAGCGGAGTTCGCCGTCTTCCGGGGCTGAGCCCGAGTCCGAGCCCTGGGTCGGGCGGAGCGGAGTTCGTCGTCTTCCAGGGCTGAGCCCGAGTCCGAGCCCTGGGTCGGGCGGAGCGGAGTTCGCCGTCTTCCGGGGCTGAGCCCAAGTCCGAGCCCTGGGTCGGGCGGAGCGGAGTTCGCCGTCTTCCGGGGCTGAGCCCGAGTCCGAGCCCTGGGTCGGGCGGAGCGGAGTTCGCCGTCTTCCGGGGCTGAGCCCGAGTCCGAGCCCTGGGTCGGGCGGAGCGGAGTTCGCCGTCTTCCGGGGCTGAGCTCGAGTCCGAGCCCTGGGTCGGGCGGAGCGGAGTTCGCCGTCTTCCAGGGCTGAGCCTGAGTCCGAGCCCTGGGGTCGGGCGAGGTAGAGTTTCCTACGACGCCCGAGGCCGGCCTTGGCTGCTGTCAGCTTCACTCTGTCGGGTGGCTCAGCAGTCGGAGCGGCGCAGGCGACGCTGTCCTCTTGTCAGACCGGTCAGTAGAGCGGCGAAGTTGCTGCGGTCACTTCGGCTCTGTCGACTGGAGGGCGTGCGTCAGGATAAAGGTGTCAGGCCACCTTTGCATTAAATGCCCCTGCGATTTGGTCGGTCGTCGTGGCGATGTGGCCAAGGTTGCTTCTCGGTGAAGACTGGGCCTCGGGCGAGCCGATAGTGTGCCCGTTGCTGGAGGGGGTCCTCGGGCGAGACGTAGGTTCTCCGGGGTCGGCTTCCTTTGCCCGAGGCTAGGCTCGGGCGAGGCACGATCATGTCCCTTGAATGGACCGATCCTTGACTTAATCGCACCCATCAGGCCTTTGCAGCTTTGTGCTGATGGGGGTTACCAGCTGAGATTTAGGGGTCTTGAGGGTACCCCTAATTATGGTCCCCGACAGTAGCCCCCGAGCCTCCAAGGGAGTACTAATACTCGCTTGGAGGCTTTTGCCGCACTTTTTTGCAAGAGGACCAGCCTTTTTCGGTTGCATTCTGTTCCGGTGGGTGCACGCGAGCGCACCCGCCGGGTGTAGCCCCCGAGGCCTCGGAGGAGTAGTTTTACTCCTTCGAGGTCTTAGTGCATTTCGCAACACTTCGGCTGGTCTAGTTGTTCCCTCATGCGAGCTGGCCGTAGCCCGAGTGCACGGTCGGGTCCCAAGTTCTCGGGCTGGTATGTTGACGCTGTCCACGGTTTGGCTGGAGCCGGGTTTGCGAGAGCAGCCCCCGAGCCTCTGCACAGGGCGAGAGGACTGTCGGGGACCATAATTAGGGGTACCCTCAAGGCTCCTAATTCTCAGCTGGTAACCCCCATCAGCACAAAGCTGCAAAGGCCTGATGGGTGCGATTAAGTCAGGGATCAGTCCATTCGAGGGACTCGATCACGCCTCGCCCGAGCCTAGCCTCGGACAAGGGCAGCCGACCCCGGAGGATTTCCGTCTCGCCCGAGGCCTTGCCTTCGCCAAGAAGCAACCCTGACCAAATCGCCGCACCGACCGACCAAATCGCAGGAGCATTTAATGCAAAGGTGGCCTGACACCTTTATCCTGACGCGTGCCCCCTAGCCGGCAGAGCCAAAGTGACCGCCGTCACTTCGCCGCTCCACTGACCGGCCTGACAGAAGGACAGCACCGCCTGCGCCACTCCGACTGCGGTGCCACTTGACAAAGTGAGACTGACAGGCAGTCAGGCCCGGCCAAAGGCACCATAGGAAGCTCCGCTCCGCCCGACCCAGGGCTCGGACTCGGGCTAAGTCCCGGAAGACGGCGAACTCCGCCCGACCCAGGGCTCAGACTCGGGCTAAGTCCCGGAAGACGACGAACTCCGCTCAACCCAGGGCTCGGACTCGGGCTAAGTCCTGGAAGACGGCGAACTCCGCCCGACCCAGGGCTCGGACTCGGGCTAAGTCCCGGAAGACGGCGAACTCCGCCCGACCCAGGGCTCGGACTCGGGCTAAGTCCCAGAAGACGACGATCTCCGCCTCGCCCGAACCCAGGGGTCGGACTTGGGCTCGGCCCCAGAAGACGACGAACTCCGCTTCGCCCGACCCCAGGGCTCGGACTCCGCCCCGGCACCAGCCGACAATCTCCGCCTCGCCCGAACCTGGGGCTCGGACCCGACCTCGGCCACGGAAGACAGACTCGACCTCGGCTTCGGAGGAGCTTCCACATCGCCCAACCTAGGGCGCAGACCAGCCACGTCAACAGGAGGCGCCATCATCACCCTACCTCGAGCTGACTCGGGCCACAGGGAACAAGACCGGTGTCCCATCTGGCTCGCTCCGCCAGATAGGCAATGATGGCGCCCCGCATACTCTGTGACGACTGCGGCTCTCAGCCCCCTTACGGAAGCAAGAGGACGTCAGCAAGGACCCAACCGCTCCGATAGCTGTCCCTCCGTCAAGCTCCAGCACTCCTCCGACAGCCACGACATCACACCAGCTGGGTGCCAAAATCTCTCCGGCTGCCACAACGGCATGTACTTAGGGCGCTAGCTCTCCTCCGCTAGACACGTAGCACTCTGCTACACCCCCCATTGTACACCTGGATCCTCTCCTTGCGCCTATAAAAGGGAGGACCAAGGCCCTCTTAGAGAGGGTTGGCCGCGCGGGGACGAGGACGAGACAGGCGCTCGCTGGAGGCCGCTCGCTCCCTCTCCCGCGTGGACGCTTGTAACCCCCTACTGCAAGCGCACCCGACCTGGGCGCGGGACGAACACGAAGGCCGCGGGATTCCCACCTCTCTCACGCTGGTCTCCGGCCGCCTCGCTCTCCCCCCTTCGCGCTCGCCCTCGCGCTCGACCCATCTGGGCTGGGGCACGCGGCGACATTCACTCGTCGGCCTAGGGACCCCCCCGGTCTCGAAACGCCGACAGTTGGCGCGCCAGGTAGGGGCCTGCTGCGTGTTGACGAACAGCTTCCCGTCAAGCTCCAGATGGGCAGTCTCCAGCAACCTCTCCAACCCGGGACGGTGCTCCGTTTCGGGAGTCTTGAGTTCATGTCCCTCGACGGCAGCTACGACGTGATACTCCTTCCACCGCCGTGCGACAACGATAGTGGCGGCCGACAACCCGCCCGCCGGCGGCGGAATCGGCGACGTCTTCCCCGCATGGTGGAAGAACAACCTTCGAGCTCACCCCGTCCTCTCCCCCGCCGACGGAGGAGGAGGCAGGGCAACCAAGGCCAAGCAGGAGACAGCGCCTCGTCAGCTGTCGAGCGAGTCGACGGCCCCAGCGCCCCAACGGGGGGCGCACCGGGCGTCGACCTCGCGATTGAGACGAAGGCGAGCGCCGTCCCCCCGCGACACGCCAATCCCGAGCAAGCGGACGACGCCAGCACGCTCGCGAAAAGCTTGCTGGACGTCACCCTCGTACCTGAGACGACGGTGCAGTCAGTCCCCGACGTGACCTCATCGCCGCCCGTTGACCAAAAGGTACCGGCCGATTTTCATCCCATGTCTTTTGGATTCAGCCTCGACCCGCCTAGCGGCCCCGCTTTGGCGGGCGCTCTTGTAGAGGCGAGCCCAAACCCTCTGGGGTTTCGTATGCGGTTGAAAGTCGCCTAGAGGGGGGGGGGGGGTGAATAGGGCGAAACTGAAAATCTCAAAAATAATCACAACTACAAGCCGGGTTAGCGTTAGAAATATAATGGAGTCCGCGAGAGAGGGCGCAAAACAAATCGCAAGCGAATAATGAAGTGAGACACGCAGATTTGTTTTACCGAGGTTCGGTTCTCTCAAACCTACTCCCCGTTGAGGAGGCCACAAAGGCCGGGTCTCTTTCAACCCTTCCCTCTCTCAAACGGTCCCTCGGACCGAGTGAGCTTCTCTTTCTCAAATCACTTGGGAATCAAACTTCCCGCAAGGACCACCACACAATTGGTGTCTCTTGCCTCAATTACAAGTGAGTGTTTGATCACAAGAAAGAAAGCCAAAGAAAAAGAAGCGATCCAAGCGCAAGAGCTCAAATGAACACAACAAATCACTCTCACTAGTCACTAGGGCTTTGTGTGGAGTTGGGAGAGGATTTGATCTCTTTTGGTGTGCTTTGCAATGAATGCTAGCTCTTGTATAGTGGTTGGAAGTTGGAAAACTTGGATGCAATGAATGGTGGGGTGGTTGGGGTATTTATAGCCCCAACCACCAAACTTGACCGTTGGTGGAGGCTGTCTGTCGATGGCACACCGGACAGTCCGGTGCACACCGGACATGTCCGGTGCCCCCGCCACGTCACCAGTGCCGTTGGATTCTGACCGTTGGAGCTTCTGACTTCTGGGCCCGCCTACATCAACTGTTCATTGTCCGGTGCGCCGGTATGGGCGCGCCTGACGTCTGTGCGCGCAGAGCGCGCATTAAATGCGCCTGCAGGTGACCGTTGGTGCGAAGTAGCCGTTGCCCCGAGGTTGCACCGGACAGTCCGGTGCACACCGGACATGTCCGGTGAATTATAGCGGAGAGGCTGCTGTGTGAACCCGAGGCTGGCGAGTTCCTGAGGCCGCACTCCCTTGGAGCACCGGACAGTCCGGTGAATTATAGCGGAGCGGCCTGAGAATTTCCCGAAGGTGGCGAGTTCGAGTTGGAGTCCTCTGGTGGCGCACCGGACACTGTCTGGTGTACACCGGACAGTCCGGTGCCTCCAGACCAGAGGGCCTTCGGTTGCCTCTTTGCTCCTTTGTTGAATCCAAAACTTGATCTTTTTATTTGATGAGTGTGAACCTTTTGCACCTGTATAACTTATACACTAGAGCAAACTAGTTAGTCCAATATTTGTGTTGGGCAATTCAACCACCAAAATTATTTAGGGACTAGGTGTAAGCCTAATTCCCTTTCAATCTCCCCCTTTTTGGTGATTGATGCCAACACAAACCAAAGCAAATCTAGAAGTGCGTAATTGAACTAGTTTGCATAATGTAAGTGCAAAGGTTGCTTGGGATTTGAGCCAATATAAATGCTTACCTGATGCGCATGGATTGTTTTCTTTGTTTTTGACATATTGGACCATATTTGCACCAATAGTTTTGTTTTTGCAAATTCTTTTGTAAATTCTTTTCAAAGTCCTTTTGCAAGATAGTCAAAGATAAATGAATAAGAAATTTTCTTCCCTCGTTTCAAATGCTTTTTCCTTTGACTAAACAAAACTCCCCCTCAAATAAAGTCTCCTCTTAGTGTTCAAGAGGGTTTTAAGACATCAATTTTGAAAATACTACTTGCTCCCCCTTTAAAACACAAAGAGATACCAATTTGAAATTTTCCAATTGACAATCATAAATTTTTTTAAAAATAGGGTGGTGGTGCGGTCCTTTTGCTTTGGGCCAATACTTTCTCCCCCTTTGGCATGAATCGCCAAAAACGGATACTTAGAATGAAATATAGGCCCTTGAAGTACTTGCTCCTCCTTTGGTCATAGAATAAATGAGTGAAGATTATACCAAAGTTGGAGAGTGATGCGGAGCGACGGCGAAGGATGAGTAGTAGAGTGGAGTGGAAGCCTTGTCTTTGCCGAAGACTCCAATTCCCTTTCAATATACCTATGACTTGATTTGGAATACACTTGAAAACACATTAGTCATAGCATATAAAAGAGACATGATCAAAGGTATTATTATGAGCTATGTGTGCAAGTTTAGCAAAAGAAATTCCTAGAATCAAGAATATTTAGCTCATGCCTAAGTCTGGAAAAAGATTGTTCATCAAGTGGCTTGGTAAAGATATCGGCTAATTGATCTTTAGTGTTAATGTATGAAATCTCGATATCCCCCTTTTGTTGGTGATCCCGAAGAAAATGATACCGAATGGCTATGTGTTTAGTGCGGCTATGCTCAACGGGATTATCCGCCATGCGGATTGCACTCTCATTATCACATAGAAGAGGAACTTTGGTTAATTTGTAACCGTAGTCCCGCAGGGTTTGCCTCATCCAAAGCAATTGCGCGCAACAATGGCCTGCGGCAATATACTCGGCTTCGGCGGTAGAAAGAGCGACCGAATTCTGCTTCTTTGAAGCCCATGACACCAAGGATCTTCCCAAGAACTGGCAAGTCCCTGATGTGCTCTTCCTATTAATCTTACACCCCGCCCAATCGGCATCCGAATAACCAATCAAATCAAATGTGGATCCCCGAGGGTACCAAAGCCCAAACTTAGGAGTATAAGCCAAATATCTCAAGATTCGTTTTACGGCCGTAAGGTGTGATTCCTTAGGGTCGGCTTGGAATCTTGCACACATGCATACGGAAAGCATAATGTCCGGTCGAGATGCACATAAATAAAGCAATGAACCAATCATCGACCGGTATACCTTTTGATCCACGGACTTACCTCCTGTGTCGAGGTCGAGATGCCCATTTGTTCCCATGGGAGTCTTGATGGGTTTGGCATCCTTCATTCCAAACTTGTTTAGAATGTCTTGAGTATGCTTTGATACCAATTGAAAGTCGCCTAGAGGGGGGGGTGAATAGGGCGAAACTGAAAATCTCAAAAATAATCACAACTACAAGCCGGGTTAGCGTTAGAAATATAATGGAGTCCGCGAGAGAGGACGCAAACCAAATCGCAAGCGAATAATGAAGTGAGACACGCGGATTTGTTTTACCGAGGTTCGGTTCTCTCAAACCTACTCCCCGTTGAGGAGGCCACAAAGGCCGGGTCTCTTTCAACCCTTCCCTCTCTCAAACGGTCCCTCGGACCGAGTGAGCTTCTCTTTCTCAAATCACTTGGGAATCAAACTTCCCGCAAGGACCACCACACAATTGGTGTCTCTTGCCTCAATTACAAGTGAGTGTTTGATCACAAGAAAGAAAGCCAAAGAAAAAGAAGCGATCCAAGCGCAAGAGCTCAAATGAACACAACAAATCACTCTCACTAGTCACTAGGGCTTTGTGTGGAGTTGGGAGAGGATTTGGTCTCTTTTGGTGTGCTTTGCAATGAATGCTAGCTCTTGTATAGTGGTTGGAAGTTGGAAAACTTGGATGCAATGAATGGTGGGGTGGTTGGGGTATTTATAGCCCCAACCACCAAACTTGACCGTTGGTGGAGGCTGTCTGTCGATGGCACACCGGACAGTCCGGTGCACACCGGACATGTCCGGTGCCCCCGCCACGTCACCAGTGCCGTTGGATTCTGACCGTTGGAGCTTCTGACTTCTGGGCCCGCCTGGATGTCCGGTGCACACCGGACATCAACTGTTCATTGTCCGGTGCGCCGGTATGGGCGCGCCTGACGTCTGCGCGCGCAGAGCGCGCATTAAATGCGCCTGCAGGTGACCGTTGGCGCGAAGTAGCCGTTGCCCCGAGGTTGCACCGGACAGTCCGGTGCACACCGGACATGTCCGGTGAATTATAGCGGAGAGGCTGCTGCGTGAACCCGAGGCTGGCGAGTTCCTGAGGCCGCGCTCCTCCCTTGGAGCACCGGACACTGTCCGGTGTACACCGGACAGTCCGATGAATTATAGCGGAGCGGCCTGAGAATTTCCCAAAGGTGGCGAGTTCGAGTTGGAGTCCTCTGGTGGCGCACCGGACACTGTCCGGTGTACACCGGACAGTCCGGTGCCTCCAGACCAGAGGGCCTTCGGTTACCTCTTTGCTCCTTTGTTGAATCCAAAACTTGATCTTTTTATTTGATGAGTGTGAACCTTTTGCACCTGTATAACTTATACACTAGAGCAAACTAGTTAGTCCAATATTTGTGTTGGGCAATTCAACCACCAAAATTATTTAGGGACTAGGTGTAAGCCTAATTCCCTTTCAGCGGTCACCTTGGGACCGGCTGACGGACGTCTCGACCTACGGGCCCTCTGGGTCCGAGGAAGACGACGAGCCCAGCATCTGTTGGGGTTTCTCTGGACTTGGCAACCCCAGTGCCATGCGGGACTTCATGACCGCATGCGACTACTGCCTTTCCGACTGTTCCGACGGTAGCCGTAGCCTCGGCGACGAGGACTGCGGCCCAAGTCGCGAATGCTTCCACGTCGATCTAGGGGGTCCCTCCGAAGGCAACCATCTCGGCA
Source organism: Zea luxurians (assembly GCA_029449295.1). Classification (NCBI taxonomy): domain Eukaryota; kingdom Viridiplantae; phylum Streptophyta; class Magnoliopsida; order Poales; family Poaceae; genus Zea; species Zea luxurians. Next base: position 33,221,006 of record JAOPSE010000009.1, on the reverse strand, counting down.
TGCCGAAGGATGGTGACCTCCCTAGGCCGGTGCCTCGCGTTGACATCCCACGGGAGCTAGCTGTGGTCCCTGTTCAGGCGGGAGGCCATGACCCATAGCTCGAGCAAATCCGCGGGGTGCAGGCCAGGCTCGACGAGGGAGCAGGAGCGCTTGAGCCGATCCGTCGGGACGTCGGGCAGGCATGGGCGGGCCAACCTCCGGCCGGAGAAATACGTCATCTACCCCAGGGCTTCCAGCACCGCATCACCGACGACGTCAGGGTCAGGCCACCGCCCGCATCCAGTGGGGTCGGCCAGAACCTGGCGGCAGCAGCAATGCTTCTTCGCGCGATGCCGGAGCCATCAGCCACCGAGGGGCGGCGAATCCAGGGAGAGCTCAAGAATCTCCTGGAAGGCGCCGCGGTCCGACGGGCCGAGAGCTCCGCCTCCCGAAGGCAGGGGTACCCCTCGGGACCTCATGTCGCGACTTTCCGATTCATGCGGGAAGCCTCGGTCAACACCGGGCGCACGCGCAACACCGCGCCTGCGGCCCCGGGTCGCCTCGGCAACGAGCACCATCACCGCGACCGTCGGGCCCACCTCGACGAGAGGGTGCGCCGAGGCTACCATCCCAGGCGTGGGGGGCGCTACGACAGCGGGGAGGATCGGAGTCCCTCGCCCGAGCCACCCAGTCCGCAGGCCTTCAGCCGAGCCATACGACGGGCGCCGTTCCCGACCCGGTTCCGACCCCCGACTACTATCACAAAGTACTCGGGGGAGACGAGACCGGAACTGTGGCTCGCGGACCACCGTCTGGCCTGCCAACTGGGTGGAACGGACGATGACAACCTCATCATCCGCAACCTCCCTCTGTTCCTCTCCGACACCGCTCGCGCCTGGTTGGAGCACCTGCCTCCGGGGCAGATCTCCAACTGGGACGACCTAGTCCAAGCTTTCGCCGGGAATTTCCAGGGCACATACGTGCGCCCTGGGAATTCCTGGAACCTTCGAAGCTGCCGACAGCAGCCGGGAGAATCTCTCCGGGACTACATCTGGCGATTCTCGAAGCAGCGCACCGAGCTGCCCAACATCACCGACTCGGATGTCATCGGCGCGTTCCTCGCTGGCACCACCTACCGCAACCTGGTGAGCAAGCTGGGTCGCAAAACCCCCACCAGGGCGAGCGAGCGAGCTGATGGACATCGCCACCAAGTTCGCCTCCGGCCAAGAGGCGGTCGAGGCTATCTTCCGGAAGGACAAGCAGCCCCAGGGCCGCCCTTCGGAAGATGCCCCTGAGGTGTCAACTCAGCGCGGTGCCAAGAAGAAGGGCAAGAAGAAGTCGCAAGCGAAACGCGACGCCGCCGACGCGGACCTTGTCGCCGCTGCCGAGTACAAGAACCCTCGGAAGCCCCCCGGAGGTGCCAACCTCTTCGACAAGATGCTCAAGGAGCCGTGCCCCTATCACCAGGGGCCCGTCAAGCACACCCTTGAGGAGTGCGTCATGCTTCGACGCCACTTCCACAGGGCCGGGCCACCCGCGGAGGGTGGCAAGGCCCGCGACGACGACAAGAAGGAAGATCACCAGGCAGGAGAGTTCCCCGAGGTCCGCGACTGCTTCATGATCTACGGTGGGCAGGCGGCGAATGCCTCGGCTCGGCACCGCAAGCAAGAGCGCCGGGAGGTCTGTTTGGTGAAGGTGGCGGCGCCAGTCTACCTAGACTGGTCCGACAAGCCCATCACCTTCGACCAAGCCGACCACCCCGACCATGTGCCGAGCCCGGGGAAATACCCGCTCGTCGTCGACCCCATCATCGGCGACGTCAGGCTCACCAAGGTCCTCATGGACGGAGGCAGCAGCCTCAACATCATCTACGCCGAGACCCTCGGGCTCCTGCGTGTTGATCTGTCCTCTGTCCGGGCAGGCGCTGCGCCCTTCCATGGGATCATTCCCGGGAAGCGCGTCCAGCCCCTCGGACAACTCGACCTTCCCGTCTGCTTCGGAACACCCTCCAACTTCCGAAGGGAGACCCTGACGTTCGAGGTGGTCAGCTTCCGAGGAACATACCACGCGGTACTGGGGAGGCCATGCTACGCGAAGTTCATGGCCGTCCCCAACTACACCTACCTGAAGCTCAAGATGCCGGGCCCCAACGGGGTCATCACCGTCGGCCCCACGTACAAACACGTGTTCGAATGCGACGTGGAGTGCGTGGAGTACGCCGAGGCCCTCATCGCCGACCTGGAGAGCCTCTCTAAGGAGGTGCCAGACGTGAAGCGTCATGCCGGCAACTTTGAGCCAGCGGAGACGGTTAAGTCCGTCCCCCTCGACCCCAGCGGCGACGCCTCCAAGCAGGTCCGGATCGGCTCCGGGCTCGATCCCAAATAGGAAGCAGTGCTCGTCGACTTTCTCCGCGTGAACGCCGATGTCTTCGCGTGGAGTCCCTCGGACATGCCCGACATACCGAGGGATGTCGCCGAGCACTCGCTGGACATCCGAGCCGGAGCCCGACCCGTCAAGCAGCCACTGCGCCGATTCGACGAGGAGAAGCGCAGAGCCATAGGCGAGGAGATCCACAAGCTAATGGCGGCAGGGTTCATCAAAGAGGTATTCCATCCCGAATGGCTTGCCAACCCGGTGCTTGTGAGAAAGAAAGGGGGGAAATGGCGGATGTGTGTAGACTACACTGGTCTCAACAAAGCATGTCCGAAGGTTCCCTACCCTCTGCCTCACATCGACCAAATCGTGGATTCCACTGCTGGGTGCGAAACCCTGTCTTTCCTCGATGCCTACTCAGGGTATCATCAAATCAGGATGAAAGAGTCTGACCAGCTCGCGACTTCTTTCATCACACCCTTCGGCATGTACTGCTATGTCACCATGCCGTTCGGCTTGAGGAATGCGGGCGCGACGTACCAGCGGTGCATGAACCATGTGTTCGGCGAACACATTGGCCGCACGGTCGAGGCCTACGTCGATGACATCGTAGTCAAGACGAGGAGAGCCTCCGACCTCCTTTCCGACCTTGAAGCGACATTCCGATGTCTCAAGGCGAAAGGCGTCAAGCTCAATCCCGAAAAGTGTGTTTTCGGAGTACCCCGAGGCATGCTCTTGGGGTTCATCGTCTCCGAGCGGGGCATCGAGGCCAACCCGGAGAAGATCGCAGCCATCACCAGCATGGGGCCCATCAAGGACTTGAAAGGCGTACAGAGGGTCATGGGATGCCTCGCGGCTCTGAGCCGTTTCATCTCACGCCTCGGCGAAAGAGGTCTACCTCTGTACCGCCTCTTAAGGAAGTCTGAGTGCTTCACTTGGACCCCTGAGGCCGAGGAAGCCCTCGGGAACCTGAAGGCGCTCCTCACAAAGGCGCCTATCTTGGTGCCCCCAGCTGCCGGAGAAGCCCTCCTGGAATACATCGCCGCGACCACTCAGGTGGTTAGCGCCGCGATTGTGGTCGAGAGGCAAGAAGAGGGGCATGCATTGCCCGTTCAGAGGCCAGTCTACTTCGTCAGCGAGGTACTGTCCGAAACCAAGATCCGCTACCCACAAGTTCAGAAGCTGCTGTACGCGGTGATTCTAACGCGGCGGAAGCTGCGACACTACTTCGAGTCTCATCCGGTAACTGTGGTGTCATCCTTCCCCCTGGGGGAGATCATCCAGTGTCGAGAAGCCTCGGGTAGGATTGCAAAGTGGGCGGTGGAAATCATGGGCGAGACAATCTCGTTCGCTCCTCGGAAGGCCATCAAGTCCCAGGTCTTGGCGGACTTCGTAGCTGAATGGGTCGACACCCAGCTACCGACGGCCCCGATCCAACCGAAGCTCTGGACCATGTTCTTCGATGGGTCGCTGATGAAGACAGGAGCCGGCGCAGGCCTACTCTTCATCTCGCCGCTCGGGAAGCACCTACGCTACATGCTACGCCTCCATTTCCCGGCGTCCAACAATGTGGCCGAGTATGAGGCTCTGGTCAACGGGTTGCGGATCGCCATCGAGCTAGGGGTCCGACGCCTCGACGCTCGTGGCGACTCGTAGCTCGTCATTGACCAAGTCATGAAGAACTCCCACTACCGCGACCCGAAGATGGAGGCCTACTGCGATGAGCTTCGGCGCCTGGAAGACAAGTTCTACGGGCTCGAGCTCAACCACATCGCTCGGCGCTACAACGAGACTGCGGACGAGCTGGCTAAAATAGCCTCGGGGCGAACGACGGTTCCCCCAGACGTCTTCTCCCGGGATCTGCATCAACCCTCCGTCAAGGTAGACGACACGCTCGAGCCCGAGGCACCCTCGGCCCAGCCCGAGGCACCCTCGGCCCAGCCCGAGGTACCCTCGGATCATTCCGAGGCACCCTCGGCTCGGCCCGAGGTATCCTCGGTTCAACCCGAGGTACCCTCGGCCCCCGAGGGCGAGACGCTGCACGTCGAGGGGGAGCAAAGAGGGGTCACGCCTGATCAAAACTGGCAGACCACGTACCTGCAATATCTCCACCGGGGAGAGCTACCCCGCGACCGAGCCGAGGCTCGGCGGGTGGCGCGGCGCGCCAAGTCGTTCGTCTTGCTGGGAGATGAGAAGGAGCTCTACCACCGGAGCCCCTCCGGCATCCTCCAGCGATGCATCTCCATCGCCGAAGGTCAGGAACTCCTGCGAGAGATACACTCGGGGGCTTGCGGCCATCACGCAGCGCCTCGAGCCCTTGTCGGGAATGCTTTCCGGCAAGGCTTCTACTGGCCGACGGCGGTGGCCGACGCCACTAGAATTGTCCGCACCTGTGAAGGGTGTTAGTTCTACGCAAGGCAGACCCACCTGCCCACTCAGGCTCTGCAGACGATACCCATCACCTGGCCTTTTGCTGTGTGGGGTCTGGATCTTGTCAGCCCCTTGCAGAAGGCACCCGGGGGCTACACGCACCTGCTGGTCGCCATCGACAAATTCTCCAAGTGGATCGAGGTCCGACCCCTGAACAGCATCAGGTCCGAGCAGGCGGTGGCGTTCTTCACCAACATCATCCATCGCTTCAGGGTCCCGAACTCCATCATCACCGACAACGGCACCCAGTTCACCGGCAGAAAGTTCCTGGACTTCTGCGAGGACCACCATATCCGGGTGGACTGGGCCGCCATGGCTCACCCCATGTCAAATGGGCAAGTAGAGCGTGACAACGGCATGATTCTACAAGGGCTCAAGCCTCGGATCTACAACGACCTCAACAAGTTCGGCAAGCGATGGATGAAGGAACTCCCCTCGGTGGTCTGGAGTCTGAGGACAACGCCGAGTCGAGCCACGGGCTTCACGCCGTTCTTCCTAGTCTACGGGGCCGAGGCCGTCTTACCCACAGACCTGGAATACGGCTCCCCGAGGGCGAGGGCCTACACCGACCAAAGCAACCAAGCAAGCCGAGAAGACTCGCTGGACCAGCTGGAGGAGGCTCGGGACAAGGCCTTACTACACTCAGCGCGGTACCAGCAGTCCCTGCGACGCTACCACGCCCGAGGGGTCCGGTCCCGAGACCTCCAGGTGGGCGACCTGGTGCTTCGGCTGCGACAAGACGCCCGAGGGCGGCATAAGCTCACGCCTCCCTGGGAGGGGCCGTTCGTCATCGCCAAAGTTCTGAAGCCCAGAACATACAAGCTGGCCAATAGTCAAGGCAAGGTCTACAGCAACGCTTGGAACATCCAACAGCTACGTCGCTTCTACCCTTAAGATGTTTTCAAGTTGTTCATATACCTCGCTCCCACGCAAAGTTTAGTCATCAAGGAAGGGTCAGCCTTGCCTCGGCAAAGCCCGACCCTCCCTCGGGGGCTAAAAGGGGGGGGAACCCCTCTGCATCGAATTTTTTCCTCGAAAAAAAGGTCCTTTCTGTCAGAATGGCTTTCGTGCTTTTTGACTACTTCGAGTTCGGAAGCTCTTCTGCCGAAGCGATTTCTCGAGCCTTCTCGACTGCGTTGGGAACAGAACCCCATGGACGGGTAAGAGTGCGCGTAAACGGCAAGGCCGACCGAGCCGAGGGACTCCTACGCCTCCGGGATACGGATACCTCACTCATCACCTTCCGTGAGAAGCAACTCTCGCTCGCACAAAATAATTATGTTACCGACAGAAAAGTCCAGATACTCGAAACAAGAGGAAAAGAGACGCAGCTTTACAACACGGCGAGGGTGTGTTTAGGCCTCGGCGGCCGCAGAAAACACACGCGACAAGATAATCCGATCCTGCAGGCTCGGATCTTGACGGTCGAAGGGAGCAGCAGCACCCTCGGCATCGACGACACCTTCGGCAAGGTCCGACCTAGCCTCGGACGGCGACGCGGTCCGAAGATCTCCACTCTGAAGGACGACGTCATCGCCACGCCCGGGCCATCGCTGCCAGGGTCTTCTCGGGAATCCGGCCCGAGCAAGCGGCTCGGCCGGTCACCCCGGGGCCTCGGCCAGCTGTCCTCCAAGGACGTCGGCCCGACCCGAAGCCTTGGCTGGTCAACTCCGGCGTCGGTCCCACTAACGAACGACCCAGCTAGGCTCCGACCAACCAGGTTTCCTTTTCGAGCCAACCCCGCCTCTGTTCATGCTGACACCGCTACCCCTGGCCTCGGCTCGTCGAAGAGCGGCCGAGGGGTTCCCTTAATTAAGCTAGAGAAGCCTCGGACAACAAGGCCGACCGAGCCGAGGGACTCCTACGCCTCCGAGATACGGACACCTCACTCGTCACCTTTACACGGGGCGACTCACGCTTGGTGAAGTGGTTCAGACAACCAACAGGCGGGTCTTAGTGCTCGAAAAGGAGGAAAAAACACGGCTCCGTGCCGAAAATACATACATGTTCAGGCCCCGACAGCCACAATGAACAAAAACACTGGCATCCAAGGTGCCATTACAAACGGAACTCCGGTTCCACCTCCGCAGGTACGAACAACCCCACTCGACGGGGGAGAGGCCTGCGGAGCAACAGAAGACCGACGAACGGCTTGTCGTCGCCCGCCCTAGCAGCGGCGACGACGATGACTTCTGCTCCGGGGGTCCGAACAGCAGCAGCGATGACCTCAGGGCGGATGCTGCTGTCAGGAGGCCCCCGCCCGTGCCCAAACTCGAGAGGCAAGGACGGGCAGAAGGCCGTAAAGTTGGAGGTCGGTCCGCGGGTGGCACCGGCAAACTCGTCGGCGGCGGAACCTCTTCCAGCTGCCGTGGCGGGAGGCGGCACTGGGAGCGGCTCCGAAGCCGCTCGGCTCAGAGAGCCGGGCACGGTGCAGTTGTCAGCGCCACGGACGACTCCCGCCCTTCCCCCCGATCACTGAGGGAACGAGCGGGCCACCGCCCACGCAGGGGCCGACCCCAACTCGGCACACTCCCCTCCCCAGCACTAGTGATGTAAATCCTTGAGGCTGAGGGAGGGGCAGAGGCCGCAGCCCAACTCACTTTCCCCCACCATCAAACTGGAGGTCACCATCTTGGGTGACCGCCGGTGGAGGAGTGCAGCCGGGCTGCATGATGAAAATCCTTGAAGCCGAACGATGGCTGAAAGGTACCCACTCCCACGGAGTTGTGTTCCTCCAACGACGAGGCGGAAAGACGGCGGATATCCCCCATCCGGGGGCTTGGAAGGTGGAAAGACACGATGCATAAGGGAGCGCGAAGACATGGTCGCCTCCCAAGGGGGTCACCCTCCTTTTAAAGGCGGCTCTCCCTACTTGCGTCCCCAGCCGTCACGGGCTGAGTCTTCTCCAACACACTCCAAGGTCCTCCCCTACGGCGCGGGGGCTGGGTCCCACACGTCATGCAAGCCGACTCAGAGCAGAAGAAGCCAAACCGCCGCGCGCGGTGCGTACAACCGCCCAGCGGTTACAATCGACTCTCCACTTTTGCCCAGACCAGCGGGCGAAAGGGTGGGCAGCCATGCAGGCGGCATGCAACTGCGCCAAGTGGGCGCACTTCTCCGACTCCCAACACGCCCGGCATGGAGGCCCAGGCCCATGCGTCATGCAACCAGCACGCCGAATGCTTCGTGCATGCAACTGCACCGCCACTTGCGCCACCACCGCGCCTCCTCGACTGCGGAACCAATGCCGCGACTCGAGGTGACCCAGCGCACAACCCAGTGGCTCCAGCCTGGCGCGACGGTCAATACGGCCGAAGACGGGCCGACAGTAATGGCGGTGGCAGGCGGGCAGGTGCAGCGGTCACGTCGTCAGCCAAGCTTACGTCCCGTCCGGGGGCAGCGAGAGAACCCTCTCTCACGGCGTGAAGACAACGCGCCCGTGATCCGTTCCTCGAACGGCTCGCGCACGCACAACGGCCGCCCCGCCAACCACTCACCCCGTCGCATTAACTCCGCGGCGGGACAGGCGGCGCCTCTGGCAGGAGAAGCGGGCGACGCTTCGCCTTCGCCATAACGACCGCGTCAAAAAAGGTACGCCGCGTCGTTCGATTTCGTATCCTTTTCCTTTTTTCCTCTTTCTCTCTCTTGCAACAGGGACCAGGAAAGGGGAATACCCCAAAAAGGATCCTTCCCCGTGAAGGAACCAGGCTCCGAGCCACCCTAATGATCAGAGGTTCGAAGGCTGGCCCCCCGGAAGGGTTCGATAGCCGCCTCAGATCGCGTGGGCCCTACACCCACTACTGGTCAGAGGTTCGAAGGCCGGCCCCTCGGAAGGGTTCCACGGCCGCCTCAGGCTACTCGGGCTCCGCACCCATTACTGATCAGGGGTTCGAAGGCTAGCCCCCGAAGGGTTCACAGCCGCCTCAGACGCCGAGCGAGGGATGACCATGGGTACGTTCGATACATAACCAAGGCTCAGGCTACGCTCCCGAGGTACCCTAGGACATTTCCGAGACCAGCGGGAACGATCTTGTAACGGAATCCCATCAGAGGGAGGCATCGAGCCCTCGGACCCCGTCGCCAGGGGACCGGGTCCGGCAGATCACCCGCAGGTACTTTTGGGCGTGCCCCTGGGCCCCTAGCCGACCCCCAACGAACGGGGCACGGACGTCCACTCGGATTACCCGCTTGCAGCTCACCGGAGACACCATGTTCAGCGCCCATCGAGGGCAACATGGCGCTTTCCCCCCTCCTCCTTGCGGAAAGGCGACGCAGGGGCATATGTAAAAAAGTCGAGTCTGTCCCTGATCGTCCTCTCGCCCTATGCAGAGGCTCGGGGGCTGCTCTCGCAAACCCGGCTCCAGCCGAACCGTTGACAGCGTCAACATACCAGCCCGAGAACTTGGGACCCGACCGTACACCTGGGCTACGGCCAGCTCGCATGAGGGAACGACCAGACCAGCTGAAGCACTACGCAAGGCATTAAGACCTCGAAGGAGTGAAACCACTCCTCCAAGGCCTCGGGGGCTACACCCGGTGGGTGCGCTCGCGCGCACCCACCGGAACAAAACGCAACCGAGAAAGGCTGGTCCCCTTGCAAAAAAGTGCGATGAAAGCCTCCAAGCGAGTGCAAACACTCCCTTCGAGGCTCGGGGGCTACTGTCGGGGACCATAATTAGGGGTACCCTCAAGGCTCCTAATTCTCAGCTAGTAACCCCCATCAGCACAAAGCTGCAAAGGCCTGATGGGTGCAATTAAGTCAGGGATCAGTCCATTCGAGGGACTCGATCACGCCTCGCCCGAGCCTAGCCTCGGACAAGGGCAGCCGACCCCAGAGGATTTCTGTCTCGCCCGAGGCCCCCCTTCAGCGGCAAACATATTTCCGGCTCGCCCGAGGCCCTGCCTTCGCCAAGAAGCAACCCTGACCAAATCGCCACACCGACCGACCAAATCGCAGGAGCATTTAATGCAAAGGTGGCCTGACACCTTTATCCTGACGCGCACCCCCTAGCCGGCAGAGCCGAAGTGACCGCCGTCACTTCGCCGCTCCACTGACCGGCCTGACAGAAGGACAGCGCCGCCTGCGCCACTCCGACTGCGGTGCCACTTGACAAAGTGAGACTGACAGGCAGTCAGGCCCGGCCAAAGGCACCATAGGACGGCGAACTCCGCCCGACCCAGGGCTCGGACTCGGGCTAAGTCCCGGAAGACGGCAAACTCCGCCCGACCCAGGGCTCGGACTCGGGCTAAGTCCCGGAAGACGGCGAACTCCGCCCGACCCAGGGCTCAGACTCGGGCTAAGTCCCGGAAGACGACGAACTCTGCCCGACCTAGGGCTCGGACTCGGGCTAAGTCTCGGAAGACGGCGAACTCCGCCCGACCCAGGGCTCGGACTCGGGCTAAGTCCCGGAAGACGGCGAACTCCGCCCGACCCAGGGCTTGGACTAGGGCTAAGTCCCAGAAGACGACGATCTCCGCCTCGCCCGGACCCAGGGGTCGGACTTGGGCTCGGCCCCAGAAGACGACGAACTCCGCTTCGCCCGACCCCAGGGCTCGGACTCCGCCCCGGCATCAGCCGGCAATCTCCGCCTCGCCCGAACCTGGGGCTCGGACCCGACCTCGGCCACGGAAGACAGACTCGACCTCGGCTTCGGAGGAGCTTCCACATCGCCCAACCTAGGGCGCAGACCAGCCACGTCAACAGGAGGCGCCATCATCACCCTACCCCGAGCTGACTCGGGCCGCAGGGAACAAGACCGGCGTCCCATCTGGCTCGCTCCGCCAGATAGGCAATGATGGCGCCCCGCATACTCTGTGACGACTGCGGCTCTTAGCCCCCTTACGGAAGCAAGAGGACGTCAGCAAGGACCCAACCGCTCCGACAGCTGTCCCTCCGTCAAGCTCCAGCACTCCTCCGACGGCCACGACATCACACCAGCTAGGTGCCAAAATCTCTCCGGCTGCCACAACGGCATGTACTTAGGGCGCTAGCTCTCCTCCGCTAGACACGTAGCACTCTGCTACACCCCCCATTGTACACCTGGATCCTCTCCTTGCGCCTATAAAAGGGAGGACCAGGGCCCTCTTAGAGAGGGTTGGCCGCGCGGGGATGAGGACGAGACAGGCGCTCGCTGGAGGCCGCTCGCTCCCTCTCCCGCGTGGACGCTTGTAACCCCCTACTGCAAGCGCACCCGACCTGGGCGCGGGACGAACACAAAGGCCGCGGGATTCCCACCTCTCTCACGCCGATCTCCGGCCGCCTCGCTCTCCCCCCTTCGCGCTCGCCCTCGCGCTTGACCCATCTGGGCTGGGGCACGTGGCGACATTCACTCGTCGGCCTAGGGACCCCCCGGTCTCGAAACGCCGACAGGACGGTCAAGGACAGACTCGTCTTTTTTACATACGCCCCTGCGTCGCCTTTCCGCAAGGAGGAGGGGGGGGGGAAGCGCCATGTTGTCCTCGGTGGGCGCCGAACATGGTGTCTCCGGTGAGCTGCTGGCGGGTAATCCGAGCGGACGTTCGTGCCCCATTTGTTAGGGGTCGGCTAGAGGCCTAGAGGCGCGCCCAAAAGTACCTGCGGGTGATCTGCCGGACCCGGTCCCCTGTCGACGGGGTCCGATGGCTCGATGCCTCCCTCTGATGGGATTCTGTTACAAGATCGTTCCCGCTGGTCTCAGAAATGTCCTAGGGTACCTCGGGAGCGTAGCCCGAGCCTTGGTTATGTATCGAACGTACCCATGGTCATCCCTCGCTCTGTGTCTGAGGTGGCTGTGAACCCTTCGAGGGCCAGCCTACGAACCCCTGATCAGTAGTGGGCGCGAAGCCCGAGTGGCCTGAGGCGACCGTTGAACCCTTCGAGGGGCCGGCCATCGAACCTCTGACCAGTAGTAGGTGCAGAACCAAATCGATCTGAGGCGGCCATTGAACCCCTCCGAGAGGCCGACCTTCGAACCTCTGATCAGTAAGGAGGCTCGGAGCCTGTTTCCTTCTCGGAGAAGGGTCCTTTTCGGGGTATCCCCCTTTCCCGGTCCCTGTTGTAAGAGAGAGAAAGAGGAAAAGGAAAAGGACACGAAATCGAATGACGCGGCTTACTTTTTTTGACGCGGTCATTATGGCGAAGGCAAAGCGTCGCTTGCTTCCCCTGCCAGAGACGCCGCCTGTCCCGCCGCGGAGTTAATGCGACGGGGCGAGCGGTTCGCGGGGCGGCCGTTGCGCGTGCGCGAGCCGTTCGAGGAACGGCCGTTTCGCCTTGGGTTTTTGAATCCCGCGGCGGGTCCAGGCGAAACGTTGAACGGGTCTCGCCTTGGTCTTTATATACTCGGGGGAGGGTCTGGCGACGGTCCTTTGCTCCGCTTCTTGCCTCCTTCTTAGGTTTTCGCAACCTGAGAGGTTTAGCCGGAGAAAAGGAAACCGCCCACCTAGTCCTTTCCGCCGCCACCCCTTTTGCTCGGCGATGGCCGACCGGGTGACCATCATCTCGCCGCGCGATCCATGGCCCTTCTCCACAGTCACAGCGGAGGACCTGGAGGATCTTGTTGCCGAGGGTTTACTTCGCCCTCTCTCTGATGAGAGGCAGCTGGAGTGGATTCCTCCCGCGAGCGGAACCGCCCCATCCCTGCCGCCGGGGTACGTCGTGAGCTTCGTCTCCTTCCACGAGCGGGGGTTCGGTGTGCCGGCAAGCCGCTTTATGCGGGCGATCCTGTACAACTATGAGGTGGAGTTGCACAACCTTAGTCCCAACTCCATTTCGCAGGCCGCCATCTTTGTAGCGTTGTGCGAAGGATACTTGGGGATCGCCCCCCACTGGGACTTGTGGACTCATCTCTTCTCCGCGGAGCGTTTTGCTTCGCCGACGGGAGAGAGAAGGGTCCACGTAGCAGTGCGGGCCGGCGGTTGCATTCTCCAGCTGAGGCAGTCGCGAGCGTCACTGTACATCCCCGCCATCCTCGCGTCCTCGAACAAAGGGTGGTAGCGCCGGTGGTTCTACCTCTGGAATGACGGCGAGATGCTTCCACTGTTTTCTCAACGAGTGGTCACCGCCGCTGCCGATACCTGGCGCTACGGGACCCCGCACGACAGGCAGAAAAACCTCGAGCCCCTTCTCAAGGTCCTGGAGGTGTTGCAGAAAGGAGGACTTACTGCCGCGGGAGTGATTGCCGCCATTCACCGCCATAGGGTGCTTCCCTTGGCGGAGCGGCGGTTGCCGCTTTGGGAGATGACACCGGAGGCTGACTTGGAGGGCTCGCGGATGTCCTCGGATCCTCTTCCCATCGACGTTCTCCACGGGCGGGTGGCCGTCGCGTTGGGAAAACCGGACGCCAGCACCTTCTCTCAGCCCTTGATGCGCCCCGACCACGGGTGTGTGACCCTGGTGAGTATCCGCTCCTTCCTTCTCCTTGCGTCAGGTTGCCTTTGGTCCTTACGGTCGGGATTTCCATCCACCTCCAGGAGGTCGGGTGGCACAAGCCTTCCCGGCCACGGGTCCTGGAGGACGCGGTGGACCGAGCAGCGTGGCGGGTTGTCGCGGAGAAGAAGAAGAAGGACGCGGAGAAAGCTCGGGCCCGCGAGCGGATGCGGGCCCGAGATGCCTTGGAGAAGCTCCGTCGTCGGCAGGAGAGGGAGGGGCTCCCGAGGGAGCCGTCGCCGGAGACGCCTGATGACGACGACGATGAAGATGATGACGAGGACGATGACATGGCTGCCCGCCTCGGCCTTAGCCCGGGTTTGAGGCTAGGCTAGGAGTCGTCAAGCCAGCCCCCGAGTGGGCTGGCGCCGTCAGTTCCCGGAATCGGGACGCCGAGGTCTCGGCCCGACGAGCGGGGGCAGACCGAGGGGGTACTTGACCCCTCGGCCGGGGAAGTCAAGGTGACCCCGGGGAGTCAGGCCGAGGCGTCTGTTTCTCGGGAGCCGTCGGCCACGCCGTCAGCGCAGGAGGGTGACCCTCAGGTCGCCGTGGCAACGCCCGGGTAGTCCATCTCCCGGGCGTCCAAGGTGCCCAAGGCGAGGGTGATGCCGAAGCTGGCGGCGAGGCGGACCTCGGCGGTGTCTTCGGGGGTCGAGATCCGAGAGACCTCCCCCCAGGCACGGTTGATCATGGCCCGGAGCGGGTAAGTATCTTGGAGCGTCTTCATCCTGGCTTCTCATCCGTATGTCCCGACCGTGACTTTCCTTTCCTCCTCAGCAAGCGAAGCCACGACCTGACCGATCTGGCTCCCCGGAAGGCCCTTAAGACGGTGTCGGCTTCCACAGCCAGCGTCGCGCCGGGCCTCGCTGTTCAGCTGGCCTTCTCACAAGGCGCTCCACAGCGGGGGGCTCTGGCGGCACCAGCCGTCGTGGAGCGAGTTCCCGAGGCCGGCTCTTCTGCCGAGGTGGCCATCATGCTGGAGGAGGCGGCTGGCGCAGATGTGGCCCCGGGCCCACCGGACATGCCGCCGGTGCCGGCGCCTACTGCTGCTGAAGCCGCTGCCGTCCCAGTCGGGGAGCGACCCGTTGCTGCCGACGCTGAGGTGGCCGAGGCGTCGGCGCTCGGTGCCTCGGAGGAGGGGGGCGTGGAAGCGCGATCCGTCCCACCGAGCGGCGGCCTTGTCGCTGCGCGGCGGAGCTCCGAGGAGTGGCCCCAGTTGCTCCGGTTCCGGACCCGTGGGGCTTCGGATCCCTTCTTCGTTCTCGACGACGAGCGGGAGGAGCAGTCTTGGGACGAGCTCCGCAAGTGCGCCGAAGCAATGGTGGGGTCGCTCCGGTCATCGCTGGAGGTCTTCTGCAGGGACATCCCCAAAATCCTCCAGGTAATGGTTTCAGGCGTACCTTTTTGTGACCAAGGCGTCTCTTGTGACGCCCCGCTTCCTTCCCTTAGGATCTGACGGATCTGAGCACCGCCAAGTCGTCGTTCATCCGCCATGAGGTCGATATCTGGGGCTCGCTATGATCCTTGAGGACCTCGCTTGCCGGGGCTACTGCGCGCCTCTCCCAGCAGGGCGCCGAAGTGGCGGACCTTCGGTTGCTCTGCGCCGATCTGAGAGCAGAGGCGGCAGCGGCCCGCACAGAGGCGGCAGCGGCACGCGCAGAGGTGCAACGACGGCAGTCGGAGTTCGACCAGGTCGTCGATGAGTGAGACCAAACCCGGGGCCGGGCTGCCGAGGCCGAAAGCCGGGCTGGAGCCCTTGCAGCGGACCTAGCCGTAGCCCAGGCCGCAGCTTCGGAGCAGCGTGCCCGAGCCGGAGGTATGTCCTGGCCATTTCCGGTTTTCGTTTTAGCTTGTTTCCTCCGCTTGTGTTTGAGGCCTTGTGTTCTGGCTGTTCGTAGAGCTTGAATCCGCCCTTGATGAGTCCACCAGGGCGCTTGTCGGGGCGGCCGAACAGAGGGAGGCCGACCACGTGGCCATGTCCGAGGCCATCTCGGACTTCTGCCGGGTCTTTGGCTTCGGCGATGTTCCCTCAGGAAGCTCCCCTCAAAGTCGCCTGCAAGCCTTGGGCGATCATGTGCGCGGTAGACTCCGCGAGGCGCTACACCATGGCGTCAGGCGGGCCTTCGCCGTGCTCGCTTCCCACTACGTCGTGGACCTGGAGCGGGTCAGCGAGGGGTATTGCCTTCCTGACGAAGATGAAGCCGCCCTGGCAGAAGTCCAGAGGCTCGACGCGGCCGCCGCGGGTCCGAGCGCAGTGCTGGCGACCACCTTCGAGGCAGAGATCCTCCCGCCTGCGCCGTCGTCCGAAGCCGGGGTGGACTTTGCCGAGGGCGGGGACGAAGCCGAAGGCGCGGCTCCTTCCCCGGGCGACGCCTAACTCTGTCGGAGCAGTTTCTGTTGGATGCACGTGTGTCTTTTTGCGGCCGCTGAGGCCTGAACACTTTATTATCGTTGCATAAAGTCGTGCCCCTTTTCCTTTCATTTTGCGTGTTCGGCCCCGTCCGTCAGTAGCAGGGTGGCTTCCCCAAGTAGGAGTCACTTTTCGTGGTGGGTGACGAGTGAGGTATCCGTAACCCAGAGGCGTAGGAGTCCCTTGGCTCAGTCAGCCTTGCCACTTACATGCACCCGCGTTCGCTCCTTGGGGTCCTGCTTCCGACATAGCCAGGGGAACGCAAAAGCCTTTTTGATTGAAAATTTTGACGCAGAGGGGGTTCCCCCCTTTTAGCCCCCGAGGGAGGGTCGGGCTCTGCCGAGGCAAGGCTGACCCTTCCTTGATGACTAAACCTTGCGTGGGAGCGAGGTATATGAACAACTTGAAAGCATCTTAAGGGTAGAGGCGACGTAGCTGTTAGACGTTCCAAGTGTTGGTGCAGACCTCGCCTTGACTGTCGGCCAGTTTGTTTGTTCCGGGCTTCAGAACTTTGGCGATGACGAGCGGCCCTTCCTAGGGGTGCGTGTAGCCCCCGGGTGTCTTCCGCAAGGGGTGGGTCTGCCTTGCGTAGAACTGACGCCCTTCGCGGGTGTGGACAATTCGGGTGGCGTTGGCCACCGACGTCGGTCGTTAGAGACCTTGTCGGAAGGCATCTCCAACAAGGGCTCGGGGTGCTGCGCAATGGTCGCAAGCCCCCGAGTGTATCTCTCGTAGGAGTTCCTAACCTTCGGTGATGGAAATGCATTGCTGGGGGATGCCCGAGGGGCTGCGGTGGTAGAGCTCCTTCCCATCTCCCAGCAAGACGAACGACTTGGCGCGTCGCGCCAACCGCCGAGCCTCGGCTCGGTCGAGGGGTAGCTCTCCTCGGTGGAGATATTTCAGGTATGGGGTCTGCCAGTTTTGATTAGGCGTGACCCCGCTTTGCTCCTCCTCGACGCGCAGTGCCTCGCCCTCGGGGGCCGAGGGTACCTCGGGCTGAACCGAGGATGCCCCGGGCCGAGCCGAGGGTGCCTCGGGCTTGGGCGTGTCGTCGATCTTGACGGAGGGTTGATGCGGGTCTCGGGTGAAAGCGTCCAGGGGAACCGTTGTTCGCCCCGAGGCTATTTTAGCCTGCTCCTCCAGCAACGGGGGGGGGGGGGGGGGGGGGGGGCAGCAAGACGGGCGCATTCGTGAGGAGCGCCTTCAGGTTCCCGAGGGCTTCTTCGGCCCCAGGGGTCCACGTGAAGCACTCGGCCTTCCTTAAGAGGCGGTACAGAGGTAGGCCTCTTCGGCCGAGGCGTGAGATGAAGCGCGAAAACGTCAGCGTTTGCGCGGAGAAAGTCGACGAGCACTGCTTCCTATTTGGGATCGAGCTCGGAGCCGATCCGGATCTGCTTGGAGGCGTCGCTGCTGGGGTCGAGGGGGACAGACTTAACCGTCTCCGCTGGCTCGAAGTTGCCGGCGTGACGCTTCACGTCTGGCACCTCCTTAGAGAGGCTTTCCAGGTCGGCGATGAGGGCCTCGGACTCGGCGAGGGCCTCGGCGTACTCCACGCACTCCACGTCGCATTCGAACGCGTGTTTGTACGTGGGGCCGACGGTGATGACCCCGTTGGGGCCTGTCATCTTGAGTTTGAGGTAGGTGTAGTTGGGGACGGCCATGAACTTGGCGTAGCATGGCCTCCCTAGCACTGCGTGGTAGGTTCCTCGAAACCCGACCACTTCGAACGTGAGGGTCTCCTTTAGAAAGTTGGAGGGCGTCCCGAAGCAGACGGGTAGGTCGAGTTGTCCGAGGGGTTGAACGCGCTTCCCGAGGACGATCCCGTGGAAAGGCGCAGCGCCCGTCCGGACCGAGGACAGATCGATCCGCAGAA
The DNA here is from genome assembly GCA_029449295.1 of Zea luxurians. Taxonomy (NCBI): domain Eukaryota; kingdom Viridiplantae; phylum Streptophyta; class Magnoliopsida; order Poales; family Poaceae; genus Zea; species Zea luxurians. The sequence continues at coordinate 33,203,537 of JAOPSE010000009.1, read as the reverse complement.
GCCCGAGGGTCTCGGCGTACATGATGTTGAGGCCGCTGCCTCCGTCCATGAGGACCTTGGTGAGCCTGACGTTGCCGATGATGGGGTCAACAACGAGTGGGTATCTCCCCGGTCTCGGCACGTATTCCGGATGGTCGGCCCGGTCGAAGGTGATGGGCTTGTCGGACCAGTCTAGGTAGACTGGCGCCGCCACCTTTACCGAGCAGACCTCCCGACGCTCTTGATTGCGGTGCCGAGCCGAGGCGTTCACCACTTGCCCACCGTAGATCATGAAGCAGTTGCGGACCTCGGGGAACCCTCCTGCCTTGTGATCTTCCTCCTTTGCGTCGTCGAGGGCCTTGCCACCCTCCGCGGGTGGCCCGGCCTTGTGGAAGTGTCATCGAAGCATGGCACACTCCTTAAGGGTGTGCTTGTCGGGCCCCTGATGATAGGGGCACGACTCCTTGAGCATCTTGTCAAAGAGGTTGGCACCTCCGGGAGGCTTCCGAGGGTTCTTGTACTCCGCGGCGGCGACAAGGTCCGCGTCGGCGGCGTCGCGTTTCACTTGCGACTTCTTCTTGCCCTTCTTCTTGGCGCCACGCTGAGTTGACGCCTCGGGAGCATCTTCCGGTGGAAGGCCCTGGGGCTGCTTGTCATTCCGGAAAATGGCCTCAACCGCCTCCTGGCTAGAGGCGAACTTGGTGGCGATGTCCATCAGCTCGCTCGCCCTGGTGGGGGTCTTGCGACCCAGCTCGCTCACCAGGTCGCGGCAGGTGGTGCCGGCGAGGAACGCGCCGATGACATCTGAATCAGTGACGTTGGGCAGCTCTGTGCGCTGCTTCGAGAATCACCGAATGTAATCCCGGAGAGGCTCTCCCGGCTGCTGGCGGCAGCTTCGGAGATCCCAGGAGTTCCCAGGGCGCACGTACATGCCCTGGAAATTGCCGGCGAAGGCTTGGACCAGGTCGTCCCAGTTGGAGATCTGCCTCGGGGGCAGGTGCTCCAGCCAGGCTCGAGCGGTGTCGGAGAGGAACAGGGGGAGGTTGCGGATGATGAGGTTGTCATCGTCCGTTCCACCCAGTTGGCAGGCCAGCCGATAGTCCGCGAGCCACAGTTCCGGTGTCGTCTCCCCCGAGTACTTTGTGATAGTAGTCGGGGTTCGGAACCGGGTCAGGAACTGTGCCCGTCGTATGGCGCGGCTGAAAGCCTGCGGACCGGGTGGTTCGGGCGAAGGACTCCGACCCTCCCCGCTGTCGTAGCGTCCCCCACGCCTGGGGTGGTAGCCTCGATGCACCCTGTCGTCGAGGTGGGCCCGACGGCTGTGATGATGATGCTCGTTGCCAAGGCGACCTGGGACTGCAGGCGCTGTGTTGCGCGTGCGCCCGAAGTGGACCTAGGCTTCCCGCATGAATCGGGAAGTCGCGACGCGATGTTCCGAGGGGAACCCCTGCCTTCGGCCCGTCGAACCGCGACGTCCTCCAAGAGATTCTTGAGCTCTCCCTGGATACGCCGCCCCTCGGTGGTTAATGGCTCCGGCATCGCGCGGAGGAGTATTGCCGCTGCAGCCAGGTTCTGGCCGACTCCGCTAGAATCCGGCGGCGGCCTCACCCTGACGTCGTCGGCGATGCGGTGCTGGATGTCCTGGGGGAGATGACGCGCTTCTCCGGCCGGGGGTTGGACTGCCCATTCCTGCCCGATGTCCCGGCGGATCGGCACAAGCGTTCCTGCTCCCTCGTCGAGGCTGGCCTGCCTCTCACGGATTTGCTCGAGCTGTGGGTCATGACCCCCCGCCGGGACGGGGACCACAGCTAGCTCCCGAAGGATGTCAACGCGAGGCACGGGCCTAGGGGGATCACCGTTTTCCGGCATACCAAGATGGTTGCCTTCGCCGGGACCCCCTAGATCAACGTGGAAACATTCACGACTTGGGCCGCGGTCCTCATTGTTGAGGCCGCGGCTGCCGTCGGAACAGTCGGAAAGGCAGTAGTCACATGCGGTCATGAAGTCCCGCACGGCACTGGGGTTACCAAGTCCGGAGAAATCCCAATAGAGGTCGGGCTCGCCATCTTCCTCGGACCTCGAGGGCTCGTAGGTCGAGTCGGCCGTCAGTCGGTCCCAGGGTGACCGCACACGATACCCCAGAGGGTTTGGACTCACCTCTAAGAGAGTGCTCACCGAAGCAGAGTCGCTTGGTGGGTCGAGGCCGAATCCAAAAGACACGAGACGGGAATCAGTCGGTACCTTTCGGTCGATGGTCGGTGACGAGGTCGCGTCTGGGACTGACTGCACCGTTGTCTCAGGTACGAGGGTGACGCCCAGCAAGTCCCTCGCGAGCGTGCTGGCGTCGTGCGTTTGCTTGAGATCGGCGTGTTGCGGGGAGGCAGCGCTCGTCTTCGTCTCAGACGCGAGATCGATGCCCGACACGCCCTCCGTTGGGGCGCCGGCGCCGTCGACTCGCTCGACAGCCAACGAGGTGCCGCTTCCCACTTGGCCTTGGTTGCCCCGCCTCCTCCTCCGTCGGCGAGGGAGGGGACGGGACAAGCCCGAATGTCGTCCTTCCACCTCGTGGGGAAGGCATCGTCGATTTCCCCGCCGACGAGCGAGTCGTCGACCGCCATTATCGCTGTCGCACGGCGGGGGAAGGAGTATCATGTCGTAGCTGCCGTCGAGAGACATGAACTCAAGATTCCCGAAACGGAGCACCGTCCCAGGCTGGAAAGGTTGCTGGAGACTGCCCATCTGGAGCTTGACGGGAAGCTGTTCGTCAACACGCAGCAGGCCCCTACCTGGCGCGCCAACTGTCGGTGTTTCGAAACCCGGGGGGTCCCTGGACCGACGAGTGAATTGTCGCCGCGTGCCCCAGCCCAGATGGGTCGACGCGAGGCAAAACGCGAAGGGGGGAAAGGAAGCAGCCGGAGGGAGGCAGGCGTGAGAGAGTGGATGCCGCGGCCTTCGTGTTAGCCCCGCGCCTGAGTCGGGTGTGCTTGCAGTAGGGGGATACAAGCGTCCACGCGGGAGTGGGAGCGAGCGGCCTTGCGCGAGCGCCGTCCCGTCCTTCTCCGCGCGGGCCAACCCTCTGTAAGAGGGCCCTGGTCCTTCCTTTTATAGGCGTAAGGAGAGGATCCAGGTGTACAATGGGGGGTGTAGCAGAGTGCTACGTGTCTAGCGGAGGAGAGCTAGCGCACTAAGTACATGCCGTCGTGGCAGCCGGAGAGGTTTTGGCACCCGGTTCGTGTGGTGTCGTGGCCGTCGGAGGAGTGCTGGAGCCTGGCGAGAGGACAACTATTGGGGCTGTCGAGTCCTTGCTGACGTCCTCTTGCTTCCGTAAGGGGGCTGAGAGCCACCGTCGTCACAGAGCGTGCGGGGCGCCATCATTGCCTATCTGGCGAAACGAGCCAGATGGGACGCCGGTCTTGTTCCCCGTAGCCTGAGTCAGCTCGGGGTAGGGTAATGATGGCGCCTCCTGTCGACGTGGTCGGTCCGCGCCCTAGGTTGGGCGATGTGGAGGCTCCTCCGAGGCTGAGGTCGAGTCTGTCTTCCGTGGCCGTGGTCGAGTCCGAGCCCCTGGGTCGGGCGAGGCGAAGACCGTCGGCTGAGGCCAGGGCTGAGTCCGAGCCCTGGGGTCGGGCGAAGCGGAGTCCGTCGTCTCCTGGGGCCGAGCCCAAGTCTGAGCCCTGGGTCGGGCGGAGCGGAGTTCGTCGTCTTCTGGGGTTGAGCCCATGTCCGAGCCCTGGGGTTGGGCGAGGCGGAGTTTGTCGTCTTCCGGGGTTGAGCCCATGTCCGAGCCCTGGGTCGGGCGGAGCGGAGTTCGCCGTCTTCCGGGGCTGAGCCCGAGTCCGAGCCCTGGGTCAGGCGGAGCGGAGTTCGTCGTCTTCTGGGGCTGAGCCCGAGTATGAGCCCTGGGTCGGGCGGAGCGGAGTTCGCCGTCTTCCGGGGCTGAGCCCGAGTCCGAGCCCTGGGTCGGGCGGAGCGGAGTTCGCCGTCTTCCGGGGCTGAGCCCAAGTCCGAGCCCTGGGTCGGGCGGAGCGGAGTTCGCCGTCTTCCGGGGCCGAGCCCGAGTCCGAGCCCTGGGTCGGGCGGAGCGGAGTTCGCCGTCTTCCGGGGCTGAGCCGGAGTCCGAGCCCTAGGGTCGGGCGAGGCGGAGTTTCCTACGACGCCCGAGGCCGGCCTTGGCTGCTGTCAGCTTCACTCTGTCAGGTGGCTCAGCAGTCGGAGCGGCGCAGGCGGCGCTGTCCTCTTGTCAGACCGGTCAGTAGAGCGGCGAAGTGACTGCGGTCACTTTGGCTCTGTCGACTGGAGGGCGTGCGTCAGGATAAAGGTGTCAGGCCACCTTTGCATTAAATGCCCCTGCGATTTGGTCGGTCGTCGTGGCGATGTGGCCAAGGTTGCTTCTCGGTGAAGACTGGGCCTCGGGCGAGCCGATAGTGTGCCCGTTGCTGGAGGGGGGGGGGTCCTCGGGCGAGACGTAGGTTCTCTGGGGTCGGCTTCCTTTGCCCGAGGCTAGGCTCGGGCGAGGCACGATCATGTCCCTTGAATGGACCGATCCTTGACTTAATCGCACCCATCAGGCCTTTGCAGCTTTGTGCTGATGGGGGTTACCAGTTGAGATTTAGGGGTCTTGAGGGTACCCCTAATTATGGTCCCCGACAGATATAGATACTTAAAATATTTTTTCTGTCAAATCTTTAGTCCACGTAATCACACATCCCTATGCATTTTTTGGTTAGAAAACATGCGACTATTTGATGGCCTGTTGGCTGATATGTGACATGTCACAGTTGCCTTAAAGCTTTACATCTTTGTGGTTCTAATGTTCTATGACATTACAACCACATTTTTTTGTTATTATGATTTGCATGCTATCTACACCTGTTTCTTTGGGAGCACTCAAATATGCAGCATTCTTTATCATTAATTTTGGTTACTTCTTTTGAGGTGGTTCTTCAATATATAACTACCTTGGAGGAACCAAATCACCACAACGTTGTGTTACGTTTTTGTGAAATTTGACCTTGACCTTTTTTGTTGCACCTACTGCACAGGGTGTCCAAATTTCTTCACGAAAACAACTTTTCTTTTTTCTTTCAGCTACTCCACAAGCTGTCCAAATTCTTCACGAAAACAAGATAGTTCCAGTTTTTTTCTCTATTACAGGTGTGGTGATGCTTGCAGAAGCCCTAATTCCATTTGAACTACTATACAACACTTCAGAAAGGGAGTCATTTCAGTGAAGCATGGGTTTTTTATCATCAACATTTTGTTCAGTGTTAGTACTTAGTTGAAATTATGAACACAGACCTGACGCAGTAATGGCATCCAGGGGTGACAAAATGCCTGATCTATTTTAGAATTTAGAGTCTAAAACCTGCTACCAAAATAACCAAGTCAAGGTTGGGTAAGTACAACTACTATGCCTTCTATCTTCCCAGTCAATAGTGAAACGATCAATCATCTACATGTTTGACATAACCTTTCTGGAGATTACTCTGCCTTTTAGGAGACTTCACTTTAATAGTGCCAGCGCCATCTTTGGACTTGCAGTATCCACTCTTCTGACCTCTTTGCCGACCACCTTTCTTTTTGTGCTCATCGTCAGCAACTTCATCATTGGACTTGCGACATTGACCGTGTTGGATGGATTGCTTCCTTCGCTGCTTCGTGCAGTCAGGCAGGCAAAGGCTGTTAATGTGGGCAACGCCATGCAAGAGGAAGCCACATGTACATGTTAGCGTGTTAAGCAGCCTGCCGAGGCCTGAGACGGTGATTACTGGCTCCACGAGTGTGCCATTGTCATTTCGCTTTGTGGTGTGCAGCTACAGGTGATTCGAAAGACAAAATCGACCTGTTGGTTTTCCGTGTTCGACGCATTTTTAACAAGTAGGAGGATCAACTTTCTTCTGTGAGATTATACACTTCTCATTCTTCTAAAATGTCACATGACCTAAAATTTCAACCAATATATATAAAACTTTGAATATTTATTTTACCAAGTAAGCATGTAAAAAATATAATAATCTACGCTTCCAGCAACGTCTATGCTGGTATTTTTCCCTTTGTATGATCGAGTCCAATGTCGCACGACTACTCTGTTTTTTCTCTCAAACACAACTAGCAGGAGAGCTATGTATTATTTCATAAATAGAAGAAATCATAAATAGAAGAAAAGACAGGAAAACAACCCACACACTCTAACGCACGCCACCACAAAGCTCACCCATAAATAGCACACACTCAACACACATAGTCAAAACCCCCCACACACACCTAGAGCTGACAACATGGAAAAGCCCTTAGACCAGCCATAGACCAAACATTGAGTTCGCCTCAGCCAAACCTAACATGCTAGATAAATTAGGAGAGCTCCCGTTAAAGACGCAGTCGTTGCAGTGTCTCCAAATATCCCAAGCTTCAAGGATCACCAGCGAATCGAAACCAATCTTACGAGAACCATCAACTAGATTGACAGAGCTGCTCTACCATTCATCCAGGTTGTCCTCGAAGGGCTTGGGGAGAGGGCATCCAAGCCCAAACGCTGCAAAAGGTGGTACCAAAACTGTCTCGAAAAAACAAAAGAGACCAAAAGATGGTTAATATTTTTGTCCTCCTGGTCACAAAGCAGGCAAGCTGCACGACCACTCTGTATCTGCCCATCCGGAAGCGAGCCAACAGCAGGCCACACGCGCAAGGCGCGCGGCAGGTATTAGTCGGTTACTAAAAGTCACCTAGAGGGGGTGAATAGGCGTAATCTGAAATTTACAACTTAAAACACAAACTACAAGTCGGGGTTAGCGTCATAATTAAATCCGAGTCCGGGAGAGAGGGGAAAACAAATCAACCAAGAAATAAAGCGGATGAACATGGTGATTTGTTTTACCTAGGTTCGGTTCTAACGAACCTAGTCCCCGTTGAGGTGGTCACAAAGACCGGGTCTCTTTCAATCCTTTCCCTCTCTCAAATGGTCACTTAGACCGAGTGAGCTTTCTTCCTTGATTTCCAGGGTCACTTAGACCCCGCAAGGACCACCATACAATTGGTGTCTCTTGCTTCACTTATAAGGCTTTAAGAATAAGAAAGAGAGAAAGAAGAAAGCCAACCAAGCAACAAGAGCAACAAAGAAACACAAGAACAATCCTCTCACAAGTCTTAAAACACTAGAATTGAATTGGGGACTTTGATTGGATCGAAGGCTTTGATTTGTGTCTTGGAGTGTTGCACTTTGCTCTTGTATTGAATGAGGAGTGATGAATGCTTGGATGGTTGGAGTGGAGGTGGTTGGGGGTATTTATAGCCCTCAACCACCAAAACAACCGTTGGGGGTGGCTGCTATCGATGGGCGCACCGGACAGTCCGGTGCACCACCGGACACTGTCCGGTGTGTCAGCCACGTCACCCAACCGTTAGGGTTCAGGAGCATCCGACCGTTGGAGCGCTGACTTCTTGGGGCACCGGACAGTCCGGTGCCACACCGGACAAGTACTGTTCACTATCCGGTGCGCCTCTGACGTCTGCTCTAACTTCTGCGTGCACTGTTTGCGCACTGTAGCTCTGAGTCCACGCTTTTGCAGTCGACCGTTGCGCTGGATAGCCGTTACTCTGCTGGTGCACCGGACAGTCCGGTGGCACATCGGACAGTCCGGTGAATTATAGCAAAGCGGCACTAGAAAAACCGGAGAGTTTCAAGTTCACTCTGGTACGGACCTGGTGCACCGGACACTGTACGGTGGAACATCGGACAGTCCGGTGCGCCAGATCAGGGCACTCTCAAGGTTCTTGCTCCTTTGAATTTGAACCCTATCTCTTATCTTCTATTGGTTTGTGTTGAACCTTTATGCATCTGTAGAACATATAATCTAGAGCAAACTAGTTAGTCCATTATTTGTGTTAGGCATTCAACCACCAAAATTAATTATAGAAAAGGTTTGACCCTATTTCTCTTTCAATCTCCCCTTTTTGGTGATTGACGCCAACACAAACCAAAGCAAATATATAAAGTGCAGAAATGAACTAGTTTGCATAATGTAAGTGCATAGGTTACTTGGAGTTAAACCAATTTATAATTTTACTAGATATGCTTGGATTGCTTTCTTGTATTTAACATTTTGGACCACGTTTGCACCACTTGTTTTGTTTTTGTAAATTCTTTTGGAAAATCTTTTCAAAGTCTTTTTGCAAATAGTCAAAGGTATATGAATAAGATTGCAAGAAGCATTTTCAAGATTTGAAATTTCTCCCCCTATTTCAAATACTTTTCCTTTGACTAAACAAAACTCCCCCTCAATGAAGTTCTCCTCTTAGTGTTCAAGAGGGTTTTACCAATTTTTGTAAATATCATTTGAACAAAATACATTTAGATACCAATTTGAAAAATTCTTGAAAATTTTGAAATTGGTGGTGGTGCGGTCTTTTGCTTTAGGCTAAATACTTTCTCCCCCTTTGGCATTAATCACAAAAAACGGAGACTTTGAGAGCCCTTTGTACATTTTCTCCCCCTTTGGTAAACAGTATATGAGTGAAAGATCATACCAAATTCGAGAGATGGCAGAATACCGATAAAGGTAAATAATACAGATGGAGTTTGAGTGAAAGTGTTGTCTTTGCCGAATACTCCATTCCCTTGCAATCTAAGACTAACACAAGAAATACTCATGGAAACACATTAGTCTTAGCCTTGGCACAAGAAGAATAAGAAATATGTAGATGTACCAAAGGAAAGAGATATGATCAAAGGTATATAAATGAGCTATGTGTGCAATGTTTCAATCAAAATTCCGAGAATCAAGAATATTTAGCTCATTCCTAAGTTTGCTAAAGGTTTTCTCATCTAATGGCTTGGTGAAGATATCGGCTAATTGATCTTTGGTATTGACATAATCTATCTCGATATCCCCCCTTTGTTGGTGATCCCTCAAGAAGTGATACCGAATGTCTATGTGCTTAGTGTCGCTGTGTTCAATGGGATTTTTCGCCATGTGGATAGCACTCTCATTGTCACATAGGAAAGGGACTTTGCTCAATTTGTAGCCATAGTCCCTGAGGGTTTGCCTCATCCAAAGTAATTGCGCACAACAATGGCCTGCGGCAATATACTCGGCTTCGGCGGTAGAAATAGCTACAGAGTTTTGTTTTGAAGCCCAAGACACCAGAGATCTCCCTAGAAACTGACAAGTCCCTGATGTGCTCTTCCTATCAATTTTACACCCTGCCCAATCGACATCGGAATAACCTATTAAATCAAAGGTGGATCCCCTGGGGTACCAAAGTCCAAACTGAGTGTAAACTAAATATCTCATGATTCTTTTCACGACCCTAAGGTGAACTTTCTTAGGATCGGCTTGGAACCTTGCACACATGCATACAGAAAGCATAATATCCGGTCGAGATGCACATAAATAGAGTAAAGATCCTATCATCGACCGGTATACCTTTAGATCTACAAATTTACCTCCCGTGTCGAGGTCGAGATGCCCATTTGTTTCCATGGTTGTCTTGATGGGTTTGGCATCCTTCATTCCAAACTTGTTAAGTATGTCTTGAATGTATTTTGTTTGGCTGATGAAGGTACCATCTTGGAGTTGCTTGATTTGAAATCCTAAGAAATATCTCAACTCCCGCATCATAGACATATCGAATTTTTGAACCATAATCCTACTAAACTCTTCACAAGTAGATTTGTTAGTAGACCCAAATACGATATCATCAACATAAATTTGGCATACAAATAAATCATTTGCAATAGTTTAAGTAAAGAGGGTAGGATCGGCTTTACCGAATTTGAAGCCATTAGTGATAAGGAAATCTCACAGGCATTCATACCATACTCTTGGGGCTTGCTTGAGTCTATAAAGTGCCTTTGAGAGTTTATACACATGGTTAGGGAACTCACTATCTTCAAAGCTGGGAGGTTGCTCAACATAGACCTCTTCCTTGATGGGTCCATTGAGGAAGGCACTTTTCACGTCCATTTGGTAGAACTTAAAGCCATGGTAAGTGAAAGTCGCCTAGAGGGGGGGGGGGGGTGAATAGGGCGAATCTGAAATTTACAAACTTAATCACAACTACAAGCCGGGTTAGCGTTAGAAATATAAACGAGTCTGAGAGAGGGTGTAAAAACAAATCGCAAGCGAATAAGAAGTGAGACACAAGGATTTGTTTTACCGAGGTTCGGTTCTCGCAAACCTACTCCCCGTTGAGGTGGTCACAAAGACCGGGTCTCTTTCAACCCTTTCCCTCTCTCAAACGGTCCCTCGGACCGAGTGAGCTTCTCTTCTCAATCAAACGGGAACAAACTTCCCCGCACGGACTACCACACAATTGGTGTCTCTTGCCTCGGTTACAATTGAGTTTGATCACAAGAATGGAGAAAGAAAAGAAGCAATCCAAGTGCAAGAGCTCAAATGAACACAACAAATCACTCTCTCTAATCACTAAAGCTTTGTGTGGAGTTGGGAGAGGATTTGATCTCTTTGGTGTGTCTTGTATTGAATGCTATATCTCTTGTAAGGTGTAGAAGTGTAGAAACTTGGATGCTATTAAATGTGGGGTGGTTGGGGTATTTATAGCCCCAACCACCAAAAATGGCCGTTGGAAGACTGCTGTCGCATGGCGCACCGGACAGTCCGGTGCGCCAGCCACGTCAGCAGACCGTTGGGGTTCGACCGTTGCAGCTCTGACTTGTGGGCCCGCCTGGATGTCCGGTGGTGCACCGGACAGGCCCTGTAGGCTGTCCGGTGTGCCACCCGTGCGTGCTCTGCTCCTCTGCGCGCGCAGGCGCGCATTTAATGCGTTGCAGTCGACCGTTGCGCGCGAAGTAGCCATTGCTCCACTGTCACACCGGACAGTCCGGTGTGCACCGGACACTGTCCGGTGACTCACCGGACAGTCCGGTGAATTATAGCGGATCGGATTCCCGAAGCTGGCGAGTTCAGAGTTGCTCTCCCTTGGGACACCGAACACTGTCCGGTGGTGCACCGGACAGTCCGGTGAATTATAGCGGAGCTCCTCTGAAAATTCCCGAAGGAGAAGAGTTGGGCGTCAAGTTCCCTGGTGCACCGGACACTGTCCGGTGGCACACCGGACAGTCTGGTGCGCCCGACCAGGGTGCCTTCCGGGTTGTCTTTTTCTCTCTTGTTTGAACCCTTTTCTTGGTCTTTTTATTGGTTTGTTGTGAACCTTTGACACCTGTAGAACTTATAGACTAGAGCAAACTAGTTAGTGCAATTATTTGTGTTGGGCAATTCAACCACCAAAATCAATTAGAATATAGGTGTAAGCCTAATTCCTTTTCAATCTCCCCCTTTTTGGTGATTGATGCCAACACAAACCAAAGCAAGTATGGAAATGCATAATTGAACTAGTTTGCAAAATGTAAGTGCAAAGGTTACTAAGAATTGAACCAATAAATATTTTCATAAGATATGCATGGATTGTTTCTTTATATTCTCAACATTTTGGACCACGTTTGCACCACATGTTTTGTTTTTGCAAATTCTTTTGTAAATTCTTTTCAAAGATAAATGAATAAAATTTTGAGAAGCATTTTCAAGATTTGAAATTTTCTCCCCCTGTTTCAAATGCTTTTCCTTTGGCTAAACAAAACTCCCCTTCAATAAAATTCTCCTCTTAGTGTTCAAGAGGGTTTTAAGATACCAATTTTTGAAGGTGCTACTTTCTCCCCCTTTTTGGATATAATAAGATACCAGATTGAAAAACTCTTTTTAAAATAAGGTGGTGGTGCGGTCCTTTTGCTTTGGCCTAATACTTTCTCCCCCTTTGGCATGAATCGCCAAAAACGGATACTTGAGTGAAATATAAGCCCTTATAGCTACTTTCTCCCCCTTTGGTCAAAACGATAGGAGTGAAGATTATACCAAAGTGGAGAGTGATGCGGAGCGACGACGAAGGATGAGTAATGGAGTGGAGTGGAAGCCTTTGTCTTCGCCGAAGACTCCAATTCCCTTTCAATACACCTATGACTTGGTTTTGAAATTCACTTGAAAACACATTAGTCATAGCATATGAAAGAGACATGATCAAAGGTATATATAAATGAGCTATGTATGCAAGACATCAAAAGAAATTCCTAGAATCAAGAATATTTAGCTCATGCCTAAGTTTGGTAAAGGTTTGTTCATCCAATGGCTTGGTAAAGATATCGGCTAATTGATCTTTAGTGTTAATATATGCAATCTTGATATATCCCTTTTGTTGGTGATCCCTTAGAAAATGATACCGAATGGCTATGTGTTTAGTGCGGCTATGCTCAACGGGATTATCCGCCATGCGGATTGCACTCTCATTATCACATAGAAGAGGAACTTTGGTTAATTTGTAACCGTAGTCCCTAAGGGTTTGCCTCATCCAAAGTAATTGTGCGCAACAATGGCCTACAGCAATATACTCGGCTTCGGCGGTAGAAAGAGCGACGGAATTTTGCTTCTTTGAAGCCCAAGACACCAAGGATCTTCCCAAGAACTGGCAAGTCCCCGATGTGCTCTTTCTTTTAATCTTACACCCCGCCCAATCGGCATCCGAATAACCAATTAAATCAAATGTGGATCCCCGAGGGTACCAAAGCCCAAACTTAGGAGTATAAGCCAAATATCTCAAGATTCGTTTTACGGCCTGTTGGGGGCCTTCGTCCTCCGAAGGTCCTCAAAAACATGGTTTGACAATGTTTTCCAAGTGGATTATGTGAACAGGTATCTTCGGACTCAGAATTATGAACATGAAGTACGGTCAGGACGAAGCCTGAACCAGACGAAGGGGGATTAAAATGGAGGACGGGCTGATTACCAAGCTCCACGAAGGATGGTGCACAGCCGAAGCTGTGCGCAGGGAAGCTTCGTCGCGATAGCAGAGAGGGGAACCGACTTAAAGATGAAAGGACTACTTGGGCCTTGACAGATTTCCATAAGTCATTGGCAAATGTAATGGACATGAATGTAATTTTACGTGGGCTGCGTCCCGCGTCTATAAATAGATGAACAGTACTCCCGTACTGTTCACGCTGACTTGGCATTTGCTTTTGCGTCACGCTTGTACTTTTTACCTTCTCTCAGGACCGAAGGTACATTTGTAATTTGAAATCATTTCTATTTTTCCATGTTAATAAAATAGAAATGATTCTATGATGATGTCTATATAATATTCCATGCTTTATATGAATCCTTCGTCAGTACTTGCTATATTTACGAAGGTATGTCTCTTGTGACCTTCGTCCGAAACTCATTATTTCCCGAAGGGGCATAATGTTTCGAAGGACGAAGGACTTTAATATTTAACACTTTTTATGTTGCCTTGTTCTTAACTCTTAGCATTTGAGAACAAGTCCCCAACATTGGCGCCCACCTCCGGTGAACTCACTTCCACGTCGAGTTTTTTGAACACCTTCGGAAGCTATAGACCTTCGCTATGGCGCCGAAGAAAGCTTCAGCGACTGGGGCTGCAGCACTGCAACCGCTGGACCCCAACCAGGAGACCGTCTCTCTTCGGGAGGCCCGAAGCCAGAAGAGGAAGGCCGTCAGCCCGACGCTTCAGGAGGATGAACTAGACCAAGAGATCAGGGATATGGAGATGCTTCATCAACAGGTGCAGAGGAAAAAGGAAAAGATGGCCAGGCTAGCTGAGCTGCAAAGGCAGATAGACGAAGCTTCTGAAGAAGTTCGTCATCTTACCCACGATGAGCAGAACCGAAGGCCTCAACAAAAAGACCTTCATCAGGAGGGCTTCTTCAACGAAGATGACTGGTATGACAATTTCCATCATGGAAATTTTGTTTTCGATGATGCCTCTCCTCTGTCCGCTGAGCTGCAGGCTACACCCTGGCCTCCGTCCTATAAGCCACCCCAGCTTCCCATGTTCGACGGCCACTCAGACCCGAAGCAGTTTTTGATGAGCTACGAAGCAACAGTGTCTTCGTATGGTGGCAATGCTGCAGTCATGGCAAAGTCTTTCGTTATGGCCGTCAGGAGTGTTGCTCAGACCTAGTATTCCTCCCTTCGACCAGGAACGATCACTTCATGGCAGAAGCTGAAGGATATGTTGTTAACTAGCTTTCAAGGATTTCAGACGAAGCCGGTCACTGCTCAAGCCTTGTTCCAGTGCACTCAGGATCATGAAGAATACCTTCAGGCATATGTCAGAAGGTTCTTGCGTTTGAGGGCGCAGGCACCAACGGTGCCCAATGAAATTGTCATCGAAGCCATGATCAAGGGGCTCGCCCTGGACCTGCAGCTCAATACTTTGCTAGGAAGCCTCCTCAAACTCTGGAGAAGTTGCTCCAAAAGATGGACGAGTACATTCGTGCCGATAATGACTTTCGCCAAAGAAGGGAGGAGGCCTTCAGATTTTCTGAAATGACCAGGGGCTTCGGAGGAAGATTTTATCCGAGGCATGTCAGGTCTATCCACAACTCCACTCAAAATGATGATAAGGGGAGTCAGCAGAACAGACCGCAGAGCTCCTCACAGGCTTCGGGACAACAGCAAACTTTCTTCCGGCCACCAGCTCCAAGAGGCAGAGGCGCCAGGGGCTTCGGCGGAAGATTTGGGGATCAACCAAGGAGGGTATTTTGCTTATTCTGTGGTGAAAACAAGGGCCATACCACCAGGATGTGCCATGTCACCATCCAGAAACAAAAGGAGCTAGCAGAAGCTGCAGCGCAACAGGGCCAGCCGAAGCAGGTCATGCATACTGCTTCGTACCATCAGCCTTACATCCCGGAATACGTGAGCAACCACCCCGCAGTTTCCGTAGCTTCGGCGAGTCAACCTCAACCTTCATGGCAACAGCCCCCGCCTCCACCTCCGCTGCAACAAGGCCAACAGCCAGAAGGGAGCCAATATGTTCCGCACCAAAGGGATCTCAGAGAACAATCTGAAGCTCGCACAGTCAATAGTACTGTGCCAGAGTCGAAGCACATTTATTGACAAATATCCTACTTTGATAACAGTCTTTTCCGTTTAGTTCTATTTTCTGTGTAATAAAGAACATTTCAGTTTTCATGTAATAGCTTCGTGGTTGATTATGAGGAAAACCTATCTTCTCCACAGGCTTAAGTCGCTGAAGCTTAAAAGTTTGCGGTAACAAGGAGGACCTTCGAATTATTAAGAATCCTTCGAAGCAACAAAAAGTCGTTCTAAGGAACGCAGAGTAAGTTGCTGAAGTTACAAAAAGCCGTTCCAAAGGGAGCGCAGTGTAAGTTTTTTGCTCCAAAGACGTTCCTAAGGGAATGCAGAGCATACAGCGAAAAGTCAACGCTGATACCGCCTAAAGTAAAAGGCGAAGAAGCTCCAAAGACGTTCCTAAGGGAATGCAGAGCTTATACCGCCTAAGTAAAAGGCGAAGAAGCTCCAAAGACGTTCCTAAGGGAATGCAGAGCTTATACCGTCAAAGTAAAAGGCGAAGCAGCTCCAAAGACGTTCCTAAGGGAATGCAGAGCTTACAAAGATATTTTGTGTGTATCTTCGGAACAAACGTCATTTGCATAACATAACATCATCACATCATTTTGCATAGCATAAGCATCATACATCATGTTGCATATGGCAAAAGAAGGGGACACAGTATCAACCTTCGAAAGGACGCTTTGAGAAAGTGCAAATTGTGTAAAATCACGAGGGAACACAATGATAATCTTCGGAATACAACTTCGGAAAATGTTTTTACGAAGCATGGATGAGCTTCATCAGAGTAATATCGAAATTGTACAGCTTCAGAGAATGTTTTCACGAAGCATGGATGTGATTCATCAGAATAGTTTTAACGGAGAATGTCTTCTTCATGAAGCATGAAAAGAAGGGAAGGTGTTTTTTCGCCGAAGGCTCAAAAGTGGTATGTATGTAGAATTTCATGCATCGTAAAGAATTGGATAATGAAAAGAGACTTGTATATTACATTCAAATGTACAAAATATTACATAGATCACACTTCAAATGTTTTTTCTAAATAACACCTAGTCTTCTCTTAATACTACTTCGGCAGCCTCATTTAGAAGTTGTTCAACAACTTTATCCATGATAGCTTCGGCCATTTGTTTAATTTCGTCATCCCCTTTTGTGTGAGGGCCACCAGACGATCCAGCAGGTTCTGAGGGAAGAGAATATTTCTGCATTACTATTACAAACCACGAACAAAGTTTAAAATAAAAATTACAACACAATAAGAACGGCTAATTAATACCTATTTGCCCTTCGGGCTCTGTACTTTTTTCGGCAACTTCTGTTACTTTCCTAGCATCATGGATGCCTTTTTCACTCCTTTGAATGATTTCTTGCGCCATTTCTCGGCCGCCGTTGTCCCAGACATCAGTAAAGAATTTGCCACCAACCATGCTTGCTTCGGCCGAGGGGTCTTTGATATCTTCGGAGGATAAGGCACCTTCGGACTGAGCTAAAAATTTTACATGCCCGCAACCTTTCTTCTCCAAGACAGTAGCAACTCCCCTGGCGCCCGAAAAAGCGCAGATGTCGCCGCGGCTACTCAGGATTTCCTCGAAGGCCTCAGCTTCGTGACTGATCCATTCCAATGGACCTTCGGGATTGCCTCTTGAGAAATTCTCTTCACTGGAAAATGCGCCCACGCTGGCGAAGCTGGTTTTAATTTTCTTTACGCATTCCATGGATTTTTCGTAGCATTTTTTCTTAGAAGACCGAAGCTCTTCCACGGTTGCTTCCAAATGATCGGCCCATTGGTCGCTACATTCTCGTCTTGTTTCTTCAAGTATGCGTTCTTCTTTCGCCCGGGCCAGTTGCTTCTGAAGGTCTTTAATCTCGCGTCTGTGAGCTTCAGCCTGAGCCTTTGCAGCAGCTTCGTCCTTTTTTATCTTGTCTACTAATGTAAGCAGAATTTTATCTTTTTCTAGAGCTTCGTTTCTCAGTTTAATAACTTCTAAACGTAAATTGTTGAACGCAATTTCGTAGCTTTCATCTTCGGCACTCTTTTGTGCTCTTAATGCGTTGCTTAGGATTAAACCCTATACGAAAAAGAATCCATATAAGGATAAAAGAATGAATTACGCAATAAAAATTTTCTCAAGCGTCTAATTCCCATACCTTTAAGCTATTGGCCCCGTTTGGCACAGCTTATTTTCAGCTTCTTCACAAATTTAAGCAGAAGTTCTGCCAAACAGCTAGCTTCTTCAGCAGCTTATTAGTTCAGCTGCTTCTCAGAATACACTAAAAGCAGCCAACAAGCAGAAGCTGCTTTTCACCAGCTTATCAGATAAACTGCTTTTTCAACAAGCAGCAGTTGTGCCAAACAGGGCTATTGTACGCAAGACTGTCCGCGAGATCTTCCTTCGTCATAGCACATAATCCAGCTTCGAGCTTCGGGAAACCCATACTTCTAGCCATCTCCCGGCAAACAGATAATTCTTTGTTATCAGGGAGGCAGTATAGGAAGTCATCTTCATTTGTCCCATTGAATACTACTGCCCCCTTCGGATACTTTAACTCTCTAGCATAATGATTCGCTTCATAAGTCTCTTCTTCAGATAATTTCTTCCCCGAAGCATGTCGCACGATGTAATCGCATGTGCTGGAAGGAGCTTCGGGGGCGGCAGTGTCAATTTCTTCAACCAAAACTGGTTCTGATATTTTCTCGGATTGTTCCTTGGTGGGCTCTGAAGGCCCAGCTTCAGTTTCAGCTTGCTGTTTCGAAGCTCCAGTAGACGCTTCAGCAAGTTCAACAGTCTTCTTTGGAGTTGTGCTTGAAGACTTAATTGTCTCCAAGACATCTAGTACATTCACCATTCTTTTTCTTTTTGGGGTCACCAATGGGCCCTTTTGGTTTTTTATTGTTTCGACATTTGCTGAAGGACTTAAGATTTCCGATGCTTTTGGCCCTTCGACCTTCGGTTTTTCTACTTTTTCTGCCGAAGGCGCTTCAGTTTTCTCTTCTATCTTCGGCACTGGAGCTGGTTCTGGAGCTTCAGAGGCCAAAGAGACTTCACCAATAAACTCTGGCACTGTGGCCGGCTCAATAAAACGCGCTCGATGGGTGAGCACCTTCATCTTTTTCCTTTGGGGTGCTGGCTCACTAGTAGCACTCGTGGTAGCTTCTGTCGCAGGAGAAGTATTTTTTCTTTTGCGACCCAATACCGGATAGTGATAGTCAGGGTAGACAAACCCGACTGCGTCAAATACCCGGTTGAGCCTTTTCTTCTTTCGGCCTCCGAAGGCTGCTGATAACGCAGTATTCTCGGCCTTCGAATATGCCCCAAGCAGTTCGTCACTTAATGTTTCAATGCTTTTCAACCAGTCATCATCAGGTTCAACAAACTTATCCGCATATTTGAATGTGTATTTCAGTCTGACCAGTCCGCCTTCGTCGGACTCTTTGATGGTCTCCTTCGGCATTTCCCACTTTCCTGCAAGTGGCCACACCCTGAAGGCAATATGCTCTTGGACCAAGTCCCTTGTCCCAATGAAAGAGCAGATTACGCCGAAGGCTCTTTGGCATTCCTCGGCTGCTTCATCCATTTCAACCTTCGGCCTTCGAAGTCCGAAGCGTTGCCAGATGGGGCGCATAATGATATTCTTGACATCTTCTTGCGCTGCTAAGTCATTCTTTACATAGAACCACTCTGTCATCCAGGCTCCGGGCCATCTTTTCCGAAAAGTTGGCACAGGGCGGCTTGACCCAGAGCGGGCACCGAAGCTGTAACACCCAAAGTTGTTGTGATATTGTTCTTTCCCCCAAGGCTTCGTCTCGTATAACAACTCATGAATATTGCAAAAGCTTTTAGCATTTGGTTCTAAACCTTGGCTTCTTGCAGCCCAGACAAACATCCCCATTCTTATGATAGCTTCGGGAGTAATTTGATGAAGGTAGACTTGAAATGTTTTCAGTACTTCAACAACAAAGTTGCTTAGGGGGAATCGAAGCCCAGCCTTGAGAAAGCTTCGGAAGATTACGACTTCATCTTCTTCGGGGGTGGGAGAAGTCTTTTCTCCAGCGTCAGCCCTCACAATAGATATATCTCGGAAATACCGCCCCCTCATATTATCAATATGACTCTGCTTAATAGTAGTTTTCATGAAGACCGTGTGACTTGGCCGCCATGGTCGATCTTCGGACTCTTCCCCACCACTTTCTACATCATAACTGTCGCTGTCACCCGTATCTTCGGACAAACCTTCAAGAATCTCCTTGGTGATTTTCTCCGTATTGGTCTCCGCCATCGCTATAAGGAACCCCAAGTTCTTCTCTTCGTCGAGACTCAGCTTCGTCTCAGCAGGGATCTTCTTACCTTCAGACATCTTCGGAAACGCTAAAAAACTGTTTTCAAAGCCGAAGCTTCAAGAACAAAAAGATCAGCAAATCTTAATGCACAAGAGCTAAAAATTTAGTGGGCCGAAGCAAATGGCAAGTGTGCGTACCAAATAAGTTTGCGGTATGATCTTATTTATACCTCCAGAGCGTTGAAAATTGAAAGACCCCGCTTGTCAGTGAATGTTGCTATTCTAGCAAAGGGAAGGTGTTTTTTCGGACCTTCGGCTCAAGGCCTTCGTCCATATCGCAATCTGAATTTATCATTAACAAATTAATATTGCGAGGGGCTACTGTTGGGGGCCTTCGTCCTCCGAAGGTCCTCAAAAACATGGTTTGACAATGTTTTCCAAGTGGATTATGTGAACAGGTATCTTCGGACTCAGAATTATGAACATGAAGTACGGTCAGGACGAAGCCTGAACCAGACGAAGGGGGATTAAAATGGAGGACGGGCTGATTACCAAGCTCCACGAAGGATGGTGCACAGCCGAAGCTGTGCGCAGGGAAGCTTCGTCGCGATAGCAGAGAGGGGAACCGACTTAAAGATGAAAGGACTACTTGGGCCTTGACAGATTTCCATAAGTCATTGGCAAATGTAATGGACATGAATGTAATTTTACGTGGGCTGCGTCCCGCGTCTATAAATAGATGAACAGTACTCCCGTACTGTTCACGCTGACTTGGCATTTGCTTTTGCGTCACGCTTGTACTTTTTACCTTCTCTCAGGACCGAAGGTACATTTGTAATTTGAAATCATTTCTATTTTTCCATGTTAATAAAATAGAAATGATTCTATGATGATGTCTATATAATATTCCATGCTTTATATGAATCCTTCGTCAGTACTTGCTATATTTACGAAGGTATGTCTCTTGTGACCTTCGTCCGAAACTCATTATTTCCCGAAGGGGCATAATGTTTCGAAGGACGAAGGACTTTAATATTTAACACTTTTTATGTTGCCTTGTTCTTAACTCTTAGCATTTGAGAACAAGTCCCCAACACGGCCGTAAGGTGAGCTTCCATAGGGTTGGCTTGGAATCTTGCACACATGCATACGGAAAGCATTATATCCGGTCGTGAAGCACATAAATAGAGTAAAGATCCTATCATCGACGGGTATACCTTTTGATCTACGGATTTACCTTCCGTGTCGAGGTCGAGATGCCCGTTGGTTCCCATGGGTGTCTTGATGGGCTTGGCGTCCTTCATCCCAAACTTGGGTAGAATATCTTGAGTATACTTTGTTTGGCTAATGAAGGTGCCCTCTTGGAGTTGCTTGACTTGAAATCCTAAGAAGTACTTCAACTCCCCCATCATTGACATCTCGAATTTTTGTGTCATGATCCTACTAAATTCTTCACATGTAGATTCGTTAGTAGACCCAAATATAATATCATCAACATAAATTTGGCATACAAACAAATCATTGTCAAGAGTTTTAGTGAATAAAGTAGGATCAGCTTTTCCGACTTTGAAGCCATTTGCAATAAGAAAATCTCTTAGGCATTCATACCATGCTCTTAGGGCTTGTTTGAGCCCATAAAGCGCCTTGGAGAGTTTGTATACATAGTTAGGGTACTCACTGTCTTCAAAGCCGGGAGGTTGCTCAACATAGACCTCTTCCTTGATTGGTCCGTTGAGGAAGGCACTTTTCACGTCCATTTGATAGAGCTTGAAGCCATGGTAAGTAGCATAGGCTAATAATATGCGAATCAACTCAAGCCTAGCTACGGGTGCATAGGTTTCACCGAAATCCAAACCTTCGACTTGTGAATACCCCTTGGCCATGAGTCGAGCTTTGTTCGTTGTCACCACACCATGCTCATCTTGCTTGTTGCGGAAGACCCATTTGGTTCCTACAACATTTTGATTAGGACGTGGAACTAAATGCCATACCTTGTTCCTAGTGAAGTTGTTGAGCTCCTCTTGCATCGCCACCACCCAATCCGAATCTTGTAGTGCTTCCTCTACCCTGTGTGGCTCAATAGAGGAAACAAAAGAGTAATGCTCAAAAAAATGTGCAACACGAGATCTAGTGGTTACCCCCTTATGAATGTCGACGAGGATGGTGTCGACGGGATGATCTCGTTGGATTGCTTGGTGGACTCTTGGGTGTGGCGGCCTTGCAACTTGCTCATCCTCCTTGTCTTGATCATTTGCATCTCCCCCTTGATCATTGCCGTCTTCTTGAGGTGGCTCATCTTCTTGATCTTCCTCTTTATCATCTTGAGCCTCATCCTTATCTTGGGTTGGTGGAGATGCTTGCGTGGAGGAGGATGGTTGATCTTGTTCATTTGGAGGCTCTTCGGATTCCTTAGGACACACACCCCCAATGGACATGTTCCTTAGCGCGATGCACAAAGCCTCTTCTTCACCTATCTCATCAAGATCAACTTGCTCTACTTGAGAGCCATTAGTCTCATCAAACACAACGTCACAAGAAACTTCAACTAGTCCTGAGGACTTGTTAAAGACTCTATATGCCCTTGTGTTTGAATCATATCCTAGTAAAAAGCCTTCTATTGTCTTAGGAGCAAATTTAGATTTTCTAACTCTTTTAACAAGAATAAAGCATTTGCCACCAAAGACTCTAAAATATGAAATGTTGGGCTTTTTACCGGTTAGGAGTTCGTATGATGTCTTCTTGAGGATTCTGTGTAGATACAACCGGTTGATGGCGTAGCAAGCGGTGTTGACCGCCTCGGCCCAGAACCGATCCGAAGTCTTGTACTCATCAAGCATGGTTCTTGCCATGTCCAATAGAGTTCTATTCTTCCTCTCCACTACACCATTTTGTTGTGGCGTGTAGGGAGAAGAGAACTCATGCTTGATGCCCTCCTCCTCAAGGAAGCCTTCAATTTGTGAGTTCTTGAACTCCGTCCCGTTGTCGCTTCTAATTTTCTTGATCCTCAAGCCGAACTCATTTTGAGCTCGTCTCAAGAATCCCTTTAGGGTCTATTGGGTATGAGATTTTTCCTGCAAAAAGAACACCCAAGTGAAGCGAGAATAGTCATCCACAATAACTAGACAATACTTACTCCCGCCAATGCTTATGTAAGCGATCGGGCCGAATAGGTCCATGTGTAGGAGCTCGAGTGGCCTGTCAGTTGTCATGATGTTCTTATGTGGATGATGGGCACCAACTTGCTTTCCTGCTTAGCATGCGCTACAAATCCTGTCTTTCTCAAAATGAACATTGATTAATCCTAAAATGTGCTTTCCCTTTAGAAGCTTATGAAGATTCTTCATCCCAATATGGGCTAGTTGGCGGTGCCAGAGCCAACCCATGTTAGTCTTAGCAATTAAGCAAGTGTCGAGTTCAGCTCTATCAAAATCTACCAAGTATAGCTGACCCTCTAACACTCCCTTAAATGCTATTGAATCATCACTTCTTCTAAAGACAGTGACACCTACATCAGTAAATAGACAGTTGTAGCCCATTTGACATAATTGCGAAACGGAAAGCAAATTGTAATCTAATGAATCAACAAGAAAAACATTGGAAATGGAATGGTCAGGAGATATAGCTATTTTACCCAAACCTTTGACCAAACCTTGGTTTCCATCCTCGAATGTGATAGCTCGTTGGGGATCTTGGTTTTTCTCATAAGAGGAGAACATCTTCTTCTCCCCTGTCATGTGGTTTGTGCACCCGCTGTCGATGATCCAACTTGAGCCCCCGGATGCATAAACCTACAAAACAAGTTTAGTTCTTGACTTTAGGTACCCAAATGGTTTTGGGTCCTTTGACATTAGATACAAGAACTTTGGGTACCTAAACACAAGTCTTTGATCCCTTGTGTTTGCCCCTAACATACTTGGCAACTACCTTGCCGGATTTGTTAGTTAAAACATAAGAGGCATCAAAGGTTTTAAATGACATGTTAGAATCATTTGATGCCTTAGGAGTTTTCTTCTTAGGCAATTTTGCACGGGTTGATTGCCTAGAACTAGATGTCTCACCCTTATACATAAAAGCATGATTAGGGCCAGAGTGAGACTTCCTAGAATGAATTCTCCTAATCTTGCTCTTGGGATATCCGGCAGGGTACAAAATGTAACCCTCGTTATCCTGAGGCATGGGAGCCTTGCCCTTAACAAAGTTAGACAATCTTTTAGGAGGGGCATTAAGTTTGATATTGTCCCCCTTTTGGAAGCCAATGCCATCCTTGATGCCAGGGCGTCTCCCACTATAGAGCATACTACGAGCAAATTTAAATTTTTCATTTTCAAGTTCATGCTCAGCAATTTTAGCATCTAATTTTGCTATATGATCATTTTGTTGTTTAATTAAAGTCATATGATCATGAATAGCATCAATATCAACATCTCTACATCTAGTGCAAATAGTAACATGCTCAACGGTAGATGTAGAGGGTTTGCAAGATTTTAATTCTACAACCTTAGCATGCAATATATCATTTTCACTTCTAAGGTTAGAGATAGTAACATTGCAAACATCAAAATCTTTAGCCTTAGCGAGCAATTTTTCATTTTCAATCCTAAGGCTAGCAAGAGAGATATTCAATTCTTCAATCTTAGCAAGCAAATCAATATTATCATTTCTAAGATTGGGAATTGAAGCATTACAAACATTTGAATCAACCTTAGCATTTAAACTAGCATTTTCATTTCTAAGGTTGGCAATTAAATCATGGCATGTGCTTAGCTCACTAGTTAATTTATCACATTTTTCAACTTCTAGAGCATAAGCATTTTTAACCTTAACATGCTTTTTGTTTTCCTTGATTAGGAAGTCCTCTTGGGTGTCCAAGAGTTCATCCTTTTCATGGATGGCACTAATTAATTCATTTAAGTTTTCTTTTTGTTGCATGTTTAGGTTGGCAAAAAGGGTACGCAAATTATCCTCCTCATCACTAGCATTATCATCACTAGAGGACTCATATTTAGTGGAGGATTTGGATTTAACCTTCTTCTTTTGCCGTCCTTTGCCATGAGGCACTTGTCGCCGACGTTGGGGAAGAGGAGTCCCTTGGTGACGGCGATGTTGGCGGCGTCCTCGTCGGAGGAGTCGGAGGAGCTCTCGTCGGAGTCCCATTCGCGACACACATGGGCATCGCCGCCCTTCTTCTTGTAATACCTCTTCTCCTTTCTTCTCCCCTTCTTGTCGTCGCCCCTGTCACTATCACTAGATGATGGACATTTATCAATGAAATGACCGGGCTTACCACACTTGTAGCATACTTTCTTGGAGCAGGGTTTGTAATCCTTCCCCCTCCTTTGCTTGAGGATTTGGCGGAAGCTCTTGATGATGAGCGCCATCTCCTTATTGTCGAGCTTAGAGGCATCGATTGGTTGTCTACTTGATGTATACTCCTCCTTCTTCTCCTTCGTTGCCTTGAATGCAATCGGTTGTGCTTCGGACGCGGAGGGGCCATCTAGCTCGATGATCTTCTTTGAGCCTTTGATCATCAACTCAAAGCTCACAAAATTACCTATTACTTCCTCGGGGGTCATTTGTGTATATCTAGGATTACTACGAATTAATTGAACTTGAGTAGGGTTAAGGAAAACAAGGGATCTTAGAATAACCTTAACCATCTCATGGTCATCCCATTTCTTACTCCCGAGGTTGCGCACTTGGTTCACCAAAGTCTTGAGCCGGTTGTACATTTCTTGTGGCTCTTCCCCTTGGCAAAGTCGAAAGCGACCGAGCTCCCCCTCGATCGTCTCTCGTTTGGTGATTTTGGTCACCTCGTCTCCTTCGTGCGTGGTCTTGAGTACGTCCCAAATCTCCTTGGCACTCTTCAATCCTTGCACCTTGTTATACTCCTCCTTGGCGTGATCTCCCGACATTACTTTGAGCAGTTAGGCTCTAATGAAGCACCGGGCTCTGATACCAATTGAAAGTCACCTAGAGGGGGGTGAATAGGGCAAATCTGAAATTTACAAACTTTATCACAACTACAAGCCGGGTTAGCGTTAGAAATATAAACGAGTCCGAGAGAGGGTGTAAAAACAAATCGCAAGGGAATAAGAAGTGAGACACAAGGATTTGTTTTACCGAGGTTCGGTTCTCGCAAACCTACTCCCCGTTGAGGTGGTCACAAAGACCGGGTCTCTTTCAACCCTTTCCCTCTCTCAAACGGTCCCTCGGACCGAGTGAGCTTCTCTTCTCAATCAAACGGGAACAAACTTCCCCGCACGGACCACCACACAATTGGTGTCTCTTGCCTCGGTTACAATTGAGTTTGATCACAAGAATGGAGAAAGAAAAGAAGCAATCCAAGCGCAAGAGCTCAAATGAACACAACAAATCACTCTCTCTAATCACTAAAGCTTTGTGTGGAGTTGGGAGAGGATTTGATCTCTTTGGTGTGTCTTGTATTGAATGCTATAGCTCTTTAAGGTGTTGAAGTGTAGAAACTTGGATGCTATTGAATGTGGGGTGGTTGGGGTATTTATAGCCCCAACCACCAAAAATGGTCGTTAGAAGACTGCTGTCGCATGGCGCACCGGACAGTCCGGTGCGCCACCGGACACTGTCCGGTGCACCAGCCACGTCAGCAGACCGTTGGGGTTCGACCGTTGCAGCTCTGACTTGTGGGCCCGCCTGGCTGTCCGGTGGTGCACCGGACAGGCCCTGTAGGCTGTCCGGTGTGCCACCCGCGTGTGCTCTGCTCCTCTGCGCACGCAAGCGCGCATTTAATGTGTTGCAGTCGACCGTTGCACGCGAAGTAGCCGTTGCTCCGCTGTCACACCGGACAGTCCGGTGAATTATAGCGGAGCAGATTCCCGAAGCTGGCGAGTTCAGAGTTGCTCTCCCTTAAGGCACCGGACACTGTCCGGTGGTGCACCAGACAGTCCGGTGAATTATAGCGGAGCTCCTCTGAAAATTCCCGAAGGAGAAGAGTTGGGCGTCGAGTTCTCTGGTGCACCGGACACTGTCCGGTGGCACACCAAACACTCCGGTGCGCCAGACCAGGGTGCCTTCCGGGTTGTCTTTTGCTCTCTTGTTTGAACCCTTTTCTTGGTCTTTTTATTGGTTTGTTGTGAACCTTTGGCACCTGTAGAACTTATAGACTAGAGCAAACTAGTTAGTGCAATTATTTGTGTTGGGCAATTCAACCACCAAAATCAATTAGAATATAGGTGTAAGCCTAATTCCCTTTCAGTAAGTAGCATAGGCAAGTAATAAACGAATTGACTCAAGCCTAGCTACGGGTGCATAAGTTTCATCGAAATCCAAACCTTCCACTTGTGAATAACCTTTGGCAACAAGTCGGGCTTTGTTCCTTATCACCACACCATGCTCATCTTGCTTGTTGCGGAATACCCACTTGGTACCTACAACATTTTGATTAGGACGTGGAACCAAATGCCATACCTAATTCCTCATGAAGTTATTGAGCTCCTCTTGCATTGCGAGCACCTAATCCAAATCTCTTAGTGCATCCTCCACCCTGTATGGCTCAATAGAGGGCACAAAAGAGTAATGTTCACAAAAATGAATGACTCGAGATCGAGTAGTTACCCCCTTATGAATATCACCAAGAGTGGAGTTCACAGGGTGATCTCTTTGAATAGCCTGGTGGACTCTTAGGTGTGGTGGTCTTTGACCCTAAATTTCTTGATCATCTTCCTTATCTTGATCATCTTCATATCCCCCTTGATCCTTGTCCTCCTCTTGAGGTGGCTCATCTTCTTGATCTTCTTCTTCGTCACCTTGAGCTTGATCCTCATCTTGGGTTGGTGGAGATGCTTACACAGAAGATGACAGTTGATCTTGTGCTTGTGGAGGCTCTTTGAATTCCTTAGGACACACATCCCCAATGGACATGTTCCTTAGCGCGACGCACGGAGCCTCTTCATCATCTAGTTCATCAAGATCAACTTGCTCCACTTGGGAGCCATTAGTCTCGTCAAACACAATGTCACAAGAAACCTCGACTAATCCAGTGGATTTGTTGAAGACTCTATATGCCCTTGTGTTTGAGTCATATCCTAGTGAAAAGCCTTCTACAGCCTTAGGAGCAAATTTAGATTTTCTACCTCTTTTAACAAGAATAAAGCATTTGCTACCAAAGACTCTAAAATGTGAAACATTTGGATTTTTACCGGTGAGGAATTCGTATGATGTCTTCTTGAGGATTCGGTGAAGATATAACCGGTTGATGGAGTAGCAGGCGGTGTTAATCGCTTCGGCCCAAAACCAGTCCGGTGTCTTGTACTCATTGAAAGTCGCCTAGAGGGGGATGAATAGGTGGAATCTGAAATTTACAACTTAATACACAAGCTACAAGCCGGGGTTAGCGTTAGAAATGAATACGAGTTCGAAAGAGAGGACGAAAACAAATCAACCAAGAAATAAAGCGAATGACACGGTGATTTGTTTTACCGAGGTTTGGTTCTTGAGAACCTAGTCCCCGTTGAGGTGGTCACAAAGACCGGGTCTCTTTCAACCCTTTCCCTCTCTCAAACGGTCACCTAGACCGAGTGAGCTTTCTCCTTAATCAAACGGGTCACTTAGACCCCACAAGGACCACCACACAATTGGTGTCTCTTGCTCTGATTACAAGTTGCTTGAGAACAAGAATGAGAAAGAAGAAAGCGATCCAAGAACAAGAGCTCAAAGAACACGAGCAAAACTCTCTCTCTAGTCACTAGGAGTTTGGAGTGAATTTGGGACTTGGAGAGGTTTTGATTCTTTTGAATTGTGTCTTGTATTAATTGCACTAGCTCTTGTATTGAATGAGACGTCTGAAAAACTTAGATACTTGGAGTGGTGGTGGTTGGGGGTATTTATAGCCCTCAACCACCACATAGTCGTTGGGGAGGCTGTCTGTCGAAGGGCGCACCGGACAGTCCGGTGCGTCAGCCATGTCACCCAACCGTTAGGGTTCTGAAGATTCTGACTGTTGGAGCGCTGACTTCATGTCGCACCGGATAGTTCGGTGCTGCACCGGACAGGTGCTGTTCACTGTCCGGTGCGCCTCTAACGCCTGCTCTGACTTCTGCGCGCACTATTCACGCACTGTTCACACTTTTGCAGACGACCATTGCGTTGTCAGCCGTTGCATGATTATTAAACTTAATTAGTTTATGATCTGCATACGTGATACTAGGGTTGAAAACGGTTTTGGAATTTCGGAAACCGTTTTCGGTTTTTTCGGTCGGATTTATCGGTATCGGAATTTTTCGAAAACAATATCGGTTGTCAGAATTTTGATTCAGAATCGGCATCAGAATCAATGCGGCGTTTTACCGACCATTTTCATCGGTTACTGAAAGTCGCCTAGAGGGGGTGAATAGGCGTAATCTGAAATTTACAACTTAAAACACAAACTACAAGTCGGGGTTAGCGTTAGAATTAAATCCGAGTCTGGGAGAGAGGGGAAAACAAATCAACCAAGAAATAAAGCGGATGAACACGGTGATTTGTTTTACCGAGGTTCGGTTCTAACAAACCTAGCCCCCGTTGAGGTGGTCACAAAGATCAGGTCTCTTTCAATCCTTTCCCTCTCTCAAATGGTCACTTAGACCGAGTGAGCTTTCTTCCTTGATTTCCCAGGTCACTTAGACCCCGCAAGGACCACCACACAATTGGTGTCTCTTGCTTTGCTTACAAGGCTTTGAGAATAAGAAAGAGAGAAAGAAGAAAGCCAACCAAGCAACAAGAGCAACAAAGAAACACAAGAATGATCCTCTCACAAGTCCTAAAACACTAGAATTGAATTGGGGACTTTGATTGGATCGGAGGCTTTGATTTGTGTCTTGGAGTGTTGCACTTTGCTCTTGTATTGAATGAGGAGTGATGAATGCTTGGATGGTTGGAGTAGAGGTGGTTGGGTGGTATTTATAGCCCTCAACCACCAAAACAACCGTTGGGGGTGGCTGCTATCAATGGGCGCACCAGACAGTCCGGTGCGCCACCAGACAGTCCGGTGTGCCACCAGACAGTCCGGTGTGCCAGCCACGTCACCCAACCGTTAGGGTTCGGAAGCATTCGACCGTTGGAGCGCTGACTTGTTGGGGGCACCGGACAGTCCGATGCCACACCGGACAGGTACTGTTCACTGTCCGGTGCGCCTCTGACGACTGCTCTGACTTCTGCGTGCACTGTTTGCGCACTGTAGCTCTGAGTCCACGCTTTTGCAGTCGACCGTTGTGCTGGATAGCCGTTACTCTGCTGGTGCACCGGACAGTCCGGTGGCACACCAGACAGTCTGGTGAATTATAGCGAAGCGGCACTGGAAAAAACCGAGAGTGTCAAGTTCACTCTGGTACGGACCTGGTGCACCGGACACTGTACGGTGGCACACCGGACAGTCCGGTGCGCCAGACCAGGACACTCTCAAGGTTCTTGCTCCTTTGAATTTGAACCCTATCTCTTATCTTCTATTGGTTTGTGTTGAACCTTTATGCACCTGTAGAACATATAATCTAGAGCAAACTAGTTAGTCCATTATTTGTGTTAGGCATTCAACCACCAAAATTAATTATGGAAAAGGTTTGACCCTATTTCCCTTTCAATCTCCCCTTTTTGGTGATTGATGCCAACACAAACCAAAGTAAATATATAAAGTGCAGAAATGAACTAGTTTGCATAATGTAAGTGCATAGGTTACTTGGAGTTAAACCAATTTATAATTTTACTAGATATGCTTGGATTGCTTTCTTGTATTTAACATTTTGGACCACGTTTGCACCACTTGTTTTGTTTTTGCAAATTCTTTTGGAAAATCTTTTCAAAGTCTTTTTGCAAATAGTCAAAGGTATATGAATAAGATTGCAAGAAGCGAATGACATGGTGATTTGTTTTACTGAGGTTCGGTTCTTGAGAACCTAGTCCCCGTTGAGGTGGTCACAAAGACCGGGTCTCTTTCAACCCTTTCTGTCGGGGACCATAATTAGGGGTACCCTCAAGACGCCTAATTCTCAGCTGGTAACCCCCATCAGCATAAAGCTGCAAAGGCCTGATGGGTTTGATTAAGTCAGGGATCAGTCCACACGAGTGACTTGACCACGCCACGCCCGAGCCTAGCCTCGGGCGAGGGCAGCCGACCCTAAGATGACTCCGTCTCGCCTGAGGTCTCCTCTTTCACGGCAGGCGCATCCCCGGCTCGCCCTAGGCCCCGCCTCCGATAAGGAGAAACCCTGACTAAATCACCGCACCAACCGACCGAGTCACCAGGGCGTTTAACGCAAAAGGTAAGACCGACGGGCGGCCAGACTTCGCCAGTGGTGCCATAGGAGACTCCGCCCGACCCAGGGCTCGGACTCAGGCTAAGGCCTCGGAAGACGGCGAACTCCGCTCCGCCCGACCCAGGGCTCGGACTCAGGCTAAGGCCTCGGAAGACGGCGAACTCCGCTCCGCCCGACCCAGGGCTCGGACTCAGGCTAAGGCCTCGGAAGACGGCGAACTCCGCTCCGCCCGACCCAGGGCTCGGACTCGGGCCAAGGCCCCGGAAGACGGCGACCTCCGCCTCGCCCGACCCAGGGCTCGGACTCCGCCTCGGCCTCTGCCGAATAATCTCCGCCTCGCCCGACCAGGGCTCGGACTCTGTCTCTGTCTTGCAGGACGGACTCGGCCACAGCCTCGGAGGAGCCTCCACGACGCCCGACCTAGGATACGAGACCGCCACGTCAACAGGAAGCGTCATCATCACCCTGCCCTGAGCCGACTTGGGTCGCAGAGAACAAGACCGGCGTCCCATCTGGCCAGCTATGCCAGATAGGCCATGATGGCGCCCCGCTAGATCATGACGACGGCGGCTCCCAGCTCCCTTACGAAAGCAGGAGAACGTCAGCAAGGACCCAGCCACCTCGACAGCTGTCCCCCCGTCCGGCTCCGTTACTCCTCCAACAGCCACGACGCCACTCCAACAGGGTGCCACGATCTCTCTGGCTGCCACCTGGGCATGTACATAGGGCGCTAGCTCTCCCTCGCTAGACACGTAGCACCTTGCTACACCCCCGTCTTGTACGCCTGGACCCTCTCCTTACGACTATAAAAGGAAGGGCCAGGGCCTTCTTAGAGAAGGTTGGCCTCGCGGGGACGAAAGGCAGGGGCAGGCGCTCTCTCGGGGCCGCCCTCTCCCTTCACCTCGTGCGGACGCTTGTAACCCCCTACTGCAAGCGCACCCGACCTGGGCGCGGGACGAACACGAAGGCCGTGGGAATTTCTCCGACTCCCTCGCGATCCGGCTCCGGCCACCGACCTCTCTCTCACTCCGTTCCCCCCTTTGCGCTCGCTCCACGCGCTCGACCCATCTGGGCTGGGGCACGCGGCACTCTCACTCGTCGGCTCGAGGACCCCCCGGTCTCGGAACGCCGACAGTTGGCGCGCCAGGTAGGGACAGGCTGCGTGTTGACGTTCGATTTCCCGTCAAGCTCCAGATGGGCAGTCTCCAACAACCTCTTCAACCCGGGACGGTGCTCCGTTTCGGGAACCTCGAGTTCATCTCGCTCGACGGCGACTACAACATGATACTTCTTCCACCGCCGCGCGACGGCGACATTGATGGCGGACAGCCCGCCCGCTGGCGGCGGAATCAACGACGTCTTTCCCGCGTAGGGGAAGGACAACTTTCGAGCTCGCCCCATCCTCTCCCTCGCCGTCGAAGGAGGAGGAGGCAGGGCAACCGGGGCCGAGCGGGAGGTCGCGCTCCGACGGCTGTCGGGCAAATCGACGTCCCCGGCGCCTCGACGGAGGACACGCCAAGCGTCGCCCTCGTGTTCAAGGCAGACGCGAGCGCCATCCCCCCGCAACACGTCGACTCCGAGCAAGTGGACGACGCCAGCACGCTCACGGAAGGCCTGCAGGACGTCGCCCTCGGACCCAAGACGACGACGCGGTCAGCCCCCGACGCGACTTCATCGCTCCTCGTCGACAAAAAGGTATCGACTGCTACCCATCTTTCGTTATTTCGACTCGGCCTCAGCCCGCCTGGCGATCTCGCTTTGGCGGGCGCTCACATTGAGGCGAGTGCAACCTCTCTGGGGTTTCCTGTGCGGTCGCCTTGGGACCGATTGACGGGTGTCTCGACCTACGGACCCTCCGGGTCCGAGGAAGACGACGACCCCAGCATCTGCTGGGATTTCTCCGGATCTGGCAACCCTAGTGCCATGCGGGACTTCATGACCGCATGTGACTACTGCCTCTCCGACTGTTCCGACGGCAGCCGCAGCCTTGGCGACAAGGACTGCGGCCTGAGTCGCGAATGTTTCCACATCGAGCTAGGGGATCCCTCCGGAGGCGGCTGTCTCGGCATGCCGGAGGATGGTGATCCCCCTAGGCCAGCGCCTCGCGCTGACATCCCGCGGGAGCTAGCTGTGGTCCCCGCTTCGGCGGGAGGTCACGACCCACAGCTCGAGCAAGTCCGCGGGGCGCAGGCCGGGTTCGATGAAGGAGCAGGAGCGCTCGAGGCAATCCGTCAGAACATCGGACAGGTATGGGCGAGCCAACCCCCGGCCGGAGGAATACGTCACTTGCCCCAAGGTCTCCAGCACCGCATCGCCAACGATGCCAGGGACAAACCGCCACCCGCATCCGGCGGGACTGGCCAGGACCTGGTCGCTGCAGCAATGCTCCTCCGCGCGATGCCGGAGTCATCAACCACCGAGGGACGGCGGATCCAGGGAGAACTCAGGCATCTCCTGGAAGGCGCTGCGGCCCGGCGGGCAGAGAGCTCTGCCTCTCGAAGGCGGGGATACACCCCGGATCCTCGTGCCGCGACTTCCCGACTCACGCGGGAAGCCTCGGTCTTCACCGGGCGCACGCGCAACACCGCGCCTGCGGCCCCGGGCCACCTCGGCGGGGAGCACCCTCATCGTGACCGTCGGGCACGCCTCGACGAAAGGGTGCGCCGAGGCTACCACCCCAGGCGTGGGGGACGTTATGACAGCGGGGAGGATCGAAGTCCCTCGCCCGAACCACCCGGTCCGCAGGTCTTTAGCCGAGCCATTCGGCGGGCGCCGTTTCCGCCCCGATTCCGACCCCCGACTACTATCACGAAGTACTCGGGGGAGACGAGACCGGAATTGTGGCTTGCAGACTACCGCCTGGCCTGTCAGCTGGGTGGGACGGACGATGACAACCTCATCATCCGAAACCTCCCCCTATTTCTCTCCGACACCGCTCGTGCCTGGTTGGAGCACCTGCCCCCGGGGCAGATTTCCAACTGGGAGGATCTGGTCCAGGCCTTCGCCGGGAACTTCCAGGGCACGTACGTGCGCCCCGGGAATTCCTGGGACCTCCGAAGCTGTCGGCAATTGCCGGGAGAGTCCCTTCGGGACTACATCCGGCGGTTCTCGAAGCAGCGCACCGAGCTGCCCAACATCACCGACTCCGATGTCATCGGCGCGTTCCTCGCTGGCACCACCTGCCGCGACCTGGTGAGCAAGTTGGGTCGCAAGACCCCCACCAGGGCGAGCGAGCTGATGGACATCGCAACCAAGTTCGCCTCCGGCCAGGAGGCGGTAGAGGCCATCTTCCGAAAGGACAAGCAGCCCCAGGGCCGCCCGTCGGAAGATGCTCCCGAGGCGTCTGCTCCGCGCGGCGCCAAGAAGAAAGGCAGGAGGAAGTCGCAAGCGAAACGCGACGTTCCCGATGCTGACCTTGTCGCCGCCGCCGAGCGCAAGAACCCTCGAAAACCCCCCGGAGGTGCAAACCTCTTCGACAAGGCACTCAAGGAGACGTGCCCCTACCATCAGGGGCCCGTCAAACACACCCTCGAAGAGTGCGTCATGCTTCGGCGTCACTTCCATCGGGCCGGGCCACCCGCCGAGGGTGGCAAGGCTCACGACGACGACAAAAGGGAGGATCACCAAGCAGGAGAGTTCCCCGAGGTCCGCGACTGCTTCATGATCTACGGAGGGCATGTGGCAAATGCCTCGGCTCGGCATCGTAAGCAAGAGCGTCGGGAGGTCTGCTCGGTGAAGGTGGCGGCGCCAGTCTACCTAGACTGGTCCGACAAGCCCATCACCTTCGACCAGGACGACCACCCCGACCACGTGCCGAGCCCGGGGAAGTACCCGCTCGTCGTCGATCCCGTCATTGGCGATGTCAGGCTCACCAAGGTCCTGATGGATGGGGGCAGCTGCCTCAACATCATCTACGCCGAGACTCTCAAGCTCCTGCGCGTCGACTTGTCGTCTGTCCGAGCAGGCGCTGCGCCCTTCCACGGGATCATTCCCGGGAAGCGTGTCCAGCCCCTCGGACAGCTCGACCTCCCTGTCTGCTTCGGAACACCCTCCAACTTCCGAAGGGAGACTTTGACGTTCGAGGTGGTCGGGTTCCGAGGGACCTACCACGCGGTGTTGGGAAGGCCATGCTACGCGAAGTTCATGGCCATCCCCAACTACACCTACCTGAAGCTCAAGATACCGGGCCCCAACGGGGTCATCACCGTCGGCCCCACGTACAAACACGCATTCGAGTGCGAT
This sequence comes from Zea luxurians, assembly GCA_029449295.1. Taxonomy (NCBI): domain Eukaryota; kingdom Viridiplantae; phylum Streptophyta; class Magnoliopsida; order Poales; family Poaceae; genus Zea; species Zea luxurians. Next base: position 33,168,874 of record JAOPSE010000009.1, on the reverse strand, counting down.
GTGGAGTGCGTGGAGTACGCCGAGGCCCTCGCCGAGTCCGAGGCCCTCATTGCCGACCTAGAAAGCCTCTCCCGAGAGGTGCCGGATGTGAAGCGGCATGCCGGCAACTTCGAGCCAGCAGAGACGGTTAAAGCCGTCCCTCTCGACCCCAGTGGCGACGCCTCCAAGCAGATCCGGATCGGTTCGGGGCTCGACCCCAAATAGGAGGCAGTGCTCGTCGACTTTCTCCGCGCAAACGCCGACGTTTTCGCGTGGAGTCCCTCGGACATGCCCGGCATACCGAGGGAAGTCGCCGAGCACTCGCTGGATATTCGGGCCGGGGCCCGACCGGTCAGACAGCCTCTGCGCCGATTCGACGAGGAAAGGCGCAGAGTGATAGGCGAGGAGGTCCACAAGCTGATGGCAGCAGGGTTCATTAAAGAGGTATTCCATCCCGAATGGCTTGCCAACCCTGTACTTGTGAGGAAAAAAGGGGGGAAGTGGCGGATGTGTGTAGACTACACTGGCCTCAACAAAGCATGTCCAAAGGTCCCCTACCCTCTACCTCGCATCGACCAAATTGTGGACTCCACAGCAGGGTGCGAAACCCTGTCTTTTCTCGATGCCTACTCAGGGTATCATCAAATCAAGATGAAAGAGTCCGACCAGCTCGCGACTTCTTTCATCACGCCCTTCGGCATGTACTGTTATGTCACAATGCCGTTCGGGTTGAGGAACGCGGGTGCAACGTACCAGCGGTGCATGAACCATGTGTTCGGCGAACACATTGGTCGCACGGTCGAGGCCTACGTCGACGACATCGTGGTCAAGACGAGGAAAGCCTCCGACCTTCTCTCCGACCTCGGACTGACATTCCGGTGTCTCAAGGCGAAGGGCGTCAAGCTCAATCCCGAGAAGTGCGTCTTCGGGGTGCCCCGGGGCATGCTCTTGGGGTTCATCGTCTCCGAGCGGGGCATCGAAGCCAATCCGGAGAAGATCGCAGCAATCACAAACATGGGGCCTATCAAGGACTTAAAAGGCGTACAGAGGGTCATGGGATGCCTCGCGGCCTTGAGCCGCTTCATCTCGCGCCTCGGCGAAAGAGGCCTGCCCCTGTACCGCCTCTTAAGGAAGGCCGAATGCTTCACTTGGACTCCCGAGGCCGAAGAAGCCCTCGGGAGCCTGAAGGCACTCCTCACACAGGCGCCCATCTTGGTACCCCCAACTGATGGAGAGACCCTCCTGGTCTACGTCGCCGCAACCACTCAGGTGGTCAGCGCCGCGATCGTGGTCGAAAGGCAGGAAGAAGGGCATGCTTTGCCCATTCAGAGGCCAGTTTACTTCGTCAGCGAAGTGCTGTCCGAGACCAAGACCCGCTACCCACAAGTCCAGAAGCTGCTATACGCTGTGGTCCTGACGAGGCGAAAGTTGCGACATTACTTCGAGTCCCATCCGGTGACTGTGGTGTCATCCTTCCCCCTGGGGGAGATCATCCAGTGCCGAGAAGCCTCGGGACGGATCGCAAAGTGGGCGGTGGAAATCATGGGCGAGGCGATCTCGTTCGCCCCTCGGAAGGCCATCAAGTCCCAGGCACTGGCGGATTTCGTAGCCGAATGGGTCGATACCCAGTTACCAACGGCTCCGATCCAACCAGAACTCTGGACCATGTTTTTCGACGGGTCGCTGATGAAGACGGGAGCTGGCGCGGGCCTGCTTTTCGTCTCGCCCCTCGGAAAACACCTGCACTACGTGCTTCGCCTCCATTTCCCGGCGTCTAACAATGTAGCTGAGTACGAGGCTCTGATCAACGGGTTGCGAATCGCCATCGAGCTAGGGGTTCGACGCCTCGATGCACGCGGCGACTCGCAGCTCGTCATCGACCAAGTCATGAAGAATTCCCTCTGCCGCGACCCGAAGATGGAGGCCTACTGCGAAGAGGTTCGACGCCTGGAGGACAAGTTCTACGGGCTCGAACTTAACCACATCGCCCGACGCTATAACGAGACTGCGGACGAGCTGGCGAAGATAGCCTCGGGGCGGACAACGGTTCCCCCGGACGTCTTCGCCCGGGATCTGCACCAACCCTCAGTCAAGATAGGCGACGCGCCCGAACCCGAGGCACCCTCGGCCTCGTCCGAGGTGACCTCGGCTCAGCCCGAGCCGTCCTCGGCTCAATCCGAGGAACCCTCGGGGCCCGAGCGCGAAGCGCTGCACGTCGAGGAGGAGCAGAACGGGGTCGTGCCAGATCAAGATTGGAAGACCCCGTACCTGCAATATCTCCGCCGAGGAGAGCTGCCCCTCGACCAAACCGAGGCTCGGCGGGTAACGCGACGAGCAAAATCGTTCGTCCTGCTGGGCGACGAGAAGGAGCTCTACCACCGCAGCCCCTCGGGCATCCTCCAGCGATGCATCACCATCGCCGAGGGTCAGGACCTCCTGCAGGAAATACACTCGGGGGCTTGCGGTCATCATGCAGCACCTCGAACCCTCGTCGGGAATGCTTTCCGCCAAGGCTTCTACTGGCCAACGGCGGTGGCTGACGCCACTAGAATTGTCCGCGCCTGCGAAGGGTGCCAATTCTATGCGAAGCAGACCCACCTGCCCGCTCAGGCTCTGCAGACGATACCCATCACCTGGCCCTTCGCTGTGTGGGGTCTGGACCTCGTCGGCCCACTGCAGAAGGCACCCGGGGGCTACACGCACCTGCTGGTCGCCATCGACAAATTCTCCAAGTGGATCGAGGTCCGACCCCTAAGCAGCATCAGGTCCGAGCAGGCGGTGGCATTCTTCACCAACATCATCCATCGCTTCGGGGTCCCGAACTCCATCATCACCGACAATGGCACCCAGTTCACCGGCAAAAAATTCTTGGATTTTTGCGACGATCACAACATCCGGGTGGACTGGGCCGCCGTAGCTCACCCCATGTCGAATGGGCAAGAGGAACGTGCCAATGGCATGATTCTACGGGGGCTTAAGCCTCGGATTTATAACAGTCTCAACAAGTTCGGCAAGCGATGGATGAAGGAACTCCCCTCGGTGGTCTAGAGCCTGAGGACGACCCCAAGCCGAGCCACGGGTTTCACGCCGTTCTTCCTGGTCTACGGGGCCGAGGCAATCCTGCCCACGGACCTGGAATACGGTTCCCCGAGGACGAGGGCTTACGACGAAGAAAGCAACCAAGCCAGCCGAGAAGACTCGCTGGATCAGCTGGACGAGGCTCGGGACAGGGCCCTACTACACTCAGCGCGGTATCAGCAGTCCCTGCGACGCTACCACGCCCGAGGGGTCCGACCCCGAGATCTCCAGGTGGGCGATCTGGTGCTTCGGCTGCGGCAGGACGCCCGAGGGAGGCATAAGCTAACGCCCCCCTGGGAGGGGCCGTTCATCATCGCCAAAGTTCTGAAGCCCGGAACTTACAAGCTGGCCAACAGTCAAGGCAAGGTCTACGGCAACGCTTGGAACATCCAACAGCTACGTCGCTTCTATCCTTAAGAATGTTTCCAAGTTGTTCTTATACCCCGCACCCACGCGAAGTTTAGTCAACAAGGAAGGGTTGGCCTCGCCTCAGCGGAGCCCGACCCTCCCTCGGGGGCTAAAAGGGGGTTAACCCCCTCTGCGTCAAAATTTTCCTCGAACAAAAAACCTCTTTTACCAGAACATCTTTCGTGCTTTTTGACTACTTCGAAAAGTGGGTCCTAGAAACGACGGGGTACACGTAAGCAGCCAAGGCCGACCGAGCCGAGGGACTCCTACGCCTCCGGGATACGGATACCTCACTCGTCGCCTTCTGTGATAAGTAACTCGCGTTCGGATAAGGTGACTCCGCGGATCGAATGAGTCTTTACGTACGGAGGCTCTTCTGTTGAAGCAGGTTCTTCGAGCCTTCTCGACCGAGTCGGTGACAGGGCCTCATAGATGGGTAAAAGTACGCGTAAGCGGCGAGGCCGACCGAGCCGAGGGACTCCCACGCCTCCGGGATACGGATACCTCACTCATCACCTCCCACGAGAAGCAACTCTCGCTCGCACTAACATCCCTGCTACCGACAAAAAGTCCAGATACTCGAAGCAAGAGGAAAAGAGACACAGCTTTATAACGCGACAAGGGTGTGTGTTCTGGCCTCAACGGCCGCACAAGGCCCACGCTACAGGACGACTTGACCCTGCAGGCGCGGACCTTGGCGCTGGAAGAGGGTGACGACACCCTCGGCATCAGCAGCACCTTCGGCAAGACCCGACCTGGCCTCGGGTGGCCACGCGGTCCGAAGGCCTCCGCTCCAAAGGACGACGTCGACACCGCGCTCGAGCAATCTCCGCCAGAGGCTTCCCCGAGAATCCGGCCCAAGCGGACGGCTCGGCCGGCCACCTCCGGGGCCTCGGTCGACCCCTTCCGAGGGCGCCAGCTCGGTCCGAGGCCTCGGCCAATCAACTCCGGCGCCGAGCCTGCCAGCAGACGACCCAGCTGGGCTCCGGCCAACCAGGTTCCATTTCCGAGCCAACAACGCCTCTGCTTGTGCTGATATCGCTACCCCTGGCCTCGGCTCGTCGAAGAGCGACCGAGGGGTCTTTTTAACTAAGCTAGAAGAGCCTCGGACAACAGGTCCGACCGAGCCGAGGGATTCCTACGCCTCCGGGATACGGATACCTCACTCGTCACCTGGACACGGGGCGACTCATGCTTGGTGAAGCGATTCAGACAATCGATAGGCAAGTCTTATTGCTCAGAAATGAGGAAAAAACACGGCTCTGTGCCGGAGTTACATACATGTTCAGGCCCCGAAAGCCGAAATGAACAAAAAACCCGGCACTTGAAGTGCCATTACAAACGGAACTCCGGTTCCGTCTCCGCAGGTACGAACAACCCCACTCGACGGGGGTGGACCTGCGGAGCAACAGGAGATCGACGAACGGCACGTCGCCGACCGCCCCGACAGCGGCAACGACGATGAAGACTTCTGCCCCGGGGAGCCGAACAGCAGCAGTGATGGCCTCAGGGCGGATACTGCTGCTAGGAGGCCCCCACCCTCGCCCAAACTCGAGAGGCAAGGACGGGCAGAAGGCCGTAGAGTTGGAGGTCGGCCCATGGCCAACCTGGGCTGTCGCGCCGGCGGAAGAACCTCTTCCAGCTGCCGTGGCGGGAGGCGGCACCGGGAGCGATTCCGAAACTGCTCGGCTCAGAGAGCCGGGCACGGTGCAGCTGTTAGCGCCACAGGCGACTCCCGCCCTTCCCCCCGATCACTGAGGGAAGGAGCGAGCCACCGCCCGCGCAGAGACCGACCCCAACTCGGTACACGCCCCTCCTCAGCCCTGGTGATGAAAATCCTTGAGGCTGAGGAAGGGGCGGATACCGCAGCCCGGCTCGCTTTCCCCCACCATCAAGCCGGAGGTCGCCTTCTCGGGCGATCGCCGGTGGAGGGGTGCAGCCGGGCTGCATGATGAAAATCCTTGAAGCCGAACGATGGCTGAAAGGTACCAACCCCCGCGGGGTCGCATTCCTCCAACGATGGAGCGAAAAGACGGCGGTTCCCCCCATCCGGGGGCCTGGAAGATGGAGAGACACAATGCATAAGGGAGAAAGGAGACATGGTCGCCTCACGAAGAGGGTCGCCCTCCTTTTAAAGGCAACTCCCCCTGCTAGCGCCCTCAACCGTCACGGGCTGAGTCTTCTCCAAAACGCCTCCAAGGCCCTTCCCCGCGGCGCGGGGGCTGGGGCCCGCCTGTCATGCAGACCAGCTCCAAGCAGAGGGAGCCAAACCGCCGCGCACGACGCACGCAACCGCCCCGCGGTTACAAGTAACCCTCCACTTTTGCCCAGACCAACGGGCAAAGGGGGCGAGCGGCCATGCAAGCGGCATGCAACCACGCCAAGTGGACGCGCCTCCCCGACTCCTGACAGGCCAGCGCGACGGCTCAAGACCACGCGTCGTTCAACTGGCGCGCCAGGCGCTGCATGCGAACCGCTGCGCCTCTCGCTCCACCACCGCACCTCCTCGATTGCGGAACCGATACCGCGACTCGAGGCCGCCCAGCCTGCGATCCAGCGGCGCCAGCCTAGCGCAGCGGTCAAACGCGGTCAAAAATGGGCCGGCAGTAATGACGGTGGCAGGCGTGTGAGGGCAGCGGTCACGCCATCGGCCAGGCTCACGTCCCATCCGGGGGCAGCAAGAGAACCCTTCTCACGGCGTGAAGACGACGCGTCCGTGACCCGTACCTCGAACGGCTCGCGCACGCAACGGCGACCTCGCCAACTACTCACCCCAGCGCATTAACTCCACGGCGAAATAGGTGACGTTTCTGGCAGGGGCAGCTGGCGGCGCTTCGCCTCCGCCAAAAACGGCCACGCCGAGAAAGGTACGCCACGAAGTTCAATTTCGAATCCCTTTTTCCCTTTTCCTTCTTTCTCTATCTCTTGCAACAGGGACCGAGAAGGGGGATAACCCCAAAGGGATCTTTCCCCGTGAAGGAACTAGGCCCCGAGCCTCCCTACTGATCAGGGGTTCGAAGGCTGGCCCCCCGAAGGGTTCAACAGCCGCCTCAGATCGCGTGGGCCCGACACCCACTACTGGTCAGGGGTTCGAAGGTCGGCCCCCGAAAGGTTCCATGACCGCCTCAGGCTACTAGGGCTCCGTGCCCCCTACTGATCAGGGGTTCGAAGGCTGGCCTGTCGAAGGGTTCACAGCCGCCTCAGACGCCGAGCGAGGGATGACCAGGGGTACGTTCGATACATAACCAAGGCTCGGGCTGCGCTCCCGAGGTACCCTAGGACATTTCCGAGACCAGCGGGAACGACTCTGTAACGGAATCCCATCGGAGGGAGGCAACGAGCCCTCGGACCCCGTCGCTAGGGGACCGGGTCCGGCAGATCACCCGCAGGTACTTTTGGGCGTGCCCCCGGGCCCCTAGCCGACCCCTAACGAACGGGGCATGGACGTCCACTCGGATTACCCGATCGCAGCTCACCGGAGACACCATGTTCGGTGCCCATCGAGGGTAACATGGCGCACTCCCCCCCTCCTCCTTGCGGAAAGGCGACGTAGGGGCGTATATAAAAAGTCGAGTCTGTCCATGATCGTCCTCTCGCTCCGTGCGAAGGCTCGGGGGCTGCTCTCGCAAACCCGGCTCCGGCCGAACCGTTGACAGCGTCAACATACCAGCCCGAGAACTTGGGCCCCGACAGTGCACCTGGGTTACGCCCTGCTCGCATGAGGGAACCGCTAGTCACGCCGAAGCATTGCGCAAGGCATTAAGACCTCGAAGGAGTGAAACCACTCCTCCGAGGCCTCGGGGGCTACACCCGGCGGGTGCGCTCGCGCGCACCCACCGGAACAAGGTACCTCCGAGAAAGGCTGGTCCCCTTGCAAAAAAGTGCGATGCAAGCCTCCAAGCGAGTGTTAACACTCTCTTCGAGGCTCGGGGGCTACTGTCGGGGACCATAATTAGGGGTACCCTCAAGACGCCTAATTCTCAGCTGGTAACCCCCATCAGCATAAAGCTGCAAAGGCCTGATGGGTTTGATTAAGTCAGGGATCAGTCCACACGAGTGACTTGACCACGCCACGCCCGAGCCTAGCCTCGGGCGAGGGCAGCCGACCCTAAGATGACTCCGTCTCGCCTGAGGTCTCCTCTTTCACGGCAGGCGCATCCCCGGCTCGCCCTAGGCCCCGCCTCCGATAAGGAGAAACCCTGACTAAATCACCGCACCAACCGACCGAGTCACCAGGGCGTTTAACGCAAAAGGTAAGACCGACGGGCGGCCAGACTTCGCCAGTGGTGCCATAGGAGACTCCGCCCGACCCAGGGCTCGGACTCAGGCTAAGGCCTCGGAAGACGGCGAACTCCGCTCCGCCCGACCCAGGGCTCGGACTCAGGCTAAGGCCTCGGAAGACGGCGAACTCCGCTCCGCCCGACCCAGGGCTCGGACTCAGGCTAAGGCCTCGGAAGACGGCGAACTCCGCTCCGCCCGACCCAGGGCTCGGACTCGGGCCAAGGCCCCGGAAGACGGCGACCTCCGCCTCGCCCGACCCAGGGCTCGGACTCCGCCTCGGCCTCTGCCGAATAATCTCCGCCTCGCCCGACCAGGGCTCGGACTCTGTCTCTGTCTTGCAGGACGGACTCGGCCACAGCCTCGGAGGAGCCTCCACGACGCCCGACCTAGGATACGAGACCGCCACGTCAACAGGAAGCGTCATCATCACCCTGCCCTGAGCCGACTTGGGTCGCAGAGAACAAGACCGGCGTCCCATCTGGCCAGCTATGCCAGATAGGCCATGATGGCGCCCCGCTAGATCATGACGACGGCGGCTCCCAGCTCCCTTACGAAAGCAGGAGAACGTCAGCAAGGACCCAGCCACCTCGACAGCTGTCCCCCCGTCCGGCTCCGTTACTCCTCCAACAGCCACGACGCCACTCCAACAGGGTGCCACGATCTCTCTGGCTGCCACCTGGGCATGTACATAGGGCGCTAGCTCTCCCTCGCTAGACACGTAGCACCTTGCTACACCCCCGTCTTGTACGCCTGGACCCTCTCCTTACGACTATAAAAGGAAGGGCCAGGGCCTTCTTAGAGAAGGTTGGCCTCGCGGGGACGAAAGGCAGGGGCAGGCGCTCTCTCGGGGCCGCCCTCTCCCTTCACCTCGTGCGGACGCTTGTAACCCCCTACTGCAAGCGCACCCGACCTGGGCGCGGGACGAACACGAAGGCCGTGGGAATTTCTCCGACTCCCTCGCGATCCGGCTCCGGCCACCGACCTCTCTCTCACTCCGTTCCCCCCTTTGCGCTCGCTCCACGCGCTCGACCCATCTGGGCTGGGGCACGCGGCACTCTCACTCGTCGGCTCGAGGACCCCCCGGTCTCGGAACGCCGACACTTTCCCTCTCTCAAACGGTCACCTAGACCGAGTGAGCTTTCTCCTTAATCAAACGGGTCACTTAGACCCCACAAGGACCACCACACACTTGGTGTCTCTTGCTTTGATTACAAGTTACTTGAGAACAAGAATGAGGAAGAATAAAGCGATCCAAGAACCAGAGCTCAAAGAACACGAGCAAAACTCTCTCTCTAGTCACTAGGAGTTTGGTGTGAATTTGGGACTTGGAGAGGTTTTGATTCTTTTGAATTGTGTCTTGTATTAATTGCACTAGCTCTTGTATTGAATGAGATGTCTAAAAAACTTAGATGCTTGGAGTGGTGGTGGTTGGGAGGTATTTATAGCCCTCAACCACCA